>CM073732.1:33639930-34954609 GCA_037113605.1 Calophaca sinica
TTATAATGTACAATTTATTTGATGGTTAAAAAGGAATGATAATGGGTAAGTTAGTGATAATGAAATGAAACGTATTGTGATAAAGGTTTAACAACAGTTTATATAAATAGCAATTAGTAGAAGGATGAAAAAGCAAAATTGCAAAATATGACGGTGCAATGAAACAAAACGGTGGTCGCGATTCCGCTGGTTTTAGCTGCGAAACAGTGTCAGGTATATATTTTGGAGAATCAATCGTTAATATCGAAAACCGTTTGCTAAGAGCCAAAACCATGGCCTCGGACGAAAGATCATCAGTTCCTCGCTTTTGGAAAAGCCTATAGTTCATTAATGTACATGTTCCACGTGATGTGGGGCCATAAAATCACGTTTTGGTTGCTCTCTTATCTATGCTTTTTTCGTGGATGAAATTCTTTCCTAATGCTTACTCCCTCAGTTACGATTTATAAGCAAAATTCAGTTTTTATATTCATTGAAAAATATATGTATTTCGTTTAAAATTTGGACCAAATACATATATTTTTCAATAAATATAAAAAGTGATTTTTGCTTATAAATTATAACGAAAGGAGTATTAATTAATGTTAATTGGAAAATTATCACATTCGTTTGCACTTTGCATGAAATTTATTCATATTTAGTTATTAGTAAGACAATTAGTTATTACTGTGGTTTAATATGTGTAGGCAAGGGGAAGCAGCCTTGCCTATATATTGTTTAAGCCTTTGGGGTCATTGTGGAACTTTGATCATTATATTTCTATATTTTTGTTTTTTGACAAAAGCACGATATTTCTATTGAATGGGATGTTTTATGTGTGTGTAGGTAGTAATTTGTTGAATGGCCTTCTTATACATTTATCAAACAATATCGATCAGTTTAAGCCCTTAGCTTAGAGTATCCCGTCTATCTCGATAAAATCTGAAACAAAAGTATAGTATAATGAAAATAATACTCTTTTTTCAAACATCTTAATCTTATATTAATCTTAATCTTAATTCTTATTCTTAATCTTAATCCTTAATTCTTAGTTCTTATTCTTAATTCTTAACTCTTAATTCTTATTCTTAATATTCTTAATATATAATAAAATAGAGTAGCATTGGAAGAAACTTTTGACATGTGTCTTTTTCTCCTCTAATGACTTATCTAACACTCTACTAAAACTTTACTAATTTTGGAAAGTTTTACACATGTGAACATATTATGCAATGACTTCTTTTACAATTTTCTCACAGCCCACCTAATAAATGAAATGCTTCACAGCTGTCACAAGTTTTTTATATCAAGTAATATAATATATATCATTCAAATTTAACAAAAATATGTAATAATTGTCCTTATTAAATTCTATATCCATATGTGTTTGTAGTAGTAGTAGGTGATATTTTTTTTTTATTTACAAGGTGATAAATTCTTTTTGGTTAAAAAATGTTTTTTCTTTTGAGTTCATGGAGGAAATGTTCGCCCATCAAAATTTGAACATATTTTATCTTGAATGTAATTAATATATTATTTTATATAAGCTTATTGCAATAAAAAATATACTTTATCTTACAAGAACATATTTTATACTTTAAAATATGATTTTAATTTTTTATTAAATACTATGCATAACAAGGGCCTCTATATACATATATATATGTATGTATGTATGTTGAAATATTTACATAATACCAAAGAATGCATTGTGCATTTTAAGGATGTTGTTAAGATTGTTGAACATGCAGAACTGAATTTTCAGGTTGACAAGTTGTGTTTTAAGGTCATTTTTTATTTAGCCTAAATAATTTTATCTTCTATGTTAATATAAATTTTTCAATATATAATTTTATATTTTATTTTACTAGACACCGTGTGTAGCACGAGCCATCATGTTAAATGAGTTTAAAAAATATAGAATATTTATTAAAAAATCAAATTATAAAAACTTATTTAAAATTTGAGAAATTATAAAAATATGTTTTATATTTAAAAGAGATTATCAAGATTTTCATATGTACAATAATTTAATATTCTATTTATTTTTATGTCTCATTTCTTTTCTTTTTTTTGTACATTTTTTATGTCTCATTTCTATTATCTATTAATTCAATTTTCTTAATTTTCTAAATTATAACTTCTAATACATAACATACAAAAGTTGATACCCCAAGCGATGCATGGGCCAAACACTAACATATACTCCCTCTGTCACTTAATATAAGACTCTTTTGGTAAAAAAATTATATCCCTTAATATAAGACCCTCTTCAAAGACTAATGTGCATTAATTTTTTATTTTTTTTACAAAATTACCCCTATACCAAGGTACATTAATTCTCTCTCTCTTAATAGTCTTAGAAGATGAAAAATGGTAACTTGAAAAAAATATCACATATTTTGTACAAATTTAATGCAAATAACTAATAAAACTCACTTTCTTAAGGGGTATGAAATGATTAAAGAGGATCATATATTAAGGGACGGAAGGAATAATATAAGAAAGTAGCATTGGAGAAAAGTTTTGCCACACGTACTTTTCTCATGCAATGGCTTCTCTTATACACTTCTCACCTTTATTATTTACAGAAACTTTTGCCACAAGTCTTTTCCTCGAGCAATGACTTTTCATACACACTCCATATCTCAAAATTTAAAAATATTAATTTATTTCTATACCGGAGTCTCATGCCTTTATTTATTTTGAAAAAGTTGATATTTAGTATAAATTTGTTAGTTAGTATAAATATTGAACTAGAAACCCTAAAGGGTTGGCCTAGTAGAGCATGACAAGACTTGTATCTGACATGTCATGGGTTCGAGTCCCCACTAGTCCCCTTGGAGTAAGGTAAATGTAATTACCTTTATAAGTACTTAAAAAGCATGGAGCTCACTCTAAATTTTTAAAAAAAAAATATATATATTGAACTGGATAATAACTACCATATGGATCTTTTGGATTTTTAAAGCTGGAATATACTATATACACCTATGAAATATTTTTATGAAATTGGGCCAAAGGATTTGGTAAATAAGCAGGTCATAAACGTTATATTACCATCTTTTTAATTTACTACTATATCATGATATAAATGCACATGTATTTGATTTCGTCAAAAAAAAAAATATTCTTCAACATTTTCAATATTTTTTCAAGTTGCTTATTCTCAATTTCTGTAGTGATTTCACTTGAGGAACGTATGCAAGGTTAACCCAAGTTTTCCGGTCAAAAAAAAATGTTAGCTATTGAAAGCACTCAAATCCCAACTCCTATTTACTGAAACAAGAGTAACAATGTGAAGAAACGAATGAGACAAATATAAAAAGGAAGTCTGAATAGATATGGACTAATGGACACCTAACATAATTATTGAACTTGTTGAACAAATTTTTCCTTGAAGTTCAGCACTTTCCACTGCAAATTGAAAAATGCTATTATATACAAGATTTTGAAAGAAACAATGGAATCACGAATTAAAAGCCTAATACTAATAGGTTCCATATTGCTCTTTAATATAACAATTTACATTTTTTTCAGAATAACAATTTACATTAAGTTAATTGTTTTAAATAACGCAAATTAAATAATATTATCACATCAACTTTAATTAAATTATTTAAATAAACTAAATTAACTTTTTTTTAAAATTATTTTAATTTTAGTTAATAAATTTATTTAAACTATTTTAATTAACTAATTGAATAAATTTATATTAACTTAAAGACACAATTTAAACCATTACATTAAAAAGAGACCAATTGCGTTTTTCAAATTTGCTCATTTACTTTTTACTTTTTGATAAGTAGTTTGCTCATTATCTGATTGCATCATGTGTGTGGCATAACCCGTGTGTAGTATACATATGATGACTTTTATTCATTTGTATTCTTATTCTTATTTCTTGATAGAGAAAAAACATGGATCAAACATTTTACGTAAAATAAATGGTCACACATATTTTCCAAAGCATGTCGTCATACATGTTGAGGGTGTTTCTGAGATTGTTGATTTGTTGCACATGCAAAACTGGATTTTCAGGTTGACAGATTACACTTGAAGACTATTTTTTTTTCCCATTACCATTGCCAATGATAGTAAGATTTCCAATATCAAAGCCCCTTCTCCTAACGAGACACATTTCCTGTCTTTGCCTTAAAAAAAGAAAGAAAAAAAAAACCAAAGCCCCTTCTCCTTGAATAGATGACACTCTGTATTGGTCTCTCACAGGTGATGGTTGCTTTAGCATCAAATCGGCTTATGACTTTCTAGCCAATTATGATAGCTCTGAGAACCAGCTTTTTAACTCAGTTTGGGAGTGGAGAAGGCCTCTTAGGATAAAGTCCTTCCTTTGGAAAGTTTGCCACCACAAGTTACATACACATGAAGAGAGGAAGATCAGAAAAATGGCCTCTGATGCTACGTACTTGCTCTCGGTGTGACATCGCAAATGAATCTATCATGCATGTTCTCAGAGACTGCGACATGATTCGAGATTATTGGGACAAAATCATTCACCTTGACCATTGGGCGAAGTTCTTCAGCCTTGGCCTTTACCATGACACCTTAAGCTCAGTATAATAGTTACTGAAAGATTACTTGCAGAAGGCTATGGATATGTTGATGTAATTTGGAGATTCAAATCAGATCCCCTTGCAAAAATCTTTCTTTACACTCAACCCATGCTTAATGTGCATTGTCTTTGAAGGCTAGGGTTTGGGTGATTGATGATGATACTGAATTGATAATCCAAGATAACACAAGATTGTTGCATCTCAACCAAAATTTGTACGCCATATCGAAATCAATGGGCATCGATCTTGCCCACTTATGATAATTGTTGGTAAAGCATTTGAGTAACTACCACAGTTGTAAGGACTATTTTGGTTCTGAGTAGGATCAAGATTCCCTGCAATTGTTTGACTCAAATTCATCGCATTGGAAGTAATGATTGTTTCTTGCCATGGATGCAAACCCTACCAGAGCCATCGAGAGAGCTTTGATACCATATACAGAAACTGATACTTAAGGAATGAACATAAAATGATTAAGTGATTGGTTCATACGCATACAATGTCTTATATACAATCACAAATAGCACAAGTAAGGGAAGCCTCCGAAAGTGACTAATAATAGAGTAACATAACCTAACTCCTATCTAACTAATTCATTACCACATGAAACAATTGACTCAAGTCTAAAAACAATTGACTCAAGTCTAAGATGGAGAATTGACTCGAGTCAAGTAACCGCATCTCGGAGTATTGACTCGAGTCGGAAATAGAGAATTGACTCGAGTCAAGTGACCACATTAATAGGGCTCTCTTTCTGCTCCTCTAATAAATTCAGCCTCGCTTTCCAATTCCAGCTTGCAGCGTATGTTAAAAGTATCTTGATGGCAAGAATCAATAATATTGGAAGCTACGTGTTACTTTTGACAAATGCAGGTTTGAATAAATTGACATTCTTATTCCTTCTTCAATTTAGCAAGTACATGCATTTGAAACTTTGATAACTCATGTATGGTCACGGAATACACGATTGTCACAACACATTTGCAATTGCAACAACTTGCTTATGCTGGTTAACATCACTCATATATCACCATCCAGTTGAACTCCTTTTGATTTGTTCATTAGCCACCACCAATCTTTACAACGAGAGTGGTAAAAATCAGTCATATTCTTCAATCTGACATTGGCAATGAACATGCAGAAGGAATTTGGGGGAGCCCTCTTGATAGCAGGATAACTTAAGAAAACAACTATAAGGAGATACATAACAACTAAAAGAACAGTTGAATTATGAATAAACTCAATAAATTAACCTATAATTACAAGCTATAATAATATCTACATGTTTAGTTTACACAGGCTATCATAGGTTTTCCAGAAATGCTAAGGTTGCTAAACCAGCCGCCCAAACATCATTGTCTAGCACATGTTCTTGTGGTGAGTGACTTATGCCTCCGCGACACCGCACAAACAGCATTCCCACCTGTTCAAATCCTCATTCATTGTCATATTTTGCAGGATAAATCTATTATTTATATAAGAAAATTAATTACACTAAGGACACGTGACTAAAGCTCATTCATCCGTTTTCTCATCAAGAACCATTTTCCTATAAAAAACTTAACTACACTCCAAAAACTTGCTCCTACGTACAGAAAGACAAAAAAAAATAGAAGAAAAAGATGCGTAACCTTTGTTAAGTGAGACATTGCCATGGCATCATGTCCTGCTCCACTCATTAATGTTGGCACTTCATCCCGAATATCACCCTCCATCCTCTTGAGTGCAGAATAAGCTGCTGACTTGAGCTGTGAACTCAGTTCAGGATCACAAATCACAGCACCTGCATCATGCTGAGGTGAACACAGCAAAGTCATTCATTGATAATTTGATATATGCAATTCAAAAAACAAACTGAAAAAACCAAACAAGTCCAAACCTTGTGTTCAATAACACAGGAAACTGAACGCTTGTCGCATATTTGATAAATTCGATTGGATAAATCATAGATAACAGCCTCACGTCCAAGGTCATCGATCGCTCGGATATCTATGGTATACACAACCTGCAACAAATCATTACATTGTCATCATGGGTATCAAATTGAGAAAGCAAAAAAAAATGCCCACTTGGAGATCACCGGGTCAGCGGCATTTTAGAAATTCATCGCTTGCCTGGCCTGGAATGACATTACTAGCACTTGGCCATGTTGATATTTCTCCAACGGTACAGACAAGTGAACTTGAAAGCGATTTCACCGATGAATCACTGCAATGACCATCATAAGAAAGGTGTTCTTCAGGATGTTTACAGAGACTTTCCATAGATACAATTAGTTCAGCAGCAGCCGCCATAGGATCCTGGCGCATCGACATTGGAACAGTTCCAGCGTGACCTTGCGAGCCTCTAACAGTAACCTGCACAATTGAGTAGTTATAAACCAATATCTACTTACATACATACATCCGTATGTATGTATGTGCGTTCATGTATGCATATGTTTATATATGTGTCTTTGTGTGTGCGCGCACGCACCCTTTAGATACTAGATAGTAGATTGGAACAAGTGCACTATCATGTGTTTCACAAGCACAAAAAAAAAACTAAAACATTGTTTGCAAGACCATTTAGATAATCAGTTATATCTTGTTGAATTCACATAAAAGGTTCAAACCGATAGGAAACAAGCACAACTGATCCAAGCAACTAAGTGCATTAAAACATTTCACAGCAATTCCTATTGTTTACCTTCAATCGTGTCTGCCCAGCTATGCCTTTAACCACACCAAGTGGGAAACCAACTTGTTCTAGCACAGGACCTTGCTCAATGTGAAGCTGCAGCGCATAAGAAAAAGGCAAGCAAATTTTCGTGAACTATATTGGTGAAATCATTGAGCTAAACGGCACTATAAATAAAGAATGCAAATGCTTGTTATACCTCAACATAACCCCAAACAGATTTTGGATCATACTTGAGCTGTAAAAAACTTTCTTCTGTAGCTTCTATTAAGTTCTCCTTAAGAACATCTTTTACTGATATGTTCCTGAAAGAGGTCTATAAATAAATATATTGCTTGTACGAAATTTTACAATAGCCATAACCATAAAGTTCCCAGTTGAAACCTCTTATCAGATATCTCCAATGTTGTAACAGGCAAAATACCAGTTATAGCACCACTCCCCAAGAAAGTAGTTTGAAATCTGACACCCTCTTCATCACAAAATGCAATCACCTTCAAGATTAGATGTTAGAAGGGAATAAAATGACATCAATAAAACAGTATCATAGTTCCAAAAGTTGTCCCATTTTAAACTGCATTAACCATTGACGAATTTTTGTCCCAAAAGTTGTCTCATTTTGTTGTACAAATAACACAACTGCATACAAATTTCAACTTCAAATGTTTGTTTCAAAGCAATTGAAAAAGGACCATAGATTGGATGCACTTGAAGTAGTTGATTTAACATTTGGATGTACTTGAAGTAGTTGATTTAACATCTATTGCATACTATCAATCAGTTACTTGACTAACCTCGACGGGGCGCCTTAGCTTTTGCAGCTTTCCATTGACATGCAAAACCTTCAAGGCAGATATTGCAGAGACTATTCCTAGTGATCCATCAAACTTACCAGCATCAACAACAGTGTCCTACCCCCAAATAAAGTATTCATCATTGTCAGTAATATGAATCCTCACTAAAATCCTCCATTAGTTGTGAACAAATGGTTCAGTTTTATTTAAAGTAAAGTGAGGTATATGAGCCTTACCATGTGAGATCCAACCAATAAAGCTTCAGCATTTGCATTTGCACCCTCAACTCTACCATGTACATTTCCCATTAGGTCCACCCAACTGGAAAGACCATATACATCAGTCAAGATTTCAGAAAAACTATTCAGAGTTAATTAAGAAGTAAGAAGGCTAACGTTCTCAAACCAGCATCCTCCATCCATTTACGAATAAGATTAATTGCCCTCATCGATGCAGGACTCAAAAATGTCCTCTCAAGATAGCCACTAGCATCACTTACCTGTCCATCAAGCATCAAGCATCAACATTAACCTCCAAGAAAAAAACAATTTTTAATTTTATGTTACACCAGCAACATGACCTATTTTATGGTGCATTTCAGCCTTTTATTTAGATTGCAGTGTGTTGCAAATTAGCAATGAACAAAAAGAGTCAAGAAAAACTTCAAAATGATAGGTATAGACAGACTCCAATGACTGTAGGTAATTAATTAGTGAAGCATTTTTCTGTAACAATATGTTGCATTGAATGAAGTCAAGAACAGAAATTCATCTGTGCAATTATAACGCTGAGTTCATGAGGTTAGGTACCTTTCCAAGCTCATAAAGTCTTGCCACAGCTTCGTCTCTTAGAATCTGCGGAAACAAATCACCCCTTTTTTCTAAATCTCCAGTTTCAATACCTAATCGTTTCAAGTAAGCATTTAGCACATCCACACAATCACCACACAAAAAAAAACCTAATTTGTGCTTCCTCTTTTTCTTTTCCCCTCTTTCTAAATTAAATTAAGCCAATAATACATAACTTCATAAATCATTCATCATTGCCATCATAAACATCTTCCTTCCACTGAACTAACAAGTGTTATGAATTGAACCATTCAACAACACACTCTCAAGTAAATACAAGAAACACAAAGATTATTATTATTTATTTATTTTTTTGATCTTTCTCTAACAAGTGCCAACAACCTCAGACAGAAGCAACAAAAGCACACTCAAACACAAGCCCAGAAGGCATACCCAAAGAAAGAGTCATAGCAAAGAATTAGAAGGGCCCACATGAACATTTTATAAAAGAAGACCCTTTCATTTTCCTCAGCTGGTTCACTCAGAGAGATTATAGGTGACGCCACAAACAGGACAATCCCAACCATCAAACATGCTGAGGTGGTATTCCTTTTTCCCGGCTTTGTTGGGGGTGCTTTGTTTGTTGCATCAAAATCTGAGAGGAAAAAAGAGATTTTGTGCTGACATAATGGAAAAGGAAACTGAATCCTTAAACGGGTATCTTTCCATTCCATCCAAGAATCAATCAAAACCCAACAACTTCAAGTTCAATATTCTGCTCCTTGCTTTTTCTTCTAATATGATAACGAAAAAACAAAAAGAAGAAAAGAAATAATTACCAGAAAAGGAAGAAGCGAAGGAAGGAGTTGAGAGGAGACACAAGAAGAAGAGGCAAGAATGAAGCAAAGTGAAAGTGGATTGAGAAGGTTTGAAGCATCTGATGAAGGCAGTGGTGGAAGTCATAGCGAGTGCTATGGATATGGCTATTGCTTGGGTGGAGACAGAGAGGTAGCAAAAGCAAAACCGAAACTGAAGTGAACAACTACCACTACTTCTTCAGAGTTCTCTTCTCTCCAATCTCCAATCTCAAAGGGACCGAACCGAAGATTGAATGAGGAATATGAGGATCATGTTATGTGGTGGAGGTGGCGGCGGCTCCAACGAGACTCGTGACATGCACGAGCTACGTGGGACCCTCCTTACATGTCACAACTCAACTCAACTCACGAGTGCTCCTCTGCTAACTAATTGCTTTTGTGTTGTGTTTGCATTTTGCAACTCTGCATGGAATCGTCAAAATCATAAACTGTTCAGCTTTAATAAATGCAATAACAATAACAATAATAATAAAGGATGTGATAGGAGAAGGGACTAGAGAGACGGAGAAGGGACTGGACCATGAGAAATGTTACGAAATCGACAATAATTTTGCTTGTTTATATGATTCATACGCGCGTTGAAATTAGTTAACGAATATATCAAGCTATAGTAACTCATTAACTATTAGTTAAATTTTATTAATCACAAATTTAAGTATTATTAATCACAATTTTTAGGTGTTCAAATATAATCTACTATCTGTATATTTAAATACCTAAAAGTTGTGATTAATGACGTTCAAAATCGTGGTTAATAAAGTCTAATAGATGGTTAATGAGTTGCGACACTATGGTATATCTATTAACCATGTTTTTGAAATATGTTAACTACATATTTTGATGCTTATTTTCGATGTTCAAATAACGGGACCGCTCAATTATAGTCTCGAATGTAAGCGAAAAATCATGTTTTAGTAGTCTAAAATAAAAGCAAATATAACTAATTTCACCATATTTAATGATATCGTTCCCAAAATACCCTTCATTTAATTCGGATTTTATTTTTCCAACAACCCCTTTTATTCCCTAAAACAAGTTGTCGTAGAAAATTAAATGAAAAGAAAGGGCATTTTAAGAAATGTAATTAGTTTTTTTATTACGTAAAAAAAATTAAATGAATTTAACTAACATCTTTAATAAGTGTGAAATTAACTATTTTTGCTTCTATTCGAGTCCGAAAAGAGTACTAAAATGAATGTAAACAATAGAGGGTAAAAAATAAAAATTATAATACAATCTTAATTTTTTATAATTTTTATTTTATCTTTATTTTATTTTCATTACATTATTCATCACATTTCTCATTTTCTCTCATTTTTTTTTTCATTTTGTACTATCTTTCTTCCCAACAATACTTTTACATCTAAAAAGAAGTGTGAGAGAATATTTATTTATAATAAAAATGAAAACAAAGTATTTTAATTAATACATCTTTAGATTACACATTTACACTTTGCACCTCCCAAATTTTATTTTGAGATATCTAAAGTGAATTTCGTCCTCTAAAAATAATATATTTCACAGAAATAATTAACTTACATTTGAAAATAGTTTATAGTCTCAAATTATGGTTTAAATAAATAGAAATGATAATCGGACAACATAAAGTTGTCCGACATAGTATATTGATATGTTTTTGTTGTTTTTTTAATTTTTTTCAATCCGACACATATCACGAAAACCGACTTGTCTCTTGTGGGATACGATGTCAGCGTACGGTGTTTGGAAATTTGGTGTCGATCTAACATTGCTCTTAAATAAAATAGATTATTTTTCTTATTAAATCAAATCATAATTTGAAACCTATTTTCTAAACAGCCACTTAATTTTTGTTAAGAAAATTGAAAGAATGAGTCTTAATTGATACATCTATATGATTTATTATGTACGAATATCGTATTTTATGATTTATTAATTTTATACTAATAACAGAAATTTTTTATCTTTTTTTTTCTGGTTGACATAAAAGTTAGAACTCAGGTTAGAGAACCAACTCCGTGTTTGCATTACCATGTTTTTGCAGATGCAATGTTGGTCACGTAACTTAAAATCTGTCTTCTTGCAACACCAGATTCTAATAGGATTTACTTGGTACTTTTGAAAAAAAATTCTGAATTGTGAGCTGACTTATAAAATTACAGATTAAATATTTAAAAAACTTAATTCTTAAAAATATATATTTTTTATTTATCAATCGAATTTTAATAAACAATAATGTAAAGTATATAACTTTAAAAATAGTTGTTGACAAGTATTCTAAAAATATTAGTTAAAGATCAAAATATCAATCAAGTCCTTTTTTGCTAGTTAAAGAGTATTTAATATCCTTATAAAAAAAGAGTATTTAATATAATGTATAAAATATTTTAGTTGTTTTAAAAAATTAAATATTAAATAATTTTGTAGTTTTAACATAATAAATGTTTTTTTATATTTATCTCTTTAATTAGTATTGTACATTAAAAACACCTATAATATTGTTGTTATTCATTTATAAAATAATAAGTAAATATTTTTTATACACTAACGAATTTAAGCGCCTACAGGCTTTGCTCCTCCATTTCATCCGAGCAGGTCGATCATAGCAGAAGCGGGAACTGGAACGCGATTTGGAAGCTGCGCATCCCGTATCACATCAAGACATTCTTGTGGCTGTGTTGCCGCAACTGTCTCCCCACTCGATACCGGCTCCAAGACAAAGGCGTCCCATGTCCTATGTCTTGTGTTCACTGTGAATCAGAGATCGAAACCTGCTGGCACACATTTCTTACCTACAACATTGCTCAATCTTGCTGGAAATTATTGAATTTGTGGCATCAGATTGAGCGCCTGATGGTTGCAGTAGATAGTTTCCACGATTTTTTATTCAAAGCATGCTCTGTTTTCGTAGGTGAGGATCAGGATCTATTCGCGATGGTTCTATGGAGTTTGTGGAAAGCAAGAAATGAGAAGTTCTGAGATAATTTGCCGCCCAAGAGTTGGAGGATTATTTCTAGAGCGAAAGACTCACTGAGTGAATGGGTTTGGGATAGAAGCAAAGCTCATGTGCCCCTCCTTGAGCCCCCCTCAGGAGAGCGTAGAGCCACATCTTGGTCTAAACCCCTTCCAGGTGCGTTGAAGTGCAACATTGATTTCGCTTTTTTCAACAACTTCCATTCTTGGGGTTTCGGTGCTTGCGTTAGGGATCACTATGGCTCCTTCATCTCTGCTTGGACGGTACACTCTGACGTTCAATATTCTGTTTTAGAAGGAGAAGCCCTAGGCATCCTCCATGCCATCTCCTGGGCCCATGAAATGGGATAGGAACACGTCATCTTTGAGTCTGATAGCAAGTTAGCTATTAATGGGATCCCACAAAAGCTAGATTATGTCTCTGAGGTTAGGGAAGTTTTTATACAGTGTAGAAACCTTCTAGCCATTCCCTCTAGTTACAAGTTAGAGTTTAATAAGAGGCAAGCTAATAGAGTTGCTCATAGCCTAGTTAGAGCATTTGTATGCCATGCTAGTCCTCACATTTTCAATAACACTCCTCCTTGTATTGCAGTTTCGCTCTTGGATGAAATGAAATAAGTTGTTTTTGCGTAAAAAAAAAACAACAATATAATTTAAATTCATAACTTCATGGAAACTACACAACCGTCACTATAAATAAATAATGATATCCTTCAGTTTACATGAACTATGGAAGTGAACCACGATTTGTATTTCAATTATTATTCGGTTTCCTACTCTGATTGTCCATATATATTTTTTGGTGCTAAGCTCGATTGTCCATTTAATATATTGAAAACGGGGTTTCTGTCCTATTTTTTCAATCACTATCTATACTTGGAAATCATTCGCATTCATTTCAAGATTGTACATTTTTTCACCGAATTTGGATTCACTTCAGTAGTTTTATCACGCAGATGACGCATTTGTGTGTGATAAAACTATCACATATCACCATTTACCAGATTGTGTGTAATTGCGTGGGACTATGTATAAAGTTAATGTGAGCAATCACGGTCCTTTTTTCACCATAGTATAGGGGTTTGGATGACGAGTTATACAAGAATATTTTTTACTAGATATGCTATATTCTCATTTTCTAATCGGCTAAAGATTGGATTGGGTGCATCTCCAATGATCGAAGATGTTGTCTCCTTTGATCCTGTGCGGTTGAGAGCGACTGGAGTGGGTACTTAAAAAGACACTCTGAAGCTCAAGTTAGTTTTGGATATGGTTAGATTAAGTGAATGGAACAATACACATACCTTTCAATGGTATTGCTCTCTTCATATATACATCTCATTAATGCTACTTGCAAAACATATGAAACATCTAGTCTCCTCTTAATCTTTATAAAATGATACTGCCTTCTCGGCTACCCCATGAAGCCTCATTCTCTTGCCAAGTTTCCTAACCTCGTAAGCAAGAGGCAAGATCACGAGGCTTCTCCCGATAGATATTAGCCTTCTCCTTGCCCTTGTCCTGGTGGTCCAATGACATATCAAGTCCAAGAGACCAAATACCTCGGTGCGGTGGCAAGCAAACAAAAAACACGCATGTTCATGTGCATGCCAACAATTTTATAGACCCTGATCAAGCACAAGTATACTCATCATGCCTCCGTAATCAACCAACTCAAAGGAAACTGATTTGAGATTTCATCAAGGAAGAATATGCTTCACATACCTCAAATCTATAGATTTGCAAATGTAAACACATGTCAGACTCAAATTCGAAAAAGTGTGGGATGTTCAATCAGTAGGAGAAATTCTCCCCAGTTCACCAAAACACTGTCCTGAAACCAGTTGGTTAAAGCAATGCCTTCGGTGTTAAGACGTTGTTTCCTCTTATATATTCTTATTTGCCTTCTCATGCTTGGGCACCTGGCTAGCATCCACCTTCAGGTTTTTTACATTACTATGTGTTGACTGGAATATAACTTAGCCGCTGAATCGACTAACTCCACAACAATGATTCCCTTTCCTTCAAGCGATTACGCTAAGGAAGGAACTTTGTTCCTCAGCTATGGGTCCCTTAACTCACTCTAGAAATGGTTAAGTATAGTGAACTAAACTAAAATAGGAACGTAAAGGTAAACATAAAGTGCGATTGAGCGAAAATAAGTTGTTTGTATTGATTGATGTGTATAAAAATTATGTACAACTCGGGTATTTATAGTAACAACTAAGAACTGCCCATGTTTGCCACGTTCAGATGGCTAACAATAACAATATCCTAGTTGCAGTTGATCGGCTGAGTCGTGCCCTGTTCCACTAACCACGCTCCTAAATTCTAGGCGCACTACTTCACATCATGGCCACGTCCCAACCAACGGCTCTTTGAGCTTGGTTTTATCTTTTCATTCCCTTGCTCAGCTCCTAAAAACTTGGAGATAATTCTAAATTTTAATTTATTTTGAATTTAAATTAATTCAAAATCCATCTCCATCATTTTTGGTTCATGGAGCAGCTCATAACCTTAGCCCAATTATAACTTCACGCTAGCCCAATAGGCCTAATATCTTCATATTAGCCCAATAAGTGTAACACGTTAACCCAGGCCTTTACTTAGCTCTTGGTTTCCTGCTTTCGGCTCATTAGCTGCAATTTCGGCTGACTTGTGAATCGGCTGACTTCTATTCGACTAGCTTCCTCCAATCGACTACTATTGAATTCGCCTGACACTTAGGAATATTTTGGGTGTAAACAATTGCCCCCTACGTTGCTTTAGCTATAAAACTTTTAAGTTTAGGCTAATACAACGTAATGATTACTGTCAAACGCCGTTCAAATCATTAATGCCAAGTTATCCATTTGCAACAAACTTTTAAATGAGCAACGGCTAACTTGATAAGTTTATCTCATCCGATTTTTCTTCAACAAACTCTATCAACAGTAATCAGAATCTCCTTTAAATATCCCTTAGCCGAATCACCCTAATTACTTTTCTGAAAGTACTGTTGCCCTGACATAGAAGTTAGATTCATTTTTTGACCAGCGCCTCACCTTGTACACTCAATCCTCTTCTTTGGATAGTGAGATTGTGGTGTTGTTTGCCCAGAAGGCTGGATTGGAAAAGGATTTGAAGACTGGAAGTGATGGCTTAGCTGAAGCCAACAGGACATGGGACTCTTTCAAACAGCAGCTAGAGGAGTCGAAGAGGAAAGAAGTTCCTGTTGCAGCTGATACCTCAACCAATCAGCAGGATGAATCCACTGACCCAGTTGTCCCCGGGAGGAGGCCGCAGCTAATCCTACCCCAGAGGTTACTGCCCCTTCAGCTACAGATGATCCCTCTGCAACTCCAGATCCTTCTGCAGCTGAAACAAGGCTCAATGCACACTGAAGAAACTGCAGGTGGTTCGCCTGGTGCAGCGGCTGCCTAGTCTCTTTTTGAAGTCTTCTTTTATTTTCTTTCTAAGTATTTTGGCTAGGTAGCCGACATGTGGTCGCCATGAGGTTACCTTTTTTTTTAATCAATTTCCTTTATTCCTCCAGTATGCCTTGCCATATAGTAGGGTAGTATTTTTTAAGGTATTTCCCATTTATACTTCTATTTAATTCTTCGCCTTGCATGTTAACTAGCCGATAAGCACCACCATTATAAGCTTTACTAACAATAAATAGCCCTTCCCAGTTTGGTGACTATTTCCCAAACTTAGGATCTTTAATCCCAATAGGTAATATGGTTTTCTAAACAAGGTCTCCTTCAACAAACCTCTTTGCTTTTACACGCTTGTTGTAGGCTCTGGCCATCTTCTGTTTGCTGCGTTCAATTCTGTTCAAAGCCATGAGTCGATCCTCATCAACTGAATCTAACTCCATAAGCATGGCTTGCAGGCCTTGTTTAGCTACTCTTAGTGAAGTCACATTTATTTCTAATGGCAACACTATATCTTGTCCATATGTTAGCCGATAAGGAGTAATTCTAGTCGCATTGCACTTGGAATTTCTTACAGCCCACAATACTTTATTTAGCGTCTCATGCCATTTCCTGGGCTTATCTTCAATACTCTTCTTGATCAAATCAATAAGAACTTTATTAGTAGCCTCTGCTTGTCCATTAGCTTGGGCATAATAAGGGGATGAATGAATCGTTTTAATCTCAAATTATTGTGCAAAGGCCACTACTTTCTCTCCAGTAAACATAGTGCCTTGGTCTGTGGTGATGGTTTCAGGAATACTAAAGCTATAAATAATTTGGCATTTTATAAATCTAATCACATCATCCGGAGTCACATTCACCATCGGCTGCGCTTCTACCCATTTGGTGAAGTAGTCAGTCGCAACTATGATAAACGCATGCCTCTTGGAAGAAAGTGGATAGATTTTGCCTATTAGATCCATTGCCCATCCCCTAAATGGCCAAGGTTTTATCACTGGGTGTAAATTCTCAGCTGGCACCCTTTGTATTGGACCATGTAGCTGACAGGCTTCACACCATTTGGCATATTGATAACAATCAGCTGTAATGGTAAGCCAATAATACCCATGCCTGTATATTAGCCATTTCATAATGGGTCCAGCCCTATGAGAACCACAAATTCCTTCATGTACTTCCCCCATAACCTTCATGGATTCATCTTTATTGATGCACCTAAGTAATACTCCAATGATAGCCCTCCTATAGAGTTCATCATCCACCAAAACATACTTAAGTGCTCTCTGCTTAAGTTTGAAGTCAGCACTACTTGAAGGATCTTTTAGATAGTCGATTAACTCTTTCTTCCAAGAGTCGATCGTATCTATAGGCGCACATTCCCACAACGGGTACTCCTCATGTTTCACTTCGACTATCATGTCTTTGTACCCTGAGGCTTGTTGAGCCAAGTCATTAGCCTCTTCATTTTCCTCTCTGGGAATGTGATACACTATGGCATCAGCAAACAGGCGCAACAGCCTACTAGCCGTTTCATAGCATTCTTTCAAGTTGGAATTATTACACTTATATTCCCCAGTTAGCTGATTTATGACTAACTGTGAATCCCCTATGACTTGAACATAATTTGCTTTCATGGTTGCCAGGATCTTAAGTCCTAAAATCAATGCCTCATATTCTGCTTGATTATTAGAACAACCAAGATCTAGCTGACATATGAATTTCCAACTCTTGCATGTTGGACTTGTAATGGTTATACCAACACCTACCCCTTTTGAGTTCTTGACCCATCAAACATCAAAACCCAAGGTTTCAAGTTGATATATGCAACTTGATCGACTAAAGGGTCATTAACCTCAACACAAGGGTGCTGAGCCAAGAAGTCTGCTACTACTTGACCCTTCATTGCTCTTAATGGAACATATTTTAGCGCAAAAACATTTAACTTAATGGCCCACTTCATCAGTCGACCCTGTAAAACAGACCTATTAAGCAAATACCTAACAATATCAATTTTGTACAAAACCAATATTTCTTTAGGCAACAAATAATATTCTAGTTTTGTATAAGCATAGAACAATGATAAACATAATTTCTAAATTGGGGTATATCTGGTTTCTGCATCATTAGTATTCGGCTATGATAATACACGGCTCTTTCTGTCCCATCATCAGCGTCCTGCACTAGCAAGCAGCCGGTTGATTCTTCTTCTGTAGCTATGTATAGTTTAAGCGGTCTTCCTGACGTTGGGGGTGTTAGCACAAGAGGGTTGGCCAACACTTGCTTGATCTGCTCAAATGCTTGTTGTTGCTCTTTTCCCCATGTCATGACATCAGTATCCTTTAGCCTCAATAAAAGGGGGGAAAACCTTCATCTTCCCAGCCGAATTAGCTGTGAACCTCCTTACGAAGTTGATCTTGCCTATCAAACTCTAAAGTTCTTTCTTGTTCCTAGGAGGTCTAGCTTCCAAGATAGCTTTCAGCTTGTTTTTGTCTACTTCAATCCCTTGATGGTGGACCAGGAATCCTAAGAAATTGCTAGCTGCAACTCCAAAGGCACACTTGACAGGATACATTTTTAGCTTATGGGCCTACATCCTCTTCAAAGCCTGCTCTAATTCTACCAAATGGCATTCAAAGTCCTTGGGCTTGACAACTACATCACCAATGTACACTTCCATGGTCTTACCAATCAAGTCATGAAAAATGGTGTTCATAGCCCTTTGGTAAGTAGCCCCAGCATTCTTAAGTCCAAAAGGCATGACCACCCACTTATATATCCCCAAAGCTCCAGGACATCTGAAGGTTGTCTTGTGTGTATCTTTTTTTGCTAAGAAGATCTGGTTATACCTTGAGTATCCATCCATGAAGGTAAGAATACCATGAGTGGCTGCTGCATCGACTAACATGTCAGCCACAAGCATAGCATATTCATCCTTCGGTGTTGCTAAATTCAAGTTTCTGTAGTCAATGCATACTCTTATTTGGCCATTTTTCTTGATCATAGGGACTATATTGGACAGCCACTCTACATACCTAGCCGTCCTGATGAAGCCAGCCTTCAATAGTCTCTCAATCTCAGCTTTGATCTGAGGCATCAACTGGGGATTAAACCTGCGAAGGGCCTGCTTGAAAGGCTTGTACCCTTCCTTAATGGGCAACCTATGTTCTACCAACTCTCTGGCCAAACCAGACATTTCATAGCAATTCCAAGCAAAACAATCCTTGTATTGCTGGATCAATTCGACTAGCTTGCCTGCTTGTCTTCTTCAAGTAAGCCACTTACTTTGACAGTTTTGGGTTCCTCTGGTGTACCCAGGTTAATTTCAATCAAAGGGTCTTCTGCCTCAAAAGCAGGTGCAGTTTTGTGAAGAGGAGAATCTTATTCCATAGGCTAGGCTGTAAGTGCCTTATCAGGCTCAGCTGTTGTACCTTCTCTTCTGAAGAGCAAGTCCTCTTCATCATCTTCACTGCCAGTGTCATCTTCCTCCATCATGGCATCTATCACCTTGGACTCGGCCCTGAAGATCTCCAGCCGACCCAATAGGTCTTCAAGTATTTGTAATTCTTTATTCATTAATCACCTATGTATTAGGCCGTGACTCGGCCTGAGACTTCGACTTGAATCCTTCTTTGGTGAGATTGCATGCCTTCTAAGCCCCTTCTTCATAATTTTCTGTAATAGCAATAGGCCCTAGGTGTGAAGAATAAAACAATTCCTCCAGCATCTTTACCTCAGCTGAGAAGGGGTTCTTATCAGCTTCGACTATCTCCACATTGTCTCCAACCCAAAACATTAGTTTTTGGTGAAGTGTAGAGGGTATACATTCACTGGTGTGGATCCAGTCCCTGCCCAGAATTATGTTGTAGGAAGGCTTGTCATTAACTACAAAGAAAGCTGACTTGATGGTTTTGGGACTACAATCACTTCGATTATCAAGACCCCAAGAGCTGTGGATGGTTCCCCCATGAAGTTGGACATTTTCATATTAGTGGGGACCAAGTCTTCTAGACTTTTCCCAAGTTTCCTCATGGTTGCAATGGGCATCACATTCAAAATAGCTCCACCATCCACAAACACTCTCCCAAAGATCTTTCCATTAATGTAGGCCTTGATATACATGGGTTTCAAATGTTTTACCATCTCCTCAGTCTGCTTTTCAAAGACCATTTTGGTAACCTCATCAGCCGATAATTCAGCTAACGTGGCCCACTCTGTTTCTTCAGCAAACACATCACTCTCCAAACTTCCTAGTTGAGGGTTGTCTGCCCAAAACTCCTCAAGAAATAAGCTAATGGCCTCTATGTCAGCTAACAGGCCATCAACCTCCTCATTGAATAAGAGATCCAACAAGGAATCTTCCATGGTGTCGTTTTCCTCCCAGTGCATCTCTGGAATCACCGATCCTTCTATGGTAATTGCTTCATCATCCACATCGACTGAAGTAATTAGGCCTTCAGCATCAGGAGTGAGACCCTGCTCATCGACTGGCTCCATGCTCTGGGGCACTTCATCTTTTTTATCCTCTCCAACCTCTAGTTTTGGAAAGGCTTTATCTAGCATGTTGCTCATAGTCTCCAAGGGAACTTCTTTCTTCTCCCTGTTCTTGACATCAGCTAGCATTTGCAGAGTCTACTTCATCTTCTGAATAGATCTCATCCTCTGCATTCTTCTCTTTTGGGTTCTTGTCAACACAGCTGGCATTACCTTCTTGTCTTTGGCATACTTGTTCAAGAACTAATGCCCTTCTGTGACATTAGCAGGAGGCTTCAACATTCTCTGTGGACTTAGCTTTTCATGATCATTCCTCACTGTTATTTTCTAAGAAGACATGCCTCCTTCCATGGTAAACTCAACTACCTTTCTTTTGTCTTTAGGGATAGGCTCCTCATCAACCTTGGGTAAAGATGGCCTTCCATTATCTCTAATGGCTCCAATCTTGCCCCCCAGTTTCAATAATGGATGCCTTCCCTTTGGCCTTGGAAGATCCTTCTGCTGAAGTTTGGCCATGTTTCACATACTGTTTGACTAATTTCTGAGTGAGGCGCCCTAGTTTGGGTGGTCTCTTTCCCTGCATGTGCTCTGTGATCGGCTGAGGATTCCCTAATCTGTCAAAAATATAAGTCCTGGCTGCCTCAGGTTTTAGCCGATCACTATTACTTAATTCAGCTAGCCCCTTTTTTGGCCTCCAAACTTGTTGAACAGATATCCTTCACCTGTGGCTAGATCCTGCATCTTCGGGCTTTGAGAATGAAACCATGTTTATCCCTAAGGCAGGGAATAAGTCAGTATCCACTGTCATCTCAGCAATTCCTTTATCTGCAAGTTTGAATCTCTCTTCCTTTATTCCCTTCTGAATGGCCTTCCTAAAAACCATGCAGTTTATAGTTGCATGATTATAGGAGTTATGCCACTTGCAGTACTTCTTATCTTTTAGCTCTTCAGTTGGTTGGATCTTGTACCTATCCAGCAGCCAAATCTGCTTATCTTTGAGCAAGTAGTCAAAGATTTGGTCTGCCTTGGAAATATCAAAGGAGTATTCCACTTTGCCTTCTCCTGACTTTGACTCTTTCCCTTTGGCAGCCCTCAGGGCTGGGCAGGAATAGCCTTTACCCTTTACTATCTCAGCTATCATGATGTCTGCCGTGGAATCGGTTGAATCATCATCAGAGTGTTCAGTATCTATAATGGACACCAACTGAGGGCCTCTCCCTCTGCTGGCTCGTCTCTTTTCTTTCTCTTGGATGAATGCGTATAGCCCTGGAAACTAGTTGATTTAAATCAGTGCAGGCTTGGCTAACTAGCCTCTCCTTGAGTTAAGGATGCATGCTGCTAATGGCTATGACTGCATATTCTGCCTCATGGAACTGTACTAAGCATTTTTCAGCTGTCTTTCTGAACCGTTCCACGAAATCAGCAGCCGACTCATCTACCTATTGTCTTAGGTTCATGAGGTCAGCCGCAGTGACTTCAGGTTGAGGCCAATAGAATCTATCATGAAAGCATCTATCCATATCCGCCCACGTCTGTATAGAGTTAGGTGGTAAAAAAGAGTACCATGTAAATGTTGTCCCTGTAAGTGACAAGGGGAACAGCTGCAATTTGTGGAACTTATTCCGGTTCCTTTCACCACACTGAGCAGTAAATCTGCCTATATGCTCCATAGTAGACTTACCATCTTCTCCAAAGAAAGTGGCAAAATCTGGAGTCTTGTATCCCCTAGGCAGAGATACCAATCTATCCACCCATTCATGATATGATTTCCTATAGATTGGCCTATCCAGAGGCTTCAGCTGCACACCAAAATACTGCTTGATGGTATCTGCAATAACAGCTAGGTCCAGCAGCTGAGAACCCCCAGGTCTCACTTCCCCTAAGTTAGGAGTGGTTACCTGCGGTTGTTGTCTCCATGTTGGGGGATGTGCTTGGGATACTTGCTCTGGAGGATTGGGGTAACCTGGCTGATTTGGCATTAGAGGTGGGTTAACTTTGCATGGCTGCTCCATGCTTCCTTCAACTGGCACCCTGTATTGAGCCCCTAGAAGACCTATGTTAAATGGTGGAGGTGGGATCTGTCCCCATGACTGCTCCATCATCAAACCAAGTGCCCTTGGAGGAGTTGACCCCATTTGAGCGCCTGCAGATACTTCAGGATATGGTGGATAGAATGGGGGATTAGCCGATCTACGTGGAAGACTGCTCCATTACGGCTGTCCAGCATAACTCCCAGGTGGTCTTATCACACCTCCTCATGTGCCAAGAGTTTGCCCCCCAGTGTACTGTGGGTTAGTCGCCTTCATAATAGTACCATAGGGCTGCACAAATGGCATTACTTACGACATTCTAATTTTCCCCATTGCATTTGGTGGCCTCCTAGCCATCTACACCTGTCCAAAATGAAAATTAGCCTAGTTAGTTGTATCATTCACCACTTGTTGACCTCTAGTATTCAAAGTGGCAAAAGTACTAGGCTGGGAATTAATTAGATTAAAAGGAACTGGCTCATATTCGCCTGAACTTGATTAGGTCCTGCCTGCACATAGGTAGGCTGAACTTGATGTATCCTATCGGGGTCGTGCTCGGCTGAACCTGAGTTGGTCCTACCAGAGCTGCATTTGGCTAGGTGACAGGTCATGCTTAAGTAGTGTACCCACTTGTGTTGGAATAGTAGAATTGATAGAGCTCTCGCCTAAGTGAGCCCTCTTAGCCTCTATTTCTCTGGCCTGCTGCACTTCATTGTATACCATGAGATTCACAATATCAGCCAACTGTTGTGACACTTGGTACATGATATCATTGATTCTCAAATCGAGTTGCTGGCGTATAAATGAAGTGGACATCACCAATGGTTGGTCTATAGGCTCAGGGTCTGCCACTACATGCACTGGCTCAGCTGCTGAAGTAGGCACTCCCTGAGAGGGGCTTCCTTCAACAATTTTCTTGGAATTGTTCTTCTTTGACGTAGGTTGTTTCATGTTACTTAGGCTCTTGCCAGATTGCAAGTGCATACGCCAATGGTAATCCTGATCTGGGGATTCGAATGTGTTGATTCGTTCACCTTTGCTCCCATCGGGCGTGCCAATTTGTTGACTGAAATGTAACTTAGCCGCTGAATCGACTAACTCCACAATAGTGATTCCCTTTTCTTTAAGCGATTACGCTAAGGAAGGAACTCTGCAACTATGGGTCCCTTAACTCACTCTAGAAAGGGTCAAGTAACTAAAACAGGAACGTAAAGGTAAACGTAAAGGGCGATTGAGCGAAAATAAGTTGTTTGTATTAATTGGCGTGTATAAAAATTATGTACAACTTGGGTATTTATAGTAACAACTAAGAACTACCTCTGTTTGCCACGTTCAGATGGCTAACAACAACAATATCCTAGTTAACAGTTGATCGGTTGAGTCGTGCCCTGTTCCACTAACCACATTCCTAAATTCTAGGCGCACTACTTCGCATCATGGCCACGTCCCAACCAACGGCTCTTTGAGCTTGGTCTTATCTTTTCATTCCCTCGCTCAGCTCCTAAAAACTTTGAGATAATTCTGAATTTTAATTTATTTTGAATTTAAATTAATTCAAAATCCATCTCCATCATTTACGGTTCATTGAGCAACTCATAATCTTAGCCCAATTATAACTTCACGCTAGCCCTATAGGCCTAGTATCTTTATATCAGCCCAATAAGTGTAACACCTTAACCCAGACCTTTACTTAGCTCTTGGTTTCCTGCTTTCGGCTCATTAGCTGCAATTTCGGCTGACCTGTGAATCGGCTGACTTCTATTCAACTAGCTTCCTCCAATCGGCTGCTGTTGAATTCGGCTGACACTTAGGAATATTTTAGGTGTAAACACTATGAAGATTTTGTACGAAAGCTCAACGGTTGGAGTTCATGATTGGATGAAAACCCATTCTTGGCAAATACATATACGACGTGCTGGCACATCCAAAACGTTGGTCGTTCCTCACGCCAACATAAGGAAAACTTCAAGACAATTAAGTCGACACCTCATGAAGCCATGAGCTACCGATTTGGGGGAAACTAATTATGGACTAGTATCTCGGATACTCAGCCTGTAAGCGTAAAGCCCAATTTAGAGGCTCATTTACTCACATATCTCTGAGATCCACGGTATCTTTATAAGACTAATTAACTGAATATAACAATCTTATCCAATGGAATCATGACTAACTAATTCAGTTAGGAAGATAAGCATGTATCATCTATATAAGTATGATATAATCTTCAGCCAAGGTATGCCTCATTCTAAACCCTCACACCCATCTCGATCATATACTATCTTGAGCGTCATAGTATTTTATAGGTGGGAAGCAGAAACTCAAGCTGGAGCTATCATCTTCATCCTCTTCAATCGGTTTTTATTTTATCATGTTAGCTTAATCTTCCTTTTGTTAGAGGTAGATGGAACTGCCTGTATGATTGTCCCTATTTTTCGGGTTTTGATCTGAATATTTTGGTTTATGTGAATCTAAGAGTTTGTTCTTGAATTTCTGGTTTATCTACAGTTTTAAATTCACAATTGGAAAATTGGGATTTTTAGTTGCTGTTGAGAATGAATTGTTTGTGCTGTGTCTTCTTAGGAATAAGAGCACTATCAAATAAACATGATTGAGTTGTGTTGTTCTTATTGCTCTTGTTAATTTGTTATTTATCAAGGAATTGAAATATACTTTTTAACAGGAAGAATTATCAACCTAAGGAATTAGGGGATAAGTATAAATACTCAGTTTCTTGATTCATATGAACATGTCAGATTAAAATCCAGTGTAAGGGACAGTAGGAAGGGCAGTGAAATCGAACCTCTAGCAATTTCTCTTAATTGTTAAAAACCAGTATTTTTTTTGTATTGTTTTTATTCCTCTAAAAATTTTGTAAAAATATTATTTGCTCTTTATAATCTTGAAAGTTCTTTTACACAACAATTACCTGAATGGCCACCACTATCCTCCTCCACTATGACAATCCATCACATCAGTCCATCATTTAGAGGTTTCGTTCTTCCACTCGTTTGTCACTATGATCTAATATTTCTTGCGTATTCTCGAGTTCACTCTGAAAAAATGTATGTCAAACAAATACATGGGCTAATGGCGAACCAAAAAAGTTGTATACTACTCCCTCTGGATTCGATTTTGAGGGGGGAAAAACATGTATTGTGGTCCAAAATATAAGCAATTTTAACTACTTTTATCCTTTTTAATGAGTCCATTTCGAAAATACTCATATTTAATTTATTTGCGCCTTTTTTTGTCCTCTGCATTAAATGTCGTCAATGACAATTTTGGGAATGAACATTATTTTTTAGTTAAAATTAAGAAAAATTAATGTAATTAACTAATCTTTTAGTCATCGTGTTTCAGTTTTTTTTTCCTTGAAGACCGGAGGAAGTACTACTCTTGAATCATTTTCAAATAATACAGTAGTAATTGATATACTATTAGTTAATTTAATTTATGTAAATAGAATAAACAAGATGTACATTATGCATTTGTCAAAAATGATGTACGGAACACAATATTTCCCGGGTTGTGAGATTCCCTGCATCTTCACTAATTCATCTTTCCTATGGTGACGCGTAGTCCACAACCCGAACGAATCGCTCTGCTGTCGTTTTCTGAAGATACCATTGGACCTACCAGACCAGACCGCGTTAAATGTTGCAGTTTATTTAGTGTCTGTTTACTAAACCAAATCACTTTGAGGCCTTTTTCTCCGTTTACGTATGGTAAACAGAATTTACTTTTTTATTTTGGTGTTTAGTAAATTTTTTATTTATTTTTTGTTTGTGAAACGTCGTTTCGTTGCAGGAGGTCTGATGTTGTTTTTCTGTTTGCAAAACTCCGTTTGAGTATTTTAACACTTCAAAAGTGATTCTATTTTGTCAACCAAACACAAATCAATTCTTCTAAACTCAGTTTTAAAATATTTTTACCAAACACAAATCATTTTTTTAAACTCCATTTTTTAAAACTCAGTTTTCTAAACAAGATTTTATACAATCTATTTTACCACAATCTAAACCAAACGGACGCTTAATGATGTTTGCACATGTTTCTCTACCCGCATGAACATCACACATGGGGAAATTGTTTTGGGAAATGAAAATTTGTGCATGTTTTGAGGAGTTTATCTATATAGTGGGAGTACACTCTCATACTCTTTCAGTCTCATACTCCCTCTAGGCACAATTATAAATAAAAATACATATTTTTATATTTATTAAAGATAATACTAGTTAAATATATTTAATTTTCTTGATTTCATGTAAAAAAGAAATACATTTACTAAACTACTTTAATCATGATGGTCCTCTTCTCACAACATTAACGAATTAAATTAAGGGTGTTTTTAGAATAATAACATTAAATATAGGTAGATTAGTTGACATTTGATTATATATGAGTTCACCAAACTTAAACATTTTTTTTCTTATAATTGAGTCCGGATGGAATATTAACTATCTGACATCTAACAAATACTAACAAATTGCCAATAAAAAAAAAGTAAAGGAAATCTTAATTCATTTTTTTTCTGTGTATATGATTGTAAGAAGCATCCATAATCGATCACCAAGACTAATCTTCTTCGAGAGATTGGAAGGCACTCAAATGTGGATTGTCCCCACTCAACCAGATTTTTTCTGTTTATATAGAAGAGTTAGGATTCGAATCTTTTGCCACTTGCTTAAAGGACTCAAGCCCTTCACTACTCAAACCAACCACGTTGTTGGTAATTCTTAATTCATTTTATGTGACTTTCTTACATACTAAAAAAAATAATCATAATTCCACTCTATTCTAATATTTTAAAATCTATCAAATCTCAATTATTCATAAATTGATGTAAAATTGTAATGGAATAATTAAGGGTTGTTTAATAGAAAATAACCATGACTAAATATTGATTTTATATATCTTCGTATGTCTGCTATGACACATGGAATTAATATGCTATAGTATATTATATTATTAATTATTAAAAACTAAAAGGGAAAGGTTCACTTGAAGTGGTCCAGGCAACATCAAGCGCGTGCATGTAAGACTGCAGTCAAAACGCAGCTTATCTTAATGTTTTTTTCAGCCTTTGATTAATATTTCTTTAAGCACACGAGTAGGTTCAACTAGGAGCGTTTTGATTCTCTGATTATTCAATAACCTTGGATTAGATTTCCTTGTACTATCTCTGATGTCAGGTAGTAGAAGCCAATAATATCAATATATGCTTACTGCGTGATCACGGACTCGCCCTCTTTTTTTTATTATACCGACGGTGTCCACGCACACATAAAACACAAAAATATGATAATATTTCATATAGATATGCTAATTAAATAGTATGATCGTGCACTGCACCGTGAAGAAGTTTTCTTCTTATTTTTTTAAGACAATGGTACCGTACACAGCTCTAAGTATCTAACAAAGATTCTACCATTTATTTGGAGACAAATTCTATGGACCACTTTCACCGGACTAATACTCGAAAATCATCTGAAGTTCCAACGAACGACGCCACATCCAGAAGTAGAAAATTATTGTCTTCCTCGTCCTCATGGTCACAGTTGAGGTGTTTAATCAATGTCGGTTCAACAAAAACAAGAAAAAATAAATGTGAGTTTTTGCTTCCGGGAGGCGGTGTCAATCGTCGTTGGAGTATCAAATGATTTTCAAGCACTGATCATAGGTGGTCAACTCGAGAACCTACCTTTATTTGGGTCATAAAACTTGAACCAAATTGGGGGGGAAATTTGGTCACAAAATTGAAAAGACAAAAAAAAAACAAAAAAAACAAAAGCAGGGAGAATCTAAAATGGCCTCAATTGGCATAAAGGTGCTTGCTGAGTTGTTGTCCCAATTCACTGGCCCAGAGAAGGGACCATATTTATGAACCCATTAAATGCCAATAATCAATTGGCTTAGGGTAACCATTAGTTAGCCTATGGTGAGTGCTGAGTGCTGACGGTCATCTGCCACAAATCCAGGATGAGCAATTTGGCAGGAATAAGCATGCTTTGAATCTAAATGCTTGGATCCAAGCGGACCTTGGGCATGTTAGTTAAGTGTAGTACTCCCTCTACGCTCAATTACTTACTTTCACAATTATTGAGAATAATAGTTAAGTGTATTTAATTTGTTTGATTTCATGTCAAAAAAGAAATATATTTACTAAACTATTCTTAATCATAATGGTAATCTCCTCACAATATTAATGAATTAAAGTAAAAGTATTTTTTGATTAATAACATTAAATATGAGTAGATTAGTTGATATTTATTTATATCCGAGTCCACCAAATTTTAACATGTATTTTTACTTATAATTGAGTCCAGAGGAAATACCCATAAGAATCATAACCTACATTTTTTTTACACAAATCATTGGGTAGGTTATTTTCAAATGCATAATCATCTACCAATCAGAGGCCATAGTTTCACTTTATCTTATTCTTAAAACCAATAATATAGTTGTTGTGAATCATGACATGCATTCCTTTAGTTACCTTAACCCATGTTTTTTTGTTCTTGAAACACAATCCTCCAGTAGGAAGTGCTGCCTCTGTTAAACATTCGCCTTCAGAATGTAATGGAATATATATATATATGTTCTGAACTCTGAAGATACTATCACTCTTGAAATAAAGATTTAGTGCAAATGTTAAAACCATTGAAGCAGAATAGTTGGTGGCCAAAATTAATGAAAAAGATGAAACCTCTCCCCGCCCCCCCCCAAAAAAAAACAAAAACATTTCTTATGTGGAACATAATTTTCACTTTCAAAACAAAATATTCATTTTGTTGAGGCTGGATATGGAAGACAGATTCCTTCTGTTAGAGAGGGCTGAGTATGAAAATTGCAAATCTTTTCTTTCTAATTGAACAGAAATCATCCATGCATGGTATCACTCCCATAATATAACAGAAATCCGCCAGCAAGATATAGTGTTCAATGGAATAAAAAATAGATATTCAATTAGCAGGAAAAGGACACATTATTTGTCTCATAGTGAAAATTTTCCTTTAAATTATTAGCCAATATAAAGAATGAAAGAGGTAACACACTAAAGTCTAAAGATAAGACGCATAACATGTCACACAAATGATAAAATTCAAGGACAAAATCTTCAAAAAGATTTTTCTTTTTCCTCTTTGTGTATTTTTCCATAAAATCTAGGGAGAATCTTTAAGGTGACTGGCAGTTCATAAAACAGAATGAGGCATTAACCTTACAAAGCAATATCAAATTGAACATGAGATTTACACCGAGTCCTATTACCCAATCAGCCACAAAGCATTGTCAAATAACAAATCATTTTTCTTTGTATTTTTGCTTGAGATCTAAGCAGATGCCTAGTCTATGTTTGCATGATAGAAAGAAAAGAAATGGATTGGAACGGAATAGAATGGAATTATAATAGGTTCCATTGTTTGGATTGTTTACAATAAGATGGAGTAGAATGGATAATGAGAATGATAGCTTTTCTTAGTTTGGGTGATATGGGAGGAAACAAGCCTTCTTTTCCATTCCATTCCATTATAAAAATATCCAAACAATGAAATGATAAGTTTATTCCATATTCCCCTTCCTCACATTCCATTCCACCCTCTATTAGATATGAATTTCCAACTCCAGTAATGTCTATAGAACTCACACTAGTTTAAGCATAAAAGTATATACTTCACAGCCGTGAAACTGTCAAGTTGGGATTTACATTGAAGCATACCATACCATGTGTGGCACCACTTCATCAGAAGCAGACAATATATATATATATATATATATCAAAGTGGTCTAAAAGAAAAATCTGATGCAACAACCTCTTTTGCTGTCTTCATCAAAGTCAAGTTAAAACCAGGTTGATTCCCACCCCTCTGTTTCTCCTCTCCTTCTAACCCTCACTAGTTGCTCTCTCTAACTAACTAACAGTAGTTAGTTAGTAATTATCACAGTAACAACACTCATATCTGATGTAATTGTCCTTTGCATTACGCCGACCCCTTCTCTGGTATACCCTAGTGATTGGAGATCTATTTCTATCAGACATGTCATTTGACATTATCTGAATACATGTATATTTACCTTTTCTTATCTCTAATAGGTAAGAAAATCCTAAAAGAATTTGACAAGTACATAAATTGAACGTCTACATGTGCACTTCAAGTGACGTTATGGATCTTAGAATGTTTCATTCGCATATACTTGACTTGTATATTTTCAAAATCAGGATACAGACAATTGATCAACAATGTTTGGATTCTAATTCACTAAAAAATTATCTCTAGATCCATGTGCTACTCATAAGTCAATGTAGATGGAAGAGAATAGGATGAAACAAGATAGATCATGTGTCTCATGTTCAGAATTGATAAGGTTCCACATTTATAGTGTTTTGCCCCCAACAACATGGAATTGTTCACCTTGCATAAACTATAAGAAAACTAGTTCGGCATTTCAAGCGTATCCAAATGAAAGATATAGTGAAAAAATAATAATCATTTTAAACACTACTCCACTAAGATTGCATTTATCCTTTGTCTAACAGTATTGTAGGATAGTAAAACATATACGAGCTGTATAATGTACTATTCAATTACAAATGCTAAAATTTAAAAAAATCCAGCATTAAATTTGTAGGAAAGATGTCGAACCATTAGAGGAACCATGAATCCTGCCTTATATATTAAGTACAACATAAAAATCATCCAGAACAACAATTATCCAACATTTATGTAGCATGGAGGTCATCGCGATATTTATAAAAGATTGAAATGCGGTAAGAAAAAAAAAATTATATTAGCATACTCAATGCATTCATATAATCTCTAAAATTCACATCATGATTCCCCAGCAGATGAGACAATGGATCAGCCAACCAAATCATATCAACATCATTAATGTACATTACATTATATCCAAGCTCCAAAATATTCAGCAAATGCCTTGGCCTCCTGGCTGTAAAGTTGAAGAAAAAGAAATCATAAATAGTGAAGTAAACAAGCATTGCTTCTAAATTTCAGTAACAGACATGGAGAAGAAGCAGATCCAATGAACAAGTCCATGCAGACACAAGCATGGAAAGTACAATGAGAGATGTCAAAATACTTTAAGAACTTGCACAATGTGTCAAAAGCAACAAAACAAAACAATGTTAACATTATGACATCTAGGATAATTTAAAGGTGAACACCCAACAAATCTGGCAAAGCCACCCATAACCATAATTGCATAACAAACTAAGGCTTACAATACAAAAACAGAATGGCACCTTCCAGCACAAAAATCAGGAGGGTTTCTAATGTGGATTCCACTGAGGTTCGTGAAAGAAAATTCCGAGCAAGGACAAATAGTTAAAAGTCAAGTTCTAATAAGCCCTTATTACTGGTCACTGGATAAAAGTAAATGGCAATTAATCATTATGGTTTAATATCAACATTAACCAATATCACCAACTATTACTGTAAAGCTATGAAACCCGGATATGTGGTACGACGCAGATATGGGGATACCGAAAATTTTTGAAATTCAGGATATGGTACGGCCTAGATACGTTAACAAAATTTTATATAAATTTTTTTTGGGTCAAAATAGAAAATCTTATATAGATACAGAATAGTTGTAAATAAAGAGACACTGGTCACTCCTCATTAAAAATAATATATAAATATGATGATCATAATTTACGAAAAGATACTTTTTATCATAACAAAAATAATAGAGTTTTCGCCAATATGATAATATATTCTAACCCCTATGTCACGATATCAACAAAAGCATCTTTAGTAGAACTCAAAACAAGTCTTGACTCTATCCAATAGCCAACAATTGAAATGCATCTATACTAAATTACAGTCTCAGGCTAATTGACTCAGTCTCTTCTCCCACGTTACCATCATCCAAAAAAGCATAGCTTCAAAAGGAACTTGGGATACTTTTGAGACACATAATTGGGATACTTTTGGGATACGCATCGAGAAGTATTGAGGAGTACCCAAGCCGTATCTATATAAAAAAATAATTGGGATACTTTTAGGACACGTATCGGGAAGTCTCTGAAGAATATCAGCATCCGATACGAGCTCGACACCAATGCTGTACTTTTTTGGAGTATCTGGGCTTTATGGCTGTAAAGATAGAACAACTGAACAAGCTAGATGCTATGAATGACACAAATGGCATTGAAATGCACACCTAAGAGTGAAGGGTAGTACTTAGCATGGCCAGGACAAAACTCATTGACCTTATAGAGTGATGAGTAGTCCTCAACAATGACAAGGTGCTTTTGCGTCGTGAGTGAGACCAGTCAACCAATTGCTCAGGAAGGGTAAGTAGGGGTGGCTCACAAGTCACAATGCAGACAACCTATGATAGTGTCATTCTTGGCCACAAAGGAGAAGGTTGGGGGGCTGAGAACGGAGACGAGTCTTTGAGAAATGGTTGAAGAATGGGGTGAAAGAAACAGGAAATAAGGAGAGTGACTGAGTGAGTGGTTGTTTGGTGCAGAAAAGATGACATTAGGCAATAAATACTATGCATTCTTTGTGTGGATACAATACAACAGTGGTCTAAGAGTGGCCTCTAGAGGCTTTCTCTTCTTTATATTTTTTTTCTGTAAAAATTGGAACCACCCTTTTTTGCTACGTGTTCACTCATCAGTTTCATAATCAACAACATTAAATTAGTAAAAAATGGGCATTAATGTTTGTTGTAGGCAAACATAACAGCACTGGGAACCTGAGTTCTTATTTGAGGACGTGGCTAAGTGCTACACTTGTAAATATAGATGCATGCTTGAGGGATTTGAAGGCACCATTGATAACATTAATGGTCTAATATTCACCGGAACTTACAAAGCGAACTCCTTGGTCCATAAGCTCCTCACCCAAGTCCATGTGCACACCATTTCGGCTCAGTCAAGCCAATTTCCTTCTTCTTCTTGTATTGAGCCACGAGACCAAAAGCTGCTAAATGTTGTGCATATTGTTGTCGATAGGAACAGAAATTTTACTAAAGTGTATGGAAAGTGGAAACACAGCAGAAACCAATTCAACGTACGTCCATGTAGAAGCTACTAGTTGTAGCTTTTGGTACACGTGCACGTCCATGGATAACCTGCCGCGGTTCCAAACCTGATCTACATGTAGCGTTTCAAACTCTATAATACATGTAAAGAATGGTCTTTATAATCAGAATGTTGAGATTGACAAGAATAAGTGGAACTCACGATGACTAGAGATGGTATGAATAGCCCAATCATCTCCGCTAACCTGAGTTATAGTAAAAATAATTTGACCACCGTTAAACTATTTCTACTATAACTCAGCTAGCGGAGATAACCGATGCATCATATCATCTCTAGTCTCTAGCCATCATAATGTTACACTTACTCTTGTCGATCTCAACATTCTCACCATAAAAACCTTGTTTATGTGTATTACAGCATTTCATGTTAGGATTAGACGCTGGTGGCAACACCGTATCCATCGCCTTACTATAATTTCTACTCCCACCGACAACAACAACAGCCTCAACAATATGTTCCCTCCCGTGACTCAACCATTGAGGTTGCAGTGGTGACAGCAATAGCATCATATTCATACAACAATTAAGGAGTGAAGCTCAATCACGCGGATCAGCACCATTTCTTTCAAAATTTCTCATAAAATGAAAAAATTTGAAGACCACAAAACCCCAGATCTGAAAAAATATCTCACCGTTATCTTTCTCTGGTGACTTCGTTCTCACACACCTCTTAACCAACATCTGTGGAGCTGACTAAAGCTCTGAAGATGGTGCTTCTGCCTCCATCTGGTTCTTCCTTGTGGTTTGCTATGGTAGTAATGGCGGTGCCCATTTTGTAATTGTAGATAAGAGGGAAGAGAAATTGCAAAGGGTGGATGAGTCCTGAGACAGCCATGGGCGTTGTGAGTTGAAAAAAAAAATGAAAGCTTTATCAGTAAAGTTGCAAAGAAGGAGCTAAGATTGAGGACGACAATGACTTGGAAGTTTCTCGAGCTTCTCGTTTTTGCAGCGGCGGCACGTCAACTCCCTTTTTAGGTTCGAGAAGATAAAATGATGGATTGGGCTGCAATGAAGAAGAACTGGGCTTTATGTACCCCAAAAAAACTGGGCTTTAAGGGCTTTATTTTTTTTTTTACGATATTAAGGGCTTTATTTGTTAATTAATATTAATATAATATATTTATATATCAGAAATTAAATAAAATATATTGATGGATATAATATATATTTATTAATTTTTTTTGATGGAATATATATATTTATTTATTTTTATTAATATATTTATCAAATTTGAAGTTTCTAATATGATTTTAGGTTATGATCCATTTTGGTAATTGCACACCCAAAAACAATTTTGATCAAATCTATCCAAACAACATTGATTGATAAGAATCACTTTTTATGTGTACGTATCCAAAAAAAATCATGTTACGTTCAACTCACGTTTAACCAAAATCAATTCTACAAAATCAATTCTGTCAAATCAATTCTCGTCATCGCAGAACCAAACACTTAATTTTTCTCTGATTCAATTAATTTTTCTCGGTTTGGGTTAGATCAAAAATTTGTAGTTTTTTTTTAAATCCGAACCAAACCAACCTGGTGATGAGCGGATTGGTTCGGGTTAGACTCGCGGGTCATGAGACACAAAACCAATTTTTCCAAAATGAAAAAACATAGTTAAATATGTTTTTAGTCTATATTAAATTACGACTTTTCCAAGCTTACTCCCTATAAAAAATTTATCCATTTTTAGTCCTTACCTTGTACAAAGCTGCATGTGTTTTAATCCTTGAAGAGGAACTAAAAACATGCAATTTTGTAAAAAGTGGGGACGAAAAAAGTATACAGGGACTAAACTTGAAAAATCGTAATTTTAAAAGAGAATAAAAAACATATTTATCCCAAAAAATATAAAATAATTCAACTCCAAATGAATTTTATTTTAGGTGCAAACCACTAAGTGTAAGTGATACTGCGATAAAGTGTATTAAAAAATATTAAAATATTAAATGACACATCATCGGGTTGGGCTCGTAGGTTCAAAATAAAAAAAACCCATTACCCTAATCAAACAACTCCGAGTTTGATTGAGTTGGTTCGGGTTCGACCCAGACTAAGACGGGTTCAGGCAACAAATGCTTTGGATCTAATTGGGCCACCGGGTTGATCGAGTCGGTCCGAACCCGTGTACACCCCTAGTACTTTCAACATGGTATTTGAATATATAATTTTAAAGAACATTGTCCTGTATACTTCTATCTCTACCTTTCACATTTTTTTTAAGAAAAATCTCTATCTTTCACTTATTTTTCATCTTATACAATTTACACAGATTTCGAAAATAAAAAAAAGACACCAGTTCAAACATCATTTCTCTTAAGCTTTTAAGTTTTAAAAATATGTTTTTGTTAACAAGAATTTTTAAAAATATCTCTTTTTTAACAAGTATATTAAATATTTATGATTTATGATTTTAAAGCATTTTCTTATTAGAATAGTTATAAAATAGGCGAAATTACTCCGGTGTTAATTTATCTTAATTTAAAGTTTTACATTGGTCCTTTATTTTTTTCCTCCTCAAGTTAATGCTTTAAGTATTAAAACATTAACAATATTGGGCTTATTCTCATCTTTCATCTACCCTTTAAAAAAATCCTACATGTCTATTAATATGCCTACGTATCTGTCAGTACATCTATGTGGTCGCTGAGTCATAATCTAAATCATTTTTTTATTAAAAACAAAAAAATCTCCCTCCTTTTGCCCTGAACCCTAGTTCATCTTCTTGCTCTTACATCAATTAGAAATTGCAGAACCTAAGGGGGCGTTTGTTACAGCTTTTTTTAGAATAAAATCACTTTTTATGTTAAAAATCATTTTTTTAATTTTAATTGTGTTTGTTTCAGATTTTTTAGAAAATGATTTTTTTTTAAAAATAATTTTTAGGTTAAAAATGAAAAGCTAAAAAAAGTAACTTCTCATTCATAAGAGTTAAAAAAATAATTTTTATAATCCTAAACAAATACAAATTAGCTTCAGATTTTTTAAAAATCTATAAAAAATAATCTCTAGATTATTTTAAAACATAATCACTTTTTTTAAGCCGTAACAAACGTGTCCTAAATCCAATCATGAATACCGAATCACTGTAGTCTAAATTTGGACACCTCGATTCCCCATAATTAATTCTCAACTCTCATAGTTGAAACTCTTTTGATTATCTTCTTCATTTTCTCTATCTTCATTGTCTTCTTCTCTTCGCAACCCAATCGGTGCTCAACTTTCATATTCTCTCTCTCTCTCTCTCTCTAACTCTATATTTCTTCCTTTAACCCCACTCCCCCTATGATAAAGATGATTAGGCTTAACCAGAAATCCCTTTTGCATCTTTCTCTTCTACTTTTGGTGTTGTTTTCTTCTTCCACCGAAACCCTAAAATCTGAGCTCCAATCCAGTCACAACATATGCATCTCCAAAGACATCAAAAGCAATCCCAAGACAGTGGGCAAGTACACCATCATCAATTCCAACAAGGGTTCCCCTTTGCCTGATTCCCACAGAGTCACCATTCGGGTATATTCTCGCTGCAAAAAAAAAAAAAAAATCAAAACTTTTTTATGCCCAGTATTGAATCTCTGTATTTTGAACCAAGTTCAATGGTTTTTGGTTAATTGGGTAATCACGTGTTTGAGTTTTTTGGGAGGGGCTTCAGGTGACATCGTCTTATGGGAGCAACTATCACTGTGGAGTTCGTGTTCGATCGGGAAACTTTGCATTTGCGGCAGCTTTAACCAAGATTAACTTGGGTTCATGACAAGGAGATATTTTTTTTGTTTTTAATAAAATAAAAATAAAAAATGGTTCAGATTATGACTCAATAGCCACATAGACATATTAACAAACAGATAAACTTATTAATAGACACATAAGGTTTTTTTTAACGGGTAGATGATAAATGAGAATAAGTCTGACAATATTAACGTTTTAATACTTAAAAATTTAATTTGAGAAAAAAAAATAAATAACTAATTTAAAACTTTAAATTAAGATGAATGAAATCCAGAGAAATTTTGCTTCTCAAAAGAAACAATAATTTCATTGACACCTCATATGCAGAATATACGAACCTAGAATAATAAATTGAAAAAAAAAGTTGGGGCTCCTTTGCAACACCGCATCCAATCCCTTCTTTACCAATCAAAGCACATATACAGCAGTGGATGTGTTGTGTTTGTCAAAAAAATAAAACTTAGTTACAATGCTATACAAATTGTTCCTACTATTTTTTACTAAAAAATAACATAATTACCACAAATATTTTGAAAGGATGTGAAAAAATTGCCACTTTGACCCAAAAAAAAAACTGCCTCTTTGTGAGGAGAAATGTGACATCCCAAGATTTTTTCAAATAGATAATAATTTTAATCATAAAATTATGATTAGAATAAATAAAATGTATATAAGAGAAAAATAACAAAATACAATTAAGGGATATGAATATAAATATAAGAAAAAGGAAAATAGAAATAAAAATAATAATAAATAAGTGAAATGAAATATTAATAAAATAATAATAATAATAATAATAAGTATTAAATAAGTAAATAAATAAAATCTGATTTTATAAAATATAATAATAATAATATGGGGTCTAGAATCTCTTAGAGAAATCTAGAACCCAAATAAAATAAAATTTAAAATTTTAACACTGTCGCGACGCGATAAAGATGAACTGGGGCAGCTCGCGATGCAAGCAAGCTCCGACAGAACTCCCTACACGCGCGTTGACACATGTAAAAGAAGAATGTGCCTCGCGACGCGATGGTACTGGCACGACGCGATGGACCCGTTTCCTTAACTATAAATAGGTGGTCCTACCACCCATTTTAACCAATCAAAACCTTCAGAATCCTTTTCCTACTATAGTACTAGTCTTCTAGGGTTGCAGGTAGCTAGACGTGGGAGCGAGGAAGAGCGTAAAGGAAGGAGCGGTCTTCTAGTTAGGTAAGGGAGACAGAACCCTATCGACTAGGAAATAATAGTATTAGAATTAGTGTAGAATAGGTGTAGGGTGCCCTTAGCCCTACTAGAGGGTTGATAATAACAACACCTCAGGAGAGGGGTTGTGACCTGCGATGATCGATGGGGATCACTGCTAGTCTGTTAACCCATAGGTCATATGGATTAGGGCACATGATGATAATTTGTAGGTCGTTTTAGCGACACTAGGTGAATAAAATAAATAAGGAATGATATGATCTTCTAGTATGCCTGTGCGTTTATGATATGCATGAATGCCCTAAATATCAATAAATGGTGTTCTGTGGATATCTTTGTGTGTTGTGGATGTTCTAGATATTAATGAATGGTACGTAAGTATGTTTGTGTGATGTGGGTGCTCTAAATAAATGTTGTGCCTGTAGTCTTGGTTTATGTGTGTGAGTTTAATCAGTGTAACAAAACCCTAAGTGATAAAGAAAGAAGAGATAATAAGATAAAGCTTGTCAAAGCTGTTGCAAGTATAAGATGATGATCATAAGTCAATAGTTGCTGGGATGAACAAAATAAATAAAAGAAGCATATGCATAGTTGTGCTGTAATCCACTGTCGTGCACATAAGATGTGCGCAAGGTCGGGTACCAGAGTGCGAGTACGATGCAGTCAGTACAGGACACGTTGGTCCTTGGGGATAGTCTGGGTCCGACAAATCCACAGGTGACAGATGACTTGCGACCATCCTGTCGGGACGTCAAGTAGCCTGGCTATCCTGACGGGGTACTGTTGTATCACTGTCTATAGTGCAGATCCCGAGTGCCGCCCCGACACCTGTTCCTATCGCCGAAGTTGGGGAACAAGAATACACTCTTAGGGGTACGCTGAGCGGGATATGGGAATAGACAACTGACTCAACCTGCCCATCACAGGCTGGTGGGAGGAAGCTGTTAAACAAAGGCTAATGTGGGGCCGCTGCTGCTGATTATTAGCTGTGTGGCCACGTAGGCATATAGAGACCTAGGATGCATTGCATGAATTACCTAATATAAGATATAATAATAATTCGGCCTATTCTGACATGAGTTATAATCACTGTTATTTCCATTTTATTGGTGTGAATGGTGTGTTCTGATCTCCTGTTTTATTTTTGCACAATCACACTGTCACTTTAAACAAGGAAAGCAAGCCCAGAAGCAGGAGTCAGCCGGTGGTCATTTTCACACTCACTCACGCACTGCGCACTTTGTTAAATTGTATTAATGCTCATGTGTGTAAGAATTTAAATAATTATATAATGGGTCATCTTCGTCTCATAATGGGACAGGATTGTCTCATAGTGGGATGGGGTCGTCTCAAAAAACAATAAGAACAGTGTCTATAGCACTGTATCTAATTTTTATCCTTGTCAAAATCTGCACGCAATTTGTATTTTTTCTGCTATTAATCGTTTGTTGTTTTCGAGTTGAATGGATCCTCACAACTGGGGAAAAAAAACTTCCACAATTTGGCGCATTCCAGCCTTCAATCTTCACCGTCAATGTGGTGATCGTCGTGCGATTCACTCCATAGGTATTTTTTCCTATACGAGCATTTTGATCACAATTAATCTCCAAGAGGGTTTTTTTTAGCAAATTAATTAATTTCTTCTGGGACTTTATTTGTAATTTGGAATTCATAGGTTGTAGCCAATGTGTGGGATTTGGAATTTTGGCAAAATGGAGAAAGTATATGTACGTAGAGATGTCAACGGGGTGGGGCGGGGAGTGCTCCCCCGCTCCCGGTCCCCACCCCCCAGATTTTCCCCCATTCCCGTCCTCGTGGATCCCTGCGAGTCCTCATGTGGACCCCAAAAATTAAAAAAAAAGCAAAAAAATACATTAAAATTCAATAAAACTGAAAAAAAAATATAAAAGTAAATATGCCAGAGTCCAGCGGAGGTGCATATATACCAAAAAAAGAAGAAAGGCAAATAACCCTCTACTCTTTTTCTCCAAACAACACACAAAAAATAAAAAAAGCCTTGAAGTAGAGGCGCAAACAGAGGTGAGCAGAGGCGAGAGGAAGACGGCGGCGACGTGAGTAGAGGTGGCGACGACGAATTGTGGGAGAGGTGACAACGGAAGCAGAGGCGACGACGAATTGGCTCTCAGCTCTACTTTCTTGCTGACTGCGCTTCTGATTTAAATGAGTGAGGGAGAATTCTAAATCTGATGAGTCATGAGTGGGGAGAAAAATGTGGGGCAGTTATTCTTTTGTTTTACTATAAAGTCATAGTTATTATTTTATAAAAAATAAGACATAAAAAGACCAAATACACCTATCATTATAAGAGATATATATATATATATATATATATATATATATGTATTTTTAGGATTAATTATATAATATGATCAGGGCGGGGGGGTGTGATCCCCGTCCCCGAATTGACTGCGGGGGGATTTTCTCCCCCATCTCCAAGGGAAAAAAATTCTCGACTGCGGGGCTCCGAACGGGGCAGTCCTCGTGAGAATCCCCACGCACGGGTGGAACTTGCCATCCCTATTGGGTTTTGTTACTTCAATTTTATTCATCTTCATTTTTTTAAAAAATCTGGGTTCCTTTGAAGAGATCAAAGCTGGGACTGAGACATGGACCATATTGCAATATTACAAATATTTATGCACCCACTGATTCGGTCACTTTGATAATTAGATCAAAATCGTTGATATTGATTTAATATAAATCCAACGGTTTTTGCGGACTATTGCACCGGTACAAAATTGGCACTGTGGCACCGCAGTGTCTCTCAAACAGAATCGAATACTTTCTCCAAATACCGCCTCTCTCATCTGTATCCCTCAATCAAACGCACAGTCTCTCTCACACACACGCAGCGTGTCTGTGTCACTTCTCTTTCTCTCTCTTGCTCTCACAGTACCGAAAACCACGAGAAGAAAAAGGGTGAGGAGAAGAAGAAGAAGATGCAGATCTTCGTGAAAACTTTGACCGGAAAGACTATCACTCTCGAGGTTGAGAGCAGCGACACCATCGACAACGTCAAGGCCAAGATCCAGGTTCTCTTCTTTTCCTTTTTAGAAAACAAACATCATCGAGTTAGGGATTCTCGCTGGTGATTGGTTTACGAGTTGGTTGTTTTCTTTTGCTCATGTGTAAGATAAGATATAACTCATTCTGCTTGCTCTGCTCAATCTATTAAGGGTTTCTAACCAATTTCGTGTTTTGGCGGTTTCAACCTTGAAATTATTATATATTTGTCAATTTTTCAAAGTTGAAATTATCATATATTCAATGGAGAAAAAGAAAAAAAAGAAAAACTATGGGTGTTTGGATTAACTGACTTTAAAGAAATTATATTTTTTAGAAGAAAAATGTAGAGAATAAAAAAGGTATTACAAAAGCTGTTTTAATAAGCTCAAGCTAAGATATATAGCAAGCTGAGATTACCAAAATTAAAATACTTTGTTAACAACTGCTTAATGCAATGATAGGCCCAAATTAACTGAAAATAAGCTCTTCCAAGCAGAGCGGGGCCTTTACCAGTTTTATTATATATTATATGATGCTGGCTGAGTTGGTGTGTTGCAGTATGTATAAGTGATTAAGTGGTAGTGTCGTTATCATATGTAAGTTGCATCGTTCATTTCTAACTACTACTAGTGGAATGTGTTTGTAGGACAAGGAAGGAATCCCTCCTGACCAGCAGAGGTTGATTTTTGCTGGTAAGCAGCTCGAAGATGGTCGCACTCTTGCTGATTATAACATACAAAAGGAATCAACACTTCACTTGGTCCTGAGGCTCAGAGGAGGAACCATGATTAAAGTCAAGACTCTAACTGGAAAAGAAATTGAAATTGACATTGAGCCAACTGATACAATTGACCGCATCAAGGAACGGGTTGAAGAAAAGGAGGGAATTCCACCTGTGCAGCAGAGGTTCTCTCTCTCTCTCTCTCTCTCTCTCTCTCTCTTACACGCGCGCACACACTCTCTTTCTCTTATGCTAATTGGGCTTGGCTAATTCATTGGCAAATGTTATAACTTTTAAATTAAAACATGTCACCAGTTTATTGTAGAACTTGTGTTTCTGATGATGTATTTTAATATTTCTCTGCCAAGATTATTCTGGCAGATAAAGATAGGGAAGATACATGCGTTTAGATGTCATTGGTTCATTTTTTTCACTTACTTTTTTCGCTTCCTTGTGTAAGGCTTTGCTTTATGATAGTAAATTGGATTAATATGTAATTTTGTTAAGTAGTAAAATGACAGAAATTAGACAAAGTCTATGGCCTTTTTTTTTAAAAAAAATTGTATAACACTTAAGTTTTTATTTGTCTATACTCTGTATAATATTGTTGCTGGGCACTACATCTACTTAGGCATATGACCTAAATAATATTTCGAATGCTTATAAATATGCCTTAATTTATGCGCCATTTGAATTAGCAAATTACTGGTAATATGATTGGTCTGTTGGTTAAGAGGTTTAATTAGTTAGTTAGGCTGAAATAGTTGGAAGAAATAAATAAGGTGTGTTGCCTATAAATTAGAATTGGGGTTTGAGAGTGAGAGCCATTTGATGAGAATTAGAATTGGGACAAGGGAGAGTCCTGGTTCTCTTGAATATCCAGGGATTTACATACTTCCTGATCGTTTTTACACTCAATCTGAACCAGTTTCTAGGATTAGAGAAAACTTTATTTCTTACTGATCTGGTCAAAGAGTAGTATATAGGTAGCATCAAGGTAGGTAGGATCGTGCGCCGGCTCGTAGGTTCGGACGATCCTACGCTCCTACTACCCCCCAGCAAACCCGTGCCTGTGTAGGATCGCGATTTGCAGCGCGCAGGTGGGAGCGCCGTGCCGGCTCGCAAGATCGGTAGGAGCGGACGAACTCGCGCTCCTGGACATTGTTTGGCCACAAGTGTGTTTTCGGGTCGGGTTCGTGACCCGGTTGTTTAAAACTCTCCCTGTGACCTCCCTGCGTCTGCGACGGTGCCTGCGCGTGCGGCGGTGCCCCCTTCGCCTTTCCGGGTCGGGTTCGGTTCGAGAAGAAATAGGATGAGGAGGAAGAAGAAGCAATGAACGGATGATGAGGAGGAAGAAGCATTAACGAAGGAGGAAGAAGCAGAAGCAGCGGTAGAGAAGAAGAGGCTTAGTACTACTTACATGGATTAGGGTTTGGTATTGGGCCTTCAAATAGGCACAATAGTAATAGGCAGTCACACGTAACACGTTCTATTTTTTTTTTTTTTTTTAACACCACCAGACAATATATGTGTTTTAACTATATAAAATTCATTTTTGCCCCAAAAAAAAACTATATAAAATTCGTTTAATTTATTTGTTTAAACTAGTATAAACATATACATATATTGTTTATATAATAGAAATTATTTATGTATATTTTCATATATTTATATTAAAATGTATTTTAATATTTTTGGTAGGAACTTACGAACCGTGTTACGAACCCACAATTTACGATCCTATGACCCCTTCCCGCTCCTACGTAAGATTTCGCTCTTGTCTACCTTGGGTAGCATCTATGCAGAATTGATTGACCAATTCTGCTACAAATATGGAAACAAACATAAAAACAAACCTCCTGCAAATCAGGACAGAAATGGCAGCAGAGTTTATGAACCCACAAGAGGAAGGGCAGAGGTTAGGTCCAGCTCATTCATCAAACCATTACTGCCAGTGTCAGCTCGTTGATAAAATCTTCAGGACCTTACATTCCTTTTCTTTTTTGGTCTCTTGTAGGTTCACCCTGCAGATATCATAGTTTTATAAGGGATGCTAGTTCTTCTTGATTCTCGTGTCCATGATCTTTCAAGCATGAATATCTTCATTGATGAAGGTTGGTTATTCTTGAATATATCTCTTATCCATACAGATGATACTTAAAAAAGAAAACAGATGAGTTCCTGTTGATGAAGGTTGGTTATTCTTGTACTAAACTCCGCATGAGTGAGACTTATCATAAATCAAATTCTCAGACACACCCTCAAGGCACACGTTTATAAAAACCTTATTTAGATCAGAGTAAAAACTTGTTTCTCGAGTGTGCACTCATAGGACTATAATATGCTTAAGTTTCTAAAAACCTTCACCATATGATCCACTACTCTTGCTATGTGATTAGTGTTCTCATAAATAGATAGATAATCAACTGTTCTTCCTCCCTAGGTCTGTCCTATCTTAGATTACAATATTATATACTAGTTTCTTCATGCATTCAACCTTTGACCCTGCTCCTTTTTTCCGCATTCAACCTTTGACCCTGCTCTTCCCCCCCCCCCTTTGCAATTCGCCAATACAATTAATTGCAAACTGCACCAACCAGTTGGCTTGGCTTTGGCTTCCCGTTCTGTTATATTTTCATGAGGTTTGTGACTTCAACCACAGGAGTTGCAGGGCATTCGAAAGTCTATTTTCTCATGCTCAGTGTTCAGGTGTGTAATAACAAGGAGTGCATTCTTTTAGGCATCAATTGAATGTTACCAGTTGTTGCTGTCCATTAAATCACACCTATTCTGCATCTTTATTCTAAGTTGGTGCCTGAAAGCTGTCAACAAAATGAACACTAAAGGATGGGCTCTAGAGGGCTAACCGATGCGTTCTAAAGGAGTAACCGAACCATCAAGATTGCCATTTTTAATGCAAATTATAGCTTTATCATTACAATGACTCATACAACTAGATAAATTGACATCTGCAACTGATCTGCAGATGATGTGAAGTGACTAGTTTAAAAACAGGCTATTTGACTGTTTTATTTATTAAAATAGTTTTGAAACTAGAAAATAGGCTAGTCTTGCGGTTGACTTTTGTTGGAGCAGGCTAATTGTTAGAACCCATCTCAAGTTATCACACTATGATTTTGACAAAAAGCATATTGAGAGAGGGCAAGACAATGCAATTTGCTGCACTTTTAAACCAGTCGACTATGTATGATACACAGATTTGAAAATATCCCAAATACATAGAGAAGCAACAGAGATTCAGAAAAGCAGCCATACACAGATTTGAAAGTATAATAAAAAAAACACAAGCAACATAGAAGCAACTATATACACAAATTTGAAAAAGTGGAAAGAAAGGCAAAACAAACTTCCTTAAATCACACCTCTGTAGGCTCTGGTTACTTGAACACAACACAGATCTGAGTACCTACACAAAATTTGACAAAAATATTTGAAAATTCAAAGTAGTTGATCGAAGCAAACAAGATCTGAGTATGAGGAGTATTGATAGGACTGTTAGTTACAGTGATGCTGAGGTGCCAGCATAGTTGAGATTTCAGTAGTCACAGTGATGCTCTTGCACACCAATTTTGCTTAAAAAAAAGAAGATAGGTCTGTTAGTTAAGAGGTTTAGTTAGTTAGTTAGGCTGAGATAGTTAGAACAAGTAAAAAGGTATTTTTCCTATCAACAAGAAGAGGGGTTGAGAGGGAGGGAGTCATTTGGTGCGAACTAGAATTGGGACTAGGGAGAGTCTTGGATCTCTCGAATATCCAGGGATTTACATGCTTTCTGTACATTTTTACACTCCATCTGAACCAGTTTCTATCATAATACTGCATAATTTGTTTCTTGTCATTGATATTTCTTATACAAGTATCATAGAGTTGAATCACATACTGAAATCGTTATTGGTGGATCTATTGAACAATGCTTAATTGCTTGATATTCACGAAAAATCACAAATTTTAATTCTAACACTTGATCTTATGACTGTTGTCACTTGTTGCAGGCTCATATATGCTGGTAAGCAGCTTGCTGATGACAAAACAGCCAAAGAGTACAACATTGAGGGCGGTTCCGTGCTTCATTTGGTGCTTGCATTGAGGGGTGGTACTTATTAAGGTAGAATGCATATCAGATCTCGAAATTAGCTTGTTCAGGCTCGGTCACTTCTAGTTCTTGGCAAATGTTTGAATCACATCTGAACCTAAAGACATAAAAGGAAGCTCTACACCCATCCATCTTTGAGGACAATCGTTGTTCATTTATGTGCTTGGTTTTTGTAATTTTGTGGCTACTATTGGTGGTCAGTATCTTTACTTTGTATGCTTTTAAACCCAAAGTTGGCCTCTTAATGAATCTCTAAACTAATAACTTATAATCAACAGTTTACGAACACAATTTGCTTTACTTCGCGCTTTCTCAAGGGAGCTCTACACTTTATTTGGATATAGAAAGAAACACGGAAAAAAAGTAAGAGAAGAGAAAATAAAGAGATTGAATGGTCATGGTATATTGTTTAGATGGACGAAAATAAGGAAAGAAAGAATTATTAAAATTTCTCTCCACTTGGTTGGATGAGAGGAAAACTAAGTTGAGAAAAATAGATAAATGTGAATAAAAATAACCTTACCTTTATAATGGGAAGAAGTAAAACAGAGCTTTTTTTCCGACAAAAAGTAAAAGAGTTAAAAATAAGAGAAGTTGCATTTCTCTTTAATGAAACTATATGAAAGTCCTAAACTTTCAATGCCTACCATTGCCCATAGTCTTGCCATCCTCTGCAGCAAGTTAGGTATTCCATGCAGCACGCAGTTTATTTATAAAATGTCGCAACTTGTACCAGATATTGCATGTTTCAATGGACAGTGGCTAACGTAAACCGTACCTCATTTTACAACGTTTTAAATACTAGGATTGTTTACGTCTCTTGCTGTATTACTTGTTGCCTCGAATTAAATTGTAAGGTACCCAAAGCATGATCGAATTGTTTGCAACTATCCTCTAAATTTATGGAAAGCAATCTTTTCATGCTTTCTCTTGATCATTATAAACTCAGATTAATCACATCATGTTAACTCTTTCATGAAGTACATTTTCCTTCTGATCATGGAGCTATGCATGACATATATAAAAACCTGAGCACCATTTGATTATATCCTAAGTTAATCCTGATCAACCATAAACCACCACGGGTGCGTTTTGCTAAGACCGTGCAGACCAATTGTTTGTTTATTTGTTTTTATCTTCCTAAAAAGGGAAAAAGGTTTGCGTGAGGATCCAAGTATGATAATGAGAACTTTTCTAAAGTGATCTTGATAAAATAAAGGGAGTGGATAATAACCATTAATTAAAAGGTTTGTAGTTTAAATTTTGATAAATACAAGCAAGCGTGCAAATAATAAATTAAATTTTCTTTTAAATTTCCTTATGTCATGTCAGTTTTTCTTTTATTATTCTTTAAAGTGGATCTTACCTACATTTTATAATAAATATGATTCAAATCTAACACAATTAGGATTGCTATAATAATTTAAGGCTTTAACTGTGAGGTTTGATTCCTCTAAATTTCCTTTATTTATATCTCCTACCCTCATAACCACTAGAGGACTACCTAATGGTCCCACCAAAAAACCTTCCAATTCCATCATGCCCTTATGGTGAGCCCTAACCTATAAAAATCAAAAGAATAAAAATTCCCTCTAAGCAATAAATAGATACCCAACAAAAAATATTTTTGTCCTGATGATGAATCAGCCAAGCAAGCCCACTACCACGTGGAACAGGACTTGTTATGGTGGACACCCTCTACCCAATAATAACTCCACAAATCCAATACTAGATGCGTGCTTTCTTCTTGAGGCAAAATACCTTTAACATAATGTCAAACTTGTAAAGGTCCCAAAAGTGAGAAGTTGGTAACTGCTTACTTTTCTTTCAGGTCAGTGAAAATTTATTAAGTTTTCATAGCAACCTTCACTAAAATATCATATAGTAGGTGTTATGTGTATGATCCAATATGAAAATGTCCCTACACATTTTCTTATCAAATCTTAGTTACCCCAACTTCTTTCCATGTCCCCCTCATTAATGTTTTTCCTCTATCTTATTTATATGGCCACACAACTACAACTCTTTTCCACAACCGCTTCACACTAACCTGAAAACCTCAAAAACCTCTCACCAAATACACCAACAATGACAAGAACAACATCATCTTTGGTCTGGTCCTTGCTTCTTGGTGTGGCTTCTTGTTTCATTGTAATTGGTGTTCATGGTGAGAATTTGCCTCCTAGGAGAATTTCTGATGGCAATCATCATGAAGCAATGAGAAAATTGCATTCATTTAAGGCATCTTTAACAACACATGATTCCATTGCTTCAGCACCATCTTCCTTCTCAACTTCTCCTTCTCCTCAACCAACTGAGGTTATTTGTAATTCAAATTCAATCATGCATAGCCTTTGGTTTAGTCCATTTTATGTCATGTGTTTGAGATTTTATGTCATGCAGGGTATGAACAATCCAAGAGTATACCATGTGATATCCTATGGTGCTGATCCTACTGGCAATTCAGATAGCACTGAAGCACTACTTGCAGCCATAGCAGATGCAGCCAATGGTCCAAGTGAGGGGTATTTGATGGAAGGCATCAACAACCTTGGAGGAGCACAGATTAATCTTGAGGGCGGAAATTACATGATCAGCAGGTCACTCAAGTTGCCGGTATCCGGTGTGGGGAACCTCATGGTATGCCTGCCCAAACTGTTTTAGTTTCTAACTTCATTCATGCATAATTTTTTCATGAGAAATATAGCTTTTCGCAAGGTTTTAAATCGCGGCCACATTCGCAGTCACGTCACGATTTTTAATCTTGCGGAGAATCGCGGTCAAATGTGGCTGATACGATGTAAATCGCAGTCGCGAAAACATAAAAAAACCTTGATGTTGCGGCCAAATCGCATTCGCTGACCATTTTTTAAACCCTGGTTTATTGTACAATTTACATCATGTTGTCCTTTTTAACATCATGAAAAGTATCTACTAAAGTTTACATATTCCTTAGTATTTGACAATTGGCACTGTGTTATAAGACTTCATGGCTTTGCCAAATTTAATTTTTGAGGCAGGTGGTCTCAATTTAGTATATTTTAGTCATGATGGTGAAACAGTTGGTCTAACTAGACCAAGAAAATGAGTAAGACTATTTCTATTAAGATATTAGAAAAGTATTTTCCTTCTTCCTTTTTTGTCAGTTGCCTTCTGTTATTTTCTGAACAGAAGTTTTCTTTTTTCGCCAATGCTTACAACACAAAGTTGCTAAAAGTCAAGGCAAACTACACTTTTTATTTGTTTACTCAATAGGGCATTCAAAGGAACTCCAATTTTTTGACTGGTTAATTTGATTTTTGTTTGTAATTTGATTGAAAAACAGATACATGGGGGAACCATAAGAGCCTCAGATAATTTTCCTGAAGATGGCTACATTATTGATTTGTCAACCTCTTCTAACGAAAATGGTGGAGAAAATTCACCTTCATCATCCTACAATTTTGAGTACATAACTCTCAAGGACCTCTTGTTGGACTCTAACTTCAGAGGAGGAGGCATTTCAGTCATAAATTCACTTAGAACTAACATAGACAACTGTTACATTACACATTTCACCACCAATGGAATTTTAGTCCAAAGTGGCCATGAAACTTACATCAGAAACTCCTTCCTTGGCCAGCATATAACTGCTGGTGGGGATAAAAATGAAAGGAACTTCTCAGGTACTGGAATAAACCTCCAGGGTAATGATAATGCTGTCACAGATGTTGTAATTTTCTCTGCTGCTACAGGAATAATGGTTACTGGTCAAGCCAACACTTTTTCTGGTGTGCATTGTTACAATAAGGCCACTGGCTTTGGAGGTACTGGGATTTATTTGAAACTACCTGGTTTGACACAAACAAGGATTGTGAATTCTTACATGGATTACACCAGTATTGTTGCGGAAGACCCGGTTCAACTCCATATCTCTAGCAGCTTCTTCCTTGGTGATGCCAATATTGTTCTAAAATCTATGAATGGTGTTGTTAGTGGTGTTAATATTGTTGATAACATGTTCTCAGGCTCAAATAATGGGGCTGAAATTGTTCATCTGGACCAATCAAATAGTCCTTTCCATCAAATTGATCAAGTTATTGTTGACAGGAACATTGTGAAGGGGATGAACTTAAAGGCCACAGTTGCAAAAATGTCTATGCAAGGGAATGGAACCTCATGGAGTGTTGATTTTAACAATGTTCTTCTTTTCCCTAACCTTATTAAAAATGTTCAGTACTCATTAAGCTCCACAGGCAGCACCTTCCCAAATCATGCTCTCAGGAATGTGTCCGAAAATCGCATTGTGATTGAAACGAATGAAGCAGTGACTGCAAATGTTTTTGTTACTGTGGATCAAAGCATGGCAAGTTGAAGAAGGTTTGAAGCTTGTGACCTAAAAGTATAGTTAACAAGTCCTGAATCCTGACTGAAGAGGGAAATGTGCATACCTTGGTTGAGAAGTCTTTCTTTCTTTCTTTCTTTGGACAAATAAACATTGTTATAGATTTATAAGAAGATTTAGATTGATTGAACCACAAATTTGATGTAAGGGTAGTAAATTATTTGATAGAAGATACATTTTTTCAATAGTTAGGTTCATAAAACTGGACCTAGATTGAATCCATTTGAAAATGCCAGTTTTATAAAACTTGAATTTTATTTTTCATATTCACTTAAGATGACAAGAAAATAGATGCATGAATTTAGAACACCATTATATGAAAGAAAATAGAGGATGATACATACCTCTTGAAGCCAATGTTATTGACCTGATTTGAGAGCCTTTGAATGCCAACATTTGATAGGATCTTTTCCCCTTTCTTTCTCAAAGTTAGATGAAATAGCATGCAATTAAATCATGGACAAAACTTAGATACACTGTTCTTACTGTTCCTTTTCACAAAGAGGCAATTTTTTTTTGTTGCCAAAGTGACAGTCTTTTTTACATCTTTTCAAAATATTTGTGGCAGTTATGCTATTTTTTAGTAGAGAACAGTAGAAGCAGTTTGTATAGCACCGTATCTAAGTTTTATCCTTAAATTATGTTGATTGCCATATGTCACAAGACGTATAGAAGGCGGAGAGAACTTACCCTTTCATGAAGGGTTATAATGGTTCAATTCAGGTTCTTTCACGGAAAGTCACAGTTGTTCAAACCACACCCTTTTATGAAAAGTCATAATTGTTCCATATTCTGGATCCATTCAACTATAGGTTATACTATTTGAGCACAATTACATGCGATTTCCAATATCCATTGATCAGAAATACATGATATGTCAGGAATTCAAACAATTTTATAACCTAGGACATGAGGTTCAAGTTTTACAACAACCGGCAGTTATTGTTCAACTTCTACTCCATCTTCTGATTTCCCCCCTTTATATATCTATTCCTTCCTCGTGATACATATTAAAAAAAAAAAACACAAGAAAATTTTAATATAGGAAGTCCAGACGAATAAGTTTCCAATTAATAAAATGATTAACCAATTAATAAGTTCATATCTTGCTATAATAAACTTAAGGGTCTTGCTAACAAGTGCTCTAAAGGCATTGATTAAGGAATCCATAAAAGGAAAGTTTGTCTTGAAAATACTAGTTAAACATTTTTCGATGTAATAAATACATCATTTTCCCATACAAACTTACCATGATTCCTTAACTAATGCCCTAAACACACTTGTTACCATTTTCCTAAACTTGATACATCTAAAGTTCTTCATAGGAAAATGCAATTTTCACTGTTTTTGGGGTCTACATGTTACTAGAGGCAGAGAGAATTCAAACATGCTTATCAGAACTTATAAACCACTAATTATTTCAACTTTTACAAATGCTTTGTCATCATTATAATGGAATGCATTTTTCAAAATAGAGTTGTAGAATCAAAAAGTAATTATTTAGTAGAGAAGATAATCCTTATTGGTCAGATAAAATTGTGCTAGGACCATAACTTTCAGGTGGCATAGTTGAGCAGGTTAGTTGATAATGTTGAAGTATAACTTGTGAATCTGAAGTTTTTTGTGTCACAAAATAGATGGTGAACAAATTCTTGGCGAAAGGAGCAAAGGTCTATAGGTTTGAAATTGCAATTATAACTCTGCTATTTTGAGTTTCCGGGGTTGGTTGCTTTACTTTGTCACACGCTATTCAAGCATACCCAATTTGAAACCTAATAACTATAAGGCAATATATGAATTTGATCCAAGTTAAAATTAGAAGTTTCAAAGCTTTTTCATTCAATAAGGTACCAAAAGGATGTCATTTTGGGTAAAAAAAATCCTATGGGAATGGAAGGATCATTTATGTCTAATGTCAAAAAAATAAAGAGAAACATTTAATTTAATTTAATTAATTTCCAATAAGCAAATGACTTATACCCTTGTCATCAAGTGACTTTTATAACTAGGTAGTTGAAATATTTAAAGCTTACTTTTTTCCCCAAAATTGTGTTAACTGACTTTGATCCCTAAACTTATAATAAATTATACTTTAGTTGCAAATATTTTAATTTTAAAATATTTAACTATAAAAAATCAAGAAGATAAGCTAATTTTCTTTTCCAATAAAATTTCAAAAATGAAAAAAAGCAAGAAAAAGATAAGGCCGAATCTAGCAACTCCAAAAGGCAAAAACTATGTAGGTGTTATGAATGTAGATGGCCTTCTAGCATTATTTGATTTGTAGTGGACTACAATATTTTAATCTTAGTTGGTTAGTTATGAATTGTTTAACTGCAGATCAACTACAGAATTTTAATACCTAATCCCAACTAATTAAGTACGAAAATTTATGGTCTATCGCTGATTTGTAATGTAAAAAATAGTAAAAACTAAACTTTGGTCGCTTAAGATTCGAATTCCTTAAAGCATCCACAATGAGGGAGTTTGATGGGTTGCTATCCTATGCGGACTGGTTCTTTTTTTTTTTTTCCTTTTCTTTTACCATTGGAGAGAGTCTAGTTGGCAAGCTGAGTATCTAAAATTTTAGTTCCAGCAGCTATATATAGAGACCGTGTCTTATACTTAAAAAAAAATCATATTTTGTCACTAAGTCTCAGAACAATATAAATATGTGTGGTCCATTGCGAGACCCAACAAAAAAAATAAGATACCACCACACACTTCCCTCATCCTTTTTAATGTAAAAATTCAAAAGACCCACATCCCCATATTTTAAGGCTACGATAAAGACAATTTTATAGTAGTCAATTTTTTTAAAAATTGTTTACCGTAAAGATTGTCTTTACGGTAACATTTTTTTAAATGACTACCGTAAAGACCATGTTTTCGATATAATTTTTAAAAAAAATTGTATATTGCAAAGATGGTCTTTACGGTATACATTTTTTTTAATAAATTGTATATTGTAAATCTTTACGGTAGCAATTTTGTTAAAAAACAACTACTATAAAGATGGTCTTTAAGGTATACAATAAGGGTATTTTTGACCAAAATAAAATATGTGGAGGTGTCTCTAATGAATGTAGGGGTGTTAATAGTAACACCCGAGACATTTTTATTTAGGCTGAACCGGGAACAAAAATTTTCTTTAGGTTTGGGGTTGTTTTTTTGCACCTCCTACTTTTTCTAATACACCCCTTTCCCTTTTTTCTTCTCCCGAAACATCATTATCAGAAGTTAACTTTCGGAACCCCTCTTCATTCCCCTGCATTGCCCCCCCCCCCTTTTTTTCTTTTACACCTTCCCCTACACTGTCCCCCATACAACTCCCTCTCCGGTCGCCCCTTTTGGCACAACCCCCTTGCCCCTGCACCGCAAGGAGCTAAGATGAAGGTAGACCATCGATTATCAATTAGATTCAATGTTTCGGGTGATGGATGATGGATACGGCAGAAGGAGAAGTTTATCATTTCATGGTACATAAACACAGAAGAAGAATGGAAGGCAATTAGAAAGGGAAAAAAAAAAGAAGAAGAAATTAGTACATTCCAGAATTGTACATTCTGAAAATTAAATTTTAGTAAATAAAAACATTGAGAAAAAAAAAGTTCTAAAAGTATACTTTCAGAATGCATAAATATTTCAAAAATTAAGTTCCAAAACATACATTAATGTGTTTCATAAGTTAATTTATGGACACTCATTTATGCATTTTGTAAATATACTATACTTTCAGAATGTATAAATATTATGTACATTAACTTTCAAAACACATTTTGTAAAATACAAAGAAACTTTCAGAACACATAAATCTATTCCGGATGTTAATTTTTAAACACACTTTTGTGCATTTCTGAAGTATACAATACTTCCAAAATGTATAAATATTACGAAAATTAAGTTTCTGAACACAACTTTGTTTTAGAAGTTAATTTCTGGACACATATTTGTGCATTATGGAAGTATACTTCTCAAAAGGGGTAATTTGAAGAGGGGGAAGAATAAATTTACACAGAAACAAATGGATTAGAAAAAAATGGGAGTGCAAAAAGCAACCCCCGTGGTGGGTATTGGAAGCAAATGAGTTGTGGTTGGTTCGCTTCGCATCCACATCGATGGCTTTTAGGGTGTATTACTTTGTCCATTGTCCACTGGTACGCCGAGGGAAAATATGGAAGCCCAATACTCCTTCTTCCCGTCCCCAATCCCTCAGTATCCCCCTTCTCCTCCTTTTCTCTCTCTCACTCTCGCTCTCTCTCAACTACCTGCCACCACTACCCGTTTCAGCGCCTCCAGTAACCTCATAAGGACTTCAACTTCTTCCTACAGTGTTCAAGGGTTCCTAACTCGTGCATTTCCGGGGGATGGAAAATGTTATGGATAGGGTTTTAAACACAAGCTCTTACTTAAATATGCTATTTGAAAGGTGGGTGCATGCGTGCACCTATGATTTAATCCCATGTTGTTTCGTTCTAGGTTTGTTTTGGCGTATAAGTGATTTAATTTATTAGCATTACATCTGTTTGTGACTTCTGAGTCTGAGGTTGTTTTGTGAGTTTAACGAATAGTTGATAGGTTATGATGGTGCATGGAAGTAGTACAATGGCAAGATTCACTCCCTTTTTCTCAGCTGTTTCCTCTATGATCTACAACCACATCTCATTCTCCCCCAATCGAATAGCGCTCTGCTTGCACCATCATCATTATCATCTTCGTAACAAACTCAATCAAAAGCAATGAAATTAACAATAGTTATCTTACCTTCGCCACTTCTCACAGCAAACCCCTCCTCGATCGGATGCCACATCCACAAATTAATGACAAGAAGATTGGGCCATTGGAGGCACCGAAACCTCCATCCAGACGCTCATCGTTATGGTTTGGCGCAAGCGCAAAAAATCCCTCAGCAGCGGAGTTGATCAGCGGCAGGGGTAGAGTTTCCAGCATCTATTGAGACGAGAATGTGCCATCTACATCGCTGTTGGAGATCAGGGATGAGGCACTGAACGAGTCCTTGACCGAGTTGGTGTCAAAGTTCGAGAACGAGTTGAATTATGAATAGTATTGGGGAGCATAGCCGACGAAGCCGTCATGGTCTTTGAACGGCCGGCCGGAGCTTCCAAAGGACGACCTCACACAAAGTTCTTGTGAGGGGAAGGGGAAAGGCAGAGAACGGGGGAGAGTGGGTAGCTCTCTCTCTAACTCTAACTCTAACTCTAACTCTGTCAGTTTAGTTGACGATTTTAATCTCATTTAATCTTACACTATTAATTCAAAAAATTGAACATCTGTGATATTTGATCCACTAATGCACCATTTTTAAGATGGTGCATGTTAACAGAGCCCTCCCACACTTCACAATTAATTTCTTTATATGCCATGATTTGGGCCATAGCACTAAACTTGCATGGCAAAAATGACATATCTCCAATAAAAGATGATGAATGCTAGGGTGAACTACCTTGTGAGTGGTGGAAAGTGGATTCCCTGTAGTAAAAAAGTGACTGTAGTAAGATCTTGGCCATTGATAATAATGTGATGGTTGAAACTGATTTTCCAAATTTATGATATGAGTTGTCTGATCTTACACGAATAGTAGTGATTTGCCTGACTGCGTGGCTGCAGCGATTGCAACTCCAGGGGTGTGAGTGGTGCATGGAAATACCTATTATGGTATAACATGCACCATTTAAAATGTGGTGCATCAGTGCACAATAAATATAAGTTGGATGCTCATATTTTTAAATCTAATGGTCAAAATTGAATGACTGGTCAATGGGCAAAAATGTCCAACACTAAGACAGAGAGAGCCCTACTCCGCTCCACCCCAATGCCCTCTGCATTTCCCCGCCGGCCCCTCCCCTCTCCCTGGCCAGCCCTAACCTCCCTTTCCCCTTCCACCATCGTGTTTGCCCCCTCTCCCCCTTCCCTTCGCCCCACCCTTTTCGTTGCAACTATTGCATGCATCTTCTTGCAAAAAGAAATGACCCAATGACCTCATCTCCTAGTTTGAATGGCCACACCTTCTAACTCAGATTGAGCCCTATATTTTCATATCCAGATCCAAAGGGAGCAGTTGTTGGTCGTGAAGGAAAATAATAAGTGACGAACAGTGAGGGGAAGGCTGCATAATCCAAAAACAGATGCGACGTAACAACGTCTTCGCGAGAGAGGGAAACTGATGTCAACGAGAACTAAAAAAAGAATTTACAACCCTTCAATCACTTGAAAACACTCAATTGAAAAAAAAAACTCGAGATTAGAGGACATCATAATATGCAAGGGGTCAAATTAAGGAGGAGATAGATTAGAAACCCTATTGGCAGAACAAAACCGGCGATATCGACTGTCATGGCGAGCGCCGCAGTAAACACAGTGGCAATAGAGTACTTCACGACAAAGTTCGAGGAGAGGCCGAAGACAAAGAAGTTCATGGCGACCATGAAATGATGGGGACTAAATCTGAAGGAAAAAGCAATATTCCTGATTATGAATGTTTTAGAGAACGAGTTGTTGTTTGTTGTTAAGGAAAGGAAGACACATCACACTCATCAAACATCATAGTAATGAGCCTGGAAAACGAGGCTGGAGTGGAGTCACTGCCATGCCAGCCGCTGCTGGCGAAAATTTGCATGTCAGTGGAAGACCCGACATCATTGCTGTTGTTTGACGTCGCACTTGGGGGAGAAGGATGACGTATAAGTTCAGATTTAAGAATTTTAGCCCTGGATGTACTGGTAGACTACACTCAAAAGTAGTCCACCGTATAAGCGCCCATTATCTTTTTCATGTAAGCGCGCAAGTTGCTTTTACCTGCTAGAGGAAATAGTCCTATATTATTATTTAGCACTCGCAAATATTGAATTTGCTAAAAAGGGCAAAATCAACTCCCATCATCCTGTGATTTGATTTGATTCATCCCCAGACCCCGAGGCAAAAGCATAGCGCGAATTCATCCCCCTCACGATCTGAAATCGCAAAAGCAAAACGCGATTTCAGCTTAAATCGAATTCATTTCTGCTGAGAAGCCCAATCACGAACGAATCTGTCGGCAACAGATAGATGAACAGAATAATCATTTGCCCGTACCGCCACTGCACTCGCCGAACAGAGTCCCCATCGCGAGCTCCACCCGCTGAAATCCGCCCTCCGTCGCGCGTTTCACGGTGGCTGTTCGTGGCTAGGTCATGCACTTGCTGCGCGGTGATGGAGGTCGTGCAGATCTCGAGTGATCCGTACAATGATTTTAGGATGTGAATGGTTGGCAGAGATGATTGTTGATAGGCAGATATTCTGGTTGAATTCTTGTTGAAGATGAAACCGGACCATAGAGCATTCTTGCTTCTCTTTTCTTTTCTTTTTCTGTATTTATTTATTTATTGGTTTTATTTACTACTAACTCTAATAATGGATCTCCGCAAACATGTCAAGTGTCTTCAGTAAATTTCTGGAGTATTGGGAGTTTTACAGAAAATATACTAGGAGGACTCATGAAATTTTTGTTACTTTAAAATAACAGGTAACTGGCAATCTATCTGAACCGTTGATTAAAATATAAATATATCTAGCCTTCACCATAAAAACTTGTGGAGAAGACCTATTTTTTTTGTTTTTGTTTCTGAGCTTCGTGTGCAACTGCAGAAACTAATTCCTTTGCAAATCTGAAGCACATTTTATTTAAGTGTTGCTTTTCCCAAATGATGAATTTTCAAATTTTTATACACATAAGTCTGGATCAAACCCCCAACCACATGTTTAAGGAACCCGAGCTGCATACCACTCTGACCACACCAATTTGTGGAGAAGACCTATGTTACTGAATATCGGTAATAATATTTTGGATTCAAATTCAAAGACATGCTCTCTATCTTATTTTCCATTGTGGAACTTTGGATTGGAGATCTTGTATGTGACTACTGCACTCCTACAAATAGCAACATTTTTCCATTAGGTTGTCTTGTCAGCTAAGAAATATGGAGACGTGACATTATAACTCCCTTATGTGCAATGTGTATAATGTTGATGTATGCATTAGCAGGTCTTCAATTTTCTTCTGCTTGGTATTATGAATTAATGAGAAAGGTTGGGACGTGACATTATAACCAGCTTAAGTTATGTGAAATACCAAACAAGACGTATCGTATTGATCATGTAATGAAGAAGTAGAAAAAGACACCTCCTTTGAGTCCAAGCAAGCTTATAAAATGAAAAACCCTTCACACCTATCACTCCCTCTCTTAACGTCCCTTAGACTCAAACCCACGACCCTCCAACTCACCGTTTGGTACACACTCTTCCATCAACAACCAACCATGCCTCTGAATCTGATGTTTCACTCCCAACCCACCATTTCTTATATATCCCTTTTCTTGTATACTCTTCCTCCTATCTACTCTGTAACTGACTTTGCCTTGCCATGGCCTCAAACTCCATGGCTGGCTTGATCACTGGTACTAATTCTCATTTCTCTCATGACTCTGATGAGGTATTTACCTTCTCCTCCTTTCATGTTGCACTGTTCCAAATGGCATGTTTCTTTTTTCTTTTTCTTTTTTTTAAAAACTTATCTAACATTATGTTTTTTAATATGTTCCATGTTAGTTTCTCGTAGAAGTATTGCATACTATATTACTACTGTTTTTGCAGCATAAGCCTCCTACGCGTCAATCTTCATCAAAAACATGTCGAGTCTGTGGTGATGAGATTGGATATAAGGAAAATGGGGAGCTGTTTGTGGCTTGTCATGTGTGTGCATTTCCTGTTTGTAAACCTTGTTATGAGTATGAGAGGAGTGAAGGGAATCAGTGTTGCCCTCAATGCAACACTCGCTATAAGCGTCAAAAAGGTTACTGAAACTTTTTGTTATTATAATACTATGGACTCAGTTTTGTCGATGAAAAAAAAATGTGGGGTGGCTAAATCAATGTGATGGTGGCTTTCCCTGTAGGTTGTCCTAGAGTGGTTGGAGATGAAGAGGATAACTTTGATGCAGATGATTTTGAAGATGAGTTTCAGATTAAGAATCGTAATGATGATCTAGACCAGCACCGTGATCTTAATCATGTGGTAATTTATTTTAATAACATGAAAGCATGAGAAATTAACTTTAAAAAAACACTTGCAATCAAGAAATTGTTAATCTTGTATTTTTTTTTTCTCCCACAAATGAGGTTTTGCTGAAATGGATCAAACAATTAATATTGAATGAATATGAATAATTAAAGAGACTGAGGGACTGTTGTGATTGTTACAGGAAAATGGGGACTACAATCAGCAGAAATTGCATACCAGTGGACAAGCTTTCTCTTCAGCAGGAAGTGGTAAGAACATTTTTTATTTTGGAAAGACAATTGTGATGACAAATTGCTAATTATCCATTATGATGATGGTGATTTTTCTTTCTTGGATATTCTGTTTTGTTCATATGTTGGTCTACTGTTCTATAGTCGCTGGCAAGGATTTGGAAGGGGAGAAAGAATTCTACAGCAATGCAGAATGGCAAGAAAGAGTAGAGAAATGGAAAGTCAGGCAAGAAAAGAGAGGTCTACTAAACAAAGAGGATGGAAAAGAAGACCAAGTTGAAGAAGATGATTACCTGTAAGTAATCACTTCTATTGTTCTTTCCTATGAATTGAGAAAGTCACAGTCTTAGTACATGAGATTGCTTCCTTCTTTCATGAATACTAGTAATAAAAATAATCCATAAGAAATTAAGCTTATCAACTTGTATTCAAAAAGATTGTTCTCAAAATTTTCACCACAATTTTTAAGACAACTGTTAAATCCTTATCATTTTAAAGGTATGTATGGGAGGCACAAAGTGTTTAAAAGTGGCACTAATTTTGTTTTTGGCACCTTACAGTATGGCTGAAGCTAGGCAACCATTGTGGCGCAAGGTTCCAATACCTTCAAGCCTAATCAATCCATACCGCATAGTGATCGTGATGAGGCTTGTTATCCTAGCTTTCTTCTTCCGTTTCCGTATCTTAACTCCAGCATATGATGCATTCCCCCTGTGGCTTATATCTGTGATATGTGAGATATGGTTTGCACTGTCATGGATACTTGATCAGTTCCCAAAGTGGTTCCCCATCACACGCGAAACTTACCTAGACCGTTTGTCCATAAGGTTTGAGCGTGAAGGGGAACCAAACCAACTGTCCCCAATTGATGTCTTTGTGAGTACTGTGGACCCTTTGAAGGAACCACCTATTATAACAGCGAACACTGTTCTGTCAATACTTGCTGTTGACTATCCTGTTGAGAAGGTCTCATGCTATGTGTCGGATGATGGTGCTTCTATGCTCCTGTTTGATTCATTGGCAGAAACTGCTGAATTTGCAAGAAGGTGGGTTCCTTTTTGCAAGAAGTATAACATAGAGCCAAGGGCACCTGAGTTCTATTTTTCTGAGAAAATTGATTACTTGAAGGATAAGGTGCAGCCTACATTTGTGAAGGAAAGAAGGGCTATGAAGGTGGGATATAAAGATAGGATAAGAAAGATTATCTTATTTTTGTTTTTCTTGTCTCAGTATCCATGAGAGGCTTATGTTAATACTTACGTGTTTGTTGTATGGCAGAGAGAATATGAAGAATTTAAAGTGAAAATTAATGCTTTGGTTGCAAAGGCTCTGAAGAAACCAGAAGAGGGATGGGTTATGCAGGATGGAACTCCATGGCCTGGGAACAACACTCGTGATCATCCAGGAATGATTCAGGTTTGGCTATTTCATCCTCTAATTAGTGTCAGTTCTTATTTTATGTACTTTTTATTATCTTACTATTAAGATACAAACAAAACACAATAGAAACAATTGCATTATAATTATATGAAATGTGACTAGCCATTGAATTAGGCCCCTCTCTCTTTGTTACATTTTTTTCTTCAAATGTCAGGATAATGTTAATTCAAATTTATAAACTACATTTTCTTATTTGAGAATCAAGTTAGTGTTAATAAAAGAAATTAGTAAGAAGAATGGATGATCTCAATTGATATGGCTCATGGACTTGCTTTTGCAGGTATATTTAGGAAGTGGTGGTGCGCTAGATGTGGATGGCAAGGAACTGCCAAAACTTGTGTATATTTCACGTGAAAAACGTCCTGGCTATCCACACCACAAGAAAGCTGGTGCCATGAATGCTTTGGTAAGTTCAAAAGCTTGATGTTGTGTTTGTTTAATTCCTGCAGGACTAGGATATCAGAAACCTGTCTATAACTCTTGTTATTGTTGTTGTTGTTGTTGTTTATCCTCAAAAGGTTCGAGTTTCTGCTGTGCTTACAAATGCACCATTCATGTTGAATCTGGATTGTGACCACTACATCAATAACAGCAAGGCTATGAGAGAGGCAATGTGCTTTCTAATGGATCCCCAGCTAGGGAAGAAGCTCTGTTATGTCCAGTTTCCACAAAGATTTGATGGTATCGATCGCCATGATAGATATGCTAATCGCAACACTGTATTCTTTGATGTAAGTGCCATTCTCCCAACCTTCAACTTAACAAATATGTGCAAATTTCATTAAACTAACCGACCCTAAAATGTTTGTCTTCAATGTTTGCTTTCATCATAGATCAATATGAAAGGGCTTGATGGGATTCAAGGTCCAGTGTATGTTGGTACTGGAACTGTGTTCAACAGGCCGGCATTATATGGCTATGATCCACCGGTGTCTGAGAAAAGGCCAAAGATGACATGTGATTGCTGGCCTAAATGGTGTTGCTTTTGTTGTGGTTCAAGGAAGTCCAAGTCAAAAAAGAAGTCAGGAACAGGAAAAGGTCTCTTTAGTAGATTGTACAAGAAGAAGAAAATGGCCGGGAAAGACTATGTTAGAAAAGGGTCTGGTTCCATGTTTGATCTTGAAGAGATTGAAGAAGGGCTTGAAGGCTATGATGAGCTAGAGAAATCATCCCTTATGTCCCAGAAAAGTTTTGAGAAGCGATTCGGGCAGTCGCCGGTTTTCATTGCTTCCACTTTGATGGAAAATGGAGGACTTCCTGAAAGCACAAATACTCAATCATTGGTTAAGGAAGCCATTCATGTTATAAGTTGTGGCTATGAAGAGAAGACTGAATGGGGCAAAGAGGTAAATAAAGCCATTAATCTCAAAGCAGTGAAAAAACATTTGGATTTTCTTGATGCTTTACACGTCAAATAGGCAAATAAAGTTGATTATTATTACATACCAGACATTTGCTTACAACATAAAACAAGGTACATTAGTTCCATGATTACTACATCTATAAATGATTCTGACAAATTTGTTTCCATTGCAGATTGGATGGATTTATGGCTCCGTCACAGAAGATATATTGACTGGGTTTAAGATGCACTGCAGAGGATGGAAATCAGTATATTGCATGCCAAAGAGAGCAGCTTTCAAGGGATCTGCCCCAATCAATCTATCAGATAGGTTGCACCAAGTTCTGAGATGGGCTCTTGGTTCTGTTGAGATTTTCCTTAGTCGCCATTGTCCATTGTGGTATGGTTATGGAGGAAAACTGAAGTACCTAGAGAGGCTGGCTTATACTAATACCATTGTTTATCCATTCACTTCCATCCCTCTGCTTGCATACTGCACAATTCCAGCTGTGTGTCTCCTAACTGGAAAGTTCATCATCCCCACTGTAAGTGCACAGCCATAAATTTCTTGTGATCACTTAGATTAATCATTTTCTTTTGCATATGATTTACATAACTGTTAAAATAAGAAAAGGGGAGGGATAACAATAATCACGGTTTTAAAAAAAGGTCTGTGACCGTGATCTTGGCCATGGCATCAAGGTTTTAGATGTATCCGCAACCACAATGCGACCACAATTTAGGCCGCATCAGCTGCAGTTGACCGCGGTTCTCCACAATATTATGGACCGTGACCGCGATTTAAAACCTTGAGAATAATGCTGCTATTAGATATTTGTCTTCTTAATGTAAGGTGTTTTTCTTTTTTTTGTTGATGTGCAGCTGACCAACCTTGCTAGTGTTTGGTTTATGGCTCTATTTATCTCCATCATTTTAACTGGTGTGCTTGAGCTCCGATGGAGTGGGGTTAGCATTGAAGACTGGTGGCGCAATGAGCAATTCTGGGTCATTGGAGGTGTTTCTGCACATCTTTTTGCTGTGTTTCAAGGTCTCCTTAAAGTTCTAGCTGGAGTAGACACCAATTTCACTGTCACAGCAAAAGCAGCAGATGATGCTGAATTTGGAGAGCTGTATCTCTTCAAGTGGACTACTCTTCTCATCCCACCTACCACTCTTATAATCTTGAATATTGTGGGAGTTGTGGCTGGAGTCTCTGATGCCATTAACAATGGTTCTGGCTCATGGGGACCTTTATTTGGGAAGCTGTTCTTTGCCTTTTGGGTCATTGTTCACTTATATCCTTTCCTCAAAGGTCTCATGGGAAAACAAAACAGGACTCCTACTATTGTAGTCCTGTGGTCAATCCTTCTGGCATCAATTTTCTCAATGATTTGGGTCCGGATTGATCCATTCTTGCCCAAGCAAAGTGGTCCAGTACTCAAACAATGTGGAGTAGAATGCTAAGACTTGGGAGAGAGGCATTTTGATGTGTTCTTTCACATTTATTTGATGAGTAATGACACTTGTGCATGTTTTTATTTTGTCACTGCTATTGAGTGTTTTGCCTTTAAAGAAGAGTTACCGTGTATATAGGCTTCAAGGAGAAATTTGAGCCTGATTGGAATATGTTCACCTCAAGATACAACTCTTAGATCTTATATTGCAGTCATTGTTACTTTTTGGGAAAACATATTCAGAGTTTTTGGCTCTTCTAGTTTATTTTTCATCTAATGGAACTTGATTCTGGAGAATAAGGCTCAACTTTGCTAGCTTGATGTTTGCTGCAGTAGGTCAAAACCAACTCCTATTTTGCATTTTCAATTACTAGTAACCGAAATGATGATGATATTTTAGTTTTAAGAAAGAACACTTTATGCTAGTATCATCAGCAAGCTGTAAAACAATCAAATTCAGTAGGACTGGGAACTTCTCCCTCTGTTTCATATCTATTAATGTTTTAGTTTTTTAGTTTTGTTTCAAAGTTATTGATGTTATAGAATTTCAATGTCTAATTAATGTTTTTTCAACTATACCTTCAGTTGGAAGAAAGAATTTAGAAATCTGTAGTACAATTACTGACAAATACTAAGGGAATAAGTAAGGATATTTGAGTCCAATATATATATATATATATATATATATATATATCAACTTATCATTTCTTAATGTTTGTGCACTAACCTTTAACATCAATAGATATGAACAAAGATTACCAAATCTGAGAATTCGTAGATAGGAATCCTGCTATAAGTACTAGATGACAGTTTTCCACCGAGGCTTTCTCTCAAATTCTCTTATGACACGCCGGTTAACTTCTAGACTCTAGCATATATATTAAATCGTCTCTGCAATGAAGATAACATTGTTGGGAGGAAGAGTTGCATGCTGAGTTTGATAATCTTATAAGAACTGTCACGCTGTATAAAAATGAGGACGACAGTTGGATGCGGTTAGAATGCTCATCTAAACTGTGAAATAGAGAGAAAAGAGAAAGAATATACCGAATACCGTGTGTTTTGACTACACAGTAGAATCCGTTTTATATCGTTTTATATAGGCTTAAAACAATAAATACAATTAAATATAGGAGATTCTATTCCTATTTACATGACAGAATATGCCTAATAATTATAAAGATCCTAATTAAATAAAGAAATAACTTATATAATATAAAATCCTAACGTATCATCTAGGATACTCTAAAATAATCTAAAGATATTATCAGATATTTTTATGATATTCTTTTTATGATATTCTAACACTCCCCCTCAAGCTAAAGGTTACTAAGCTTTTAGCTTGTTACAAGAAAATAACGCATTTTTTATGAAATAAAAATAAACAAAACATGAAAATTGAGCTCTACCATGATTGGGAAGACAACTCAGGGATGCTGGAGAAGTCGGAGAGAATTGTTACAAAGATAACTTAGCCAGATAACTAGAACAATCGTCAGCCTGAAACAAATTTCTTGGCAAGCAGTGAAGTAAAGCAAGGTCCGACCTTTCTCAAAACAACATTTGGAAGCTTCAAACCAATAACATTGGGGACTTTCAACTTGAAACCAAGTCTGACAACTATTTCTGGGATAAAGACGAGGCCAGTGCATCTGGGATGAAGACGAGCTGGACTAGTGTGAGTCATAGCCATAATAAGTCACCATCGAGATGATCGTTAGTGGGAAGAGAAGACACCACTGAAATAGTCATCGATGAGAAAAGAAGTCACCACTAATATGGTTCATATATGGGAAAAGAGAATCCACCGGAATGATCGTCGATGGGAAGAAAAGCCACTGCTATGATCCATTAGTGAGAAAAGAAGGCATGACAAACAAAAATCAGAACCAGCAAGAAACCTCTGAAAGATTTGATCAGATCAGTTGTCAAAAGAGAAAATGCGCCAAACAGGAGAGAGAAAGGGGATAAGTTCTGCACAAAAGGTGAATACACGGCAACTAAGGTGAACATAGACTTTGAAGCATTGGTAGTAGAGGATCCTATGTTTCAGTTACAGAAGAGAGGGGGAGAGAGAGAGAAAGAGAGAGAGAAACGCGTCCTGTAGAATGAAACAGGGTTGTTTGCACTGGAATGGAAGTATCTGTGGTCCGAAACAGAAAATAGAGACCGGATCTGGAACCAGCAAGGAAAACCGAATCAGACGATGGAAGGCCGGCCGGATGCACCGTCATGCGCGGCGACGACTGTCGGAAAAGTGAGAAGATGCGCCGGAGAACGACGGCGCGTGGGGGCGTGTGACAGGGTCGCCGGAGGTCCGGTTTTGGGGGTAGGCCGGTCTCGGTGCTGCGGTTCTGATGGTAGGGTCATCTATTTGGAAAAGCGCGGAGGAGACAGCGGTGGGCAGCGGCAGCGATGGCGATTCGATGGTGGCTGACCAGAAAACTGGAAGGTTGCTCCAAAATAGAGGCAAGAAGAAGAAAACTATTAGAATTTGAGTTTGGGCCTAACTCAACTCCAAAAGCTAGCTCATAGGATGAGGGTTGCCCCCCACTTATAACCACTAATCAGACCATCTCATTCTTCCATGTGGGACTTCTAACACACCCCCCTCACGCCCATGATTAGACAACTGGAGCGTGACTTGAGTGGCCCAATAACGGGTGGCCCAACAAATGGATCTATGATAGGCTCCGAAACCTTATTAGAATTTGGGTTTGAGCCTAACTCAACCCCAAAAGCTAGATCATAGGGTGAGGGTTGCCCCCCACTTATAACCACTAATCAAGTCATCTCATTCTTCCATGTGGGACTTCTAACAAAAACTGAATGCAGAAGCATGCTGGAAAAATATGAATACTTGCTAGAAAACGTTTTCCGGTGGCGACTGCCTGCAGCCAACCGCCACCGACAGCGAAAGAACTCTTTGGTCACAAAATCAGAGAGATGACTCTAATACCATGTGAAATAGAGAGAAAAGAGAGAGACTATGCTGAATACCATGTGTTTTGACTACACAGTGGAGTTCGTTTTATATTGGCTTAAAGCAATAAATACAATTAAATATAGGGAATTCTATTCCTATTTACATGACAGGATATGCCTAATAATTATAAAGATCCTAATTAAATAAGGAAACAACTTATATAATATAAAATCCTAACGTATCATATAGGATACTCTAAAATAATCTAAAGATATTATCAGATATTTTTCTGATATTCTAACGTAAACAATATTCTGTCAAATCAGCATATAATTTTTTATAGGCTAAAATACACTTTTGGTCCCTTAACTTTATTTTAGTTTTCATTTTGATCCCCTAATTAAATAAACTTTCATTTTGGTCCCTTAAGTTACCAAATTACGTCACTTTCGTCCCCTAACTATTTTACTTTTCATTTACGTCCCTTAAGTTACGAAGTTACGCCATGTTCGTCCATTAAGTTACGAAAATTACGCCATATTCGTCTTTTCTATCTGTAATCCCTTTAAACAATAAAGTCAAAATCATGCTCCTATCATTGTTCTTATTGATGAAGTAACATGATAAAAGGTAATGGAGCAAAAAAACAGAGTATCAATGACCTATACACACACAATAAAGAGATTACAGACAGAAGGGATGAACTTGACATAACTTTCGTAATTTAAGAGACCAAAATAAAAGTTTAATTAATTAAAGGACTAAAATAAAAATTAAAATAAAGTTAAGAGACCCAAAATATATTTTAACTAATTTTTTATGACAAAACTGTCACAGGTTGAGCAAGTCTTTCCCTAATCCTCGATGTTCATAAATCTTTGGAAGTGCATAGCTCCTAACAAAATTCTGGTTTTCACTTGGCAGCTAGCTTTGGACAGGTTGCCTACAAGAAGTGACTTACTTGCTAGGAGGGTGGTGGTCGATATTGAGAGGACTCTGTGTTTTCTGCACCAATCATTTGGAGGATGCTGCTCACTTATTTTTTGCTTGCCTCTTTATCTATAATATTTGGATTCATGTATATGGTTGGTTGGGTTTCTCGGTCGTGCTCCACTCTTCTTTCTTTGAGCACTTTTTGATGCACATCAGGCTTGTTAGAGGTAAAAAGTTGAAAAGCGTCTGGCAATTGATTTGACACGCGGTAATTTGGAGTATTTGGATTATAAGAAATGAGGTCATTTTTTAAAAGCTGAAACTTTGATTTCTTCTAAATTATAAAATTGATCCTCTAAGTTTATTTTAGGTTTCAATTTGGTCCTCTACGTTTTATTTGTTTCGTTTTGGTCCTCTAAGTTTTATTTTAGTTTTTAATTTGGTCCTTTCCGTCACTAAAAGTCAATTGTCTGTAGCTAGAATTTGGCTTTTAGTTACGGACAATTGGCTTTTAGTGACGAAAATGATCAACCTGTTGTAACTTTTAAAACGTAAGAGACCAAAATGAAACAAATAAAACATAGAGGACCAAATTGAAACCTAAAATAAACATAGAGGATCAATTTTGTAATTTAGCCATTTCTTATCTATCATTGATTTAATCAAAGTTAGGTATTGGTCTTGGTTTTGGTCTTGGTTGATAGCTACTCTCTCTCAAATGAAATATAAGAAAAAAAGTATATGTATCTGGTTCAAATTTGGATTATATATATATATATATATATATATATATATATATTCTTATATTTCATTCCGGAGGGAGTAATCTTGTAGGGTTTAGTGTTCAATTTTCAGATTGGTGTAATTGTCTCTTATCCTGTATTGAGAACTGTGTATCGTGATGAAGTGTTATTTTGTGTATACGGGTTGTCGTACCCCTTATACTCATAATAAATAAATTTTGATTACCAAAAAAACATTATGAGAATTACTTTGCTAAAAGGAAAGCACTAAAGCATTACGTGATGGATTTTGTAATCATATCGGTTTTTAGTGAAACTTTTTGTTATGGGACTTCCTTTTGATAATTGTTCTTTGCCTTTTGCTTATAAGCTTCTTGTTTCCTTCGTTCCTTTTTCTTAGTCATCCAAATTTATTCCGTTGATTAGCTAAGCTTTACATCAGTAAATGAGAATTATCCAAAGAGTACGACGGGGGAGGGGTACTGATCATTTGTTTATGCATGTTCTTTGAGGGACTTTGTAGTTAAAGGAAAATTGAATTGAATAAAAAAAAAGGAAAATTAAGGCAAAAAGGTTAGAAAAAGAAACTATTTTCGTGAACTTTCTGTCTATTTTTGTATACTTATCGATCAATCATTTATTTGCCACTTTAATTATCATTAGTTCGAGTATGGTGAGATTTTTTGAAACATATGGATTAAAGTAAATATTTAAATTGGTACTAACGTTTACAAATTATGAAACATTAAACTAGCCTTTCAAAAAATTTAGATATTTTTTTTTAAAAAAATATCAATTAACAATTTGGTCTTTCATATATAAAAAAAAATGATTTAGAATCGAATATCAGATTTAAGGATAAATTGAATGACCAAAATTATTTTCATTTTGAATTCTTTGAAATTTCAACTGAATGTTCTGCATATATTTAAAAGGACCAATTTGTACATTTAGCCGCAATTTTTTTTTTCAATCAAAAAAAAATTATACTTTTTTTTAAAGGAAAATGTCAATTATAAATTATTATTTAAGAAAATATCTAAAAGTATCTTATGACACTATATATAATTAAATTCCAATTACTAATATTATTAAAATATTAATCAATTAAAAAAGTTATTTTATATATAACTAAATTATTAAGTATAACATTATTAATCATTATTGATAAAAATACTCGAAAACAATAAAGTGACTCTATAATTTATGTCTCCTCTAAAGTGAGTGATTCATTTTAGAAAATAAAGTAATTAATATCAATTATTGATAAATACTCCCTCCGTCCCAAATTTGCCCCATCTAAAGTGAGTAGAGAATAAGCTAAATAATCCAACCATTTATGAGAAAATCAATGGGTAATTTGTTATGCATGTGTAGTTAATACCAACCATTGATTTTCTCATTAATGGTTGAGATTGATTACTTTACTCTGTAAAGTGAATTGCTCACTTTAGAGGAGACAGATCCAATTTTAAGAGCCTTTTGGCTTTTTTATTTGTCCCATTTTATAAGGCCATTTTGAAATTTATATGTAGCATTAATTATTTTTTCCCATATTTCCCTTATTTAATTTACTTTTGTTTTAATCAATAAGTCAAATGAATGTAATTTACCTTCCCAATAAATTCAAGGGTAGTTTAGATAAAATAATAAAAATTATAGATAAATTTATTATTTTTAACTACATTAATTATATTCTTTTGTAGGAGAGATTTTGTCAAAAGACTATTATAATTTGGGACGGAAGGAGTAAATCAATAATTAATGTTATGTACACGTGCATGACAAATCATGGACGTTGAAATATTTACCGTTGATTTATTCATCAACAATTCAGATTAATTACTTTAGGAAAATGCTAACAAGTCCCCTTAGGACATTGATTAAGTAATCAAAAGATGTAAGTTTTTATGAAAAAATGATGTATTTGTTACATTGAAAAAAGTTTAACTTCTATTCTTGAGACAAACTTTTCTCTTATGAATTCTTTAACCACTGCCTTTAAAGCACTCGTTAGCAACACTCATTGCATTATCCTCGAATCACTATATATGGTCTAATTCTATAACAAAATTCAATTGAAAACATTAATTACAATGTCAATTATTAATTGTTGAGTACTTAGCAAAAAAACATTTAATGACATTTAATAACATTACATATTATTAAATACTCCTTCCGACTCAAAACAAGTGTCGTGTAAGAGAAAAAAATATGTCTCAAAATAAGTGTTATTTTATCCTTTCAATATAATACTAATTATTTTATTTCAATTTACCCCAGATTAATATTATATACATCACTCATAAATCATTATACTCTATTATGTATTTATGACAATGGTTAGTTCTCAATAGTTAATAAAGATAATTTCGTAAAATTATTACATTCTTTAATCTATTTACAAGTTTTTTTTTATTCTGTGTAAAAAAACTTAAAGGCGACACTTATAATGATACGGAGTATTAGTTATGTAATGGTAAAAGCATAAAATGGGTGGCTTGCCCGGATTTTTAGTCACCGTGAAAAGACTTTCGTTCGTGAAAAGACTATGTTGAGAAGTTGAATTCTTTTTTTATTGACATCCAAATACATGATAAAATAAGGTAAGTGCCAATCAGCACTTAAATTTTTCAAAAATAGTAAAAAAATATCAAATGAAAAGTAGTAAAATTTTACTACTCTTTCCGTTACTTTTTATAAGTTTATTTAGATAAAAAAACGCATATTAAAAAAAGAGTTAATATAATTAAATTATCTAAAATATATATGTTTTTCCAAATTTATCCTTTAATCATACTTTTAATTAATAAATGCATATCTTAGATTTTTAAACACTATGTAATTAATTAAGGATATTTTTGAAAAAAATAATTAATATATCTTGTAATTTGAAAAGAGACTTATAATTAGTTAATAATTTTTTTTAAAAATGACTTATAAAAAGTAACGGAGGGAGTATAAATTATTAATGCATATTTAATACTAGTATGCAGGGACGGATGCATGCATTGCAAATTGGGGGCAGCTGATCCCACTGATTTATTTGTTTTTTTACTAATTATTAAGTAATTTTATTTTTGCCCCCACTTAAAATTAAGTGTTGACCCCACTAAAGAGGAAAAAAAAAGAAAATGAGCTACTTTCTTTTGATATGATTGAGAGATGAATTGTTGAATAATTGCTTGGTTACTATATAGAGAGAGAATATTTAATAGTGTTGAAAATGAAAAAAAATATACAACAATTTCAAAATATGAAGACACGTAGAAAGCAATTATAATTTGTAGATGTTCATGTGTCTTCAATTTTTTGAGTATATAATGTTATAGTTTTTGTCATCTCTAATTGTTTACTTAATGATAGTAATATCATTAATTTATCGTCCGCGCATTGATGTATTTTTTATATAAATATTTATAGTACATAATCTTACCTCTACTAATCGAATTCCTAGATCCGTCGCTGCTAGTATGTCAATAAAAGTTTTTTTCTTTTGACAAAAAGACAAGTAGAAAAAGCAGAAGAAATGCCTTAAATAAAACTGCAATTAATTCTAAAGTGGGCTTTTATTAGCTTTAGCTTTAACCATGTGTACCTCTTTTCTCATGGGGAACATGCAGAGATCGATACAACCAATTCAATAATGTGAAAGGAGGAAGTGAATAGTATTTTAAAAGCGAGAAGGAAACAGTTATAGCTACTGCTTCATCAATTGCCTTCACTCCCTTCCCCTCTATCAGTCTCTCTGCTGCATGATTGAGAAACCAAAACAAAAGTCTTATTACATTGTAAATTAAATTTGTGTACTATGAGTTTCTCAACCTTAGCCTTTCTCTTATCATTATTTGTGGTACTACAAGTACAAGAAACCACTTGCTTCAATGAATTACAAATAGAGCTATCTCATTTCAGGAACAAACTACTTAAGCATAGAGTTGACATTGCCTTGTCCCAACCACCATCTCCTTCTCCATCACCAGCCACTAAAAGGGTATGTGACAAAAGACAATATTTTTTATTTATTTATTTATTTTTTCATTTTTCTGGCATTTCTCTGATTCTGAAAGCAAACATGAAACAACAATAGCTCATACTTTTTTTTATTGTTGCATGGTTATGGTTTTGAACATGGAATTAGAGTGGTAGAGTGGTGTACCCAGCTGAGTATGGTGCAGACCCTACAGGGGAAAATGACAGCAGTGATGCCATTATGAAAGCTGTAGCAGATGCATTTGAGATGGATAGTGGGGGGTTTGAATTGCTGCCAGGAATTAGAGAGCTTGGAGGTGTTGTGATTGATCTTCAAGGTGGAAACTACAAAATCAGCAAACCCATCACACCTCCTTCCTCTGCTGGCAATCTTGTGGTCAGCATCTTTCTCCCTCCTTTCATAGTCCTCCTTAATTTGATATTTTGATTTGATTCAGATGTTGTTCCCTTTTCTTTTATGTCAAACCTGTTGCAAGACTTCAGTGGGCGAGCTAGACTAAGTTTTCTCTGCTTGTTTTTGTTTTATGCACAAGCACGTGGTTCGAATCTTACATTGATATTATTTTATATCTAAAATAGACTTGTAAAAGACTAAAAAATACTAACACATACAAAAACTAGTATTACCACGTCACCAATAGTGACAGTTGAAAGATATGTGACAATTTATGTGTATATATCAATATTTGATATATATTAATTTATTTTTATTTTTGGAGTAGCTATGGTTACCTCATTGAAACAAGAGAAGTTGTCCCTGCTGTCCTTGAAAAGAATTGATTTTTTTTAAAATCTTGAAAGAATATTACAAATATATATCTAAACTAAAAATTTAAGTAATTAAAGCGAATAAATTTAACGGGCTTGTTGGACCCCCTCACGTTGAAGGGTCTTACGTATAGGGACATAGATAATATCTTTTTATAAAAATGACATTCGTCATTCTTAATTATTTTTTATTTAAATTTTATTTTTAAACTAAGTTATTCCTTTGTTTTTAAATATGTTGATTTACTTTTCAAATTTTATTTGAATTAATTATGATCTCTATTGTAGTTTTAAATATGTCTTATAAATATTTTTCTGTTTTAATTTTCTCTTCAAATTTAAAAATATTCATGCTTTTTTTCTTTGGCGCCAAAAAAAAAAAAAAGGTTCATAGGTTGAATTTAATGATACTTCTAAATCTTAAATAATTTTGTCTACTGTGCCTGTTGTACATGCTTACTAGGAATACACTACCTGCACTATTGCATTAAGTACTTCATCAATGAATTCTTTGTCCAAACTCACCCAGCTTCTGAGAATTTTTAACTCACTACTGTCACCTACTGAGATGTAATAAAGGTGGCCACCCAACAACTTCTGTTAAAATCCCTTTGATTTAATTAATGCCTTGACCAAACTGTGTGGCCTAGTTCATAAGTATACAGCTAAAAGAAATTCTAATGGTTTAACTAATTACTAGTGCTGGTTAAACATCTTTAACTGCACATATTTTTTAAAGACATTATAATATGTTACTTTAGTTATATCCTCATATATTGAACTTTTGACTAGACCAACTCTATTAATACTCTGTTACCCTTCAATTCTTCATCTTTTTACACTTAAACTTGTAAATGAATGATTGATTAGGTAAAAGGAGGAACCTTGAGAGCTTCTGATACATTTCCAACTGATAGGCACCTTGTTGAATTGTGGGCACCAAATTCTCAAAAGCTCCAAAAGGAAGCAACAACATCAATCAACCATCACGAATTCAACATCAGCAAACTTCAACAAACAATAGGAATTTACTATGAAGACATAACATTTAGAGACATCCTCTTCGATTCTCGCTACCGAGGTGGAGGGATCTTCATTGTTGATTCTGCTAGAATCAGAATTAACAATTGCTTCTTCCTCCATTTCACGACTGAAGGAATTCTAGTACAGCGTGGCCACGAGACCTTCATATCGAGTTGTTTCCTTGGACAACACTCAACAATTGGTGGAGACAAAGGGGAGAGGGAATTCTCAGGCACTGCCATTGATCTTGCTAGCAATGACAATGCAATCACAGATGTTGCAATTTTCTCTGCTGAAATTGGGATTGTTTTAAGGGGACAAGCTAACATGATCACAGGTGTGCATTGTTATAACAAGGCAACAGGTTTTGGTGGCATAGGTATTTTAGTGAAATTGGTAGGGAACTCACAAACTAGAATTGATAATTGTTACATGGACTTTACTAGTATAGTTATGGAAGATCCTGTTCAAGTTCATGTCACTAATGGCTTTTTCTTAGGGGATGCTAATATTGTTTTGAAGTCAATTAAAGGACAAATTTCTGGTTTAAATATAGTTGACAATATGTTCAGTGGGAACCCTAATAGTAAGGTTCCAATTGTAACTCTAGATGGTCAATTCAGTAACATTGATCAAGTGGTGACTGATAGGAACAATGTGAATGGCATGAGCTTGAGATCAACAGTTGGGAAGTTAACTGTGGCTGGTAATGGCTCAAAGTGGGTGGCTGATTTTTCAGATATTTTGGTGTTTCCTAATAGAATTAGTCATTTTCAGTATTCATTTTACTCACTAGGGGAACCAAAGTATTTTCCACATTCAGTGACCAATGTGTCAAATAATGTTGTAGTTGTGGAAAGTGAGAAGCCAGTTCAAGGGATTGTTTCCTTCTTTGTTGAACAATGAGTTATAACTTATATGGGAGTATTTCAGCTTTGTCCATCTCTGATTAATTAAATTCTGTGATTCATAGAAAGGAAAGCTTATTTTAGTTGACCTTAACATATGAACGACTTTGGACTTTGTACACTTCTATATTCTCTCAACTGAACTGTGTAAAATTGTATACACATCGGAATATATATATATGCGAGAAATGTTATTTGAACATCAATTTAGGACTATTTTTTCAAAAACTTTTTAAGTGGTTAACGCATTTACACACGTGGTTAATGAAGTATTGTATTTGGTTAATGGATATATCATGTGTTGCAACTCACTAACCATATACCGGACTTCATTAGTCACTAATTTAAACGTTATTAACGACAATTTTCACGTGTTCAACTACATGTAGATTTGAACACCTGAAAATCGTGGTTAATCACCTTCAAATTTGTGGTTAATAAAACTCAGAGATGGTTAATGAGTTGCAACATATTAACCACATGTGTGAACTGCATTAACTATTTAAAGAAATTGTCGAAAAAGTTGTCCCAAATTTGTTGTTCAAATTAGGGGACCGTATAAATCCTAAACTTGCAAATAGCAAATAAAGTGCGCTATTGGAAAATTGTGAAAAATATTTATAACCATCTTATCCAAACAAAAAAAAAAGATTTAGACTATCTCCCAAACTATGAATAGCCCAATGGCATGACCCTGCACTAACTTCACCTAGTAGGACCTATGATTCCAAGCACTGCTCTTATGCAATGGAAGAAGATTGAGTCACATATACAGGAAAAGAATGCCTACTAATACAGAAGAAGCACATAATCATATACACATGGAATTTACACAACTTGGAATTTTCACATGGATACAGAAGAAGCCTCCTAGCTTCTCACAATTAATATCTATATCTTCAAAATCGGAAGTGATGTTGACCCTTTCCATAACAGCAAAAAAAAAAAAAAATAGCTACCCTTTATCTGCTGCATCACATCCTCTTTCTTGCTTTCAAACAATATAATATTCCCTTTTTGAGAATTGGTGCATCTCTCATCCACAAATTCTATTGCACATAGTCATTCCACCAATTCCAATATTCCCTTTTTGCATCGTGTCAGCAAGTTCACCATAATTGGTTCTTCCAAGTTCCATCCTAAAACAAAAGATATAAACAAATTCATGAAGCATAATTATTCAAGAAAAGGATACAATTACTTAATTCAGTCAAATCATCAGTGTTCAGGCATGATATAGTTTTCCCCAATTAAGTGTTTTTCACAAATGACATCCTTAAGCATAAAAATTAAAAAATTAACTCAATGTATATCTTATAGGGGATGGAAATGCAATTCCAAGAACTTTAAAAATTGATATGCAGAAAGTAAATCTTACACCATGCCTTTTTGCCTCAAGGAGAGAGTATGTCACGTACACCGAGTCCAAAACTTAGATGTCTACAAAACCAAACCCATGAACGATTTAAAAACAACTTCCACAAACACTTCTCCAATGCTACTTTCCCTTATACCTCAATTAATCCCTTTCACAGAACTACAGAACACAATTGAAAAAATCGAAAAAAAAAAGAAAGAAATTCATAAAGGAATATACAACATAAGCTAATAAAAAAATATTCCAATCCATGAACATACTGCTTGTTCTGGAAAATCGAAAAAACGAAAACCCTAAATCAAGACCAGAATATCAAAAAATGATGAAAAAAACTATAGAAGAGCGGAGCATGCAAGACCATGAAAAAAAATGTAAAAACATCCTCACCTTCTTCCCTCTCTGTTACAGGGTTTCACATGCTGCAACTATCAGGAATAATACAGGGTTACATTTAGAGCTTATTTCATAAAGTTGGGTGTTTGTTGGTATCTTTTATACATATTATATGGTACATTTTACATTTTGTCAAGAATGTCAGTAGCACACGGTCGTGCACTTTTTAGTAATGGTCGGTACATTTTATTTCTAGTTAGTGGAATCACCTTAGCTGAGCTGGCTTTTGGGTAGTGCGGTGGTTTGTTAGGATATTCTGTATCCCAATCATTGTAACTAACTCATACTAATAGTGTGAGCCAGAGAATGAAAATCATCATCACACTTTTACAGAATTATCTCTCTCTCTACCTTCAATTTACTATCTGATTTTCCCTGTATTGCTCATTAGCACCGGATCTCATTCTAGTATTGAGCTCCCTGCTTGAGCAAAGGATACTCTTGGGCACTCCCTGAATATCCAAACCGTGCCAATTGGTATCAAAGCACTCGACCTGGTGCTTCAGCTGTCCGGCAGAACTCGTAGTCAATTGACCATGATGAAGCTGGAGCAAGCTCTTTCAAAGAAGATCGCAGATTCTCAGGAGGAGAATCAAGTTAAGTTTGATCAGATGAACGCGAATATGGATGAGATTAGAGGAATGCTTCAGAGCTTGACCTCCCAGCGTCACAATGACACCTACTCAGCGACCAACCCGGGAAATCCCTTCGTAGCGAATCACTCCAGCAACCTTCATGATGGACACTGTGATGGTAATTCGCAGCGAAACCACCAGTTTGGTGCGAACTCCTACTCAACCTAGATTTCCAAGATCGAATTTCCTCGATTCGATGGAAGTAAGTTGAAAGAATGGTTGTACAAGTGTGAACAATTTTGCTCACTGGATAACACTCTCCCTGAGGCTAAGGTCCGGTTGGCTTCCATCCACTTAGACAGTATCGCTCTTCAATGGCATCTCAACTAAATGAGAGCCAGATTTGACATCTACCAGAGTTGGCCCGATTACAGTGTTGAAGTGACCAAGCGATTCAGTGAGATTTATGAGGATCCCCTATCGGTGCTAATCCAGGTTAAGCAAAAGGGAATAGTGAATGAATGCGTGGAAGAATTCGAGCTCGCCCTGACCCAGGTACAATTACCAGTTGAATACTCCTTAAGCATTTTCTTATCTGGTATGGAACATTCAACTCAAATGCATGTTAGAATGTTCAACCCCACTTCTGTTGCTCATGCAGCTATTTTGGCAAGGTTACATGAAGCTTCATTGCTTAATGTGGGTCACAGTAAACCACCTCCCAAACCATTTGTGCCTTTTAGCAAAACAGGACCACCCCAGAACAAACCCTCTCGAGGGATAGCTATAATACATAGTCACCATTAAATAGGCCTATATTAAGTGTGATCCCTAGATCATACTCAGCCGCAGAAATGGCCGAAAGGAGCTCTAAAGGCCTATGTATGTTCTGTGATGAACTGTTCATACTTGGTTATCAATTGAATCATAGGAAATCTTAGATGTTGATGATGAAGAAGTAGAGATCGAGGAACCTGAAGTCAGTGATGATAAGAACTCAGAAGTGATCGAATGTGCTCAATTAGAATGTCCCCAAGTATCACTGAATGCTTTATCTGGAGTGTCCAATTACAACACCATGCGAGTTACAGGGTTGCACAACAAGAAAATGATACAAATTCTGCTGGACAATGGAAGTACTCACAACTTTCTGGACTTAGATGTGGCAAAGAAGCTTGGTTGCAAGTTGGAGGAGATACCCCTTATGAATGTCACTACTGTTGGAGGTACCAAGCTACAAGCTCCATTTTTTTGCAAAGGGTTTACTTGGCATTTGCAACAAACTAAATTCACAACTGATGTGATAGTGCTCCCACTTGGTTGTGTTGATCTGATACTGGGTATGCAATGGCTACATCACTTGGACCCGTGTTATGGGACTTTGCAAAACTCCAAATGGAGTTTACCTTTAGTGGCCAGAAATTTGTGTTGAGAAGAGCTAAACCTGTTGGGGTTAAACTAATTAATAACAAGATCTTCACCCAAGCTGTCCAACAGGGGGCATAACTATGTTTTATGTCCCTTGATAAGTAGGAAAATCCATTTAAGGTACCTACTTGCAATGTGCATGTAATTGATGCTCTTAATTCTCCCATACCTGCAGCCATTGAGCAGGTCCTTAAGCAATACCAAGACATGTGACACCCTCTACCCGCATGTTATTATTAAAGAAATAAATTAAAATAAATATAACCACTGAAAAATACGGTCCAATAAAAATTTTCATAAACGAAGGTAGAGTCGTCACGCTTGTACAAACTTGTGGAAAAATCAAATAACAATTATGTCAAGTTCAGAAAAATAAAAGCACCCCGATGTCACAACGTCTCAGAGCTGACCCAAGTACTTACATCGGAACAATCAACAATAATAAAATAATAACAACGGAAATCCTAACTACGGTGACGGCTTCCATGTATCACTCATCAGCCACATCGTCATCGTCACCTGCAATCTCATCGTCTAAACATACACAATGGTGCATGAGTAGCCACAGTAAAGAGGGGTTAGACATCATATACAATCATAGCACAAATGGCAAAGGACATAGATTAAGCAATGCGCATATAACAACTTCAGTATAATTGACACATAACATGGATGCATAATTTAACGAGTACTAATGCAACCTAGACAATCTCTACTTCACCGAACATGTGGATCCAAACTAACTCAGATGAGTGAGTGAGAAAACATCATCACTCTTGAGTACGAACAGTGTCTAGTCAGGGTAACCAGATAAGTTGGTCAACGCCCCAGCATTAGTTGCAAGCCGCTGCCTTTATGTAAGACGCCCCTATCCGATTGACCCCCAAGGCCGGGTACCTTGCCCATCATGGCCGATACTATATCGCATCATCGTTGCTCACCCCCAATAACATTAACTTAACAAGACACAATGATGCAAGAACACAAATCAAACAAGTGTCTAATAATACAACAACAATGGCATAACAGCACACCGACCATCTTATCAAGCGGTCGGCTACAACAACATTAACGAGGTACTATTTGTCAGTAAACTAACAAGTTTCCCCAATCCTAGAACAAGTCCAATTTATCAGCCTACCTCACCACACTAAGTCTAAGCAAGCTTAACTTAATTTCTAACTCTTAACCCAAGTGTTTCAACTTACTTATTTTTTTTATTTAACCGGACGTACCATACTTCCCCCCTAAAATTATAGGACGCTATCCAAAAGAGTTTGGGTTAGTAATTATTATGTGTTGAATTTACAAAAATTAAATGAGTAAGACTTAGCTAAAACAATCTCAGATTTAATCATTTTTCTGCACAACTATTGCTAAATACTCACAACGTCAATTCTTACTTCTAAAGCATTTAAACTACCAACACCAAGTGTCAACCGTCATATCCTAGTCCTAAGACTTGTTTATCCATCTACCCTATTGGGACGTCCCTATTGCCTAATTATATCCATGAGCCCACTAATCTTGTATCCATCTACCCCCCTTACCTCAATAAAAAGTTTGAAGTATTCTAAGGCGAAGAAAACTGGCTACAACGACAATTTGAGCACCAACTGAGTACAGGATAAAATTTTCGGAAGAGCGAAACGCGGCTAGAAAAAATAATAATTAGTATAATATATTTTTTTAGAATTTTTAAGGCTGAAACGAAATTAAAAGGAAGCAAAAAGAGTAACCGGAGAACGTCATACCGAGACAAAAGGGTTACAAAGGGCCCGGCGTCAACTTCACCGAATCGAGCAAAGGAGTAGTGATTCTTGAAGGTTTCGACGCGAGGAATCCGAAAAATGACGTACGTTTTTCGAACCGAAAACTGTGGTGGCCGAAAAAGTGACAGTACAGTTCGCCCAACAGAGCAAAACGCAACGAATGAAGCCGCGATTGAACGAACAGAGGCCGGAAGCGTGTTCTTTGGTCGATTTCGAGTTGGGTTGTAAGTTTTGGGATTTTTTTCGTGGTCTAGGATGTGAGAACAAGAAGAGAGAAGGAAAAGAATAAGGGTTTCGTATTTTTTTCTGGTCAGCCGAATGAGTGATGAAGATGATGAACAGGACCGCGTGCGTAGAAAGGAGAAGAAACGTAGAAACGTGGTCAGGCCCTGTACTTAGCCCAACTTCTTTCTATCCATCATTTATAAAAATAAAACAATAAAAATTAAATAAAAGGAAGAAGAACAAAACGCTGCATTAAACAAAAAAATCATTTTTATACTAACTTCTAAAATATACCATTATTCTAAAATATCTAAAATAAATTCAAGACCAATATTTAATAAAATAAGGTAAAATAATATAATTAAAATATACTAATTATTAAGGCAAACACACACAAATTGTCACAAAATTATCATATAAGCACACAATTTATAGATCCTAAGAACTTAAATTTGAGGGTGTTGCAAGACATATTTGAAGAACCCTCTCGGTTACCTCCATCTAGGCTTGGATTTGACCACCAGATTCCACTGAAGGAAGGCTCACATGCCTTTTAACTTAAGGACCTATAGGTACTCCATTATACAGAAGGATGTAGTGGACAAGTTAGTTGAAGACATGCTGCATCAGCGTATAATCCGAGGCAACACCAGCCCATATACATCACCTGCTGTATTGGTGAGAAAGAAAGATGGAACATGGAGGCTTTGTGTTAATTATAGAAGGTTAAATCAACAAACCATCAACGACTAGTTCCCCATTCCCTTGATTGAAGACCTTTTGGATGAATTAGGAGGTTCTTCCATTTACTCCAAATTGGACCTCGGGTCAGGTTACCATCAACTTAGAATGGCAGGTGGGGAAGAAGCTAAAACTGCCTTCATTCCAAGCTCTTATGAATCACATCTTCCACAAGTTCTTTAGAAGGTTTGTGATTATATTTTTCGATGATATACTTATTTGCAGTTCTTCAGTGGAGGAACATGTCAATCACCTTCAGCTTGTGTTTCAAACACTTAGACCAGCAATTGTATCTAAATAGAGAGAAATGTAATTTTGCTACTAAGAGGGTGGAATACTTGGGTCACTTTATTACTGCAGCAGGGGTATTTACTGATCCATGTAAGATTCAAGCTGTTTCGGATTGGCCACAACGTGCCAACATCAAACAGCTTCGAGGTTTCCTTGGTTTGGCTGGTTATTATAGAAGGTTTGTGCAGGATTTTGGACAAATTGCTAGGCCACTCACTGACATGCTCAAGAAGGATAATTTTAAATGAGATGCAACTTCGACAACAACTTTTTTAGCTCTTACAACTGCATTGACTTCAGCTCCAGTGGTAGCACTTCCAAATTTTTCCAAGCCTTTTGTGATTGAATGTGATGCTTCAGGATTGAGAATTGGTGATGTGTTAATGCAAGAGAAACATCCCATAACTTATATCAGTAAGGCCTTCGGTCCTAAATAGAGAGCAATGTCTACTTATGAGAGAGAGCTATTGGCCATTGTTTATGCAGTCCAAGCTTACTTATCCCATAGCCACTTCATTATTAAAACAGATCAACAGAGCATCAAGTATATGTTGGACCAACGTTTAAACACTCTATTCCAACATGTTTGGATGTTAAAGTTAATGGGGTTTGATTCTGAAATACAGTATAAAGAGGGGGCAGAAAATCGGGCTGCAGATGCTTTGTCAAGAATGAGTGTCGCAGAATTACATCCCTTATTACTTAGTAATGCATAGGATGATCTCTTGGCTCTAATCATGGCTTTTTGGGCTGCCGATTCCAACCTACAAGCCCTGACTTCTGAGTTATAGCAGGATCCTAGCACACATCCTAAATTCTCTTGGCATAGAGGGGGGCTTAGGAGAAAAGGGAAACTAGTTATTTGCAATGATATCGAGCTCAAGAGAACCATTCTGAATTAGTTACACGATTCACCATTTGGGGGACATTCTGCGAGAGATGTGACTGCTAGCCGTGTCAAATCTTTATTCTTCTGGAAGGGCATGTCTAAGGATATACTACATTATGTCAGAAACTGTGACATATGTCAGAGGTGTAAACTAGACTTGGCTGCTTCACCTGGCCTGTTGCAACCTTTGCCAATTCCTAATCGAGTTTGGAGTGACATCAGTTTGGACTTCATTGAAGGCTTACCTGCATCCCACGGTAAACAGGTCATTCTTGTGGTTGTAGATAGAGTCAGTAAGTATACTCATTTTATGGCTCTCTCCCACCCTTATACAGCTTTGGATGTTGCCCACTTGTTTTTGGATAATGTCTTCAAGCTGCATGGTTTACCAAGCACGCTGACCAGTGACTGTGATCCCATTTTTCTGAGCAAGCTTTGGTCTGAATTGTTTCAACTACAAGGTGTGTCACTGAATAAGTCCACGACTTATCATCCTCAATCTGACGGCCAAACCGAGGTCGTTAACAAGTGTTTGGAGACATACCTTCGATGCATGTGTTCTCAAAAACCTACGGAGTGATCGAAATGGCTGGCTCTTGCTAAATGGTGGTACAACACAAATTTGCACTCCTCTATTCATACCACTCTTTATGAGGCAGTTTATGGACAACCTCCACCTATCCATCTGCCTTACTTACCTGGGGAAGCTACCAATGATGCAGTAGAACACACACTAGCTGCCAGGGAGGCTGTGATCCAAATTTTGAAATTTCATTTGCTCCGAGCACAAAACTGCATGAGTCAGTAGGCTTACAAGCACAGGACTGATCTTGTCTTTCAGATTGGTGACTTTGTCTATCCCAAACTCCAACCTTACAGGAAAACATCTATGCGATACCAACCTTATCACAAGCTGACCCCTAAGTTTTTTGGGCCCTTTAAGGTGCTGGACAGAATTGGTGCAGTTGCTTACCATTTGGACCTTCCCCCTTCAGCTGAGATACAGAATGTGTTTCATGTGTCCCAATTGAAGATTTGCAGGGATCCTCTTCTAGTTCTACTCATCCCTTGCCGGCTGCTCAACAAACTTTCTCTCCCCACCATGAACCAGAGTTGATTCTTGACAGAAAAATGGTGAAACGCGTTCGGGTAGCTGCCACCAAGGTTCTGATTGAATGGAAGGGATTGCCCATTAACCAAGCTACTTGGGAGTTTAACTATGATTTGCTCAAGAAGTTCCCTGATTTTCACCTTTGAGGACAAGGGTATAGTTCGAGCGACGGGTATTGTTACAGGGTTTCACATGCTGCAACTATCAGGAATAATACAGGGGTTACATTTAGAGCTTATTTCATATAGTTAGGTGTTTGTTGGTATCTTTTATACATATTATATGGTATATTTTACATTTTGTCAAGAATGTCAATAGCATACGGTTGTGCACTTTTTAGTAATGGTCAATACCTTTTATTTCTCCCTGATTTTCCTTGTATTGTTCATTAGCACTGGATCTCATTCTAGTATTGAGCTCCCTGCTTGAGCAAAGGATACTCTCGAGCACTCCTTGAATATCCAAACCGTGCCACTCTTTATCTCTGTTTTCAATATTTAATAACTACTCTGAAAACTTAAAATAAAAAAGATTATTGAACAATGAACAAATAAAATAAAGAAAGGAAGTTCCATACGCGACCAAACCAATATGATGCTTTTGTGGATCTTAGTAGAGACGACGGAGGCGGCGAATCCGATGGTTGTAGATGAACAGAAGGGGAAGTTGATGGTGTGAAGGGAAGAGGAAGAAGGGATATGATTGAATGAAGGGAAAAGAAGAAAATATGGAATTTGAAATTTGAATATGGTCTGCCGAAAAGGAAAAGAAGAGAAGGAAATCAAATGAACTTTTTTACCCTCAAAATTAGCCACATGTCAAGATTTTAAGTAAGGGTGTTTTAGGTTTTTTCTCTGGGTAAGAAAATCTTATAATAATAATAAATAATAAATAAATAATAAATAAAATAATAGATAATAGAAATAATAGATAGAATAGTAAAAGTAAGGGTGTTTTAGGTTTTTTCTCTTGGTAAGAAAATCTTATATTGATAGTAGACAATACATCAAATATAACATTAGTCCCTTCCAGTTTTTCTTTTGAGAAATGAGTGTTGAAACTTTCGCGATAATTTTTTAAGTGGTTAACGCAGTTTAAATATTTAATTAATTACGTTTAGTAAATAGTTAATAGATATATTAAGTATTGAAATTCATTAACTATCAATGTAACTTCATTAACCATGAATGATTAACCACAATTTTCAGGTATTTAACTACCTGTAGATTTAAATACCTAAAAATTGTGGTTAATCACCACGCTGTATTAATAACTTAATAAGTTGTCGCAAAAGTTATCCCATTTTGATTATCAAAATATCGCGACCCCTTTTCTTTCCTCCGTCTTCTCTTAATAACTGCATTACTCTTTCTCTTTTTTTTTGGCTAAATTATAAAATTAGTCCTCTATGTTTATTTTAGGTTTCAATTTGGTCATCTATGTTTTATTTGTTTCATTTTGATCCCTTACGTTTTAAAAGTTACAACATGTTGGTCCTTTCCGTCACTAAAAGCCAATTGTCCGTAGCTAAAAGCCAAATAACATTTTGGAAAATGGACTTCTAGCTGTTACCAAGTGACTTCAAACACAAGAGGGGGGTGAATTGTGATAGCGGTGCTTATATAAAAAATTACAGATAAATTACTGAATTAAAAAAAAACTTGAAAGAAATAAATTGCGAAACGATAAATAACTTGAAGAATAAATTGCAGGAATTAAATTGCAATAAATAAATGACAGAAAATAAATGACCGAAAAATAAATAAAGAACAAAAATAAATAAAGTGCTTGAATGATAAAGAGACAGACAGCAAAGAAGAGCACGCAACAAATTATACAGGTTCGCCCACCAAACACCCCCTGTGGCCTACGCCCCGTCTCCAAAGCAAAGCACTATGGGATTTTCACTAAATCACTAGCTTTTAAATCAGGTTCAGCTAGAAACCTTTACAACTCTATACCAGAGCAATACGTTCAAGAGATATCACCTCTCTATGAACACCTTGGGATTCCTACCCAAAAAGAAATGATTTTTACAAATAAAATGAGATGAGAAAGATACACTCAATAGTGCAGATATAACAAATTGAAGCTCAAATAATACAACTCAAATTATGTAGAATAAAAAAGCTCTCAAAAAATTGTGCTCAAATAAGTGTGAGTGATGGAGAATATTTTGACAGAGTTTCAGCATAAAAATTAAGCACTAGCGTTGTGTTTTTTTAAAACAATGCTCATGGTGCAGTGCTTTTATAGGCACTGAGAGGAGCGTCACATTTAAGAGGATTTGTCCGTTGCAGCATTAAAGGGATTTGTCCGTTGCAGCATTAAAAGGATTTGTCCGCTAAAGCATTAAAAATTGAAACACGGATACGAAATGATTCTCGGACACACTTGGTGTCCGACATCGATTTCCAAACGACCTCTCCCAAATTTCGGCATACGATCTCCCAGCAAGATACGACCTCTCCACGCTCGGCATACGACCTCTCCACGCCTAAGACGCGACCTCGGACGCGACCTCCCCATAGCTCTAAGACGCGACCTCACCAAGACGCGACTTCCCACATTTCGGCACGGAGAATATTTTCCAAAGAAAACTTGAAATATTTTCCAAACAATATTTTGAGTACAACTTAAGAATTTTTCAAAATATTTTGTGCCTAAAAATAATTTAGAAAAATTATCATAAAATCAATTTTAGAATAAAAATCATTTTGTGAGTGTGTGATTTTATTTTAATTGAGAGCTTTTTATTACTACTTACAAATAGTCTTAATAAAAATAAATAAATACCCAAAACCCAAAGACTTGAGAAACTATCATTCTTGATACGCGTCTTGGTATTCTTTTCCACTTTTTGCACGGTTGACTATTTGCAAAACTCCCTTTTGTCAATCATCAAAACCATCCTGTCAAGGCATGTATTCACAGACTCCCCTTTTTGATGATGACAAACATCTCATGGAGGGAATTTAGTAAAATATAATCATGATATGGCAATGAGATATAAGCATGGTTTTTCAATAAAAGATATCGAGTTTAAGCACAATATTTAGAAAAACTCCCTCACAATATTTAGAAAAAGATATCGAAAAACTCCCTCACAATATGCATAAAATAAACCACTCCCCTGAATCATATAACTCTCCCCTTTTGGCAACATCAAAAAGCGGAAAAGATAAAGGGAAAGGCATGTAAAGCGATGCATATATGTGTAACTAGATGGCGAAAAATAATTAAAATAGAGTATCAAGGGTTCAATGAAGCATAAGAAATTCTTAGTAAAAAAAAATTATTCAGTGGAGATAGCAAAAATAAAGCACTATGATAAGAGTTACTAGTCCTCGCTCAACTCATTCTCATCATCAATTGTTTCCTCATCTTCACCGATATTAAGCGCATAATTGTTTGCGATTAACATAACCTCGCACAAACTTTTATTTTAACGATTACAGGGAAGGGCGGTTGCATTTCTCCACTTTTAGTCTTGGTAATCTAACTCGCATAAAAATGTTAGCACACTCCAACGCCCAAGTTAGAACTTATTCATAATAAAATGCACTCACACGCAGTCATTCAATGCATGATTGATCTAAAATTCCTAACTCGGTTCTTATAAAAAAGAAGTTTTCTTTAGGCAAAGGTTTAGTAAAAATATATGCGAGTTGTTTAGATGTTTCCACAAACTCAATCACACAATCTCCTTTTTGAACATGATCTCTAATAAAATGGTGCCTAATTTCTATGTGTTTGGTCCGGGAGTGATAAACCGGATTTTTCGTGAGGTTTATGGCACTAGTATTGTCGCACTTAATTGGAATAGTTTTTAGATTGATTCCATAATCATTCAACTGTTGTTTCATCCAAATGATCTGCAGACAACAACTACCGCCGTAACGTATTCCGCTTCAAAGAAGGGACAAAGCCACACTGGCTTGTTTCTTACTCTGCCATGAAACCAAGGCATTCCCAAGTAAGTGACATGTCCCACTAGTGCTTTTTCGGTCCATTTTGCAACCCGCAAAATCGGAATCCGAGTACCCAATAAGTGTGCAACAAGACCTTTGGGGTACCATAAACCCATATTTTGTGTGCGGTGAGATATCTCATGATGCGTTTTACCGCTAAGAGATGTGATTCCTTAGGATTTGCTTGAAAACGTGCACACATACAAACACTAGACATAATATCCGGATGACTTGCAGTGAGATAGAGAAGAGATCCTATCATACCTCGATACTTACTTACTTCGACCGACTTACCACCTTCATCTTTGTCAAGATAGCATGATGTGCTCATTGGAGTTGAGATTTCTTTGGCGTTGCTCATTCCAAATCTTTTAAGCAACTCCTTGCAATATTTGGATTGATTTATAAAAATTCCTTACATTGTTTGTTTGATTTGAAGACCAAGGAAGTAGTTGAGCTCTCCCATCATGGACATTTCAAACTCACTTTGCATGATTTTGGAAAAATCTTCACACAAGGACTCATTAGTAGCACCAAAGATGATATCGTCAACATAAATTTGAACAAGTAAAATGTCATGATTTTTGTGTTTAATAAAAAGAGTGGTATCAACTTTTCCTCTTTCAAAACCTTTTTCAAGTAAATATTTGCTCAACCTCTCGTACCAAGCTCTGAGCTTGTTTTAAACCATATAAAGCCTTTTTCAATTTGAAAACATGATTTGGAAATTCAAAATTTTCAAAACCGGAGGTTGATCAACATATACTTCTTCTTGAATAAAGCCATTAAGAAATGCACTTTTAACATCCATTTGAAAAAGTTTGAAATCCATGATGCATGCAAATGCGAGAAGCATGCGAATAGCTTCTAATCTAGCCACGGGTGCATAGGTTTCATCGAAATCTATGCCCTCTTGTTGGTTATAGCCTTTGCAACAAGTCTAGCTTTATTTCTAACAATGATACCGTTTTCATCAAGCTTGTTGCGAAAGACCCATTTGGTCCCAATGACTAGGTGATCTTTAGGCCTAGGGACAAGTTCCCAAACATCATTTCTCTCAAATTGATTTAATTCCTCTTGCATAGCAAGGGTCCAATGCTCATCAAAGATGGCTTCATTGACGTCATTTGGTTCAATTTGAGAGACAAAGGCCATATGATGACATGCATGATTAAGAGAGTTTCGAGTCGTTACCCCTTTTGAGATATCACCTATTATGTTGTCAAGAGGATGGTTCTTTGAGACTCTCCATTCCTTTGGAAGATTTGAGTGAGAGAGTTCTTGAGAGGGTTGAGGCAAGGACTCTTGATCCTCCTTTTGAACTTTGATCTCTCTTGTTCCTCTAAATAGGTATCTCCTAACACTTCGCAAGATCATCAACACTTTCTTCTATCAAGATTTGGGGTTAGATTCATCAAAAGAAACATGCATGATTCTTCAACAGTTAAAAATGCGTTTATTAAAAATTTGAAAGGCTTTACTAGAAGTGGAATATCCAAGAAATAAACCTTCATCGAGCTTTAGCATCAAATTTACCAAGGTTATCTTTACCGTTATTTAGAACAAAGCACTTACATCCAAATACGTGAAGGTGGGAAATGTTGGGCTTCCTTCCCTTGTAAATTTCATAGGGCGTTTGTTTTAGAATAGGTCTTATGAGGACTCTATTCATTACATAACATGCGGTGCTTACCGCGTCTGCCCAGAAATACTTAGGAAGGTTGGTCTCATTGAGCATCGTCCTCGCAAGCTCTTCAAGAGACCGATTTTTCCTTTCCACCACTCCATTCTGCTGTGGTGTTCTAGGTGCGGAAAAATTATGCTCAATTCCATTTTCAGTACAAAAGGCCTTAAATGCCTCATTTTGGAATTCCCCACCGTGATCACTTCGGATGGATACTATGTTCATTCCTTTTTCATTTTGGATAACTTTAGTAAGTTTACGAAAGGCACCAAAAGCGTCATTTTTATGAGAAAGAAATAGAGTCCATGTATAGCGAGAATAGTCATCCACAATAACAAGGGCATAGTAATTTCCACCAAAGCTTTTAGTTCTAGATGGTCCAAATAAGTCCATGTGTAAAAGTTGTAAAGACCGGTTTGTGGAAACAATATTTTTTGATTTGAAAGAGGCCTTTACTTGTTTTCCTTTTTGACAGGCATCACATAATTTATCTTTTTCAAAACGAAGCTTTGGTAAGCCAATTACTAAGTCCTTTTGAACCAACTTATTAAGATGATCCATGTGAATATGAGCCATTCTCCTATGCCATAGCCAAGATTCATCCTTTTACTAATAAGACAACATGCATCATTTGAAGGTATTCTATCTAAATCAACCATGTAGATATTTCCAATTCTAGGTCCAATAAGAACAACATTTTCGATTCTGAGTTCATAACCATGCATTTTGAAGAATCAAAAACCACTTTGTTCCCTTTATCACAAAGTTGACTAATACTTAGCAAATTGTGCTTCAAGCCATCCACATACAAAACATTTTCAATAGTGGGATTAGGACTCTTACCAATGGAACCAATCCCAAGAATTTTACCTTTGTTGTTGTCACCATACTGGACATAACCACTATTCTTAGGTACCAATGAGGAGAACTTGCTTTTGTCTCCTGTCATGTGCTTTGAACAGCCGCTATCAAGATACCAATTTAAGTCATTGGCTTTCAAGCACACCTACATCAATAGATTAATTTTTAACCTTTGGTACCCAAACTAAGTTGGGTCCAGGATGAGTTAGTTTTTGGCAAAGTCCCCTTTGGAATCCATATCTTTTTGCCAACCACATTCTTGTTCTTTCTAATATTGCAAATGGAGGTAGTGTGACCATTTCTACCACAGTGAAAGCATTTAATGAAAGGGTTGCTTGAAGTGTTGTTGTGATTGACAAATTTAAAGGATTTTTCATGCGTTTGTGGATTATAACCCAAACCGGCTTTTCCAAAAGTACCCTTTTTTTCCCAATAGAATGTTTAAGTTATCCATTCCCATGGTAAATTTGGCAAGGGTGTTTTCCAAATCTTCAATCTTGTTTTTCAAAACATTGCATTCATCACACTTGAAAGTATCAATCTTTTGGTTTTCACAAAGGTGCAAGTAGAAACTTGATCCACAACAACTTGTTTTTCCTTAAAAACTTCCATCTCTTGGTTTAAGAAAATAATTTTAGATTCAAGAGAAGAGATGGTTTTCTTAGAAGAAGAAATAATTTTTCGAAGTCTAGTCGTGTCATTATTTAATTCTTCACAAGCAATAAGCAGCTCATCATAAGTTAAGGGAGATTCGAGTTCAAGAGCATTTACCTCATCCTCCTCGTGTTTTGCCATGAGACATAAGTTGGCCTCCTCATTTTCTGATTCATCAGACGAGTCCATATCATTGTCATTCCAGGCAATGTAGGCTCTTCTTCCTTTTGATTCCTTTTGTGGTCTTCTATCAAATTTTTCGTTTTTCTTCTGACCATGAGGGCAATCGGGTTTTATATGTCCCTTTTGACCACACTTGTAGCAAGTTGGATTAAAAGAAGTTCCTTCCTCATTTTTCTTTTGAGGATTTTGTACCTTGCCTGTTCTCCCCTTTTGCCTCATGAACCTTTTGAACCTTCGAACCATCAGACTTATGTCTTCCTCATTCTCATCCAGACTATCATTGTTGTCAGATTCCTCTTTTTCATTTACGATTGCTTTGAGAGCAATTCCTTTCTTTTTCTTATCACTTTCTTCACTCTCAGTGAGTCGATTTAGTTCAAGTTCATGTTCCTGCAATTTTCCAAACAAGGTTGCCAATGATATAGTAGATAAATCTCTAGATTCAGATATAGCAGTAACCTTGGGTTGCCAGTTTCTATTTAAACATCTAAGAACTTTATTAATTAAATCTTCACATCAAGACTTTCCCAAGAGCTCTGAGATGGTTTATTATATGGATCAATCTTTTTTGCATATCTTGTATGTTTTCACTTGGTTTCATCCTAAATAACTCATACTCATGGGTTAATGTGTTCATTCGAGCCCTCTTGACCTCTGTAGTACCTTCATGGGTCAATAGAAGGGTGTCCCACATTTCTTTAGCAGCCTTGCAATTTGAGACCCTATAGAACTCATCGTAGCTTAAAGCGTATGATGATGTTCTTAGCTTTCAAATTGTATCGACCTTTTTCTTATCATCTTCGGTCCAAAGTGATCTTGGTTTGTCTACCATCGCATCATTAATTGATTGAGTGGGGACAAATGGACCATTTTCCACAAAGATCCCAAATATCAAGATCAACACCCTCAAGAAAGATTTGCATTCTATCCTTCCAATAACCATACCCTCACCATTGAAAAATGGGAGTGCATTCATGGAAGTTCCTCGTTATTGTTTGAAGTCATTCTCTTGAGACGGTTAAGTCCTTTATACAAGAGTCTAGCTCGATGCCACTTGTTACCAAGTGACTTTAAACACAAGAGGGTGAATTGTGATAGCGATGCTTATATAAAAATTATAGATAAATTCTTGAATTAAAAAAACGTTGAAAGAAATAAATTGCGAAACGATAAATAACTTGAAGAATAAATTGCAGGAATTAAATTGCAATAAATAAATGACAGAAAATAAATGACAGAAAATAAATGACCGAAAAATAAATAAAGAACAAAAATAAATAAAGTGCTTGAATGATAAAGAGACAGAGAGCAAAGAAGAGCACGCGACAAATTATACGAGTTCGCCACCAAACACCCGTGGCCTACGCCCCGTCCCCAAAGCAAAACACTATGGGATTTTCACTAAATCACTAGCTTTTAAATCGAGTTCACTAGAAACCTTTACAACTCTATACCAGAGCAATACGCTCAAGAGATATCACCTCTCTATGAACACCTTGGGATTCCTACCAAAAAGAAATGATTTTTACAAATAAAATGAGATGAGAAAGATACACTCAATAGTGCAGGATATAACAAATTGAAGCTCAAATAATACAACTCAAATTATGTAAAATAAAAAGCTCTCAAAAATTGTGCTCAAATAAGTGTGAGTGATGGAGAATATTTTGACAGAGTTTCAAAGATAAAAATTAAGCACTAGCGTTGTGTTTTTAAAACAATGCTCATGGTGCAGTGCTTTTATAGGCACCGAGAGGAGCGTCACATTTAAGAGGATTTGTCCGCAAAGATTAAAGGGATTTGTCCGCTAAAAGATTAAAAGGATTTGTCCGCTGAAAGATTAAAAATTGAAACACGGATACGAAATGATTCTCTGACACACTTGGTGTCCGACATCAGATTTCCAAACGACCTCTCCCTAGCTCGGCAAGATACGATCTCCCAAATTTCAAGATACGACCTCTCCACACCAAGACGCGACTCTAAGACGCGACCTCCCATAGCTCAAGACGCGACCTCACTAAGACGCGACTTCCCACACAAGACGGAGAATATTTTCCAAAGAAAACTTGAAATATTTTCCAAACAATATTTTGAGTACAACTTAAGAATTTTTCAAAATACTTTGTGCCTAAAAATAATTTAGAAAAAATTATCATAAAATCAATTTTAGAATAAAAATCATTTTGTGAGTGTGTGATTTTATTTTAATTGAGAGCTTTTTATTACTACTTACAAATAGTCTTAATAAAAATAAATAAATACCCAAAACCCAAAGACTTGAGAAACTATCATTCTTGATACGCGTCTTGGTATTCTTTTCCACTTTTTGCACGGTTGACTATTTGTAAAACTCCCTTTTGTCAATCATCAAAACCATCCTGTCAAGGCATGTATTCACACTAGCTACGGACAATTGACTTTTAGTGACGGAAAGGACCAAATTAAAAATTAAAATAAAACGTAGAGGACCAAAACGAAACAAATAAAACGTAGAAGACTAAATTAAAACCTAAAATAAACTTAAAACCTAAAATAAACTTAGAGGACCAATTTTGTAATTTAGTTTTTTTTTTTTTTTCCCTTTCCCACGACAAAGTATAGCGTATTACCCTTTCAGTTTTCACTCTCAGCACCCACACCCCATCACCCACGCAGCAAATCGATCATTTATGGGCGGGGAAACGAACAATCACACCCGCAAAGAAAACCTTCAAATTTGATCGGGTCGGGTTAGATAAACCGGTATCAATTCGCGAACCTCTTGTCCTTTTTCGAGGTAATACAGCATAGAATTTGTTTGGGTGTTCAGGTTTCAGTTCAAAAGCTTGTTCCTTTTTTCTTCCAAAGAAGAGGAACATGGATGCGCAAGCCAAGAAAAAGGCATTTTATCGTGCTAAATTGAATGCCCAGAAGAAGGAAAAGCGCATTGAATCCCCCCTCGTGAGGTTGATACTTTGATGCATTTCATCTATCTATCTATCCCTAATTATTTCAATTCAGTTTTTCCGTTTTCAAACATCGATTCACTTATCTGTTCACGAATTTGCTTATAGAATTGTTAATTTTGTTACCCCATTATACTGCTTTAGTTACATTCTCACGCCACGGAGTTTTTGTTTCTTTTCTTCATAAGATTTGCACTTTAGTCCTTACTCCTTAAACACCTTATACTTGTTAATTGAGTTGTGCACTTTTATTGATTTAGTTGATTTTCTGGTATGTGTTGGCAGCTGTATATATCTGATTTTATGATTTTGCATCTCATTGTAGCTACTCATGTACTTGTTCGTGCTTGTTAAGACATGCATGCCTCTTTCTTGGCTAGGCTTAAAATTATACTTTCTCAAGATGATTTGTTTGTATTTTCTTATTACTATTAGTGTTTTGATTTTGATTAATGCGTACAGGTACAATGAATTTGATCAGCCTGTTTGCCGGGTTTGTGATGTTGTTCTCAAGTCCGAGTCTCTATGGGATGCACACCAAGTTTCTCGCAAGCATCGAGAGGTGATGATATTTGCAATCTCTATCATTTTATGCATAAATGGTTACATATTGAAACATCTCTTGCTGACTTGGCTACATATTGAAACATCTCTCTGCGATTTTCGTATCAAAATTCTTTTTGCTCGTGTTTAGATGGACTGATTGTAATTATTCTATGACGGTTTCTTATTATGATTTGTACTTTCCTTTGTGTTTGTTTCACAGCCTTCCCAATCCCCACCTCCACCCAAAATGAGCTTACCTTAATGGAATTATTATTTTGGTCAGGCAATAAATAATCTCAAAGCTAATGCAGCTGGATTAACTCAGCATAACAATGCAAAGCCTGACTTTCCTAAGGCTAAACCAGAACAGCCTTCAGACTCGCAATCCAAAATGCCCCAAAGTTCACAAGAAGTGTCTAAACCACAGTCATCATCAGTGCTTCCACCAGATTTTTTTGACAACAGTGATGCAAGAAAGGCAAGATCTGGTAAGGATTTTGTTTGGAAAAGTGAAGCTGTTAGCGCTTATAATCTTGTACAATTAAAAATGTCGAGTTGCACTTGCACACCATAGATACAGGCAGTGATGATTGTTGATACACATGTTTTCTGTGTAGGTATTTAACATCCAGCTTGTTCATTTATACAATTACAGTTCATATGATATTTAGAGTAAAATTCTTCTTTTCCTTGAAATTTCCACTTAACCTAAATGATGGTGGATGGTGTTAGAATATATGAAAATATCTTAGAGGCAGAGCAATTTAGATTATCTTAGTCCTTAGATTATCTCTTAGGATTGATTTCCATATTTCTTTATATTTTTTGATTTGTTTCCTTATTTAATTAGAAGTAGGAGTCTAGTAATGATAATTATTAGTTTTCTTATATAATTAGGATTAGGAGTCCAATATTAATAGAGTAATGTTATTTTAACACCCAAAAATTGACAACTGGGCGACACCTGGTTAATAACGTGCAAAAGTTTAGTTAATGCAGTTCAGTAGATGGTTATCGATGAATTGTATCCATTAACCAAATATTTGCATTATTAACCATCCACTGATTAGCCATCTACTGAACCGAATTAACCAAACTTTCGCACATCATTAACCAGGTGTTGTTGCATTCATCGTTAACAATCTACTGAACTGAATTAGCCAAACTTTTGCACGTCATTAACCAAGTGTCGCTGGGTGTCGATTTTGGGGTGTCAAAATAACATTTCTCATATTAATATAACAGCAGTGCTATGTCGTACGAAGAGATTTTCGTCAGAAAATACACGAAGGTTATTTGACCAATCACAAACCTGATAACCATACAAGGTTGGGTGTTTGGCGGAAAAACCGGAGAGTGAGTGAAAATGATAAACATTTGTTAAACTTTGTTTATGGCCTTCTCGTACTAAAAAGCATTTATGTTAATATAAATAAGAGTTAATGCTTAGTCTTTTGTATAAAACCATAATCACAATTTAAAGTCTTCTTTTTTCTTCCACGCTTCCTTATCTAAGACCCTATAAGTTCAACATGCTACCAAGTTCCCTAAAGTCTAGAACCCTATCGTAATAATGTCATTATCCCCATTATTATTTTCTCCTCATCAGTCTTACACAGACCTACTGCCTTTTCTCTCTTCATGTTCTTTCTTTATTAGTAGATTTTCTGTCTACCATTTTGAAACATGTCTCTGAAGCCTTGTATCAATTTTTCTCATTGATGTGTCCTTTCGGAAGCCTATCTCAGGACTCAGATACGGTTTGACTCCGTTTATCCCAAATGCAGTATGGTCTCTAGCTATACTAGATATGTTTTGCATATAGTTATCATTCCCGGATAGCGATGCAGAGCAATCAACCCCAAAAGCACTATAGCAGAATGGTCGTTATTCTAATATTTTTTATACAGTGCTAGTTGGAAAATCATGATAAGAAATAAATGGAGAGCAATAGATGTTGAGACACATGATTTTGTTTAGTGGAAGGCATTAGGGGTGAATATTGAAGACCACACTATACCACAAGTATTATTCCTGATAGAAAAGTACATTTAAGCTTAAGGGAAAATTTTATTGCGCAACAATAAGACCTACAATGTTGTACGGGATTGAATGTCAAGCGGCAAAGAGCATGTTATGATGAATGAGTGGATGCACAAGATAAGATAGGATGAGGAATATATATATTAGAAAGTCAGTGTAGTACCTATATTTGAAAAGATGGTAAAATTACACTTTAGGTGGCTTCAACATGTGTGGAAAAGACCTATAGAAGTCCCAAATTCCCAATAAGGAGTGTAGATCAAACGGAGAGTAGTCTAATAGTTATAGGCGGAAGGAGATAAATAAAATCTGTTGACCAAACTATTACAAAGGATTTATATTTAAATGGTTTGTCATTAGACATGATTTAATATAGGACAATATGCGTAATAGAATTAATAATAATGACACGTAGGTTCATAGGCCACAAAAAGCCGCCGCTTGTTCAAAATTAGACCTGATTATAATATAACATTGTTTAGCTTCTGTTTCCTTATGTAATTCATTGTTTTATTTTCTCGTTTTAGAAGATCCCTGATCCTTCTTTTCCTTTAATATTCTTCTTTGTCTTGAAGGATTTCATCATTCATAAAAATATAACTTTTAATATCAAGACATCTATGCTTGGACTTTAGGAATATTGTTTGTGTTAGTTTTTTTTTATAGAAAATGGTTGTTGCTTGGAAATGAATTCAACAACTCCGGATTTTATTCCATGTATTATGCTGAAATTTGTGTTTTGATAAATAAGAAAAATCATGGCATTTTCAGATTTTATAGGAGTAGATAAACCAGTTTGTTTGGGTCTAGAAAGTGATTGTTAGTGGTAGAGGAAAATATAAAGAAGAGAAGATGATTTCTATTACTTTAGCTGGCAAATGTGGTCCTCTATTTATACTAGAGCTAGAGAGACCCTTTGCCTATTTCTCATAATCGCGTCATTCACAATTTGGTGTCCTACTCAATGCTTAGTGCTCCACTCACAATTTAGTGGCAGGTTACAAGATTAAATATCCACTAACACAAAACTTACGCAATGGTAAAATGCTTCAACTTTCAACTTCTATTAATTTTCTAATTATGATTTCTAACAGTGATAACATTGTCCTCATGTCACACTCACATATTTATATTTATATATAGGGGACATATCAAGTGAGAGGTGAGAAGGTTTAAACTTAGCTGCACAACCATACATGGATGGTCAAAACTGGTTTTACTTAAATCTAATCTTGATCATCCATTTATTGTAAAGTCAGGATTAAATTTCATGCTCTTACCTGATATGCTTCCTTCTTTTTTTTGTGTAATTATTTTTTATAGCTTTCTTAATAGGTGATTAGGTGTGGTGGGAGCATGCTGTTTGTAAATGTGAAATCACAATGAAAAATGTTATATATTACCCATTGGTGCTTTATCATACCTTGGACTTCTTGTTGCTACATGTTTGATGATAATATTGGTTGCAGCACTATTAACTTACCTTTTGTTTAATTAACACTTTTGCTTTCAGAAAAGGACTCTTCCCATTCGGTGGACTCAGATTTAAGTAGAAAAGTGGGGGCTTCTGCTCAAAGGAAGGTGTTAAACTCGGAGGAAAAAGGTCAGTTTCATGGTAATAATACTACGCAGCCAAATGTTAGTCAAGCAACAATGGAGATTAGTCAGACATCAGTCAAGACTACAGATGCAGAGACCAAACAAGTAAAAGGGGCTCTGCCTGAAGGCTTTTTTGATAATAAAGAAGCTGATTTGAAGGCACGTGGCATTAAGCTTGTTAAGCCAGATGTCAAGTAGGTCCCCACTTTTTTATGTTGTTTCTGCATCTATACCATTACTACTGCATTCGATAGTCAAGAATCTAGTTTGCATGGAAGTAAAGACAACAGAGATTTAAAGACTGTTTTGGCAGAAAATATTGCCCAAGTATAATGAAAAAGAAAATTTGAGAATAGTCAAATTCTCGATAATTTTTCTTAGCAACCAGTGTCTGAGTTTTGAAGTTCTCCAAAGAGAATGAAAACAAGAATAATTAATAGCATTATTTGGATGGATATCAACCTTGTTTGCTCCTTGTACGATCACATGTAGTCCTCTTGTCATAACCACGTCCTTTGATGACCTTCCCCGGTTTCTTATTAGTCTTTTTTATTAGGCTTAAATACCATTTTGGTCCCTTAACTTATTTTTGAGGTTTAATTTGGTCATTTAACTATTTTTTGGGCCAAATAAGTCCTTTAACTTTTAAGTTAGGCTAAATAAGCCCTTTAACTATTTTTTCGGCCAAATAAGTCCTTTAAGTTTTTAAGTTGAGCTAAATAGGTCCTTTAAGTTTTTAAGTTGGGCCAAATGAGTTATTGCCACGTAGGACCTACTTGGCCCAACTTAAAAAATTAAAGGACCTATTTGGCCCAACTTAAAAACTTAAAGGACTTATTTGGCCAACTTAAAAACTTTTTGGTGAAAAAAGACCTATTTGGCCCACCTTAAAAACTTAAAGGACTTATTTGGCCCAAAAAATAGTTAAAAGACTAAATTAAACCTCAAAAATAAGTTAATGGACCAAAATGGTATTTAAACTTTTTTATTAAATACAGGTATAATGGGTGTGTCCGTGTTATTTGTATGGGGTATTTAAATTGTTAGTGCAGTATGGAGAACCTCCTTGTAAATTTTTTTGGTTCTGCAAAAATTTTTGTTGTGTTCAAATTTATGGAAGATTTCTATATTAGTTATATAGATTGAAGCATAGAATGATATTGATTTCTTTTGAATCCTCTCATAGAGACGAATACAAGGAATTTGAGAAGTTGATTCAAGAGGACTTGCGGGAGGTGGATGATCGATTGGAAGAAGAGGAGGTGACCATCACTATTTTCCTTCTGCTGTTTTTTGAACCGTTAACTTTTAAAGAAATATATGCACTACAAACATGAAATATGATCAAATGTTCATCACTATGAGCAGATTGATGCTGCAGAAATGATAGAAGAAGCTGAATCTGTTGAGCAAAGGTATGTTTATCTTTCTTATGCTTCATTTTTATTTTTTAACACCATTTGTTCCGTACTACTTCCTGTACTAAATTTACATACACACCTTCCATCCGTCCCCACCATGTCCTTTTGTCTCTCTACAGGAGCTTCAGGGAGAAAGTGAAAATGTTGAAGAAGAAGAGATTGGAGCTAAAGGCTTCTAAAACTGCAAAGCGTAGCAAATCTTCTGAGGTTGTAGCCATGGAGTCTAGACGTGAAGAGTCATCCAGTGATGATGAAAGTGGTGAGAATTTTGCCGTGGACTGGAGAGCACAACACTTGTGAATTCTTGCTAAATTTTGCTGTTTCTTGAATTCCAAACCTGGAATATAATATGTACATTCATATCATATTATGTATGCACAATAATTTTGATTATCATCCTCTTGTCCGAGTTCAGTTTCTTTTTAATTACTACGATTTCTGAAATTGCTTAGAGCTATTGGACACAAGGTGTTCCTTTTCATTCTTTGATTTGGTGGTCTACAAAACATGAGATTTCGTGCATGCTTAGCTTTGGATGCGAATGATTGCTCATTTGTTATTGAACCTAAAACTTCATGTATAAAGCCAAGGATCTGAAGGTCCTAAACAACGTTTCCTTGCTAAATGCAATAAGTAGAAAATTTTCATGTGAAGCTGTTAAGAATCACACGGATCACAGTCTTCATCAATGGATGACAAGAAGTTACCATGGGCTATGATTAGCTATGCAATTATTTAGTGTCTGTTTGGTTTAGATTGTCAAAATACCGTTTGTGTATAAAATTAGAAACCACGTTTAGAAAACTTCGTTTTAACTTTTCAATTGAGTGTTTGGTTAAGATTTCAGGTGAATAAAATCTGGTTTGAATGTGGGAAACTGGATTTTGTTGGAAGCAAAAAATATTAGCTTTTTCGTTCAAAAAAATGGATTTTGAACGTATGACTCACACAATCCTTTATATTTACACATCAAAAGTGATTATATTTTTATCATCCAAACGAAATTAATTTTTTTGAAAACACTTTTAAAATATCATTACTAAACGCAAATCAATTTTTTTAAACTCAATTTTTTTAAAATCAATTCTTTTAACATCAATTCTTCAGAATCAACTCTATCAAAATCTAAAACAAACGGACCCTAATAGTTAGGCTGCTTCTTTTTGACAAAATTTAGTTAGGCTACCGAGTACTAGTATAAAGGCATTGACTTCTTTGGTGTTGTTACTTGACTTCTTTGGAAGGACCGCAATCATCTGGTTTTTGAGGGAAAGATGGAGCTCGGCCCTAGACTTTATCACTCTATTGTTAGTTATGTCATCCTCATTGATCATGAAGTCTAAGTCTATTCCCACTTATTTTGGCCCTCTAAAGAGGGAACTTCATATTGCTTGGAAGCCCCCTCCCGATCATTCCCTCAAACTTAATATTGACCACATTGCACTTCTAATAGAGCCTCTGCTGCGGTGGTTTGATTAGAGATGTTACTGGCCGTTTCATTAAAGGATTTTATTGTAATATTGGAACCTTCGTAGCTATCTTATTAGAACTTTAGGGCCTTCTTGGCTTAAAGTTTGCCCTCAATCTCAGAAAATCTTCTCTTTTAGTGGAAGTTGAATCTCAAGCTGTCCTTCATTTGGTGCGCAAGGGAACTTGCTCTAATGCTTCTTTTCACCCCGGCGATTGATTCATCTTGAGGATTGGTCTGCCTCCGTATCTCATGTCTACAGATAAGCGAACTCTCATGTAGATATCTTAGCCAATTTGGGTCATTAGGGTGATTTCTTGTGGACTATTATAGACGTCCGCTCTCCCTCTCTTACTCTTGCATTGCGTTATGATATAATGAGGTGTGCTACCTCTAGGTCTGTGTCGTAGGTCTCATGTTTCTCCCTTCATTTATAAAAGAAAAGGCATTGACTTCTTATAGAAGTTGTGAATCACTTTCTTGGTTTTCAAAAGAGAGTAAGATTATCTTGTTTGGCCAAGTGTAGTACTAGGTATAGTACTGTAGAAGAAAAAAGGTCACAAGGGCTAAAAATTCAAAATTAAGTAAGTTTACATAAAGGCTCAATATCATAAAACCCAGTCGAATCATAATAACTAAGTACAATTTTAGACCAATTAGGTATCACAACTAAGATGTGTAAATAATTGATTGGTCAATGGTATTCTTCTATTACAAATCACACCAAAAGCATTCATCTATTTCATCTTCCTTGCATGGAACCTATGAATATCACCACCTTGTATCTCCTCGTCATTTTGTGTGATTTATCTAAAATATTTAAAATGTGAGACCTATGGTATTGTATGTTATTCAATTTTCACCTCTAAACTTTTGTCAAAAAAAAAAATTCACCTCTAACCTATGATTTATGAGTCTCTTATTAAATTTGCATTTCATATATTTGTTTTACTCCTACGCAAGCAAAAACCATATGTTTCTAAGCTGTCTCCATTTAACTTTTCGTTTATGTCTTCTCTTGACTCTCTCACTAAAATTTTGTCATCCATCAAAAGCAAGATCATGACAATATCTTTTAAATATATTCGATAAGCACGTCTAAAGTCATGATAAAAAGATAAGGACTCAAAGTTGACCCTTGGTGCACACATATAGTTATAGAAAATTCTTCTACATTTTCACATTGCATATAGAAAAAACTTCTACATTTTCACATTGCATTCATATACATATAATTGCTAGAAGGTAAACAATATGAACTCCTTTCTTTTCTAGGGTCTCTCATAATATCACTCTAAGAATTATATTGCATCCTTTTTTAAATCAATAAAAATCATGTACAAGTCTTTTTGGTTCCATTGACATCTCTCCATTAGTCTTATTTTTTTTATTTTTTTTTTGGGTACACAGTCTTCTTATATAACTTTCATGATCAATCTTTCTAACATAAAAACAAAAATAATTTTATGCGACATGAGTCTCTTGTTTTAATCTGCCTATAATTACTCTCTCCTAAAAATGACTTAAATATATTTATGGTTTTTGCAAATATAGGGGTTTTTGGTTTTAGTCCTTGTAAAAAAAAATTCCTTTATTGGTCCCTGATATTTCCAAATTGCCTCCTTTTAGTCTCCGCCATCAATCTCTGTTAAGTTAAAGCTGATGTGGCTAACGGAGATCCATCTCACATGTGCCGTGTCATTTAATTATTGCTACTTGGATTGCTGACATGGACCCATCACGTCGCTTGATTTGGGGCTAAATTTGGTTGCCTTCTTGACTGGATTCGAACGTATTTGCATTTGCCTTCCCCACATCTTCCTTGTTCTTCCTTCCTTCCTTCTCCTTCAAACAAAATCGTGAGCCACTGTTGAACCCCAATCACTGCAATAGAAATATTCAAGATCAACTAGCACATATGGCACCAATTAATTGATGTGGCATTACTTAAAAATGAGGTGGCACGAATGAGATGGATCTCTGTAAGCCACATCAACTCTAACTTAACATGGATTGACAGCAGGGACGAAAATGAGGCAATTTGGAAATGTCAATGACCAATAAAGGAAATTTTCTTTTACAGGGACTAAAACCGGAAACCTCTATATTTACAGGGACAAAAAACATATTTAAGCTCCTAAAAATTTAATATATGGCCTTTACAGTTATGTATGTCATGCACCTTTATTCTAGAAAATAAGTACTAATGAAAATACTTCGTCTTCATTTATTTGGCATACTAACACCTCAAAATCTTGCGGAATATTTTTTTTGGTCTCGTAGGCGAAGTGGCAAGCGCCACGCCTCAAACACGCACACCAAAGGCACTCCCCCGGGTTCGAACCCGAGGTACACCGGATGTCCCTGTGTTACTGAAATCCGTTGGAGTTTACCACTTGGACCAGAAGTGAAGAACAAATCTTGCAGAATATGAACTTAAGAAAGTGATATGTAATATTATATAAGTAACTTAGCAACTGTACACTTCATTTTATTTTGTTATCCTTACTTTTTTCTTCATTTCAAAACATATAAAAAATGCTAATTTTCTTTGAAATTTTTAAAAATGTAAAATTACTCAATGTTAATAGTTTTAAATACAATTTATCTTTGCTTAAATATGTTTTTGGTAATATAGTCACTTTTTGTTTTAGTCCTTTTAAAATGTTTTTTTTTGAAATAGTCTCTGCAATATATTTTTTTTCCATTTTGGTCCTTTTTTTTATTTTAGTTCCTATATAATATACTTATTTTTTTGTTTTAGTCTCTGTAATATTTGATTCATATCAAATTAGTCTCCGCATGATAGTAACTAAAACTAAAAATGTATACTATAGGGACTAAAATGAAAAAAATTTATCACCAAGACTAAAACGAAAAGAAAGTATATTACATAGACTAAAATAGAAAACGAGAATATTATAGAGATTAAAAACATATTTAATTCATTTATCTTTGACATATTTCATTTTCAATAATAATTCATTAAAAGGGTTGATAATTATTAGTGTTGTTATTGTTGTTGTTGTATAGTAAAACTCAAATAAATCACACTAAAAACATTATTTAGAGTTATCGTACCCTGATTTTGTCCGGCCTCTTTCTTTTAATTTATTTTTGCTCATTAAAATTAGTAGTAGTAATATTAAATAAATAAATAAATAAGAATAATATTTTTGGTCTCACAGAATGAATAAAGAAAATAAAAAAATATGGCAAAAGAAAGAAATAGAAAAAATAAGACAAAAGATCCTCTTCTATCTCTTTCCTTTTCAGAAAGCATATTTTGGAGAATCAATCAAATCTTCTTTTCTTAATCTCAAACCAAATCACACCAAAATCCCCCTTTTTTTTAATATGTCTCAGATTTATGGAGATTCGGTTGAGAGGAAAACATGGACATCCAGAACCAAATCAGGAAATGATTCTATTCTCTTTTTCTTCATTTATTTCCTTTTATTCCCAGTTTATTTTGATCCTGATCTTTCTTTGTTTCTGTAACAGATTCGAAGAATGCTATAAAAGCCTCTCAAAGAGGAGAAAAAGAAGGGAGCGAACCGAGGAGAGTTTTCGGGATCTGAAAAGAGTCACCAAGAGAGTGTTCTGAATCTCAAAAAAAAAAGGAAGTTGATTTTTCAATCTGAGGAGAGACAAAAGCGAGAGCAAGGCCGTTGCTGAGATCTTTGTGAGGCCACAAAAGAAAAACAAACACTCTTAGTTTTAGGTGGATTTAATTTTTTGCTACCCTGTAAATTTCTGGGCCCCGAGTTGTTCGCCCAGGTTTCATCTCCTTCTCCTATTTCTTTTTCTTTTTTGATCTGTAATAGTAATTCAGATTGTTGGCCTTAATCTATTCTATTATATTTCTTCAGTTTGCTTTATTTTTTATTAACTTTTTTATTTATCTTTCTATTTGGATCGTGTTTATTTGTTGCTACTGAGTTTTTTTTTATTTATCTTCTCATTTTACATCATGTGATGGTCGAAGCTAGTGTTAGGGTTTGGCCTCCCAATGGGGCCAAACCTTGTAGGGACCGAATTGTAAATTTCCCATTAAGAGGGGCATCAAAGCGAAAAAGGAAAGTTTCTACCTTTTTTTATTTATATGTTTTTTTAATAAGTTAACATAATCGAAATCATATTTATTTTCTTTTCCAAAGTTTCCTTTTTTTTATTTCTGTGTTATTTTTAAAAAAGGGATGAAGTAATAATATTAAAAAAAGAATTTTTCTAGATTCTAACAAAAATAATAATAAAGCTTCCTTTTTGAAACAAAGTACTTTCTTTTTTTAAATAAATTAGTTTTTAGGCACTATTGCTAATAAAACCAAAAAGGGGATCTATTTTAGGCAAACATTTTCTTCGAATAATTAAAGGTACCATTTTTATGGGCGTTTTAGGGGTGTAAATACCGTCCCTATGCATAACCAACTCCCGGGCTCAAAATCTGGTTCAAAAGACCTTTTTCTTCAAAATATCCAAAAATAGGTTTTCCAATATTTTCCTAAAAAATAAATATTGGTGGCGGCTCCATTTAAATTTTTAGGGTGGTTGTCACAGCTGGCGACTCCACTAGGGACTTTAGAGAGTTAAGCCTTTTGATTGTTTGAATTGTTTGTTTGCCTTACAATGTGAATTGTTTCCTTTTCTTTTATTTTTATTTATTTATTTATTACTATTAGTTTTTTTATTTTTTCAATTTATTTATTTTTATCTTATCTTATTTGTTTTTATCTTTGTTTAGTTTATTTATTTTTATTGTGATTATATGTATATTGAACATTAGGATAGTTACCATGTATATATTGTTTTATTTATTTTGCAGCGGGTAGTATTTTAGGTAATTGCTCCTTCACACACTTCACTTGACACGTTTTGCACACTACGAGTGGAACCCTATACCCGGGTTTGAAGGAAAAAAAAACTTTAAGTTAGGAGAGGCTGTGTAGTGAGCACCTGCTGGACGTACGACCAGTTGGGTCCTTGCGAAGGCCTCACCTAGAGTTTGGCCCTATTTGAGAAAAAACTCCCTTTAATAGTTTACCTATTATTGGCGGTAACATTCGAAAATAGGACCTTTGGCTCTAGAAACCTTTTTAGATTAGTATCCTAAAGCCGCCCAATGGAAAGACACTTATGTGGACCATAGACCCATTCTAAGGAACTACCGGCCCATATCACCAAAGGAGCAAGCCCTATCTGTCTCATTTTTTATGTGATCAAAGCCGTAGAACCTAAAGTCTTAAGAAATACCGGCCTACATCACAAGGGGCACACCCTGCCTGTTTTTCCTTCATCCATTTATTTTCCATTCACATTTCAAAAATTGTGAAAGATAATAAATGATATTTTTCTTTAAAAAATATTATTTGTTATTCTTCTTTGCAAAAAAAAAAACACAGTTTCAAAAAAAAATTCCCTTCTCATAAAAATATAAATCTTCAAAAAATGCATTTTCTCTTTTTTAGCAACGTCATTGCATTCATTTTATTTTTGTAAAAAAAATAAATTAAAAATGTTTCTCTATTATCCATCATATTATTTTGCATAAAATGTACATAAAAAAACATTCATGCATAATCATGACATCTTCATAACATGGCTCATTTTCTCTTCAACAGAAAATAGATACAAATAAGCATTCCCTGCATCCCTACCGGACTCGAGCCCAATCTAGACTCATGGATTTGTTGGAACAGAATCAGCAAGCGATGAGAAAAGAACTCGACCGAATCAATGATAAGATGGACAAGTTATTTGACCTTCTGCAGAATTTGGATCCAAAATTGACTATTGATGAGAACCATTCCACCAGCACTAATGAGTATCGAGAGGCTTCCAATGGCCCATTAGGAGACCCCGTAGATCAGAAGAGACTCCAAATTATGGAAGATAGGCTGAAAGCCATTGAAGGGGCAAATCATATTGGGTTCAAAGCTTCAGAAGTATGCTTGGTCCTAGACGTGGTGATTCCTCCAAAATTCAAAGTTCCTGAGTTCGTCAAGTATGAAGGTTTAACTTGTCCAAAAAGTCACCTCATCATGTACTACCGGAAGATGGCCTCCTGCTCCAGTAATGATAAGCTCCTAATCCACTTCTTCCAAGAGAGTCTTACCGGGGCATCCCTACGCTGGTATATGCAGTTAGAGCGGGGAAAAATCAGCTCATGGAATGATTTTGCTAAAGCTTTCATCAAACAATATAAATACAATATGGACATGGCTCCTGGCCGTTCCCAGTTGCAAACCATGGTAAAAGGGGGCAATGAATGCTTCAAAGAGTACACCCAAAGATGGAGAGGGATTGCAGCCCAAGTGGAACATCCGCTATTTGAAAAAGAGATGGTTACCACGTTCATTGACACACTTCAACAACCCTTCTATGATCTGATGATGAGAAATGTCTCTTCAAGCTTCTCAGACCTAGTTGTTGTCGGAGAAAGAGTGGAAGCCGGGATAATAAGCGGAAGGATTGCCAGTCAGCAGCCATTGCGCAGTATGAGCCAAGAGATGGAAGAAGAAACAAACGCTGCTCATCACAACATGCCAAGTTGGGGCAGTGGGCCACTCCATTGAGAATTGTTGGGCTCTGATCAACACCAAGTGATTGGACTTCAAGAAAGATAACTCTGTTTACTTTTTATGCTTTGAGCCCTAGGGCATATCTTGTAAAGGGCCCATTATGTTCTCATCTTTTCAGTTCATCAATAAAACTGCAATTTGAATTTTTTTTTTCAATCTTAGCTCATAGAATAATGGTAAAGCAAATGCACAAATTATCAAAAGTTAAGTTTTGTAAAGATGTGGGCAATGAGATTTTGAGATGAAGTTTGACCGTTTTTCTTTATCCAAAAATATAAAAAATATTTATCCCTTGCTACCCTTCTTGAGCCTAAAAAAAAATTCTTTCAAATACCCTAAACAAAGATCGCCCATACATTGAAGGCTAGCACAATAGTCCATTAAATTTTGTCTCTTAAAAAAAAAGAAAAAAAAACAAGCGAGCAAATATCAAATGCAACATATCAAGACACTCGCAAAAAAAAAAGGAATAAAAATGCGAAAGCAAAACAAGACAATTTGTGCTAGCAATCACCAAAGTGCATCTTGGCACTAAAGATCCTTGTTTTCATAAACCCTTAAATACTTTTTGAGCCTGAAATATCATTTCTTTCATAGCCCTTAACCTGGCCATGTTACAACCCTAATAAAGTCCATTCTGATTAAAGTCAAATTGCTCATATTTTCTCAAAACTTCATTTTTGAAAGAGGAAATCCATATAAACTCCTCGGTGTAGTTGCTTTACCAAAAAAAAAGTGTAAAAGAAAAGCTCGCTAGGCTGAAAACCTGAAAGGGCGGTCTAGGCAGAAGTTAGAGCGACCCGCTAGGTTGAAAACTCGCAAAGAGCGGCCTAGGCAAAAGTTAGGGTCAAATTTACAAACATGTCAACCCAGATTGGACCTCGCAGATCTAAACATAAACTGAGAAGCTGGAGGCAAAAGCTGTGCCCATCGTCTACAAGCTTCGCATTCAAGATTTCATTCCAGTTTCAGAACTGCACAAGATGATCTGTCTCTCAACATAGATCTTTCCTGTCATGGCTGGACGAAGGCCAAAGGGACACTGAAAAGTCTCTATGAATCAAAGTTGTCAATCTAAACCTCCCATGGGCATTCAAAGCACGAAGCTGAAAATTTGAGGATCCATGAAATGATTTATCCAGGGGCAAATATGCGAACCTGGTGCAGTACAAAGTCAACTATTCGGACAAGCAAATCCGACATAAAGTTATCATCCCACGAGTCTAGGGGCAACGTCCTCAAAAGGAATTCAGGGAAATCAAAAAAAAATCTTTCAAAGCAAATAATATTTATGCATGGCATACCATTCATTGCATCCTACATGATCATCAATACTTTTGGGTCCACGACCCGCCTTAAAAAAACATTTTTCTAAAAATAAAAAATTTCATTTCATGCATGGCATACCATTCATTACATCCTGCATGACCATCAAAGTTTTTGGGTCCATTGACCCATCCTCTCAAATATTACATACAATTGGTCTGTTGTTACTCAGTAAGAACTAGTACTCAACCTACCCAATCCACTTATTAGCAAGAGTTAGGAACCCATCCTACACCTTGCTGGGAATCTGACCCACTGCCTTGGGAATCTGACCCAAGCCTTTAGTCGGGAACCTGACCCGCGTCTCGAATCTTCCTCAATTATGGAAATCGATCCACACCTTTTAACAAGAGTTAGGAATCTGACCTACACCTTGTCGGGAAACTGACCCGAACAGTGTCGAGTGACGGAGAAGCTCATACACTAGACGTTCACCTGCAACAGGAAAACCAATCCATACTTTAGCAAGAGTTAGGATTCTGACCTACATCTTGCTAGGAATCTGACCTGAACCTATATTGAGTGACAGAGAAACTCATATCTCGGACCTTACTTAAATAGGGTAGCCAATCCGTACCTTTTAGCAAGAGTTAAGAACCTGACTTATCCTTGTTGGGAATCTGACCCAAACTTGTGCGAGTGACGAAGAAGCTCACACCCTAAACTTTCCCTAAGTAGGGAAGTAATCAATACCAAAGATGTGAGGGTTATGAATCAGACCTATGCCTTACCGAGAATTCACTAGGAATCAAACCTAGAATCTCTCATCAATCTTGTAAGAGTTAGGAACCAAACCTATGCCTTACCGGGAATTCACTAGGAATCGAACCTAGAATCTCTCACCAATTTTGCAAGAGTTAGGAACCAAACCTATGTCTTACCGGGAATTCACTAGGAATCAGACCTAGAATCCCAAAGCAAAGTCGGGAGCCAATCTCGTATCCTCAAACAATTTCGTTCTGGACAAAATTAGAGTCATTTATCCTTAATTACCTTTTACAACGAATGCAAGAAGACCTTCGAGCAAAATGTAATTAAAGAGGGGCAGCTGTCGTACCCTAATTTTGTCCGACCTCTTTCTTTTAATTTATTTTTGCTTATTAAAATTAGTAGTAGTAATAATATTAAATAAATAAATAAATAAATAAATAAGAATAATATTTTTGGTCTCACAGAATGAATAAAGAAAATAAAAAAATATGGCAAAAGAAAGAAATAGAAAAAATAAGGCAAAATATCCTCTTCCATCTCTTTCCTTTTCAGAAAGCATATTTTGGAGAATCAATCAAATCTTCCTTTCTTAATCTCAAACCAAATCACACCAAAATCCCTTTTTTTTTTAATATGTCTCAGATTTATGGAGATTCGGTTGAGAGAAAAACATGGACATCCAGAACCAAATCAGGGAGTGATTCTATTCTCTTTTTCTTCATTTATTTCCTTTTATTCCCAGTTTATTTTGATCCTGATCTTTCTTTGTTTCTGTAACAGATTTGAAGAATGCTATAAAAGCCTCTCAAAGAGGAGAAAAAGAAGGGAGCGAACCGAGGAGAGTTTTCGGGATCTGAAAAGAGTCAACAAGAGAGCGTTCTGAATCTCAAAAAAAAAGGGAAGTTGATTTTTCAATCTGAGGAGAGACAGAAGCGAGAGCAAGGCCGCTGCTGAGATCTTTGTGAGGCCACAAAAGAAAAACAAACACTCTTAGTTTTAGATGGATTTAATTTTTTGCTACCCTGTAAATTTCTGGGCCTCGAGTTGTTCGCCCAGGTTTCATCTCCTTCTCTTATTTCTTTTTCTTTTTTGATCTGTAATAGTAATTCAGATTGTTAGCCTTAATCTATTCTATTATATTTCTTCAGCTTGCTTTATTTTTTATTAACTTTTTTATTTATCTTTCTATTTGGATCGTGTTTATTTGTTGCTGCTGAGTTTTTTATTTATTTATCTTCTCATTTTACATCATGTGAGGGTCGAAGCTAGTGTTAGGGTTTGGCCTCCCAATGGGGCCAAACCTTGTAGGGACCGAATTGTAAATTTCCCATTAAGAGGGGCATCAAAGCGAAAAAAAAAGTTTCTACCTTTTTTTATTTATATGTTTTTTTTAATAAGTTAACATAATCGAAATCATGTTTATTTTCTTTTCCAAAGTTTCCTTTTTTTTATTTCTGTGTTATTTTAAAAAAAGGGATGAAGTAGTAATATTAAAAAAGGAATTTTTCTAGATTCTAACAAAAATAATAATAAAGCTTCCTTTTTGAAACGAAGTACTTTCTTTTTTTAAATAAATTAGTTTTTAGGCACTATTGCTAATAAAACCAAAAAGGGAATCAATTTTAGGCAAACATTTTCTTCGAATAATTAAAGGTACCATTTTTATCGGCGTTTTAGGGGTGTAAATACCTTCCCTATGTGTAACCAACTCCCGGGCTCAAAATCTGGTTCAAAAGACCTTTTTCTTCAAAATATCCAAAAATAGGTTTTCCAATGTTTTCCTAAAAAATAAATATTGGTGGCGGCTCCATTTAAATTTTTAGGGCGGTTGTCACAAGAGTAAATAATTTAATAAAATCCCTCTATTTATATTTGAATTTTTATTTTTTATCTATTTAAATTAAGATTAATTTTACAATTTTTTAATTATTTTTATAAAACTAGTTGAGAGAACTCGTGCTTAGCACTAGGGGCGGACCTACGGCAAGCTTAGGGTGTGTATCTGCACACCCTCAAAATTTAAAAATTACAGTTACACCCGTTATAATATTTTTTTTACCCCTATGACTGTTCTGTTTTACACACCCTGACCTTGTCCCACCCTCACTCAACTAGGGTTGGCCCATTGGTAAAGCCACTAAAGCCCTTGCTTTAGGCCCCAATTTTTTTATGTGTTTTTGTACGACCCATGTCTACTGTAAATTTTACTTAATGTATGTATTCGAGTCTCGTATCTGCTCCTTTCTTAATTTTAACACTTTATTTAATTTTCAATAATCTCAACAATGTTTGTTAAATTTTCAATTCAGACTTCGAAAAACTATTTTTCTTGTTCTTTTCTGTTTCTATCTATATTTTTCACTACCGTGCTATAGGTTAAAAAATTATGATATAATTTATTTTTGAGTTTTATAAAAGGTATTATTGATAGCTCTTAAGATTAATTAAAAGGGTTTCTAAATTTTTACTTTTTATAAAAAACTTATAATCATTATAAATTATTTTAAACATATTTTTATTTAAACAATAATTTTTATAAAAAATATAAACAACCGTCTTTAACTCATAATATAATTATCTATTCTGGTTCTAGTCATAATAACCACTTTTATTTTGTCATCAAAGATTAGTCTAGTTGGTAAAGATTCGACTCATATCCCATAAAAACGTGAGTTCGAATTTCGCTTTCGATGTGAGGAGGTTATTGGTGGGTAATATATAAGTACCTCTGTAAGTGTTCAAAGAGTCTTGAGGTTTTACCTGACCTTAGTGAGACCTCGAGATTCAACTCTTTTAAACTTCTTCTAGAAAAAAAATAACCACTTCTATTTTTTTTAAATGTAACGAATTAACATATTCTACTTTTGATGTGTGCAGATAACATCATTTCCTTTATTACATACATTACTATCAATTTTTTTAACATTCAATAATTATACCTTAAATAAAAATATAGTAATTTTAACAAAATATTATTATTAACTTTAGAAAGGCCTCATTTCAGAGGTCGCTTTAGGCCTCAATAAGTGTTAGGCCGGCCCTCTCAACTCAATACTCTCTCACGACACTCTTTCAATGATTTTGCTCGTTGCCATAGCAACTGTTAAAAGAGTCTTTTCTGCTATGAAGATTGTCAAAAAATAAGTCGTGTAATCGAATGAGGGATAAATGGATAAATGATTGTCTGGTGACCTATATTGAAAAAGAAGTGTTCATGGACATTGACAATGAGTTGATTATTCACCATTTTCAAAACATGAAATCGCATAGAGGGCAATTATAAGTATATAAGTAATTTGTTTGATCAAATATATTAAAGTTTTATGATTTTAACATTTATGTCTTTATTTATATATATTGTGATTTTAAAATTTTATGAAGTTAAATAGTTTAATCCCTTGACACAAGATCCTAGATATACTACTGCTCAACACGGGTGACGAAGAAAAACAGAATTGTCCTCCTAAGTTTGATAAATAGATAATATAATAGGTTATGAAAATATTTGTTTTCTAGTATTTTAAGTAATATGCTCACATGCCTGGGGTTTCAGCTTTCAAGTCTTTACATTTCATTGATTCTCGGTTCCTCTTGCGCATACTCCTACTTTCATTCATTCCTTCTCTGCCCATTCACCGGTTCCTTACTTCCTTCTTGCCTCTCAGCTCCCGCACATCTGCGTCAAGGTACGTCGATTTCAATTGATTTTTGTTTTCAAAGCAATATCATTGCCACACAGCACTCTGTTTTTAATTAGGGGTTCAGAATCATGATTTAATATGCATTTATTCACTATCACTAATTTTTGCTCTATTTTTTCACTCCTTTTAATTGGTTTCATTGTATCGTACCTCAACTGCTGTTACTGGACCCCATTCTGTGAGTCTTTTTGTTTTTCTTTTAGGTTCATTGTCTTGTGTTGTTGTATTTGTCTCTGAATTTGCATTCCCTCGCTGTAAGTTGATTACCGTATCACTGGTTCTTAGTGTTTGATTGAGAAAAAAATTTATTTGAGGCCATTTCTAAATACTTGTCCCTTTTTTTTAATTGAGATAGCGAGATCCATTTCTTATATGTGATACCAGTTATTTAGTTTAAACCGATGAAACTGTTTGAGGCAGATACTTGAGGTATGTAATTGAAATCATAGTAAATGTAAATTAAGAAATACAGTTTGAGCAGTGTAGTGTCTGCTTTTCCAATCACAAATATAGATGTATCATTTTCTCTTGCATATTGTTAGTTTACTGTAGAACAGTAGACTTTGTGACAAGCAATCAAGGCTTTGTGACATATAGTAGGGCATTCAAGGGTGATGAATGGTGGCAGCATCAGGTTGTCTTTGTGGTGATGAGGCCTGGAACTCTGGCAAAGCCTTGTGTGTTTCATACAAAACCTACTCAGGGTTGGGAATTTGGACGGCAAAAGGTCAAAAACAACTTGAAAATGTTCATATCATTATATATAAAGAGGGTTGTAACTTGTGATCTCTTCCCTCATCCAGGAGCTGTTATAAAGGCAGTTGTTTGTCAGGAAATTAGATTTTAATCACATAAAGCCACCTTTGACAGCAGTAGCAATTTTATATCTCTGTAAAATAGAACGTCGTGATATAACATTTCTGCTAAAGCTCTTTCTTGGGAAAGTTAACATGATTTTCAGAATGGGTGCCTGCATTATCCAATCTTTTGTGCAGTTATTTGGCTAATTGTAACACATTTAAAAATCATTTTATAATTCCTAAAACCACCTTTCTTTTAAATAAAAGAAGAATCAAATTATGAGGACTATCTAATATTTAATCATAATATTAGGGTTTTTTTATAAAGATAATATTAGGGTGTTTTAATACCTTTGATTAAATTATTAGGTATATGATTGATAATCATTCTTAGATGCCTCGTTACAAAGATGAGTCCCCTGCAGTTCGTGTCTACACTGTCTGCGATGAATCAAGGTCTGTTTCTCATAAAATACCTTTCTTTTCTTGCTCTCCTTTTCTATTTGCCATCAATCTGTTTTCTTTCATCACTTTAAATTACGCCCTATATATATGGTTCGAAGCTTATTGAATTTTTTATTTTGGAGTATGCAGATATTTGACCGTGAGGAATGTTCCAGCATTAGGCTGCGGCGATGATTTACTGCAACTGTTTTCATCCTATGGAGAAGTCGAGGAGTAAGTCCCTTAATCACTTTGCAAATTGCTTCTTCTTGTGCTTGTTGATTTTTATTTAAATCTTTCTTTTCTCTTCAGGTGTAAGCCAATGGATGCAGAGGACTGTGAGCCATTCACAGATGTCTATTGGATCAAATTCCGCCTTTTCAGCAATGCCAGGTCCTCCCTTGCTAGATGAAGTAGTTCTATTATGAATTTGAGTGTAGGGTATGTTATGTTTGAGAAGGTTGAGGTTGAGGGAGCACCTTCCACCTATAATTTTCAGGTTTGCAAAAAGAAAATTGGATGATTTTGTTTTCCTCGGGAACCGACTACAGGTTTCGTATGCTCCCCATTTTGAGAGCCTTTCTGACACAAAGGATAAATTAGAGGGAAGAAGAAGGGAGGTTTTAGCTCGATTGAATCGTAAGTTCAAAGCTTACAATAGTTACATTTTAAATATTGGCATGCTATATAGGACTTACAAGTGCTCGTTACATGAATTGCTGTAATGGCATTCTTATCTACTTTAGCTAAAAGATCCAAGGAGTCTACAGCCTCAAGCTCTAGGCCCCTGATTACCTCAAACACCAGTTTCCTATCTGAACATTTAGATACTAATAAAAGGTAATTTATTTCTCTGAATACTCTCTGCTGCAGTTCTTTGATTCCATTTGAAGACAAGGCAATGTGTATGGAGTGTATAGTTATCCTTTTTCCTGGCTGTAGGAATGCAGAATTTGAAGGAAGGTCGCACAATGGTGATCTTTCAATGAGAACGGTTTCATCTAATGAGGTTTGTTGTTTCTGAATGCACTCCTTTAAAGTTAATGTTGCTAGAATATTTGTTAAAGTTGATTGAGTTTCATTTTTTTATTAACCTTGTCTACGAAGATCAATTGGAAGAAACTATATTCACTAGTTTTTTGAAAATGTTCAGCTATTATAGTTTCCCATGATATTAGATATGTTAATCTTGCTTTAATTAGGAACCTAGAGTGTTATGTGCAAAGAAAAAAGGGTTCTTGCTTTTCATCTGTTACCTCATACTTGTTAGGAAATTACGCAAAATTTCCCCATAGTCAGATTAGTGGAAGAGCGAAAAATAAATGCGGAAGCACACACAAAAATTGATAACGGAGTTCGGCCAATAATGCCTACGTCTCCGGGCTGCTGCAGACCTTTTATTGAAAAGGGAAATATACACTGTGTTTACAAACACTCACACTCTCTCACAAAACCCACAACCCAATTACACCCAAGAATTTCTCTCACAAAATTCTGTCACTAGAATTTTATCTCACAAATGCTTATCTCTCTAAGCTTTGGAACTCACTTGGTTGGAATTCTCTCAATGTTGGAATGATTTGCTCTTGCCTTCAAGCTTCTATTTATAGGAATGGTTTGCAATGTGAACATATAATATGAACACATCAAATTGGATGGCCACCTACCATCATGTGTTTTATGACTTTCCAAATTTTCTAACCCATGTTTTTCTTACTTTGGTTGGTGGCTTGCCTCTTTTGACTAACAATCTCCCACTTGAAGATCGATTTCAATCGGTCTTCACACCTCGATCAATGCAGCTGACCTTTCCTGGTCCGTTATTCAAGCGAGCCAACCAAGTTGAGCACAACCTGACTTGATTTGTCGATAGTCACCACCTTTGTCAACATGTCTGCTGGGTTCTTACTTCCTTGAATCTTCTTCAACATTAACACCTCATCCTCAAGCGTAGATCGATGAAGTGATAACGAAGACCAATGTGCTTTGTTCGAGTGAAATCTTTGAGTTCTTTGCGGATGTATCGCACTGACTATCACTGCAAAACACTCTTCTCTGTGTGAAACCCAACTCTGTTAACAATCCACGAAGCCATATCAATTCTTTCTTTGGCTTACATCGCTACATACTCGGCCTGTAGTGGATAAAGCAACAATCTTACGTATCCGCGACATCCAACTAACTTTGTAGTACCAGCGGTGAATACATAACCCGGTGGTACTTCTTCGATGATCGACTTCACCTCCAAAGTCCGTATTCACGTAGCCTTGTACTTGCAATTCTCCTTTACCAAAGTCTGAGACAACTTCAGTAGTGCCTCGTAGATACCTCAAAATCCATTTCATCGCTTCCCGATGAGTTTTACTGGATTTGACATAAACACGCTAACAACTCCCCTTGCATGACCAATGTCCGCCTCGCATGCACCATTGCGTACATCAAACTTCCAATGGTGAAGCATATGGTATCTTAGCCATGGATTCTCTTTCTTCCTCCTGCGAGGGTATTGTTCCTTGGATAGCGAAAATGATCGCCAAAGGTGTCTTTGGCCGGTTTGGCGTTGCCCGTGTTGAATCTTTGCAAAACACGGTTGATGTACTCACTTTGAGATAAGCGCAAAATTCCTCTCGACTTATCTCTCGTGATTTGCATTCCAAGGATCTTCTTTCTTTGGACCCAAGTCCTTCATATCAAATTCTTTTGACAATTGCATCTTCAAGTTTTTAATCTCATCCATATCTGAACTCGCTACTAACATATCATCGACATAAAGTAACAAAATGATATAATCGGACTTATATCTCTTGAAGAAACAACTTGATGGTCGGCGTTGCACTTCGAAAGCCTTCCTTGTGCATGAAGCTTTCAAACTTCCTGTACCATTGTCTCGGAGCTTGTTTCGAGGCCATACAAGCTCTTCTTTAATCTGCACACTATATTTTTGTTTCCATCTTCTAAGAAACCTTCAGGTTGGTGCATATAGATCTCTCATCTAAGTCTCCGTGAAGAAACGCAGTTTTCACGTCCCAAGCCAAGGTAGAGCTCTTCGCACCTTGAACAATACTTAACACCGACTGATAGTATTGAGCTTCTAGCTGGAGCAAAAATTTCGGTGTAGTCAACTCCTTCCTTTTCTTTGGAATCCTTTAACGACTAGTCGGGCTTTGTATCTCTTGGAGCCATCATTCTCCTCCTTCACCCGATACACCCATTTGTTGTGAAGTGCCTTCTTTCCCACGGGTAACTCAGCTAGTTCCTATGTTTGATTGGAGATCAAAGACTTCATCTCGTCTTTCATGGCAAGCTCCCACTTGCTAGCATCTGTGATGCGACATGTACGCATAATCTTGAGGCTCCCTCCATCACCAACAACATGTAGTCCATGTATCTTCTGTTGGGCACAGGAACTCGAGAAGACTTTCTCACTGCCGGAGCTGGAGTAGGAGGCTCTGGTGCGTCAATTGATTCCTCTGACTGAGGATTCTCAACTATAGGACTTTCTGGGTCATCGTCCACCTCTGCATACACTGGCCCACTTTGTTCTGAGTTGCTGGCATCTGTGCTATGCTTGTCCTTGTACATCACTCTTTCATTGAAGATCACATCTCTACTGCGGATCAACTTTTTGTTTTCATCATCCCAAAGACGGTAGCCAAACTCATCTTCACCATAACCGATGAAAGTACACTTCATAGATTTGGGATCAAGTTTATTCCTGCCTTGATCACTGATATGCACATATGCTACGCAACCGAAAACTCTAAGATGTGAGAGTTTTACCTCTTTTCCGCTCCATACCTCTTCTGGTATTCTGTGCTCCAATGGTACCGATGGACCTCGGTTGATCAAGTAAGCTGCTGTGTTGATACGCCGAATCGCCCGGTAAGCTTTGGCGCACCGCAAGCTCGCTCTCTCTGTCAACGTTCGATTCATACGCTCACTACACCATTGTGTTGGCGTACTGGCAGTTCTTTCCATTCGATCTCGTGCTCATAGCGTAACTTCTTGAATTTGGTGTCTTCATATTCACCACCATTGTCGATTCACGAGCTTTTTGATCTTCAATCTGTCTCATTTTCTACCATGGCTTTCCACATCTTGAAAGCCTCGAATACTTCAGACTTATGTTTGAAAGTATACCCATACCTTCCTAGAGTGATCATCGATAAAAGTCACGAAGTATTGCTTCCCATCGATGGATGAGATAGTCGTTGGACCCCAAACATCGAGTGAACAAGCTCGAAGTTTCTCTTTCTTTGGGGTTCTTCCACTTGTCCGAAAGCTAACTTTTTCTCGCTTTCCAAGTATGCAGTCTTCACACATGTCAATTTCTCTCGATGAAGACACGGCAATTTGCCTTCGAGTGCATGATCTTCATCACTTTCTCACTCATATGGCCTAGTCTCTGGTGCCATAGATTGGGACTATCATTTCTTTGCAATCGCAATCAAATGGCATGCTCTATTTGTCTTATAAAGAGTACCACTCTTTCTGCCGCGAGCAATCGTCATTGCACCCTTTGAAATCTTCCAATGATCGTAGTGGAAGGCGTTGTGTAGCCGCCATCGCCAATCGCCCATCGAGATTAAGTTCTTCGTCAGGTCGGGAATATGTCTGACATTTTTCAATTCCCATACAGACCCGTTCAACTTGATCTTCACTACACCTTTGCCAACAATCTCACAAGACTGTTCATTACTAAGGTAAACTTTACCAAGGTTTCCGGGTACATAATTCTCGAAGAATTCTCTCTGCGAAGCAATGTTATCAATGGCGGATGGCGGTCCATGGCGGAAAGCCAAAAATCCGCCATAGAAAAATGGCGGATTGCGTTGCGGGAAATGGCGGACGCCATGGCGGACTAAATAAAATACAATATATATGTAGAAAAAATGCTACATAACTAAAATATAAGGCTTCAATTGAACTAAATTGATAGTAAATACCATAAGTTCATAACCAAAATGGCAAAATACCAAATCCAAGACCATAAACATTAAGTTCAAGACATCAAATATCAAAATAACAACATAATAGAATGAATAGAATGAATAGACCTCTATTCAAATGAAGGAACAAAAATTAAAGGGAGAAAAGATTAAAAATAGCATAAAAAGAGATTAAAAAAATAAAATTAAAAAGTATAAACTGGAAAAAAAATTAAAACAGAGAAGAATAAAAAAATAAAAACTATTTAAGAAATAAGAAGGAAAGAAATAAAAGAAACTGGAAAAAATTAAAAGCAGAAAAGAATGAAAAAAAGAAAAAGAAGAAAAACAGAAAAAGCAGAAAAGAATGAAAAAGAAGAAAAACAGAACAAAATGGGGAAAAAGCAGAGAAACAAAATAAAATAAAATGAAATGAAAAAACAAAGTGAAAAACGAAAAAATAAAGACAAAAGAAGAACGAGAAAGCAGAGAAGGAAAACGCAGCGAAGATGAACAGAGTCAGAGAAATGCGCACCGGTTGCGACTTAGCCTGAAGTCGGGGAGGGGAGGCGAGGCGAGGCGAGGCGCGGGGTCGGCGAGGTGAGGCGAGGCGCGGCGCGGGGTCGGGGAGAAGAATGAAGCAGTGGCGAGAGAGAGAGACAGACTGAACGAGTTTAGGGTTGTTTGTTTTACACTTAAATGAACTGGGTCGGGTCGCGGGTCGTCAGCCAAACAAAGAGTTTGGCGCTTTTGGCGGGTTTCGCCGTGGCGCCGCCGTCGCCATGGCGCCCGCCGTCGCCAAGCGCCACACGCAAGCGGCGCCACGAACCGCCATTTGGAATCCGCCTCGCCACCGCCTGGGCGTGGCGGTTTCCTCACGATCGCCTTCGCTTTCGCCATGGCGCGCCATGGCCGATTTTTGACAACATTCGCTGCCAGTGGCATGAAAAGATGCTCAGTCTAACACCCAAGACTCTTCCTTGCTCTCCAAAGAGCATATCAACGCGTCACCTCCTCCCGAGGTGGAAGCAACATTTGCCTCGTCCTTCGCCTCCTGGTTCTTGATTGCACTCACGCGATTTTTGTAGTGCGGTCTTCCCGCAATTCCAACACTCGATAGTCTTCGAGTTGGAGTTTTGAGAACTATGATGATTTACGGATTTGGACCGCCGCTTTGATTTGCCACGTCCATTTCCTCTGGTTGAATTTCTTCCCCTTGACTCTGTATGCAATCAAGAGGATGAAGATTCACCCGACTCTCTCCGTCGGATCTCTTCACCGAGAACGGATCGCGAACATCGTCGATTTCAACTTATTGTTTCCGGATTGAGCTACTCCACGGTGTGGCGATAGCATTCCAACTCTACGGAAGAAGACAAAAGTATCGATGCTCGTACCTCATCATCAAATTCGATTCCAGCCGAACTCATTGGGTTGTGACTATGTTGAGTTCATTGAGATGTTGTGCCACCGATCGCCTTAGTCATCATAAGTTAAACAACCGCCTCATCAAATGAACTTTGTTTGAGGCGGCTTCGTACATGTTGGAAAGAGCCTTCATAAGATCCGACGTGGTCTTTTCTTTTGCAATGTTGAACGCAACATTACGGGATAACGTCAACCGGATAACGCCGAGGGCTTGTCTATCGAGAAGGATCCATTCATCTTCCTTCATCTCGGTGGTTTCTTTCTGTGAGAGGTTGATACAACTTTTACGTCTGAGATAATCCTCGATCTGCATCTTCCAAAAGCCAAAGTCCGCCGTCGAACTTTTCAATTTTCACCTTTCCTTCGTCTGCTGACCATACTCCGCTCAGTCGACTTCTCGGGATCGTTTCGACAATTCTGCGAACCACCGTGCTTTAGAACACCTCAGTGGACAAATTGGTAGTCTTGAGCCAATTTTACTATTCACGAAAAATTACTATTCACGTGAACAATATCCTCACCAAGATTTAGCAGAAATAACCAACTTGCTCGATACGGTTGTTAGGAAATTACGCAAAATTTCCCGTAGTCGATTAGTGGAAGAAGCGAAAAATAAATGCGGAAGCACACACAAAAATTGATAACGGAGTTAGACGATAATGCCTACGTCTCAGATTGCTGCAGACCTTTTATTGAAAAGGGAAATATACACTGTGTTTACAAACACTCACACTCTCTCACAAAACCCACAACCCAATTACACCCAAGAATTTCTCTCACAAAATTCTGTCACTAGAATTTTATCTCACAAATGCTTATCTCTCTAAGCTTTGGAACTCACTTGGTTGGAATTCTCTCAATGTTGGAATGATTTGCTCTTGCTTTCAAGCTTCTATTTATAGGAATGGTTTGCAATGTGAACATATAATATGAACACATCAAATTGGATGGCCACCTACCATCATGTGTTTTATGACTTTCCAAATTTTCTAACCCATGTTTTTCTTATTTTGGTTGGTGGCGTGCCTCTTTTGACTAACAATACTAACATGTTCTATAAGCAGGATTATTTTGCTTCCCATTCAATGAATCAAACAGTGAGGTTGGTCCGGGATAAGCTTGATAAGGTGATGTACCCTACTGTAGAATATGTTTTGAAATCTTATGTAGTGTTGAACTTTGAAACAATTTCTTCTTCTCATCCAGATTCAATCCAATGGCGAGCAACTACAAGCTGGATCAACATCAAAAAAAGCACGAGTTGATAATAGGAGGAGGATTTAAATCTGTAAAATTAGAAATTTGTATGTAATTGTGATGTTCTCTTAGGGTGTGTTTGGGAGGAGGTTTTAGGAGGGAAATGGAGGGAGGGGGTGGCTTATGGCTAGTCTTTCCCTTGCTTGTGAGTTTTGTAAAAAAATGAAAAGGCATTAGGGAAATTTCAAAAATAACTCTCAAACCCCTCCTTATATGTATTTTTTGAGTTCCCCCGAATTCAGAGATTTAGAATAAAATTAAAGTGCTCATTTACCCTTTGAAAATCTACACTATTCTAATTTGAACCCTACATTGTCATCTTCTCTCTCTCTCTCTCTCACACACACACAGATTTTGGGCCTACCTCGACCCCACAAAACTGACTTGTAAAGTGGAGGAGTGTCCAAGCTTTATAAGCTCGTTTTTAGGCCTTATCTCTAATTAATGTGGGACTTGAGTATTTCCTATACTCTCCTCATGCCTAGGGCTATTGGGCCTGGTGCGTGGATAATGTGGTGGGTGGCTCAACAACAGATTTAAGATATGCCATGATACCCTAACTCAACCCCACAAAATCGGCTTGCAAAGTAAAGAGTGCCTAAGCTTTATAATCTCTTTTAGGCCTTATCTCTAGTCAATATGGGACTTGAGTTTTTCTCTACCCCGGGCACTCGTCACTAGCGAGGCTTTATTTCTACATGTGATTTATGTTCTTGAACTTGAGACAGTTTACTGTGTTATGCACAGAGGTGAAAGCGTTTTCGTGATTGCATTGGAGGGTTTACACTCTTGCATTTATCTTGAGGTAGATATTTAACTAGGTCTAGTTCTTCTTAGTTTTTGTGGTGTTTGAAATTTGTAATGTGTTCTTGTTAGCTTGCTTGTGGTTGGCTTTGTTTTCTTATTTTTTTGGAAATGAAGTTTGTCCTTGTAAAATGGAACAAATACTGTCTCTGCATCACATAAATGTATGTATCAAAGGTTTAGTTGAGTTGCCTTTGATCATTTTACCCCAGGTACTGAGTTGGTCTTGGCTTGTTGCAAATATTCATCACTTAAGTATTGGAATTATCTTTTTATTTGATTTTTCCTATCCATGAAAGAATTAATCTTAGATATATCATGCTGGGAATCATTTTATATAATCAAAATGTTGGAAAATTGGAGACATCTATCGAATTGTAGAAGGAAGAAGCTCATGTGGTTTAATTAAAATAATTTGATTTTTATTGAATTGTGTTGATTGGTTTCCATGTAATCATGCCAAGTGATAGATGCTTGTGGAAACTGAGGGGTACTTGTAAGCTGAGTTGTCTGATTCTATTGGTAATGTTAAAATAGAGAAAAGAGAGATACATATGATTGTGAAACCGTGTGTCTCAACTACACAGCGGAGTCTCTTTATATAGGCTTAAAAAGAGATCAAAACAATTAATTACAAAATATTCTATTCCTAATTACACGATATGATCTGTCTATAATCTATACAATAAATACAATGATTCTATTTTTATTTTCAACAGGTAAAATATGGAAAACTTCTCGCATACGTTGTTAAGATGAATTTTGGCAACCTATTTGTAAGTTGAGTTGTCTGATTCTATTGGTTACCCATTTTCTGATAGCTTTTGCAAATTTTCTGATTGGGGAATAGAAGACGTGTCCTTTATCTTCATTTTCTCTGCTTTCTTTGTAGGAAATACTAATGGAAACTTCTGTTACTGTCTACTGTAGTTTTTTGTTTTAGAACTGGGTTGTGAGCTGTTATTCAAAGTCTCAAAGACCAGGTACCTAGATTGTTGGAATTCAGAATTAGATCTAAACCCGATTACCATAGCTCCTATTTCAAACAAATAAGGAGCATCAGAGAATTGTTTAGGTTGGATTACTTGGAGTTTGACCAAAAAACATAAGAACCCAACCCAAACCAAACCAACCAAATATTTTTGATTGGTTCGGATAATGGGTTTAGACGGTTTGATGAAACTTGGCCCGAAATGACACGTGAATACCCCTATTCTTGGCAAACTATCCTAAAAATTGAGAAATTATTCAGATTTAAATGGACTTAAATCACTTTTTCCTTTTTCTGATTTTTATATCATTTAAAAAACTCTTTGAACACAAGGAGTGATAAGGTGGTTTGGTGATTTGGGAGGAGGAACATATGGGTTAAAAAGATAAAGTGATGTAGGTTCGAATCTCCCCAATGATATTACTACTAACAGCTAGCTAAAACATTTTGACATTAAAAAAAAAAACCCAATTTGAACATGAAAGATAAATGAGTCCTAGTACTTATCCGCAACATAAAACAGGAGACTGTGCAAAGAAGAAAAATAGCACTTACTTTTACACTGCTTTGAAGCGCATAAACAAAGACAGTGGAATATCAAGTAAGCAATATCCCATGTCCTTGCCCCACTAATTTCTCCACCCTATGAGTTAGTACTGGAGCACTCATCTGTTTATGCCTGCAATATATATGCATTGCCTCTGTGTTTGTATTTGTACCAATCTGTATCACACTCTCCATTTTCACCACTTTGTTAATTTATATACCAAATCTCATCATAGCTCCTCCTAGCTAGCTAGCACTCCATGGCTGAAATTCACACTCACATTCCCCCAGTCTCACCCACTATTAGCCCCACCATAAGTAAACCATGTAATATTCCACAACATGGTTTCAATTTGATGGTTCTTTTGGCAGCTATTGTGTGTGCTTTGCTTTGTGCTCTTGGCCTCAACACCATGTTACAATGTGTGTTCCAATGTGCCCATCGTGTCCTCACAGAGCCTTTTCACTGGATTGCTTCTCGCAGGCTCAATTCTGGACTCAAGAAGAAAGAAATGGTAGCTTTGCCAACCTCAACTTACACCAATTCTGGCTCAGGGTCTCCTCCATCTTCCTCAGGTTCTATTTGTGCCATTTGCTTAGCAGAGTTCTGTGATGGGGAGAAAATAAAGTTACTACCAAACTGCAATCACGGTTTCCATGTTGTTTGCATAGATAAGTGGCTACTTTCTCATTCTTCTTGCCCTACTTGCAGGAACTTCCTCAAGTCCAATGATTCAGTACACTGCTTTCATATTCTCATATCATAGTCTAGCTACCTAGCCATGTCTCTTTTTTTTTTTTTTTTTTTTTTTTTTTTTTTTAAATACATAAAAGTTTGGGCACACCTTCATGCAAGGCCATAGCCTTAGTAAAATTTACGATGAAATTAATGTATCGCCTACTAATAAGAGAATCAACGAGTGGAGGGTCCAACCATACGTTCCGACCCGTTGGTCGGTACTACTTATGTCTCTTGATCATGTATTTTTTAGGAAGGATAATGTTTGGATCACAATCAATTTTTTTTTACAATATCCCTGTGTTTCATCTTTTGCGGTAAAAAGAAAGAGATAGAAACTCAAATTTTAATCTCTCTGTCACTTTTTGCTATAAAAGAGGGGATGTGGAGTAGGGTAAAAAAATTTGATTTTAGAAAAATGGATCATTTTGTATTATTGTGAAAATTTTGTATTTATTTTCTTTATGGTATTGATTAAACGATATATCTACTGCTTATTTTATGATTGTTAATGGGGGAAAAATCTTTTGCATAACCATATCATGTAAAAAAACCACTTTTAGGTATATCCGTTCCAAAATTGATACGATTCTATAGTGGGAATTCTTAGTTCTCTTGTCCTATACGAGTGGAAATAGATCACATGCCTTGTACTGTAGTGGCTTATGACCTGAGTTTTGGCTTCATCTATTTAATAAATAAGTTAAATGAAGGCTTCTATCTAACTAACATGGTTAAGTTAGTTATTTAAGAGATATGAATAATATAATAATTTTTTATTATTGTTATTGTTTGTGTATTATTTTTTATGAGGATGTCTTTTTGTTGACAAGTTTTATGATGATTTACAAAATAATTCGTAATTATATAAGCATATTTTATATAATACACAATTAATCAAGAATTAGGGTGCATTTACAAATTGAGATATAAAAAAAGTAAAATAACACACGACAAACACTTGATTCACAACATAACTGTGAATCAAGATTAGCTATGGTTGTTTTTTTTACGGATATCTAATGTTTGTTGAGTAACAAGATTGTGGGCTTTAATATTGTTTCTCATCCTGCTTATCAAAAAGAAAAGAAAAAATGTTGTTTCTCAATATCCTTTATTTTGTCTCGTCACTATTTTTTGAAACAAACATGAAATAATTGCCTTTACTTTTTGTAAATCAAACCGATGCTTAGGACAATGTCAAAGTAATTTCAAAATTATTTAGTGCCGTTTGATTTCTAAAAAAATCTTTTAAATATTTATGCCAAATAAATAATTCAAGCTAAAAATTTCTATTCATAAATATTGCCTCCACGGCTAAAATTTTTTGTGTTCGTCACTGACTATCCGTGCATGTTCATTAAACTCATATTATTTATAAAAAATATGTTAGGTGCTAAAATATTGTACTCCTTCATTAAGAAATCTATATATAATTTTAAATTAACAATAAAGGAAACAACTTACTATAACTTATAAGGTGGAAGTCGAAAGTTGATTTGATTTAAAGCTAACACAAATGTATAACAAAAAAATTCCCAGGCTTGGAGGCTACACAAAGAATGAAGGCTCAATTGAAAAATGTTTGCAATCGAGAAAATTTAAACATTTGCAAATTGACAATTGACTCATCTAAATATATATATATTTTTATTCAAGATTTAAGAAAGACAATGAATCATGGGAGCCAAAGCCACGAGTTAGGTCGTGATGACATCTTTTTTTTTAATAGAAAAAAGGTTACGTCATATTATTAAAAGTAAATCACACTCCCCTCTCCCGATAAAAACTTGAGTTACATTTCTCATCCCTTTTTATGTTAAAATCTACATTCCTCTCCCTTGACAAGTAAATATATAGAGTAAATTATACTCCCCTCCCCTAAGGCTGAGAAACTTGAATTACACTATTCTCCCTTAAGAAATAAATATGTATTACATTTTAATCCATTTTAACATAAACGAATACTTTCATGGTGGAAAATAACTTTAGCCATCATTTAAGATTTTTTTTTAACTCTCAGTGTGAATGACAATTAATTTTCAACACTTTATTGTTAATTTTATAACTTTAGAAGATAAAATTTATTTTTAAATAGTCCTTTTATCAGCTTTAGTAGTTTGTCCATGATTTTTATTTTATCTTTTATTGTTCCATAGTATGATAATAGGGTTTAAAACTATATGTTTATAATGTTTGAATAAAAAATTGAGAAAAAAATATGCATTAGAAGTTTGATTATATTAAAATAGACTAAAATATAATACATATTTACTTTTCAAAAGAGAGAAATGTTTATTTTAACATAAGACATGGGGAATGTAATTCAAGTATCTTTCAGCGGAGAGAAGTGTAAGTTTCTCTAATATGTTCTCCCTTCGTCCCATTATAAGTGTCATAATTGTAAAAAAAAAAAAAAAATTAGTCTCAAAATAAGTGTCATGTTAGGTTTTTAATGTAATATTAATTACTTTTTTTTCAATTTTATTTACCCTCAAAGTAATAATGAGTACATCACTCCCAAGTCATTATACTCTACGATGCATTTATGACAATTGTTATTAATACCCAATAGTTAATAAGGATAATTTGGTAAAATTGTTACACTCTTCTATTTATTTATAGTTTTTCCTTAATATGTGTGAGACTTCCTAATATGATACTTATAATGAGACGGGGGGAGTATTACATAAGAGGGGAGGGAAATATATATTTAGACATAAGAGTGAAAAGCTGTGTAATTTAAGCATATCTCAAAGAAGAGAAGTGTAATTTTCTCTATTATTAATAATCAAACCTGCAATATAAATGGTAACTTCATCACAATTTTAAAAGCTAACCATATATGTAGCTATCTCGTCAGACATGATCAACTACATGGACTTTGCTATTAGAAAACTATTCCCTCAAGTCATATTATAAGAGACAAAACTCTAATTTACACATACCTTTGAAATAAGCTAATTCTATTTAATACTTCTATGTAAAAGTTGATACTTCCTCCGTTCCTTTTTACTTGTCAGTTTTTAAGAACAAATTTGTTCTTTTTTATTTGTCATTTTAATAGTTTAATGTTACATTAATTACTTGTTTCTCAATTATATCATTAATTATTTATTGTAGAGAGAAATAAGTGTGATGAATAATAAACAATCAAGAGTATCATAGGAAAAAGACTAATAACTTTATTAAAAACAACAAAATTTATTAGTTTCTTAGTTTGTGTAAAACAACCTTAAAAGACAAGTAAGAAGAAATGGAAGTATTACTTATTTATTATATTTTGAACAAAAAAATTAGACTCATTTATCTCTTATATGGACAAGAGAGAGTACTAAAGATTGTGATGGCATCTTGAGGCATAAACATTAGGATGAATAAATAAGCATCATTCTTTCTCAATGCATATTCTCTTCCGACATATCCAAGTGTGTCATAATGCCACCTTTGTCCCATCACTTGATCTGATCAGGATTTTGTGCCTTTCATCAGATGAAACAAGAAAACAACCATTTATAACTGGATTGAGTTTAAATACTACCCCCGATCCATATTATAAGAAACAAAATTATAATTTATATAGATTAAAAAATTGTATTAAAACTTGTTTTTCCTAATTAATACTTTTAAAAATTGAGTTTTCTTCCAAAACTATCCCTTTTATGAAATGATATATAATTAATGCATAGGAAGTAAATACATCTCGTTAATATAAGTCTCACATTAAATAAGGGGGTAAAAATAAAAATTAGCAATTAATATATTATAAAATTGATATTTATTTTTTATAATTTGGATAAAAAAAAGACACATTTATTTTTTATAATATAGATAGGAGGGAGTAGAATCATCATAAGCAGCCCCATCATCATAAGCAGCCCCACTACTTCAATGCCTTCATTTATTTGAAACAAGGATAAACAACACGTTCAATAAAATCCGTGGCCAATAATTAATGAAGAGATAGAAGGCTCTTAGCGAAACCACATGTGGCTAATCTGGGCTAGTATTTCACCCCGTCCAACTAGACAACTAGTGTATGGTGTTAAGAGTCTCATACCGGGGAGTTTAACTTAACAAGTGAAATTTATAAGTCTAGGAGTTCTCTCATATATTGGATTAGTATTTTGAGATGGGTTATCTCTTTAGGCTTATGCTCATAACATCTCTCTTTTCATTAAGAGATGGACTTCTCGGTAAAGGCTACCCATAGAGGGTTCTGACCAACAAAAAGAAAAAAAGTATCGTGGAGTCAAAAGCTGGTGAAAGCCATTGTTATAGGTTCTCTCACTTAATAGACTAGTCTTTTGGGATGTGCTCTCCCTTCGCGCTTATCTTTATACTATACACTAACAAAGAATTTTATAGGTATGTTTGTACACATGTCATCCTCTAAGCATACTCTTGCCACATCACTATTTTAAAATAGTTTTTTTCATACCCAATTTGATGCAACTATTCACGTGAAGGAGAACACCATCGCTCAAAGAAAAGAATGTCAGGGAGTCAACAAAAAGCATGTCAAAGAAAAGAACCTCAGGACAAAAATTAGCTTCTCCCACACGCTCCTGCCATCCGATTTCAAAAATTCAAATTCAAAAACAAGTTTTCCTGGCCACAACCCTCTCTCTCTCTCTCACTCCTTTAGCATATCTCTCTCACTCCCCTCTGTACTTGCTCCCTCCATCTCCCTCCATCTCACTATTCCTCTCCTCCTCCTTCCTATGGAACACTGGCGACGGATCAGCATCTCGCGATAGGGACGCGATTGAGTCGTTCTTTGGTGGAGCCGGTATTGGCGGTGCTTACAGTCGGATTACATTGGAGTTTGAAGGAGGAACAGGAAGAAGCTGTTGACGGTGAACCACCATCGAAGAAACAAATTCGATTAACGAGGTCTCTTAAGAGTCCGCAACAAAACCCAGTTCTGCGAACCACAATCTGAGCCATTGTCGGAGACCTCCGCAGCGCCGGAATGCTCACCCGTGACTAATCCTTCTTCTTCTTCTCACCCGGAGCACATTCGCCGAAGCCACCGTGCGCTGCCGTCCACCGCCGCGCCGGAATGGTGAGATTTTTTACCTTCTTCACTTCTCAGTTTGGGTCTTTCATTCTATGGTATGCTTTTTATCTATTTTGGGTTTCAATGTTTTTCTTCATCTTTGTTTCTTCTTCTTCTTCGGTTCCTATTAATCTTCTTCTTCTTTTCTTTCTGATGCTTATTTATATTTTCTCAGTGTTTGCAAGTAATAGAAGAAGCAACTCACACTTTTGCATCTGGGAGCTGAGGAGCATTGTGACAGGTAAGTATTTCAACCCCCACTTTTGCATCGCATGAGTTATGTATATTTTAGTTTGTTTTTAACATGAATGTTGTGTTTTAGATGCTCATTTTTCTCCAGGAGGAAGGTAGAATGCCTGATAACACGTAATATTTTCATCTTCCTAGCGTTTGGTTTTCTTTTATCCACTAAATAAGTCTGATTTGTTTGGTTATGTCTCCATTGGCCCTCTCCCTTTCTCTCTCACACGCTTTTTTGTTCCATGGCAGATTAAATCGTTGGATCTTGATTGGTGTTGTGAATATTTAGCAAAGGGATAGTTGTTCTAGCTACTGGCTTCATTAATTGTGTGATTTTAAATTTGCTAGGGTTTTGTTTCTTCAAAAGGTTGTGAGCTGCATTTAACAAAGTTTTACGAAAAAATGTGATGATTTCTTGAAGGATTGAATAATTTTGGAAGTAAACAATTGTATTACCCTTGCATGTATATGTATGTTAAGAGAGAAGAGAGATTTGGAATCAGTGAATTATTAACATTAATAAAGTATAGTTGTGGCTTTTTTGGTGGTAAAGTTTTACTCTTTCTTTTTTTCTTTTTCCTCTCAATCTCTCATGCCTCCTGATACTGATGATTTTGAATTTTTGATGGTGTGTGTGTTGCAGAACGAGTGGGTTATTTGCAGGGTGTTTCGGAAGAGTTCAGATGGGAAGAAAACTCATATTTCAGGGATAATGAGGTTGGAATCGAATGATCAGCGATGAGACTTGACTGTTGTTTTCTTGAATGTTTCATGTATGGCAATATTTTATTAAACTTTGTCCGTCTTAAATGCAGTTGCATTGTTTGGAGAAAAATGGCCATCAGGCAACAAAAATTGTAACTTTTTATTTTCATTTTCAACTTGATGTTTTCAAATATAGAGATCTTGGTTCGAATTTGCTTTGCAAGTCAGCAAGGATCCCAAAACTGTAGTCAATGACAGCAGCTAATGAGCCAAGTGAGTTGGGTTGATGATATCTCCCTAAGTCCTTTGACTGTTGTCTAGAGATTGTGGCAAATGGTTTTTGCATATTTAGTTCACAAGTGTGCTTATTTAGTCCTAAATGCACTAACTTTTTTCACATTAGTTGGTCATTGCAGTAAATTTCCTATATTTTGTTGTGTTAGTAGTTTATAGTTTGATCGGAGGCTGCTACATTTAACTTGGCTGCTAGAAACAAACCTACTAATATTTGCTTGGTGATTTTTGGTTGGTATGTTAAATCTGGTGTTTTGCTATTGTTGTACAGGGCATATAGGAGCAAGGATTGTTGTGTGAATCAGTGGTCATGGTGTCAACTATCTCTAATTTGGGAATATTAGCATACATGGAGACAATATCCTAATAAGAAGCATGGATGATGACTTGAGGTGTAGTCGAGTTGATAATCAGTAATTTGGGAATGTTAGCATACTTAATAATCAGTATAGTCGAGTTGATCTTCCTAACAATTTTCTTGGAGTGTATTTTAACTTTAAAAACTATCAAGGGTTGATATAATAATTCTTGCAATGTATTTTTCTTCATTTGTCAACAATCAAAGCTTGAAGGTGCAAAGCTAGCTCATTTTGAATTTTGTAAGTTTTTATTTCTATTTGTGAAGTTCATTTGGGTTCACTAATTGAATTCTAGCTAAACATGGAAGTACATAGCAAGAGAAACATAGAAACAATTTTATAAGCTACTGATGCGACAAATGTACCATGTAACTTATCTCAGATCTCAGATAGTGGGCTAAGATTTTGTTGGCATTTCTGTTTCTAAGTAGATATTTCTAAGTACCATGTAAATTACAGTTCGACAGACCAACTTCGACATTTCGACAGACCAACTTCGACAGTTCGACAGACCAACTTTGACGACATCGACATCGTTTCAAGGCCTCCACTCCCCAGTAACCGCCTCGACAATGGGATCCTCCACTCCGGTTTCACGGTCACCCCCGACCGCAAGCGCCTTCTCTCAAATCCTGGGAGAGCATTGGAGGTTGGGTTATGCCTGAAAGGACCAACCCGGCGATTCGGCGGACCAACTTCGACATTTCGGCGGCACCAACTCGGCGACATCGTTTCAAGGCCTCCACTCCCGGTAATCGCCTCGACAATGGGATCCTCCACTCCGGTTTCACGGTCACCCCGACCGCATGAGAGATCAAAATCGAATCTGGGAGAGCATTGGAGGTTCGACGATTAGCAGACCAATTCGGTTATGAGCTGTAACCGAATTAACTAACTAAAAAACCCCTCCCTTCACTCACATTCATAAGCCACTAATCGTCTAACTAATTACAACATTGGTCAACTATTTTATCAGTAAAAAAATCTGCATTTTCATTATTTGTTAGAGCTTTCAAGTTTAATGGGTATGTGTGTGTCTGTTAATGTGCATATGTGCCAGTTCGACAGACCAACTTCGACATTTCGACAGACCAACCCGGCGATTCGGCGGACCAACTCGGCGACATCGTTTCAAGGCCTCCACTCCCGGTAACCGCATCGACAATGGGATCCTCCACTCCGGTTTCACGGTCACCCCCGACCGCATGCGCCTTCTCTCGAATCCTGGGAGAGCATTGGAGGTTGGGTTATGCCTGAAAGGACCAACTTCGACAGTCGACAAACCAACCTCGACATTTCGACAGACCAACTCTGACGACATCGTTTCAAGGCCGGAGTGGAGGAGTAACTGCCTCGACAATGGGATCCTCCACTCCGGTTTCACGGTCACCCCCGACCGCATGAGAGATCAAAATCAAATCCTGGGAGAGCATTAGAGGTTCGATTCAGCCAGACCAATTCGGTTATGAGTCAGATGAATTAACTAACTAAAAAACCACTTTCTTCACTCACATTCATAAGCCACTAATCATCTAACTAATTACAACATTGGTCAACTATTTTATCAGCAAAAAAATCTGCATTTTCATTATTTGTTAGAGCTTTCAAGTTTAATGGGTATGTGTGTCTGTTAATGTGCATATGTGCCAGTTCGACAGACCAACTTCGACATTTCGATAGACCAACTTCGACAGTTCGACAGACCAATTTTGACGACATCGTGATGGGCCTCCACTCCCCAGTAACCGCCTCGACAATGGGATCCTCCACTCCGGTTTTACGGTCACCCCCGACCGCATGCGCCTTCTCTCGAATCCTGGGAGAGCATTGGAGGTTGGGTTATGCCTGAAAGGACCAACTTCGACAGTTCGACAGGCCAACTTCGACAGTTCGACAGACCAACTCTGACGACATCGTTTCAAGGCCTCCACTCCCCAGTAACCGCCTCGACAATGGGATCCTCCACTCCGGTTTCACGGTCACCCCCGACCGCATGAGAGATCAAAATCGAATCCTGGGAGAGCATTGGAGGTTCGTGATTCAGCCAGACCAATTCGGTTATGAGTCAGAACGAATTAACTAACTAAAATACCCCTCCCTTCACTCACATTCATAAGCCACTAATCGTCTAACTAATTACAACATTGGTCAACTATTTTATCAGCAAAAAAATCTGCATTTTCATTATTTGTTAGAGCTTTCAAGTTTAATGGGTATGTGTATCTGTTAATGTGCATATGTGCCAGTTCGACAGACCAACTTCGACATTTCGACAGACCAACTTCGACAGTTCGACAGACCAACTCTGACGACATCGTTTCAAGGCCTCCACTCCCCAGTAACCGCCTCGACAATGGGATCCTCCACTCCGGTTTCACGGTCACCCCCGACCGCATGCGCCTTCTCTCGAATCCTGGGAGAGCATTGGAGGTTGGGTTATGCCTGAAAGGAGCAACCGGCGATTCGGCGGACCAACCCGACATTTCGGCGGACCAACTCGGCGACATCGTTTCAAGGCCTCCACTCCCCAATAACTGCCTCGACAATGGGATCCTCCACTCCGGTTTCACGGTCACCCCCGACCGCATGAGAGATCAAAATCGAATCCTGGGAGAGCATTGGAGGTTCGACAGTTCGACAGACCAATTCGGTTATGAGCTGTAACCGAATTAACTAACTAAAAAACCCCTCCCTTCACTCACATTCATAAGCCACTAATCGTCTAACTAATTACAACATTGGTCAACTATTTTATCAGCAAAAAAATCTGCATTTTCATTATTTGTTAGAGCTTTCAAGTTTAATGGGTATGTGTATCTGTTAATGTGCATATGTGCGATTCGGCGGACCAACCCGACATTTCGGCAGACCAACGGCCGGCGATTCGACAGACCAACTCTGGCGACATCGTTTCAAGGCCTCCACTCCCCAAGTTCGACAGACCAACTTTGACGACATCGTTTCAAGGCCTCCACTCCCCAGTAACCGCATCGACAATGGGATCCTCCACTCCGGTTTCACGGTCACCCCCGACCGCATGCGCCTTCTCTCGAATCCTGGGAGAGCATTGGAGGTTGGGTTATGCCTGAAAGGACCAACTTCGACAGTTGACAGACCAACTTCGACATTTCGACAGACCAACTCTGGTGACATCGTTTCAAGGCCGGAGTGGAGGAGCAACCGCCTCGACAATGGGATCCTCCACTTCGGTTTCACGGTCACCCCCGACCGCATGAGAGATCAAAATCGAATCCTGGGAGAGCATTGGAGGTTCGACAGTTCAACAGACCAATTCGGTTATGAGCTGTAACCGAATTAACTAACTAAAAAACCCCTCCCTTCACTCACATTCATAAGCCACTAATCGTCTAACTAATTACAACATTGGTCAACTATTTTATCAGCAAAAAAATCTGCATTTTCATTATTTGTTAGAGCTTTCAAGTTTACTGGGTCTGTGTATGCATTAATGTGCATATGTGCGATTCGGCACCAACCGGCGATTCGGCTGCAGACCAACTTTGACGACATCGTGATGGGCCTCCAATCCCCAGTAACCGCCTCGACAATGGGATCCTCCACTCCGGTTTCACGGTCGCCGCCGACCGCATGCTCCTTCTCTCGAACACTGGGAGAGCATTGGAGGGTGGGTTATGCGTGAAAGGACCAACCGGCGATTCGGCGGACCAACCGGCAGCTCGGCGGCACCAACTTTGACGACATCGTTTCAAGGCCTCCACTCCCCAGTAACCGCCTCGACAATGGGATCCTCCACTCCGGTTTCACGGTCACCCCGACCGCATGCGCCTTCTCTCGAATCCTAGGAGAGCATTGGAGGTTTGGTTATGCATGAAAGGACCAACTTCGACAGTTCGACAGACCAACTTCGACATTTCGACAGACCAACTCTGACGACATCGTTTCAAGGCCGGAGTGGAGGAGTAACCGCCTCGACAATTGGATCCTCCACTCCGGTTTCACGGTCACCCCCGACCGCATGAGAGATCAAAATCGAATCCTGGGAGAGCATTGGAGGTTTGACAGTTCGACAGACCAATTCAGTTATGAGCTGTAACCGAATTAACTAACTAAAAAACCCCTCCCTTCACTCACATTCATAAGCCACTAATCGTCTAACTAATTACAACATTGGTCAACTATTTTATCGGCAAAAAAATCTGCATTTTCATTATTTGTTAGAGCTTTCAAGTTTAATGGGTATGTGTGTCTGTTAATGTGCATATGTGCCAGTTCGACAGACCAACTTCGACATTTCGACAGACCAACTTCGACAGTTCGACAGACCAACTCTGACGACATCGTTTCAAGGACTCCACTCCCCAAGTTCGACAGACCAACTTTGGCGACATCGTTTCAAGGCCTCCACTCCCCAGTAACCGCCTCGACAATGGGATCCTCCACTCCGGTTTCACGGTCACCCCCGACCGCATGCGCCTTCTCTCGAATCCTGGGAGAGCATTGGAGGTTGGGTTATGCCTGAAAGGACCAACTTCGACAGTTCGACATACCAACTTCGACATTTCGACAGACCAACTCTGACGACATCGTTTTAAGGCCTCCACTCCCCAGTAACCGCCTCGACAATGGGATCCTCCACTCCGGTTTCACGGTCACCCCCGACCGCATGAGAGATCAAAATCGAATCCTGGGAGAGCATTGGAGGTTCGACAGTTCGACAGACCAATTCGGTTATGAGCTCCAATTGAAATTTTCATAATGACTAAAAAACCCCTCCCTTCACTCACATTCATAAGCCACTAATCGTCTAACTAATTACAACATTACTATTATGTTGTGTATACCACATCAAACGACAAGCGTTGGTTAAAAATTTTTAGTACGTACCTAATGAATTTCTCTACTACATGAATGCCATATTGTGATTTATTATACGATATCGTTACATCTCAAACGAAACAATTATTCAACGAATCTCTCTCCCGTGCGTTTCTTTGAGATAAATATGACTTATATTTTTGCATTTCATTGTTTGCTGATTTATAGACACATTTCATCTTGATTTATCAGAATGGTTTCTATGTGGGTTTGTTATTAGCTTTTTGTTCATTCTTTCAACTTTTTATTATTGCAGTTTTTTTTTTCGTTCTACATCGGTGATTCAAGAATGCCATATTTCTACTTTTATTCCACATCTCAATGACTATTGATGCTCTGTACGTTTAATCTTATTTAGAATAATGTAACACGACGCAATATTGATACATGCCTAATACGATTATGTGATTTATTGTCAATAAATTATAACTGAACACAACAAATTATAAATTATAAATAATGTTGATTCTTTCGACGAATTTCTCCCCGTGCGTTGCACGGGTACTCAATACTAGTACTCATAACATTTGGTTGATACTATGGTTACATAAATCTTTAGCTATGTAATTTTATAGCCGATATTTACTTATATATTAAAAAACTTACTATGTGTTCAATTGAAGTTATTTGATGAGAGTGTGAAATAGTTTTAAAATTTTACGAAATTTTGTGGAGTTAATCTACTCAATAAAAACTTAATTTGACGGTTGAATTGATGAAATTCAATGTCTCTAATGAGTTATTAAATTGAGTAACTATGTCAAGAGTTACTTCGAGAAGAACTTGATCCCTCCTCTTACTTCAATAAAGTCAATTATTTGCGACAATCACTTGCTACAAATACTCTCTCCGTCTCATATGACTTGTTATGTTTGAAATATTTGTTTGTCTTAAATTATTTGTCCCTTTATAATATTGAAAGAGTATTAATTATATTTTTCTAATAATACTCTTATTTATTTATGTTTCAACTACAATATATTGATTGACCCTTCCACCTAACTCTCACTATAATAAGGGCATATTAGTCTAAATAAATTATTTTATCTTGAAAATAAGTGCAATCGATGATTTTATTAAAACGTGTTTACAACCTTAAATGATAAATAATACGAGACAGAGCGAGTAACATTTACCCCTTTTCAAGAGATACCGCGGAGAGAGGTGACCGAAGTTCATTATACCCCAAAATAATATTATTGGGACTTCTATAGAGTCTTTTTTTCTTTAGGTTAAAATAATGTTTTAGTCTCTATACGTGACATCAATTCTTAATGGCTAAAATATGATTTTAGTCCTTCAAAAATTCGAAAAGTTCGTTCTTAGTCCAAAAAAAAAAATGAACGTTTTTAGTCTCTAAAATTTGAAAATGTTTTTCCGTTAGTCCCTACTTCTGACGCCGTTAGTGCTTAAATATGATTTTGGTCCCTCAAATATTTTAATAGTACGTTTTTAGTCCCTAAAAATTTTAAAAGTTCGTTTTTAATCCCCAAAAAATGTTGTCACATAAGCGTCACTTAACAGCGTCAGAGACAGGGACTAACGAAAATATATTTTCAAATTTGGGGGACTAAAAACGTTCAATTTTTTTGGGACTAAAAACAAACTTTTCAAATTTTTGAGGGACTAAAATCATATTTTAGCTATTCTTAATTTGGTCCCTATACGAAAAAATTTATTAAAACAGTCCCTACACGTGCAACTGTTACCTATTTAGCCCCTGCCGTCCACCCACGTTTTCTAACTGTTACCCATTTGGTCCCTATACGTGACATAAATTCTTAATTTGGTCCTTTGACGAAAAAAAGTTATTAAAACAGTCATTATAAGAAACAGTGACTACAAGCTTATTAATATGGTCTCTATACGAAAAATAAACTATTAAAATAGTCCGTATACTTAACTACACTAACAAGGGTTGGTCCGAGTGGTAACTGAGCTCGGATCCCATCCCAAGGTCTCGAGTTCGAGTTTTGGGTGTGGTAAAAACTGTTGGAAAGGGAGAATCACACGGATCGACAAAACCGAGTGATAAAAACGCCTAACCAACCAGGTTACCTGTAACGACCTGTTTCCGGACCGCTACGAACTAAAATTAAACCTAAATGTGACTCGTTTTTAAAACGGTACTCTTGTGCCCTTTCAGAAAAATACGGTCATAGCTTGAATTGCTCGTTCCATGTCGACGTTCTCAGGTACAGCCGTCGTATCCCTACGAGGTGGCATTAGATTCCACAAAGTTCAAAACCTGTCAGAATCTCACAACAAGGATGTGTTAAGACACACTGCTTCAATCAAGAAACAATTCAAACAATTTTTCAAGCAATAAGTGCTTCACTTAATCAAACAGCAATCAATATAGTACAACTATGTACCCGACACGATGACAGTCAAATTTCCTATGTACAAATCTCGATTAACCAAACTGCTCTGATACCCCCATTGTAACGACCTGTTTCCGGACCGCTACGAACTAAAATTAAACCTAAATGTGACTCGTTTTTAAAACGGTACTCTTGTGCCCTTTCAGAAAAATACGGTATATATATATATTTTTTTAAAAAACATTTATACATTCCCGTAAGCGCACTCAGAGTAATTATAGCTTTTCGAAACATGGTGCAACTAGAACATAAATCTTAATACTAAATAACAACACGCATGCATAACTCATACATACTTATATATACCAGATATAAAATAGTGCATTCAAAAAAAAGACAGAGTAGTAATGTACAAAGAAATACACCTATGGTATGACAACCCTCAGAAGAGTGATCATACCTGGGTACTCGGCAGACACCCACACAGGGGTTGCTCCAAAGTAAACCGCCGCCTACCTGTGCTCAAAAATAACACCCTACCAAATCGTCACAACCATTTGTACACAAAAGACATACTACAATCATCCCAAGAAAACATCTAGTAGACATAATCAATCACGACAAATAGAGATCGTCGTCCGGATCCTCGACGAGGTCCTCCTCACCATCACCTGCTGTCGGGTTCCCTGCGTCCTCGCCATCGCCTGGGTAACCATCATGGATTGAAGGCACCACGGAAAAAGGTCAACTTCTCAACAAATCAAGATAATCAAGGCGTAAAGAAATAAGCAAACAACAATGTATATCATTCACCAAACGTGACTCAACCCTCTCACTCTAGACTCGACTCAACTCGCGATCCATTTTCTCTCGACTCGACCATTATTCCGGAAAGCAGACGCAGATCCATCAACTGACATACCAGCCGTAGCCTTGGGATCTTTCGCTTCTCCCTAGATATGCAGTACCCGGTTCCTACGCTGCGACGCCTAGTCAATCTCCCGTAAACAAAAGGGGACCTAGCACCCTTAGTTATCCGGGTCACGGCTCAAAAACGTCATAACGACTCGCCTAGCTCTCTCACTCGATGAACAGCTCTCCGCTTACAATATTCAAAGAGTGACGCATAAGATTACTTGCCCGCATATCAAATAAGAGAGCATGCTTCATATGAAGGAAACGCAATTCGACATTTTAAGCGATAAAAACACCCTGCATGAAGAACGCAATTCAACAGCAACACGCAATTCGCAGCATATATTCAATCTCATATCAAGTAATGCATAACTCATTCATATCACAACATTACATGCTCGACAAGCAAATCAAGGAATCCATCCTCTCGCAACTCAATGGAATTAACGAGAGAACATACAAGTGTGGGGGGTTGGGTTCAGGAGACCAACCGCAACAGCTTTCGCTCGCCCACGAAGACTCGGATAAATGTTCGACCTCACGACAACAAAATGAAGGGGTTCGAAGACCCTAACTTCGAACTCGTAGAGTTCTCAGACTTCTTCGTATTTAAATGAAGCATTTAAATACTAAAAATAAAATCTAAACATATCTAGAAGTTGCCCTTACCGAACTCCAAGCTAGGCGTCTACGTGTTGTCCTCAATCGACCTCGACAACGACCTCGACACGTACGGTTCTCAATCGACCTCGACACGTACCGTCCTCAATCTGGATCCCACTGCTCCCACGTCCTCGGGTTCGCTCTCCCGTACACCTCGATTCCGTGCCGCACGATCTCGGGAATCACACTTCCTAATACAAGCACAACTTAGTACTATCTATGGGTTTCTAATAGCACTTAGCTCTCATATCCCAATCTTAACTACAACCCAAGTAAACATTAAAACTCAAGAACTTAAACAAATACAACAAGAATTTAAGCATTACAACTTAATTCCTTTTCTCTAAAATTTTATTAAAAACTTCTTTCATACATATCACCATACAAGGCCTTTTTCCTAAGTACTAATTCAAGCTTAAAATCAAGTAGCATATTAAGCACAAATTAATCAAAATCTAAGTTTATGTTTTCTGAAAAATATTTTCATCAGGGTCCAACAATTTAAAATAAGACCATTAAATAGCAAGTTTCTTAGGACTCAAGAATAGAAAAGACCCAAAACTAACATGTTGCACTTAATTAAATTAAACTAGTCATGCTATTAGCACCTAAATAATTACTATAACACAATAACATATCTCATGCATGATTCAAGCAAGATTAAACATATTTTCCCTCTTACTCAAGGTTAGGTTTTTGATCAAATGCTCATGAAAGAGGTTATATGATGCTACAACAAATAAATCAACAACAAACAACAACAAGAAGCAACATACAACAACATAGAACAAGAAATCAAAACAAGCCAAGTGGTTAGGGTTTTGGGCGCTACCTCATCAGAGAAAACAGAGGAAACAATTTGTTTTTCAAGCTCAAATAAATGGTTAGAAAGGTAGGTAATGTCATGAAGAAGAAAACCTATCGATATGACATGATTTGGAAGCATAGAAACTAGCTAAAATGGAGGGAGGAAGTGGCGCTAAACAAAGAGCATGAAGGAGAGAAAATTCTGTTTTTCATACCTCAAATGATGATCGAGATGATGATATAGGTAGAGGAGATGATGAGAAACAAGATTGATGAAGAAGGTTTGTGCAAAAACTCAATGGAACCCAAGGTTTTTCAATGGAAGTTTGGAGAGGAAGAGGAAACTTAGAGAAGAAGAAAGAAGAAAAGAGAAAGTGAGGGTTTGAGGACTGATCGTGATATTTAATTTGGTGAGGAAGGGGCATTATGGTCCTTTCTCCTTAATTAACACTCAACAATAATTAATTAAAAGAAAACCATTTATAAAACCACAAATAAGTGACATATAAATACTATTATGAGATGCTAATCCCATCACTCATTCTACCCATCAAATCTCTCTCTCTCATGATTACCTCTAATCTATAGGCTTAAGATCTAAAAACACGATTTAAAAAAGCGCAAAACCGGTTAATTTCTCGCCGGAAAATCCCGGAAAATTAATTTACGAAAAATTAATTCTCCGCGTGATAATATCAATTTATAAGTATTAGAACAATATAATTCACTAAAAAAAATTTAAAACAGGTTACGACTCGATTTTCATCGAAATCAGGGCTCATTTTAAATTTTATCGATGGCGTAAATCGCTGGCGATTTGAACGCGATTTAAATTTCAATAGAATATTTCGACAACATTCAAACCATAAATTAATATTAAAATATTAATTCTCATTTATTTTAGCTCTTGATTTAATTAAATCACTTTCTTAGGGAACAAGTAATTGCTTTATTAAAGCATAATTACGACAAAATATACTAATTAACACTAAATAACGTTCGTAAAAATACGAGTGTTATAGTCTCGGCACGAGGTCGATCAGGGTGCTTGTGCAAGCGCACAAGGCTCTATCACGAGCTCGTGCACGCGGTCTCCTCAGTTCGACATACGACCTCGACGCCGACCTCATCGGCTCGTGCACGCGTCTCGTGACGAGGTCGATCTCTTCATCAGGTGTTATAATACTCTCCTCTAAAAAATTTCGCCCTCGAAATTGCAAATAAGATGCTTACCGCGGAAAAGTTCAGTGGTAATCGAAGTTTTCATCTTCTCTTCCAATTCCCAAGTCGCATCTCCGGTCGATCCCACACAACTTTGACAAGTTGGATCTCTTTGTTCCGCGAATCGCTTGGCTTTCCGATCAACGATTCTTCTTTGGTGATGCTTGAAGGATAAGTCGTTCCTCGGTTGAATCACATCTGGTTCGATGACATGAGAGGGTTGGAAATATATCTCCGCGAATCGTGAGACGTGAAAGACGTCATGAATGTTTGACAGAAGGGTGGCAGGGCAACTGATATGCCACCGACCGATACGACGAAGAATGCGGTAAGGTCCAATAAATTTAGGGTAAGTTTCTTGGACTTGATCGCCGACCAACTCCAAAGTGGGGGTGACTCTAAGAAATACATGCTCTCCTTCTTGAACTCTAGCGGTCGACGCCCTTGGTCGGCATAACTCTTCTCGTCGGCCCGAGACGTTCAGATCCTATCTCTCGATCAAACAGATCTTCTCGATGAGTCTATTTGGACCATATCCGGTCCCACAACGTAACTCTCGCCATCCTGGTACCAACAAAGAGGCGTCGACATTTACGCCCATACAAAGCTTCAAAAGGTGCCATTCCAATACTCGAATGAAAGCGTTATTGTAGGTGAACTCCACCAATGGTAAGACATCGCCCCAACTTCCTCGGTGATCTAATGTACACGCCGCAACAAATCTTCAAGCCGATTGGATCGTTCTCTCGGCCGACCGTCGGTTTGGGGATGATATGCCGAGCTAAGCTTGAGCTCGGTTCCCATCGCTTCTTGCAATTCCCTCCAAAATGAGATGTGAACTTCGGATCTCGGTCCGACATGATTGAAGAGGGTATACCATGTAGTCGCACTATCTCCGCGATGTAAATCTCTACGCTTTTCCACGTTGTACGCCGACCACCGGGTAAGAAATGAGCAGATTTGGTCAATCGGTCGACGATCACCCAAATCGAATCATTCTTCTTCTGCGTCTTCGGCAAACCTACAACGAAATCCATGGAGATCTTGTCCCATTTCCATCTTTGATGCGTCAAGCGATTGTAGCATTCCCGACGGTCGTTGGTGCTCCACCTTCGCTTTCTGACACGTTAAACACGAAGCTACGTACTCAGCCACTTGCTTCTTCATTCCGAACCACCAAAAATGCTTCTTCAAGTCTTGATACATCTTCGTAACTCCTGGATGAATACTAAAATTGCTCTTATGCGCTTCGTCAAGTATTAACTTTCTCAGCTCCGCTACGTTAGGTACACACACTCGGCCATTGCACCTTAAAATGTTGTCCGCTCCGACTTTGAATTATGTCGCTTTCCCTTCCGCTATCAACTGTATCTTCTCTTGCAGAAGCTTGTCATGAACCTGCTGGTCTCTGATCTCGTCTAATAATCTGTTAGAAATGGTAAGCATACCAAATCTCGCCTTCCTTGAAACTTCCACATTCAACTTCAAGTCTCTAATTTCTCGAGCATCTCCAACTCCTTGATCATCATTCTTTGAAGCTAGAACGCTCTTCCTACTCAACGCATTCGCTACTATATTAGCCTTTCCTGGATGATATTCCAACGTAAAGTCATAGTCCTTGAGAAATTGCCCATCTGGCCGACGCATGTTGAGCTCTTTCTGATCGAACAGGTACTTCAAGCTCTTGTGATCGCTGAAAACAGTGAGAGTGCTCCCATAAAGGTAGTGCCTCCATATCTTCAGCGCAAAAACCACCGATGCCAGCTCCAAATCGTGAGTAGGGTAGTTCCTCTCGTGAATCTTAAGTTGTCTTGAAGCATACGCTACCACTTTTCGGTGTTGCATCAGCACGCACCCCAATCCCTGGTGTGACGCATCGGAATAAACCTCGTAAGGCTCTTCTGGTTGAGGCAAAATCAACACAGGCGCTGTTGTCAAAAGCTCCTTCAGTCTTTGAAAACTGGATTCACACTCCTCAGTCCAGGCAAAAGGTTGATCCTTCCTCGTGAGTCGTAAAGAGGCGCGACAATCTTGAAAAACCTTCAATGAATCTTCGATAATAGCCCGCTAAGCCAACAAAACTCCCGATATCGCTGATCGTCTTCTATTGTTCCCACGCTAGCACAAATACAATCTTAGTTGGATCCACAACTATTCCTTCTTTGGAAATCACATGTCCAAGAAAATTCACCTCTTCAAGCCAAAATTCACACTTGAAAGGTTGGCATAGAGTTGCTTCTCGTAATATCTGCAATACTCGGCGTAAGTGCCCTTCGTGCTCTTCTCTGCTCTTCGAGTAGATCAATATGTCGTCGATGAACACTACTACAAACTGATCCAAAAACGAATGGAAAATCCTGTTCATGTAGTCCATAAACACAGCTGGCGCATTTGTCACTCCAAACGGCATCACCAAATACTCGTAGTGACCATACCTAGTCCTGAAAGCTTTTTTGGGGACATCTTCCTCCTTCACGCGAATCTGATGATAACCAGACTTCAAATCTATCTTGGAAAATATTGCAGCTCCACGTAATTGATCCATCAGATCGTCAATACGCGGTAACGGATATCGGTTCTTCACAGTAACCTTGTTGAGCTCGCGGTAGTCCATGCACAGCCTTGATCGTCCATCCTTCTTCTTAACCAACAACACTGGAGCTCCCCACGGTGACACGCTCGGTCGTATGAATTGCTTTGACTCCAAATGCTCAATCTGGGACTTCAGTTCTTTCATTTCGGCAGGGGACATCCTGTATGGCGCTTTGGAAATCGGTCCTGTTCCTGGAATCAAATCGATGGAGAACTCGACCTCTCGCACTGGTGGTAACCCTGGCACGTCTTCTGAAAACGCCCACAAAGTCACACACCACCGTACATTCTTCACTTCGACCGGCCGGGAAACTTACGAACTAGCCATATACATGTATTCCCTAGTTCCTTCTTGCAAAGAAACTCCAATACATTCGATGAAAGATAATTGGAGACTCCAAGGTGCAGGAAAATTACGCTTTACGGGCACACCAAGAGGACATGGTGGTGTGACAACCAATCCATCCCGAGGATGACATCTAAGCCTTTAAGAGGCAAACAAACCAAATTGACCACAAACCTTCTACTCAATAACCACTACACAATTAAGACATGGTGTTTGTGACTAAGGTTTTAGCGGTGGGTCAGAACTACCAATTTGAGCGAAAGCGATCCTGATCCAAGTTCAAATGGTCCACACAATCGAGGAAATAAAGGAATGGGTTGCTCAATCAAAGAGAACGGATAAGGATTTACCCTCAATCTCACATTCGCCTTGAATAAGATCATCGCCTTGCTCGCTTCCTCGCCGCTCATGCGAAGACTACGCCTTTCTTTGTTTGGCGCTTCCCTTTGGCCTTTGCCGCAAGCATTGCGGTTCAGCTTTAGGTGTGGGACAATCTCGCAAAATGCCCTGGCTTCTACAGCTTGTAGCACACATCCTCCTTCCGAGTACGATTATTTGCATAATGTCACGACTTTCCACAACGGAAACAAATCACTTCTACGCTGGTCGACCCCACTTGTCGCTCCCTGGGTCATCGGACGATATTGTCCCCTGTTGTTGTTCCCCTGAGGTCGGTTGTAAGGCTTCCTCTGCAGTTGTTTCCCCTTCTGTGCAAACCTCTGCCCCACACTCTGGGGTCTCATCGGTCCGCCTACAACAGTTTTCTGCTTATGGCTTCTTACACCCTCTACCTCAACACAACGATCTATCAACTCCTGTAGATTCCTGATCCTCAGTGACACCACCGACTTCTGAATGTCAAATATTAATCCTCGTTGGAACCTCTCACTTAACCATCCTTGGTCAGCTCGGTCACGAAATGGACTGAAATACCTCGCTTGATGACTCAAACTTGGTCGCATACTGACACCGTCATACCGCCTTGTTGTAGTTGAAGAAACTCTTGCTCCTTCTCACCAGGCAGTATCTGGGAAGTATTTGTCCAAGAACCTTCCACGAAAAAGCTCCCACGTTATTTCGCGACGTTCCGCTATCAGTGCTTGCTTCACTCCCTTCCACCAATACTCTGCGTCTCCTAGCAGCAAGTAGGTGGCGTAGTCTACCTTCACGTTGTTTGGGCAATGGAGTGCCTCGAAGATCTTCTCGATCTCTTGCATCCAAAGATCAGCTTTATCTGGGTTTGGCTCACCGTAGAACTTCGGTGGGTCATGCTTCCTAAAGTCTGCTAATCCTCTCGCCTCAGCATTCCGCTCTGCTCTCTGTTGTTGCTGCAAGTTTTGCTGGGTTAACGCTGCCGTCTGTTGAGCCATCGCGTTAGACTGTTGAGTTGCAGCAGCTGATTGCTGAGCCATGGCCGCCGCCATCCTCGGTCATAGCTTGAATTGCTCGTTCCATGTCGACGCTCGTGCAAATTGCCGTCAGATCCCTACGAGGTGGCATTAGATTCCACAAAGTTCAAAACCTCGAAATCTCACAACAAGGATGTGTTAAGACACACTGCTTCAATCAAGAAACAATTCAAACAATTTTTCAAGCAATAAGTGCTTCACTTAATCAAACAGCAATCAATATAGTACAACTATGTACCCGACACAGTGACCAGTCCAAATTTCCTATGTACAGTCCGGTCAGAACCAAACTGCTCTGATACCACCATTGTAACGACCTGTTTCCGGACCGCTACGAACTAAAATTAAACCTAAATGTGACTCGTTTTTAAAACGGTACTCTTGTGCCCTTTCAGAAAAATACGGTATATATATATATTTTTTTAAAAAACATTTATACATTCCCGTAAGCGCACTCAGAGTAATTATAGCTTTTCGAAACATGGTGCAACTAGAACATAAATCTTAATACTAAATAACAACACGCATGCATAACTCATACATACTTATATATACCAGATATAAAATAGTGCATTCAAAAAAAAGACAGAGTAGTAATGTACAAAGAAATACACCTATGGTATGACGACCCTCAGAAGAGTGATCATACCCCGGGTACTCCGCAGACACCCACACAGTGGGTCGCTCCAAAGTAAACCGCCAGTCTACCCTGTGCTCAAAAATAACACCCGGCCCAAACTGGTCACAACCACTGTACACAAAAGACATACTACAATCATCCCAAGAAAACATCTAGTAGACATAATCAATCACGACAAATAGAGATCGTCGTCCGGATCTTCGACGAGGTCCTCCTCACCATCACTGTTTGTCGGGTTCCTGCGTCCTCGCTTATCGCCTGGGTAACCATCATGGATTGAAGGCACCACGGAAAGTGGTCAACTTCTCAACAAATCAAGATAATCAAGGCGTAAAGAAATAAGCAAACAACAATGTATATCATTCACCAAACGTGACTCAACCCTCTCCCTCTAGACTCGACTCACCTCGCGATCCATTTTCTCTCGACTCGACCATTATTCCTAAAGCGACGCAGATCCATCAATCGACATACCAGCCGTAGCCTTGGGATCTTTCGCTTCTCCCTAGATATCACGATGCCGGTTCCTACGCGGACGCCTAGTCAATCTCCCGTAAACAAAAGGGGACCTAGCACCCTTAGTTATCCGGGTCACGGCTCAAAAACGTCATAACGACTCGCCTAGCTCTCTCACTCGATGAACAGCTGTCCGCTTACAATATTCAAAGAGTGACGCATAAGATTACTTGCCCGCATATCAAATAAGAGAGCATGCTTAATATGAAGAAAATGCAATTCGACATTTTAAGCGATAAAAACACCCTGCATGAAGAACGCAATTCAACAGCAACACGCAATTCGCAGCATATATTCAATCTCATATCAAGTAATGCATAACTCATTCATATCACAACATTACATGCTCGACAAGCAAATCAAGGAATCCATCCCTCTGCAACTCAATGGAATTAACAGAGGAACATACAAGTGTGGGGTTGGGTTCAGGAGACCAACCGCATGCCTTTCGCCGCCTACGAAGACTCGAGATAAATGTTCGACCACGACAACAAAACGAAGGGTTCGAAGATTCTAACTTCGAACTCGTAGAGTTCTCAGATTTCTTCGTATTTAAATGAAGCATTTAAATACTAAAAATAAAATCTAAACATATCTAGAAGTTGCCCTTACCGAACTCCAAGCTAGGCGTCACGTACGCCCTCAATCGAGCTCGACAACTACCTCGACACGCACGGTTCTCAATCGACCTTGACACGCACTGCCCTCAATCTGGATCCCACCGCCCCACGCCCTCGGGTTCGCTTCCCGCACACCTCGATTCCGCGTCGCACGATCTCTGAATCACACTTCCTAATACAAGCACAACTTAGTACTATCTATGGGTTTCTAATAGCACTTAGCTCTCATATCCCAATCTTAACTACAACCTAAGTAAACATTAAAACTCAAGAACTTAAACAAATACAACAAGAATTTAAGCATTACAACTTAATTCCTTTTCTCTAAAATTTTATTAAAAACTTCTTTCATACATATCACCATACAAGGCCTTTTTTCCTAAGTACTAATTCAAGCTTAAAATCAAGTAGCATATTAAGCACAAATTAATCAAAATCTAAGTTTATGTTTTCAAAAATATTTTCATCGTGGTCCAACAATTTAAAATAAGACCATTAAATAGCAAGTTTCTTAGGACTCAAGAATAGAAAAGACCCAAAACTAACATGTTGCACTTAATTAAATTAAACTAGTCATGCTATTAGCACCTAAATAATTACTATAACACAATAACATATCTCATGCATGATTCAAGCAAGATTAAACATATTTTCCCTCTTACTCAAGGTTAGGTTTTTGATCAAATGCTCATGAAAGAGGTTATATGATGCTACAACAAATAAATCAACAACAAACAACAACAAGAAGCAACATACAACAACATAGAACAAGAAATCAAAACAAGCCAAGTGGTTAGGGTTTTGGGCGCTACTCATCAGAGAAAGCAGAGGAAACAATTTGTTTTTCAAGCTCAAATAAATGGTTAGAAAGGTAGGTAATGTCATGAAGAAGAAAACCTATCGATATGACATGATTTGGAAGCATAGAAACTAGCTAAAATGGAGGGAGGAAGTGGCGCTAAACAAGAGTAGCATGAAGGGAGAGAAAATTCTGCTTTTTCATACCTCAAATGATGATCGAGATGATGATATAGGTAGAGGAGATGATGAGAAACAAGATTGATGAAGAAGGTTTGTGCAAAACTCAATGGAACCCAAGGTTTTTCAATGGAAGTTTGGAGAGGAAGAGGAAACTTAGAGAAGAAGAAAGAAGAAAAGAGAAAGTGAGGTTTGAGGACTGATCGTGATATTTAGCCGGTGAGAGAAGGGCATTATGGTCCTTTCTCCTTAATTAACACTCAACAATAATTAATTAAAAGAAAACCATTTATAAAACCACAAATAAGTGACATATAAATACTATTATGAGATGTTAATCCCATCACTCATTCTACCCATCAAATCTCTCCTCTCTCATGATTACCTCTAATCTATAGGCTTAAGATCTAAAAACACTACGATTTAAAAACCGCAAAACCGATTAATTTCTCGTAGGAAAATCAGGAAAATTAATTTACTTAAAAATTAATTCTCCGTGATAATATCAATTTATAAGTATTAGAAACAATATAATTCACTAAAAAATATTTAAAACAGTTACGACTCGATTTTCATCGAAATCGTGGCTCATTTTAATTTTATCAATGCAGAATCGCCGACGATTTTAACGCGATTTAAATTTCAATAGAATATTTCGACAACATTCAAACCATAAATTAATATTAAAATATTAATTCTCATTTATTTTAGCTCTTGATTTAATTAAATCACTTTCTTAGGAACAAGTAATTGCTTTATTAAAGCATAATTACGACAAAATATACTAATTAACACTAAATAACGCTCGTAAAAATACGAGTGTTACGGTCTCGACGAGGTCGATCAGGTGCTTGTGCAAGCGCACAAGGCTCTATCACGAGCTCGTGCACGCGGTCTCCTCAAGATACGACTCCGACCTGAGACGCGACCTCATCACCGCACGCTGCTCGCGTGACGAGGTCGATCTCTTCATCAGGTGTTACATTACCCTGCATAAATTAGTTACCGGAGAAGCCAGTGGATACAAAAAAAAAGTCCCTACACAAAAAAAACTATTAAATCAGTCCCCACATAAAAAAAAACTATTAAAACAGTCCCTATAAAAAATGACTAAAACCAATGGTTTAAAAACCGGACGGTCCGGCCGTCGACTAGTAGTCATAGCGGCCTGATTCGCTCATTAGGGCCGGTGGTCATAACGGAAAAAACCGTTTGGACCGTCCTGAACTGGGAAACCCAAGGAATCATAACCGGTTTTAGAAAACTGTCTGTTCTAGAAAAAAAAAATAGAACCCAACAAAAAAAACAAATCAAACGCAGAAATCAAACCCAAAAAAATCAGGAATAAAAAAAAATCTCGTAGAGGTATACTCCAGATCCGGTTGTTGATGTTCTAGATCTTGCTATTGTTGACGTTCTGTCCAGATCTAAAACTGTGGAGGCTTGGAAGAGGAGACGTTGTCCAGATCTCACCTTTTCTTTTCTCTCGTTCGCACTTCGTAGTGCCGCACTGACGCAGCACCACCGTTCGCAGCTAAAGAGAGGAAGAGAGGGAAAAAAAAGTAGACGTTGACGATGCTCGCTGCCATCGAAGAGGAAGAGAGTAAACAAAATAAAATAAAAGAGCCACTGGTGAAGGTTTTGGTGTGCTCTGGTGAGAGTGAGACTCGAGAGAGGGGGACAGAGGAGATCCACAGCCACTCATTTGTCCCATCCATTTTAATTTTTATTTTTTACTTGGGGTGAACATGGGCCGGTTTGGATGGATTTTGGCCGAATCCGATGCCCGATCCGATCACTTTGAATGGTTTGGATTTCAAAAAAAATCCGCAGTTTTTCTAAATGGCCCGAACCGAACCGAACCGGTGTTGACCGGGTTGGGTTGGATGGGTTCGCGGGTTGTGAAGTAAAAAAAATAAAAAATAAGATTTTTCATTCCCTGATTTTAAAATGATCCCCCAAGGGAGGCTTTCTAAAAATCAATACACAAAATTCTAGCTTTTGTGTCAATAAGAGGCTTTTTTACACTATGTTCAAATAGTTTTCTTGTAGATCAATCAACCAAACAAATTACGATTAAGCACAATTACTTTAAAGCACAATTCAAAAGGCATATGTTAAGAAAAATAAAATTGAAAGCAACTCCCACAAATTACAAACAAAGGTCACAAGCATAACTTCCTAGCATAAACATTAATCACTTCCATTTGATCTTGCAGAATAGATCACTGAGCCAAAGTAGTAAAACAGAAATATAGAAAGCAAAACAGCAGCACCAACAAAATAATGAAATAAGACAAAGCAAAGATTTACTGCGCCAAACAAATAATAACACTAAGAAGAACCTTGCAAAGAAACACAATAACAAAATATCGATAAAAACTAACATATATCCTGAAAATAAAACTACATAAACATAATAGCAACAGTACCTTAAGATGTATGCTGGAGTGTAAGATCTGCTGGTTAGTGTCCCAAGAACAACAACACCAATATCAATTGAAACTAATCCGCATAACTCTAAAAATTTACACAACCTCATTAGCAAACAATATGAATTATGGTAAACAAATAAAAATAAATTTGAAAGTTAAAATAAAGCCTTCTTACTCCGACTCCAATCTTTTGCACTTCAACTAACTCGACTTCTAAATCAATCACCTTAGGAGACTTGATCCAATTTTGGGTACAAATCAAAGCTTCAACTGTAGTAGCATTTAGGAACTACTTAAAATGAATCAAGGACTCGCTCCTGTGACTAAATGCATTTGATGATACAAGAGACACCTAATAGCTAATATATCTCTAGCCATGTGGAAAGAACATGATAATTATTTGTTTTCTCTTCCACCACTTCAAAATGTTAAATGTAGGAGAGTCCTTTTCAACACCATCCCCAAAATACCTTTCCAACTCATTTCTTTGCACCTCACCTGCTTTTCCATCATATCCTTTGTAAAAGCAAAGATCCCAATCCTCATCCTCCTCAACATTACTCGCAAAGATTGTGAGACAATGTTTGAAGCCAAGGTAGTAGAACTACTACTTTCAACATAAAACAGGATACTCAACCATATAGCGCTCAAACAATTTATGGATGAGGTCTACTACTAATTTGACATCATTTCCTTGCACTTCTCATCACCATACATTTTTTTAAAAACAAAATTCAATATAGTAAAGCTTATAACTGGATCAAGGAAAACAGCACAAATAAAAGATAGTTTATCTCACCACTATCCCAATATTTGTTAAACTTCACTTGCATATTTGCAGTCATCTTCAACAAGGTTGAATCATCACTATGCTTCCACTTATTCAATGTTTTCTGAATATCAGTAAGCTGCTTGAAAACAGAGTTAGAGGTAACATGCAATGAACCAGAAAAAGCCAAGGTTGCATCATAGAAAACCTTCAAAAACTTCACAAACACCCGGGCACGATTAAAATCAGTTGGACTAGGACATCCTCCGTGATCACTAACAAGAGTGATCATATATGCAGCATCATCATACTCTAGGCGATAAAATGCCTGTTCATATTTTTCAGCAACATCCAACATCATATAAGTGGAGTTCCACCTAGTTGGAACATCAAGTATTAGCTTTGCCTGATAACTTATATTCACAGCTTGTGCACACCTCTTGAAAGTAGCCAACCTACTAGGAGAACCCTTAACAAACTTACAAGCAGCCCTTATTCTACTAATTGACTGGTCAATTTCCTTCATTCCATCAAGAATAATCAAATTCAATATGTGTGCACAACATCTCATATGAAGATATTCACCATTAAACAAACTCTCACCATTCCAAACACTCATGTTTCTATTTAAATATGCACAGCTACAAGATAATTAAAGAAGATTATCAACAAAGATAACACAACAAATGTTATAAATCCCCATTCTTTCAAGCAATTCTCTAAGGTTATCCCTATGGTTTCACCTTTGTGATCGCAATCCTGGACCAAACTTTAATATTCTCTTCTTCAATTCCCACCCCTCATCAATAAAATGAGATGTTATTACCATATAAGTCAAATTCTGAATTGATGTCCATGTATCAGTGGTAAGTGAAACCATTTGTTTATTTGTAGAAAAAAGGGATTTCAACTTCTCTTTCTCTCATAAAAAGTTGTATGCAATCTCTTGCAACAAAGGGACACGAAGGAATCTTAAACCTAGGACATGCCTCAGCCATGAATAATTTAAACCCTTCATTTTCAACATATTTAAAAGGTCAGTTTCATCAATAATTATCATCTTTGAAAGTGCAATCCGAGTCCGCTTCTTTGATTAAAATCAACAAGTTTCATACCAATAGTAGTAGTGTCTTCCTCATTTATCGGTCCAAGGACAATTGTCTTTTGTTTTTTATCAACTACCCTATTCGGGTTTTTGATACACTTGTCTAAATGCTTAAGCATGTTAGAAGTTCCATGAGTAGAACTATTTGCCTTATATGGTTTTCCACAATAATTACATACAGCATCATTACCCTTTTTAGTAAAATGTGCCCAAGCAGCAGAAGGGGCTCTAGCAGGTCTTTTTTTAGTTACCTCTTCTCGTGACACGTCTTGTAATGGAGGCTCTTGTCCTTCTACTTCTTGTGTCGGAGGCTCTTGCACTCAAGCAGTGACTCGCCACCGCCAAGCATCACATCAATAGGATTAACACTCCCGGTGCCACTTGATTCCATTTGTTCTACAAAATATTCAAGATTCAGAGAATTAAAAAACAGATCTCGTGAGAATTCAATCGATTCAACAAGATAATTTAAAAATCAAATGTAACTTAACAAAGGTTAACATGGCTTCAACATGAATAACCGCCAAGTGTAATCAAGTCTCGAGTCGTATTTACTGGTTTATTCCCACACGCCAGAATATATTATTTAAATTTTCATGTGTATTAGTTTCCATGGCATTTCAATCCTGCTATAAATAGTGTAAATTTTAGAGACAGTGAACGAAATTTTCCCTTTTATTTTAGAGACAGTGAACGAAATTTTCTTTCCCATGGCATTTCAATCCTGCCTAACAGTGTAAATCAAATGCCAACTTGCATCAATCCACAAGAGAACTTATGATAAATAAACAACTGAAAGTATTATTCTTTGTTAATCTTCAATGACTTTTGACAAAAAATTAAACAGAGGAGGAGCACTAAAAAAATTTGCATTAAAAAAATGAAGATGAAATTTTATCAACGACTCAATAATGAAGAAGAACAGCACACAAACTTACCCAAACCGGAGGAGGAGCTCGCATCACACGAAGAAGGAGAAGGAAAGCGGTGAATTGATGGCGATGAGAGGACAAAGAACGAGAACTCGAAAATAACAAAACAAAAAGAACAAAGAACTCGTAAAATAACAAAGAACAAAGAACTCAGAAATGAAATCACTCGAAAAATGAGCATAACCACTCTCACCCAAACCGAAATAGCAAGATTAGATCGAAGATGAAGAAGCAAGATTAGATCGTGAAGAAACATACCCACGCCCACGCCGAAGTGAGTTAAGAAGACCGCCACTTGTGTGTTGTGCTGTTGCGTTAGCGCCATGGAGTGATGAGGAGGAGGAGTGGAGGACTGGCGTTGAGCGAGGAGGAGGAAGGTCATGGTGAGATGATGATGGTGAGAATCGAGATGGATGGGCGCCGCGATGGAGATTTAGGGTAGTTTCTATTTTGGATCCAAAGTGTTTTGACTGTGTAAGTGTAACTGCGGTATAAAAAATTAAAAATAATAATAACTCCCCCGTGAGCACCGTTGGCGGGTTTTTTATATCCGCTGCTCCAAACCGAATGTCATTGGGCTTGTTTGGTTCGGGTCGGGTTGGACCCGAACTTGGTTGGATTGGGCCAAAACTGGATCGGATCCGGGTTGGGCCACCGGGTCGGCGGGTCGACCCGAACCCGTGTACACCCCTATTTTTTACCCTGGTCAGAGACTTGAGAAAGATATAAAAAATATGATGGAAAAACATTGATCCTATCCCCTGTGTGATGTGTCTCGATCTTATCCCATCTATCTTTTATATTAGCTTGGATGCTTTTATTGCCTAAGGCATTCATATAACAACGCTGCCTTCCCCTATCACTAGTATAAAAAAAATGTGAAAAAAAATGTGAAAAAAAAAATGAAAGCATTTTAATTAATAATTTAATTAAGTTGAAATAAAAATAATATAAATCATATTTATATAAATATTGGACAAATTAATACCTATAAAGTTTATTTATTTATTTTATTTATTTAATTAATTATCATCCGGTTCAACCGACTATTCAATCGGATGAACCAATTGAACAGTAACTCGAATGTCTCACCGATTCGATTTCCGATCCGGTTTTTAAAATATTGACCAAAACCTACCCATGTTGTAATCTAAATATGGTCCCTAATATGACACTTGCTCATGTGTTAAGTACATATATGACATATTTAATCTCCAACAAACATATAAAATATTTAATCTACAAACAAACATATAAAACCACTTTGATTAGGTACATAAAAGTGCATATAAATCCATAACATAATATGTTTGTTTGTGGATTAAATGTCTTATATGTTTGTCTGTGGATTAAATATGTCTTATATGTACCTAACACATAGGCAAGTGTCACATTATGGACCATATTTAGATTGTAATATGGGCAGGTTTTAGTCATTTTTTTTGTTACTGGGACTGTTTTAATATTTATTTCCGTATAGGGACTAGTTTAATAATTTTTTTTTGTATAGGATCTGTTTTAATAATTTATTTTTCGTATATGGACCATATTAATAAGCTTTTAGTCATTGTTTCTTACAGAGACTATTTTAATAATTTTTTTCGTATAGGGACTAAATTAAGAATTTATGTCACGTATAGGGACTGATAATTATTGTTTTAAACAGTTAATGCCGTTAGAAAACGTGGTTAGATGGCAAAGACTAAATTAAGAATATATGCACGTGTAGGGACTATTTTAATAACTTTTTTTGTATAGGGACAAAATTAAGAATTGACGTCACGTATAGGGACTAAATCATTATTTTAACATTTTTTTTATTTTGCGTTGTCTTCCTTGTTTGCTGCGTTAAGATGCCTATTTGATTTGATTTTTTGTTCTTTAGTTTCTTTTCTTCTTTGGCTCTAGTATAAGAAAAAACACATCAATTAATTAATTAATTTGAGACAGAAATTTGGATTTTAGGGAATAATCCGGTAAAACCTAGTACTAATCAGTAGAGAACTCAATTAAAGAATGTGTTATGGTGCAGAAGAGTAAATGTAGTGATAAAGTTGAGAGAACTGAGAGTAAAGAGAAGAGATATTTTGTAAAAATGTTGATTAATTCCAAATGAGGCACAAAGCCTTTTTAAATACAACCATCAAACGCTAAATGGGTAAAATGACATAAATGGATAAACTAAAATGTAAAAAACATTAATAAACTAAGGAGTAAAAGCTTTAATTGATACGTTATGTATTTCATGTAACAATACCCATCCCTTCAAAGCATCCTTGTCCTCAAGGATGAAATTAAGAAACTTTCTTGAAAAGATCATAGTAAGACTTCCAAGTGTCATGTTTAGGAGGTAAGACCTTCTATTTAATTAGAACCTTAGCAGCTTGCACATGTCCCCTGTGGATCATTTTCCTATGCAAAACTGCCACATATTTTTCTCTTTTCCAACCTATCTCTTTGGTAAAGGGTGGGCAGTAACTAGAATAAATTTTGTGCATAGGTTCAGCTGGAGTATATGAAGCATGTTGCGAATCTCTGAATTTGGAGAATATGCAGTGTAATAGTCCCTTGAAGCCCCTTACAACTGACATAATTCATTCCCTTTTTGTTGTATTGCAAAAGGATTAAAACCATAAGCATATATGCTTCTCAGAAGATTTTCTTGTAATTTCCTTGCAACAAAAATTTCATAGTCTTCAACATAAGAGGTGATAAATCCTTGTCCATCAGTGAAATAAAAATATTGCCCAACTGACCTTTCTAGAGCCAAACTTGCCTTCATCAGCCTTTGATAATCATCCCAAAAGTCTCCAATAACCTACATTCTTCCTTTCCAACACTGCTGGAATTGCAAAAAAATTGTTGTTGTACTGACTAAACCCCTGCTGAAATATTTCCACCACTATTCCAACATCCGTTAAGGCAAGTCTAGTAAATGATATGACAATTATGAGAACACTTCCTAGATTCCATGATATGACAAAATGCATTGTAAGCATCAACTGTTTCTACTTCCTTGCAAATAAATTTGACCGTTCCAACACCCATCTTCTTGGTAGTGTCCTCAATTGCTTCCTAACGGTTTTTTCCAAGCTCCATAAAAAATGTTGAAACATGCTGAAACTTGTACATCTTCGTGCTACATAAAAAATGCCAATCAACAGCAACCTCAGATGGAACATTCCCCACATCCACACGCAACAAAATGTATTCTACTAACTGTCTACTAATGAGTAAAGACTTAAAACATGCCCTCCAATACTGATCAGCATCTAAGAAGCAGTGCCTCAAGTTACTTGGATTAATCAAAGCAATGTTTATGGTAACCTTAGTGCAAATCATAATAGGACCAATGATTCCCAAACTTCCAGTACCTTTAGGAGGCAGACAAATCAAATGCTCGCGGCAAATGGGGCTGATTATAACAGAGAAAGTGTGTTTGTAATTGTAGTGGTTACTCTTTAAATCACTTTTAGTCAAGTTATTAAGGGTACCTCCTAGATGCACCTTGAACATGTGTTGGTGAGCCTTCAAATCTGGTAATGGACTATGTATACGCTTAACAGAACAACGTTTTATTGCCCGATCTAAAAGCAAAGGATGTATTTGTTGCTGCAAGAACAAGAACCTTCTGGTCATTGTGCCCCACACCCTGCATTTGCACCAGTAGTTCTGTTTTGATTCGTCTTGAAACTTCGCTCTCATTGCCTTTTCCACACTGGCCACATAGGGAATCTATTTCATCAATAAATATAATAGAGGGGCCACTGTCAATTTGGGTTGATAACTGACCTTTGCTACAAGGGTCACTTTCCTTCTTGGTTTGAAAATTTGAAACTCCAATCAAAGCCTCCAAAGACCATTGTGAATTTTCAATTTGGGTACTACCCATATTCACTATGTCAGCAACCATATATGCCTTAGATTTAGAGTGTGAATATGCTTCCAGCTTAGTGTAAAAAGCCCGCTGATCCACCCAAGCTTCACATGTGTTCTTCAACTTGGTCTTGAGAACTTCAAATGCCTTTGCAAGAAAATTGTTGGGATTGTATTCCGTTTGGCCTAAATCAATTGTATCCCAAAATGACCTTAGCTGACCCAATGTATTTGGATTAAGAGCCACCTTGCAAAAAACCCATTCTACATTTCCTTCGTCCTCTGTTTCAAAATTCCATCCAATTACAACCTTGCATCTTCTTCTGTTGTGCACATGACGAACAGGCAGAGAAGAACTCACTCATTGCCCTTTGGTGGTTGGCGTTCGGTGGCTTCGGAGGTGGGAAAAAAATGTTTGGCTCCCGTGTGACTTGGGATTTCGCAGCTATCCTCTGACAATTTCTATCTGGTGGCTTTGGCGGTGGCGACGGGGTCAGATAATTAGGCTGTGTGAGCTGCTTCACCGTGCTTGCTGTACGCAATCGCCGATCCGGTGGTTCCGGTGGCGGAAAGAAACGGGGCCCTCTTTCCGTAAAAGGAACAAAGTTTGACAATGCCTCACCGAGTGGAATGAACCCATAACATGAAGAATGAACCGAACCTGATAAAATGAAGATGAAATTGAAGTAGGGGATATAAATTATAGATCGAGTCAGTACCGGAATGGGTGGTGTAACCGTTTCCCTCATTTCGTCAATGATTACAGGGCAGGATCGGCAACGGAATCATCAAGGGTTTGGTGGTACCCGGTCTCGCCGAACAGATCTTCCTCTACAGCGTTTGCAGATGCTATCGGCAGTTCCTCTCCAAGTGACTCGTTCGGTTTCTGGAGCGCCATGTTTAGGGATGCTGAATAAGAGATCCTTTCAAGAGAGACCTTACGTGATTGCGTCATTTGGCTGCACCAGTCTCCGTTGGAACGACCACCAGATGTTCCAAAGTTCGATTTGCAGTGGGGTTGTCTACAATCGGTAATTTTTCTGCTTCTTCGTGCTCCGGCTCCTTCTCATCCAACTCCATCACTAAGATCTAAATATTCTTATGCTTCAATTGGTGTTCCAAAGTAAAAGGTTCATCACATAAAATACATAAACTCATTTCTATCTTGTCAGCCACTTCTAAAGCACTCAAAACCCTGTTTGCAGAGAGAAGATCGAGTCTGGACTCCATGGATAAGCATCAGGTCGATGCTTTGATACCAATTGAGACGAAAATTTGGATTTTAGGAAATAATCCGGTAAAACCCAATACTAATCAGTAGAGAACCCAATTAAAGAATGGGTTTTAGTGCAGAAGAGCAAATATAGTGATAAAGTTGAGAGAATTGAGAGTAGAGAGAAGAGATATTTTGTGAAAATGTTGATTGATTCCAAATGAGGCTCAAGGCTGGGTAAAATGACATAAATGGATAAACTAAAATGTAAAAAACATTAATAAACTAAAGAGTAAAAGCTTTAATTGATACGGTATGCATTTCCTGTAACATAATTTCACACACACATTGTTAGGTTGGATTTGAAATTCAAACAAAACTGTAACATCTTCCTAGACTGAAGGACCTACATGATCCTAGAATGTTTTAAAAATCAGCAGGAACAGGTGATTTGTGGACCAACCTGGTCATTCAGTCAACAAAAAACTACCATCTCTATGATAAGGAATATAATATAAGGGATCAAATGATTCCAGGAATAACTCTTGTCATAGTTACCCCACTTAATAACTCACTATAGACATTAAATTTTATCAATTCAACCGTTGAATATTATCATATTACATTAACGATCATGCATACCAAATTTTAGATAAATTGGACATTCATAGCTATTAAATGATATGTTAACATTTTAATTGTGTTTTGAAAAGTATATTATATTTTGAATTAAAGCTATTTGATGAAGTATCAAATATTTTCAAAATTTTATTAAATTTTATGGAATTGATATACTCGATAAGAACTTATAATTTAATGGTTCAATTGGTGAAATTCAATATCTACAGAGAGTTATTAAGCGGAATAACTCAGATAACAGTTACTCCTAGAGTTATTTGATCACTCCTTATATATATATATATATATATATATATGTATATATAAAACAATGTAGAAAGGCCAATAATGTACAAACCATGTTACATTTACAACTTATTCGGTACCTTACAGAAAGGATACTTCACACTTAATCATGGGAATGGTTCAGAATCTGGAAATGAACAAGCATATTTGTCAATTTAGTCACTGTAGTATTCTACAGATTCATCATCATAAAATTCTTCATCAGCCCACTCATCATAAAGAAGGGATTTTAGCTGCTGTGCCCTCAGTCGTTCTTGAATTCTGTCTCTGATTGCTGTTCCCTGGTATAAGCAAACCAAATCAATTTAGTTAATCAGGGGATTTGCAAAATGCAATATCTAACTACAAATTAACAGGATCACATGCAAAAATGAGTCATCTGCTATAGTAAGTAAGAGATACAACCATTTTGTGGCAGCCTTCTTCAAACATCTCGAGAAATCCAGCAACTAATCGATCCGCATTTTCGATCCATTCAGTACGGTTCATTCCAGCAATTTTTCCTACTGTTTGTATCTGCAAAGTATAATAACAAAGTCTGGCTTGTCATATGACAGTGAATGTTATGATAATTCAACTTGCATTGCAGTGGAAAATATGTAATTGTTGTAATAAAACAACAATGAGAGTTTTTTTCCTTCACTTCCCTGTCTTTGAACATTCATTCATTCAATTCAAGAGATGGGGGGTGGAGGAAGGCAAAATTACATCAGAGCTCCTTTATCTTAAGTTAAAGTTACACTTTAGTCCTTTATCTTTTTCTTGTGTCAAGTTAATTCTTTAAAATTAATTTTAATTCAGTTTAGACCCACATATTCTAGAATATTGACAATGTTGGTCAAATTGGTCTTTTTTGGCTTTTTACAACAGTTTTTTAGGTTCTGATTTGTGGCACAATTGATATGACAGATCGTGCTTATGGCACACATGCATTTCTCATTGTAGTTTGCCTCGAAATTAATGTTTTAAAACATACAGGACTAAATTGAAACAAAAAGAAAAAATGATAAAGAACTAACTTAAAATTTTAAATTAAGATAAAATACCACTAGAGTAATTTTGCCAAAAAAAAAAAAAAAGAAACTGAAAATTATGCATATTAGATAGCTGGGTGTGGTCCACTTTATATATTTTCTTTTTCTCAGAATATCTCGGAACATAATCTTGTCTCATAGTTCAGGATTTATATTTTTACCTTCTTTCCCACCTTCTCTTGCTGTTTCTTCACTCTCTCATGCAATTTTTTAAGTCCCATGTTCATTCTCAATCTTTTCTCCTGCAAATAAGACATCATGTAACAAAGATAATTGCTCCCAATACGTGAGAAAGCAAACCAATAGGGCAACTGATTAACACAGAACAGAAAATCTCGAGGGTATGCAAAACAAAGGAGCTGACCAAAAGAACAAACCTTGACATAGCTTACACCTAGCTCCTTTCTTGAATAACCACGATCTAAATTACGTATTACATATTGGTTATAATCTTTGATAATTCTCATTATGATATCAGAAGTAGAAATTCCTTCAGTCCGCTTTGTTTCCTTAAATTTTCCAATAGACTTAACCTGTATAAGAAATTAATTGGCATAAGATCATCAATGGCAGCTGAAAAGTTTGAGATGTTTACAACTAGTACTAATCTGATAAAAAATGAATGACACAGCCAAAGGAAAAAGAGATCGAGGAAACAAATTAGACAAATAAGAAATCAGCAAGCCATAGTCCAATCAACATACAAAGGAATTGTTGGAGAAATGGAAGTGAATGATAAAAAGGCTTCAAGTAGTCATCAGAATCATAGAGACAAATTGTTGGAGAAATAAAGATGAATACTACCAGAGAGAGAGAGAGAGAGGAAGAACATTCAATCATATGAAACTAAATTAAAAGGTAGTTCTATTAATCAAACTTACATATTCATAGACATCCTTTCCAGCTCCACTTGCATCAGCATAACTAAGGTAATAGAATAAGGAAGGAAGTATTAATGAAAATATATATGAACTTGGTGGAGATGGGATCAGTCAGAATAAGTTAGTTATGACAAGAAGAAGTGTCACACAGATAGAATAGAAGCATGCTCAAACAACAAAGAGAAAAGAGAATACTATAGAACTATAGTAGTGGTAGTGGAAACAAACTAATAATAATAATAATAATAATAATAATAAAAATAGAAACCATAATAATAATAATACAAACAAATGAAAACACCTAGATTCATTCAACATAAGATCATTGAGAAGCTATTACGATAGATGTCCACAAAAACAAATTAAATTCGGACACCAAAGAGAGAAAGAGAGAGCACTATGGTATACACTTCAAAATGTGCATCTCTATGAAAAATATTTTTTGGAATCACACATGAATTGCAATTATAAAATCCAAGATTTATGTTGACAGAGTTCAAATTTGACCTCCCATTAGGTAATTTCACAATAATGATTGTGGCTTAAAAGAGTTTGTGATCAATGAGTTATAAGCAACGATATAACAATAAGGGTGGCCCGATGCACAAGATTCCCACCAGGTGAGGTCTGGGGAGGGTAGATCCACACAGCCTTACCCTAGCAAACAGAGAGGCTATTTCCCGGATTTGAACCCGTGACCTCCACGTCACAAGGCAGCAACTTTACCGTTGTGCCGAGGCTCGCCCTCAAGCAACGATAAAACAATGCACAAAACATCTCTTCTTTTTATCCTTATCAACCGCGGACAATCTCCTCCTATCCTTATCACCCAATATTTATGTTTTATAAAACTTTTTCAAAAAATAACACTCAGCTTCTCTTTTTCCTTCTAAACACAAGCAATAACACTTTCCATTGCAGTTTCAAACTTTAGGCTAAGGATTTATTTATTTATTTTTTAGGATGTTACATTCTGGTGTTTTCTAATACATTTTTTAGAAATCTTCCGTGTCCATGTTGGATAATTGTCCTGTATCATGCATCGGATCCATGTCCTGTATCGTATACATACTACTAAAGAACCCTAGATTCATTACATAGCAGCTGCAAGCATGTCACTGAGTCTGTTTGATATAAAGTTATTCTATCTGGGTGTTGATAATTTTTCATCAAGTCACAAATTTAAAAGATTGATCAAATACAAAGAAAAATAGCTAGACTGGGACTGGATAATCTTACGGAAGAGAATCATGTGCCACATAGTCAATTTGATGCTTGTCAATGAACTCCTGAGTGATTACCCATGGCGCATCTGGAATAACTTCATCAACCCACCTGCAGCAAGTACAATTGAACTGCTTAGCAATCCATAGTGAAAGCAATTAAGTGAATAGAAAATACAAGGTATACTATACTGTAATTGGGAATTTAAAAGCAATTTAAATTTAAATAAGTCATACAAATGGCAATTTAAATAAGCATACAAATCTTTGGAGCTATTAAATTGTTAAGCAAACTGTTTTCATAGTTAAATATATTGGAAGTGAAACTCATCCTCCAAAATATAACTAAATGAAACAATACCACAGGTCCAAAGCCGTATACAAATAAAATGAGGATATCAAAAACCATTATTTTGATCAGACCAGCTCAGAATAAACTTAGTATCTGAAATCAGCTACAAGATTAAACTAACTCAAAATATTCCCAGCAACAGAATATGAAAAATTAGAATAGATTTCTACAGTCACAAAGGTGCCAAAGTACTTCAACATTACGAATTTGCATAATTGTACTCAGGACAGCTATCCGAGTCCACAAACACTAGCTTTAAAAATGGAAACAAAATGACATACAAGACATTTGTTTAAAGTCTAAACTATAATATCACATGTTTACTTTTACTTTTCCAATCTCACCATTCATTGACCTATTATTGAGAATAGTCAACAGAAGTATCACGGTCAAAGAGTTTCATGATCGGAAACCATACAATTAGTTGCCCAACAAAGTGGGCAACATCTACGGTGAGGGAGGATAAAACACCCTCACCAATGAGGATGAGAATTTTACTTGTTTTAACAGGTCATGTTACCAGATCTCACATTTGAAACTGCAAAATGGCACTCAAAATTTAAAATAATAATAATAATAATAATAATAATAATAATAATAATAATAATAAAAAATAAATAAACAAAAGAAAATCCGCCATTGGAGAGAACTTTAGAGAAGAAGCAAGCTTCAGCAGTCCCCAAGAAAACAGAGCCAATGTAACCATTCCATTGCCATCGCACCTAGCCTTTTCGCCACCGGAAGCAGTCACACCTTCGTTGAACAACCACCTCTTGACCATATTCCGTTATCCCCACACCCTAGAAATAAATAAAAAAAACCTCATTGCCACTAGTCTCAACGGCCACCGTCTTTACCTGATGCTAGAAGTGCCACAGATCCAGCACACTCAACCATCTCAGCACACCAAATCACAGAACCACATTGCCAAAAAACACAGTCGTCACGCCATTGAACTGCTCCAAGCCTATCACTGCAAAAACCATTGACCCACACAAGCTGCTTCGTGTTGTTGTTGTTTAGCTCTACCTATGACAAGTAACCTCCCTTAATGCCCAACCTCCCACTCCCACCAGTAAATCGCCTACAACAAGTCTAAATTTAGATGACGGTTCCCAAATAAAGCCTAAAAATCATAACTTTACCGCTCAAAGCAGCGCCTGCAGCAAGGATTAACAAAACCCAGATGACAGTTGCTGAAGAAAACCCAAAAGCCATAACATTACCATGCAACAATGAATGCGAGGAAGGAGACAAGCCCAGCGACGACAAGAATAATGAGCACCGGGCTGATGGCCATAATCCCGACAGTGGCCATTGAGGTTGAAGAACAAACCGAAGCCATTGGTGAAGATAAGAAAATCAGGGCATCAATGCAAATGAATAGAATTTCTCACAATAAATTACCAGTAAAGCCTAAATTGTCCAATTTTTTTATTATTGTACCCAATGGAGTTTTTTTTATTCCTCACCTCTGAGGCACCTATCACGGTACCTCACCCTAGATGGCAACAAAGTGTAGTGAAAGAAAATGCAACTGAATTTCAAACACAATTACTAACAACTAATATTTGCCTATAAAAATAAAAAAAAACACAAATCATATGCAACTACTGTTCTGTGACAAAATAGAAAGCTTTCTAACGGAAGTAAACATCAAAATTTGAAAAATTAGCAATATTGAGTCAAAATGTAACCAGAGAAGAAAGAAAAGAAAAAAAAACCAAACTTGCAGTGGCGAAGAGACTCATAGCGTTCCTGCTCAGTCATAACAGTTTTGCCCTTATACTTGTGGGTGATCTCATCATTGCAGCATCCAACAAGGAGATAAGTGTTTGGAAACCTTCAATTAACAAAAGACCAAATGATGATTGCAATAACATGAAAAAGTTCACTCAAACAAAACAACTATAGTAAGTAATTTGCAGAATCATAGACTAATTCAACAGGCTACACAAAACCATAAAAACCTTGTTTTGAAGTGGGAAATCAACTAAATTGAGGATCAATGTATTAGAAGTCAAGTTGACAACCAACCCAATAAACAACAAAACATGGTCATAAAAACGGGTTCTTTTCAAATAAAAAATGAAATACAAGGACATGGGTTGTGAAAAAAAAGACAAAGTTCAATGGGGAAAAAAAATGGAACTAAAAAAAAAACACAGAAAGGGGTTGTTTTCAAATTACAGTTTTTTGGCTTGCTCAAGAGAACGGGCATGGCCGAAGTGAAAGAGATCATAAATCCCATCAGCATATACTCGAACTGGCTTTTCCTTTCTTCCCTTTTCGCCAACTTCACACTCCTCTTGATCTTCCATCACTCTACTGTGAAGGAGTGAAGAATACTTGTGTCGTGGTGTGTTGTGTTGTGCAGAGTCAAAAGCCAGCAACACACTTTTCCTTTTTTTTGTTTTTTGTTTTTTGTTTTTGTTTTTTTTCCTTCTGTTTTTTCCCCTCCCTTTTTTGCTACGTGCGGCCTTTTGATTTTATTTTTTTTCAGTTTTTCAATTACGGTTTCATGTTTTGTTAATTTAAACAAAAATAAATTAAACTTGCTTGCCATCAATCCGGTGGTTTAAATTCAATACCATGCTCCTGTCAAACAAAAAAATTCAATACCATGCACGCTATAATAAGTTAAGTTAAATTAATAAACAACAATACTTAACTAAAGTTTTTTAGGAGTGATTAATGTTGTTCCTTTCACAACCACACCTACTATCTCTATGTACTCTTGGGAATAGATCTCCTCCAGTTCACTTGGATTCTCTCAATTGTAATTCTCTATCGTGAAGATCATATATCCTATTTTTTAAATATTTTTCACACTTTCTCTCTCTTATCTATGCATGGTTGTGATTTCACGAGAGAAAACTTGAGGAAAAAAAAAGGAAAGAATCCTTATCCATGTACTCCTACTATCTCTTTTTTTTTTTGTACAAGTACTCTTACTATCTTTAATCTCTTATAATTACCACTATTAAAACAGTTTTTATCCTATTTTGTGAGAGAAACAGCATCAACCACACCTAAAAAAATCTTTTTTAGGTTTTATCCTTAATAAAATTGCAGCGGAAAACATGAAAGTTTAGACTATTCTTATGTTAAATTGAATTTTTAAATGATTAGTTTGACATCACATCACTTTTTTTCAAATTCTATATTTGGTTTTATCATTTAGTTTTAATTTCTTTTCAATTTATTTCTGATGCGATGATCTGCTTCCTAAGAAGCCTGGATACGAGATACGATATGGGATACAATACGATACAAACACGGGGATATAATTTTTTTTTTAAAATCAAGATACGACACGACTAGGATACTTTAATAAAAATAAAAATAAAAATAAAAATATATAAATATATAAATACACAATTGCAATTTACAATTATTCTCATAAATTATTAAATGTTTTTCCCCACTATTTTCATATTAATAAAATATACAAATATTAAAAATTATTTTTTATTTAATGAGCAATCAGGAGAGACAAATCAACAATTACTGAATGGATGGACTCTCAGTCTCTCACGTGATAACTTCACCTCACATAAATACAAAAGGACAAAAACAACTCCCCTTTGAAGAAAAAACACAATTCCAAAGAACTTTAAATGCGTGGCCCATGTGCTTCCACAGAAGCTGTCTTTCTCTCTCTGCAAGTCTCGTCTTCGGTAAACCAAGCGATTAACCAGAAGTTCAAAACTCTCTCTCTAAACTAGGAAAAAAAACACAGCACCATCAAAGCGTCACCCGCCTAATTCCGCCCCATCGATTCCCAAACAGGCATATCGCAGCCTCCATGGTGCTCTTCGCGCTGTGCTTACTTCGGCTTACCTTCACTCGCCTCCATATCGTCGCTTCTCATCATCTTAGCAAGAAGCATGAGACGGCCACTCTTCCCGAAAGTGAAGAGATCTCCAACACTGCAGGTAGAGAACTTAGCTCTCTGCAACTCCGAGAACCAGAACAGGAATCCTAGCCAGAGAAGAAGGGCTCTGTTTGTGGGGAGACATGCGCGGTTTTTCGTATCGTATCCGAGCAACCCAGCCGTGTTGCTGGTCAAGCAGCCGTATCAGAGGTGTGTCGGTGCCGTATCAGAAATTTTATTTTTTAAAAAAAATAAGGCTAAATTACAAAATTAGTCCTCTATGTTTATTTTAGGTTTCAATTTAGTCCTTTATGTTTTATTTGTTTCGTTACGCTTTAAAAGCTACGTTTTAAAGTTTCTGGGTTCAGTCACTAAAATAATCATGTCAGAAAAGCAAATTCTAAACCACTGACAATTAACTTTTAGTGACGGAAAGGACCAAATTGAAAACTAAAATAAAACGTAGAGGACCAAAACGAAACAAATAAAACGTAGAAGACCAAATTGAAACCTAAAATAAACTTAGAGTACCAATTTTGTAATTTAGCCAAAAAATAAAAATGTGTTGGATACTCGCTAGATACGTATCGAGATGTATCTGACACATATCGGTATCAGATACGTGTCCGACATTGATACTTTCGCATTTTTGGAGTATCGGGGCTACGTAGCTGTTTTTGCTCACCGACAGACCGTTTCTCTCTATCTGCCCTGTCATGCTTTATTAATGGGATTCATTCTGAATCTAGAAATAATTAGATTTGCTCCTTTTTTTGTTTTTTTATATAAAAAAAATGAGACTTGGAGACACATTCTTGCAAGGCCGAGGACCAACGAGGGTTGGGTCTAACGAAAGTGCAGAAGTGGCTAGTCTCCTACAACGGTTAACTAAGGTTCGAATCCATATTGAGAGAGGTACTCATATTTAGTGTCTGATGCGCCTCGAACAGTATTGCCACCGTTGGAGGAGACATGTGAGAAACCAAAAAATTCATGCAAGGCCGAGGAGAATTAGGGATGTAAATAGGGTGGGTCGCTACCCGTCCATTGGATGAATATTTTATTCGTTCACGCCTCATATCCATGTAGGTATCTGTCCAGTGGTGGCCTTGAGCACGATCGGGAGGGGCGACCGCCCAGGGTCTCAATTTCTTAGAGTATCAAATTTTTTTCTTATTAGTAGTATATATCGATATTAAAGTAAAAAAATTTATATATTTAAAATTACATAAAATTTTCTTATAAAAATTAAACAACAACAGTAATTAAACAAGTTGTTTCCTTAAACCAAATCAACTAATGACTGACTATCTAACACGTAATGTTCCATTTCCCTTTGTATCAACAAAAATACTCCTACGATATTGGGTACTAAAACGATGATTGTCATATAGGCACAAAATTAGAGTCTCAACTGGAAAAAATGGGTCTCGTATAATATCTGGTGATAGTCTATTTCTCTCGATCTTTCTGTAACACACTTGTTCACTCATTCTTTTTCTTTCTAATCACTGATATATTGATCTCTCTTACTCTCTATGTCTCAAGTAGCTCTTTCTCTTATCTCTCTGTGCCACAAAAAATGTGGGTCCCCAGTCATCTTTTCCCTTCTCGTCGCACACCAGTCACAGACCCACTTGCAAGCCACCATAGCCATTAAGAGTCATCCACTTCCCAGCCACTGTAAGCCTCCATCATTTTGTTCAAAAACATCAATATCGTAGCAAAAACATTGTGATGAAAATTACTCTAAATACACACAATCAAACCTTGAGTCTGCTAGGGAGTTTTTCAAGATTCGTTATTTTTTATACATTGTAGAAAAAGCAATTGACTCAGTTAATAGAAGATCTGAGCAATATAACACATATGAAGATTTTTGAATTTTTGTTTAGTATTGAAAAGCTTAGATCATTATTTGATAATAACTTGAAATTATGTTTGTTCTCAAGTGTGAGTAATGGGAGTACTGCCGCCACCAGACTTCGTGTCGCATAATGGGGAGTACCGTTAGGGTAAAAGTTCAGACCCCCTGTCATAGTTATTAAACTCGGCGGCCATCGACAGTCAGATCTTGGTCGATGGAGTCATCAAGTGACTGGGTCACCGATTGACCCGCATGACCCAAATCACTATTAAAAATACAAAAAATTATAGCATATATAAATTTTATACTTCAAAACTATAAAAAAATCATACATTACCTTAAAAATCTCAAAAATAAAAATAAAAAAATTCCACAACACTATTAACATAATTAATCAACTCATTCTTCAAATTCAAAAGTTAAAATCCATAACCATAAATAACTAATTAAACAAACAACCATTAAACAACAATGGTCGACTCTCACAAATCCAAATCCAAAACATAATGAAACCACACAATAATTTCTAAGCACAATTAAACAACAAATGTCTCACAAATAACAAAACAACTACAATAATTTGGAATTCAATTCCAAGGAGGCAAATCTGTCTCTTCAAACTCGGGCAATCCTCCTCTTCATCAAAAATTAGAAGCTTCTCCAACATTGCTCTCATTTTGGTTCTCATTGTTCGTGGCCTCGCCTTCATCACCACCATCCTCATCCTCATCCTCATCCAAATTCAATTGATCTATGACAATAACATTATACGTATATGTTAGCAATGACATATAGGGATAACAAATGTGAAACAATAAAGTTATAATCGCAATATAATAAAAACATACCAATATCATTTGAAGATGGCCTGATAGCCATATTTGCATGGTCACTACGTAATGCCTCCAACTCCTCAACGATTAAGAACGGTGGTGAGTCCTCCAATACCCAATTAGAATGATCATGAATTGTTTCAACGTTGATAGGATCATAATTTTGATGCCTCAACCGATTCCTAAGTTAAGTTTGCTCATATATCAACATCGTAACATCTAAGCACATATATTTCTATACACAAAGTTGAATAGGCAATGAAAAATAAACACAACAATACCTTTGTTGCAACCTCAAGTTGTCAGAACTAACATAGACAAGATCATTGAGCTTTTGATGCTCCAACCTATTTCTTTTTTGAATGAATGTGCTCAAAAAGACTCGATTTCGCTCACAACCCGGGGCACTACAAGTTTGGCTTAAGCCACGGATAGCCAACTTTTTCAAATTTGGTGCACCACATCCATAAAGTTCCCACCATTGATCTAGAACATTGCATATAATCATATATTTATATAATGAAATAAAGATTAAAGATAAAAAAATAATGAAGGTTGTCAATCAATAATTTTACCTGGCATCACTTTTTGGCGGTCATTCTTGGCAAATTGTCCTTCCAAAATCAAACTCGTAATCTTTGTATATCCTCATCTCACTTGTCAATTTTGATTGCAAATCAAGATCTCCATGAGAATACTTTTCAATAACATCCAAAAGGCCGGATGTTGTCTTCTCATGTTTTCGAAATTCTTCAGTGTTAAAACGACAAATTGGATTTAACCAATAACCAGCAGCATGAAGATTTTTACGAAGTTGTGAATCCCAACGTTTATCTAAGATTGCCAAGTAAGGTTCCACCACCTTCTTATTTCTTCTAAACCTCCTCACCATCTCCTCTCTAGCTTTATAAAAAGCTTGGTAAAGAAAACCCATGGCAGGTTTATCTTCACTATCAACAATACGCAAAACACGTACGAGTGGTTCAAGACTCTTCACAACATCAAAGACATTTCTTCCAAAACCCTGAGTCTAAGACTAGTTCCACAAAGCTTTTTGCTTTGGCTTCTTGGCATAAGTTGAACTTGTCCATTGCTTACATGTTACCATGGCTCTTAGTGCATCTTTTTGAGCCAAAATACTCAGTAGTGCAATGAAATTAGTGGCAAAGCGGGTTGGAGCAGACGCAATATTTCTTTCCCACCAGATGCTTCCTCATCAAATACAATGCAAAGACAATGGTTATATATGTATTTGGTAATTTTGAGGCATGTGACACAAATTTCACTTACTTCCTCTAATTTTCCAATGTCCGACAACATCAAATTGATGCAATGTGTCGCACAAGGAGACCAATATAAATTGGGAAACTCCGCCTAATAACCTACCAAAGAAGAACATAATTTGCGGCATTATCCGTCACTATGTGAACAACATTTTCGGGGCCAACAAATAACACCACCTCCCTAAAAAGCTTATACAACATATCAGCAGTTTTAGAAGCATGAGAAGCATCAACAGACTTTATGAAAACCGTACCTTTAGGACAATAAACTAAAAAGTTGATGAGAGTTCTCCTACACCGATCACCCACCCATCCGCCATAAAGAGTACAATCGGTTTCTTTCCAAATTTCACGAAAACTCTCTACTTGCTTCTTTGTATCGCCAACCCACTTGTTTAACAAAAAACCACGAATACTATAGAAATTTGGAGCTTTATACCCTGGACCCATACTACAAATAGCATCAATCATAGGCTGAAAATATGCGTAATTAACAAAGATTGAATGGAGTAAGCATCAATCATCCATTTTGAAATAGCAAGGTCACACCTTTCTACCACTTCCTTGCTGCAAAGACACTTTTTATACCAGGTTGAGCACAAGGAGTTGTTACAGGCATAAAATAATTACCAATACGAGTAACCTTCTTCCCTGTTGAGAGATGCTGAAGCTGGTGTTGGTGAAGGATCATCCGTTACCATCACTGACTCTTCACCAAGTGGACAACTAGAAGCCTCATTTTCTTCTGGGGCCTTTCTTTTCTTGTTTTTGCATTCATCTATGTTTTGTTTCATTTGAAAACGAATATCTGCAGACACCTTCTTGCATTGTTCCACTTGCCCTATTTCTCCAGCCAAGTGACTCTTAAACCTATTAATTCCACCTCCTCTTATAATTTTATTACAATAAATACACAACATTGCAGGTTTTCTACCCTCTTCAAAAACTTGTTTGCAATGTGCCCAAGCTGGATCAGTTTTCCCCCTAACATATCTCTGAACCTGAGGTGAATTTTGAGTTGATGCTTCTTCTGATGATGGTATTTCAGGAGTTGACATATCTAATTAAAAAAAATAGGAAGAACAGAAGCAAATATCTGAGAAAATAAGGAAGAATAGAAAAGAAACAACGAAGAACAGAAGAACAGAAGCGAAGAACAGCAGTAAACAAGCAGTAACACATAAGAACAGAAGTAAAACAAGCAGCAAACATCTGATGGCAAAACTGGGAAACTAAAACGCGAGGCACCTGGAACTGAGACGACGAGTGGCGCGACGCGGCGAACGAGCACAGATCGAATCTGGCGAGCAACGGCGATGGGAGCAGCGCAATGATGACTAGGATTCGAATGAGGGAGAGAGAGAACGAATGTGCCGCACCGCTTTCTCGAATCGAGGCGGCGGCAATGAGCCCGAACGACGCGACGGCGAACGACGGCAAATGGCGCGAGCAACGGCGACGGCGATAGCGAACGGCGCAGTGAGGGAGAGGAGAGGAACGAATCTGCTGGTGTTGATTTTCAGTGAGGAGAACGAGTAACCTTCTTTCTGTTTCTGATTTTTTACTTTGATTTTACAAAAAAAAAATGTGTAAAACGGCGTCGTTTTCAGCTTGCCAGGCAAAAAAAAAAATGCAGGACCCGGCTGGGTCACAGATTGACCCAACGGGTCACCGGTTTTTACTCAAAACCGTAGGGTCGCATGCAGATGCGGTGCACTACGATTCGATTACTCGCTCGGCCCGGTCATACCACCGGGTCCCGGTCGAACCGGTTGAACCGGCCGGGCCGAGCCGAGTTTGATAACACTGCCCCCTGTTATGACCTAGTAATTTCCTTTATATGGGGGTGTCCCCTGTTCACACGGTGTTCTACAGTGCACCCAATCATTCACTCTCCCAGACCGTTGGAGGAGGATCGTGGGCAATCATTGGGCTTGGTACTATCCTATCACCAGATGACACATAGCCCTAAATTGTCTGGGTGTAAGGGGAAGGTATGATGTAGTATGACTTGGTACTACTCCTATCGTAGGGAGACATGTAGCCCTACATTATATGAAGTCTGTTGAGCTTCCAATACATAGGAGTCTAGCCGAAAGGTTATGAGCCCCCAATCCATAGTCCGGTCGGCTAGAAGCTATGCTCGGGTATTCGTACTGTAGGCTTCCCAAGGGAACTAGAGGTATAGGTCGGCTGATCCTCCTAGTACATGGCCATTCGGTCGGGTACAGATCACAACCCTTCGAGCGCTGAGCCCAAGGGGCGAAAGAGCTCCACCAGTAACTTCAACCCTTCAGTTTAGGGCCGGACGACCGGATACGGATAATGACTTTCGAGCCGAGCCTGCGGGGCTAAAGCGCCCACCGTAAACTTCACTTCGCTAGGGTCGGATGACCGGATACGGATCACAGCCCTTCGAGCCCCGAGCCCAATGGGCGAAAGCGCTCTACTAACTTCAGCCCTTCAATTTAGGGCCGGACGAACGAATACAGATCACAGCCCTTTGAAAAATAGCCGAACTGGAACATTTAGTAACTGTATCACGTTTTAAATGTTTCGTTGATTGTAATAAAGACGACAACGCTCAACCATTGCATTAGGTGTTCACGCATTAAATGCGTAACCTTCCTAGCCTTGACCCCTTTATTGAATTTCCCTCTGTTACTCCGCCTCAATCTGCTATATATAGGCGTCGCACTTTGCTTTCCCACTCAGCTCACTGCCTCTTTATTCCTGGGCAAGGTGCTTGCTACTTTGTTAGGTGTTCTGAACATTTTTGCCTAATGACTCCCTGGCGAAAATGTCAGAGCATCTAGCATGGGAGATAGTTCCTCGTTGTCCTATTGGTTTGGCAATTGCTTCCTTACTCATAAATTTACGCCAGAAATGTTCAGTGCACCTAATAATTTTTTCGTCTTATCATGTGTTGGAGGTACCATCAAACCCCCTGATAGTGGTGCCAACGCTTCTTTTAGGCATTGGGTATAGAGAGTGGCCGACCGTTTTTTTTGACCGGGTGGTCGTGCTTTTTGACCAGGTCAGAAAAGTAAAGTCCGAGGTACAATTGAAGGATGGAGTGAAATTGTCGCCCGACCGTTCGATCACCATGGGGAAGAAAAAGAAAGGACGCCGAATGAATATCAAGATTGTAGTGTATCTATCTTGTATTTGAACCGGCTGACCAAGTCAATATTATACTTTTCTCTCTCTCCCCCCCTTTTTTTAAACGACTGCTTATCTGACGCGATGTGACTGTTGAGGCGATTTACGCCTCCAAACGATTCCCGATGTACCGCCTCGTTTCTCGCATTGATTCGAAATGATTTGATTAGATGGACACGTGGCATCATCATGTCCCTTCATAAATATGAAAAGTTATCAACCTACACCGTTGAGATCTTTGAAATTGCGACCGTTAGATGGAAACGTGGTATCATTTCTAACCATTAGATTAGCCAATTTTTTATAAAACTAGTTGTATCTTTGCTTCCCCCCAATTTTCCTATTCTCCTTCTCGCTTCTCACTTTCTTCAACACCCACTGGTGCGGTTCTTCTTCTCCGATTCTTCCTTCTGTGATTCCTCATCTCCCTTCCTGCTTGCAGGCTTCACCGCAAGAAGCCTTTCACAGGATCAGGATTTCGTTCCTGCGTTTTCCACCAGGTATTCTTCTTGCACCCTAATTTTTCCCTTTTGCTAGCGAATTTGGGGATTTGTTTGCCGCATTATTTTGCATAGTTGGGTTTCGAATACTGGCGCTTTGCTCTGAAATTCGCAATTTCGTTAGTAGATCAAAAATTGTATTAGCTTTCTATCATCGATTTTGCGTTTATCTTTTTGGATTTTGTTTGCTCCGTTTTTGAATTGCGTTGTTCTTCTCCTTTGTTCGCCATTGTTACGCTGTCAAGCTTTGTCGAATATGATTAGAACTTTTATTTATGATGATGGGGAGGAGGAACAAGAAGAATCGCTCGTTCGTCATAGGCGTTCGGTGACTTCTCAGAAGCCTCCTCTCGAAACCCTAATTGAGAGGGGTAGACGATTGTTTGATGAGTTTAGTGAGGATTCTTCTGGGGGGCGAATGACGTAGCTGATGATGATTGCTATATTATGTCAGGTCCACTCATGGCTGATGCAACGTCATCAAATCAAACAGCCCCTCAAGACGATATGGATGATCCTTCATATGATTGGGTCTCGACTGAAGTTCGTCGCGCGAGGACGAAGTATGTGACCTCTGAACTCGCCTATAGGAATACAAATGGGTTTCTTACTCAGCCCACAAAGGCTATGTGGAGGTACTGCCTTGCCGAGAAGACAAAGCGATTTGTAAAGAGCAAACAGACGACACCCAACCGAAGTATACCTATGTGTACAAAACACTTTTCAAGGCTTGGCATTCGGTGTCCCTTTACTAATTTTCAATGTAAAATCCCTTGTATGTTGAATGCTGCTCCGACGCCAATACATCCGAATGGTTGGGCGTACATTCGTGCATTAGAGATTATGTATGACGCTATTGGAATGGTGGCATCGGCCCTAAGATTTTTTAGCTTTTTTCGTAGCGGGTCCTCTACCCCTTTGAATTGGATGTCAATAGGGAATCTGCCTCGCTACCTGTTCAAGACCGTATACGCCTCTAGTTACAAAAAATTTAAGGATAAATTTTTCCGAGTTCGTGTCGGTCCTCGTTGTCCGAATCTTCTTATTAATGAGGATGGTCATGAAAAATTTCCTTTGTATTGGACCCACGATCCTCGCAAAAATTTTAGGATAGAGCGATCGTTGTTGTTAGTGAAAGAGAAAGAGGACGTGAACCATCTTTCATCCGTTCATCTTTCATCCGTTCAACTGATGCGCGCGTATGGCTTAATTGCCATGGAGTACAAAGTGCAGGGTCTTTTTGATTATTTGAGTAAATTCTGTTGACAAGTGACTCCAAACACAAGAGGGGGGTGAATTGTGTGTGAACAGTGCTTTCAAAAACTTTTGGAGAAATAAGTGCTAATTATGAGTTGCGAAAATATTAATGTGAAATAGATAAATCACTTGAAGAATAAATTGCAAACGAGTTAAAAATAAAGTAAATAGTAAGATATAAATAACAATAAAATAAAGTACAGAAATTTAATTGGTGAAAAGAGAGAGATAAGGAGTAAAAAAGCACACCACAAATTATCCAGGTTCGCCACCTAACACCCCTGGCCTACGCCCCGTCTCCCAAAGCAAACCACTATGGGATTTTCACTAAGACACTAGCTTTTAAATCGAGGTTCACTAGAAACCTTTACAACTCTAAACCAGAGCAATACGTTCAAGAGATATCACCTCTATGAACACCTTGGGATTCCTACCCAAAAATAAATGATTTTCACAAATAAAATGAGACGAAAGATACACTCAATAGTGCGGATATAACAAATTGAAGCTCAAATAATACAACTCAAATTATGTAGAATAAAAAGACTCTCAAAAATTGTGCTCAAATAAGTGTGAGTGATGAAAAATATTTGTGAGTTTTTGGCACAAAATTAAGCAACTGCGTTGTTGTCGTTGTGTTGTAAGAAAGAGCAGCGTTGTTTATTTATAGACCGACCGAGGAGCGTCTCACGCACTTAAAAAAAATGACCGATTGAAGATTTGACCAGTTGCAGGATGATTATTAAAAGGATTTGTCGTTGCGGCATTTAAAAAGATTTGTCCGTTCGCGTCGATTTGTCCGTTGGAATTTGTCCGCTATGTTGAACATGAAAGAATTGAAAACACTGAGACGGCTCGGCATACGACCTCACGAAGGCGGCTTTCGGCGGACGACCTCAAGACAAGCGGCTCGGCCAGACGACCTCGCCACCGCGGCTCGACAGACGACCTCGACACGGCTTCGGCAAAGACCTCGGCACCACGACCTCGGCACCTGACACACGCGCATACGACCTCCTCATCATTTCGGTCCTCATAGCTCGATGCAGCGACCTCATCGGCTCGACACGGATCATCACCATCACGCGACCTCTGACGCGACCTCATAAGCTTGACACGCGACCTCCTCCTCGATTCGACATACGACTTCCTCGAGCTCAACATCCGACTTCCTCCTCACCGACATCCGATTTCCTCAGAGCTCGACATCCGACTTCCTCACTCGACATCCGACACGAGATATGCATGTCAAAATATTTTGTGCGTGTGTGATTTAATTTTAATTGAGAGCTTTATTACTACTTACAAATTGTCTTAATAAAGATAAATAAATACCCGTAACCCAAAGACTTGAGAAACAATCATTCTTGATACGCGTCTTGGTATTCTTTTCCACTTTTGCACGGTTGACTATTTGCAAAGCTCCTTTGTCAATCATCAAAATCATCACTCACAAGGCGTGTATTCACAGACTCCCTCTTTTTGATGATGACAAACATCTCATGGAGGGTTTTTTAGTAAAAATATAATCATGATATAGCAATGAGATATAAGCAAGGATTTTCAATAAAAGAAATCAGAGATTAAGCACAATATTTAGAAAAACTCCCTCACAATATGCATTGTTTTTCAATAAAAGATATCAGAGTTTAAGCACAATATTTAGAAAAACTCCCCCTCACAATATGCATGATATAATTTACTCCGCCTGAATCATAAAACTCTCCCCCTTTTGGCAACATCAAAAAGCGGAAAAGATAAAGGAAAGGCATGTAAAGCGTATGCATATCGTGTAACTAGATGGCGAAAAATAATAGAGTATCAAGGGTTCAATGAAGCATAATTGTTTGCGATTAACATAACCTCGCACAAACTTTTATTTTAGCGATTACGGGAAGGGCGGTTGCATTTCTCCACTTTTAGTCTTGGTAAGGAACATGCATAAAAATGTTAGCACACTCCAACGCCAAGTTAGAACTTATTCATAATAAAATGCACTCACACGCAAATATTCAATGCATGATTGATCTAAAATTCCTAACTCGGTTCTTATAAAAAAGAAGCTTTCTTTAGGCAAAGGTTTAGTAAAAATATCTGCGAGTTGTTTAGATGTTTCCACAAACTCAATCACACAATCTCCTTTTTGAACATGATCTCTAATAAAATGGTGCCTAATTTCTATGTGTTTGGTCCGGGAGTGATAAACCGGATTTTTAGTGAGGTTTATGGCACTAGTATTGTCACACTTTATTGGAACAGTTTTCAAATTAATCCCATAATCATTCAACTGTTGTTTCATCCAAATAATCTGTGCGCAACAACTACCTGCCGCAACATATTCCGCTTCGGCAGTGGACAAAGCCACACTGGCTTGTTTCTTACTATGCCATGAAACCAAGGCATTCCCAAGTAAGTGACATGTCCCACTAGTGCTTTTTCGGTCCATTTTGCAACCCGCAAAATCCGAATCCGAGTACCCAATAAGTGTGCAGTCAGCACCTTTGGGGTACCATAAACCCGTGTTTTGTGTGCCAATGAGGTATCTCATAATGCGTTTTACAGCAGAGAGATGTGATTCCTTAGGACTAGCTTGAAAACGTGCACACATACAAACACTAAACATAATATCGTGATCGACTAGCAGTGAGATAGAGAAGAGATCCTATCATACCTCTATACTTACTTACTTCGACCGACTTACCACCTTCATCTTTGTCAAGATAGCATGATGTGCTCATGGGAGTTGAGATTTCTTTGGCGTTGCTCATTCCAAATCTTTTAAGCAACTCCTTGCAATATTTGGATTGATTTATAAAAATTCCTTCTTTTGTTTGTTTGATTTGAAGACCAAGGAAGTAGTTGAGCTCTCCCATCATGGACATTTCAAACTCACTTTGCATGATTTTGGAAAAATCTTCACACAAAGACTCATTAGTAGCACCAAAGATGATATCGTCAACATAAATTTGAACAAGTAAAATGTCATGATTTTTGTGTTTAATGAAAAGAGTGGTATCAACTTTTCCTCTTTCAAAACCTTTTTCAAGTAAATATTTGCTCAACCTTCGTACCAAGCTCTCTGAGCTTGTTTTAAACCATATAAAGCCTTTTTCAATTTGAAAACATGATTTGGAAATTCAAAATTTTCAAAGCGGGAGGTTGATCAACATATGCTTCTTCTTGACTAACGCCATTAAGAATTCCCCTTTTAACATGCATATGAAAAAGTTTGAAATCCATGACTCATGCAAATGCGAGAAGCATGCGAATAGCTTCGACTCTAGCCACGGGTGCCTAGGTTTCATCGAAATCTATGCCCTCTTGTTGGTTATAGCCTTTGCAACAAGTCTAGCTTTATTTCTAACAATGATACCGCTTTCATCAAGCTTATTGCGAAAGACCCATTTGGTCCCAATGACTAGGTGATCTTTAGGCCTAGGGACAAGTTCCCAAACATCATTTCTCTCAAATTGATTTAATTCCTCTTGCATAGCAAGTGGTCCAATGCTCATCAAAGATGGCTTCATTGACGTCATTTGGTTCAATTTGAGAGACAAAGGCCATATGATGACATGCATGATTAAGAGAGTTTAGTCGTTACTCCCTTTCGAGATATCACCTATTATGTTGTTAAGAGGATGGTTCTTTGAGACTCTCCATTCCTTTGGAAGATTTGAGTGAGAGAGTTCTTGAGAGGTTGAGGCAAGGACTCTTGATCCTCCTTTGAACTTTGATCTCTCTTGTTCCTCTAAATAGGTATCTCTAACACTTCGCAAGATCATCAACACTTTCTTCTCTTGAAGATTTGGGGTTAGATTCATCAAAAGAAACATGCACGATTCTTCAACGGTTAAAGCATCGTTTATTAAAAATTCGATAGGCTTTACTAGAAGTGGAATATCCAAGAAATAAACCTTCATCGCCTTTAGCATCAAATTTTCCAAGGTTATTCTTACCATTGTTTAGGACAAAACACTTGCATCCAAAAGCGTGAAGGTGGGAAATGTTGGGCTTCCTTCCTTTGTAGAGTTCATACGGTGTTTGTTTAAGGATCGGCCTTATAAGAACTTCGATTCATCACATAGCAAGTGCTCACTGCCCGCCTCAAAAGTACTTAGGAAGGTTAGTCTCATTGAGCATCGTCCTCGCTAGCTCTTCAAGAGACCGATTTTTCCTTTCAACCACTCCATTTTGTTGCGGTGTCCTTGGAGCAGAAAAGTTGTGATCGATGCCATTTTCTGTGCAAAATGCTTCAAATGCTTCATTCTCAAATTCCCCACCATGATCACTCGAATGGAAGCAATGTTAAGTCCGCTTCTCATTTTGTATAACCTTTGCAAGTTTTCGAAAAGCATTAAAAGCATCATTTTTGTGAGAAATAAATAAAGTCCATGTATAGCGAGAATAGTCATCCACAATAACAAGAGCATAGTAATTGCCACCAAAGCTTTTAGTTCTAGAAGGGCCAAATAAATCCATATGTAAAAGTTGTAAAGGCCGATTTGTTGAAACAATATTTTTAGATTTGAAAGAAGCCTTTACTTGTTTTCCCTTTTGACATGCATCGCAAAGTTTATCTTTTTCAAAGCGGAGCTTTGGTAAGCCAATTACTAAGTCCTTTCGAACCAACTTATTAAGATGATCCATGTGAATATGAGCCATTCTCCTATGTCATAGCCAAGATTCATCCTCTTTACTAATAAGACAACATGCATCATTTGAAGGTATTTTATCTAAATCAAGCATATAGATATTTCCAATTCTAGGTCCAATAACAATAACATTTTCATTTATAGAATCCATGACCATGCATTTTGAAGAATCGAAAACCACTTTATTTCCTTTATCACAAAGTTGACTAATGCTTAGCAAATTATGCTTCAAACCATCCACATACAAAACATTTTCAATAGTGGGATTAGGACTCTTACCAATAGAACCAATTCCAAGAATTTTACCTTTATTATTATCACCATAACAAACATAACCTTTATTTTTGGGTTCGAGAGGAGAACTTGCTTTTGTCTCTGTCATGTGCTTTGAGCAAACCGCCATTCAAGATACCAATTTGAATCTTTGGCTTTCAAGCACACCGCAAAATAAAATCAGGTTTTAACTTTTGGTACCCAAACTAAGTCAGTCCAGATGAGTTAGTTTTTGGCAAAGTACCCTTTGGAATCCATATCTTTTGCCAACCACATTCTTGTTCTTTCTAATATTGCAAATGGAGGCAAGTGACCATTTCTACCACAAAGTGAAAGCATTTAATGAAAGGACTACTTGAGGGTTCATTGTGATTGACGAGTTTAAAAGATTTTTCATGAATTTTTGGATGATAACCTAAACCACTTTTCTAAAAGTACCTTTTTGGTTTCCTAAAATAATGTTTAGATTATCTCTTCCCATTGTAAATTTTGCAAGAGTGTTATTTAAATCCTCAACCTTATTTTTCAAAACACTACACTCATTGCATTTTAAAACTTCATCTTTTTATTTTCACAAGATATGGGAGGAGAAGTTTCAATCACAAAGAACTTGTTTTTCTTTAAGAATCACTATCTCTTTGTTTAAAATTTCAATTTTTGATTCAAGAGAAGAGATGGTTTTCTTAGAAGAAAGAACAATTTTTCCAAGTTTAATCGTTTCATTATTTAATTCTTCACAAGCAATAAGCGACTCATCATAAGTTAAAGGAGATTCGAGTTCAAGAGCATTTACCTCATCCTCCTCGTGGTTTGCCATGAGACATAAATTGGCCTCGGTAGTACCTTCATGGGTCAATAGAAGGGTGTCCCGCATTTCTTAAGCAGTCTTGCAATTTGAGACCCTATAGAACTCATCGTAGCTTAAAGCGTAAGTGATGATGTTCTTAGCCTTCAAATTGTATTGGACCTTTTTCTTATCATCTTCGGTCCAAAGTGATCTTGGTTTGTCTACCACTGCATCATTAATTGATTGAGTGGGGACAAATGGACCATTTTCCACAAGATCCCAAATATCAAGATCAACACCCTCAAGAAAGATTTGCGATTCTATCCTTCCAATAACCATACCCTCACCATTGAAAAATGGGGTCTGTTCATGGAAGTTCCTTCAGAATTGTTTGAAGTCATTCTCTTGAGACAGTTAAGTCCTTTATACAAGATTCTAGCTCGATGCCACTTGTTGACAAGTGACTCCAAACACAAGAGGGTGAATTGTGTGTGAATCTGCTTTCAAAAACTTTTGGAGAAATAAGTGCTAATTATGAGTTGCGAAAATATTAATGTGAAATAGATAAATCACTTGAAGAATAAATTGCAAACGAGTTAAAAATAAAGTAAATAGTAAGATATAAATAACAATAAAATAAAGTCTGTAAATTTAATTGATCAAAAGTAGAGAGATAAGGAGTAAAAAAGCACACAACAAATTATCCAGGTTCGCCACCTAACACCCCTGTGGCCTACGCCCCGTCTCCCAAAGCAAACCACTATGGGATTTTCACTAAGACACTAGCTTTTAAATCAGGTTCACTAGAAACCTTTACAACTCTAAACCAGAGCAATACGCTCAAGAGATATCACCTCTCTATGAACACCTTGGGATTCCTACCCAAAAATAAATGATTTTCACAAATAAAATGAGACGAAAAAGATACACTCAATAGTGCAGATATAACAAATCAAGCTCAAATAATACAACTCAAATTATGTAGAATAAAAAGACTCTCAAAAATTGTGCTCAAATAAGTGTGAGTGATGAAAAATATTTGACAGAGTTTTTGGCACAAAAATTAAGCAATGCGTTGTTGTCGTTGTGTTGTAAGAAAGAGCACAGCGTTGTTTATTTATAGACCGACCGAGGAGCGTCTCACGCACTTAAAAAAAAATGACCGTTGAAGATTTGACCGTTGCAGGATGATTATTAAAAGGATTTGTCGCTGCAAAGATTTAAAAAGATTTGTCCGTTCGCGTCGATTTGTCCGTTGGAATTTGTCCGTTGCGTTGAACATGAAAGAATTGAAAACACTGAGACGGCTCGGCATACGACCTCAAGAAGGCGGCTCGGCGGACGACCTCGAAGACGGCTCGGCCAGACGACCTCGCCACACGGCTCGACAGACGACCTCGACACGGCTCGGCAAAGACTCCCAAGACACGACCTCGGCAGACACGACTCTGCATACGACCTCCTCATCACCTCGGTCCTCATAGCTCCTAAGACGCGACCTCATAAGCTCGACACGCGACCTCCTCCTCGATTCGACATACGACTTCCTCGAGCTCAACATCCGACTTCCTCCTCACCGACATCCGATTTCCTCGAGCTCGACATCCGACTTCCTCACCGACATCCGACACGAGATATGCATGTCAAAATATTTTGTGCGTGTGTGATTTAATTTTAATTGAGAGCTTTTTATTACTACTTACAAATTGTCTTAATAAAGATAAATAAATACCCAGAACCCAAAGACTTGAGAAACAATCATTCTTGATACGCGTCTTGGTATTCTTTTCCACTTTTTGCACGGTTGACTATTTGCAAAGCTCCCTTTTGTCAATCATCAAAATCATCCTGTCAAGGCATGTATTCACAAATTCTTGCTCACTCCCTTGTTTGTTCTATTATTTTCTGTCGATTGTTGTTGCTAATCTGGTCTTATCTTGTAGAGGCTCGTGGAATGGCTCCCATTTCTGTTGAAGAGAGGCGCCGCCTTAGGGACCAGTTGAAGAGAGAGAGGGAATTGACCGACTCGGGTAACACCCCGTTCGACCATACAAAGAATAAGAGGTCGAGTCATGCTGTCGGTGGCAGTGATTCGGACGCCACCCGCTCGGATCTGCTTCTCAACAAAAAACAGCGGACCGAGGATGAAGGTGAAGAAGAGGAGCGCTCTGTCGGCGAAGTGGATGGTTCTACTGCAATTCCTCAACAACAGGCAACTCCTCCTCCACTTGCCGTTGTTCAGCCCACGTCCGGTGAAGACTGGCGTACAGTTCTGGCGTACGAGAATCATGACGCTCCCGTGAAATCTATTTGGGACCGTCGATTTCCATTTCATAAGGCGATTAACTGTCATATTGGGGAGAAAGATCCAGATAAGTTGTAGTGGATCAGATTTGTTCAAGCTATGCAGGCGATAGAAGTGTATTCCACTTGGGTTTCTTCTTTAGCCCGTATGTCTGAGATATCATTTGGGTCTGCATTGGCCGAAAGTTCTCAATCGACTGATGTTGTTGCGAGGTTGAATGATCAAATGAAATCTTATAGGTCGAAGGCCCACAAAGCTGAAAAGAAGGTTCGGGCTACTGATGAGAAGTTAAAGACCATTACTGATCAGCACGACCGATTGGCCAATGAGAATACTACTTTGCAAATCGAAAAGGTTAGACTAGAAGAAGGTTTGAAGAATAAGACCGATGAATTTAACGATTTGACCTCGAAATTCAATGATTTGAACTTGAAGGTTACTGCGCTGATCGCTTAAAAGGAGCTTTGGCGATCAAGGTCGAAGAGTTGAAGAACGAGTCGGTCGGCGAATATGATCGAGGCTTTGAGAACGCCCTGGAGTAGGTTAAAACTTTGCATGAAGGCATTGATTTGTCAACCACCGACCCTGATGCGACTATCGTGGATGGTCGAGTTATTTGCCCTCCTTAGCCGCTAACTTTTTACTCGTTCAGACATTTTACGAATTAAATAGTTTGTAGCTTTATGACTTGCAATCATGACTTGATGAACAAGTTCCTTGTTTGATATTTTGGATGACCTCGCTTACTTCTGAAACGATATTGTCTTGTTGTAGAATAGCTTTGAATGAATTAACCGGGTATTCGATACTATTAACTTGAACGTTCCTTCCTAGTCGGTAACTCATAGTTTGTCCGATCGATTACTCGCAACCTCCTTAATTAACCGGGCCATTTTGGCCGAGTAACTCGGTATTCAGCTGAGCTTTCGGTTAGTTTGTACTGGGCCGGTTATCGACCAGACGGTTTCTTCGGTCTGGATGACCGAATCTATCTCTGCGATTAGTGTTCCTGGGGGTTGGGTTGCGAGTATCATTTTTGCGAAAGCTCTATTCTGCTTCCTTGTTATCTCTGGCCTTCTTACCAGCAGTGTTCTCCTCAGCATCGATGTGTTTCTCCGCATGCAACCTGATTTCGTCCATAGAACGAGGCTTTTTTAGCACCAACGCCTCGCTAGAATTACCGGGTTGTAAACCCTTCATAAACGCAGATACGAAGAACTTTTTGTCTGGCTTCTCAACTTGAACGGTCGTTTTATTAAACCTAGATAAGAAACTCTTCAGTGGTTCGTTCGCCCCTTGTCGAACATCAAAGAGATCCGACACCTCAACCTGCTTTTTCTTGTTAGCGGAGAACTGAGCCACAAATCTTGTGGCCAAGTCCTCGAAGCTGGTTACCGACTGGCTTGGAAGGCCGGTGAACCACTTCAGCGCAACCTCCTTCAGCATTCCCGCGAACATCTTGCGACTGACCGCATCGTCTCCGCCACTTATGAACATTTGGGTCTGGAAAGTCGCTACATGGCTTTAAGGGTCTCTAGTACCGTTGAAAGCATCAATAATCGGCTCGCGAAATCGTTGTGGGACGGGTGTATTCTGTATTTCCTCTGAGAAAGGTTGGAAACCGCGAGGAGGAGGTCTCACATGATCGTCCCCTCAGGTGGTATTACGCAGTGCCTCAAGCTGTTCTTGCAGCTCCCTTTCTCGTGCTTCTACTGCCTGACTACACAGTAGTTGCTCCTCGTTTTGACGTTGGAGTGTTCGAATGGCTTCCATCATCTCCACTATCCTAGGGTTTCCTTCGTCCTCCATATCGGAAGAGTCAGAATGCCCACAGCCATTGCTTCTCATTCGTACCATCTTCAAAGTTTTCGAAAGAAAAGCTCGTCGCTCAAGTAGAGAGCATCGGGAAAAGCGTTTTCACCGATGGCCCCACGGTGGGCGCCAATGTTCTCAAGTGTGAGTAATGGGAGTACTGTCGCCACTAGACTTCGTGTCGCCTAATGGGGAGTACCTTTAGGGTAAAAGTTCAGACCCCCTGTTATGACCTAGTAATTTCCTTTATATAGGGGTGTCCCCTGTTCACACGGTGTTCTACAGTGCACCCAATCATTCACTCTCCCAGACCGTTGGAGGAGGATCATGGGCAATCATTGGGCTTGGTACTATCCTATCGCCAGATGACACGTAGCCCTAAATCGTCTAGGTGTAAGGGGAAGGTATGAGGGTAGTACGACTTGGTACTACTCCTATTGTAGGGCGACACGTAGCCCTACGTCATATGAAGTCTGTTGAGCTTCCAGTACATAGGAGTCCAGCCGAAAGGTTATGAGCCCCAATCCATAGTTCGGTCGGCCAGAAGCTATGCTCGGCTATTCGTACCGTAGGCTTCCCAAGGAGGACTAGAGGTATAGGTCAGCCGATCCTCCTAGTACACGGCCATCCGGTCGGGTACGGATCAATGTTGCATACATCTTGAAACTTATCTAAAACATGATAATTCTTATGATCTAGATGGTGAAAAGTTATTTGAAGAATTAAAAGTCATTAGAGAGGTTTTAACAGTTGAATCAAAATCATATTATATGATATTGATTTCTTACACGACTTATAGAATAATATTAATTATCATTATTATTGTTGTATCTGGCGAAAGAAATTTCTAAATTGACATTATTAAAATCTTATTTGCATTCTACTATCACAATATAGATTGAATGGTTTTGCTTTGATTTCTATCAAAAATGTTTTTTGAAGAACATTGATTATGAATCGATTATTAATGATTTTACAAAAAATTGTAAGAAAGATAATATTTAAATGATTATGAGGGCATCATTTTCTTGATTCTCCCAAGATACCCAAAATCTAAGGACCGAAGTTGTCTCTGTCGTGCGGGTTTTAAACAATATTTTTTTTAATATCGATAGGTAACACTCAGTATCCATGGATATACTACTATATAAAGGAAACTTTTAAATTTTTTATATTATGAAATTAATTTTAAAATTTTGATTGTAATGTATAAAACAAATGCTTTACTTTTTGCTAACCATAAGCCCAAAATTGTTTCTTAGGGCCTTCAAATCGACAATGTTAGGAAGATATATGTGATATCACAATAGTATTTAAGTAATTTCATATAGCTGGTAACTGAGGGAGTGGATACCACAATACCCACCACCTACCCGTTAATAAACGGGTAGAAAAATATTCGTTTATTTTACCCACGGTACCCATTAAGATATCCATATCATGCGCATCATTATTTCATATCATAAAATAAATCAGTAAATTTCAACTAAAGTAAAAAATATTATTAATAAATTATTTATTAAAATTTTTACTAATAATAAAATAATTCTTTTGTTAAAAAACAATAAAAATATATAAATTTAGTTTTACATATAGTTATAGTTTTTAGTGATACACAGTGACTGTAGGTATAAGTGAAACACTTTTACCTACGGACACTTACATCACTCAATGGTTAAAATCATATGTATAAGTTTTAAACTTCAAGCAGCAATCGGTACAACTTTTACCTATGGATGCAGCGGTTTCTATGCAAGACTTTTACCTACGGACAACGTCTGTCACTAAAAGTAACATTTATATATTTTAGTATTTTGAAAGAGGGAGGGGCTAAAGCCCATGCTTGCCTCTCCCTAGATCCGTCCCTTAACCTCAGTGAGAATTTACGATGAAATTTATGTATAGTCTACCGACAAGAGAATTCAATATTCGAACCTAAGTCACAGTTAATGCGAGCAAAATATCTGACCATATATGCCAACCTCGTTGACAAAGTCTTTTAAAATTATAAATTCGTTGAAATATAAATACACTTAACTATATTATCTATGTATTTTTACTTAATAACAATGGCTATATATAAGCTTTCACATGTCTATTTTTCCTAGCTATTATTTTCTAGATTTAGGAAATAATATAAATTCTACCACAAAAATATTATTGTCGACTTCGTTGCACTTAAATAGGAAGTGAATGATAAAATAACCAATATGTACTAGTCGAGTGGAAACATTGCTTTTCAAAACAATTTCTTTTGTCTATGACCCTCAATATTAGATTTTAGAATAAAGGCACTTGAACTTATTTAAAGGTTACGAAGTTTTTTCAATGCTTGTTTTTACATCCAAAATATTTGAATTTAAGACCTTGTTGAAGGAGAACAAATAAAACATCTATTTTACCAAGTATTGCATTTATTATTATTTATATTGTCATTATTGTGCACTTAGATTATTAAATTTTAATATAATATGATATAACATAAATAAATATTCTATCATATTTGAACATTTAAAATTATGAAAATATGAATCGGAATATAATTCCAGTTACACATTTTTCAGGTGTTTTCCATTTTATTTTAAATTTGTTAACGAAAAAGATTAATGCTCTTAATAAATGAAAAAACCATTTACGTTTTTTTAAAATTAAATTCCGTATTTGATGTTATATCCTGGTTCAAATTTTTATTTATAAAATTAACAATAACTCTGCCCAGCATCCTTCAATAATTGTTGGATTGATCATAAGGAGTATAGGTTCTTTGTGGAAAATTGTTGGGCAGAGTTTCAGTTGGATGGATGTAAAGGCTATGTTTTAAAAGAAAAATTCAAGAATCTTAAGAATAATCTGAGAAAGTGGAACAAAGAGGTCTTTGGTGTGGTGGACCTTAATATTGCAAACACTGTGGTTGAGATTAATCAATTGGATGATATTGTGGTTGCAGGGGGTTGTAAATCCAGATCAAAGAAGATTATTGCAGACTCAGTTTTGGAAACAGTTGCATAACAAGGAGAGCTTGTTGATGCAAAAATCAAGAGTTAAATGGATTGCGGAAGGGGTTTCCAATACTAGGTACTTCCATGCTTGCTTAAATTATAGGAGGAGTTTAGCCTGATTTCTTTGATTGGATGTTTATATAAAACCGTTGCAAAAGTCTTGGCGTCAAGGCTTAAAGTGGTCTTAAATAGAATTATTTCTTCTTTCCAGACAACCTTCCTACCTCAGAGACAGATCTTGGATGGGGTGTTAATTGCAAATGAGTTGGTTGATTTGGCGAAAAGAAGGAAGGACAGGTGCTTATTGTTAAAGGTTGATTTTGAAAAGGCCTATGACTCTGTTGACTGGGGTTTCTTGGAATATATGCTCTCTAGGATGGGCTTTGATTCCCAATGGAGAAGTTGGATGAAAGTCTGCATTAGGTCTACTACGATGTCAGTCCTTGATAATGGGAGCCCTACAGCGGACTTCCCGACATCCCGGGGTTTAAGACAGGGTGACCCACTGGCACCATTCCTTTTCCTCATTGTGGCTGAAGGCTTATCGGGGATGGTGCAAAAAGCAGTGCAATTGAATGTTCTCTTGGAGTATAAGGCATTTCCGGATGTCTCTTTTCCAATCCTGCAGTATGCTGATGACACCATAATTATGTGTGAGCTAACTTGGGGGAATTTATGGAGGATAAAATCCATTCTGAGAGGCTTTGAATTGGTCTCAGGCCTTAAAATCAATTTTTTTAAGAGTAATCTTTATGCTATTAATGTTGATGACAGGTTCTTGAATGCTACAACTTCCTTTCTTTCCTGCAGGGTGAGTACTATCCCCTTCAAGTTTCTGGGCATTCCGGTAGGGGCCAATCCAAGGCTGTCTTCCACTTGGAATCCTATTATTGAGTTGATGAAGAAGAGACTGTCTTCTTGGAAGCGTTCGCATCTCTTGATTGGTGGTAGAGTGGCACTAATTAATTTTGTTTTGAATAGTCTCCTGGTTTATTGGTTCTCCTTCTACAAAGCTCCAAAAAAGGTTATTAATTCTCTTATCAGTATCCAAAGGAATTTTTTGTGGGGTGGAAACTCTGAGACTAAGAAGATTTGCTAGGTAAGTTGGAAAATGGTTTATGAACCAAAAGAGTTTGGAGGTTTGGGGGTAAAAGATTTAGAGCTCTTTAATGCTAGCCTGCTTACAAAATGAAAATGGCGTTGTCTATGTGATGTCAGGGCGGTTTGGAAGAACCTTCTGGCGCAGAAATATGGTCCTCTATGTAATGGCATCTTGGATCAAGGGACAATAAGGAGGAATTTCTCCATTTGGTGGCGAGATTTAATCTCTCTCTTTCCGGAATGGTTTCATGATGCAGTCGGAGTGCATCTGGGTAATGGTGAGCAAGTAAATTTTTAGAGTGATAATTGGCTGGGCGCTCATTCTATTAAGTCCGATTTCCCTGATCTTTGTCATCTAGCTGCCAATACCTCTACCTGTGTAGTTAACTGTGGGTCTTGGGTGAATGGGCGATGGTGTTGGCAATGGTATTGGGCTCGGCCGTTGCAGCCTGATGAGGATAATATGAGGCAGTAGCTGGAGGTTTTGTTGCAGGGTGTAGCACCGAGTGTTGCTACTGCTGACAGGTGGTTTTGGAAGCACAACTCGACTGAAATATTTACTGTTAAATCTGCTTACCATCTTTTGGCGGGGATGTCTCGTGGCTTTGATAGTGCTTCGGATGTCAGGATGTCCAAAGTTTGGAAGGGTGTGTGGTGTTCTGCTATTCCTTCGAAAGTAGCTGTAATGATTTGGAGGCTAATGTTGGACAGGCTTCCCACAAGATCCGTACTGATTAGTCGTTGTATTATTATGCCTAATCATAATGCTTGTTGTGTTCTTTGCTTCCATCAGGAGGAAACTGTAAGTCATTTATTTTTTTCCTGTACTTTTTCCTATGCGGTGTGGAGTTCTATCTACTCTTGGATTGGTCTCTCTGGGGCTTGGCATTGTGATGGTGTTGCAAATTTCCTTCAATATGGGCAGTTGCGTTTGGGAAAGGTGAAGAAAAATGTTAGGTTCTTAATTTGGTGTGTTATGGTGTGGGAGTTGTGATCTTTAAGGAATAATATACTATTCAGGGGAGATGTTGCTGCAAATACTGAAATTGTGGCTAAGATCAAGGTCATATTGTGGGGATGGTTCATTGCCAGAACTGGGAGAAATTTGGGTTGGCAATTTTCTGATTGGTGTTTGAGCCGTATGAGTTGCTTACAATCTGTTAAGTGACTCCTTTCCTTCATATTAGTTTGCTGATTGTTGGGTTGTTTTTTTTTCTTTGTTGGTGCACTTTCTCACTCTTGTATCCCATGGTTGCTGTATTCTTTTTCCTCTCTTAGTCTTTTTCCCAAAGAGTTTTGGCTCTGGGAGGTTTTAACGAGGCACTTCCATGTTGTTAAGGGTTGGAGTACCCCTCGTACTCCCTTAATAAAATTCTCTTTGCTTATCAAAAAAAAAATCAAGAACAAGGAATATGATTTAAGTTATTTAAATTTAAATGTTATTCAAAAAATAACCATAGTAATAGATAATTGAATATGGTGTCTTTTGGTATCTTTTATGCAAAAAGGTACTCCATTTGCATGGGAATTGGTAAGTATCTCGTTAATATATATAATAAAATAAGGGTATAAAAGAAAATTAGCAATTAATACAACTAAACATGGGTCTATGTTTCATATAATTAGGACCACAAAAAGGTATTATTTTGTTTCTTATAAATAGGACTGGATTATAAATGAATACTATAACTTTAAAATAATTTCAAGATAATAAAATCATTAAGAAAGACATTACTCTTTATTATTTTAAAGAGTAAAACCTTGGTTATATATATCATCTTTTATCTGGTCAAGAATAGGGTCTTTGTATCGGAGAATTCGAGGACGAAAAGAACGGTGAGTTTCATGTTTTTCTCTATTCTTTTTTTTCTTTTCTTTTTTAATTCCTTTATATGTGTGTGTTCTCACACACAAAAGAAACAAGAATAAAAACGCTTTACTTTTGTGGGTGTATTTCCTTTATGAGGTTATTGAAAAATGGATGCATCAGCTCGAGGCTTTGCCGGATCTGGTGATAAAAAATATGAGAATCAAAACTCCAAGAAGGGAGATTCATCTTACCACATCACTTCCGATCAGTAAGCTAAACTTGAAGCGTAATGCTCTTGCTTGTTGACAATCTTCTCTTTTAATTAACTTTTATTTGCTTGGTTTTATGAACACTCCAATCTTGCTTTACCTTTGAATTGGGGTGGCAAAATGGATGAGTTGGATAATTTTTTGAGTGGATCTTAGTGGATGGATTGGAAACAATCTATTTATCCATTTACCATCCACTAAAAAGTAACTAAGAAAATTCAATCCATTCATCATCCATTCACTACAAGAAAACACGTGATTACCGACGGCCTAAAGCCGTCGGTAATCCATGCTTCCGGTAATGTCAGCTTTACCGACAAATTTAAAAACCCGCTTGAAATATTGTCGCCGCAGCGATTACCGATTTAATCGTTTACCGTCTGTAATACCCGCGATTATTCCCGTCGGAAAATGATGGGGAATTCCGAGGGGCAAAGCCTTCGTCAAATTTTCGGCGGTGTTGGCCGTCCGTCAATCTGAAGTTTCGGCTTAGCCGCTTGTGAATCGTAATGTTTTTTCAGAAAAATAAATTGATTAATAAAATATTTACTTTAATTAATTTTATTAATAAAATTAATAAAATTATTAATTAATAACCAAATTAATTTTATTCTTTAATTAATTAATTAATTAATTTAATTATTTATTTGTTTAATTATAAAAATAATTTATTCTCATATTAAAAAATATTTATTTATTAATTTAATTAAATATTACTTGTAATTTAATTTAATTTAATTATTAATTGATTTCCATATATAAAAATGTGATAACGTAAACTAAAAAGTAAATTAAAAAGAAAACATAATAAATAAAAAATTTGACGAATAAAAATCAAGAACTAAAATAATATCCAAACGAAAAAATGATATCCAAAAATATGAAAAAATATAAGTACAAACAGAACTAATAGTCCTGGTACTTCGATCATGATCGAGATGCTCTACATCATCTGCATCATCGACATGACCATCAAGACGCGGAGGCGAAGGCGAGGCGAGGCGTAGTCGATGGAGTAGGTCTGGCCGACGAGCTAGCATCTGGTACATCTGCCTGGCGCCTGCAAAGACTCGAGTCAAAACCTCCGCCGCCGGGCCACGGTGCTTCAACTCGATTATCTCCTGGTCATCCGCGGCAGAGCGACCGGTGGCAAAGACTACTACTCGACGACGCTCCAACGTAAAGCGGCGCCCTTTTTTGTAGTTGCCGGCAAGGTCGCCAAAGACCATATATGCGACCTTCTTCTTTCCACCAACCACTTCCGCCAAACCCTCGGCCGGTGTAGATAGATCGTCAGGGCTCAAATGGAGAACATGATGAGCTCGAGATCTAAGCCGAGACATCCTTGCCTCAAACTCCTCTGTTAAACAAACAAATAAGCCAAGTCTTTTTTTAACAAAACAATATAAACATTATTAAAAAATATTTATTATATTTTATAATTACCTGAGTCCGCCTCGAACGCTCATCAACGAAATCACTAGTACTCTCTTCATATGAGTTGCAAGATGGAGCTCGTGCAATCGAACTTCTCTCCCAACCTCTTCGATCGTGATTGTATTAATAAAAACTTAAATAAAGAATAATAATAATAATAATAATAATAATAATAATAATAATAATAACAATTTTATAACACGTACAAGTCTAATCAAGCTGCTACCGATCGACAGAACCTCCAGCAGTGCAAGCCGCCACCCTTCTCAGAGGCCCTATTCTTCTTGGCCTCGCTGGTCGCCTGGAACTCGGGGTGTTCCAAGATGCGCTACCACGCTGCCAGAGTTCATCCTATCCAACTGGTGGGCGATCACGATGCGGGCATCTCAAAGCATGTCAGAAAGGCGGTGGGAGGCCTTCATATGAAAGTTCTTCTCGATCAGCTCCTCATCTTTTTCCTCCCAAGCAACCCTCGTCTGTATCAATATAAGACATTATTAAACATAATTGAAATTTACGAAAATAATATGCAATAAAATAAAAATTGCAGCTTACTCTGAAATAATTAAACATATGGTCCCGCTCAATATCCTTCAGCGTCCCCCAGGTGGGCCAAAACTCCTGGTAATTCTTCTCAATTGTTGTTGTGATAGCTAACGCATCTGGCTTTGAGGGAAGAAACCTGAACAATAAAAACATGTTAAATAAAAAATATATATATATATACATGTAAATTATTAATAACTCGAAAAAATTGCAAATACTTACCCTTTACCAGATGGCCTGATAACAACTCGGCCATCATACAAAGATCTCAAGAGTCTCAGGCTCCCGCCTCCTCGCTTCAAGAACCTCCTCTGCCGAACCTCCTCGCTTCCTCCCGCCCCGCCCAACATCAGCAGTGATCACCGTATGGCCCGTGACTATAATCATGGTCTGACCGATGAGCATCGGCCACCGGATCGAGCACAACATGGGAACTCAAGCGCCATGTGGGCTGCCGAACCCCGGTGGGGATCATGTCAATGTGAGGCAAAGGTGCCGAACGTGCCCGAAGTCCGTAGCTGGTGTCGAATGTGCCCGAAGTCCGTAGGTGGTGCGTAAGGTCGTCTAGGTGCAGGAGGTGTATCAGTCGTCTCGGCAGATGTACTAGGACGACGTGTAGATGACAACGTCGAAAACCCAGCAGGTCACGCCTAATGATGGTCGGCCTCGACGATTTAGGGGGTCGAGGCGATGCCCTTCCCTTCCATTTACCATCACCGGTGGAACTGGGGGCTGGCCTGAACCTCCCGATGCCATTTATGTCTATAGAGCAATTGAATAATACTTGATCATGAAATATTATATTTAAACATAACAATATTACAAATGAATTCCATAAAAATAAACAAGTTATGAAAATACTCGACAAATTAAAATATATTGTTACACATTAATTTCTCAAATTGTAAAAAGTTAAACAATTTCAATCGCCCATTCCGCCCACTCAATTTCGGCATCGTCTTGAGATGTTGATGGTTACGCCACTTCTTCATTTAATTCCTCATCCCCATCTACATCTTCATATGTGATTGGATTGTCACGTAGTCGAGTAATGGGTTCCACTTCATTTACTACATTGACATGAGACATCTCATCCACTTGATAAGCCACTTCTTCCTGTGTATCATCTGCTTCAATGTGACCCCGTGGTTTTATCTTTATTGCGACACACCAACCTTGTTTGTCCCTTCGAGTTGATGGATAAGGGACATAATACACTTGTCTTACATGTTGTGCCATGATAAACGGATCAAATATTTGGTATCTTCTGCTCATGTGTATGTCAACAAGATATATTTTCGATCCACTCTTGTGCCTCTATTTGACTGGATCAAACCAATTACAATAAAATAGCACTATTTTTAGTATAGTCTAAAGTATTGTACGTCAGTTCATATATATGTTGAATCACGCCAGAAAGTCATCTTCACCTCCATCTGTGGCACCTTTTACATAAACCCGCGTTAACTGCTTTTTTCCCTCTGCTTTTGACTGGGTTTGGAATTTGTATCCATTTACAAAGAATGTGTACCATTCTTTTACACGTGATTTAGGACCATGAGATAAATTTCTCAAGTGTTGGATTTTAGGGGATTCGCCGCTATACACCTGTGTACACACCATGTGCAAACAAATTATGGTTCCTATTTTCAAACAATATTTTTGTATTTTCAAACAATAAATAATAATAATATATATATGACGACTCAAAAAACATACCTGGTTCCTAAACCACGTTGGGAAATATTCATGAATATAGGCAGAAGAGTCTTGTACGCTTGTGGGCTTAGTTAACAAGAATGCCCTTATCAAGTCATTATCAAACAAATGATCAAGAGCAATTGTGGATTAAAGAAATTGAAAGTGGTTAAAATGATACATACGTTAGATACGGTGATACTTTTGCACAGTTGATCAACACGTGAACGTGGGCTGACTTCCACACTTCGCCCGTTATGCATTTTGGGAGCACATTGGGAGTGCAATTCCTTTGGAGGCCGACTCCAATTTCAATACCGCCCCCACATATCAATTGATTTTTGTACTCTGGGTAAAAATTGGACAGTTTCGAGACCAATTATAGTCGAATTGTGCCTGAACAAGCCAAAAAATGATTCGTAATTGAATAAGTGTTAAGACTGTGGATTTTCACTTTTTTTTGTCATTGACCATGAGTGAAAGAAGTTGATAGGTTGGGCTGCTTGAATATTGGAGTTGGGATGCCCCTCTGTTTTCTGAGCAAGTTGTGTGTAATTTTATTCACAATTTGATTGGCTTAACAAATAGAGTTGACTCTCTAAAGTGGATGAGAAATGTCCCTATATTATCTGACAAAGCTGTATGTAATCTCTCCTATTTTAGTACTATATCCGTTCCTTTTTACTTGTCTTTTAAGGTTGTTTTACACAAACCAAGGAAACCAATAAATTTGTTGTTTTTGATAAAATTATTAGTCTTTTTCCTATGATACCCTTAATTGTTTATTACTCATCACACTTATATTTCTCTCTCTATAATAAATAATTAAGGGTATAAATGAAAAACAAGTAATTAATGTAGTCTTAAACTATCAAAATGACAAATAAAAATGAACAAATTTTTTCTTAAAAATCGACAAGTAAAAAGGAACGGAGGAAGTAATTAAATGATGCTATTTTACCGTCAGAAAAAATTCAAATAAGCAGTGCAATTCTCTTTCTGCCATGTATATGCTAAGTAATAAATGGTTAGGAAGAGAACGAGGATTACACATAAATTATGAGGAAACATACATTTGCGTAGTTGCAAAGCATTTTATCTTATCTCATTTTTAATAAAATGCTATAAAGCTATCCTGCTATAAAGGTATAGAGACCATTAGACCCAGTTTTCCGAGATTTGACAAAGCAAGTATATTGTTGAAACGAAACTAAAAGTATGTAGTGAATTATCTTTGACAAATTTACAGCAGATTCTTGATTATAGAGGGAACAAGTAAAGGATTTAACAAAATAATGCGTACGTATTTGATTTTTCCGCTTCTGACATAACATACGTGTTGGAGTTCAAACAAGAAATTGAGACAAATAACAATAGCAACCAAATCCAAACAGTTCAGCAAATCAAGCAATTCAACCAAGAACAAATTCTAAACCAATGTGCAATAAAAACCCTAAATCAAATCAAACAAACCAAAGAGAGAGTAGAGGAAATAACACCGCAATTGTTGACGCAATTTGGTCCAAAAAAGATGACCTACATTTGCGGAAGAGAGCAGCCCTCCATATCAACTATGTTCTTGAGTCTTTACAATGAGAAATTACAATACAAATGAACCAAATCTCCTCTATTGTTCAAGATGAACAATATCAAGATTAATCACTCAAAGAATCTCTCAATCCCTCATGAACAAAACCCCTAAGGTTTACAAATTGAAATCCCTAAGATCAAGAGTGTATGAATGTGTTTCCCAAACCCTAAAATCGCACAAAAAGCTCCAAGATCGCTTTCCCCGTTTCTGTTTCACATTCTGAAGTTTCTACTGCATTTTGTCTTAAATGCTGCGCAGATGAATCGATTCATGCGAAGCTTGAATCGATTCGAATCATTAATCCTGCACCCAGCGCATATGGTGAATCGATTCACCACTTCGACTCACAGAGAATCAATTCGATTCACGACCTTGAACTGAAGCATGCATTGATTCAAATACTGTCACTTCAGTTCACGCATACCCAAAACACCTATGAATCGATTCACACTGCCTGTGATTCGATTCAAGCCTGCTGAAAATCACTCCTTTGCATTTCAATGACTTCCAAAACTGATTTTAAGGCACACAATCCTCACAATACATACGTACATAACTGTCATGGTCTCTTTTCTAATGGTTAACACTGAATTAATGTTAAATTTGTTTAGTTGATCTACAAATCACAGAGTGGATAAAAAGGTGAGATAATTTGGCTATTTCATCCCTATAATGCTGAAGAAAATGCATTAATTTGATTAAGCTTTATTAAAATTGAGATCATACAAATTACAAGGATTAAAATAATGAACGTTATGTGCTCTGCATGACAGAGGAACCTTTTCCTATAAACTGGTGACTGGGGAGCAGTACTCGAGCATCATATGTAGAGAGTAAGATGTGCATCTATATATGTATCGCCCATCAACTTGTCTCGGAATGAACAAGGCTTCGTGATGTTGGTACATCCACCACCACCGTCGTCCGGCTGGTGGTGGTTCAAGGTTATGTTGGGAAGAAAAAGTTATTCCATCTGTTTTCAAAAGCGATGTTATAAGGGGTCATTGCAAATACGTTTTTTTGTTTTGTTCGGATTGCATCTTAATTAACCTTTTGTGTCGAGTGGATAGGTCCGTTATAGGACTAATCTCTGGTTTGGTTGATTGAATAGAGTTTTACGCCAAGTTCTCAACTTCCCAATCAGTGGCGAATCTTCACTCGTATTTTTGATGGAGCCAGATCATTACGTAATATACATATACTATTATTTCACAAATGAAGCATACCCTGCTCGTTGGTTCAGTGGTTTAGACCGCTTGCATTAGCTACCCTGGTTCGAATCTCTCCTAGAGCAATTTTTGGTCTCTTTTGGACAAAGAAATTAAATGGACTTACAAAAACGTTGAAAAATGCCAAATTATGGTTCGATCCCTAGCCCTTCTAGTGAATAAAAACACCCAAACCACTAAGCCATTACATAATTTAGGTGCATTTGGTATCATTGTGTCTATATATCAATTAAAAAACAAAAAAGCATGGGGGAGCCATAGCTCCCCTATGTCATCACAAAGATCCGCCCTTGCTCCCAATGAATTTGAACTCAAGTTACCCAAATTCTTCTTCTTATGAGAGCAACTTATTTCTGCTCAACCAACATGCCAGTGATTAACATTCGGGCTGATTGTTTGGTTGAGAACTTAGAATTTGACTAGATATATATCCTTAGATGGCATAAATCATAAATAAGACAAAGCATTTGTACAAATTTTGTGGAGTCTATATACCGGTCACATCAGTTGGTTGATCTGCCATATATTTTTTTATATTTTTCCAAGAGATATACACGTCCTAGCTCTATTTCCATTTCTAGCTCTATTTCCATTTCAATCACTCGTTATTTTTATTCTACAATATTTAAATAGGGATTTCAATGACCTTATCTTGTTCCATAAGTAAACTACTTTTTTTTTAATTCTAAAAGTAAACTACTTTTAACTAAACTGAATTGTCCACTCCCCATATACCTAGAAATATTATGTTATGTCAATTTTAGTTGCATCATTCAAATTCATATATACATGTTTACCTTTTTTATGTTACTCACTGCTCTGCCCTGCCCTCCAGAGAAAGAAGGAAACCAACATCTGAAACTCACTCCTACTTTGGTGTCTCACGACAACACAGTTTGCAACTTTGCATTTTTTAATGTTGCATGGCGTCGCTTGCAATTGTAAGACATTCAACAATCAATACACAAATTTCCAGGAGAGCTTTCAAGAATCGAGATCGAGTGGTCCACAACTCAGTTTACCTCACATTAATGTTTTGCGTCGTAGTCGATGTGCCACGTTAATGTGACACATGGTGTCCATAGCTGCCACGAAAATGGCAACACGCATCACGGCCAAAACATCAAACACACACCACCTCATGAAGGGTTATTGAAAGTGACAAAACTTATATCAAATTTTATTGGTTTATTTTCTTTTATACATAAATATTTGTGAAACAATTCGATCTTATTCACTTCTAAAATCATGACATGGCAGTTAGAAATAGTTTTTTTTTTTGTTTTTTTCAATTAAAAAAGAACGGATTTAATAGTTAAAACTTGATATAAATTTTATCATATTGGTAATTGCTTCTTAATTATCGGTTAGCTAGAGACACTCATTTACCTAGGATAAATAATAAAAATGTCATCACAATATGCCACGGAATATTACTCACTCCAGTTTAGAATATACTCCTCCCATCCCCATACATAGAATATTTTGGGAAATTTGGTTGTCCCATTTTATAAAGATATTTTTTAAACAATTATTTTTTCACTAAAATATCCTTAACTTTTAGTCAATAAACAATAAATGGAGTAAATTATAAAGATAAACTCTTTTTGTCTCTCTTGTGAGGATTGAGAAGAAGTGCGTAATTCATTAAGTGAAAAGAGTGATATTATGAGTTATAATAATTTCAAGGGTAATTTTGAAAAAATAATACAAATTGCGTACAAATTTAATGACACTAACTAAACAACCAACTTTTTTTATGAGAGCGAATTAGTTAAAGACTTACTGGACAGAGGGAATAAGAAAAAAATAAACTACCTCACACCCGGCACCTTAATAAAATTAGTTTTTTTTTTGACGAGACCTTAATAAAATTAATTAACTTCATTTAATTTTTTAAAAGTAATTAAAAAGAGATTGAATTCTCCAAATTGACCTTTATTAAAATTTGTTTCATGCGAATAAACGAATTATTGAAAAATAAAATATTTAATTAAAGGATATTTTGGGTATCATTAAATCGGGTAAAGTTAGTTAAAATTTGCTTATATTTTAAACCTCAAACTTGAATATTTTTTTGTTTGTATTCAAGATAGGAGGGAGTACAGTTTATAGACTAGTTTATAGATTATTAGACCACTTATTATTGTTCTTAAATTTAATTTAAAATCTTTAACTAACTTCTATCATTATCAAATTTTTATAACATTATTATTATAATAAGAAAATATCAAATACTGACATTTGGTTTTTGTTAAAAATGTAAAAATAAAAACTATCAAATAACATTAAAAATTTACTAACGTTTTGAAGATTATATTTTTAATTTTTTTAGTTCATGCTCTATTGGGAAAGGTCACACAAAAAATAACTTAACTGTGATCTAAAACTAAAATTATACTCTCTCCATGTGATAATAAGTGTCGTCCTAAATTTTTTGGCAAAAATTAAGAAAAAGTTATAAATAAATAAATAAAAGAGTGTAACAATTTTACAACTTATTCTTATTAACCATCGGTTATTAATCATTATCATAAATATTTAGTGGAGTAGAATGACTTGGAAGTGATGCACATGTCATTAATTTAAGAGTAAAAGTGAAAAAAAAAACTATTACATTGAAAATATAAAATAACACTTATTTTGGCATTCGGATCCTCTCAATTTCGTTACAAAATGACAATCTCCATTTGCTGGTTTATGTGAATCACGTGTAACTAAAAAAAATCAACCGCTGGGATTTATTTTTATAATATCTATAATTAAATTTTAAATTTTAAAATAAAAAATAGAAACTAATCAGATCATGAACGCAAAAAACCAACAGTGACACTGTTGCAGAACCCTCAACCTCCGCCTTGTGTCGCCGCCGACTCACTGCTGTGTTGTCGTCCGCCGTCCCGCTGCATTGCCTTTCCAACAGTTTCAAGAACGCGCATCTTGTGTTTTGTCGTCGAAACGAGAAACACGGTATTCTTGGTTCGGTCCTTTCACGATTACAAAGCTGCACAATGTTAATATTTGTTTTTTCTCTTCTCCATACACCGTTTTATACTTTTTTTTGTAAGCCGCAGAAAGTGTTTCACGGTTTTATGCTTTTTCAATGTTTCTTTCTTTTCGGTATATGTGCCTTCGTTTGTGCTACTTATTAGTCAACGTGGTGCTTCCTCCTGACTCAAAATATGTCTTGCAATTTACAACGTGGTGCTTCCTTTCTTTTTTAGCATAAATAAAAGTGGGATTTTTCATAATCATTAAATAACAAATTTATTTTTTATTTTGTTGAGTTAGAGTTAATCATGATTAGTAGTTGTAAATTGTAATCAGCATTTGGCAGTTAGTTAAGTGACTATTGGTTAGTTGTTGTAGTTAGTTGGAGTTAGTTTTTCTTGTTGTTGCTGTTGTATTGTGACTTGCTCTATAAGAGCTAGATGGTTCATCAATGAAATCAGTTTTTTGCTTTGTTATTCTTTGTGTCTCAACATTTGGTATCTAGAGCTCCGATCAAAAGGGCCTGGATAACAAAATCACAGAGCAAAAGTGTGTGAGTTCTTTCTTTCAAGAAAAGTTCTATCAAGAACTGAGAATCGTGAGATTGAGTTCTTTCAAGAACTGAAAAGTTTAGTGAGATTCGATGTCGAAAGAGCACGAAGGAGCATTTGTGCAGCCTGCCATTCCACGCTTTGATGGTCATTATGATCATTGGAGCATGTTGATGGAGAATTTTCTGCGATCCAAGGAGTATTGGACTCTCATTGAAACTGGCTACAAGGAACCTGATGAAGGAGTCGTGTTGAATGAGAGTCAACAGAAACGCCTTGATGAATTGAAGCTGAAGGATCTGAAAACCAAGAATTATCTCTTCCAAGCAATTGACCGAGCAATCTTGGAAACAATTCTGCAGAAGGATACCTCGAAAGAAATCTAGGATTCCATGAAAAGAAAGCACCAAGGCAATGCAAGGGTGAAAAGGTCGATTCTTCAAGCTTTGAGGAAAGATTTTGAGACTTTAGAGATGAAATCAGGTGAAACCATTACTGATTACATTTCTCGGGTCATGAGTGTGTCTAATAAGATGAGGATTCATGGTGAAAAGATGGCTGATGTAACTATTGTAGAGAAAATTCTCAGATCTTTAACTGAGAAGTTTAACTACATAGTGTGTTCAATAGAAGAATCCAAAGATACTGAAAGTCTTTCTATTGATGAACTCCAAAGTTCTTTGGTGGTTCATGAGCAGAAATTTCAAAAAACCCGTGGAGAGGAGCATGCATTAAAGGTGGTGGCAGAAGAAAGAGCTGATAGTGGAGGTCGAGGCAGAGGAGGATATAGAGGTCGAGGAAGAGGCCGAGGAAGACAGAATAAAGCCACTGTAGAATGTTTCAAATGTCACAAGATTGGGCACTATTGAAATGAGTGTCCTGAATGGGAGAAAGAGGCCAATTATGCAGAAGAAACTGATCAAGAATTGCTCCTGTTGATGGCTCAGGAAGAAGGAAAATCCAAGAAGAAGGAAGATGTATGGTTTCTGGATTCGGGTTGCTCAAACCATATGTGTGGAAACAAGGGATGGTTCAATGAGATTGATGAAGAATTTAAACAATATGTCAAGCTTGGTAACAACACCAAGATGGAAGTTGCTGGAAAGGGGTCTGTGAAACTGAAATTCAATGGAACAGTGCATGTCATTTCTGATGTCTATTTTGTACCCGATCTCAAGAATAATCTCTTGAGCATAGGGCAGTTACAAGAAAAGGGTCTCACAATTCTGTTTCAAAGTGGAAAATGCAAGGTCTATCATGCAAAAAGGGGCCAAAATTTTGAAACTAGCATGGCCTCTAATCGAATGTTTATGTTGGTGGCTCAAGAAATTCTGCATAAGGAGACTTGTTTTCACACAACATTAGAAGATCAAGCATACCTGTGGCATTACAGATATGGGCATTTAAGTGAGAAAGGATTAAAGCATCTTCAAATCAAGGAAATGGTTAGTGGTCTCCCTCCATTCTCTACAAAAATGAAGGTGTGTGCCGATTGCATGAAAGGAAAGCAAAGATGTAGATGCAATCCCAAAGAAAAGCAAATGGAGAGCATCACGTAAATTGGAGTTGATACATGCCGACATTCAGGCCCGATTTCACCTGCATCAAACAGTCATAAGAGGTACTATCTATGCTTTATAGATGATTACTCTAGAAAGGCATGGATTTATTTCTTGATTGACAAATCTGAAGCATTCCAAATGTTTAAAAGCTTTAAGAAATTTGTTGAAAAGGAAGCTGGTGTGGAAATTAAATGCTTGAGAACTGATAGGGAGGTGAATTCACATCAATCGAGTTCAATAAATGCTTTGAATCGGGTATTAAGAGACAACTTACCACAGCATACACTCCACAGCAGAATGGAGTGATAGAAAGGAAGAATAGGACCATAATGAACATGGTGAGGTCTTTGTTATGTGGAAAAGGAGTGCCTAAAAGTTTCTGGCCAGAGGCAGCCAATTGGGCTGTTCATATTTTAAATAGATCTCTAACCATTGCTTTGGAAAACAAAACTCCTGAGGAAGTGTGGAGTAATAAGAAACCTTGTGTGGCTCATTTTAGAGTATTTGGATGTGTTGCACATGTTCACATTCCAGATGCTAGGAGGACCAAACTTGAAGATAAAAGTTGTAAGTGTGTGTTGCTTGGCATTAGTGAGGAGTCCAAAGGCTATCGGTTGTATGATCCAGCTGCAAAGAAAATCTTAATCAGCAGGGATGTAAAATTTGAAGAAGAGGCAAACTGGGACTGGAAAGGAAGTCATGAGGTGGATTCTGCTGCAGACTTGGAATGGGAAGATGATGCAGTGACTGAGACTCAAGAAACAGAAGGAAATGCAGGTAGCAGTGACCAAACTGAGGAAACAGATTCAGTGGAAACAGAAACTGAGACTGAATCTGAAAATGATAGTGAAAACAGAATTAGAAATCAACCAAGGTGGATGGAGGATTATGTTAGTGGAGAAGGTTTATCAGAAGAAGAGGAATTGGCAAACTTAACAAGAGAAATTAGTACAGATCCAGAATGTTTTGAAGAAGCTGTGAAGAGTGAAAAGTGGAGAAGAGCCATGGATTCTGAAATTAGTTCAATTGTCAAAAACAACACTTGGGAACTAACCAACCGCCTCTTGGACCTAAAAAGAATAGGAGTCAAATGGATTTACAAAACCAAATTGAATGAACTTGGAATTGTTGATAAGTACAAGGCTAGGCTGGTAGCTAGAGGATACACTCAGAAGCAAGGTATTGATTATGATGAGGTCTTTGCCCCTGTCAGCAGAATGGGTACTGTAAGAATGGTCATTGCCATGGCAAACAAAGAGGTGGACTTTATATCAACTTGATGTAAAGTCAGCCTTCCTATATGGAACCTTGACTAAAAATGTGTATGTAGAGCAACCACAGGGGTATGTCAAGAAAGGGAGTGAAGATATGGTGTACAAGTTGAATAAAGCCTTATATGGTTTAAAACAAGCTCCAAGAGCTTGGTTTAGCCGGATTGAAGCTTATTTCACTCAAGAAGGATTTCAAAGAAGTAAGAATGAGGAGACTTTGTTTTTGAAAATGAACAAGGAGGGAAGAGTTTTAATTGTCAGTATATATGTTGATGATCTTATATACACTGGCAATGATGATGAAATGATGAGCCAGTTTAGAAATTCCATGAAGAAAGAATTTGACATGAATGATCTTGGGAGATGAGGTATTTCTTGGGAATTGAGGTAATTCAGAATGATCAAGGAATATATTTGTGTCAGAAGAAATATGCAATAGAAGTATTGGAAAGATTTGGCATGACAGAATCGAATGCTGTAAAAGTTCCTATGGTTCCAGGATATAAACTGTCAAAGGATGAAAAGGGAGAGAAAGTTGATGAGACAAAGTACAAGCAATTGGTGGGAAGTTTGATTTATATCACTGCCACTAGACCAGACCTGATGTATTCAGTCAGCATTGTCAGCAGATACATGAGCAGACCAACACAAATGCACATGCTTGCAGCCAAGAGAGTGCTGAGATATTTGAGAGGAACCACTGAGTTTGGAATTTTCTATCGAAAGGGAGGGAATGAAGGTTTGCTAGCCTATACAGACTCAGATTATGCAGGAGACTTGGAGGATAGAAGGAGCACATCGGGTTATGTTTTCTTGATGAGTGAAGGTGCTGTGGCATGGTCATCCAAGAAGCAGCCGATTGTCACCCTGTCAACAACTGAAGCCGAGTTTTGTAGCAGCTGCAGGAGCTGCCAGTCAGGCTATTTGGATGAAGAAAGTATTGAAGGAACTTGGTTATTTGGAAGATGCTTGCATTACAATCTTATGTGATAACAGTTCAGCAATTAAGTTGTCCAAAAACTCTGTTCTTCATGGTAGAAGCAAGCACATTGATGTGCGCTATCACTTCCTTCGAGACATGTCTAAAGCTGGAAAAATTGATTTGCTGCATTGTGGGACAAAGGATCAATCGCGACTTGTTCACTAAACCATTGAAATTGGAAACTTTTCGAAGTTTAGAAGGCAACTTGGTGTTTGTGAGATGCCTAGAGTAAACTGATTGTGATGTCAATTTTGATACATAATCAGTTTAAGGGAGAGTATGTTGAGTTAGAGTTAATCATGATTAGTAGTTGTAAATTGTAATCAGCATTTGGCAGTTAGTTAAGTGACTATTGGTTAGTTGTTGTAGTTAGTTGGAGTTAGTTTTTCTTGTTGTTGCTGTTGTATTGTGACTTGCTCTATAAGAGCTAGATGGTTCATCAATGAAACTATTCTTTTGCTTTGTTATTCTTTGTGTCTCAACATATTTACCTTTTTATTCGATTGGACTGGGACTTTGGAGTATTCTTCTTCTTTTTGTTGTTATTATTATGGCTTAAATATGTTTTGCATACATGTAATTATATGGACTTTTGTTTTTTGTCCCTGTAAATTATTTTTTTTGTTTTTCATCCCTGCAATATAAGAACTTTTGTTTTTGATCCTTGTTGTTTTGTTTTAGTCCTCGTAATTTTTTTCATGTTTGTTTTAGTCCCTGAAATTAGAGATCAATGTGATTTTAGTTCCTAAAATATGGAGAATATAAGGACTAATTACAAAATAATATACATATTACAGGGACAAAAAGCAAAAATAAATTTTTGTAGGGACAAAAAACAAAGTTAAGAAAATTGCAGGGATAAAAAACAAAAAAATATTTTTGCAGGGACGAGAAATAAAATCCTCTATTTTTGCAGGGACGAAAGTCATATTTAAGCCTATTATTATTTAAGTATATGTTTCCACAATTTCTTTAAGCAAGTGATAATGATCGAATTTAGTTTTCTCAAAAATAATGAATCAAATCTGGAAGCAGTAGAAACGAAGTTGCATGTTGTTTCGTCCAAAGGAACTCTTCTTTTTTCAGTTTCGGTGAATGCTTTTAATATTGTGTGATCGATAACGAATGAATATTTCTTCAATCATTCTTCTTGTAACTAATACGTTGATTCTATTTGTTCTGGACATAACTTTAGAGGATGACCGGAGAAAAGCGATACGGCTGCGTCAGGTCGGATGACGACGGCGCGTGGTGGTGGTGTACCTGCAAACACTCCAACGCTCAAGTCAGTGTGTGTAAGAGGTAAGTGCAGAGGTGATGAAGTGAATAATCATACCTCAATCGTTTGAAGTGACTCTCCTTTTATAGGAGTTTGAGGGCGGTTACCGTGGAACCCGGGATACCGTCAGATCGTTCTTCGACTTTGTGATGAGTGGCGAAATGCCAAGGACCGTTCGATTGGCCACGCGTCGATTTGGTCTCGTGGCAAGCGGTGGGAAGCGGCGTTGGTAATGGGTCGAGTGTGACTCTTGGATTGGGCCTCGACCCGGTCCGAACGATTGCCCAAGTCGCTAGCTCGAATGTCGAGGTGGTGACTTGTTTGTCGGTCCGTTGATGTCGGCGCTCAACGCCCTTGTCCGTAAGGAATTGTAAGCGTCGTCATGTCGTGGTTTGTACAAGGTTTTATTACGAGCTCGTGCACGCGGTCTCGACGAGGTCGGTCAAGGTGCTTGTGCAAACGCACAAGGCTTTGTCACGAGCTCGTGCACGCGCGGTCTCAGACGAGGTCGATCTCTTCATCAGTGCTTGTGCAAACGCACAAGGCTTTGTCATCACGAGCTCGTGCACGCGGTCTCCAGACGAGGTCGGTCGGTGCTTGTGCAAACGCACAAGGCTTTGTCATCACGAGCTCGTGCACGCGGTCTCGTGACGAGGTCGGCCAGGTGCTTGTGCAAACGCGCAAGGCTTTGTCATCACGAGCTCGTGCACGCGCGGTCTCGGCACGAGGTCGTTCTCTTCGTGGGTGCTTGTGCAAACGCACAAGGCTTTGTCATCACGAGCTCGTGCACGCGGTCTCGCAGACGAGGTCCGACCACATCTTTGCCGCTGCTCCAAGTTTTGGAATTTCTTTGTCCTTGTAGTGTCTCGAGGGTGTAGGCGCCGGTACCAGTCTTTACGACGATTCTGTACGGGCTTTCCCAGTTGGGCGCAAGTTTCCCTTGTGGGGCGTTCTTCAGGCCAACATCAGCTCGTCGAAGAACTAGATCCCCAGGTATGAACTCCCTGGGTACAACACTTTGGTTGTATCTTGTCGCGATTTTACGTTTTTCTGCGACCTCGGCCGAGTGCCGCAAGCTCTCGTGATTCGTCTGGAGGTCGAGTTCTTCTCGTATACTCCGGCGGATGTCAATGTTTACCTGGGATTTGTCTTTGGCTTTGATGCCATTAACTTCTCTTCGTAATTCATAAATTTCGAGCTCGCCAGGAACTTCGCTCAGTCTTCGGTTTGTCGACACCAACGTTGACGCCGAATAGATTTCCTTCGATCAGGCCTTGCTCTAGCAAGTACCTTCATCTCGCCGAGCATTTCTTGACCAAAATGGCTTCTTTGTTGAAGCGCCCGACGTAGTCTCCGATAGACTCATCTTTCTTCTTTGAATTGCGGCCGGTGCGGCTGTCGACTGGGTTGGACTTTAGACGTAGTGAAATGCGCGAGAACTGGTCGACGAGCTCACCACGAACCAATGGAATTTTTCTTAAGAGTCCGGAACCAAGACAACGCCGCTTTCTTCAGTGAGGAAAAGATTCGCACTTCACGCCTTGGCGCCTCGATAGCCCATGACAAGATCAAAGCAACCAACATGCTCGTCGGGGTCGGTGGTGCCGTCGTATGAGTCCAAAGCGGGTGGTTTCAAGATGCTTGAATCGGGAATTTCATGATCTCGGATGTAAAGGACCAAAGGCCTCGCTCGAGCTCAGAAGGAGTTGATGAAACGAGAATGAGCACGCGGTGTGCTCTATGCACAGAGCGGTATGGAGTCGTGCACGCGGTGGTGGCGATGAGCAGATCTGAGATTTTGGACTCTTCGATCTGCGGGAGAACGAGACTCGATCTTTCGTTTTCGACCGTGTGGCCACGCGAACGGAGATTTCTCTCACGATTCTCCATTCGATCGAGGCGTTGATTACGAGCATGCATCGCCGGCATGGCTACGAATGAATTCACTGAACTCGTGGATCTGAACGGCGCCATTCCGATGGGGAGGTGGAAGGTTACTCCTTCCGTTTCATGTTCCACGACGAAATTAACAGGTTCGTGGTGAGGTGGTTCAAGATCTGCATTCGCACGAGTGGAGCTGCGAGTCGCGACCTGGTGCTTCGATCCAGTCATCGTCTCGACAAGTGTCGAGCTAAGATGTCGAGCAAAGAAAAATGAAATCAGAAACGATTCCCACAGACGACGCCAATGTTCTGGACAGAACTTTAGAGGATGACTGGAGAAAAGCGATACGGCTGCGTCAAGTCGGATGACGACGGCGCGTGGTGGTGGTGTACCTGCAAACACTCCAACGCTCAAGTCAGTGCGTGTAAGAGGTACGTGAAGAGGTGATGAAGTGAATAATCATACCTCAATCGTTTGAAGTGACTCTCCTTTTATAGGAGTTTGAGGGCGGTTACCGTGGAACCCGGGATACCGTCAGATCGTTACCGACCTGTGATGAGTTGGGCGAAATGCCAAGGACCGTTGGATTGGCCACGTCGATTTGGTCTCGTGGCAAGGCGGTGGGAAGCGACGTTGGTAATGGGCTGGAGTGTGACTCTTCGGATTGGGCCTCGGCCCAGTCCGGAACACTATTATTTTTCAGAAAAGATGAATGTGTCATCAATTCCAATTCCAACCACCTGACTACAATTCAGTTTCTCTATGTGGGAGTGGAAGCCAAGTTTGGAATGAAAGTCAAATTGGGAATGCAAGTCGACACCTAAACCTAAGTGAAATTGACAATGGAAGTGAATCTGGGACTACAATCCAAATGCAACAATCAAGTCAAGTTGAGAGCTATCGTACATTAGGACTCCACAACTTCTTTTAGACATAAATGACACATTTTTTATATATATCTATTGTGTTTTTTATATGGTGCATCTGTTGATTTATTGGACCGAATACCCGTGCATTCGCACGGGTCGCACTCGTGGTTGTGCATGCATTAAAATGACTGTATAGTTCTACTATGATCTAGTAAAACAATTTCCAAATCAATGTGTAGGTTAACTATAATTGTTGTACAGAGTTGTATTTGGTAGTGTTAAGAATATGTTGTTACAGATAGCTTTAGTAACAAGGAAATAGGTTGGCTGATATAAAGTATCAAATGATGTTCATATAGCAAAAAAAAAGTCCAACATAATACATATGAAAGAATCATAATGCATACATTGGGATTGTCTCTGTGATCGTTTCTTTGCAAAACTTACACACAAATGGTGGACCATTATCATCAGCTTTTTTTTTTTTGCAACTTGAGCATCCATCATAATACCAGCCATTATTGACATATATCATTTCAACTTTACCAACTGTTGAGCAATATGAATCCTAATATGAAAACAAAAAATGGTACCCTTTAAAACAAAATCATGACATATAAGTTACTGTTAAGTAAAACAAAGTCACTGCCAAGTAAAAAAGGATATACATGAGCAATTCTTGTAAGTAATTGGTCAAACCTGAAATAGTGAATTTATTTGTTTGATACTCTTCAACTGGGCATTAAGCAAAGACCAATCACCAGGCTGGACTTGTGAAGATGAAGATACCTGACTCATCCTTTGACTAAAAGATCCACATGGGATGTTTGAGTTCAAGCTGAAATGACACACAAATTAAAGTATAAATTCAAGTAAATTATGATAAAGTCTATTATATAGTAGCATTATAAATTGCTATCCATTTGAATTACCTATTTGTAAAATTGAGGATCTCATTGATGCTGTCATTGATATAAAGCTTCGAGTGGTAATAGGAATTTTGCAGAGTCAATGGATAATTACCTATGAAGAATCACATTAAAACAGAAATTAATACAAAACCAAAATGAAATTAGAATCTAAAAAGAAAGAAATAATGCTATAACCAGTTGCAGGTTTAATCTTCCCATGTGTCAACAACACCACAATTGGTCCCGTCTCATATTGATCTAGAAAAATTTTCATTTTATATGCATACTCGCCCCACATAGTAACATTCAACTCTTTCCCACTGTATAGTATAAAAGAACAACTATTAGTTGTTTATAACATGAATTATAAACAGTTAATATTATATTCTATCAACCTTGTAAATAGTAAAACACGCATACCTATGATCCTTGAGAATGCATACGAACTTCTTTGCCACATCAGTCTGACATACCAACTTTTCAACAAATTCACCAATGATATCTGTTGGTACATATGGCTCATTGGAAGGTTGAAGAATCGGTTGCTGGTTTGGAGTTAGTTTGCTGACTTGGAAGTTATTAACCGATTCTGTTATTTCTGTTATTCTTTCTTTTCAGTTTTCTTGTAACAGCTCGATGGTCTAGTTGTCATATATAAGGCAAGTTCCATGAGCTGATAGAGATCATCACACTAGTTAATCTGAGGGTTACACATTGAGGAGAGGAGAGGCTTAGGCTCGGGTGTAACAAGGGTTAAGGGTAGTGTGAGGTTGAGAGGAAGAATCAAGAGAGATCACATTGTGTGAGTTGTATTCTTGTAATTCAGATTCTGGAATCAATCTGGATTGAGGCATTGCTCAATCCCGCAGACGTAAGTATCTCACTGATACTGAACTGCGTGACCAATCCCTTGTGTTCTTTTGCTTTCTGTTCTTGTTACTGTTAGATTGTTTTTTAACTCATTCATCGATTACTTTGGTATTGCTTCTGCAATCTTGTGTTTCTGGGAGTGAGATTGATCACTCAAGGGTGGTTCAATCCTAGCAACTGGTATCAGTAGCTTACGGTGGAAGGATCAAGATTGATGGCGATTACCAAGTTCGATATCGAGAAGTTTGACGGCAAGAACGACTTTGGCTTATGGAGGGTGAAGATGCGAGCTCGCTCAGGCAACAAGGATCGCGTAAGCTCTTGCAGGAGAAGCGAAACTACCCAAAGAAATGGTGGACAAGGATAAGAAGGGTCTTGTGAGCAAGGCTCACAGTGCCATTATTCTGTGCCTGGGGGATAGGGTCTTACGAGAAGTCTCTAAAGAGGATACCGCTGCTACTCTATGGTTGAAGCTTGAAAATCTCTATATGACAAAGTCACTGGCAAACCGTCTTTATCTCAAACAAAGACTATACACTCTCAAGATGCAGAATGGGACCTCTATGTCAGATCACATGGATGAATTCAATCGATTAATCCTTGATCTGGAGAATATAGATGTAAAGATTGAAGATGAAGACAAAGCACTACTTTTGATTCGGTCTTTATCAAGTTCTTATGATAATCTTGCAGATACTTTGATCTACGGCAGGGATTCTATTTCTCTGGATGATGTTCAAGCAGCATTGATGTCTAAGGATCTGGCAAGGAAATCTGAGGGTAAAGAATCTAATGTGGGAGAAGGTTTGATTGCAAGAGGAAGATCTGAGAAACGTGGGAACAAGGGTAAGAACAAGTCAAGATCTAAATCCAAGGGGAAGTTCAAATGCTTTATTTGTCATAAGGAAGGGCATTTCAAAAAGGATTGCCCTGATCGCAAAGACAAAGGAAAGCATAAGTCAGAAGACAGTGGCAGTGTTTCGGTTGCTTCAGATGGGTATGATTCTGCAGATTTGTTAGTGGCTGCAACAAGTCAGGGTGAATCAGATTGGGTCATGGATTCAGGCTGTTCCTATCATATGTGTCCTAAAAGAGAGTGGTTCATTGATTACAAATCATTCTCTGGTGGGAAAGTTGTAATGGGAAATGATGCCACTTGTAAGGTGGTGGGAATTGGATCTATTAGACTCAAGATGGCTGATGGAACAGAGAAGCTTTTGACAAAAGTGAGGCATGTCCTGCACTGAAAAGAAGTTTGATATCCTTGGGAACTTTGGAAGAGGCAGGGTTCAGTTTCAAGGCAGAAGGTTCAGTGTTAAAGGTCATGAAAGGCTCACGGGTTGTTATGAAAGGAGAAAGGAAGAACAATTGCTTGTATGTACTGAAGGGTGAGGTTATCACAGGTCAAGCATCAGTTGCTGATGGCTCAAGCAGTAACAAAGGAGCATTGTGGCACCAAAGACTTGGACACATCAGTGAAAAGGGTTTGAAAGAGCTTGGCAAACAAGGACTGCTATGTGGAGACAAGTTAGAAGACTTGGAATTTTGTGAAAACTGCATCTTTGGCAAGCAGACTCGGGTTAAGTTCAACACAGCAGTTCACAAGACAAAAGGCAAATTGGACTATATACATTCAGACTTATGGGGGCCAGCTAAAGTTCCTACTCATGGAGGTAACAGGTATTTCATTGTTTTCATAGATGATTTCAGTAGAAAACTTTGGTTATACTTGCTTAAGAGTAAGGATGAGGCTTTCAAAACATTTGTAGAATGGAAAAACCGTGTAGAGAATCAGTGTGACAGGAAAGTTAAGGCCCTAAGAACAGATAATGGTCTAGAATTTTGTAGTGAAATGTTTAACAATTTTTGCAAGGATCATGGTATATATAGAAATCTCACAGTGAGGCACACCCCTCAACAAAATGGGATGGCTGAAAGAATGAACAGAACTATACTTGAAAAGGTGAGATGTATGCTATCTAGTGCCAAGTTGTCTAAGCAGTTTTGGAGAGAGGCTGCAAATACTGCTAGTTATTTGATTAACAGATGTCCCACAATTGCTTTGAATGGCAAAACTCCACTAGAGATATGGAATGGGAGGCCTGCTGAGTATGCAAACCTGAGAATTTTTGGCTGCCCTGCTTACTTTCATGTCAATGAAGGTAAGCTCGAACCAAGAGCCAAAAAGGGGATCTTCATAGGTTATCCAGATGGAATTAAAGGGTACAGAATCTGGTCTGCAGAAGATAGAAGGTGCATTGTTAGCAGGGATGTAAACTTCAATGAATCAGAGATGTTGAAGAAGAATTCTGTTACTGAGGTTATCGGGCAAGACAGTGGCAGCAAGGGTTCTCAGCTTGAGGTGGAGCTCATGAAGGACAAGGGTAATAAAACAGTTACTGAAGGTCAAGAGCACACAGAGGAAGATGGTTTGGAAAGTGAATCAGATGGGAATGAAGAGCAAGACTATTTGTTAGCAAGAGATAGAGAAAGAAGGGTGATTAATCCTCCACAAAGGTATGGCTATGAAGATGTTATTGCTTATGCTTTAAATGCTGATGTACTTTTCAATGATGAGGAACCTCAAAGCTACAAGGAAGCTGTCCAATGTACTGATTATAAGATGTGGCAAGCTGCAATGGATGAAGAAATGAGGTCTCTATACAAGAATCAAACCTGGACTCTTGTTAGCAGACCAAAGGAGGCAAAACTTGTTGGATGTAAATGGATCTACAAGAAGAAGGAAAGTCTCAGTGAAGGTGAGGGCCCTAGATACAAGGCAAGGCTTGTAGCTAAAGGGTATACTCAAAGGGAAGGAGTTGATTTCAATGAGATTTTCTCTCCAGTTGTAAAACATTGCTCAATCAGATTGGTTTTGGCTCTTGTAGCTCAATACAATTTGATTTTGGAGCAAATGGATGTTAAAACAACTTTTTTACATGGAGAACTTGAAGAGAAAATCTTAATGAAACAACCCGAGGGCTTTGAGATGAAGGGGAAGGAGAATTGGGTTTGTTTACTCAAGAAATCCTTGTATGGATTAAAACAATCACCTAGACAATGGTATAAAAGGTTTGATTGTTTTATCCGAGGCATCAAGTATAGAAGAAGTCACTATGATAACTGTGTTTATTTTAAAAAATTGAAGGATGACAGCTACATATACTTACTTCTATATGTTGATGACATGCTTATTGCTAGCAAGAGCATGGAGGAAATACAAGGATTGAAAAGTAAGCTCCAAACCGAATTTGAAATGAAAGATCTGGGTCCTGCAAGCAGAATTCTGGGCATGAAAATCAGAAGACAGATGAATACTGGTAATATGATCATTACTCAGGAGGGTTACTTCAAGAGGGTTCTCAAGAGGTTCAATATGTTGGATGCTAAACCAGTTAGCATGCCAATAGCTGCACATTACAGGCTATCTGCTGAAGACAGTCCTAAAACCACACATGAGCAGAAAGACATGAGTAAGGTGCCTTATGCAAGTGTTGTGGGAAGTTTGATGTATGGCATGATATGCACTCGACCTGATCTGGCCTATGCAGTCAGTTTAGTCAGCAGATACATGAGCAATCCTGGAGACAAGCATTGGCAGGCAGTAAAGCACATTCTGAGGTACATCAAGGGGACTGTGACTACTGGTTTGAGGTATGGTAGAGAGGATCAGAATCAAGGTGGAGCTGTAGGGTATGTTGACAGTGACTTTGCAAGGGACCTTGACAAGAGAAGATCTTTGACTGGCTATGTCTTCACTTTATTTGGGAATACCATCAGTTGGAGGGCAGCACTGCAACACACAGTGGCATTATCAACTACTGAGGCTGAGTACATTGGTGTTACTGAGGCATCTAAAGAAGCTATATGGCTAAGAGGACTGAGCAAGGAACTTGGGGTGGATCAAGACAATATCCAAGTATTTTGTGATAATCAGAGTGCTATTCATCTTTGCAAGAATAGCACTTATCATGAGAGAACAAAACACATAGATATAAAGCTTCATTGGATTAGGGATACCATTTCACATGGTCTAGTTCAAGTGAAGAAAGTTCATACTTCAGAAAACCCAGCTGATTTCATTACTAAGGTTGTGCCTTTGAGTAAGTTCACTCACTGTTGTGACTTACTCAAGATAGGTGCTGGTTGATGCATTTTCAAGTTTTGGATTGAGCTGCTGTTCCAAATTGACCAGGGTCTAATTCAATGAGCCAAGGTGGAGATTGTTGGTACATATGGCTCATTGGAAGGTTGAAGAATCGGTTGCTGGTTTGGAGTTAGTTTACTGACTTGGAAGTTATTAACCGATTCTGTTATTTCTGTTATTCTTTCTTTTCAGTTTTCTTGTAACAGCTTGATGGTCTAGTTGTCATATATAAGGCAAGTTCCATGAGCTGATAGAAAGCATCACACTAGTTAATCTGAGGATTACACATTGAGGAGAGGAGAGGCTTAGGCTCGGGTGTAACAAGGGTTAAGGGTAGTGTGAGGTTGAGAGGAAGAATCAAGAGAGATCACATTGTGTGAGTTGTATTCTTGTAATTCAGATTCTGGAATCAATCTGGATTGAGGCATTGCTCAATCCCGCAGACGTAAGTATCTCACTGATACTGAACTGCGTGACCAATCCCTTGTGTTCTTTTGCTTTCTGTTCTTGTTACTGTTAGATTGTTTTTTAACTCATTCATCGATTACTTTGGTATTGCTTCTGCAATCTTGTGTTTCTGGGAGTGAGATTGATCACTCAAGGGTGGTTCAATCCTAAAACACGCATACCTATATGGTCCTTGAGAATGCATACGAACTTCTTTGCCACATCAGTCTGACATACCAACTTTTCAACAAATTCACCAATGATATCTAACATAACAAAATATGTTAAAACATGCAACAGAATTCTGCAATGAAATATATGCAAAAGTTGAAGATATATTACCTACTAAATGATCTGGTGAAGCTTTGCCAGAAAGGATATCTTCAAAATTAGTGAAATGATAAATATTCTCAGGAATCGCAGGTATCTCTTGCTCTTTGAAACTTGTTCTCTTAGTAAACATCAAATTGAATGGGTGCTTAGACTTCCTAAATTCCCCATCATTGGTTTGGACCTCAAAATTTGGGGCACTGTGTGATTTACCCTCTTTCAAAATATCTTTCCATTTGTCAACAACAAAAGGTGCTATTGCATATATTTTGTCTCCCTGTGCTACTAACAAAGTTACAACTTGAGTTAGAACATGCAATTTAAAAACAAAAAAATGTATGACACCAGATTAATTTTGCAACCTTCTGATCCATGAAAATCATCTAAATAATTGCAGCATTTTGAGACCTCTTCAACCATAAATCTGTGATCCTGATAGCTAACCGCCATGTCTGCATCGTTTTGTCAACATCTCCAATTTCAGTGATTGGACGGGCCATTGATAATTAAGTATTTCTATTTGCTTTCATAAATAATATTTGTTTAGCTTAGAAATAACAATTGTTCAGGTACTGATCCAGCTACTGATCAGCATCATATAAACTTACTAATGTTTAAGTTATAGAACAAAGCTCAACGCATAAATGGATTCATCAAAGCCATTTTTCTTAATTTTGTTTTGATCTCATGGTTCTGATTATATATGTCACTCACAGAAAGGCATGACAGTTCAGGGAAAAGGTAAAAGTGACAAAACACTTCATGCATATGAATAAATCAACAAACCAAAACTATCTTATTAACTCCAAACCAGTATACCAGAGCTAAATACCCTGCAATAGCCAATAGAAAAATGGTTTGTTAGTGAAATAAAAGCAGAACAAATAAAGCCACCCACAAAATACAAAACGAATATGAAAATGCAAAGAGGCAAAAAAATAGAATGTAGCATGAAACCCATATTTGTGCTAAACATCTATTATCACCGAAGCAAAGAGGATAAAAGCAGAAGAAATAAAACCACCCACAAAATACAAAACGAATTTGAAAATGCAAAGAGAAAAAAATAGAATGAAGCATAAAACCCATATTTGTGCTCAAACATCCATTATCACCGAAGCATAGAGGGAAATGAAGAGGGATATGCAAGACGAAAATGCAAAGAGGAAAAAACAAAAATGAGGCATGAAAACAATATTACCGAAGCAACATCAAAGAGAGGAAGAAATTATAAATGGTGAAAGTCCAATGCAGAAGCAAGATGATTGACTGAAACAAAATGAAGCATGAAAACCTTACCACCAAAGCAAGCAAAGATGAAAGAGCTGTCCAAAGAAAAAGCAGCAGAGTTTGAGTGAGAAGTGGAAGTGGAAAAGAAAGAGAAGTCCAAAAAGTTTCAGTAACGTGAACCAAAGGTTTTGTAGAGGGAAATAGAAATAGAAAATATAAAATAATAGAGTCACGTGTAAAGTAACAAAGGGTGAAACCCAGAAAAGAAGTGGGAAGCAAAAGATTTAAGCGGGAAAGAAAGAATTCTGAACAAGACACGTGTACGGGGGACTATTTTGTCAAAATAGATAGATAAATGCTATTCTTTTTTATCAGTAATATGGAATTCTTTAACTCCTATCCACTTCAAGTACGAGTTTTTTTTTTTTTTTTTTAATATTTTCCCTTCCCTTCACCCTTCTTAAATTTTTATTTTCTTCGGACCAAGTTTGATATATAAGGATTCAAATATTACTTATACAAGGGTCTCTTATACCACTTTTTAAAGAAGAAACAAAAAAGTTACTTCTATCAAAGTAAACAGAACATGCAATTAAAGTGCATAAACAATACCCAGATAAAATAAATACTAAAGTGACAAACAAAACTTGTATTGGTACATTTCCGATGTACATAGCTATCAGCATCCATGGTTATTGTATCATATTTTATACATACACCATTGATCGAATGTACAATTTGTTTGAAGTCAGACCCATTGGGAATTTATACATCTAACTACATACATGTAGATTATGTGCCATACATGCCAAAGAACCTAGAAGACTTTGGAATTTTTAGAGAAGACTCAAGAAGCAGAATTTGCCAAGTTTAACACAAGGCGATCCAAACACAGTGGTAACGTCATGTCAGCTAACATCACAAGTTGGATATCCTTGGCAGTGAAGAACAAAGAATCAGCTTGAGTTGATACTGTTTAACACAGCCTTCTTGGTGTACCTTCACGTGCCTTCGAACATCAGCCCTTTCATTGCGAGAGGCGTACCTCACTCTTTTGTCAAATCTAGAAGATAATAACAATTTATAACAATTTGTGTTAAATAAAAATAAAGACAAACATGCTTTGAAGTCTTGAAATAAGACAAGTCTAGTTATTAGGAAAGAGTTATCTGGCTTGGTAGCAAAGATGGCAACCCAATAATTACAGGTTGAGACCAGATTACCAAAACCAAATTTCATTGTATTAGTAAAAAAATGCTACAACAATCCAAAATGCTGACAAGCATAACAGATTTGTTATATTAGTTGATAGGTCATAAGAGGTCAAATCTCATTCCTACCCTTGTTAGGTGTTGTACATTCAGAAAATAGGAAAAACACATTCATTAAAGTAAAGTTGAAGATTAAGTTCAAATGCTTGAGCATAAAACGGAATCTTCAATTCAGCTGCTAACAAATGAATGCATCATTCTCCTCTCCACAATAATGAAATCTAAGCTTTAGTGGCATACAATTGCAGTGCTCAGAGAAGACGTTCCTCCTCTCTTGTCCTATGCTAAAAGGCTGTCTACACGTATTATTCAGATTTGTCTCATAGTTTATAACTTAGAAAAACTGATATTAAGAGATTAAATTTCCCCCCCATGGTGTTAAAGAACAATCAGCCGTATAAAGGCAAGTCAGTGTGCAAGAAGTTTAAATTGATGCAGGTAATTATCAATAAATCCAATCATCTAAATTCAGGATTGTAAGTGGAAAATGAGATACATTATTTATAAGTATGTCTGAGCTTCTCATGAAAAACTTGGTACAGGTTACTATAATAATGGAGAATTGATTTACCATACCCATACAACAAGGCTTTCTTCTTTGCCCGTAGATTTAAGCATGGCTTTCTTCTTTGCCTGTAGATTTACGCAGCGGCGACTCAACTTCCTAGGTGAACGGCGACAACGGGCACAGGGACCTCCGGCTAGTGAGAATTGCGATTTTGTGGAGAGACCATAAAAATCGCAGGGACCAACTCAGTTGGGATGAAGGGATTCGCAACACCATTCTGGGGAGGTTCTCCCCACCCATGCCGCACGTTTTTTCTTTTAGAAAACTGGTTTAAATGTTTTAATCTCGATGGTTCATTTTTTCAGCAACACGTGTCATTCACATAAACCAGCAAATGGAGACTGCCATTTTCTAACAAAATTGAGAGGATCCAAATGCCTTATTTTGAGACTTCTTTTTCGTTTAAAGACAATCCTTATTATGGGATGGAGGGAGTAATGAATTGGCTTTGCAAATCACACATTTATAATGAGAACTAATAAAGTTGAAAAGAAATTTTGGTAAGCCAATTGTATTTATAGTCAGATAATTTTTTTTGATGGAGTATAGTTAGATAATGACAACTGTTTAATGAGTATTTATTTACACTTTTCTACTTTTTTTTTGACAAAATCTACGCTTTTTTACTCCCTCTATTTTATATTGAGTGACGTTTAAAGTTTTTTCAAAAAGATTGCGAAAAACAATAAATAATTTAATGAGTAAAATAATTTTACTAAATGTCCCAATTAATTATTAGAGTATTAATTATTGTCATAAATGTATAGGGGAGTATATTGACTTGGAAATTATTTAGGGGGGAAATTGAAAAAAATAATTAATGATACATTGTTTGGGGGAAAAATTGGAAAAAATAGGGAAAATTGAAAAAAATAATCAATGATACATTGTTTGGGGGGAAAATTGAAAAAAATAATTAATGATACATTGAACACATAAAATAACACTTAATTTGGAATTTTTTTTCTTTTTTTTAAGTGACAGTCAAATTTGAAACGAAAATAGTACTTCGCAACCATGTCTTTGGTAAGTGCAATTATGTTTTTTTTATAGGAACATACTTATTGCATTTCATTCATAATACAGGTTGGTGCTATGTCAAAAACTTGGTGACTAGCATGAAATTTTGCTGCCCTCGCAAGTGTATGAGCCACAAAATTTGTTTGCCACTTAATGAAACTAACTTCACAGTTTCTTTGAGTAGTTAGCCTAGCCTTACAACAAGAAAGAATATAACCCAACTCAGTGTTTGGAAATTTATCCCCAAAAACACCATCTACTACTGGTTGACAATCCAGTTCAATGATACCTTTATGGTTTCCTAGCTCACTAACCCAAGTGATTGCTTCTCCGAGTCCTATGGCTTTGGCTTCTTTGGGCTGTAGTATCCCATCAAAACGCCTCATGAGAGCCCGTACAAACTCTCCCTTGTCATTTCGAATGCACAAACCCACGCCAAAACATTGTTGGTCTTCAAATAAAGCCGCATCTACATTACACTTAAGCATCCCTTGACTTGGCTTCTTCCACTTTTGCATGCTGTCCCTAGGCTGATTCTGGACACCTCCACCTCGGTGCTTCTTTGCCCTCTCCCAAGCTTCGACATACTCCAAAGCTAGCCGCACCGCCAACGCCTCTGGCTGAACCTCGTCCTCCCAAACCTTCAAATTTCTATGACGCCATATACACCAGAAAATAGCTGCAACCTTACTGCTTTGTTGGGCCAAGAGCTGCTCAAGGAACCTGAAAATGAAATTTGTGCAGTCCTGCACTGCATGTTGGATCAGATCAATGATTGGCCACACCGATGCTACTCTCCAAAGCTGAACCGCATGAGTACAACCCAAAAAAAAATGCCAATCATTCTCTGACATTCTAGGACACATCAGGCACAAGCTAGAGCAATCAACCCCCTTCAAAAGAATCTGCCCCCTTGTTGGAAGAATCCCTCTAGCTATTCTCCATATCAAGTGCTTAATCTTGTGAGCAATTTTTAATTTTCATACATGCATCCAATTCCCAGGGACTTACATTTCAGCATTGTCAATAACATGCTCCATTAACTGATGATAAGCCGATTTGACACTGTAATTGCCATCTCTGCTATAGCTCCAAAACATGTTGTCCTCGATTTGGCCCATCAATAAAGGCATGTGATGAATTTTCATCAAGTCTTCATCTAGGAAAATCCTTTGGGCCAAGCCCATATTCCATGTGCCAGTATCGCTACTTATAATATCGGACACCATGAGATTTTCAAGCCCAGGAGGTGGCCTGCTCTTGACATATGGTTCCAAGTTATCTTTAAGCCAAGGATCGATCCACACTTTGATTTTTTTTCCAATCCCCTACACGCCATCTTAGTCCCACTTTAACTTTTACCTTTGAAGAGTGGATGCTACGCCATACATAACTTAGGTTGTGGCCTAAACGAGCACCCAAAAAATCCTCTTTTGGAAAATATTTGGCTTTGAAGACACGCGTCACTCTAGCATCATAGTCAGTTGATAATTTCTAACCCTGCTTCCCTAACATAGCTTAATTGAAACCATAAAGTGGCGAAAACCTATACCTCCATGCTCCTTTCGCATAGTAAGACGATCCCAACTCATCCAATTGATACCCTTACCAGAGTTTCTATTCAAGCCCCACCAAAAAGAGTTAATCATTCTCTGCAGCTCTTCTCCTTGAGAACTCGGAATCAAAAAGGTGCTCATACAGTAGGTGAGAATTGCTTGTGCTACAGATTTCACTAACACCTCATTTCCAGCTTTCGGTAGATGTTTACCTGACCAATGTTGAATCTTTCTCCAAGAACGGTCTTTGATGTAGCTGAACATTGCCTTCTTATTCCGTCCAATCATGGATGGGAGTCCCAAATACTTGCCCGTACCCAAAACTTCTGTCACACCAAGGATGGGTAACACCTCCCTCCTCATCTCTTAAGAGGTGTTTTTGCTGAAATAAACCTCTGAATTTTGCAGGTTAATTGCTTGCCCGGACACCATCTCATAAGTGGTCAAGATCTCCTTCAATTTGGTGCTCTCCTGGTCAGTAGCCCTGCAAAATAAAAAACAGTCGTCACCAAATAAAAGGTGTGTAAGGAGCGAGGCTCCACACTTTTAGACCATGAATATCGCCTCTTACTTCCACTTTCTTAAGTAATGTAGTGAGTCCCTTTGCACAAATAATAAAAAGGTAAGGGGACAGTGGGTCCCTGTAAGTGCAATTATGTTAAAGTTTCGAGGAAATTAATTGTAGTCAAATGGCTGAAACCATTTGTGCGCCAATAATTTTTATGTTATTTAATAATTTTTTATGAGATAGGATCCATTGACACCAGGTATAAGTGAAAAGACTTACACCAAATCTCAACCATCCAAGTTAAAAGATCCTACGGTTAATAATAATTTAATTACGAAATTAAAAAAAATTAAACACAGGTCACGTGAACCCTTTTCGAGTCTTTTTCATTCTTCTTGCGAGCCCATCACGCCACTACCGACATGCCATTGATGGGTGGATTTTTCTTCTCCGTAAACCTTTCAGTTAGAAGCATTGCCCCACCACCGTGAGATAAGTCGCCCATGTTTTCATCATTCCACTTTGTCATTCTGTTTAAGCATGTCTTTTTTCTCCGGTGATTAAACCAGAGACTTTTCTTTAGTTTTGGTTTTTCCTCAATCTTTCTTTGAAGGAGACGGTGGTGGCACTTAAAAAAACACAAGGCTCAATGGTCATTGACTAAAAGGGATGAATGCAGAATGTTGAAACAGATATTATAAAAATTATATTGTCATATCTCTCAAGAAAATAAGCAGAATTATATTAAAATAAGGTTACACTTCAATCGAGAGAGACCACCCATAATCAAAATTGTTGAAGTTAATGGATAACTTGACTTGCTCTAAAAAAGAAACAATAATATAGGGCTTACTGCAGAATAAGGGAAAGAACCAAAAAAAAAAGGACAGAGAGATCTTGTAGAGTTATTCCGGAAGAGGCTATTATTCTGGAAGAGGCTTCAGACCTTGATGGTGAAAAAAAAAAACGAGTGCTCGCCTCTGGAGAATAGAGGGGAAGAACCAAAAACGAATTAGAAGAAGAGGATCTATTCTCAAGTCACGTGTTACTTTTTTAATTTTATCTTTCTCATATATTTTGAGCCATAAGATCTTTTAATTTGGATGGTTGAGATTTGGTGTAAGTCTTCTCACTTACACCTGGTGTCAATGGATCTTATCTCATTTTTTATTATACATATTAAATTTTAACAATTAAATTATTAAATATTATGATATTATTTTAAAAATGGTGCATATCAAATTTTAACTAAATTAACAAATCTTACAGTACATTTATTTATATTCTAAAAATAAATTATATATTAAATTAAAATTATTTAGTAAAATATATATAAATTTTAAATTTTATAAAAATTATAAACTTATCTGAAAAATAAAAAAATTCCATTTAATAATTAAATTGATGAAATGTAATATTTAGAAAAAAATATTAAATAGAGTAAATAATAATATCGCAAAAAATAAACAAAAAAAAGATAATATCTTAAAAATTAAAGTTGATCCCATCGCAACCATCCTTATTATACATGTGAATTACGTTACTTGACATTTAATGGAAAAATACTTATAATATTTTATTTTAGATAGGAAAGGGAAATGGAACTCCCGAGGAATATAAGGTGCGATGGGCACGAGTACCGGTCGATACGTAAACCCAATCTACTTAATCCAACCCAAAATAAATGGGTTGATTTGGACCACTGGATAAAGAAGCAAACTCAAATTCTATAAATTGGGTGTCGAAGATTGCAAATTCGAGCAACCCACCGTAAATGAACAGATAACCTCGTTTTACTTATTAAGTGAGTGTGTCGCGTATATTATACGAAATGACTTTTTTTTTATAAGCCTAAGTGAATGTTGAGTCGCGTATTTGAAAAATATAATATGCATTTGTATTTGGAATGATTTATGTATAATATGAAATATATTATTGAATATGAAATAATATCACTCTGCAAACATTATATATTATGAAATATTGCGTTACATATTTGATATTTTTTGAATTAAATTAGGTGAATGTTTGATAAGTTAATGTTTAAGGTCTTGATAGTGATTTTTTTTCAAAAATATTTTTTTATTTCTCTTTATTTTTTGAGTTTAATGGATATGCACCGTCGGTGTAAAATAGTTTTACATCAACATCTAATGAGAGTTTATCATATTGCCACATCACCCGACTTTGTAAGTGCATTTTAAAAATAACTACACAATAGTGAGTTCTCATTAGACACCGGTGTAAAACTAGTGCATATGCCCTTTTCTCTTATTTTTTTTTCAAATATGTTTATTTTTTTTGAAAAAAAATATAAATATTTTAATAATAAACTCCTCCATCGTACATAAACCAGCCTAATGCCGCAGGCCACGTCACATGTGTAAGACAATGACGTTGTCTTTTTTTTTTTTTTTTTGATCTGATTCACCATTATTCCCATTACCCTTTTGAGATTTGGGACAAACAAAACAAAACAAAACAAACAAACAAACCCAGGACTACAACAACAACAACAACATCCATCTGCTCCTGATAGTTGCAACTTGCAAGGACAGATTGAAGAGTAGTGATGACGACGAGTACACAAGCCTACGGTGAAGCATGGTACTGGGACAACCGCTACTCCAACGAACCCGGTCCTTTTGATTGGTACCAAAAGTACATTACTTTGGCTCCCATCATCACCCGATATGTTCCTCCTAACCAATCTATCCTCGTTGTCGGTTCCGGCAATTCAGGCAAGTTTATTATTAATTTGCATCTCTTAAGTTAGATTAGATCCCCCCCTTCTCTCTCTCTCTGCAATTTAAGCCCAATTCAATAAAAATCAGTTTTTTTTTTTTTTGCTTTTTGTTTTGTTTTGTTTGTTTTATCACCTTTTGTGCAATGCATGTGAGCATGGCAATTTCAAGGGAAAAAGAAAAAAAATGATTTTGTTGTTGTTGTTGTTGTTGTTGTTGTTGTTTGCAGCGTTCAGCGAAGGCATGGTTGATGATGGTGGTTACACCGATGTTGTCAACATTGATATATCTACGGTGGTGATTGAGGCTATGCAGAACAAATACCGAGATCGTCCCCAATTAAAGTGTATCCTTGTGATGTCATGAAATTCATTATTTTTCGATTTGTAATCATCAGATCAAGTATGCATTTGTTTCCAATTTTCCATGTTATAGAACCATAAATATAATTAATTTTTATAAAATTTGAACTAAGAGTTGATAGGGATGTTCTTGAGGGTGAAATATCCTTAATAATTAGGCAGATATTAAAATGGATGTCAGAGATATGAGTGCTTTTGAATCAGAGTCTTTTGGTTCTGTTATTGACAAAGGTGTGCTTCCCATTCTTAGACTCAATTTTTTATTTTTTATAAAAACAATGTTGTAATTAATTAGATTACATATTTGACAATGAATTGTGCTGATACTGTTTATTTATTTATTTATTTATTTATTTATTTTTCAGGGACTCTTGACTCTATCTTGGTGAGTGACGAATCGATTGGAATACTTGTATGTTTGACAAGACTTACAGTTATTGCATATTTTTGTTTGTAGTGTGGACATAATTCAAGACAAAATGCTACTAAGATGCTTGAGGAAGTTTGGAGGTATAATAAAACCATGAACAAAAAGTCTATAGTTCTTTACCATTTCTGTTTTGTTTTGGATTTTTTTTATTCTTGATCTGTTCACCATTATTGAAGCAGTTGATGACACACTATAGGGTTCTCAAGGATAAAGGAGTCTATGTTCTGGTAATTGCACCTCATTCTTTTAATATCGATCAGCATTCAGATTTACTCTCTAAAGGAACAATAGATTAAACGTGTCTTTACATGGTTCTAAATTGCGGTCGCGGTTACGCTGCAATCCTTGATATTGTGGAAAAATGCAGTCGCGATGCGGTTGCAGAGGCCTCCAAAACCTTTATATTGTGGCCACAATTGCGGTTGCGGACCGCAATTTATAACTATGTCTTTGCATTTCACCTTATCGGTCTTGACTGCTTGTAGAAACTGCAGGTGACATATGGAGCTCCACTATATCGCCTACGTTTGCTACGGGATTCATGCTCATGGACAATTAAACTCCATGTGATAGGTTGGCTTAAATCCTACTATCAAAATCATTTTGCATATTATGAGGCTTCTAGTTTTTCCTGATATCCAGTTCTATTCTATCATTTACTTTTAAAATTCAGAAATTCCCAATCCATATCATATGAGCAGTACCTGCAAACTAAAATGCATTATTGTTGTGGGGATTGGGAATTGCTGAATTTGTTCCTCTCTGGTTAAAAGTATGAGATGTCTCACCATTTGGCTTTTGATAAATTCATGAAACAACTATCTTAAAAGCTTAAGCTGTTGGATTAGTCAAAAAAAAAAAAAAAAAAGCTGCGATGGTATGCACTAGCCCGCTTACCTTGTGCTAAAAATATCGAACCATTATCCCAAAAGTTGCGATGGTATGTCATGGACTTTAGACCAACTATCCCAAAAGCTTAACCCATTAGGTGAAAACACATGGATGATGTTTACTTTTTATATTATAACTTTAATGATATGTACCATTTTTTTAACGTTTCCCCTTAAAGCATCCTATTTAAGTGTTCCTTTATAAATTGCTTGCTAATTTGCATGTCTCCAATAGAGTATATATGCATTTTAGTCTTGTACATTCAAAGTTGGAGTATCAATTAAGCCATTGTCAATAACCACTACCATGGTGTATGCAGACAAACTTGCATCAGAAGACAAATCTGATCATCCAATTTGGGAGCTGACAAAACCTGTTCCACTTAATGATGATGGAAGCTCTGTGGAGGAAACCCTAGGACCAAATCCTGATGTCCATTATATATACATTTGCACTAAGGTAATCAGATGATTTGTGGTACCTGCTCTTAGATGTCTTTGGTCAATAGTGTTGTGTTGGAACTAGAGTACATAGTTGAATTAAGAGCTCAAAAACTGTTTCCTTCTTGTGAGAGTCTAATCAGAAAAATTACGAAATGAAGCCAATTCCAACAACAATAATAGCAATAAAAAGGAGCAGAAAAATAAATTAGAACACCAGAAATTGTCTTCTTTCTTTTCCCCTTTATCTTTGTGCTCTTTCTCCTTTTTAAGGCTAACTGTAGTACTTCTAAATATGCCTCTTTTTACCATAATGGTGGCACTCAACATTTTTATACTTATTTCTAGATTTACTTTTGATTTGGTCTCTATTGTCTGAACTCCAATTCTTGTTTTTCTCCCTTGACTTAGTAACCAAGACCTTTGACTTTGAAGGAGAATATTGTGGCTTTCTTCTTATCTAGTTATAATACCTACAACTTTCTTCTCACCTCATTTAAAATACTGCCTTTAAAAAAGTCCATTGAGAACACCCATTAGGAGTAGAGCTAGACAACAACATTCTAAATGTTTCCCACATCTCTAGCAAGGAACCAAGAAGAAATAACCCCTGAATTTAATCAAATTTAATACCCATAGCAAATATTGATTCATAATTCCCCGGAAAATGTTTAAATGATCTGGCCAACATATGCTTGATCAAATGCATGATGTTCTTAATTTTTGCTTTCAACTATTTGTTGGAAGTTCCACGTAGAAGAATGAGATGATCTGGTTAGTGGTTATAAATAAGGGGCATTCCTCATTCCATAAGCTAGCTTTTGGGGCAATCCTCATCACAATCAACCCACTGTTGGATCTATTTTATCATTGCGCTTCTCAATAGCAGAAACGTGTTGATGAAAATTCTTCACATAAAGCATACCCTCCATCTTATCTCTCTAGAGGGCATTATTCAAATCATTTAAAGTTAGCATTCGACTTGCATTGGTTGCCGTTGTTCACCACAAGACAATCACCGCAAGAGAGCCAAAGCTCTGATACCAATTGTTGGTATAAGAGTGTACAATGGAATATTAAGAGCTCAAAAACTTCACACTTCTTGTGAGAACCTAACTAGAAAAATTACCAAATGAAGTCAATTCCAACAATAATAGTAATAAAAAGGAGTAAAAAAATGAATGTTTGTGGCAAATTTTTAACAACAAAAACTTCCCTCAAAATAAGAGAATAAAAACTGCGGGACTATGTCTAGAAAATCTTTCACTATTTGAAATAATGAGTACACCAAGAGTCTTCCTAGCACTACTGGGCATCAACAAAGCACCAAAATCATTGCCAACACGATAGAGATTAACACAACAATCCCAACAAATAGTACATGTTATATGCCACTTTCTGAATAACTAATTCTCATGGTTTGAAATTCTCACTTCTGAGTGATGTTGAGTGTGGCTGTATATATCATTTTTACCCATTTGTTTTGACTAATCATTTTGTTATAATCTTTCTGCCAGGAAATTTCTGCTAATAACTCAAACACAAAAGCATGAATGGGCAGTTTAGCGAGGAAGGCATGCATTTTCGCTCAACAAATGTGTGTTAACTACTATTTTACTCTAGTTGATCCTAGATTTTGTAATGTAAAATCCAAAGTTATTGAGCTTTTCTTTACAACAATTCGTATTATGAATTTCTCAACGTTTGTGTGATCTAAAGACAGTAGCATTTCTTTGATTTTTAATTTGATTGTTTCCACGAGTTTTTTTTTTTTTCCATGAGTTTTATGTTAAGTTAACCATTTATAATGTGGTGTGCTGAATGTATTTTTCTTCTAATATCTCAAGAATTGTCTAGAATCAACGGTTAACTTCGTTGTTATTATTCTCTTGTGCTTTAAGCTTTTCAATATGGCTTTTTTTTTAATTATTGGAGACAATTATATTCAAATACAAATAATTTGTGTATTAAGTCTTTCATATGTATTTGAGTTTGATTGACATTTTTTTTTGGTATCAAACCCAAATTAAGATTACTTTATGCTAAGGATTTTTTTCCTCTGGAATCGAGTTGCATAGAGTTTTCATCATCATCATCATCATCATCCTATCAATGTAGTGAAGTTGAATGGAAGAGGAATAACAAGGGAAGTAAATTTTTGATTACTGACGACTTTTTAAGGTTATTGCAATAAAGACTGAAAGAATTAGCCATTTGGGAGAATTTATGCTGTTATTTTTTTTTTATCGTTGTGCTCCAATGGATACAGCAGGGGGCTCACTATAAATAATGCTCCAATTCTCAATTCACAAATATCTGTTTCACTTCATTATTTATCCCCCTCCTCAGTGTTGGAGTCTACATGCTCCACCATCATGTCATGAAAAGGTTACATATTTTGTCATGTAACAATGAGAGGGTGGGGAGATCATTAGGTGAGGTTACGAGGACGAGGTTGTGTGAAATAAAATTCTAAAAAACGTGTTGTGAATTCGCAGCGCTCCACTTTTTCTTTTTTATCCTCCCAACCCACGGCCATTTATACTGAGGACCAAAATATTTTATATTAAATTCAATTAACCAATCCAAACCAACTCAAAAGTAATTGAATTGGTTTCGTTTTTATTAGTCATTTTTTTAAAACAAAATCGAATTAAATAAAATCCCATAAATTTTATTGGTTTAGATCATTTTTTTTTTGATCCAAACCAACTTGATTCGCATACACCCTTAGATTTTTTTACCTGGTCCACTTCTGCTTAAGGTACAAATCACTTAGGGTGTGTTTGTTTTACATTTCACATCCATCAAAATCCTGATGAAAATCTCGGTGGCCAAAATCTCCAAAGAGGCAACTTCTAAAATAACTGGAATACATGCATTGGGAAGCAGTATTTTAGATTCTGCGGCAGATTTAATCTGAACCAAAAAGGGAAGAGATCAAATTACTTCAGGGGTAACACTTATATGAGTTACTTCGATTAATATCTCTTTGTAGATATTACATTTCATCAATCGAACCATCAAATTAAAAGTTCTTATTGAGGGTGTGTTTGTTTTAGATTTAACATCCATCAAAGTCCCGATGAAAATCTCGGTGGCCAAAATCACCAAAGAGGCAACTTCTAAAATAAGTGGAATACATGCATTGGGAAGCAGTATTTTAGATTCTACGGTAGATTTAATTTGAACCAAAAAGGGAAGGGATCAAATTACTTCAGGGGTAACACTTATATGAGTTACTTCGATTAATATCTCTTTGTGGACATTACATTTCATCAATCGAACCATCAAATTAAAAGTTTTTATTGAGTAGATCAACTCCATAAAACTTAATAGAATCTTAAAAATATTTGATACGTCATTATATCACTTCAATTCAAAGTATAATATATGTTTTGATTTACAAGTAAAATGTTGACCATATAATTGCATAGCTACGGATGTTCAATTTATCTAAAATTTGGTATGCATGATCATTAACATAATATGACGATATTCAATGGTTCGATTGATGAAATTTAATGTCTACAAAGAGATATTAACCGGAGTATTAAAAGTTCTATTGAGTAAATCAACTGCATGAAACTTCATAAAAATTTAAAAATATTAGATAATTCATCAGATCACTTCAATTCGACGTATAATATACGTTTTAATTTACAAGTAAAATGTTGATCATATGATTGCATAGCTACGGATGTCCAATTTATCTAAAATTTAGTATGCATGATCATTAATAAAATATGACGATATTCAACAGTTCAATTGATGAAATTTGATGTCTACAAAGAGATATTAACGAAAGTAACTCCGACAAGAATTATTCTTGGAGTAATTGATCCCCCCTTGCTAAAATATATTGTGTGTTTGACAGCTAATTATTATCCTCTAATCATTTAACATTTGGTTCTGATATGTATATTTCTCAAGGTATACTTTTTTTTATTATTATAATGAAAAGTTTAGGCGAGTTGGGTCCCGGGACTCACCATAGTCAGGGAAAGCATCAAGGCTCAAAGAACATTTACAGAGGTACTTACATATTACCCACTAACGAGGTCCTCACATCAGAAGCAGGATTCAAACTCACGTCCTTGTGAGATATGAGTTGAATCCTACCAACTGGACCAACCTACGTTGACTTCTCAACGTATACTTGTGTGTTATTGGTTATTGTTGAAACATAAAGAAAATGAACATATGAATGCATTTGCAGCAAAAATATTATGACTTCGAACAAATTCACAAGTGAAATTAATTGCTCCAACAAATTTTTTTACTATATAAAAAATATTAAATGTTGCTAGATGTTTATTTCTCTATACTTATGAACACGATGTGATTTATAATTTTTTTAAAAGTTTTCCAGTTAACTTATCTATCAATACACTAACATCAATATTTGATTTTAGTCTTTTCGAAATAAATATTTTTTGAGCGTTAAATTCAATGTGATCAATTAGCCAAGGAGCTTGGAATTGAGTGTGAACAAATAAAACATTGGTTTCAGAACAAAAATAGGCTAAATTATAAAATTAGTCCTTTATGTTTATTTTAGGTTTCAATTTGGTCCTCTATGTTTTATTTGTTTCGTTTTGGTCCCTTACGTTTTAAAAGTTACAACAGGTTAGTCATTTCCGTCACTAAAAGCCAATTGTTCGTAGCTAAAAGCTAAATAACATTTTGGAAAATGGACTTCTAGCTACGGACAATTGACTTTTAGTGACAGAAAGGAGCAAATTGAAAACTAAAATAAAACGTAGAGGACCAAAACGAAACGAATAAAACATAGAGGACCAAATTGAAACCTAAAATAAACTTAGAGGATCAATTTTATAATTTAGCCACAAAAATAAGACTGGTGATGGCGCATTTTTGAATTATGTATATGTATATGATATGATACATTGTATATGATATGATACACCATTCAAGGGCAAATTTTGTTTACATGCATATATTGTCCTTGAATGATGTTTGTAAGCCATCGCCTTTGTCTGACTTTTGTTCTGAAACCAATGTTTTATTTGTTCACACTTAATTCCATGCTCCTTGGCTAATTGATCACATTGGGCTTCATTTGGATGTGTGCGACGCTCGAAAAATATTTATTTCTAAAAGACAAAAATAAAAAGATTGATGTTAGTGTATTGATAGAAAGTTAACTGAATTTTTTTAAAATGATAATAACAATAAATCGAAAACGGACTCTCTGCATTCTTACGGTCCCTGAATTCACGCAGTCGGTCACTTTTTGGCATCGGACGGCCCAAAATATATCTATGTTTTTGTTTTATTTTTAAAAAATTTAAAATACCAACCTGAGATCTGAACCGTCTGATCTACATCCCGACTAGAAAGAATATATGAATGTATTCGTTAGTATAGAGAAATAAATAAGTACATGAGAATATATCTCAACTGTATCTAGACCTTGAAATATGTAAACCAAAATCTGGGAAAAGTTATTCCCCTCGCGTCCGCGAGCATTTGGGGGATCTTGAATGATCACTAGAGAATACATATGGGCAAATTAAACCCTGCTTCGCCAACATATTTGGACAAGAATTGGCCTTCCGAAGTATATATTGAAAGGTGAAATTCCACCTCTTTCAAAGTATAACTTTTGATGACTGGAATCTCATTCCTGTAATGGTGATAAACACACAAGTATATGTAAAGATCTATATTATAATACGAAGGATCAATAAATAGAATTTCGAGTTAGATACAGGTGTATACGAGTCAAGTTGGTTTGGATTGAGGAAAAATTTGAGCCTAAAAAAATAAAATTTATGGGATTTTATTTAGTCTAGTTTTGTTTAAAAAAAATATGGGAAATAGGACCCATCCCTGCCCCCAATTGGGGTCGAGTTTCCCGCATGCCCCTGTCCTTGCCCCAACTTTACTCTATTTGACTAGTCCCCCATATAAATTTAATATGCATGGAATTAAAATGATGAGAAGATACAGTAAATTAAGATTACCAACATAGTAGACCCAAACCACTCCCAACAATAATTTTACATGCATAAACCCCTCTTATAATTTTCCTAATTAACAATGGACTCAACTTCTAATCTGTTGTGAAAGTTATATGACATCAAGCAGGGCAGATTCATGGACGAGTTCCGATACGTATCTACATCCTCATCCTCTGCCCCACACCTGGTTTTGAAAAGTGGGAAAAACCCAAACTTGAACTCAGTCAAAAAGGCTTTTCCCCTTCATAATCGGGCAAGTTCGGACAAGTTCCCACAAGTTCGAACTCTTTTGCAATGCCTAGGTAATATGCAAATCAAACAAATTTGGGCTAGGATATAAGCTTGAATTTTTCAATCCAGAACCCAAGGTAAACGCATTAGATTGGTAAAAAAAATTTAAATCATATGAAACCAATAAACCTAACTAACTCGTTTGTTATTGGATCCAGATCGAACCATTAATTTAATCAAAACTCCTGCCCACCACTAAAAAAAGATATTAAAAATGAGCAAAAATTTGTTGTTCTTGAGAATTCAGTCAAAGATCACTCAAATAGATGTTGATCAACCAAACAAAATTTCTTAAAACCATTAATATTAATGTAAACAAAAAAAAACCACACACCCTCTCCCCTTTCCCACATCAAGAAACCTAGACAAACAAAGAAACATAACAGAATTAATCATCCTCATAGCATGAGCACACATCCAACTTGACTAAAAATCTAGGGAATGGAACCTCTCGTGTGAAATTTTAACTTGACGAGAAGAAGTGTGATCTACCACCATTCAAGAAGAAAGATATAGAAATGAGTGGGTCCACTTTTCCCATGCTTAGATGGTTGGAGATCACACTTCTCTCTCTCTTGTAAAGATTTCACATGAGGGATCCATTCCGACAAATCTAACAGGATTCCAAATATTCTGCACTATGCAAGTATCAATTGTCATTTTTAATCTCAAGATCTGCTTTGTGGTGAATTGAAAAAAAATTAGTCATTTCATATACTTCAAAGGTAGGGGTGGCAATCTCATCCATTTATCGATCATCCATCCAATCCATCCATAAAGAAATCCATCCAATCCATCCATTACAAACAAAAAAAATGGATTGGATCCAGTCCATCCATTTAATTTAATGGATGGTTTGTCATCTATCCATTATTTTTCTAAATCCATTGGATTACACAAGAGATGACAAATGGATGGACTGGAAATTTTTTTAAATTGATTATAAAATATATTTTTTAATAATAAAAAATATTTTAATTACAAAAAGTATTTTAATTAAAAATATTTTACTCTCTCTCTCTCCCTCCCCTCTCTCTGCTTTCTCCTCTCTCTCCCTCCCCTCTCTCCTCTCTCTCTCTCCTCTCATTCTCTCTTGATTATGAAAGGCAATCTCTGTTTTAAACGCCGTCGTTAAGTTTGTAGGGGTAGTCGATTTTCCAGAGTAAAAAGTATACTTTGGTAATGATGAATTAATTGTGACACTCAATGATTATAATAATATTTGTAGGTTATTTTGCGTGTCCCAATTACCAAATACTCCCTCCGTTTTCATATATAAGCAATAAAGCACTTTTTGGGTTCATTGAACAACTCATGTATTTGTTCTATATTATAGATGAAATACATGATATAGACCAAATACATGAGTTATTCAATGAACAAAAAAAGTGTTTTGTTGCTTATATACGAAAACGGAGGGAGTAGTAACTCTTGGATAAATGGAGTTGGAGGACATAAATTGTTTTTCTTTGATATGGTTATACTACCTCCGTCCCAAATTATAAGCACCTTTTGACCAAAACATGGAGATTAAGAAAACCATTTAACCAATTTAATTTGTCTAGAAAGTGTGCTAGTTTTTCCATACTGTCCTCCTATTAATGAGACAAAATATTTAATACTTCATTTTGGCTTCTTATCTTCCCAAGACTATATAAAGATATTTTTGTAAAGAATTAATTAATGCATCTTGTAAATTGAAAAAGGGGTTTATATTTTGGGACAAATTTTTTTTTTTTTTTTGCAAAATGGGCTTATAATTTGGGACGAAAGTAGTATCTTATTTTATGTGGTGGAGACGAATGCAACAGACACGCAACAGTGGCCTTCAAAAGATGTGTATGTAGAAAATAAAATAAAATAATCAAACGATAGCTAGGTAATATCATTTCATTCATCGGAAGAGTTAGATTAAATAGGCGGTTTGGCTTTGACGCACCGTGTCTGTCTGGGTGTGGGTCTGACAGAGAGGGGAGAGAGGGAGGGGAGAGAGGGGAGAGGAGAGAAGTAAAATATTTTTAATTAAAATTTTTATGATTAAAAATATTTTTTGTAATTAAAATATATTTTATGGTTAAAAATATTTTTTTGTGATTAAAAATAATTTTTATGGATGGATTGGATATCATCCATAAAAAAATTGTTAATGGATGAATTTGATGATTTTTTTAAATCACTACAAGAAATAGTTCAAATACCGACGGACATTTACCGACGGCTTGAGTCCGTCGCTAAAAAAGCGGGATTTCCGACGGTGTTACCCGTCGGAACACGCGACCCGCCGTATTCTGGATATTACCGACGGGTTAAGCCGTCGGAAATCCCGCTTTTTTAGCGACGGACTCTAGCCGTCGGTAAATGTCCGTCGGTAGACAGTGACTTTTGGAAAATTCCCGCTTGTTTTTGAATACCGACGCCCATTGACCGTCTTTACCGACGGGTTAGCCCGTCGCTAATCCCGTGTCGTTTACCGACGGGTTTAACCGTCGGTAAGTTTTAAAATGGTCGTCGGTAAGCTCTTTATTTGGCCAGAACAGAACCCTTCTTTTTCATTCACTCGCGGAGCAGCTCCCTCGTTCGCCCTTCATCTCCGTTCGCCGTTCGCCCTTCATCTCCGTTGTTCGCCCTTCATCGCCGCCGCCTCCCTCCGTCGCACTGCCGGCCAAACCCAAGCACGGTGACAGGTTCGGTTGCTTATTGTCTGTGTTTCATTCCATTTTCTTCAATAGCCTATGTTTACAAAGTATGAGCAATTTTGATTTGATGGGTTGTGCATTTTACTAATCTTAAAGACTTTGTCATTTTCTACAGTCGATAGCAACTCTTTCCATGCGACATATGCCTTATTTTCTCCTTGCTTAGAACGCATGCGTGAAGCCTTGTAACAGGTACCCAATGTGACCCACACATAGGTTTTGGTACCTTTTATTCTTTTATAATTTCTACGTCGGGAGAGCTTGCTGGAAGATTGGTGCTTCATTTAATAAAATCAGTTGGTGAATGGCTAATGAAAAAATGATATGCTGGTTGTTTTACTGATGCTTCTATGGATGAATTCCTTTAAGGCCGTATGGCATGCATAAAACTAAATTAATACTATACTATGAAGTAATAAAATAATTGCCAGATGGATTTCATAGACGTGACCTATTAATGATATAAAAGCATTCAATTGATTCAGTTATGGAAATCTTTATACTATCCAATCTTTGTATATGATATATCACTGCATGGTGTAGTATATTTTACAATGGAACTACTCAATTGGTTTGAGATAGGGACAGCCCATGATCAGCTTTTTGTTTTTCCATCTTTTTCTCTCCAAATTCAAAATACTTTGTCGTGACATCCTTAAAAGAAATAGCTAATTGGCATATATGAGTCACCTAGGCTATTTTCATGTACCACACGTACTCCCCTACTCTCTTGTTTTTTGTTCATATGTATGGGTTATTGCTAGGATGAATTTTCATAGGCATCTGAGTTCCCGTATTGGTTAATTGGGATTATATTTTTTGCATTACTCATGTTGCATATATAAACTTATAGTGTTTTCATTGGTTCATTTTCTTAGCTTATATTGTTTGCATTGGATCATTTTCTCAGGGCACATATCAATTTTATGTATGTATTTATTATTTACATATACGCATTCACAATCTTGAGTTTCAATGGAAAAACATATAATGGTTTAGTATAAACAAGCTTATTTGTGTATGATAGGGAATTTTGAGTCCCGTTGTTATATACAATTAAATTAATATTCGTATCCATGTATTCAAATATTTGTTAGGTCAAAAAACATAGAAATTAATATTCAAATTTGGTTTTGAGATTGGGAACTTGTGTTGCAGCTTCAACTTGGAGTGACAATTCCGTTGCTGGGCAAGTGACAATTGGGGGGTAAGGTTGTGTTTTGAATTTTATGATGTATTAGAAACTATTGGTGTATTAGAAATCCAATGTCTAATCCCTCGGTCACTAAGAGTTTTGCATGTATGTCTCTGTTGCTGGCTGTATAGTAATTCTTAAATAGGCAAGTTTCCTACACTATGTTGAGATTTAATTATTTATAGGCAAGTTTCCCAATGAATATTGCATTACTTGCGCTTCTGTTACTCAATTTAAGTAGGCCACGTGGCACGTAACGTTTTCCTTTAAGTACTTTGTCTTATGCTATTTTTGAGGTATCAAATAGAGAGAGACATGTAGATCTGTTGACCAGGAAAGCTTTCTTTACTATTTTCAGGATTCAATTTTCAAGCCATATATGGATAGTTCTTAGTCTTCCCAATATCGAATGAATGGTGATTTTACTATAGACTTGCTTTGAAATTGTAAAATAATTTTATTTTACTATAAAATGTTAATTTTCTTCCTTTTGGTTATCACAGCTTTGTTATAATTTCCAAAAATATAATTAAAAATAATTTGTTATAGTAATTAAATTAATGTTTTAACCCTTAATTTGGACTTTTCAAACTCCATTAGGATCTACATAAAAATCATATAATAGAAATGAAAACCTGATTGCATAGACCATATCTTCTTAAAAATGTCTTTCCAATGTATTCTCTTAAAATAAACTTTTGTGGCAGCTCTCTAATTTTTGAACATAAAAGTTTTTGATAGCCACTTCTTTTGCGATGAGGTTGCAGCAGAATGGTACTCGGTTGATGCTATGTCCGGTTTGGCATCAATGAGACCGAGTCACCCAAAGTGGTGTAGCGAGGAGAATGGTACTTGAATGATGCTATAGTTATGAGGTACCTAGCCATGGAGTGAGGCAAATGTTTTCTCACTTATGTTTTGACATCCAGTGGGACATTTCTGGGTGTACTGTATGATACATGGATATATGAGTAGAGTATAAGGAACATTATATTGACATGTGTGGAAGGTGAGGTATCGTGTGCTTGAATTGTATGATGTTATGTTTGTTGATTGTGTGCTTTTTATCTAATGCGATCGTTGTACCATTTTAAAACATGAGATGAGACATACTCATCCCCTTACTTTTATGTGTGTCTGTCTCCTATGCTTTTGAATGCAAATGTTCCTCAGAAGGATGTCAATGAGTAGTATTGGATGCTTCGTCCAAAAGGATGGAGTACAAACACATTTCTCATTTCTCTGTTACTGTTTTCTTTAGTTTTATACCGTTGTAATTACTTTTTTTTTTTTGGGTTGTATGGATCTAATCAATGTGACATCGATTGGGAATCTTATTTTTATTATTTAGATATGCTCTAGTGTTTCTGAAGTCCCTTTTATCACTTGTGTTTCATTTTGGAAAGGATTGTAAGGTCGTTTTGAGCCAAGTTTACCATTTTGTTTATTTTGAATAAGAGTTAAGTGATTGTTGTGACAATTTGATATTCTTTATCGCTTGGGTGGTTCTCAATCATCCCAATCCCAAAGGAAAGGTGTATGTTATCCCGTTCCATATGGGGATAGTTCTTAATCTTCCCAATCTCGAAGGAAATGTGTACGCTATCCCGTCCCATATATGGATAGTTCTTAGTCTTCCCAATATCGAATGAATGGTGTATGCTATCGAATGAATGGTGTATGCTATCCCATCACAGACATGGATAGTTCTTAGTCTTCCCTTTAATCTCTTCTAGATTGACTGCTTGTCTCAATTCTATTTACATTTGCTTGTTAAGTTTCTCTCAGTATTTCGATTATTCTATTCTCGTGCGCTGTGTGTTCATTCTTGGTTGCAGGATCTTAATTGTGCATAACATGCACTTTCGAAAAGTTGTAATTTTGATGTTGGAATGATTGTAATCAGATTTGTATATATTTCCTTTACCCTGTCACCGACTGAAACAATGTTGATGATCGTGATCCCCTTTTGTTTTTTCTCACTTTTGGCTAGTATTTCTTGATTGGTACCCTGGTGGATAGTATATAAGAATAATGGCTTAGAGAATTTTTTTTATTGTTTTATTAAATTTTTGGGTGCCTTAATTTGTTTGACGGGGTGGAGTGGGGATTCTTTTCTTGTTCTATACTTAGGTAGCGCTTGGCCCAGTTTTTTTTAGCTTAAAAGCTACTTTAAAATTAAAGTTTAAAATATGAGCTTTAAAAATAAAGTAAAGTCGCTTGGTAAGTTTCATATTTTGTTTATTTTAAAAGCTACTTTTAAGTTATAAGTTGTTTGGTAGAATATTTTCATAAAAGTACTTATTTGAAGAATACCTAATTGCAAACAATTTATTACTAATGAATGAAATGTATATAAACCAAAAGGAAAATTCTTTAAAATAATCCTGAGATAAGGATAAATAATTTTTTTATCATACATATAAAAATTCATAAAAAATATAATAGAAAGGTGATAAATGCTAGGTTATTTTCTATAGTTGTAATATTTTTATTTGTAAAAAAATATAATATTTACAATATAGCACGCTTCACAATATCTGCAACTAGTCAGATTAAAATTATTTTCTAATATTCCCACTTTTGCTTTTCTTTCTGGATTTTTTCGCTCTCAGCCTTGACCTTGAGTCGCTTTTTTAGGTATGTTGCATTCGAACTTGTTTGATTTCTATCCTTATTTTGATTCTTGTGTGTTTTTGATATTCTTGTTTATATCTTATTAGTTTACGCTAACACAAAAATCTACATTTCATAGGCGTCTGAGTTCGCCACCTCCACCAGTTCGCCACTTGTACCACTAGGTATGCACTCTAACGAAATGTCGGTTAACTCATTGGGTGGAAAAAGGGTTGTCTGTTGACCCCCACACCGACATATTTATTTGTTTTCGTTCATAGTTCTCTCCACAGAGGGGATTTTGAAGTGTATTGTGTAATTGTCTAAATGATATGTACTGTGTAATTGTCTGCCAGTTCTGCTATCACTCATCAGTCACAATGCTTGTGAGTAAAGAGTGCAATTTTAATTTATGCTTGCCATTTCATTCATGGATATGGATATTGGTGATGTTGCTTGGCTGCAATTTGCTTTGCACATCTCTCTGTACTTCTTTCCCTTGCCACTTCTGCTTGTCTAATTCTATCCTCTTTAAATGACCAAGTCGATTTTCTAATTCCAGTGTTGTTAATCTAGGATCGCGAAAAATAGCGCAAAATTGGCAGGATAGCGTAAAATAGCGGGCAGATAGCGTAAGCTAAATAGCGGGTGAAATAAATAAAATTATAAAATTATATATTAAAAAGTGACATATAATATTTAACGTTCAGCACAAAATCTGAAATGACATAATAAAATATTTATTTAATGAGCTATTTTTAGAAACTTAAGTGATTATTTATTCATAAATTACTTTAGAGGCTTATTAAAATAAAATGAAGAGAGCATATGAATATTTTTTATGTTGATATATTTGAATATTAATATCAACATTTATTTTAAGTGATGTAAAATAAGTTTAAATAAACCCTGAATGAAATATAAAATAAGTTTAAATAAACCCTGAATGAATAAGTAGCTCTTCCGTTTTAAGAAAATAAAATATATAAATTAAAATTGTAATATTGATTGAATTGTTAATAATTATTATTTATTGAAAAATAAAATATTTTTTATTATATATTGCGGATGGCGTAGTGACAACTAAATGATTAATAAAACTACACACACAGTAAATGGACCATTGCTCAAAGAAACAAGGCAGATTTGAATTGGAAAGGACAAATAATAATAGAATTAAAAAATAGATTTAAAATAAAAAATAATTAAAAAGCATAATTTTTAAGAACAATAGAATAAAAAAGCAGATTTTAAAAAAGAAAGAAGAGAATAAAAAAACGAAATGAGATAGAATTGGAAAATAACATAATTAAAAAAGTAGAAGGATTCAAAAAACTGAATTGAAAAAAATAATTAACAGGTGAGCAGAATTAAAAAAAGAGAAACAAGGGAAACAATCGTTAAAAAATATGATATAACAAAAATGAAAAAAGATCTGAAGAAGAGAAGAATTAAAAAAAATTTCAATAAAAAATAACAACATTAAAAATTATCCTATAAAAAATCAAATGAAAAAGGAAAATAAAATATTTTTTATTATTTATATATATATATATATATATATATAAATAATAAAACTAATTCTACCCTTGTCACTTCTGCTTGTCTAATTGTTATGTTAATCATTGATCGAATGGATGTTTGATATTTGTTATTAGTATCGGAGAGAAGCCTTAGCTTCCCGTTTGAGGTTTAATATATTATTGAGTGCATATACTCTTTTAGGGTACCATGTGCTCATTGTATATTGAACCTTGAATTGTCCAAGTCGGACAGTTTGGGAAAAAACTTTTTCTTTACTCGTATAATAGTTGTTGCTTAATTCAGTATCTTTATATTTGATGAAATTTCGGTTCGATTCATTTCCTTTTGTTCTCTGGTGCATACTTGATTGCGGTGTTCATAATCGCCTTCATTTTGTGTACTCGAGACCAATGGGAAATGTCACAAATTTTGTCAAGTATAAGATACGAGAATTAAGGAATGATTATTATACGAGTTCTTAAAAAGTTTTTTCTCGAATGGGATAAGTCATACCATTTAAAGAAAGAGAGCGGTTGTAAGAACGTCGTCTTCTTTGAAATTGTCATTTTTTTGACATGCGAGAAGATGGAATATTTTCTTTCGAGTCGTAGTTGGATGTACGATAGGTTGTATCCGGGAGAGGGGTTTGAAACCAGATTTTCTTGTTTGGGGTTGCGTACTTTGTCCAAGTCGCAATGGCACATAAAGATTTCAAAACTAATGGAGGGATTAGATGTCCGTGCTTTAATTGCGATTGCAGAAGGATTAAGAGCCCAAGTGAGGTCATGCACCACCTGTATTCAGTTGGATTTAGGCTTAATTACTGAATTTGGACTAGACATGGAGAAAAGTTGCCTCACGTTGATTTAGGGGTTGGTGATAATTGCGAAGGTGCTTGGCGATTCACGAGATTCGGGATGTGGTGAGCAGATTGAATTGATGCAAGATATGGTTTGTGATGCCTTGGGGGTGAACGTGTCATTTGAGGAGCAACAATATGATGACACATATGAACTTCCAAATGAGACAGCACAAAAATTTTATAATCTATTGTTAGAAACAAACAAGCCGTTGTTTGAAGGGTCTCTGAGACTCTAAGTTATCAATGTGTGTGAGGCTCTTAGCTCTTAAGTCCAACTGTGGTGCTACCGAAGTGTGCTTGGATCTCGTAACGAAAATGATGTTGGACTCGTCACCTATCAGAGATGGTTTGCCAAAAAGTTATTACGAGGCTAAAAGCTTAGTGTCCAAGTTGGGGCTGGAATCTAAAAGGATTGATTGTTGTGTGAGAGGGTGTATGTTGTATTACGACAATGAATTTGGTAAAAACGATGGTACGCTAGTTGAATGCAAATTTTGTGATGAGCCTAGGTATATGTCACATACTAATAATCGGACGGGTAGACAAAAACTAGTTCCAGTGAAGGCAATGTTTTATTTGCCAATTATTCCAAGGCTGCAGAGAATGTTTGCATCACCACAGACTGCAGACAAAATGACATGGCACTATGAGAATAGAAGCACTTCAGGTATGTTGCGCCACCCTTCTGATGGTGAAGCTTGGAAGCACTTTGATCGTGTGCATCCCGATTTTGCAGCCAGATCCACGTAATGTACGACTTGGCTTATGCTCGATGGTTTTACCTCAGATGTTCAATCCACGGCGAAACCTTATTCTTGCCGGCCGCTTATCGTTATCCCATACAATCTTCCTCCCGAAATGTGCATGTCTAAGCCTTATATGTTCTTGACTTGTGTTATACGGGTCCAGATAATCCGACAGATGGTATTGACATCTATTTAGAGCCTCTTATTGACGATCTCAAAAGGTTGTGGAATGGTGTTGTGACGTACGATGTTGCACGAAAGAGGAATTTTACAATGAGGGCTACCGATGTGGACCATTAATGACTTCCGCATATGGCATGTTGTCCGGTTGGGGTACTCATGGTAAAATGGCATGTCCGCATTGCATGGAGCATACAAAGGCCTTTACCTTGAAATTTGGGGGGAAGAGTTCTTGGTTTGACTCACATCACAGGTTTTTACCCGATGATCATGCATTTAGACGGAATAAGAACGCTTTCGAGAAGGGGGAAGTTGAATTAGATGGCCCGCCTCAAGGTTGACACGAGCAGATCCGGGAAAGGATTATGGAGCGCCAAAATCACAGATTTTGGCAAATTGGATCGATTTGAAGGATATGGACAATGGCATAATTGGACAAAAAGAAGTATTTTTGAGATCCGCCATATTGAGAGATAATTTATTGAGACACAACCTTGATGTTATGCACATTGAGAAGAACTTTTGACAATGTTTTTCTCACAAAGTGATGAACGCCGAGGAAAAACAAAAGACAATGAGAAGGCGGACTAGCCTTACCACTTTATTGTAGGCGAAAGGACTTGCATTTGACGAATCGGTCGGATGGGAAGACCCTGAAACCCAAAGCCTGTTACTCTTTACCTGCTGAGGAAGCCAAGTCAGTCTGTCGGTGGATAAAAGAACTTCGGATGCCAGATGGTTATTCTTCTAATTTGGCAAGATGTGCCGATGTGAACAAGGAACCATGATTGGGATGAAAAGCCATGATTGTCATGTATTCATGGAGTGTTTACTTCCTATTGCATTTAGTTCCTTGCCGTCAAATGTTTTAAATCCACTGACTGAACTCAGCCAATTCTTTAAACAAAAGACAATGAGAAGGCCAGACTAGACTTACCACTTTACTGTAGGCGAAAGGACTTGCATTTGACGAATCGGTCGGATGGGAAGACCCTGAAACCCAAAGCCTGTTACTCTTTACCTGCTGAGGAGGCCAAGTCAGTCTGTCGGTGGATAAAAGAACTTCGGATGCCAGATGGTTATTCTTCTAATTTGGCAAGATGTGCCGATGTGAACAAGGAACCATGATTGGGATGAAAAGCCATGATTGTCATGTATTCATGGAGTGTTTACTTCCTATTGCATTTAGTTCCTTGCCGTCAAATGTTTTAAATCCACTGTTGAACTCACCAATTCTTTAAAGATTTGTGTTTTGCGACATTGAGAGAGGATGATCTCATAAGGATGGAAATGTAACATACGGTCATTCTTTGTAAGTTGGAGAGAATATTTCCCCCTGCTTTCTTTGATTCTATGGAGCATCTAGCAGTGCATCTTGCACATGAAGCTAGACTTGGTAGACCGGTTCAATACAGATGGATGTATCCATTCGAAAGGTGCTATAATAAAGGATTCTCTAAAATAAATATTTATTTGAAGGGTTAAATGTATCAATTTTTATCATCAACGTTGTTATTTTGTAGATTTATGGGTGACTCAAAACGGTCGGTGAAAAATAAGGCCAGGGTTGAAGGATCTATTTGTGCAACTTACTTACACCGTGAGACAATCCATTTCTGTTCCCATTATTTTACGAACTTCATGTTGACACCAACAAATAGTAGGAATGAAGTAGAAATTGAAAGTAAAAGACACCCGCTTGCCTTATCAGTATTTTGCCTTTCCGACCGTCATGGTGGAAAGGAGGTGGATAAGTATCTTAAATGCACTCATGGCCCATTCTAAACTGAGAGAGCACCTACACAAAAAGGGTCGAACAAGGATACTAGCAAAAAGACACCCAAAGTGAATATATATACCCTTATTTGGTGGTTTCGGTGTAGGCCGGAAGGGAACCTGATTAGAAGGAGAGGTTGTCGTGATTTGAACCAAAGCTCTGCGGGGTAGAAAGACACATATCTGTTAGTGGGGGGAGCATTCACATCCCTCTATGCATCAGGGATCCCAGCCAAGGTTTTCTCCATTACCAATGACCTCTACAACATATAATCAATAGAAAGAGCAACACTAGCACTGGTAACACCAACACTCACAACCAAACGTAGCCCACCCCACAAAAAGATTGAGCAAAAACCCATTCTCAGAAAAGACCACCCGACTGTTATGCTCAAAGAGGTGCTTGAAGTAAAACCCATGCACACAAAGGGGCAAGGAGACAACCACCTTGCGCACATGGGGCATCCTTGTGACAAAAGTGGCAGCTTGGATGGTGTGGCCAAGCGAAAGGAGATTGAAAGCTAATGTGCGCGCAGGATTGATCCATTCTGACCAGGAGTTGAAACTCGCCCCTAGATCTTGTGGTTTTGGGGGCGGCCGGTGAGGGTTCAGATTTGTGAAAGAGAAAACACTGGTTATGGCGTATGGGGAAGGATCTCCATTTTGGGGTTGAAAAAGCTACAACCGCAAGGAGGAGAGCAGCCTTCGTAGGTCAGTCCATCGGCGCATTATGAAGGAAACTAGGTTTGGAGGTAAGAGGTGGAGGATGTAGGAAGCCTAGTGGCACAGGGAAGGGGAGGGGCAGTGCCGAATCAAAGCGGCAGGAGAAAAACCTAAACGGCACTAAGAGGAAGCGTGAACGGTCACGAGAGAAACCTAGACGATGCTAAGAGCAAAATGGCATACTATCTCCTACTTGTTTGAAATTTGAAGGGTGAATGCCGCACAACACAAATATTAATTTTTTTTTCGGTACGCCGCTCCACGAGAATGGAGCGAAAGAACCAAGTGGTTTGTGGTAATGTCAGAATTTGCACCTATTTGTATCTATTTAGTGACCAGTCTGCTAGTTTCTTTGATCCCACTCGGTCTTCCTTTTCCCTTTGCTTCCAATAGGTCGACCTATCCAGAAACATTGTCGGCCTACGAATGTGGTTTCGATCCTTTCGATGATGCCAAGAGTCATTTCAATATACAAATTTATCTTGTTTCCATTTTATTTATTATTCCCGATCCGAAGCACCCCTTTTCCATTCATAGAGAGATCCAATCGTCAAAATCAACAAAAAGGCCATCATAGACCAAGATCCGAACAGATCAATCTTGTTGGGAGAAACTATTGGTACTAGTAAGATACTTGGGATCACTTGTATATCTCACCTCAATGGCATCTGTGATAAGTATTTCTAAAGGATGCCCCTCTACAAAAGCAAAACAATTGTGGCTTGAACAAAATATGTGGAGTTCGATATTTGGCATAGCCTTTCATTCCGTTGACAATGCAGGCATTGAATAATTTTCATGCATCTTACCAGTATTAGTTCCGTAATAATTAAATAAGTACATTTTTTATTTTTAATATTATTACATGTATTTTTGTCTTTCCTTACAACCCCGGAGTCATGCTTTTTCAGAGATAAATATATAAGCAACAATTATAAGGTAATTAAGTGCATGAGTTGCTGATCTCGAACGCTCTCTACCTCTCACTCATGTATTTGGAGACTTTGGAGAATGTCTTGCAATTGCAATCGAGGACAGTGTGCATTACAAAATACAAACTGTGTTGTTCGTGAGACACAGTAATCATAGACAAACGTCTCGTTAGTTCAAATTTTGTTCGCAACCTGCTTTTCAGCTTTTATGAATTGCGATTGCTTCAATGTATCATGATAATTTTACCATACTTTCTAAGATTAAGAATATGCATAAGTAATTATACCAAAAAAAAAAGGGAATATGCATAAGTAATTCTTGTTTTCTGTAAAATATTTTATCTTAATTGCATATTATATACATTAGATTGATAAGTTTGAAATATGAAACGTGAATGTTAAAACTTAACTATGCACGTATAGACATCACTTTTAAGTATATTTCATAAAATTTAATAAAAAAAATTTGATAAAATTTAGCTCATTTAGAGTGGAAAAAAAATCATTCCTGTTGATTAAATATAACCGGCTAACATTATAATAAAATACATGCAAATATATAATAAAATAAAAAATCTATTTTTAAAAGTTTTTAATCAATAATTATACATCCATGCTCTTTTTTCTCTCATAACATTTCACTTTATAAGAGTTAAAATCAATTTGATACCCAGCAAAATTAGGAAAAAAGGAGTTACACATTAACTTTGTAAAGAATTCTCATACAATTTTTTTTACATTGGTCATCCCTGTATTTAGTGAAATTAGACAATTACAATCCCAAGCGATAGAAATACAAGATAAATAACCATTTCCATAGAAATTGAAAAGCACAAATCTATTGATAAGCCATAGCACAGCATGAAAATTAATGGACCATTTACCAACTTGCTTCCATGATCATAGTGTTTAGTAATTTAAGGACAGCAGAGATTTCTACAGTACCAATTGGCTATGGCTTATGTCTCATAGAAACGAAGTTCTATCATAAACTCTTGGCGCTTGGGGCAACACCAAGCAACTGCTTTTGCTGAACCAAGTACTTGCAATGCATATTCAACAGCAAATACAGGTTCCTGTGCATGTATGGGCCAGTCAGGGTTCTTTAGATCAACTGCAATTCCTGAATCAACTCTGAAACTGACAGGACCAACAATCTGCAAGATATACATAAAATAGAATGTCTTGATTAACATTAGAGTAGCATTGAGAACCAAATGCTTGAAATATTTTATGTACAAGATGAGAATTATGAAATCACGGATCGATAAAGTGGAGGAAGAGAGGGATACGGTGAAATTAGGGTTTAGAAATTTGATTTTCTAAGGATCATAACATTCCACTGAGAACTTTCACTTATGAACAATCAATGCAAACTACAAACCATATAAATAAGAACAAGTCTCACCATTACCAACAACTTACTCTGTTTGGGAGGCTCAGAATCAATTCTATTAGAAGGAACCTTTTGCTAGCTTTTGAAAAAAGTGTCTCATAACGCGTTATTTTGGCACTATTTACAATTACAATTGTTCCGGTGAAAAAGACAAATAGGCTCTTAAAGGGCAAACAAAAAAAAAATTGTCTTTTGGGGATGAAGCTTACTAGGCAGGCAAAAGTTTTATAACTCTGAAACCTTTCAAGTTTGTAAAATGATTGGGGGTACCTGCTGCTGAAGAGATAAGGTAGCATTGGGGCAAACTGCCTGAACAGCTTCCATGCTGGGCTTTTGAGAATTGAGAAGATCTTGTGCTAGACTTGTCGCACCTGAAAGGAATTTGGAACCAGAAGGAAAATCCAGCCGGGCCTGAAATCGAGTAAGATCTAGAAAAAGCCTTTGGAAGTTTCCATGTTGGGCTGTAAATGAAACGGATCCAAATATATCTGCTAGAAAGGAAGACTTTAATCCAGAAGCCTGGAGAAAAATTCCTGCAGAACGTTGTCTATCATCGTCTGCTTGTGCTCTTGCCGAATTCTCCCCAAATGCAATGGTTGCAGCGGCACCTTATACCATAAAAGAATTCAAGGAAATATTAAGCACATTTTAAAAACATCCGTAACTTCTTCTCTAAGCAAAGGAATAGCATTCTATAGTTCACAGTTAGGTATCCCTTTTGTTCCGTACTCTAAAATGTATTTGCAAAAAATGTTACAAACAGGGAGACATCTTACCGATCATCCCTGAGGCAGACACATGAGGATTTGAAAGAAACATGTCATATGGTTGTACCAATTTCAACTTAGGAACTTCGCTTTTCCAAATATCAATGCTCTTCCGGTAAGAAGAGAGACTTTTGAAGGCCAAACCCGGAAGTAGAGCAGGTGGTACTCTATCATTTTGACTTTGCATGCTTTCAAACTGCTTGGGTGACCCCGAAGTGTACTGTGCAGACAAATGATAACCAGCAGAAGAGTCACTGGTAGTCACAGAAGCAAGATCAATAGCCATTGAAAATGGAACATCCCAGTAGTTACCAGTCTTATCAACAAAAAGACCAGGATAAACTGCCTCCACTGTTAGATCATGACGTGGAAACTACAATCGCACAACAATAGAAGTTTGTATTAGACAAAAAAAAAAAAGATTAAACCCAAATTCTAGTTCAATTTATCTCAAAAAGTGACCACAGAGGAAAAAAATAGATAGATAGTGTAATTTGGATTAACCTCCACATCCGCATGGGTAGCTAATGTAGAATTTATAATAAACAGTGTAATAGATATACTCGTGTAGCGCAGTAGGCTAGTTTCTAGTTCAGTTACAAAAACCATTAGCTTCTGTCACAACTGATCATAACTGTCAGCTGTTAGTTGTTCAAAGTCTATTATAGTTGGCTAGCTGTTGTAACAGTTGTCTCCAATTGTACAACAATCACTACGAATGTAAGAACTCGACACTTAGTTCAACAGAATATGATACGGTTTCTCAGCGATTGCTCTCTGGTTTATCTCTCTATTTGCTTGCTGTGGCCATGGAGGTCGAGGTGGTTACCAGAACATGATTGACTGTCAAGTTAGTCACAAGACTGGATATGGTGCTTCCATTTCCTTTAACCAGTTTGATCATTCCAATGACAATGCTCTTGCCTCCTACTGCATGCATTACTATCACCACCTTACTCTCTCCATTGCCAGTCTGCCCCCTTCAGGCTCCACCATCTCAATCTCCTCTACCACAATCTTCCTATGCACTGCATCATGGCTCTATGCCTCCGAAAAGTTGTCCTGCTTGTCCAATTCCTGATTCTAGGGATGTAATTGAACTAGGTTGGGTCAGGTTTAGGGGAAAAACAAGTCCGAACTAATTAAAAAGCTTTGCTTTGGTTGGTTGGGATATGACAAAAAAATTTAGACAGCCTGATTCGTGTTAAGTTATCATTTTAGCATATCAATATTAAAAAACTTCACAAAAAAAGTAAAAAATTGAAAAAAATAACTAACCCTAAACCTACCGGGATAGAGGCCACATGAGAAACAAAGAGAAGATCAATGGCAGTCTGGTTTTTCAGTATTCACAACAAAGCAGAAACCAGAACCACGACAGAGTCGACAAAAGGAGCACGAACCAGTACCACACTGGAGAATACCGAAAACAAACTGATAGGAAGCAACTGGAATTATGCAGAAAAATAGGGAAAACCCTTGATTACACAATGAATCCCTAGAGTATTCGAGAGACACTAGACTCTCCTAATGCCAAATGGCCCTCAAGTCTATACAATTGACGAGATGATCACTCCCTAAACACTCTCCTATATTTATAGGCAACCATGCCTTAACTAACTCAGCCTAACTAAGACACTCCTAATATAACAAAGGCCTACTAAAGCCTATATCTAACAATACTCCCCTCCTAAACATTCACCTTGTCCTCAAGGTGATAGTATGGACAAAACAAGAACAATTACAAAAGCTAATTACTTCAACTGAAATTCTAGCACTATCCTGCAGCATAATCCTTCTTGAGCATTGCCACCTGGATCCCACTTTTGGAAGGATAAAGACCTACTCACTGCAATTGATTTTGCTGCCACCCACTTGGTTAATTTGTTAATTCTTTCGCACAGCACATATCCCACATCAAACAGAAATAAGGCAACCATAATAGTGCTAGGCTTGAACAATTTCACCCTAATATGGGTCTGGTTCATTAACGCCACAATTTGGCCCAATCTCTGAAACAGGGGTACTGACCTAGTCTTCTGCTTCTTCCTGCACGTGATGCACACAATAGCGACTTGTCTCACTTTTATCTTGGTCATAAAAGTTTTTTTGCACACCCACCCCCTCCCTGGTCCGGTGGTTCTAGCAGCATGCACGTACGCCGGCGTTTCGTCCCAAATGATAACCCTTCCTCCCTTTTCACCGCAACACGCGAGCTAGACGACGGAAGGAGTATGTTGGTCTGACCCTTGCCTTCCATGATAGTTACTTGTCTCTTCCTTTCCAAGAATGACCTTGCGATCTCGGATGGCGGTGAGGGTTTGTCCAGCTTGTATGCCACCCACTCATCCCAGCTTGTTGCTCGTGCTACCCTGTTCTGCTTCGTTGTCTTGGTGCCACCACCCACACGCCCATCATCGCTTCTGCTGTTCCCTGTTATCTTCTCTCTCTGTTTTTCCTCCGTGATGGGTTGATCAATTATTTTCTCCCTCGTCTTGTTCTTCCCTTCTTCCCCGGTTTTGTGCATCGAATCTGTCTTGTTCTTTGAAATTTTCGCATGCTCTTCTTGTACCCCAAGAACTTCTTCTCTCCTGTCCTTTGTCGTTGGCAGTTCTAGTTTCTTGCTCCCATCTTGAGATGCTATTGGTGCTACTGTTCTTGCTTCCCTTCTTAACTCACTTAAACTTGCTGAGTCAATTTCTGGCCCAAACTGCTTGAGAATTGCCTCTGTAAAATCCCCCCAAGTGGCATTTGGATTGGCCGAAACCCATAGTTGGTACCATGTGAGGGCTCGACCACTCATCCACTGCACAACTTCTAGTATCTGTTCTTCTTCCTCACATACGCCTCCTGCATCAAAAAATTTCTCAACCTTGACCAGCCACCCAATAACATCTTCTCCTTCAAAGATTGGAATAGCTAGACGTAACTACTTGAGTTCTCTTCTCCAATCTACAAGCTCTTTCAACAATTCATCAAAAATACCAAGCGTTCCTTCCATTCTTGATGAGATCTGGGCAGGAAATTCATCCTTGGACTGTTGCATTGTTCCCTGCACTGATTGATTCCCAGAAACTTGCGCCTCCATCTTTTTTTTCTATCCCGGATCAGAACTGCTTTGACACCAATGGATAGGAAGCAACTGGAATTATGCAGAAAAATAGGGAAAACCCTTGATTACACAATGAATCCCTAGAGTATTCGAGAGACTCTAGACTCTCCTAATGCAAAATGGCCCTCAAGTCTATACAATTGACAAGATGATCATTCCCTAAACACTCTCCTATATTTATAGGCAACCATGCCTTAACTAACTCAGCCTAACTAAGTCACTCCTAACATAACAAAGGCCCACTATAGCCCCTATCTAACACAAACATTAAACCATGATGGAGGCCAGGGGGAGCACAGAGTCAGCACCAACAGTGGGAGAACACATAGACAAACGAGTTAGCGACTGAGATAAGGTGTTCCATCAGACAAACGTGTCAGAAACTGACATATGGTGGTCTGTCAGGATCGAATCTTAGTGAGGAATGGCCAAGGTCTGTTAATTCTTTCAGTCGGTTTCTCTATTTTCCCCTCACATGATCATATTAATTATTAACTTATCTCTGAAAAGCTCTTTACTTGTCCCCTAAATAACTAGGAATCTGATCAGTGTCAGCATGCAGTAAATTTGCCAAAGATAATTCAGTATACTTTCAGTTTCATCCATCTACATGCTTTGTCAAATCTCAGAGAACTAATGAAATACTTCTGGGAGGCTATCTTGGGTCTAAAGGTCTCTATACCTTTCCAATATTGCTCTCCTTGAGGGAACTCATGTGGGCAGCTTCTGGTGCAAACTATTTTAGTGTTTCCAAACTGGAAGCAACCTTTATAAAGGTAAGAAATCAACACTGAGTTCAACAGACTATAAAATACAAAGTTTCATCCGTATTGGTGGATTGCTCTCTCTGGCTTTTCTCCCTTTCACTTTTCTCGCAATTTCCCACACTATCCTTTATTTTATCGTTCATGGTAAGATTCTTTCAAACTCAGAATGGCAGAGTTGTCTTTGGGATGCAAACTTTATCCCCAAGCACAGAAATTCGCGATAAGCACATCTTTAGCATCTTCAACAATATATGAAAAGTACATGACAGTACAAAAGGAATGGCCCATTTAACAGATGGGCTCCTCATCAACAACCAATGCCATAAATTCTAGAACAATATACTTGCAGAAAATATTAAAAATCATCAAAAATAAAAACATCACAAGAAACATAGAAATTCGTAATAAGAAACAAACAAATGCTTACCTTATGATGAAGGACTGCTTTTCCACGAGGCTTATCGGTATAGTCATATGAATCTAAGCCAAAAAGTAAAGTATCATCCGGTGTTAACTGGAACTCTGAACATAAGCCCAAAGCATACAAAGATTTCTGCCGTAAGTGTCTCCCAAAGGTTTTAAACCAAGAGGATAGTCGGGCTGGTTTTTCCTCACTGCTCTTAACAGACGAAATAAATCTCTGCAAATTGAACTGGCCCAGTAAAAATACAAACCTGCAAAACTTTCAGACTTGAATATCAGCCAATATAAACTCCTCAAGAATTGGCAGACAGTTCAATTATGATCAAGACACAACTAAACATTAACAACACAAATTTTACAAATGCAAACAATTATTGACTTGGTTAATCATTTTAAATTAAGATAAAGGATCCCTGGAGTAATTTTGCCTAATACATTTATAGTTCTTTACTTGTGGAAAAGCCCTTCTTGTGAGCATATAGATGTTTATGGAAAAGTTAAATGAGAGAGCTTCTAAAACCATTGAAATGCAAAAGCTAATTTCAATTTACAGGAGTGGTTATTTAAAAAAGTCAGCTAATTTCAATTTACACGAGGAGTGGTTGTTTAAAAAACTCATAGTCCTATCCATAAATTAACTCCAATGAACTCACGACTAAAGTAGCATTTGGAAGACAGAACAGAACAGAACAAAACAAAAGAGGAGTTATGTTCTATGCTTGGCGCATTCCAAAAGTAAAAGAGAACTGGAGACAAGGCAATTCACAAAATAAATGGTACATTTTGCTTCCATTAAAAAGTAGTAGTATAAAACCAAAGAGAATGAAACAGGCTGTGTTGGTATTCCAAAGGCTGCCCAATCCACCCACATCCTAACAGGTAGCAAATTGCACAATGCATGTAAAGTTTAAATGGAAAGTAACCGAACCATATCCAATTCCAATCCTGTTGTTTAAGTGTCAGAACATCAACACTCTCATCTAATCTAATATAAAAAAACAACACTCATTTTCCCCCGTTGAGCTGATCAGAATCCGATTACATACACATTAATTAGAAAGGGGCAAATGGATATAAAAATTGAAACTTCGGGAATGGGATGAGTGAAATTAGAGGTACCAGTTATCGGAAAAGGGGAGGGAGAGAACACGCTGGAGAGCGAAACCTTGAGGTTGGGCAAAGGTGGGAAGGAGAGGGACATGCATGAAAAGGTGCATGAATTGGAGTTGCCTGGGTCTGGAAAGTCTTGTCCCTCGTGATAAACCCAAAGGGAGAGGATCTCCTGGCACGGGACATGCCAACCCATCAAGGGTTTTCGGAGTCGAAACGTCCAAATCCCAAAACCCGCCTCCATCCATTACCCATCTTAGTTTCCTCATCACCACACCAACGCTCTCTCTCTCTCTCACAATGCTAATGCTAATAATGTTCCTCCTGCTGCTGCTGCTTCATCTTCTTCACTCTCACACACACACTAACCTTGGTATAGTATAATCATCTCGTAAATAGCTTGTTTTATATCCCAACAAGATCTAGGAAATAGTGTATATCATAATAATAAATCCTATTAACCAAGGATTAGTCTAGTCTAGTAGAGTATCACACGGTACAAGTCAAGGTTTGAATTCCCACCGGTTCTACGGGGTGATTTAAATGTAAGTTTTTTTTTTTTTTGGTAGGTGCTCTTAGATCCCGGTGATATTCCAATCTTGAACTCTTACACTATGTTTGATGCCGGAAGGAAAGAAAGCTGAAGGAAAGAATGTTGAAGGGATGAAAATGAGTAGAAAGTAAGGAGAAAATGAGATGATTTTTTGGTTGTTTGGTAGGTGTGAAAGTAGATTAGAAAGTGAGAGGAAAGAAAGAGATATATTTATGATATGACAAAAATATCCCTTTATATATGTGTGTGTGTATGTATGAGTATAAAGAGATTTATTTAGGTAAAATTTCAATTTAATTAAATTTTGTTAAAGGGTGTTTTTTTTACGAGATTTATTAAAAAAGAGTGCTGAGAAGCAAATTAAAAAAAAAGTGATATAGAACCGTGACTCAGATGCTGTGCCATCTCTTTTTTTACGCTGCAAAAAACGAAGGACATAATTGACTTTTAGCATAAAAAAGGCTGCGATTCCAGTTTTCTTCCCAAAATGAGGGGAAGGGTTTTGTAGCATGGGGCCCACAAAAAACCATTCTTTCCTTCGCTTTTTGCAGAGAACCAAACGGCTGATCGAATTTTGAAACGCGTGCTTCCGTCCCCCCTTCAATCTTTCCTTCGTCTTTCTTCGGTTCCAAACACTGCATTAGGCAGGACACTATCGACTCACCCTAAATTTTTAATATAAAATAATAATAATAATAATAATAATAATAATAATAATAATAATAATAAGGAAAGAAAAATGCTAACAAGTGCCCTTAGGGCACTAGTTAAGGAATCAAATATAGAAATATTGTATTGAGAAGTGGTGTATTCAATTCATTGAAAGTTTAAAAATTGTTTTTTCAATACAAAACTTCTATTTTTTGCTTCATTAACTAGTGTCCTTAGGGCACTTGTTAGCAAAACCCATAAGGAAAATATTAACAAGTACCCTTTGAGCATTGATTAAGGAAGCTAAATAGATAAGTTTGTATGAAAAAATGATGTATTTATTACATCGAAAAGTGTTTAACTTGTATTGTTACCAAACAATTGTTACGAGCTTATCCATTATAGGCTATCTACTATAAACTAGCTATTTGGTCTTACCACACTGAGACTATAGGGTCTGTTTGATTACACTTTTTAAAAACTGTTTTCTGTTTTCAAAAATTTAAGAAAAACAAAATTTGTTCTTTGTTAAGTTTTATAAAACAGAAAACAGTTTTTAAAACGCCTTGTTTGATTAATCTTTTCAAAAACTGTTTTCTGTTTTTAAAAATCAATGAAGAACAAAATTTGTTCTTTGTTAACTTTTATAAAACAAAAAACAGTTTTTGAAAACCAAATCAAACAGGGCTTATTTAAAACACTTAGTTTTAAAAATCAAATCAAACAGTTTTTGAAAACCAAATCAAACACTTAGGGGTTGTTCGGGGTCGTTGCCAGTTACCGGTTTATGGTTTTGAAAGTAAAAATTGAACACGAAACGCGTTCGGCAAATTTAGAGCCAAGTTGGTTTTTTTCTTGATTTTAAAACCGTTTTTTTGTAAAACCCAAAACAATGAAACCAGGTTTTGGGATTTTTGTTTCTGATTTCACCATTGCGCTCGCTTTCGCCATCACGATCATGTCGCCTCATCTTCCTCTATCCCCTTCACCATTGCTCTCTCGCCTCATCTCCCTTCTATCTAGATCCGGAAGATCCAATATCCGAAAACTCAAATATCGCTCATCTCGCCTCCTCTCCCTTCTATCTATCAAGACCCAAAGACTCATCTCTCCGGATCTCCTCCTTCCAAATCGTGATCCGCCAAGACCCCACCACTAGCCATGTCGCCGCTTTCTCAAGATCTCTGCGCCATGAACGAAGACGAACCATCACCAAACAAATGTAACACGAGAGGGTTTAACAGTAAAGACGATGACGGTGTATGAGTTCCAATCAGCGAGCAAAGACGAAGATGGCTTCAGATCGTTGTCACCGGTTCCTCTTGTAACCAACCCAACATTTTTTTCCTTTCTCGGAGCCCAAATGAGACGGGAATTTGGAAGAAGAAACCCCGATTTCAAAAATGGAAGAAGAAAGCTTCTTTCTCACTGCCTTTCGTCTCTTCGAGTGTGATTGAAAGAGAAAAAAGAAAATTTGAATCAAAGATTGGTTCGTGTGTGTGACATCCGGTGAGTGGAATTTTGAATAATTGTTGTATGTTGAACTGGGCTGATTCAGGAATTTTGATTTGGCTATTTGGGTATTGCTGGTGCTATGCATTTGATGGAGATGACTATGGATTTTTTTCACCTTTTCTTTTTCGAATTTAACTGTCTTTCTCAATTACTCTTTTGATCAATTTACATTTTATTAATATTGAAAAGAATTAAAACTATAAAAAGTTTTTTTTATCAAAAGGGGTGATTCACATGTTATGGTGGTTGTTGGTTGATGTATTTGCGAGTAAAGATGGTCACAGTAAAGACTGGCTACTAGTCGAAGTAGTTGTCTTGATGGATCAAAGGGGATAACAGTAAAAACAGGACTAAGGGTAATGCACCTAAGTTTTGTCCAATACAAAAATAAAAACTGAAACTCAAAATTGAGAACTGAAACTCAAAACTCAAAATAGAAACTAGATTTGGTTTTTGAAATTTTCAAAACATAAAACCAAAAACCACCCCGAACGGGGCCTTAGTTTTAAAAATCAGTTTTAGTTTTTTATTTTTAATTTAGTTTAAAAAACTCACTTTGAAAGTTTTTTATCTTGATAAAACTAGTCTACGGGTGTGTTTGTGTGATGATGGCGATGGTGTTGGTGGTGGTGGTGATGGGGACGGTGGTAGTGTCACGGGTGGTAACAGTGGTGGTGGCGGCAGTGGCGATGTTATATCACCTTTGCAGTAAGTATTGTAAGCCAGTTTCTGAATGCTCTTTGTGATAGTCATTGGAATGCAGTCGTCCGTAGTCTTCGATACATAAAGAATGTACCAGGGAGAGGACTATTATATGAAGATAAAGGCAATGCCAAAATCACTTGTTATTCAGATGCTGATTGGGCAGGATCACCATCAGATAGGAGATCGACTTCTGAATATTGTGTTCTCATTGGAGAAAATAAAGAAACGTAATGAATCCTAATAATAATTACAATATCGACAATAATTCCTAATTAACTGTATATTTAACAATCCCAATAGCTATCATGTCTATGTCAAAGAGAAATCAATCCATTAATAGGAGGATTGGGAGTACATAACTAGTTTCAATGGCACTTAAAAACACTTTCAGCAGATACACATGCAACCTCACCAAGTAAATAACACTTCCATCGTTGGATCTCAAAACTGGAATTGGATGGCATTGCCTGATTAGTTAGATCAAGATGGACACTTGTTGAAAGATGGTCATTAACAGAATAACATTCTCATATTAAAGTCATTTATAGGTGAATTTGAATTGTGAATTCTGAATCAATCCTACAGAATTAGAAGTGTCGTATGACTGAAAAAATGGGTATAGTTATTGTCATACCAAACCCACGGCTGGTAATTAACTTTAGGTTCAGAACCAAATAATTTAACTAAATAGTACCAACAAAGCATCAAATTGAATCTCTTAATAGGAATTAACCCAAATTTTTCTACCAATAAAATTCTGTTTGATATCAAACCTAAAAAGCTAAAATGAGAGTATGTATGAGCTATAAAAGGAGTAAAAACAAGAATAAAAGAAAAAGAGAAAAGCAATTCAGCTATAAATATGAGTCATGTGTTTCTGAAGGCAAGTGGAATACAACCAGTGCAAGAAAAGCATTTTAGCGCCAACCAATCGGTCTCTTTGCTTTTACTACCTTTGAGTTGCAAATAACATGCCTCTTTATGTATTAACATACTAAAAAGAAAAAAGCCAAATAACATACTGTTAATGTACGAACTGATAAAGCTCTCTTCCTCTGGGCGCAATGTCCTTCCTCCTGTAGACCGGTCGGGGGTGGTACCTGCAAAAGGCACTCTGATGCCTAGGTTAAATAGAGATTTTTATGAGGGAAAAAAGGTGAGCATGAGATCAGTTTAGTGTTTAGGGTTATAGAGAATATAGAGAGTATATTCCCCTTTTTACCTGGGGGGTCATGCCCCCTTTATATAGGCGTGGTAGTTTCGACTTGCATGCTAGCTCCCTTCCTCAACAAGTATTCGTTTGGAGTGGATAGAGCTTATCTCTTCTCCTAATATTCGGGGTTAATTAGTTATTTGTGATGATGCTTTAGCCCCTTTCTGGAAGACCGAGCTCAGAGCTTTCCCAAAGATTATACCGAGCTCAAAGCTTTCCCAAAGATTATACCGAGCTCAGAGCTCTTGCTGAACTTGAAATAGCATAATTACTGCTTGAGAGTAGTAGGTCGGGTTGAACCCGTCAAAATGCCATGATCAATTACATGGGCTTTGACTGTCAATGATATGATGATTCGTCTTTGCTTAGGTCTGAACTCGAAGTAGCTGAATCAACAATTGAGACATGTTGGTCGGATGATATGATCTGCGAGGTATGACATCAAAAATCCAAGATGACATATGAGGTCTGATCTCTGGTCTCTGTGCTCATATGTTGTTCTTCCTGGGGAAGTAGCTGGGTGGAGTAGTTAATGTCGTCTAGTTCATTGAGATCATCCAATTATTTGGGTAATTTAACCAGAAAGCTGAGGTCATCCAATTATCTGCGTAGTTTGAGGTCATCCAGATCGCTGAGGCCTTCCAATTATCTGTGCAGTTTGAGGTCATCCAGATCGCTGAGGCCTTCCAATTATCTGCGCAGTTTGAGGTCATCCAGATCGCTGAGGTTGTCCAATTATCCGGGTGGTTTGAGGTTGGTCAGTTGGCTGAGTAGAAGTCAACTCCGACCTCTTCACTTGGAGAATTATTAGTGGAGATCTACACTTACCTTTAAGTTGAACTTGAAGAGTTTAAGTGGAGGTAGACAACCGACCTCAAAGTTGAGCCTAAACATGGAGAGCTTAAATGCAGATCGAGCTCAAAACTGGTTGAGTCGAGCCCAAATTAGGATGGGCTCTGAGCAGGTGGAGCTCCTATCAGGATGAGCACCGAACAGGTCGAGCTCAGAGCAAGATGAGCTCCGAGCAGGTCGAGCTCCTATCAGGATGAGCTCCGAGCAGGTCGAACTCCAGTCTGGATGAGCTCCGAACAGGTCGAGCTCCTATCAGGATGAGCTCCGGGCAGGTCGAGCTCCGATAAATACTTGTGCTGAAGTACAAGAAGAGCTCGTAAATAGGTTTGAACTATAGGCAGAGCTTCGACCCCAAACTTGTGTTTTGATTTGAAGATTAAGTGTAGGTAGAGCTCTAAACAGGTTTGAACTGTAAGTCTCCGAATGGGTCGGGCTCTCACCTATGGTGGTCTACTCCCACCTAAAACTTGTACTTGAATTTGAAGAATTGAAGTGCATGTTGAGAAATAAACCTCTACATGTGAAGAAATTATTGTAGTGGAGGTCTGCGCCGACCTCCATTGTGAGTTTCAGTAGAGCTCACCAGGTCCTTATACCGACCTGGAATGATTATGGGGACCAAGTCCCGACCTTCTTTGTGGCAGGGTTGCCTTTGCAGGTGAGCTCACGGAGAGCTTCACCTCTCCAAACTCGTGGTGAGTTGATCTCTGTTGGTGAGCTCACGGAGAGCTTCACCTTTTTCGAGCTCAGGGAGAGCTGGTATTCGTTGGTGAGCTCACGGAGAGCTTCACCTTTCTGAGCTCACGGAGAGATGCTTTGAGTCAGCTCACGTTGATCTTCACTTTGAGTCAGCTCACGTTGATCTTCACTTTTTCCGAGCTCGTGGAGAGCTGGTCTTCATTGGTTAGCTCACGGAGAGCTCGTCAAGTCTCTATGCTGACATGGAAACTTAAACCGTAGAGGTTTTGTTTAGGTCGAGTTACAACCTTGACCGAGCTGCTTTAGAGCTCATCAGGCCTTTATACTGACCTGGTCACTTCAACTGTGGAGGTTTTGTTTAGGTCGAGTTACGACCTTGATCGAGCTACTTTAGAGCTCATCGAATTCTCTGACTTCATGGGGTCATTCAAGGAATTGACCTTGAGGTCTCTGAATATTATTTTGTAAAGTAGTTAAGTTGAGGTCGTCCAAGTGGCTGGACTGAGGTCATCTGGACTGAGGTCATCCTAGTGGCTGAGTTGAAGTCGTTTGAATTTATGTTTAGTTATGTCCGCTGTAACACCCCAATTTTTAAGAAAAATTGTTTTAACAATAAATGTCGAATACTTGAACGTAAATCTTAGAGATTGATCACCTCAATAATTTACTAAGAGTACGAGAAATTATTTTGACTTACTTTGAATAATTTATTTACTATAAATAATTATTATTGATGATGTCAATTCAAATTGATAAACAGCGTAGACGTATGCTGCTTTTAAGGTGAATTCATCAATTAAATTTTATATGAGTTTTCTGTTTGATGCGGTAACGCGTATTCTTGTTGACTAAAAAATTGATTGAATTTAATCAAGATGAAATTTAATTCAAGAATTAATATTTAGTGTTAATTCATGGTTCAAAAATCGTCGAAATATTCTAACGAAGTTTCGCAGTATTTTGAATCGCTGGGCAATTTTTATCCGCAATAAAATTTGGAACGAATTCCGATTCCGATGAAAATCGAATCATGACTTGTTGTGACATTATTTGAGTGTTTTATGTTGGTTTTATAATTTATAGATAATATCTTATGCACGCGATAAATTAATTTCTTGGTAAATTAGTTTACGAGACGAAGCGGTAGAAAACTTAACACGCAACGAGAGCCGGGATTTTAGTGAAGGTGTAAGCTATTTTTTTTAGAAAACTTGGGTAGGAAGTTCCTGTAGATACAATCGAATAATGCATGTATCTAGCAAGATTTAGTATCAGAAGAAAATCGTCTCAAATCTTATCCAGATCTTTTATTTTAATTTTTTTTCTTTACCATGATTATCCATTAAACTTGAGGTAAAATATCTATATATATCTCCTGGACACACACCCACGATCAGCTCTTTATAAGCAGATTCAATTTCACAATTTAGCAAGAGGTGTTTTCTTTTGAGATCAAAAGTTTGAAGGGGGAAAAAATACTTCTCTTCTAGGTAGCATCTTTTCATCAAGCTTTTGGTAAGAAAATTTTTCATTTCTCTCTTTACTTCAATAATGCTGAAACATCATATTTTTTATTTCAAATCTGTACCCAAATTCCGATTTTGTTTGATTGTTGTCTCTAATAAGAAAAAATAAAATAAAATCCAAGCTTTATTTTATTTTCAATTCCATGGATACACTCTTATTCTTTTTCCTAAGAGTAATAAACCGTAGCCTTGCTCAACATTGATTTCAAAGAAATATTTTTTTTTTCCAACTACTGGCCGAAACAAACAAATGGTGGGTTTTACCACTTTATATTTCTATTTCATTAATTATTTTATTTGCTAAATGACTAAGTTGTTGTAAAAGAAATGAAAGATCTTATTTTTCCAAGTGAAACCTTATGTTTGATTACTACCTGATCATGCATGGCATGTTTGAAAAGCACCAAATTCTTTCTTTCCCTTGATTTAAGGTTGTCGAACCATATGCATGGGTTGGGATTTACTTTTGTTGAAACTTTACTTGTGAAAATGACATGGTTTTGGGTTACTAAGCTCTTGAGTTAAGGTTTTTTTTTTTTTTTTAACATAAGAAAGCTTACATTTTTATGTAGAGTTTGAATAAAGATTAAACCTTTACCAAGATAGCCAAGAAAAAAAAAACGTTGATCATTTACCTAGTAGCTTTGTTTTAAGAGATCTAGGCATTAGATGTAGAGAGAATTGAATTTAGAAATATCATTGCCCAAATAACTTTATTAGGTCGTGACCTATAAGTAGTCCAAAAGTTTTAAAGTTATTTCTTAATTAAGTTAATTATGTGTGAAGGTTTGGGAGACGAGTAGTTTCAGTTACCCTACATTCGAGTTTTGGAAGAAAAGCGTATACTGTAAGGGCTTCTTCTAGATATTGCTTAGAGTTGAATAATTGTTATTATATGCTTGTGTAAGGGCGCTTCACATTATATGTGTTTTATATAGTGTAGTATGAGTAAGGGCAACTTCTAGATATGTATAAGATTTAATTTTATGTTGTAAAGCGAAGAAGTTTGAGAACTTCAGGGTTCGAAGTGAGGGTCTTGTACCCCTTCGTTTTACTGCTTTTGATATATTGATTGTTTAGTGGGCTTGTCTGCAAGTGGTTGGCAGCTGTCCCCAACCCCCCACACTTGTTTGATTACCTCTTTGCTAACTCCATCGAGTTTCAAAGGGATGAAGTATGTTATCGATGCTGATGAATGATTGTGATATGATTAGGGTTGGATATGGATATGCTGAAATATGATTGATGATTACCTGCTTATGTTTGTGATTATTGATATGTGGATGCAAGTTGGTTGAGTTATTGAGCTGTGTAATTCTGAATTGATAACATGATGTGTTTACATATATGCTTGTTTGTGCTTAAGGAATATGTTGCTGATGTTTTGGATAATGCAATAGTATTTAATGTTGGATAGTTAAATATTTATTGTTTTATGCCTTGTTAAAATATCATATGATTGATATGTTCGTTGGGATTGGTAGAAGGCATTGTCGTGTCTTATTGGTAACGTCGACCTGAATATCATGGGTGATGGATTGCCCATGGCCAAAGGAATTCAAGGAACGTCGTTAAATTAACCATCGCATGGCAAAGGTTTAGTTTTGGTACGTACAGAACGACTGACCATAGCGTATGGATTCCGGAATTAAAACTGCACTGGCATATAGTTGAGTCAATAGGATTTGGGTGCATCCTTATTGATTTGTTTTGAATACGGTTGACATGATTGTTTATACGTGCTGGAGTATGCTGTTTCATGTTATGTTATGTCTGTACGATAGGATAGGCTATTGTATCTGCTACTTTTGTAATATCTGTTTATTTTAAGAAGTTGACCCTTGCCCGTGGTTCTTTCAATCAATGAATGTAACCCAGTTGACGAGGACTGCAGAGTGTTCGAGGTTGCTGTCAAACATAGCTGAGGATAGTCCTATCTGGCTATCCGACTTGTGTGTCAGTCTGAATTTACTAGAGGACTAGTAAAGGTTGTAACGTGTAGACCAGCTATAAGGTGTGTACTCTTTCTAATTACAATGTTGTAATAATCATATTATGTTTTCCAGACTTGGATTGTTATGTGAGACGATTTAACAAAGTTATCTGCATGGTTGCTACTATTGATTTTGTTGTCTTTAATTATTCACCGCCTTTCGGAAATGTTGCAATACTCTGATTTCTATTTTCATAAAGGAAGTTTTTTTTTTAAAAAAAAAGGGGTCCCTATTTTTGAAACCATGCAAGCAGCGTGTTCCACTTTCAAAAGGCTTATTAGAACAGTAGCGCTCCGGAAACGGGGTGTTACATCCGCCGAATTCTGAAAAAGTTGAGGTCAACCAGGAAGCCAGACATGCTTAGTCGAGGTAGGTCAAATATCTGAACAGTTGAATAGTAGAGGCCAACCAGGTTGTTGAGATGTCCTGATTCTTTGGCTATCCAAAGATTTGGTCTTTATCTTGACCTCTTCAAAAAATCAGTTAGTAAAAGATATGATAGGATATTTCCAATTTGAATATCCATAAAGAAGATATGATTTGTTAGAAATCATTATATAAAGAACTCGGATTTGAATTCAAAGTAATCGATTGAAATCCTAATCAAGGATAGGATAAGGCAAATGCCTATAAAAAGACAAATTAAAATTTTCTAGGTAATGCTCATATCAGCTTATCATTCCGACTTCAAATAAACTTATTGTTCCTTAAATAATAATAATAATAACAATAATATGCGATTATCATATGGCTCGATATGTAGGCAAATTTGTGAGATACACTAGATTTTATGATAAGAAATAGTAGCCATACACTAGATTTCATTGGCATGCATCGGATAATATCGTTATTGAGAATTAGAAATCGACCTTTCTCATGTCACATGGTATGTCAGTGGTAATTCAAAATTGATTATGAGATGCTTTTTGTTGATGAAAAAATGCAAGGTCGGTCCATGCCCATTTTCGTAAATAAAATTTTACGACTTTGTATCTACCACCAAAGGAATAAAATCATGACCATTGTATATAATTCACCAAAGGAATTTAGAGTGATAGCACCTGAAAAACTGCACCCGATAGTCTAAGCGACTGTGTTTGTATCTTGTGGATTGATGTATTTGAATGTGCTCATCATGGGGAAGTCCCATGTTTGATGTATTCCTGTTTTTGCCTTACAAAGTCGCTCGTCATTGGCCAGCAATGGTCGATCTGCTTCTGACTGCTTTTCGTTTTCTGTCCCGAGGTGCTCCAAGATCGGATTTTTAGGTGGCTGTTGGCTCTGGCTGATGGTATTCTGGCTTGGTTCCTCCAGTGGCGATCATCGGTTCGCAGTGCTCCTTGTGTGTACCATCCTGCTCGTCAGTATCCCTGAGGCCCATGCTAGTTTTACCGGGCCCCATGGTGGACACCAATGTTAATGCATGAATAGGTAGAGCTCTCCTCCTCCGGGCGCAATGTCTTTTCTCCTGTAGATCGGCGGGGGTACACTACTAGAAAAATCAGTTTTAGCGAGGGAAGAAGTCCCTCACTAAATGACTGAAAATCCGTCACAAAACAGTTAGCGACGGAATTTTGTGACGGAGCAAAAATCGTAGCTGAATTTGGCGTCGCAAAAAAATTAGCGAGGGAAAAATAAATCCGTCGCAAATTGCGACGGAATTTGTCCCTCACAAATTTATATTATCCGTCACTAAAAAGCTGGGACAAATCAGAACAAAAAATGTATTTCCGTCGCTAATAGTGAGGGATTTTAGGTTCCGTCTCTATTTGTGAGGGATTCTATCCGTCGCTATTTGTGACGGATGTTATTTTCCGTCGCTATTTGTGAGGGATTTTATGTCCCGTCGCAATTTGTGAAGGAATAATTCCGTCGCTATTTGTGAGGGAATCTATTTTCCGTCGCTATTTGTGACGGATTATTGTGAGGGATATGTTCCCTAGCTATTAGTGAGGGATTGTTAAAAAAAAACCTTATCTCATAATGTGTGAGGGATAAATTCCTTCTCTAAGATGAATTACCATTTTATTTTTTATTTTTTTTTGAACAAAATTACCATTTTATTCCTTCCCTAGCTATTTATGAAGTATGGTAGCTATATGAAGTATGAACTCTTTTATTCTCTCTACTAAAGAAGAGAAGCAAGTTAAACCAGAATATGGTTCTTCCTCAGATTCTCCATTAGGTTAGTACGTTACAGCAAACGCATCAAATTAATATTCAACAAGCAAAGGAGAATTATGTATGTTCGGCACATTTATTTGAATTGTCATTTCTGGATATCAAATTATCATGAATTCATAATGAAAATATAAAAAAAGTGTCAAAATAGATCAAAGTCAAAGGCCTTGATTAGGTTCCTAATTAATATAACAAATTCAACAATTAATTAAGCTACCAATAGTTGGTATTATAGGGAAGCTTCCACTTAAACATAGTAGCACGTGAATGTAAATCCTCTGCCCATAATCTGACCCCCACAAAACCATGCAAAACACTCAAGTCCAAACAAAGCACCAATGCCAACATTCTCTAAGTTCAAGTCCTGCCTGTTCTTCATTAGGCTCTTAGCATACTCCAATTCCTTCCAGAATGAATTGTAACGATGAGGAATACTGCAAAAAAAAAAAAAGGCAACAAGTTCAATACCTGATAAAACTGCGTGCATGCTGCAACAGTGCAATTTGAACATTTTGGAATTTAGAAAAACAAACTTCATCACAATTTTATTATTATGAAGAGTGTGGTCAGATTGTTCACAACTTGTGTTCTCATAGCTTTTATATATATCCTGGCATGAATCCAGTGTTAATAAGAATGTATAATCTCAAAAAGGTTTTTTGCCTATTCTCATATCAGTTTACATCTGAAAAGTCAAATCTAATTCTTATATGGCTAGCTGCAATGCGAGCGAGCATTTCAATCAGTTGTGCCCACTGTACCACATATTTGCTTTTCTTGTTACCCTTGATTGCTAGAGCAACAACTGAAGATTTATTATTTACATCTGCCTCCTGAATCCTATCCATCTCTCTTCCCTATAAACTGAACAGTAGAAATGAAACAATTAATTGAAATCTGCCAGAATGCTCTTTGGCAGGCACTATCAAAAGCACTAACAAATGTATTAACAGAATTTTTCACTCATTGCAAATGAAATCAGCCAGAATGCTCTGCCAGAATAGAGAGTTATTAGTTTTTGTCAAAAAAAAAAAGAATAGTGAATTATTGGCAGGCACAAAAATAAGGATGCCCTAGCTGTGTAACAACAGCTTCACATTAAAATACTTGCAGCACTAACAAAGCACAAATGCAGTGAACATATGAAGAAATTATGAAAAAAGAAAAAAAATTCCCAATTGATTGAGCAAATAAACAGTGAAATCAAGGACAAGGGTTTCAGGCTTCAAATTCAAGCAACTGAATTCCTAAATTTCATGAGAACATACTTTTCATTGAAAGCAGTGAATAAAAACACCAAATTCCCAAACACACACATAGAGAGGGGGAGATTCAGAAACCTAAATACACAAAATTCACACACAACAAACACACACACAGAGTCACACACAAATAAACAAATAAATAACCACCTTAATGTAATTTTAACTAATCAAGAAAAAGCAACGTTGAAATTATTCACAAAGTGTGTGGAAGCTTAGTTGAAAAGAAGAGATTGAATCGCCTTGACAACAAAAGTAAGCTTACCATTGCGGGACACACACATTGCCAAAAATCAGAATCAAATATCAAAATCGAAGGATATGAGGATTACCATTGCAGACACACATTCATGCATTCATGGAAATAAAGAAAATGTCCAAAGCAATAGAGCAAAACTTCAAATACTAACCTTGAACAGGGCCTTTGCTAAGTTGCAGCAGAGGCGACACAAGGCATAGGAGACGCGACGGCAAGGGAGGCCAAGACAAGGAGCTTTGCGGCAAAGAGCGACTTGAGCGCAAGGCAAGGGACACTACGCTAAGTTGCAGCAGAGACGGCAAGGCAAGAGAACGAGGGAGAGGCGGCTGCTAAGTTGATCCACGGAGGCTTGATCACGGAGCTGTGCGAATCGTTGTGAATCGCAAGGCAGAACGAGGGAAAGGAGTTAGGGTTTTGAATCATGCATCGCGAGAACGAGGGAGCCGCGGAGGAGAGGAAGAAGCACAAGGGAGCCGATGGAGCTCACGGAGTGAGGCTGAGCGAGGCCGATCTGGCCGTGAGGTGGAGGCGAGGGAGAGGGTAGCCGCGAGATCGAGCGATGGAAGTAGGGTTCCCTTCTTATTCAGTTCCTTTTATTTGGTAGGTTCATTCATATATAATAAAATATTAGTGAAGGATTATTAACTCCGTCACTAAATTAGAGAAGGATTGTTAAATCCGTCACTAATTGCGACGGATTTAGTGACAAAAATTTAAGAGAAGAAATTGTTTCACCTTAAATAGTCAATTTGTGACGGATTTAGTGACGAAAAAATTAGTGATGGATTTTTTCCGTCACTAAATCCGTCACAAACGTGATCCAAATAAAATTTTCCTAAAACCTTGTTTTCCGTCACTAAATTCGTCGCTATTAGCGACGGATAATGATCCCTCACTAAAATCCCTCTCTAAAATTGATTTTTCTAGTAGTGGTACCTGCAAAAGGCACTCCGATGCCTAAGTTAGATAGCGCTTTTTAGGAGGGAAAGAAGGTGAGCATGAGATGAGTTAAGTGTTTAGGGTTATGGAGAGTGTAGAGAGTATATTCCCCTTTTTACCTGGGGGGTCAAGCCCCTTTTATATAGGCGTGGTAGTTCCGACTTGCATGCTAGCTCCCTTCCTCAACAAGTATTTATTTGGAGTGGATAGAGCTTATCTCTTCTCCTTAATATTCGGGGTTAGTTATTTGTGATGATGCTTTAGACCCTTTCTGGAAGACCGAGCTCAGAGCTCTCCCAAAGATTATACCGAGCTCAAAGCTCTCCCAAATATTATACCAAGCTTGGAGCTCTCCCTAAGATCATACCGAGCTTAGAGCTCTCCTGTAGAGGATACCGAGTTTGGAGCTCTCCTTTAGCAGATCAGAGATCGGGCCCATAACACATACCGACAAATCTATGGGGAGAGCGAGCTTTGATTCTGCTTGGCACCCTTTAGTTTGAGGGGTTTCTGGCATCCCAATAAAACAACTCTGTTTTTCAAAGGTGAAAGCATTAGAGGACTTCTATTGAACACCTTGTCCTTATGTCGGTGGCTCTTATTTGAATGCAACACCACCACTCTTTTCTTCCCGAGATCATTGTAGAGAGAAAGCAAGGGAAAGGGGAAATTGGAATTTAGGGCTTTCAGTCGGAGTTACATCTCCTTCAAACCACCGTGCACCTCCATGAACTCGTAAAATCATGTTCGTCGACCCACCTACTGTTATGAGTCCCACATTGGGGAGCCTCACCTACCAAGTGGGGTTTATAAGCTTAGGGGTTCTCCCACCTAATAGGCTAGTCTTTTGGGATGAGCTCTCCCTTTGGGCTTATACTCATAATAATTGGTGCTTTCATTGAGAGTTGGACCTCGGAAAGGGCTACCTATAGGCTGGATTAAGGTATACCACTGAATACTGATAGATGAGTGAAGCCGCTAAAGGGGAACGGGCTACCATCGGTTCAGTGCCGATAGAGTGAAAGCCGCCGTGGACGTCGGATCTTAAAGGGGTGGCAATGCTATGAGTTCCACACTGGGGAGCCTCACCTACCAAGTGGGGTTTATAAGCATAGGGATTCTTCCACCTAATAGGCTAGTCTTTTGGGATGGGCTTCTCGCATCCGTACACCACCGTAAGCAGCCCCTGTTGGAATCAAGTGGATTCAGAAACAATAACCCTTAATTGTTTTGATGATAACAAAAGATTAAGAGAACAATTTATTCTCTAACATGGTTATAAGTGTGCAGAAAGTATTTATACTCAGAGAAATTTGCTTCAGAAGACTTAGTGAAATCTTGAACTTCACTCATCAAAGTCAGAAGCTCTGGCTCGATTCTTGGCACATAGAATCTGTTGGTCAACGCCTGGAGTTAGTCAACGTACATTTGTTGGTCGACACTACGGTATATGATGCAAGACATGATTTGACTCGGTCAAATCTGTTGGTATTTGCTCTTTCGAAGACTCCAAATCTGTTTGGTCAACGCTCTTGTGATGGTCAACGCTCTGTTAGAGCATAGTCACAATCTGGTTAGTCAACTCTCGGTGCAAGTCAACAATACAGCAGATTCCACTAAGTGCACTCCATGAAGACTTATTGTGCTTCAACAAGAATATGCTATGTGATAGCCCTCTCATCTGTATTGAAGAATACTTGATTACGGTGAGCAGTGAAGTCTTTGAGCGAAGAGCTACGATAGTGAAATTGAAGTACCTTGTTATACAGTATCATTAGACAAGAAGAATGTCAAAGGATAAAATCATCAAGGAAACTTGTGCTTGAAGTGTCTATATTTTGAAAAGCTCATTAAGGACAAAGTTCCGACATTGCGTATAATACTCGAGAATGCTTTTCTCGGTCTTGAAAGCGGCGTAACTGCAAAAAGCCAAGGTTCCAGGTTCTGAACTTTTCACCTCGAACAAAAAGAGCGGTTGTGTCACACCGACACTTTTTCAATCCTAGCTATATATCGGCACTTTTTCAAATCCTAGCTATATATCCTACCTCATACATCAAGTAATATATATTGAGAACAACAAGCGATTTTCAACATGGTTATGTACGCAAGCTAGCAACTTGAATATTTTTACGAGTAGTGAGAGCATCAACATCTATCTTCTCAAACACTACCCAATCAAGAGGCAGTGAGCAATCAAGAATTCATCCAAGTCTCGAGATCTTTGAACAAGGCACTTCTTTGTTTTATTCTTTCTTTAAGAAAGTTATTTTGTGCTAAAAGTATTTTCATTGTAAATCCTCTCGAAGAGAGTTATCTCTATATTGTTTCAAAACTCTTATTTGAATGTACTTAGCTTGATGGTGTATACCTTAGAGGCTCAACTGTCTTTGAGTCGTTTCTAAGAAGTTGTAGTATAGCCAGGTTGGCGAGAAATATACTCTCAAGTGTGTCGATTGATTATAGTGGAGAAATCCTTCAAGTGAGTGAAGGGACTAGACGTAGCTATCAGGTGATAGTGAACTAGTATAAATCTCTGTGTCTCTTTCTTCTCTCTACTCTTTATTCCTTGCACAGTTCATTCAATAGTTATTTTTCATAAACATTTGTATTTGCGAAAAAGTTTTTTTAAAACCCAATTCAAACCCCCCCTTTCTTGTGTTTTTGCCACGTTTAGCCCCAACCACAGTGGAGGTTCCATTATCAAAGATGAAGATGGAAGAAACCGTAAGTTCAAACACCAGACGAGAGAATGGTGCTTCAAGGACATGGCTTGGTTGCGCCTTGGAGAATGGCGGAGGAGCAACGATTTGCATTTGAGCACTCGAAATGGAAGAAGCAGATTCAACTATTAGGTTTTGGGCACTCGATTAGAATTCTATTTTTATCTACCAAAAAATAGGAGTTCTTTTAAAAAAAAAAGATGACACTTAAATATTTGGCATTCCCATGACTATTTTAATTTTATTTTTTGTAACTTCTTGTTTTTGATTCAGTGTAGGCTATCCTTATCCCACGGTCTTTTAGATGTTGTTTAAATATTTAAAAGCAACAATTACATACTTTAGGCCACGTTTTATCAAAATTGTCTATTAAATTTTGATAGGCAACAGTTGCGTGAATGTGGTCTAACGTGCAACATTTTCTTAACCGTGGCCTATATAGAAAGAGGCAACGGTTGCACACCAAGAGTTAGAGAATATGTATTTTGTTGTCAACAAGTGTAAAATTGTTGCCTATTCCAATTTTAGACCACGATTTTTTAGCCGTGGACGAGTTCAGCGTGACTTAAAGTCAAAAATGTTGTAGTGAATATTCAACTATTGAAGTTGCTCTTCCTTTAACTGGTGAGCACTATCATCAGAGGTAGTTGCAATATATGCTATATAGCACTCAAGTTCCTCAATTTCTTTCTACCAATAATATAACAAAAGGAAATGAGTTATTACAATAACTTTTAACAATGCAATATTATATAACAAAAGTCTGCTAGCATAGATCGATTACCTTCGCAAGTTTCTTCTCTTGTTCCAACACAAGAAGTTTCTTCTCATAATGATGCCTAAGAACTGAAGTATTAGCATTAATAAACAGCTTCATTTCAGCCTTCAACAAATAAAAAAGACAATTTAAATATGTTATATAATAAATACCATAAAACATATAACAACATGCATAAACAAAATATCGTGAATTTGCAGGATTTGATGAAGATGTTAGCAAACCAAAGCTAGACCGAAGAGATTATGTGTCTTCATGGGTTTAAAGCTAGACGTCTAGACCCAATAACTTTTACCTCCTTTTGTTCAAGTTTCTTAACCAAATCTCTTGAGTTACCTATCCAGCTTTTCTTAAAGAGAAGACTGTTCTATCTCCTTTTCATGATCTTCCACCGGTTTCACGTCATCTGCATACAAGTTGCACAATATTCAAAAACTATCTATTTTATATTTAGGATTAAATAAATACTGATTCAAAATGATAGCAAAAAATGCAAATATAAAAATTTTGTGCATTTAAGTAGTCTAAAAATGTTGCCGCAAGGCAGGAGAGCTCCTAGGAAGTGCTCGTCTTTCTCACATTTTAAGGAGTCTTTTGTGAGTCTTGGGACTTGGTGGTTGTTTTAGCTTTTTCAGATCCAGAAGAATCCTTTTGCACCTAAAAAACAAACACAAAAACCTCATAATCTAATTATAAATTCACATCATTCTTATTAATTTATAACAATAAAAACGAAGACCAAAAATTAAAACAGCCAAAGATATTCGTGCATAGCCAATAGAAACTACTACCTTTCCACAGTTGGAAGACCACTCTCCTTGTTCATTTTGTCACGGTGGCTAATAACTCTGAATGACCAAACATTATATATAGTATTTCGGTCACTTGCAATTCCTTTGATCTTTATGTTTTTCCTAGATTAAAATTTTTTGAATGACCAAATAAGGGGTTTATCATAGGAAAAATAATACTAGTCACAAACAGAGACGGATCCAAAAATTTTAAATTGTGGGGACAACACTTATACATTTTTTTTGACTGAATATATATAAATTTAAAGAGTTATCCGTTTCGTTTTTCTAAGTATTTTTATTTCCGTTGATAATTAAAAAAATATTTTATATTTTGTTTCTTATTTTTAAAAATATGTATATATGCTTTTAATATGGTTCCCAATATTTTGAGTATCATTATATATATAAAATATTGAGTATTATATATTGCCTTTAACATGGTTTTAAGGCCAGTATATTTTTAACGTGGTTGTAAGGTGATGATGCACCATTGGTCATGGTCATGGGTTATGGTATTGAAAAGGAGTGCTTGAGGACATGTCATGATACACTCTCGTGATTCAGCTAAGGGCTGTGTACAAGGCAAAACAACTAAGGCACATGCCTTAGGTCTTATTTTTTATTGCTTACTCCCCTTGGACTCGATTAGATAGTTATATTTAGTGTTCCTAAATATAAACAAATTTTAATTAATTTCACCTTATTTAATATTATCATTCTAAGAACACTTTTCATTTAATGTTATCATAATACAAATTACCATAGAAAATTAAACGAAAAAGAAGAGTAGTTTCGAGAATACAAATAATTTTTTTATTACACCAAAAAATTAAATGAACTTAACTAACTTCCTTAATCAGTGTGAAATTAGGTGTTTTTACTGATATTCGAGTCCAGATGAAATACTATATAGGCATAATAAGCTGGTATAATGAAGAATGTTAAATGGACAACCAATTCTGGACAACGTACAGACACCGTAGGACCACAAGAGAGAGAAACGGGCTTGCGTGATGTGTCAGCAAAGACAGAGAAGTCAATAAAAAAAACAGAAATGGTATTTTTATACGATGTGGGACAAATTTGTTGTCTATCTATCATTACTCTGGTATAATAGGTCTGGTTTTGCCCATGTGATACCATTCTATATATGCATTGTGCCTTTTAGTTTCACGAGAAAAAGCAAAACAATTTGTCAAAAAAGAAGAAACAAAACAAATTGATAATCGGAGTGTAATAAAGGAATTGAATTAAGACCAGGGATCGGGGGAATCAAAAGAACAATTAAAACTATGATCCTAGGCTTCTCACTCTAGATCTCTTTTAACTGCTTCCATTTGTTAGCACTGCGCTCACACACGCCATCACATTGATTCATATAGACTATTAGTAATTCTGCTAGTTTAGTAATTGCATTTTCCTAGTGAGTTCAACATTCAGGACATAAATAGTTCCACTTTATTACGAAATACAATAAAGTGTTAGGTACCAGAGTAACGGAATGGTGTCACACAGCTAAAATAAGAGACGAGAAAATAAGGAAATGAACACACAAAATTTACGTGGAAAACCCTCAACGAATAAGGGAAAAACCACGGGACAAGGCCAGAAGAATTTCACTATGTGGGAAAATATTACAAGAATACCTCTCACAAAATACCTCACAAATACTCTCACAATACTCAAATTGAGTATAAGAAATAATAAAAGGAAGAAGAGAAGAAGTGATTGGGATGAATAAAAATGAAGCTTTGGGGTTGTTTTTATAACACCCAAGAACCAAGCCAAAGACAAAACCCACCGATGTGGGACTTGACTTCAACAATTCTCCCACTTGAAGATTTTGATTGAGCCAATCATATCTTCACACCACTCTTTCTGCCTTGCCCTTCCATGTTGCTTACGTTTCTGATAGGCCATAGGAGGATCGACACCAAATAAACTTGTCAGCATTGATCGGCTTCGTCATCACATCTGCTAGGTTATCTTCGGTGTGAATCTTTTGCATATCCACAGTTCCTTCCTCTACTACTTCACGAATGTAGTGATACCGGGTATCTATATGCTTTGTCCTGGAATGAAAAGCTGGATTCCTTGCAATGTGCAAGGCACTCTGACTGTCACAGTACACAACAATCCTCTGTTATGCGTGCGAAGTTCCACCATTAACCTTTGAATCCAGATAGCTTCTTTGCAAGCTTGAGTCGCCATGTACTCGACAGAGTCGACAAAGCTACAACGATCAGTAACTTAGATAACCACTCACCGCTCCTCCCGCAATTGTGAATACATACCCGATGGTGATTTTTTCTTATCAAGATCTCTGCAAAATCTGAATCAACATAACCCACGACAATGAATTACGATCCTCCGTAACATAATGCAACATCCGAGGTTCCTTTGATGTATCTAAGGATCCTCTTAACAATATTCCAATGCTCTCTACCTGGATTTGCCATAAACCGACTAACCGCCTCCCTTTGCTTGTGCAATGTCCAGTCTGGTACATATCATGGCATACATAAGGCTTCCCACCGCTGATGCATACGGTGCTCGAGACATTTCCATCCTCTCCGCTTCATTGCTAGGACTCATACACGAGGATAATTTAAAATTGACAGAAGCGGGGTAGAAATTGGCTTCTGATCTTGCATGTTGAAGCGCCGCAAGACCTTCCTTAGATAATTCTTTTGAGAAAGCCAAATCTTCCTATCATTTCTGTCTCGGTGAATTTGCATCCCTAAAATCTTGTTTGCGGGTCCCAAGTCCTTCATATCAAACTCCCTAGCCAACTGTGCCTTCAATTCCTGGATTCGATCTTTGTTGGGGCCTACCACCAACATGTCATCCACATACAACAGTAAAATGATGAAATCATTATCATCAAACCTCTTGTAGTATGTACAATGGTCTGAACTCAGTCTATTGTAATCAAGGCTAATTATGAAGGAATCAAATCTCTTGTACCAACATCTGAGCGCCTGCTTTAGACCGTATAGAGATTTGGTCAACCTACAAACCAAGTTTTCTTTTCCTTGTTCTTTAAAGCCTTCTGGTTGGAGCATATAAATTTCTTCTTCAAGCTCTCCATGAAGAAAAGCAGTCTTTACATCCAACTGTTCAAGATGTAAATCAAATGCAGCACACATTGCCAACACTACCCTGATAGTAGTAAGTCGACAACCGAGAAAATATCTCGTCAAAGTCTATCCCTTCTTTCTGAGCATAACCTTTGACTACAAGTCTGGCACGATACCGTTCCACTTGATCATTGTCGTCTCGTTTAATTTTGAACACCCATTTGTTCCCGATGGCTTTCCGACCCTTTGGAAGTTCAACAAGTTCCCAAGTCTTATTTCTATGTAGGGCTTCCATTTCTTCCTGCATTGTTGTCATCCATTGAGAAGCATCTGAATTGTTCAACGCTTCTTGAAGAGCTGATGGTTCACCTTCTTCGGTCAAAAGACAGTATGCATCATGGCAGGTCATAACATAGTCTGAGTGCCACGATGGTGCCGTTATCTGACGTGTTGATTGTCGAACTTCTTCATCATTGACCTCATCTGGTTCTTGTTCTATGTGTTCTGGTTCTGTTTCAGAAGAATCATCTTCTTGAGTCTTTCTCTCCAACTGTAGTATAGCAGTCTCCTTGGAAGTGCTGTCATTTTTCTGCTCACTTTGCAGTTCATTTTCTGCAAAGATTACATCTCTGCTAACAACAAGCTTGCGGGCAGTGGGGTCCCACAAGCGATACCCCTTGACATTGTCAGCATAACCCAAGAATATACATTTTCTGGATTTTGGATCCAATTTTGTTCTTTCTTGGGAGTTGTACATTACGTACGCAGGACATCCAAACACATGTAAAGAAGAATAATCTACCGGCTTTCCTTTCCACATCTCCATTGGTGACTTCAAACCAATCGCTGTTGATGGCGATCGATTTATCACGTAACAAGCAGTTTTATACGCCGCCAAAAAGATTTGGCCAATCCCGATGTTCTCAAAGATAGCTCTTGGTCTTTCTAGGAGAGGCCTATTCATCCGCTCTGCTACACCATTCTGGAGGTGTATGTGGCAATGGAATTGTCTCGTAATACCTCTTGCTTGAGAATGATAGAAAGTTACCATCTACATATTCTCCTCCATTATGCGTCCTCAAGCACTTGATTTTCTTCCCGTTTCAAGCTCTACTTGTGCTTTGAACTCCTTGAATCCGGAAACACATCGACTTCTTCTTGATTGGGTACACCCACAATCTCCTGGAGTAGTCATCAATGAATGATACAAAATACTTTGCTCCCCTATGGATGTTTCCGCGACTCCCACACATCAGAATGTATCAAGTCTAGTATGCGTTTGCTTCGGTAGCTACTTTTGCAAATTTCAATCTATCTCGCTTACTTGTCACCACGCTGCTCACGAAGGGTAAAGTTACCGTCTTGAGCCCGGGTAAGAGATTGCGTTCCGCAAGAACTTTCAAGCCACGTTCTGACATATGGCCTAGCCTGCGATGCCACATCATCGTTGATTCTTCATGGCTCGCTGATGCAACTGATGCATCCGCCTCTTGTAACGTATCTCCCAAAAGCATGTATAGATTGCTTGTGATCTTTTCTGCTTTCATCACCACAAGATTGCCCTTCACTACTTTCAAGACTCCACCTTCAATATGGATCTTGCACTCGAGGTCATCCAATTGCCCAGTGGACAATAGATTCCTTTTCAAGCCATTCACATGTCGTACCCCTTGTATCTTACGAACAGTACCATCTTGCATCTTTATTCTGACAGTACCGATTCCAACAATTTCTAAGGCGTGATCATTTCCCATAAACACGGATCCTACCGAGACAGGCTCATAAGTACAAAACCAATCACGGTGTGAAGTCATGTGCCATGTCGCACCTGAGTCCACTATCCAAACATCATTGAGTTTCCTTCCACCTTTAGGACTTGCTTTGCTCCGCTATCTGATTTCTCCATCATCCGAGGTACTTGCAACACAACCTTGAGAGGTTGATGCTCTGAGGTCTTCTCTCCATTCTTCTTGTTCCAACACTCCTTCTTCAAGTGCCTTCTCATGCCACGGTTGTAGCATTTGAGATTCTTTCTTCTTCGAGATTTTGATCTACCATGATCTTGGCTCCCACTTTGGGGCCACGTTAAGATTGATCCGCCTCTCGTCATCGATAAAGCTTACGCTTGCTTGAACTTTCCGACCTTCCTCCTTATTCTTGCGCTGGATTCTTCTTCAAGAATTGCACCGCAACATCATCAAAGTGAAGAGTGTCGAATATTATTGTTTGTAATGTTGATGATGAGTTGATCATACGAATCTGGTAAACTCAAGTAAAAAGTTACGCGTTCATTTTACGCTATTTTGAAATCGATCTTTGTGGTGAGCAAATAGCGTGTTCAGGGTGTTAATGTGATCCGTCACCAATGTGGATTCACTCATTCGAAGAGTGTAGAGTTTCCTCTTCAAGAATATTCTTGTGTGAAGTGACTTAACCTCGTACAATGTGTTAAGTACATCCCAAATCTCGCTGCAGTCTTCTTTTACGCAACACTTGACAAAACTGAATCCGCCATTGCTAGGTGCAAATTGGCAACAGCATTGCCATCATTCTCTTTCCACTTTTCATCAGTCATATCTGCAGGTCTGCCTTCAATTGCTTCCAAGCAATTATCCTTCCTCAAAACTGCCGCCACCTTCATTTTCCACAGGGAGAAGTTACTCCCGTTGAACTTCTCTATCTCAAATTTTGCTGCCATGGTTGTACACGAACCAAACCGGATTACACTATTTCACCGTGAATAGTACGATTATCGTGAAACGATGTTATGCACGTATCCCGTATACGAGAACAAATCCAGATATGTTAACAATTCTTGTAAAGTATACAACCACACGTATGAATAGTAGCGTATATGGGAATAGTATCGATATCTTTGGAATAGTGATTGTAGACCGTAAATAGTACACCAGGTAAGTTCCCGGAAGAGAGGTGGGTCACCAATGGACACGCTTAAATACCAAGTCTTTCCTTAGCCAGAACTTTTCCTAGACATACACTTCTACACTACCACACTATTTCCAGCAACAATTCTTTTCTGATGTGGAAGATCAGACAATGCTACAACCACAGAGCATACTAAGAACCGACACCTTCCTAGAGTGACGCAGCGGAATAGTATCACCAACCTTGGAGCTCTGATACCACTGTTAGGTACCAGAGTAACGGAATGGTGTCACACAGCTAAAATAAGAGACGAGAAAATAAGGAAATGAACGCACAAAATTTACGTGGAAAACCCTCAATGAATAAGGGAAAAACCACGGGACAAGGCCAGAAGAATTTCACTATGTGGGAAAATATTACAAGAATACCTCTCACAAAATACCTCACAAATACTCTCACAATACTCAAATTGAGTATAAGAAATAATAAAAGGAAGAAGAGAAGAAGTGATTGGGATGAATAAAAATGAAGCTTTGGGGTTGTTTTTATAACACCCAAGAACCAAGCCAAAGATAAAACCCACCGATGTGGGACTTGACTTCAACATAAAGTATATGTGCCTTACAAACAACAGTCACCCAATATGGTCCTTCCCGACTCAAAGTGGTTGCTCACTTGCAACCAATTTGTTTAGGTTAAACTATACTTTGATCCTTTATCTTTATTTTATGTTTCAATTTTATCCCTCTTTTTTTTTCTCTTCAAAATTGTCCATTATTTTGCAAAGTTATATCAATGTGATCCTTTCCGTTTAAATTGCAGTATGGAGAAGACCACGTTAATATAATATTTGCAAAACGAAGGGCCATTTTGACACAAAAAACGAGCCCATGTTGGGATAATTTTTGCTAAATAATTGATCATTTCGTAGCAAAAAATAAAATAAGGACCATATTGGTATGAATTGCAATATAAGGGATTATTTCAATAAAAAAAGGGATCAAATTGAAACCTAAAATAAAAATAAGAGACAAAAAAAGTATAATTTAAATTTTTTTTTAATTTTTTTTACCGGTAAAAGTGGTTCCAGTTTGATTAATAAAATTTTGTTTGGCTTAAAAAAAAGTGAAAGAATACAAATTACAAACAACCGAAAGTAAGGATTAGTTGTGTCAAAAGAAAAAGTAAAGATTCTCTCTCTGTCACTCTAGAGTCTAGTTTGGAAAACAAAGCTGGCATATTCTGTTTTAATTTAATGCATGTTTTTAGCTTTTAGGCATCTTCTAGAAATTCTTCTCAAGTTGTTCCCTTTTTTCCTCAGGTTTTTCGTTTCTTGCCTATAGATTCTTCTTTCCATGAGTTGACCTCCAGGTATTTTACTGGATCTCTATCTGTTTTATCAGATAATAATACACACCAAACAAGTAAATCTATCATAGTACAAGTGGTTTATATATTCTACACGTCATGTTTCTGTGCAGTGTTTTTTATTTTTTAGTTCTTTATAAGTCATGGCTAAGCTGCAAAGTGCTTCATCAAGAAGATGTTATTTTTTTAAATCCATAGAAACTCCTTTAGATTCCTAAAAACTCTTTACATTGCCATTTGATGTATAATATTCCTCATGGGGAATTCATTTTATGTGCGTTCTGGCTTTTATTTTGAGGAATCTAGGAATTATTAATCTCTTTAACATTGAAGTTCTTTCTTTTTTTGTCTTTCTTTATTTCTTTTGAAAATTGATATGCACATGTGATGTTTTTCAGTGTTAAATAAATGGTGTTGCTTTAGATTTTTTGTGAGGCATATTTCTGTATGATTCCTTTCTTCCACTCCCATTAGGTGATATGTTGGTCATCTTTTTATTTCTTTTGAAATTTGATGTGCATGTGTGTTAAATGGTGTTGCTTCGATTTTTTTTGTTTGATTCCTTTCTTCCCCTCCTATTGGGTGATATGTTGGTCGTCTTTCTTTACGAATGATCTGACTGATTTATTTATTTAATTTGATTACTGTTGTATTCACCTATGATTTAGATAATCTGCCATCTTTTTTTGCAATGCTAAGTTTTCTTAAATTGCAAACAAAAATCTTGGCCAGAATTGCTTGACGGGTTCTCAAATCCGTTGTTAGTCTAGATTTGGTATGGTTAATTGATGGTAGATTCGGGTGCCTAATCTTTCCCATAATCAATGTTTTTGAAAATTCGCCATAGCCATTGAACTTTGACTCGGCGTGTGACTGCAAAAACCCATGAGGCCTTGTGACAAAAAAATATCCTTATTATATATATTCCACTCACTATGTGAGGTGAAACTTACACTATGTTTGGATGCCGGAAGGAAAGAAAGCTGAAGGAAAGAATGTTGAAGGGATGAAAGTGAGTAGAGAGTAAGGAGAAAATGAGATGATTTTTTGGTTGTTTGGTAGGTGTGAAAGTAGATTAGAAAGTGAGAGGAAAGAAAGAGATATATTTATGATATGACAAAAATATCCCTTTATATATATGTGTGTGTATGTATGAGTATAAAGAGATTATTTAGGTAAAATTTCAATTTAATTAAATTTTGTTAAAGGGTGTTTTTTTTACGAGATTTATTAAAAAAAGGTGTTGAGAAGCAAATTAAAAAAAAGTGATATAGAACCATGACTCAGAGATGTTGTGCCATCCCTTTTTTTACGCTACAAAAAACGAAGGACATAATTGACTTTTAACATAAAAAAGGCTGCGCTTCCAGTTTTCTTCCCAAAATGAGGGGAAGGGTTTTGTAGCATGAGGCCCACCAAAAACCATTCTTTCCTTCGCTTTTTGCAGAAAACCAAATGGCTGATCGAATTTTGAAACGTGTGCTTCCGTCCCCCCTTCAATCTTTCCTTCGTCTTTCTTCGGTTCCAAACACAGCATTACTGTCATTGTTATCTCATCCATTGCGTTGTCTAGAAAGATAATAGACAAAAAATTTGTCTTTAAATACAAGGTCGACTTAAAAAGAAGAGAGAGTTGTCAGTATCATAAATTGATATATTCTGGGAGAAAGCATAAACATATTAGTTCTAGCCCCTGACAGCAGCAACAATATTTGCTAGGAGAAATGAAGTACAAAATTTAAAGTGGGGTTGTAATTTGTTGGCATGGTAAACTATTCAATAATCAAGATTTTCTTTCTATTGTATCTTCAAGATTCAATTTTTTTGGTTTAACTTAAATCACATGCAAAACTTATTTTATGTATCTTTTCAATGTATCACAAAAAAGACAACATCGATAGACCTAAAATTGTTACACCTTGGTCCGAGGTTTTCTGAAACCTAATACACTACATTTATCCATCACCCTGTAAAACACAAAGGTTTATATCATTCAACTAGTGAGATAACGTTCATAATAGGGGGAAAAAATAGAAAGTATAATAGTAAAATGTGTATGAAGAATAAAAAACATGTAGTTAGTCAAAGCAACCATCAATGTCCAAAATTAACCATGAACTAGCTCTGAGATGTGTCTTGAAACTTTACTGAAGATAAAGTTTAGTTGGAATTTGAGAATTAGAAGAGAAGTGGTGGTTACTTCTCCCTATACACTTCATAAAGCACCTCATGAGAGGGCTAGCAAGACATAGGAATGATAAGATCTAACCAAATATAACAAAATACAAGAAGAAATCCCATACTACTTCCTAGTACAAGATAATTAATATATACCATAGGAAATAATTAGATGTATACAAGTTGTAGTACCCTAATTTTGTCCGGCCTTTTTATTTTATTTTATTTTATTATTTATTTTAGCTTTTTAGTAGTAGTAGTAGTAATAATAAATAATATTTTTGGAGATTATAAAAGAGAAGAAAGAAAGAAAAAGAAAAGAATAAATAAAAGAAGAAGAAAAAGAAAAATGGAATTTTTTTTTATTTGAGAAGGGGTGTGTAAGAAATAAAATTTGGTGGTGCAAACAGCAATTAAATCAAACTGGACGCAGCCCAGCCCAGCAGCACACACCTCCATTTTTTTGTTTTTTACTCGCACACCCCCTCTTTTCTCTATTTGTAACCCCCAGCGTTCCTTGCCCTCAACTGCTTCCTGCACCCCACTTGCCATTCACGCACCCCCAGCGCCTCTTAAGCCCAGACGCGGCCCATCACCCATTTAACCTAAACAAACCCTAAAGTCTCATCTTCATTCCCATCAGATCCTCTCGACGGCTTCTTCCCCCTCATCCCTAAATTTTAGCCTTCTCTCTCTCTCTGCTTTCTCTCTTTCTCTTTCTCTTCTTCCTCACTCAACCCTAACCATTTTCTCCTACCCCTAGCCAACCATCTCTCTCTCTCCTCAGACCATGTTTCCCTACCTTGCCCAATGGTCTCTTCCCTCTGCTCCATCTTCGTCCGTATCACCCTCCCCGCAAGCTTTAAGGCCGTTTCATCCTTCAACACGCCACCTTCTTCTTCCTCTAATCCATCATGTAACAGAAGTCATGTCTTTTTAATCCTGTCTTACCCGGCGGTTTTGATGCAATTCGGGTCTACACCTCTATTTTTCTCTCCAAAAGCGCCACGATGCTCGGTCTATTTTTCTCTGCATCCCAGGCAAAGCAAGCCTCACACACAAAGTGCATCCGAGCGCAAGGCTCGATGGAGACGAGAAGAATGAACACGCAACCGTTCTGGAGTCAAAGGAGTTCTCCTATAAAAACCAAGAAGACGCACAAAAGAAAGGGTTCAAGTTGGAGAGTTCGATTTTGAAGGAGAGAAACAGAGAGGACCGAGAGCAAAAAAGAGGAGTGCAGTACTGAGAGGCTTGGATCTGAAGAAGGAACGAGGGGCAGAGAGAAGGAGAGTCTTTATATTTTTTTTCTCTCTTTAAACACTATTAGAAATTTAGGGCTCTGAATTTGATCCTTTCTTTTTGGACCAAAAGCTGTGAATTCAGGTTTCGTTTTTTCTTCTTCCTCTTCTTCTTTCTTTTCTCTGTAAACTCAGTGCATTCTGTTGATGTAATTTTGTTGGCTTGATCTTAATATGAACCTATGAATTGCACTAAAATATGATTTCAATGTTTTGTTGATTACTGCTTGTTGTTGGTTGTTGTTGTTGTTGTTGTCGTTATCATCTTCGTGTTGTCTCTGTTGTTGGATCCTGGAACAAAATTAGGGTTAGGGTTTGGCCTTCCAATGGGGCCAAACCCTGAATAGGGGTCAATCTGTAAATATATAATAAATAAGGGACTAAATTGCAAAAATATAATAAAGGAGGATTGAACCGTAAATGTATGATAAAAAAGGGCTGAAAGCAAAGAAATTAAAAGGTTTTCTTTTTCTAATTTTTCTATTTATACGCGTTTTAAGATTTGGTCTTCCAATGGGGCCAAATCCTGAATAGGGACTTAGTTGCAATTTACCCTTTTTTTGTAAATAGTTAGAATTAAATAAAAATGATTAAGGGTATAAAAGCAAAATAAAAAAAAACTTTTCTTATCTGTATTTTATTAACATAACTAGTTTATATTCTTTTAGGTTTTATTTTATTTTTGTTACGTTAAGAAGGAGTAAAAAATGATTTTTGTAGAATACTTGAGTTTTCTTTCAAAGTCTCTTTTAACATTTTTGTAACGTGATAGTTGGTAAACCTATATTTCTTTTCAGAAAAGGGAATTAATTTTCTTAAAAGGCAAACAATTCTTTACAAGCAATTAACGGGTACCATTTTTTAAATGGGCGTGTAGGGGTGCTAATCCTTCCTTGCACGTAACCAACTCCCGAACCCGAATCTGGTTCCAAGGACCTTTTTTTTTTAAATTCAAAAATATTCAAAAATAGGTTTTCCAATGTTTTCTATAAAAATAAAATATTGGTGGCGGCTCCATAATTTTTAAATTTTGGTGTGGTTGCTACACAAGTTAGCATGGAAATTTAGCAATACTGCATGAGACTGCTTAGAAATAAAAGTGAAATCAAAATCAGCTTTTAAGCAACAGAGAAACGAAGGAAAGAAAAGAATCAGATTATAGACGGTGAATCTTCAAACCATAACAAAAAATAACTCACTCCAGCTTGAAGTCAATGTCTTTGCAAATCATGTAACCCAGACATTAACCCTCAGGAGATTGAATAACTAGAAATCGAAACTTGAATACATACTATATAATCCTGCTGTATAAGGTACTCGTGGTCTTAAAACCAGAGATGCACCACTAGCAAAGTTCAAACTTACTCAGAGAACGGGTGTTCAGATCCTCTATTTTCAGCATCCAATTAGTAAAAAATGTCAATATGCATAAAACATGCATGAACAGTTCAATATAACCTAGTAGTTGTTAAGCAACACTAACACCATTTCTCCTCCTGTCTCCTACAAAGAAAAAAGGCATGCTATTATTGCTAATTACACATGAAGAATCAAAGCAATATCAGTTATTGATAAATTGGACGAAAAGAAATTACCTAAGTGAAACTCACCACTTGGCAAAGTTTGATGTTGCCAAAGTTGTTTTGAAATCAATGATGGCACCTCTATTGTTTGATGTAGCAAAAACAACAAAATCAATTGACAAAATTTGGCCATTGACAGAGATGCTATGATTGCCAATGAATTAGTCTTAATTTTTTTTCAATCAAGGAAGATAGTTATTTCAGTACAACTAAATTTTTTACAATAACATGTTCAAATTTCAAACTCTTGTTCAACATCTGAATAATATTTAAGGAGACAATAATGAATGCACATTTTTTTGTTAAGGAAAAGGAAAAGACAAAATGAAGTAATCTGTGATGGGTTTTAAAATCCATAAATGTTCCCAAAACACTATTTTTTTATTTATTTATTTATTTATAAATTCCAAGTAAATAAAATAAAAGTATTACATGCACTGAAAGACACCTATTAAAAATGCACACACCGTGGAAGTAGAAGGTTGAATTAGACGCTTAATTGTTAGGCTATGTAAGGCTTAAAACTTAAAAGCAATAAATAAGTTGTGTTGACTCGAGTAACAATTGAACATATAAAAGTAGGAAACCATTTTTGTCCACCTGTATTGTCTGACAACTCTAAGGTACCTCTTATGTAACCCATAATATTTCTTGTAATCATAGGGATAGAAAAGAAATGTCCCCTGATAATTGGGAAAATTTGATCGACAGTTTTGTTTAAAATCAGGTGTTGCTTGAAGAACTAATTGCTTTCAAATCAAAAGAGGATAAGGTAAGGGGGATCCGAACAGTAAACTTTAAATAGCTCAAGGGTATCATCAGTTTAAACAAGAAATAAATGATTGTAGTTCATGATGCATTATATTTTCCTTATGGATTTTGAGGACTGATTTCAACATCTTTGAGGCTCAATCATTTTGCACAATATAAAATAAATAGGACCACTCAATCAACCAGTAACCACCGAATGAAATTGCAGTGTCCCTGCACGAGGCAGTATTCCAAGAGCAGGCACCTAAATACATTGCAAAAATTGAAAAATGCCATCCATAGCTCCATTGCATACCATAGTTCTAAATTGATAAAAACTATCAAATACATATCTTTTGGCATATGTTTTCATAATCATATTCCCAAATGGTAAGCTAAAAATTATAAATTGATTTCAATTTCAAGATTTACATACTCTTGAAACTTCATTTAGACAATCATATTATTCAGATGATGACTTTATTGAAACCCAAAAGATCAAGTGACTTCCGGTACTAAATACTTATGTAGCATCCGAAGATTTTATTCCTTTGTCTTATTAAGATTGTAAGAACAAAGGCAAAAAGCTCCATTCACTTAACATTTTCTGCTGCTATCTCATACAGAAAATCAACATAAGAGAACACTTGAGGAATAATTTCAATCTTCAAGTCAAACATATATAAAATATAAAAAATAAGTCATCTTAAAATTCATTAAAGCCTCTAAGCCACACTACATTTACCAGGGAATTCAAACAATGAACAACAAGTGTGTGTGTCTATATATGTATATATATAACAAAACCGCAAAAACATTTGATATAAAAAGATAACATGTAGTATTTTATTCTAATGGAATGAGAGAACATATTGTGATGAAACAAGTGGACTAAATTATGTTTGGTTCCACAATCTCACCAGGAACCAATATGCCGCTGTCGACACTATTATCTCCTTTCACGCAATGTGAGAACACTTTTAGCGCTATTCCTTGTGAAGAGAGATGAGAGATGACTAACATGCTCTGTTGCCCAAATCCAAATATACCATCAATGGCTCTATGAGATTTTGTCAAGTCTCTAGTCTGCCGGTTGCTACTTCCATTCCATAGCATAACATAACATAAAAGACAATGTTTTCCAAGTTCAAACCAACAAATATAAAAAGGTAATATGAATCTAGTTTCAACCATTGCAGGCTCATGATGGCTCAACCAAAAACCATGAGCACCAAAGAATTTATAAAAAATGATCCTCAGAAATACTGGTAAAATGCATAAAGTCTAACACGTAATAACCTGATGTCCCACTGACCACTACCATCTCCACACTGTAATGTGTAAATGCATTGGTTGTTGTGACTGTAAGTGCATTAGATACCAGCTATTCCAGTCAGAACAACCAATGCACTTACACATTCTAGTATGGAGATCGTAGAGGCCAATGGGACATCAGGCTATTATGCTTCATACTTAATGCATTTCGCTAGTATTTCCGAGGGATTCTTTTTGATAAATTCTTCGGTGCCCGTGGTTTTTGAGTGATAATGGTTGAAATTAGATTCTTATTTACTTTTCATAATTGTTGGTTTGAACTTGGAAAACACCTTTTGTGTTATGTTGTGCTATGGAATGGAACAATTGTAGTAACCAGCGGAGTGGGGACTTGACAAAGTCTGATAGAGCTATTGACGGTATATTTGGATTCAGGCAACATGGTATGTCAATCATCTCCCAGCTCTCTTCACAAAGAATTGTGCTAAGAGTGTTCTCCCACTGTCTGAAAGGAGATAGTAGTGGCATATTGGTTTTTGGTGAGATTGTGGAACCAAACATAATTTAGTCCACTTGTTCCGTTACAGTATGTTCTTCCATTCCATTAGAATAAAATGTTACATTTTATCTTTTTTATATCAAGTGGTTTTGTTGTGTATTATATATACACTTGTTGTTCATCGTTAGAATTCTCTGGTAAATATAGCGTAGCTTAGAGGCTTTAATGAATTTTAAGATGACGTTTATCCTTTATATATATATAGGACTTGAAGATTGAAATTATTCCTCAAGTGTTGACTTCAATCACACGCAAAAGGATTTTCTTTCTAATCTATCTTCAAGATTCGGTTCTTTTGGTTTAACTTCAATCACATATGCAAAACTTATTTTATGTATCTTTTCAGTGTATCACAAAAAACGACAACATCGATAGACCTAAGGTTTCCAAACTGGAAGTATACCTCCTAGAATTGTTACACCTTGGTCAGGGGTTTTCTAATACACCACATTTATCCAGTCCAGAGGCGGATCTTCTCGGGAGCGGGGAGGCGCCGCGGCACCCCTCAGTTTTTTTAATTTTTTTTTTATATAATCAGTGTTGCAGTTGCAGCACTGATGTGAGAGAGAGTCACAGAGAAGAAGCAGTGTAGAAGGAGAAAGAAAGTGGGGGAGGAGGAAGAAGAAGCTGGAACTCGAAAAATGGAATCAGAAGTAGAAGAGATGAAGCGCCTCTGTACACATTGATATTTTTATCGAAAAAGAGAAAGAGTATTCAATTATTCATAGCTTCATTGGTCACGTGATGAGTACTGAAGTTGAAGTCTGTCTCCACTTACTTTTCCCGTTCCCCAACTTTTTATTAATTGTAGTTTATAATCACTTTAACAATTGCTATTTTTTTGGTGCAATCTTTAATGGTGTTTTTGGTTCCGATGAGAAGTTGTGAAGAGGGAAATAGGTGAGAGAGAGTGTAAGAAGAGAGAAATAGGTGAGAAATAGAGTAGATTTGTGGTATTGTTTGGTTTATGAGAAAGAGAAGATAAAAAGAGAAGAGAGAAGTGTTGATTATTTTTTAAAAGACATTAATATCCTTGACTAAAAATTTAAATAATTTGAGATATTAGGAGAGAATAAGCGGTAGAAATGGAAAAAAAATACTCTCTCTCCCCGTTTCTTCGCAACGGAGAGACGATTGAAAAAAGTGAAAAATTTATCACCTCTGTCTCTCTCTCGTCAACTTCATCGCCGTTCCAAACGAGGTGGATTGAGCCTCTCGCTTCTAACTCTCTCTTCGGCCACTCTCTCGCATCATTTCACCTCCAAACAAACACAGGCTTAATGGCAAAGAAAACCACCGTCTACAATTATGAAAAAAAAAGGAACAAGAGAACTCAATTAGATCAGAAGTTGGGAAAAGGGGTATAAGTGGAAAATAAAAATAAAAAAGTCACTTTCTGCTTCATTTCTTGGCACAAGCAAAGAGACTAAAATTTTCGTTGGTCCCACGGCTTTTGAATCTCTCTCTTCTATTTCTCATGTATTCCAAACAAGGTTGGTTTGCAATTTCTCCCCAACCTCTTTCTTATGGTACTCTCTCGTATCTTTTTCTTCGAAACCAATCAGACGCTAAAAGTATTACGTTTATTAAGTAAATTAAATTAAATAAATTCCATACAAAAGTAAATTAAATAAACAAAATGTAAATATTTATTAAAGGAATTGTGCCTCAGCATAGCAAATTTAAATATTTAATATTCATACTACTTATTTTATATTCCTAATTTATGACTTTTACTATTACTGATTTTATATTCCTAATTTATAATTTTGTTATAGTTTTTTTTCTGAAGGGATAATACTCAATTTGGTCCTTGAAGTTCGTCACTCATATCAACTTGGTCCCCAATTTTATCGAAATTACTAAGTAGTCCCTGAAATTTGAAAACGTGTATCAGTTACGTCCCTCCGTCAATTTAGCAGAGACCAAATTGATATTAAGTTATAAATCACAGGGACCAAATTGACATTAAGTTATAAATCACAGAGACCTGTTTGCTAATAAGTGACTAAATTGAATGACTAATTTGGAATCTGTTAACAGAAAAAACTGACGGAGGGACGTAACTGATACACGTTTTCAAATTCTAGGGACTACTTAATAATTTTGATAAAGTTGGGGACCAAGTTGATACGAGTGACAAACTTCAGGGACCAAATTGGGTATTATCCCTTTTTTGAAGTATGAAATTTATATATGCCACAAATTTTTTATATTTTTTAATAGTGACCGGGTCATGCGGTTCAACTAATGACCCACCGGTTTGACTAGTGATTCACTGACCCAATGCCCTGACCGAGTCAATTACCGGTCCGGATTTAATAACATTGTTAAAAATTGATTTATGCAATGATTTTTTTTGGCACCCCCAAAGTTTTTGTTCAAGATCCGCCACTCCACCCTGTAAAACACAGAGGTTTATATCATTCAACTAGTGAGATAGCATTCATAATAGGGAAAAAATAGAAAGCATAATAGTAAAATGTGTATGAAGAGTAAAAAACATGTTAGTCAAAGCAACCATCGATGTCCAGAAATAACCATGAACTAGCTTTGAGATGTGTCTTGAAACTTTACTGAGGATAAAAGTTTAGTTGGAATTAGAAGAGAAGTGGTGTTTACCTCCCCTTATACCCTTCATAAAGCACCCCATGAGAGGGCTAGCAAGACATAGGAATGATAAGATCTAACCAAATATAACAAAATACAACAAGAAATTCCATACTACTTCCTAGTACAAGATAATTAATATATACCACAGGAAATAATTAGACCTATACAAATTATCATGGAAATTTAGCTATACTGCATGAAACTGCTTAAAAACAAAAGTGAAATCAAAATAAGCTTTTAAGCTACAGAGAAAGGAAGGAAAGAAAAGAATCAGATTATAGACGGTGAATCTTCAAACCATAACAAAAAAATAACTCACTCCAGCTTGAAGTCAATCTCTTTCCAAATCGTGTAACTCAGACATTAACACTCAGGAGATTGAATAATTGGAAATCGAAGCTTGAATACTTACAATATAGTTCTGCTGTATAAGGTATTCTTGTGGTCTTAAAACCAGAGATGCATCACCAGCAAAGTTCAGACTTACTCAGAGAACATGAGTTTAAATCCTCTATTTTTAGCATCTGATCAGGAAAAAAAAGTTAAAAAATAATGCATAAAACATGCATGAACAATTCAATTTATCCCGGTGGTTGTTAAGTAACACTACCACTGATTTCCCCTCCTATCTTGTACAAAGAAAAAGGCATGTTATTATTGCTAATTACACACGAAGAATCAAAGCAATATCCATTATTGATAAATTGGACGAAAAGAAATCACCTAAGCGAAACTCACCACTTGGCAAAGTTTGATGTAGCCAAAGTTGTTCCGGAATCAATAATGGTACCTCTATCATTTGATGTAGCCAAAGTTATTATCAAATGATAGAGGTACCATTATTGATTCCGGAACAACTTTGGCTACATCAAACTTTGCCAAGTGGTGAGTTTCGCTTAGGTGATTTCTTTTCGTCCAATTTATCAATAATGGATATTGCTTTGATTCTTCGTGTGTAATTAGCAATAATAACATGTCTTTTTCTTTGTAGGAGACAGAAGGAGAAATCAGCGTAAGTGTTACTTAATAATCACTAGGTTAAATTGAACTGTTCATGGATGTTTTATGCATTATTTTTTTGACATTTTTTTCTTGATCGGATGCTGAAAATAGAGGATCTGCATACCCGTTTTTTGAGTAAGTCTGAACTTTGTTGGTGGTGCATTTTTTGTTTTAAGACCACAAGAGTACCTTATACATCAAAACTATATTGTAAGTATTCAAACTTAGATTTCCAGTTATTCAATCTCCTAAGGCATAATGTCTAGGTTACATGATTTGCAAAGACATTGACTTCAAGTTGGAGTGAGTTATTTCTTGTTATGATTTGAAGATTCACCATCTATAATTTGATTCTTTCCTTCCTTTCTTTCTGTACTACTTAAAAGCTGATTTTGATTTCACTTATGTTTCTAAGCAGCCTCTTGCTGTATAGCTAAAATTCTACTATAACTTGTAGAAATCTAATTATTTCATGTGGTATCGCTAAAATATCCCGTACTAGGGTGTAGTATGAAATTTCCTGTTGTATTTTGTTATATTTTGTTAGTTCTTATCATTTCTTGCTAGCTTTGTGGTGCTTTATGAAGGATATAGAGGGAAGTAAACACCACTTCTCTTCCAATTCTCAAATTCCAACTGAAGTTTTATCCTCGGCAAAGTTTCGACACACATCTCAGAGCTAGTTCATGATACTTAATTCTGGATATTGTTGGTTGTTTTGGCTAACTACATGCTTTCTATTCTTCATTGACATCTTACTATTATACTTGTTGATTTTTTCGCTGTTATGAATGTTATCTCACTAGTTGAATGATATATAAACCTTTGTATTTTACAGAGTGATGGATCAATGTGGTGTATTGGCTTTCAGAAAATTTCGGACCAAGGTGTAACAATTCTCGGAGATATGTTTCTAGTTTTGAAACTTTAGGGCTATTGATGTTGTCGTTTTTGAAAAGATACATAAAATAAGTTTTACATGTGATTAAACTTAAACAAAAAAAAATTAAATCTTGAAGATAGATTTAGAAAGAAATTCCTTATGTTGATTATTGAATAGTTTATTATGTCCACAAATTACAATCACCCCTCCCTCCCCCTAGTTTAAATTTTGTACTCCATTTCCCCTTGTAAATATTGTTGCTGCAGGTTAGGCTTAACACTGACGACTCTCTTCTTTTATACTAGACCTTGTATCCAAAGACAAAATTTCTGTCTGATCTTTCTGGACAACGCATTGGATGGGCTAACTATGACTGTAAGTTTCGCCTCACATAGTAAGCGTGATATATATAATAAGGATTTTTTTTTTGTAACGAGGCCTCATGGGTTTTCGGTCATTTTCTCTCAACCAAGTAATTAAATTTTCTCATTGAGGGTTGGAGCAGGAAAGAATGGGCCAATTTTTTGTTGTATGCTTTTTAGGCTAATATATAATGATACTTGAGTAGATGATTAAATCAATTTGAAAATTTAATGTTCAATTTTCAGAAGCAAGATGAGATGCTATTATAAGTTGGCTATATTTTCATTTCTAGTTCTTCAAGTTATTCGGGCTATCTTTCAACATCAGATTCTAATATAGATTTTAATATGCTTTGTTATATGTTCATTGTTAAGGGCAAAAGTGAATTTGTTAACGCAGGAGAGCCAAGTGGCAAAACTTCTTTACGTGATGGACCTCATAATTTGATAAAGACAGGAGAGGAGTGGTCTTTGCTCTCATCGCGCATATAACACCGATATGTTGCTTTGTACTTATGTAGCTATTTTATTCAAATATTCTCGAAATAATGAACTATAATTTCAAAAAATAATGTATATAGTGAGATAATTTCATTTATGAAACATCTCTATTTTTGTTAAACAAACTTATGAACTAGTCAAATAAGCTATGAGCTAATTGAAATTTCTTCCCACTTAGCTCTTCACTGTTGACAAATTCACTTCTGCCCTTATCAGTTGATGCAAAAACGTTAATTGATAATAAACATAGAATTAACAAATCTATATGGAGCATATTAGAATCTGATGTTGAAGGGAATCAAAGATAGCTTGAAAAACTTTTAAGAACTAGAAATGAAAATATAGCCAACTCATCTTAGAATCTCATGGTGGGATGAAAAACTCGAGTACACAGAGGTGGAGATGAATTAGAAGTTCATAAATCACGCGAGGAACATTTTGGGACCACGCCGTGACTCTTTTGTCGTGATGATCAGTTATGGTACAAGTGCATTCACATAGAGGAGATGCTCGACAATGTCGCTAACGCAAGGTAGGCTTTTGATAGGTGGATGAAATGGATGCCATCCACTCGGATGACTCCCTTGCATTAAGTTTGAACTTGGGTACAACGAAATCGTGCAAGCCAGAGGGATTTTTGAGCCTGTTTAAAATCATTATATCAATAAAAATTTGTATAACAGTAATTGCCATGACCAACAAGAAGCTGCTTATTGTCATCTTTATACGGCTGTTTGATGCAATACCTCTAACCCTCCAATGTATACTATTACTGGCATATTTAACTAAAGCTAGCACTACTAGAATTTGCGGCATTTGCTGCGGATTTTCCTGCCGCAACAAATCCGTTTCTTGCAGATTTTCCTACAGAATCTCGCTCTCAGGTAAAACCTTCGTGGGTAATCATTTCATGTGGAATTTGTATCTTTTGAACTATTTTAAGATTAAAGTAGAAGCAATTTCAAGGTTATACTCTGCTGCAGATAATTAAGAACATTCCTATTAGTACCAAAGCATGAAGGACAAAATAGAACTTAAAAGTCTGAAGTGAATGTTGCTTTAGCCATCCTATCCTATGAACATCAGTTCCAACTTTGCTAGCCATACCCAACTTACAAATTCATTTTCCTTACACTGAATAATTTAAACAGCCACACAGTTCCAACTTTTCTAATTTAAACAGCCACACAGTTGATGCTCTACCACATGAAAAAGCAAATGAACTTTCTGTAAGAAAGGTAACAACATCTGTTTTAGAAATGTGAAACATACAAATCTCTTCCACACCAGTCGCTCTAATTACAGAGTAGTCTTCAACTTTTATTAATAGTTCATATTGTGGATCACCTACTCTGATATATCTTTTCTGATGTGCAGCCAAATAAGATAAGCTCCACTCTTGAAGGTAAGAAAAAAAACTGTGTGATTAATGTAGCTTCCTTAGGATAGCATATTCTAAATAAATATTGGATTTCCTAGCAGAAAATTAAATGCATTGCATAAACATTTTGGTGTAGGTTCATGTTTTCCAAGCATTCCACAAGAATTTATTTGTCCTCTGACTGGAAATGTCTTCGAGGAGCCAGTCACCCTAGAGTCTGGTGAAACCTTTGAAAGAGAAGCCATCAAGGCATTGTTTGATAAGGGAAACAGAACGTGCCCAGTAACAGGAAATAATTTAGAATGTGTAGCCAAGGTGTTGCTCTCTATAAAGTACAAACAGAAACAAGGTGTTGCTTTCTTATAATTAAATGATAGCACATTCAGTTTTAAATGGTTTACCAAGGTGTTGTTCTGTATAAAGTACAAAGTACAAACAGAAACAATGCTCAAAGTCCTTAACATTTAGCAACTTTAAGTTGCACAAAACTTTGTTGTCACTTTTGTTTGTCTTCCCAAATCTGTCAGATAATTTGTTAAATACTAACCCGCACCCACCCCCAATTTTTTCATGCTTCTTGGCTATTTAGTTGTGTGCCTATAACAACCGTGTCTTCCCATATGTATCACATAAAAGTTACATAACTAAAATTGAGGTAAAAGAGAATTAAACAATGGCATCATAAGGTTGCATCGAATAAAAAAAAATATATAGAAATTAAGAGGAAAAAATAAACTAACTAATCAGTGTGAAATGGTTAGGCAAAACATGAGCAAGACCTCAAATATAACGTAAAGGAAAAGGTAGTATCAACTATCAAGTAGAAAGAGTAAAAAATATCCAGCAAAAGTTACCGGAATTCAGTTAGTGCAAAACCCTAAGCATAGAAACAGAGATTAACAGAAACACGTGCAATTGAACAATGTCGGTTGATGCAAGGAGAGATTCGATTGAAATTATATCAATTTTCCATATGCAAATCTGTTAATAATCTGTTTGCAAAGAGAGGACGAAGCTTCCGAAAATGAAGTTGCTTGTAAAAAGAGAACAAAAATTCAAATGTTGGAGGACTTACCTCAACAGTGAGAAGATGAAGCTATGGCAGCGAAAATGCGTGAAGGTAAGAGAAGGAGGGCTCTTCGACAGGGAGGTCACGGTGGCTCGCCGACAGCATGCAGAGAAGGATGTCGTACGCAGAGATGGAGGGCTCGCCGGCAACAGTGAGAAGAGGGAAGGTCACGCAGAGAAGGAAGGTGAGAAACATGTAAACACAACTTTACATGTTTTTTATTTTAAATTAAACAAAATAATTTTTAAAACTTTAATTTATTTGAATTAATTTATTAAAATTTTTATCAAATATTCAAACAATTTCGCAGGTAAATCCCAGCAAATGAGTTTGTAGTAAAATTCGCAGCAAAATTACCTGTGGATTTTCATGTGAAAACTTAACTGACTTTTTTCTACAGAATTTCGTGCAAATTTTATCGATACATATAATGTGCAAGAAAATCTGCAACTAATGCTGAAATTTCCTACAAATTTTCCTACAAGCTTATATTCGGTAAAAAAACCTCATTTTAGAGAAATCTACAGCAAAATTCACAGGAAATTCCTTTCCGAAAGAAATACAGAAAATTCTAGTAGTGTAGTGAATTGGAAGGAGAGGGAGAAACCATTTGGAGATTTAAACTAATGATAGCCGAGAACCGGAAACGAGGGTGTAGATTGGCGGAGGATGTGGTGGCCTATATGCAATTGGTTTTGGTGATTTTGAAGCGAGAGAGACAACTTAATTCTCTCGTTTGGAAATAAAAGAAAGAGGGACGATAGACTTAAGGACTCGTTTGGTGGTCAGGATAGGAGAGACATGATATGATAAACAATCATATTCTGTCTTAATTCAATGTTTGTTGAACCAGCAGGATATGATAACTCAATCTTGTCACCTATCCTATAAATTTTTATCCAGAGGGGAAGGCTGGGTTAGAAACAACAGGATAGGATAAGAAATTTGTTTCCATATTCACCCTTATGAAAAATAATTTAAAATCTAATAAAATATAAAAATATTATAAATAAAAAGTAAAATTGAAAAAATTAATAATAAAAGTTATAGAAAATAAAAAATAAATATAAATAACAAAATTAATTTTAAAATTTATATGTAATTTTTTAACAAGAATAATTATGTCATTTTACGTAATACAAAAAATTAAATTATAAAATAATAATTTAAAATCCAATAAATATAAAAATATTTAAAATAAAAACTAAAAATAGAAAATTATTATTAATATTAAAAATTGTACAAATTATAAAAATTAAATTAAACTATTAAATATCTAAATACTTAATTTTAAAAATTATATGTAATTGTGTCACAAGGATAATTTTGTCATTTTATATTATTTTAAAAAAACTAAAGTCATAATATAATGATATCTAGTTTGTTATCCAGTGCACACCAAACACATAATATGATAAGAGTTTATTATGTCTATATCCTGTCATTTCCGTATCCAATTATTTTTCCTATTATGTCTTTATCCTATCCTGTCCACCAAAAGAGCCCTAAAAAACGATTTCATACTTTACTTTTTATTTCTTCGCCCACCTGGGAAGAACTGGCGAGAGATTGCATATAAATTTAAATGTTTCATTGCAGTGAATTGATTTTTTATATACACTAATTGTTGTGGACTGATTTAATACACTAATTGAAATAAAATGTATTAATTGCTGAATTAAACCAAAATCGTAAGAGTCATTATAATTTGAATTTGACTTAATGCAAATTTGATTGAATAGTAAAAATTGATATGTGTATTAATTGATTAATATGTCTTAGTTAATTAAATACTATGAATTAAAAATAAAAAATAAAATTAATTTGTATTTTGATAGGAAAAGAATGAATGTAGTACTGCCGTATGACATGAGCCTATATGTAAAAACTCTATTTTTTTTAATATAATATAGTAGGGATAAGTGAAGTCCTAAACCTTTTGAGTCTTTAGTTTTGCCTTTTTTCTTCTCTTTAATTTCTTTCAAAAGCATTTGCTTCTACGCATGCTGTTTACGAGTGTTTTGGTCTTTGTGGATGCCACATCTGATGACGTGCCACGCAGCACCATGATAATGGTAGAAGATAAGATGCTCTATACATTATATGTTTCCTTTTTCATTTTCATTTTTTGTTGATGCAGTTGTTTAGTTTAAGATGAATGCTACGGATACTCTTTCTGACACTCTTTTTTAAACACACTCTCTTAATGATTTGGTCACGTCACACCTTTTTTTCCTAAATCAACCATTGGATTGAAAGTTACTATCATATAGATCATGTCTATAAATTTTAACATTAATCTATGATCATTTGCTATGTCATCAAGATGTCTCAAGATAAACGTTATTTGTAACTACACCGTTGACGTTATTCTTGACGCATCTTGATGACATAGCAAATGATCATAGATTAATGTTAAAATTTACAGATATGATCTATATGATAGTAACTTTCAATCCAATGATTGATTTTGAAAAGAAAAAAAAAGTGTGATGTGGCACAATCATTGAGAGAGTGTTTAAGAGAGAGTGTCAAAGAGAGTGTGTGTAACATTCCTCTTAGTTTAATTAGTGTAGGAAGTGGAAAGTAACCTAAAGCATATGTCTTCCTTCGTCTTCCTCATTCATATATTGTGACTTGTTATCAAAATGGATATAGTGGATAAATATGTCATCCTTCCAACAACATTTGCCTCATACAAAAAAAAAGCCATGTGTTTCTCCTCATTTTCATACATACCTTTTATACTATTTTATTCTTTTTACCATATTTCCTTTTTACTTTTTTTGATGTACCCTTTTTTACTTTTCTTAATCTCTCTTTTATTTATGAAATACTAAAATTTGCAATTTTTTAATTGAAACTAACTATTTAAATTGCTTCTTCCGGATATTGCAAATTGAATATTAGGACTAAAACGAAACTATACTTCTTCCGGATTCAATTATAAGCAAACAAAATACCCAAATTTAGTGGACTCAAATATAAGAAAATTTCAACTAACTTAATCTTATTTATTATCATTAGTCCAAAAATATCCTTATTTAATTCTACTTTTGTTTTCTAAGAGTACTGCACATTCACAAGAAAATAAGGGTATATTAATAAATTTAGTTTATGTTTTATATGAAATCAAGAATATTAAATACATATAACTAACTTTTTTAATTTGTGTGGAGTTTGGTTATTTTGCTTATAAATAAGTCTGGAAGGGAATACTAAATACAATATGTTGCACCAATAAAAAAAATTAAAAAAAAAACTTGTATATGCTGCAAATGTGGCCAACAAAGGTTGCCAGATGTAGTCAAAAATTTGATGCGCATTGGTTTTGGAAAGATTCGGAGTCAAAGAGCTCTGTACCAAAAGAATGAGCTGCCCTACCATGGAGCGTTCTTCTAATTTCTCTTCAAATCATATGCAGCAGCTGTTTTATTCAAAAGATGGGTATTAAATCATATGCACCTTTACTTTTCTTGTATGGTTCCATTTTATAGCTTTAAAAGTTTTCCTGAGTTTTCTTGAAATAACATCTTACTGTTTTACCTTTACGTACAATGCCTATAGTTTGTTTATTGCTTTTGGTTGCTATTAAATGTATATAGTTCTTCAATTGTTCAGTTTTCCCACTTTCTGTTTAATTTGAAAAATATCTTTGCTAATTGTCTTTTCTCAGTTGCGCGCCTTTCTGTTAAAAGTATTATTCAGTTGCCTTCTTCTTCTTGATGATACTTCTGAGAGTTTTTTAGAGCTACTTAGAGATTATACTTCTATATATGAAGATGATGAAATAATAAATTTTTGATTTTTTAAGATTATACTTCTATATATTAAAAAATGATTTACAATTCAAACGATAAAAGGCACGCCAGAAATGCAAGAAAAGTCAGTTGATTTAGAGTTTGATATTCCAAATAATGATGGATTTGATGTTGAAAATCCTATAGTTTCAAAAACAAAAGGTTGATCAAAAGGATGAATTGAAGTTGCGAAGAAACTCAGTGGTTGTCATTTTCCAAATTGTAGTGGAACTAATTATCACTCCATAAATTGTCCAAATAAAAGAAAAATTTTAAACTATTACCTTATCAATCTCCTAATCAGTAAGTTTTAATTTATACATAGACTTATTGAATGTTAATACTGACTATATTTTGTTTGTTTATTTTTTTTTTCTTGTGCTTTGATAGGACAATAAAGGGTTAGAGAAAAGTCATCTTAAAAGAGTGTGAGTTGATCAAAAGAAAGCGTGACAAAGTTGTTTTGTCTATTGGGCAATGATTCTATTTTTAATTTGATTTAAGATGTACATTGATCAAACTATTTACTGCATGTCAGCAATTTGGAACATTTGTTTTTGTTTGCGTGGAAAAATCAGCCGAGGGATTCGGCTAACGTCCAGCCAACAAATTGATTCCTGTTAAGCGATTACACCGAGAACGGAACTCTGATTCTCGATTGTGGGTTCCCCAACTGCTCCAGAAAGCGTTGAGTGTGGTGAAACTACGCTACGCTAAGGCTAAGACTAAGAAACATGGAATCGGCTAGGATAAAATGCTGTAAAAAGCTTGATAAATTGCAAAAGAAATAGTTGTTTCATTGATTTCGCGTGCTCTTACATTTCTCAGCGTAGGTATATATATACAAAAAGGAAAACAAAACTGTAACCACCCCCTATCGGCCATTATGCGTTCCACACGTTCATGGCTGACCACGAGCGGTCGTGGGTGTCCCTCAACTGCTTCTTCATGCGTATCGTGGGTTAACCGCTCTCTCATCGGCTGGGCAAACGATTTATCACGTGTTAAATGCGTTGGAGACTTCCAACGGCTAGCTTTGGTCATTTTAGCGCCAAAGTACATGACTTTCACATATCTAGCCCTTGGTCGAGCTTCAAAGCTCTATATTAATTAAAGGTAGCTCAGCCGATATATCCATAATGATCGGATATTTCCTTTATCCACATCGGCTATACTCTTTAATAATCGGTGACCTCATGATGCTCCCTGGGCTTACGGAATTTTCCTTTCTATCCCAGGTTCGATGGGACCAATTTTCGCTACTAATCCGATCGGCTTATCCCACACCTCACTTGTTCCCTTCATCAATTTGTTCCCTTCGTCATTTGTTCCTTCATCTACCGTGGGTCGATATTTCTGGTGATAACAATTGCCCCCCTGCATCATTTCAGCTGTCCATGCTGGATTGATGTATCGGATAAAGTTTGAGTCTCTGAAACGTCAATCGTTAGTCACTTTATATGCATTTAATGTCACCCATTATGACCTGAACGGCTACTTTTCCCACACCCGATGACTGTGCTGTTATCCGATAATATCTTAACAACTCTCATCGTTGATCGTGCGCATGATTTCTTCGCCTTGCATGTTAACTAGCCGATACGCGTTTCCTGCGAATACTTGACTAACCGTGAACGGACCTTCCCAATTTGGTGACCATTTACCGAATTTAGGGTCCTTGACTCCTATTGGTAAAATAGTTTTCCAAACTAGGTCGCCCTCAACAAACTTTTTCAACTTAACATGTTTGTTGTAGGCACTGGCCATTTTGCGTTTGCTTGCCTCGATTCTTTCTAAAGCCATTAACCGATCTTCATCCAACTGATCCAGCTCCATAAGCATGGTCGGTGATACTCTTCTAGGCTTAAGGAATTACGTTTTGCCACCCTTAGAGAAGTGACATTAATTTCCAAAGGCAAAACCGCATTTTGGCCGTAAGTCAGCCGATAAGGAGTTGTGCCCGTGGCTGTTGACTTGGAATTCCTTATGGCCCATAAAGCCTCATCCAGAGTTAAATGCCATTTTCTAGACTTGTCTTCTAAATTCTTCTTGATCAGGTCCACAATAATCTTGTTGGTTGCCTCGGCTTGTCCATTGGCCTGTGCATAATATGGGGATGAATGTATCAACTTAATCCCAAACTGCTGAGCAAAGGCAACCACCTTGTCTCCAGTGAACATAGTTCCCTGATCCGTGGTAATGGTCTCTGGGATCCCAAACCTGTATATGATCTGGTGTTGAATGAATCGGATAACATCATCTTGCTGTACCTTGACCATCGGCTGAGCCTCCACCCACTTAGTGAAGTAATCGGTTGCCACAATAATGAAATTGTGTCCTTTAGAAGACGGTGGATGGATTTTGCCGATCAAATCCATGGCCCAGCCTCTAAATGGCCAAGGCTTCACCACTGGATGCATCAATTCGGCTGGTACCCTTTGAATGGGACCATGCAACTGGCATTCTTCGCATCCTTTGGCGTATTGAAAGCAATCGGCTGTGATGGTAGGCCAATAATAACCATGGCGGTAAATCAGCCATTTCATAATCGCCCAAATTTCTATGCGAGCCGCATATGCCTTCGTGAACTTCACCCATAACCCTTAGGGCTTCATTTTTATCTATGCACTTCAACAATACCCCATTCATGCTTCTCTTATACAATTCATCATCAAGAAGCACATACCTTAGAGCTCGTCTCTTAACTTTGAGGTTAGTGCACTTAGAAGGATCTCGTAAGTACTCGATCAGCTCGTTCCTCCATGACTCGACTTGGTCTGCGACCATCACCTCGCGTAATTCGTCAGACTCTAAAGTCAAGAACGAGTTCCTATATCCGAGGCCTCTTGGGTCGATCGTTCGCCTCCATATTAGCTCCTCTAGGGATGTATGACACCTTTGCATCAATAACCGGTGAATCACTCTGTCAGCCGTTGCATACCGCGCCACCAGATTTGGGTTGTTGCACCCATATTCTTTCGTTAGTTGTCTGACCACCAATCGGGAGTCGCCGCTTTACATGAATGTACTCGCGCCCATCATGGCTAACAACTTTAACCCTATGATCACGGTATCGTACTCGGCTTGGTTATTAGTTAAACTGGGTTTAGACGATACGCAAACCTCCACATCTTCCCATCTGGGTTGGTAATTGTCACTACCCGACTCGCTTTCCGGGTTTTGGACCCATCAAAAGTTAGGACCCAAGGCAACAGTCTATGCAAGTAATTGGGGTACCCAAGGATCATCAACTTCCACGCAGGATGTTACGCCAAGAAATCGGCTAGTGCGACCTCGACAAATTCTTAGTGGGACGTATTTCAACGCGAAGGCAGTGAGCTTAATGGCCCACTTCATCAAACGACCTTGTAAGACGGGCCTATTAAGCAAGTACCTAACAATGTCAATTTTGCACAAAACTAATATTTCATGTGGCATTAAATAATACTCAAGTTTTGTACAAGCGTAAAACAAAGATAGGCACAACTTCTCCAATGGAGTATATCTGGTCTCAGCATCATTGAGACTTCGGCTAAGGTAGTACACTGCTCTTTCAGTTCCATCTTCAGCATCCTGTGCTAACAGTACCGATAGACTCTTGTTGGCCGCAATGTAAAGTTTCAAAGGCTTCCCTGGTACGGGGGCACCAAATCGTGGACTAGCTAAAGCCTTCTTTATTTGTTCAAAGGCCTCTTCTTTGCTCAGGCCCCACACCATCTCCTCAGCATTCTTGAGCTTTAGCAAAGGGGAAAAAGCCTTCATCTTACCAGCCGAATTAGCTATAAATCTTCTCAAAAAGTTAATTTTACCCAACAGACTCTGTAATTCCTTTTTGTTCCTGGGTGGTCTAGCCTCCATCACTGCCTTGGCTTTGTTTTGGTCTATTTCAATGCTCTTTTGATGCACCAAGAAACCGAGGAAGTTACCAGCCGATACACCAAACATTCACTTTGCAGGATTCATCTTCAAGTTATGGACCCTCATCCTCTGCAAAGCTTGTTCCAAATCGGCTAAGTGGGCTTCGAAGTCTTTGGATTTTACTACCACATCATCTATGTATACTTCCATAATCTTGCCGATTAGATCATGGAAGATAGCGTTCATTGCTCTGCACGTGGCCCCAAAGATTCTTCAAGCCGAATGGCATCACTAACCATTCATAAATTCCCAGTGCCCCTGGGCACCTGAATGCAGTCTTGTGAGTGTCCTCCTCAGCTACAAGCATCTGATTAATGCCCCAGTACCCGCCCATGGAGGCTAAAAAACCATGTGTGGCGGTGCATCGACTAACATATGCGCGCCACAGGCATCACATATTCGTCCTTTGGGTGGCCAAATTCAAGTCTCTATAATCAATGCGGACTTCGAATCTTGCCATTCTTCTTCTTTACAGTACTATATTGGCTAACCACTCTACGTGCACTGGGCCGCTACGATGAAACCAGCATTGAGCAAACGCTCGATTTCCGTTTTGATTTGTGGTATCAGCTGAGGATGGTATCTTCTAGGTGGCTGCTTATGTGGTTTGAATCCCTCCTTAATCGGTAGCCTATGCTCCACCAATTCTCGTGCTAGCCCAGGCATCTCATGATAATCCCATGCAAAGCAGTCTTTATATTTTTTCAGTAGGGCTACCATCTCTTCCTTATCCTTTTCCCCCAGCAGTCCGCTGATTTGCGTTAGCCGAGGCTCATCTGGAGTTCCTAAATTGAGGTCCTCCAAGGGGTCTTGTGATTCGAAGGTTGGCAAAGTCCTCCGAAAAGGTGATTCAAACTCCATCGGCAACTCCGTGATCTCGCTCACGATGTGAGGCCATCGCGTTGTTGTTTGTCTATCAGCTAGGACTCAGCTACGTGAGATTCAATCCTGAAAGCCTCTAGCCGGTCCCATAAGTCCTGCACCACTTGGGTGTCTTTAAACATATCAAACCTCTGTGGTTAGCCGTGGTTCGGCTAATTGCTCAATTTTGAACCCCTGGGGTGTCAAGTTACAAGATTCCCAGGATCCTTCCTCGTATTCCTCAGTAACAGCTATGGGAGCTACAGAAGGAGAGTAGAACAGGGCTTCTAGATTTTGTACCTCGGCTGGGAATGGATTGTCATCAGCTGGGACTATCTCAATTTTATCCCCTTCCCAAAAAATGAGCTCGATGCATGGTGGAAGGTAAGCATTGGCTGGTGTGGATCCAATCTCTCCTAGCAGATCGCATAAGATGGTTTGCCATCAATCACGAAGAAAGCTGACTTGATGCTTTTGGGGCCAACTGTGATCTCGGCTACCAGGATTCCTAAGGCAGACGAAGCCTCTCCCATGAAGCTAGCCATTTTCATGTTAGTTGGGATCGATCTTTTTCGGACTTGTTCGGACTCCTCAAGGTGACCACCGGCATCACATTTAATATCGCCCCATTATCAACGAACACTGATCAAGGCCTTGCCATTGATGTGGGCTCTCACATCTGAGGGCTTCAAGTGCTTTATCATGTCTTCGGTTGGCCTACCAAATATAGTACCCAAAGCATCTTTGCCGTGTCATCGGCTAAAGTTGCCCATTCTCGCTTCTTCCACAAATACGTCTCCTTCTAAGTGTTCGATCCGGGGTAACCAGCCCGTAACTCACTGGGATCGGACTAACGACCTCGATGGCGACCATCGATCCGGCTTCACTCTCATCCGAGAGATAATCCAAAATTGAATCTTCTCGGTAACGGACTCTAGGATCGGCTCGTCATCACCATTTAAGCAGCCAGTGTATATGTGAATATGCCCTTCCTCTTCATCAGGTTCCCTTTTCCTTCTTCAAATTTGCCGATGTCTACCTCGGCGACGGGATTGTCACGGGACCTCCTTGGTTTGATCAGTTTCAACTTTGTCTGCCCAAACCGCAAGGTCCAAAAGCCTGCCAATGGCTTCGCCACTTTAGCTTCGGGATCTCCTTCTTATCTACGCCTTGGCATCGGCTAACATCTGCAAGGTTTGTTTCATTTTTGCAAGGATCTAGCCCTCTGCAGCCTTCTTCTTCAAGGTTTCTAGTCGGTGACTGGTTTGAACTCTTTCTTCTTCTGAGGTTGATTAACCACCCACTTCCCTTCTTTGACATTTGCGGTGGCTTGATCATCCTCTCGTGGTTGGAGTTCATCATCATTCTCATAGCTCACAAGAGATGACACCCCCTTCGACATTGAACTCCGCCACTCTTCTCTTAGACTTTGGGAGAGGCTCCTCGGTGATTACGGGCATACTCGGTGGGCTTGGTGAGATTCCCGATTGAGTTTGCCCAGTCTCCTGGGCATCTGGACTCTCTCGCCTTTGCTTGCATTTTGGCAGATCTTGGCCGATCAACTCGTTGGTCAAACGTCCGGTTTGGGAGGTTTACCATGGAATCGGCTCGAAGATGGCCGCCCCAGCCGCTTTTTTGTTAACACCGGTAGGTTTCCCAACTGTCGAACACAGATCCTGGCGACCTCTTGGTTTCTTTTGGATTCTTCTTTGGGCATCCAAACACTCGATAGATCGCTTTCCCTCTTGTTGGCCTGGCCGATCGGGCCTCGAGAAAGACACCATGGCCATGGTTACAAATTGGAATGGATTGGTGTCCATCGACATCTCAGCTATGCTTTTGTCGGCTAACTTGAATCTGCCCTCCTTGATAGCCTTCTGTATGGCCTTCCTGAAAACTACACAATTAGCTGTAGAATGATTATATGAGTTGTGCCACTTACAGGATTTCTTATTTATCAATTCTTCACGAGGTGGAATCGATGCCCGCCTAGCGGTAATTTGCTTGTCCTTGAGCAAGTAGTCGAAAATCTGGTCTGCCTTGGTTATGTCAAAGGAGTACCCTGCCCTATCCTCTGTTGATTCAGTTTCTTTGGCTTTAGCGGCCTTCAATGCTGGGCAGGAATAGCTCTTCCCTTTGACTATTTCGGCTACCACCATATCAGCCGTAAGGTCAGCCGTTTCGGAGTCAGATTCCTCTGCCTCTATAATAGAAACTAGATGGGGACCCTTTCCTCGGCTAGCCCTTCGCTTCTCCTTTTCCTGGATATATTGCTCAACTCGGATAGCCCTCTCTGCTAGCCGATTCAAATCTGTCTTGAGGCTTGTCCTACCAACTTCTCCTTCACCGCGGGTGCATGTTGTTAATCATCATAGAAGTGTATTCGCTTCGTGGAATCGCACGAACATTTCCCCGCTTTCTTCAATCTTTCAATGTAATCGAACCGACTCATCAACTTCGCTCGAGACTAGTTGGATCGGTTATCGTTACTTGGGGTTGCGGCCAATAAAATCTATCATGGAAACACCTCTCCATATCGGCCCACTCAGATCGAGTTTGGAGGCAAGGAGGAGTACCAGGTGAACGCTGTCCCAGTGAGTGATAATGGGAAGAGCTGAAGCTTGTGATACTCATTCTGGCTGCTTTCACCACACTGGGCTGTGAAACGTCCTATGTGCTCCATGGTAGACTTGCCATCTTCCCCTGAGAATATGGTGAAATCTGGAGTTTTGAATCCCCTAGGGAGAGGAAACATCCGATCCACCCATTCAGTGGTACGGTTTCAGAAGCAGGATGGTCCAACGGCTTTAACTGTACCCCGAAGTACTTCTTGATGGTATTTGCGATCATTTTTGGGTCTATCAAATGAGAGGCTCCCTGCCAATTATCTTGTGGATTCAGCCGGGGTGCGCTCTGACCCACTGGTCTCCAGGGGAAAGCCTGTTGGAACGAATTCTGAAGGTTAAAGGTATTTGGTGGAACATTGCCTAGAGGTGGATTAGTAGTCCATTGCTGCTCTGGACCATATTCCCCAAAACCTCCGACCTGAGTCCCTGGAACAGCCGATGCATTCTGGGGTAAAGGTGGAACATTGTTCCATGTCTGCTCTCCCCATAGTTGCCACCGCTCGTAGTATATTTGAACTTACTGAGGAGGGTATGGCGTGGGGCTATTGCGGTTGGTAGAATGGTGGATTGTTAACATTCCAATCCCGGATAGCTTCTGAACCATAACCAGGGGCCATCGGCCGCCAATTCGGCTGTCCATATGAATTCGCCGCAGTAGGGCCATGCGCGTTGGAGCATACGACATTAATTGGCAGAAACCGATATGCCCAATCGTGTTAATTGGTCTCCGGCCATGTTGACCGCCCATACCGCAGATTCGCTTGATCGGTGGCATCACTTGCCTCAAAGACGGGTGGTACCCATGTATTCTGGCCGCCACCGTGCGTGCGGGTTGGTGGCCTGCCGAAGTGGTATGGGCCGTGTCTCAAGAGGCCCATTTTGAACCACATTCGGCCGAGGCCGCCAAGCTCGACCACCTTGTGCATACCGGGTTTGCCTGCTCTCTGCCAACGCAGTAACTAGCCGAGTGTTCACCTTTGGCTCTGGCCGTTTCTCCATGTCTCTCGCTTTCGAACCTCGTTATGCACCATGGGTCGACAATATTCGCCAACCGCCTTGACACTTGGTACATAAGGTCATGAATTCCCATATCAATCTGGCCGCCGATGAAGGAAGTGGTCATGACCACCGGAGCCTCGGCATTCTCTGGGTTATTCATCTCTGCAGAGGTCAAAAGTGAGGCTGGGATGTCTTCAATCCGTTATGGGCATACCCAAGGTGTATCTTGACTCGTTGTTCTTGCGTGGTGGGGTTCTTTTGGGATTCGAACTTCGACTCCATGTTGTTGTTGAGTTTCTTTCCTGACCTCAGGTTCATACGCCAAGCGTGATCCTCGCCTGGAGAATCAAACATGTCCTTCAATTCACCTATGGTCCCACCGAGTGCCAAACTTGTTTGCGTGGAAAAATCACCGAGGATTCGGCTAACGCCCACCAACAAATTGATTCTGTTAGCGATTACACCGAGAACGGAACTCGATTCTCGATTGTGGGTTCCCAACCGCCCGAAAGTGTTGAGTGTGGTGAAACTACGCCACGCTAAGGCTAAGACTAAGAAACATGGAATCGGCTAGGATAAAATGTCAGAAAAAGCTTGATAAATTGCAAAAGAAATAGTTGTTTCATTGATTTGCGTGCTCTTACATTTCTCAGTAGGTATATATATACAAAAAGGAAAACAAAATCAGAACCACCCTATCGGCCATTATGCGTTCCACACGTTCATGGTCGACCACGCAGCGATCGTGGGTGTCCTCAACCGCTTCTTCATGCGTATCGTGGGTTAACCGCTTCTCATCTACCGGGCAAACGATTTATCACGTGTTAAATGCGTTGGAGACTTCCAACGGCTAGCTTTGGTCATTTTAGCGCCAAAGTACATGACTTTCACATATCTAGCCCTTGGTCGAGCTTCAAAGCTCTATATTAATTAAAGGTAGCTCGGTAGATATATCCATAATGATCGGATATTTCCTTTATCCACATCGGCTATACTCTTTAATAATCGGCTGACCTCATGATGCTCCCTGGGCTTCTGGAATGTTCCTTTCGATCCCCGGTTCAGTGGGACCAAGTTTCGGCTACCAATCCGATCGGCTTATCCCACACCTCATTGTTCCTTCATCTACTGTTCCTTCGCTTCAATTGTTCCTTCATTGTGTCGATATTTCTGGTGATAACAATTGCCCCCCTGCATCATTTCAGCTGTCCATGCTGGATTGATGTATCGGATAAAGTTTGAGTCTCTGAAACGTCAATCGTTAGTCACTTTATATGCATTTAATGTCACCCATTATGACCTAAAGCATATGTCTTCCTTCGTCTTCCTCATTCATATATTGTGACTTGTTATCAAAATGGATATAGTGGATAAATATGTCATCCTTCCAACAACATTTGCCTCATACCAAAAAAAAAAAAAAGCCATGTGTTTCTCCTCATTTTCATACATACCTTTTATACTATTTTATTCTTTTTACCATATTTCCTTTTTACTTTTTTTGATGTGCCCTTTTTTACTTTTCTTAATCTCTCTTTTATTTATGAAATTCTAAAATTTGCAATTTTTTAATTGAAACTAACTATTTAAATTGCTTCTCTTGTTGAATATTAGGACTAAAACGAAACTATACTCTTTCCGGATTTAATTATAAGCAAACAAAATACCCAAATTTAGTGGACTCAAATATAAGGAAATTTCAACTAACTCAACCTTATTTATTATCATTAGTCCAAAAATATCCTTATTTAATTCTACTTTTGTTTTCTAAGAGTATTGCACATTCACAAGAAAATAAGGGTATATTAGTAAATTTAGTTTATGTTTTATATAAAATCAAGAATATTAAATGAATATAACTAACTTTCTTAATTTGTGTGGAGTTAGGTTATTTTGTTTACAAATAAGTCTGGAAGGGAGTACTAAATACAATATGTTGCACCAATAAAAAAAAACTTGTATATGCTGCAAATGTGGCCAACAAAGGTTGCCAGATGTGGTCAAAAATTTGATGCGCATTGGTTTTGGAAAGATTCGGAGTCAAAGAGCTCTGTACCAAAAGAATGAGCTGCCCTACCATGGAGCGCTCTTCTAATTTCTCTTCAAATCATATGCAGCAGCTGTTTTATTCAAAAGATCGGTATTAAATCATATGCACCTTTACTTTTCTTGTATGGTTCCATTTTATAGTTTTAAAAGTTTTCCTGAGTTTTCTTGAAATAACATCTTACTGTTTTACCTTTACGTGCAATGCCTATAGTTTGTTTATTGCTTTTGGTTGCTATTAAATGTATATAGTTCTTCAATTGTTCAGTTTTCCCACTTTCTGTTTAATTTGAAAAATATCTTTGCTAATTGTCTTTTCTCAGTTGCGCGCCTTTCTGTTAAAAGTATTATTCAGTTGCCTTCTTCTTCTTGATGATACTTCTGAGAGTTTTTTAGAGCTACTTAGAGATTATACTTCTATATATGAAGATGATGAAATAATAAATTTTTGATTTTTTAAGATTATACTTCTATATATTAAAAAATGATTTACAATTCAAACGATAAAAGGCACGCCAGAAATGCAAGAAAAGTCAGTTGATTTAGAGTTTGATATTCCAAATAATGATGGATTTGATGTTGAAAATCCTATAGTTTCAAAAACAAAAGGTTGATCAAAAGGATGAATTGAAGTTGCGAAGAAACTCAGTGGTTGTCATTTTCCAAATTGTAGTGGAACTAATTATCACTCCATAAATTGTCCAAATAAAAGAAAAATTTTAAACTATTACCTTATCAATCTCCTAATCAGTAAGTTTTAATTTATACATAGACTTATTGAATGTTAATACTGACTATATTTTGTTTGTTTATTTTTTTCTTGTGCTTTGATAGGACAATAAAGGGTTAGAGAAAAGTCATCTTAAAAGAGTGTGAGTTGATCAAAAGAAAGCGTGACAAAGTTGTTTTGTCTATTGGGCAATGATTCTATTTTTAATTTGATTTAAGATGTACATTGATCAAACTATTTACTGCATGTCAGCAATTTGGAACATTTGTTTTTGTTTGCGTGGAAAAATCAGAGGATTCTGGCTAACGCCCACCAACAAATTGATTCTGTTAGCGATTACACCGAGAGAACTAACTCGATTCTCGATCAGGTTCCCAACCGCCCGTAAAGCGTTGAGTGTGGTGAAACTACGCCACGCTAAGGCTAAGACTAAGAAACATGGAATCGGCTAGGATAAAATGTCAGAAAAGCTTGATAAATTGCAAAAGAAATAGTTGTTTCATTGATTTCGCGTGCTCTTACATTTCTCAAACAGAGGTATATATATACAAAAAGGAAAACAAAGCGTAACCACCCCTATCGGCCATTATCGCTCCACACGTTCATGGCTGACCACGAGCGGTCGTGGGTGTCCCTCAACTGCTTCTTCATGCGTATCGTGGGTTAACCGCTCTCTCATCGGCTGGGCAAACGATTTATCACGTGTTAAATGCGTTGGAGACTTCCAACGGCTAGCTTTGGTCATTTTAGCGCCAAAGTACATGACTTTCACATATCTAGCCCTTGGTCGAGCTTCAAAGCTCTATATTAATTAAAGGTAGCTCAGCCGATATATCCATAATGATCGGATATTTCCTTTATCCACATCGGCTATACTCTTTAATAATCGGCTGACCTCATGATGCTCCCTGGGCTTCTGGAATTTTCCTTTCTATCCCCGGTTCAGTGGGACCAATTTTCGGCTACCAATCCGATCGGCTTATCCCACACCTTGGTTGTTCCCTTCATCGGTTGTTCCCTTCGTCGGCTGTTCCCTTCATCAGCTGTGGCTGATATTTCTGGTGATAACAGTTTTAGCAAATTCAGCAATAGTTCATTTAGGCTTTTAGGAGACAAATATAGAAGCTTTGTTGCATCTCATTTAACAAATTCAATAGAAATTTATCTTGCTCATGGAACAAAACAACCAACATATTTTTTTTTATAACACTACAACAAATTAGTTAAAAGATGGCGCCACTTTAAATAGCGTTTAATTATTGAAGTGCTATTTAAAATTAGGTAGAATGCTTTTACTAGCCTTCATTGAAGAAGTGCTATTGAAGGATATAGGATTAAGTAGCGCTTCTCACACCAAGCGCTATTTATGGTTGTGTAACAAGAATAAGTAGCGCTTCCTGTAAGAAGCGCTACTTTAGGCAGTATCAATAAGTAGCGCTTTTAGCTGGAAATGCTACTTATTGTATACCTAAAGTAACACTTCCTACGTAAGCGCTACTTATTCTTGAGACCTAAAATTAATTTATTCAGCAAAATTCCCTCTTTTCCATCTTTGCCTCGCCCCCTCTCTCTCTCTCAACATCTCTCGCCCTCTCGTTCTCTTTCTATCTCCGAATTTGATAGCAATGGCGCTCAGGGAGCGACGCCCTAACCTTCGCTCTCTCGTTCTTCTCTCCCTTTTGGCGATCGCTTCCGCCAAAGTCTTCTTCGAGGAACGCTTCTATGGTATACATCCTTTTCTCTCAATAGCCTCGCCCTCCCAGTCGCGAGACAGAACGGCGCCCCCACTGGAGCCACCACCTACCATGGCCGTCCACGATGTCAGGCCGCCTCTCCTTCTTGCTCTTCTCCCTTGGTAAGTTCTTGTAATCTAACCGCTTCTCTTCCTAAAGCAATGAATCTTAAATTTTTGATGTTCTTGTTGTTTGGCTTCCTTCATAGATAACCTAACCGCATTGCAAGCCTGCGCTTCTTCCACATCTATCTCTTTCTCGATCTCTGCTATATCTAGGGTTTTGAGCGATGATAGAGTGAGGAAATAGAGAGTAAGACGGAGTGGTGTTGACCACCCTTAACCGCACCGGAGGGAGAAGAACGACTGAATAGAAAGGGTCGTGCATAGATGCGACGGACGCCGGTACAGTGGGGAAGGGGAAGCACCCTTCTCTTCTTTTTCCATTTTTATCTATTTCCTTATTTTACCCCCTCCTAACTTCTGCTCTACTTCCTGTTGATCCTATTGCATTCTTTTATCCAAGTTTCTGCCGCCTCTCTTTTTTATTCTAACTTCCTTTGTTTTGTTGTGTTAACAGATTTGTTGAAGATGAGATAAAGGTTATAACATAGCTATGGGATAGCTACTGAATGGAAGAACAGAAGCATCATTTTTACAATTTTCTAATTTGTAATTTTTCCTATTAGTTTTGTGTAACTTGGGACGAATACTAATTATTTATTGAAGTTGGGTCAATGGTAAGCTGATATAAAATTTTGGAACAATGGTTATTCATTTAGAGTTTCCCCTGTAATCAATTTTTCAAACATATTGATGCATCTTGTAAAGAAATTTTGTGTGCATTTGTGTTGTGTTTTGTATGTTGCAGCAAGAAAAATTCAAGTGACTTAAATGTATGTTATTTTCTTATAAAGAAATTTGGGTGTGCATTTGTATGTTCTGTATATTGCAGCAAGAATTCCCTAGGTGCTTGGCATTTCTCAAATCCTTCTTTCTTTTTATGGATGACTTCATTCCGTGTCCTATGATAAGTCTGGTTTTGTGTACAATTAATAATGTCAATTGTTATTAATAAGAATTGAATGGCGATTGCAGTGACCTAGAAGTGGATTTTGGATCCAAAGAGAATGTTTTCATTGTGCATGCTACCTTAGCCGTTGATAAGGAGGTGAATGTCTAAAGATACGAGCTTTCTGATTTTTTAGCAGTAGTTTCTCAACTAGTTTTTCATTATTTCCATGTCTTCTGCAGCTGCAACCTGATAAAGTAAAACGACTCATGACGATGTCTAATGGAAAGCTATCAGTGTGAGTATTCTCTTTGGTATTGATAATTGGTTTTATAAATGAGTTTAAAGCGAATTGAGTGGTTCATCATTTCCCGTCATAATGCAATAAATGTTCTGTGCTAAAGGGTAGGTTTAAAATACATTGTTTTGATTACTCAGGTGAGTGTACCTTGTAATCAATTTTCAACCATCAAATTTGTGTATGAGATTCTATGCATAGATACATAAGCACTGCATCGTGTTTTGTTTAATTGCTGTCATTAATTAATTTAGCTTGAAGGACATGCTGAATGTGCAGTTTTGCTTAATTTTTCCTCACCCCTTGAATCCTTCTCTTTCAGGCACTTTGAGGCAATAGAAGCCAAATTTCTTCGGGCATCATTCAGTGCTTTTATAGATGTCCTTACACTAGCAACTAAAACAATCGAAGAATTTGGTCAAGGAATGGAGTTGTGACGTCTCCTTATCCGTTAGTTGTTGGATTATTTACGTGTACTATAACTTCAACCATTAAAATGTACTATTACTTGTTTCTCTTAAGCAAGAATTTTTTTTTTCATACATGATGTAGGATTTGAGCAATCGTGTATGTCAGACGTGTCAAAAAATGTACTATTACTTGTTTCTCTTCTTTGGCATGGTTAAGTTTCCTTCCACACTAGTCTACTAGCTATTGTTTAAAAATTTGGTTGTTTGGTATGTATGATAATTAGGGATGGCAAAATGGGCCGCCTGGCCCAACCTGGCCCGACCCGTCGCTAGCCCGCGTAAAAACGGGCTAGTCCAACCCGGCCCGCCAAGGGATTATGGGTTGAGATGTTGAGCCCGGCTCGATCTATGACGGGTTAGGCGGGCTTGGGCCGGCCCATCAAAAAATAAAAATAACAAAAATAAATAAAAATATAAAATTTAGACAAAAATGGGTCAAAACCGGCTAACTTGTTAGGCCAGCCCTCAAGAGTCCGCCCAAAACGGGCCACAATAGTGGGTTGGCTGGCTAGCCCGCCCGAAAATGTAAAAAAAGAAAGAAAAAAAATTGTTGAAAAATAGGGGAAAATAAAAAATTATATATACACTGGCCCGATGGGTTGGCCCAACTCGGCCCGCTCGTGGCCCGCAGGATTGACGGGCTAGATGGATTGGGCTAAATGAGCTTGTGGGTTAATGAACCCCAACCCAACCCGGCCCATTTTATGCGCCCAGTGGGCCGGCCCGGTGGACCAAGCCCGTTTTGCCACCGCTAATGATAATATGCAGGGAATGCATTCTGTATGTATATGCTGATAGAAAAACGTGAAAAAAAACTGGGAATAAATAGCGCTTCCTTGAGAAAGTGCTACTTATTCCCACCCTAAAAGTGAGAATAAATAGCGCTTCCTTGAGTAAGCGCTATTTATTCCCACGGAACAAGTAGTGCTTCCTTTAGAAAGCACTACTTATTCCCACGCAATAAGTAGCGCTTCTGAAAGAAGCACTATTTATTCTCAATTTTAAATAGCGCTGCAAAAATGCTATTTTTTTAAAAACACAATCAGTAGCGCTTTTGAGCGCTATTTAAGACAAAAAATAAGCGCTATTTTTTTTGGGTAGTGTAAGCAAAAATATATTAATAAGGACAAGGACGGACATGTATTGCTTTGTGGCAAATGCCCCCACTTAGATTTTAGTCTTTACCTGAACAATCGAACCTATGTCACGGATATATTTAAAAAGTGGCTTTACCATCAAATTGGATGAATGTGATTAGAAAATTACAACCAACATAATATACATATATCATTCGGTATATTTATATTTCCAAAAAAATTTATATTTTCATACTATCAATTTATATATCAGTTGCCCCCACACCTAAAAGTTTCTGGGTCCATCCCTGAATAGAGAGTACAAGGGGTACTTCAACCCGTTAATACAGTCAGTCTAAATGGACAGAATATATGCCAAAGGATTACAACACCAATCAAAGAAAACCAAACCATATTTCTACCCTCCCTCCTAATAAACCACCCCCATGACAAAGATTTGATATACTCAAGAATTTCCTTATATTTAGCCACTGCACTTTGAAAATGATCCCATTCTGAGACATCCATAATGCCCATATTATCCTTATATATAAAAGTTGAAGCTAATGGGAAGCAACTTTTTAGGCGCCTAATATCCCGCCTAATAGAGGGTAATTAAGTAAATTACGAATTAATTAGTCACTGCTTTGGTTGCCAAACTTTAGTGTCCCTCGCCCTGTCCAAAACGAAAAATCGAGAATGCACGCCAAAGGTCGCACCTTTTCATCTGCCAATAGATAATTGGAGGATTCAATGCTTCCTTCTCCCAATAATGCACGCTAGCACGCTAGCTCTTTCCCTTATTGGACAAAGGATATGCGTTTGAATAGTCTCATAATCTCATTGCTTCTGTTTCAAATGAGTTTGAGCTTTCTTTTAAATGGAAGTACGATATGAAGGGTGCTTCTCAAGGGAAGATATCTGCTTCCTACATATATTTTTTCAGGCTTTTGGCACTTCTATTTGTCTTCTTTTGAGTCATGATAAGACTGTGTTCCCTTTCTTCTTTTTCTTCTGCGTTTTTGTCTTTTTTTTTCTTCTGCCGCTTTTGTTGTCTTCACCATCTCCATATCGTTGTTGCTTAGTTCCTTCTGCTTGTTTGTTTATTTTTTCCGCCGCTGCTGGATAAAAAAGGTTCGTAAGTTCTGAATACGTCGACCAAAGGCTTTGGGTCGTAGAGGGGTTTCTTTCTGTGAACCCCAAATCCTTCGTTTAACATTTTCCTGTGAATTCTCTTTCTATCATCGCCGGTTTGCTCTGTCTTCTCGCAGATACTGGGGTATTATATTCAGAAGCGTTGCTACATGCTTAAAAATATCGTCTTTATGGACGATTTCTGCTTTGGGGTTTTGGGTTTTTGGTCCAATCCACGTACTGTTTTTGAAAAAAAAAAACTTTTCTGAATGATTTATAATTTCCTTTTCCCCTTTGATAATTTCTGCTGTAACGTAAATGAATTTGGGCTTCACACTGAAAGGTTTTTACAGCTTTTTATTATTCTATAACTAATATTATTCACTCTGGATTTTCGTTTGATTCCGTTGTAATTTTCAGGTAATCCCTACTTCTTGCCAAATTTGGGGTTTCAACCTTTGGAGGTATGTTTTTTGTATTATACTCATTTTACATGTTAACCTTTGGGGGTTTCAATTGTTGGTCTCATTTCCTGATTGTTTATTTTCTATATCATGGATCTTAATGCTTCTTTGGGTAATTAAGATAGGTTCTGTTTGTGCTGTTTGAAATTAAGATGTTTTATATTATTTTATTGAATTTTAATGATAAGAATTTTTCATGGAACTAATGATTATACTATTGTTGATCTTTGTTGTATGTTAATGCTATGGCCTGTTTGCAATTATTTGAACTGATTGTTTGGAATTTTGGTAAGTGCTCTGTGAGGTGTGGTTGGATTTTTGTGAATTTCATGGTTTTATTTGGGGCGGGTTTTTCTGGGTCTGAGGGAAGTTCCATATTATTTGAAGGTTAAATCAATGAGAACAACACAGTGATAAACATACATGGATTGTTGTTTATGCACATGACAACCTATTATATAACTCAATCATTAAGGGTGTGATGATATTGTGGTCTCTTACTCAAGCTACAATGGAGAAATGATGCATGTTAATTGTGATTTAATTCCTGACATTCTCAAGAACTCAGTCCATTACAGGGTAATACTTATAACACTTACTTCAGGGCCTTTGATTGTGTTCTTATGAATTATAATAATTGAAGCCTAAATAAATATTCTTCTTGCAAGGTATTGATGTACCAGATTGACACGATCGTTGTTTCCTTTTGTTGCTAAGGGCATGTTGCTCTAATTGCTTTACATTGAAAGCTGTGTTAGTGTGCTAAAAACTGTCAATTTAATAATTAGATTTAAAGTTGCAATTTATATTCTCTCATATTTAAGGCCATTCTGTTGCTAAGGGCCCGTAGCTCTTATTTCTTTGCAGTTCATTATAGCATGTTTTGCTGAGTTTTTCTGTTGACATATGCCAATTCAGGTTCTGTACTTGCTAAGGTAGCGGTACACTCAGTAAAGCCTGACCCAGGATTTAACCAGATTCAAATGTCAAATGGGGCTGCTCCTCCTACACCACCTCAAGGCTTTGATGTGACTTCTACAAATTTTAGAATTTTCAGCTGTCTCCTTGCTCTAGTTGAGGCCAAAGTTAGATATTCTTCAATCCCAAGGTGTGTGGAACTGTGAGGTAAGTGAAATTGTGAATCAATAAGTGCTTTGAAAGTTATTTTTCGTGTTTAAAAGTATAAAACTACTGATATCATTGTTTTGTATACATCCAAAGCAGGTCAGTAACTAATAAGTATATGGTCTTCTCCTTTTTTTTTGGGTGCCATTTAGTAAGTTCTTCGAACATTGGTGTTTATTGGGTGTACACTGTATGGGGTGCACAAGTTATTGTGCCCTTTTCATTAGTTTGAATTGCTATAAATCCCAACTTTTGTTCTTTTGGTTTGAAGTTTTGTGATTTTGGTTGGGGCTAAATCACTCTATAGAAAACAGGGGGAGGGTCTGTTGCAATGTGTAATATTCTTTTGGAATGTGTAATTGAATGGGGTGCTTAATTGTCATCTTCCTTCATAGGATTGTTGTCCAATTTATGTTTATAAAGTGCCATGTTTTACTGGCTTCTTTAAATAAAAGCCATTGTCATTTGTGAAATATTTTTCTGCATGTGCCAAATTTGTTATATCATGTTTGGTGTTTGGTTTTCTTAAGGTTAGTTTATTGGAGAAAGTAAGCATTATAAGAATTGGATGAGTTGTGCTTCAATTTTGTATCTGCACCAAAAGGGCTGAAAGTAGGGAATGGTGACACCCACGTGATATGGTTTAGGCTTAGGGAATCGTTTATGCTTCGTAAGTCTTCCCAAAATTCAAGTTATTTATTCCCACATAAACTTGATGGGGATTGGTTTGTTGGTTTATGATTCAAGATATTCTTTCCATGGCAGTTTGAAGAATCAATGTTCTGGCCTGGGGTCGCGACTGGAAACGCAAAGCTACTGTTCTGGCACTGTCTTCAATAGAGGGATCATAGTTGTCTGTTTAACTTTTGGTTATTCTTGAGCAGGCAAGTCCTCCAAAGATTTTGCATTATCATCTATTTTGATTTTATCTTTTATATTGATGGCTCCAAATCGTGTTCTTTGATATCATCTTTTGAGATTTTATATCTCAGCTGTTAATGTTTTTTTTCGTATTCTTTATACTTTAATAACTTTTTGTGATTATTTATAGTTTAATCATTTTTATAATATTCTTTAACTAATTTTCTTTAACTATTCCTGTGATATGTATAAGTTTGGAACATAGGAAAGTATCGTGATGTCATTTGAATTAACTTTACATATGTATAAAACGATGAACATTTTGCTTAATGCATTTTTATTAATATTATCATGAATAGCTTGATATGGTTCGCAACACTGTCATTGGTCTCTCTTCTTTGTCTCCTTAACAAGTTTGATAATCTTCTTTAAGGCTTCTTCTTTGTTTAGTCACAACACACAATAAACAGGGAGTTTTTAGTTTATGCATGATTGCATATTCTTTGGGTATGTAGATGTGATCACAGTAAAATCACTGTTGTGATTGTTGGGGTTTTGTTATTATTTTTGAGTATTATAAGTTAAATAGTTTGGTTGACTGTAATTTTTTGTAATCTTCATTTCGTCGTGACATGAAGCCAGAGCATCTTTTGGATATTTTGCCTTAATATAGAAAATTTGGACTTGGTATTTAATGTGGTGTCATGTTGAGGTGTTTTTTTTTCCTATACTTAAATTTTTATTGCAATGTGATTTGTAGTTTCCCTATTTTGTGATTAAGCAGTCCTAAGTTCTATTGATACTTCATGTCTATGTTTTGATAGATTTGTGTGGTTTATGGGGTCGTCTGACTAATTGTTTCAATGGGCTTAAGCTATCTGATACTGTTTTAACAGTACCTAATTCCCTTCTTTTGTCTTTTGCTTCTTTAGAGTTTTTCTTATTTTATTATTCCATTACAGCTGCACTTGGTTCTCACCAACGCCCTCATTGCTAATTTCAAATCATGCATCTTCTTTCAATTATCAATTATCATATATGTAAACTAAATTTTAGATGTTCACTCATGATAACGTGGTATGCAATTTCTTAGGCCAGTGATGTTCTTCATTGGTTAGATTCTTGAGTGTACCCTTATGATTATCCCTCCTGTGCTTAAATGGCAATTTACAGCGAAATTTTCTTATTAAAATTATATGGATCTATTGTTCATGAAATATGAATATTGCAATATCAACTGGGAATGCACATACACTTGCTCTTATTGTTGAAAATTATGCAGCTGCTATATTCATGTCCATGAATGCATAAGTTCCCTAAGAGAAGAGATCTGAAAGTTCGCTCATTTCATGGACCTTTCATTCCTCAAGATGATAAAGGATGCCCCTGAATTGGAGTCCTTAAGTTGACAATAATACAGATCAAATGACTGATTTAGTAAAATAGTAGATTTTAAGTTCACGGGCAAGGAATACTGCTGGTAGCCAGCCTGACTTATTACTTTGTTGTGGCAAATGTTATGCTTCTCCTATTCCAACTGGACCAGGTATGTGTTGATTATAACTTCTTAAATAGATTTAGGCAAAGTTTTTTATTTGTTCAAGTTTGCTTGAGGTATATTGATATTACCTTTGCTTAGGGAGTTGTGATGGATCCAACCAAGTTATTGTGAACACCTTTCTGTTTGGTGCCAAAAAGGGTTTTCCCGAAGTAATCTATGTGTGAAGGATGCATGCATTGTCGAACCAACAACATTTCAAGGGTAATTGGCATGGACTTATTCCAGAACTAATTCTTCACAACATGGTTTCATTTCGGCAAGTACAATGCAGGGGAAATTCTCTCCACTCATGTCGGCTGCTGCCTCTTTTGTTTGGAAGTTATATAATACTTTAGTATGATATTTTAATTGTGTATGCTATGTCGGAGAAAAGGCTCCACTTGAGCGGATGAAAGAACTTGATAGTAATTAGTAATTTAGCGTCACTGAATTGTAAAAACACTAATCTTTTAAATTTAGCGTTACTAATTTAGTGGTGTTTTGCTTATGTGTATTTAATAGCATGGATGCATTGCATATCAGTCATTATTTCGAATATGCCAAGTGATCACCATTTGCATTCTTATTAATTAAACCTTTTTTCCATGCCATATGATCAGTATCATTAATTGGTCTTTTTATTTGCAAATCTAGATGCACAATTCTTCGTAGTGGCAGCTACATACCATATCATTTATTAAAATGATTTTTTGTATACTTTTGCCTAGGTAATTGATGTGACAATGAATAGTCCTAATGCATTCATTAAATTGTTCATCATTGCATGCAGTGCATAAATTCAAGCATTTTTTGGTTTAAAATGAAAGCAACTGACCCTGAAGCAAAACAGAACAACAGAGAAATGAAGAGTCTTGCATTGGAAATATAATAATATTTAAAATGGTACATTTCTCACGTCTAAGTTTACCATTGGCTGAAGAAGTCATAAAAAACTTGCGGAAGACTAAAAGACATCATCTGCGTAAAAAACCACTAAACCCCTAGGCCTATACATTTTGCATCTATCTATGTCAAAACATCTAATGAGGATATATAATAGCCACATTAAATAGATGCATGGGGTTTGCATCTTCCTATGTGAGAACAGAGATTTAAATGCATGCTTTTTTCATATACCTATGTGTTTTTTTTATCTTCCTATGTGAAAACTGAGATTAAGATGCATGCTTTTTGCATATTTCTGTGTGTTTTGCATCTTCCTATGTAGAACACAATTCTGATTGTGATCTTCTGCATTCTCATTATTTAATCCTTTTTGCTATGCCGTATGAGCAGTCTTATTAATGGTTTTTTGGATAGTTCTTGCCTAGGAATTCGTATAGTTTCATTAATTATGAAAGCAAATGTTAATTACCATTAGTAAACATCTAGGATAATTCACAATCAACTTAAAGAGGCTAGCCAAAAATAAATGACTCTTAGTAGCTCTATATATACTCATTGTTACCAGTCATTTGGTTTCCAAGAATGAAATGAAGTATAGGACAAATAAGCATGAATACAAACTTAGCTTAATGGACAGTGTTGTCAATAATGATTTTTCATGATTTTACGGCTCTTGCTAGCATTACTAGCATAATTTAGCAACATTGTACACTTCAATATTTATCCTTCCATTTTATCTTATACAAGTGAAATTACTTGCCAAATCAGTTGACCAGACCAAAGTACAACAACATTTCTGTTATTAAATGATCTGAGAGTGTTTTTATGGACTTATATTTATATTATTTGGGTATTTCAAATGGGCATTTCATTTTCGGCTCATTTTGAAGTTTTTGCATCTATATGCAAATCATGACTTTTATATTTTTGTAGATCCAATATTACTTTCAAAACATATTTACCCGTGCATCTCACGGGTCAGTGATCTAGTGGTACACTAAAAGATATGACTCACTTCTAAACTTTCTTCCCTCTTATTAATGTTATTAATGTTTCGTGCTGCAGAAAATGGTCCACACCGTTAAAAGGAATTGCTGCAACATGTCCCAGTCAATAATAAACCCCCTGCCACACATTGTATGAGAGAGAGCAGCTAAAAAATAAGTGGTTAACCTCTTCTATGTGTGCAACGCAAAAAAAGCAAGAGCTGCTGTTTACTAAATTGATAATGCCTCTGTGAATTAGCGCTTCTCTTGTCGGAATGCGATTTTGTAAAAGCCTCCGTACAAAGATAGCATGTTAGAATTAATTCCTTATTAATAACAACAATAAGAACAAGCATGCTTAAATCTCATAGAAGAAATATTTTAGGCGGAAGCTATAAAGACATACAAGCATGCTCAACAAGAACAACATGTTATCTACCCTTAGGATCTACGACATGTTGGATTATTAAGGATTAGAAGAATACCTGGATCCATAGCAGTCAATCACCTGAAGCGGAATACCAAAGGAATGATCACGAATAACCAACGAGCAACTGAATCCATAGCAACGAACAACGAGCACGTTAGCGGTGGCTTTATGGTTCTTCCTCAACCAAATCTTCTTGAGCTCTCTCACGAGACTGTAGGTTCTCTTCAGATGGGGAGAAGAGAATGGATGACGGCGATTCGGTGTATTGGGGACCATAGCCTTCTTTATAGTGTGTTAAACCTAACAGGGTACCCATTATCCCCTTATCGGGCCACACTTACATCTACTCATATAAGGTCCATATCAATTAAATTAGGAGTCCAATGAGCTTACCTTATTTTAACTTTATATGATCACATAAAATATAGCTCCTTTATGATAAATAGCTAATATAATTATTAATGATATCAGCCCATATTAATTATTGGAATATAAAATTCCAACAATCTCCCACTTGGGCTATATATCATAATAATTATATCAGAATTCCTTAGTGCGCATATGTGAATGTTATTTATCTTTGGACTTTCTCCTTACAATCTGGTCCACCTCATGTATCAATAATGAAACCACCGCGGCTTTTGTCACTTCTGTAAATTGCGACTAAACCCCGACGATCACCACATCAACACACTTGATGACATAGATCAATATGGATGAGTAGCATGGAAATTACATGAAATGTGATCTCAATCATGCCTATTTCCAACTGGTCCTACTTAAATCTTTGGTGAGATCAATTTTGCAAAATGTAATTCTGCAAAACAAAATCCTTAATGTGCAAATTAATTTTGCACACAAGATACAAACATGTTTATAATGTATTCATAAACATAATCTTTATTTCTACAGAAAATCCGAAATAACATAAAGTTTGTATCTTAAACATAGAACACAAATAAAGACTCCCACTAAGCTAAGGCAACCTTAGTGACAACACACCCATATAAGCAACATGCTCATGAAAAACCTTAGGTGTCAAGCCCTTAGTCAGTGGATAGCTAGCATGGAATTAGCCTCTATGTGCTCTATAGAAATTCTATTATCCTGAATTCTTTATTTCAACAACGAACACCTTTATGTCAATAGACATTGTATCATTCTTTATTATTGTTGAAGTATGATACGACTAACTTATCTGTCACACTGTAACTTAAGTGGTATTTTAATACCTTTTACTATATGCAACCTAGTGACATAGATATTTCAGCCATATCCCATAATTTGATGTTTATATTATTAACATCCTGAATATCAGAGTCAGAGTTCTTAATGATCTCTAATCTTTCAGATCTCTGAATGTGGGCATATATAGACTTGTGTTCTCCTTAATGATCCTTATGGTTGCATTTTGTAATAATTCAAACTAGAATTGCTCAAGTATCTGCCACATGATCCCACGATGTACGTCGTTTCCTGATGTGTACAGATAAGATCATGTATCAGACTTTCCATAGCTAGAGCATAGGGAACTCCCAGTATTTCCTAAATTTCCAGATTTTTTTTCGGACAAAAATTGATACTAAAATTGTCTCCCTTAGTAACTGTGGTATCCTCTGGTTTACTATATTTCATGTCGAAATTATTTAAACTTTGTCGATAGAGCTCTTTTGTGATAATCCCAGAATACCCCAAGAGAAATCTCTCATAATTTTGGATTCCAAATACAAAAGAGACGTCCCCAAGATCCTTCATCTCTAAATTTTCGTTAGAGATTTCTCGGTTTTGCTCAACCAGACTATATCGCTATTGACTAGATAAAATATCATCGACATATAGTAGCAGTAATATAAACTTACTCCCACTGACCTTGTAATACCCACAGTCGTCCACAATCCTCATCTCGAGACCAAATGAGATAATTACCTGATGAGACTTTGCAGTATCACTAATGAGACAACTTCTTTAGCTAAGGGGTGGATTACGTCAGTTCGCAAATCATCTTTGGGTCTATCAACACTGGTATATCGATTTCACCATAAACATTTGTTTCATTAATGTTGCCATTAAGAAACACTATCTTGGTATCCATCTTATGTTGCTCCAAAGTTATAATGAGCAATAAGCGTTGTGATTGTCCGAAAAAGAGTCTTTCAATAAAACCAAATAGAATGACTCTTTACGGTCAATCATTTCTTTATGGCTCCCAATGCTCTAGTTCTTGAGGGTGTTGAGTTTGATCTTCATGAATAATTTCCTTAACTTGATTGGGAGGAAGAACAATAATGTCCTCACGAGAATCCAAATTTGCTACACCAATAGCAACTGTATGAATTGGTTCAATAATTAGGACCGCTTCTTCCTCACTCAATTTTGTTCTCTAACCTTATCTCTCCCCCAAACTCAATATCCTCAAAGAACTATATATGCAGTTCCCGTCTCAAAAAAAAATCTTTAACTTGGGACCAAAGTTTATACCTCTCAGACCTTTTATAGATTGTCACAAGTCACAGCTCAATTGACTCCAACAGTATTTGAATTTAAAAGACAAATTGAATCCATTGTTTAAAAAAAAAAAACCAAAATCATCTTAATTTGTTCAAAGAGAAACAAAAAACCAAAATTTATCCCAAAATTTGATTCAACCAAATTGTCTTTTAATTTCAAATATAAGCCAGTAACAACAATCTAAAATGCCTAGAGTCTCAATCTTCACCGACTTTGCCAAATTCTATATGGATGCATTTTTCAGCGTCACTTGGCCTTTGTCAGTTAAGACAACCTTAGTTATTTCTTTTGAGAGAGACCATTAATAGTTTCATCCTTAGTTTTCTTTATTTGCCATTATCCTTTGGGGTATTTGCCAAATGAGCACTATTTTATTTTTCTCTTGCTTCACCATTTATTTTCTTGCACACCTTATGAAATAATCTTATTAAAGATTATTTCCTCCTTTGACAGTTGTAGACTGATTTAATCTGATCTAATTGTGCAAGAAAGAATACAAATGCTAAATGTTTGAGCAAGTCGTTAGACTACTCAAGTTTTAACGCCTTAAGTTTGAAGACAAGATTTGAATATTTTCATAATGTGCTCCTCATATTTCCTTTACTTTCCTACTTAATGAAAATTAAGCTCTCCAACGAGTGCTTATTTTCGCCTCATTGCCTTTTGCAAACACTTTTAATTTCAGCAAGGAAATTTACGACATAAATTATGTCATCGAAAATAACACCCCTAAAGGTCTCTGAAATATTGTACTTTATGACCATTAAACTTATGCGGCTGGAGCAGTCCTACTTCTCATACTTGATTCTCACTTCATAGATACCGAATTGAGCGAGAGAAAGTGGGTTTCTCCATTCTTATGCTAGGTCTAGATCCAAAACTTTCTTTAATGTTCTGTCTTTAATCCTAAAAACTCTAAACTTTTAAGGATTAAATTGAACTCAAAACAGCAGATACACAAACTATTATAGTTCAAAAAGAGAACAAAAGTACTAAAATATACTTATCAAAATATCCAATGCAATATTAATACCAAGTCTTTGGACTATGATATTAATTGCTATTGATATTTTGTTGTAATGATCAAACACTGTCGATAAGTCTCACAAACAATGGTTGTCTTTGGACATCTCATTGCTCACATGGAGAAATTATCCTTATAATCGCCATAGGTTTACCATTACAGGTGTGAATGCAATCCGGCCAAATATTAACCTTCCTTTGGCCCGATTAATACTCGCATGGACACGCACCCACACAACATCAATTGTCACGTCAAATTAAAATAATTAATAAGACATGTTCAATTATTCTTTATCTGTAAATTAAAGACCCAAACAAGATACCAAGCGCACCATTAATCCCTAATCTTTGGATTGTAAGGACTAACTGCAAGCAGTACTCTCAACGCAAACAATAATTAATATTAAAATAATTAATAATTATTTTAACAATTAACAATTATTTTAATAATTATTAATTATTAAAATAATTAATAAGACATGTTCAATTATTCTTTATCTGTAAATTAAAGACCCAAACAAGATACCAAGCGCACCATTAATCCCTAATCTTTGGATTGTAAGGACTAACTGCAAGCAGTACTCTCAACGCAACGATCAAACATTGGCGATAAGTCCTGTCAAGCAATGGTTGCCTTAGGGCATCCCAATTGCTCACATGGATAAATTGTCTTTATAATCACCACACATTTATCATCGCAGGTATGGAATTATGCGGCCAAGTTGCGCCTTCCTTTGGGCCGACAACAACTTGCATGAATAACTTCACACTACATCTTTTGTAAATTTAATTGAACTAATCTACGCAACAGAGGTTACTTTGGCAACATGTTGTTTCAATTAACCCAATTAAAGATACTAGATAATTATTAATTAAAAAATGGGAGGGCCTTAGTTTACATAAATTCAACACCTAGGTGTAGGAATATCTATAACTGTATGTTTACAACACCACACATCAGTCAAAAGACCACTTAGCAGTCCTAAAGCGAGAGAAGTATCTCACACATCACTGCCTAGTGGTGTTGTTGGCCGCTCGATGGCTCAAATACGACAAGATGACGAACCGAGACCACCACCCAGTGGCCTGCTGAAATCGGCACCACTGCTGAGTGGTGCCCTTCATTGCCCAACAGTTGGGAGGCGAAGTTCTAACTGTAACATTTAGCATGCAAAACATACATAGCATACAAGCATACATGCATACACTTCATACATCACATGCATAATTCATAATAGTTATAGTGGTATGGTTATGGCCTCCTTAACAGAAAAGAAATAAATAACTATTTATTACAATTCTTTAACCCAAAAGCCAGTCGCTCCAAACCGGCGTCTATATGGTGTTGTCCCCTCTTTCGTCTTTTTTAATTATTTATAATATTTTAAAAAATAAAATAAACTAAAATAAAGAGAAAGTCACGACACGCAGGTCGTATTTGAATTAAATCACGACACGCAGGTCGTATTTAAAATAAATAAACAACACCCAAAAATTCTAAGGCCATAACCATACACCTCAAATTTGAATTATAATAATATTTCATGAATTATTATTAAATTCAAAATCCAAATCTTAAAATAATATCACGGTAATAAATTTATTTGATTCATTCTCAATATAGACAAAAGCATGAAATATGTAATAATCAAAGACAATTAAATCTTATTATCACAATAAAGAGATATTCAACCAAAGATTTGTATGACTTCTTTCACGATGACCAAAATCAACAATATATATACCAAATATTATTGAAGATTCACCGCAAATTAACTTAATGCAAAGGCCAAAAAACGTGAAATTCTTATGGCACAAATCACATATAATATCTTGCTCAAATATTTTGTCCAAATCAAACGTATAGAATCATAACCTTAATAATTACCAAAACAAATCACAAAATGACAAAACTTTATAGATTTCCTTTTTATGCAATATACAAAAAAAAGAGCCAAATCTTTATTATTTTATCAAAAGTATCACGTAAGCCATCATTATTAGCATAATATCCCGTTAATAATTTATTCAATTTGATTTCAAAGCAAACTGATTTCAAGATCAAATAAATAGATTTCTATAACAAAATATACACGTTCACGGCAATCAAAAAACGTGGCGGTGGTGCACAAATCGTTTATGGCAAAACCAAAACCAAAACATTATTAGCTTTATGTGTGATGCACAAATCAATTTTTCCCTTCAGGCATGAAATTGGTTTCAGTAGAGCCAAGCTGCAATATTTCATCACATAGACAACAAAAGGAAAACAAAAATACTCAAATTCTATAATTTTGGGTTCATGTAAATTTTTTTTTGCAGAAAACTCAAAACCCAAGAACAAAACCCAAGACATCAACAAAAAACCTTAATTCTAATAATCCAACATTGAAGACCGCTCTGATACCACTTGTTAGAATTAATTCCTTATTAATAACAACAATAAGAACAAGCATGCTTAAATCTCATAGAAGAAATATTTTAGGCGGAAGCTATAAAGACATACAAGCATGCTCAACAAGAACAACATGTTATCTACCCTTAGGATCTACGACATGTTGGATTATTAAGGATTAGAAGAATACCTGGATCCATAGCAGTCAATCACCTGAAGCGGAATACCAAAGGAATGATCACGAATAACCAACGAGCAACTGAATCCATAGCAACGAACAACGAGCACGTTAGCGGTGGCTTTATGGTTCTTCCTCAACCAAATCTTCTTGAGCTCTCTCACGAGACTGTAGGTTCTCTTCAGATGGGGAGAAGAGAATGGATGACGGCGATTCGGTGTATTGGGGACCATAGCCTTCTTTATAGTGTGTTAAACCTAACAGGGTACCCATTATCCCCTTATCGGGCCACACTTACATCTACTCATATAAGGTCCATATCAATTAAATTAGGAGTCCAATGAGCTTACTTTATTTTAACTTTATATGATCACATAAAATATAGCTCATTTATGATAAATAGCTAATATAATTATTAATGATATCAGCCCATATTAATTATTGGAATATAAAATTCCAACAATCTCCCACTTGGGCTATATATCATAATAATTATATCAGAATTCCTTAGTGCGCATATGTGAATGTTATTTATCTTTGGACTTTCTCCTTACAATCTGGTCCACCTCATGTATCAATAATGAAACCACCGCGGCTTTTGTCACTTCTGTAAATTGCGACTAAACCCCGACGATCACCACATCAACACACTTGATGACATAGATCAATATGGATGAGTAGCATGGAAATTACATGGAATGTGATCTCAATCATGCCTATTTCCAACTGGTCCTACTTAAATCTTTGGTGAGATCAATTTTGCAAAATGTAATTCAAGAAACAAAATCCTTAATGTGCAAATTAATTTTGCACACAAGATACAAACATGTTCATAATGTATTCATAAACATAATCTTTATTTCTACAGAAAATCCGAAATAACATAAAGTTTGTATCTTAAACATAGAACACAAATAAAGACTCCCACTAAGCTAAGGCAACCTTAGTGACAACACACCCATATAAGCAACATGCTCATGAAAAACCTTAGGTGTCAAGCCCTTAGTCAGTGGATAGCTAGCATGGAATTAGCCTCTATGTGCTCTATAGAAATTCTATTATCCTGAATTCTTTATTTCAACAACGAACACCTTTATGTCAATAGACATTGTATCATTCTTTATTATTGTTGAAGTATGATACGACTAACTTATCTGTCACACTGTAACTTAAGTGGTATTTTAATACCTTTTACTATATGCAACCTAGTGACATAGATATTTCAGCCATATCCCATAATTTGATGTTTATATTATTAACATCCTGAATATCAGAGTCAGAGTTCTTAATGATCTCTAATCTTTCAGATCTCTGAATGTGGGCATATATAGACTTGTGTTCTCCTTAATGATCCTTATGGTTGCATTTTGTAATAATTCAAACTAGAATTGCTCAAGTATCTGCCACATGATCCCACGATGTACGTCGTTTCCTGATGTGTACAGATAAGATCATGTATCAGACTTTCCATAGCTAGAGCATGTGGAACTCCCAAAGATTTCCTAAATTTCCAGATTTTTTTTCGGACAAAAATTGATACTAAAATTGTCTCCCTTAGTAACTGTGGTATCCTCTGGTTTACTATATTTCATGTCGAAATTATTTAAACTTTGTCGATAGAGCTCTTTTGTGATAATCCCATAATACCCCAAGAGAAATCTCTCATAATTTTGGATTCCAAATACAAAAGAGACGTCCCCAAGATCCTTCATCTCTAAATTTTCGTTAGAGATTTCTCGGTTTTGCTCAACCAGACTATATCGCTATTGACTAGATAAAATATCATCGACATATAGTAGCAGTAATATAAACTTACTCCCACTGACCTTGTAATACCCACAGTCGTCCACAATCCTCATCTCGAGACCAAATGAGATAATTACCTGATGAGACTTTGCAGTATCACTAATGAGACAACTTCTTTAGCTAAGGGGTGGATTACGTCAGTTCGCAAATCATCTTTGGGTCTATCAACACTGGTATATCGATTTCACCATAAACATTTGTTTCATTAATGTTGCCATTAAGAAACACTATCTTGGTATCCATCTTATGTTGCTCCAAAGTTATAATGAGCAATAAGCGTTGTGATTGTCCGAAAAAGAGTCTTTCAATAAAACCAAATAGAATGACTCTTTACGGTCAATCATTTCTTTATGGCTCCCAATGCTCTAGTTCTTGAGGGTGTTGAGTTTGATCTTCATGAATAATTTCCTTAACTTGATTGGGAGGAAGAACAATAATGTCCTCACGAGAATCCAAATTTGCTACACCAATAGCAACTGTATGAATTGGTTCAATAATTAGGACCGCTTCTTCCTCACTCAATTTTGTTCTCTAACCTTATCTCTCCCCCAAACTCAATATCCTCAAAGAACTATATATGCAGTTCCCGTCTCAAAAAAAAATCTTTAACTTGGGACCAAAGTTTATACCTCTCAGACCTTTTATAGATTGTCACAAGTTACAGCTCAATTGACTCCAACAAAGATTTGAATTTAAAAGACAAATTGAATCCATTGTTTAAAAAAAAAAAACCAAAATCATCTTAATTTGTTCAAAGAGAAACAAAAAACCAAAATTTATCCCAAAATTTGATTCAACCAAATTGTCTTTTAATTTCAAATATAAGCCAGTAACAACAATCTAAAATGCCTAGAGTCTCAATCTTCACCGACTTTGCCAAATTCTATATGGATGCATTTTTCAGCGTCACTTGGCCTTTGTCAGTTAAGACAACCTTAGTTATTTCTTTTGAGAGAGACCATTAATAGTTTCATCCTTAGTTTTCTTTATTTGCCATTATCCTTTGGGGTATTTGCCAAATGAGCACTATTTTATTTTTCTCTTGCTTCACCATTTATTTTCTTGCACACCTTATGAAATAATCTTATTAAAGATTATTTCCTCCTTTGACAGTTGTAGACTGATTTAATCTGATCTAATTGTGCAAGAAAGAATACAAATGCTAAATGTTTGAGCAAGTCGTTAGACTACTCAAGTTTTAACGCCTTAAGTTTGAAGACAAGATTTGAATATTTTCATAATGTGCTCCTCATATTTCCTTTACTTTCCTACTTAATGAAAATTAAGCTCTCCAACGAGTGCTTATTTTCGCCTCATTGCCTTTTGCAAGCACTTTTAATTTCAGCAAGGAAATTTACGACATAAATTATGTCATCGAAAATAACACCCCTAAAGGTCTCTGAAATATTGTACTTTATGACCATTAAACTTATGCGGCTGGAGCAGTCCTACTTCTCATACTTGATTCTCACTTCATAGATACCGAATTGAGCGAGAGAAAGTGGGTTTCTCCATTCTTATGCTAGGTCTAGATCCAAAACTTTCTTTAATGTTCTGTCTTTAATCCTAAAAACTCTAAACTTTTAAGGATTAAATTGAACTCAAAACAGCAGATACACAAACTATTATAGTTCAAAAAGAGAACAAAAGTACTAAAATATACTTATCAAAATATCCAATGCAATATTAATACCAAGTCTTTGGACTATGATATTAATTGCTATTGATATTTTGTTGTAATGATCAAACACTGTCGATAAGTCCTGTCAAACAATGGTTGTCTTTGGACATCTCATTGCTCACATGGAGAAATTATCCTTATAATCGCCATAGGTTTACCATTACAGGTGTGAATGCAATCCGGCCAAATATTAACCTTCCTTTGGCCCGATTAATACTCGCATGGACACGCACCCACACAACATCAATTGTCACGTCAAATTAAAATAATTAATAAGACATGTTCAATTATTCTTTATCTGTAAATTAAAGACCCAAACAAGATACCAAGCGCACCATTAATCCCTAATCTTTGGATTGTAAGGACTAACTGCAAGCAGTACTCTCAACGCAAACAATAATTAATATTAAAATAATTAATAATTATTTTAACAATTAACAATTATTTTAATAATTATTAATTATTAAATTAATTAATAAGACATGTTCAATTATTCTTTATCTGTAAATTAAAGACCCAAACAAGATACCAAGCGCACCATTAATCCCTAATCTTTGGATTGTAAGGACTAACTGCAAGCAGTACTCTCAACGCAACGATCAAACATTGGCGATAAGTCCTGTCAAGCAATGGTTGCCTTTGGGCATCCCAATTGCTCACATGGATAAATTGTCTTTATAATCACCACACATTTATCATCGCAGGTATGAAATTATGCGGCCAAGTTGCGCCTTCCTTTGGGCCGACAACAACTTGCATGAATAACTTCACACTACATCTTTTGTAAATTTAATTGAACTAATCTACGCAACAGAGGTTACTTTGGCAACATGTTGTTTCAATTAACCCAATTAAAGATACTAGATAATTATTAATTAAAAAATGGGAGGGCCTTAGTTTACATAAATTCAACACCTAGGTGTAGGAATATCTATAATCAGATGTTTACAACACCACATATCAGTCAAAAGACCACTTAGCAGTCCTAAAGTGAGAGAAGTATCTCACACATCACCGCCTAGTGGTGTTGTTGGCCACTCGATGGCTCAAATACGACAAGATGATGAACCGAGACCACCGCCCAGTGGTTTGCTGAAATCGGCACCACCGTCGAGTGGTGCCTTTCATTGCCCAGCGGTTGGGAGGCGAAGTTCTAACTGCGTGCGACGTTTAGCATGTAAAACATACATAGCATACAAGCATACATGCATACACTTCATACATCACATGCATAATTCATAATAGTTATAGTGGTATGGTTATGGCCTCCTTAACAGAAAAGAAATAAATAACTATTTATTACAATTCTTTAACCCAAAAGCCAGTCGCTCCAAACCGGCGTCTATATGGTGTTGTCCCCTCTTTCGTCTTTTTTAATTATTTATAATATTTTAAAAAATAAAATAAACTAAAATAAAGAGAAAGTCACGACACGCAGGTCGTATTTGAATTAAATCACGACACGCAGGTCGTATTTAAAATAAATAAACAACACCCAAAAATTCTAAGGCCATAACCATACACCTCAAATTTGAATTATAATAATATTTCATGAATTATTATTAAATTCAAAATCCAAATCTTAAAATAATATCACGGTAATAAATTTATTTGATTCATTCTCAATATAGACAAAAGCATGAAATATGTAATAATCAAAGACAATTAAATCTTATTATCACAATAAAGAGATATTCAACCAAAGATTTGTATGACTTCTTTCACGATGACCAAAATCAACAATATATATACCAAATATTATTGAAGATTCACATAAATTAACTTAATGCAAAGGCCAAAAAACGTGAAATTCTTATGGCACAAATCACATATAATATCTTGCTCAAATATTTTGTCCAAATCAAACGTATAGAATCATAACCTTAATAATTACCAAAACAAATCACAAAATGACAAAACTTTATAGGTTTCCTTTTTATGCAAAAAAGCCAAATCTTTATTATTTTGTCAAAAGTATCACGTAAGCCATCATTATTAGCATAATATCCCGTTAATAATTTATTCAATTTGATTTCAAAGCAAATTGATTTCAAGATCAAATAAATAGATTTCTATAACAAAATATACACGTTCACGGCAATCAAAAAACGTGGCGGTGGTGCACAAATCGTTTATGGCAAAACCAAAACCAAAACATTATTAGCTTTATGTGTGATGCACAAATCAATTTTTCCCTTCAGGCATGAAATTGGTTTCAGTAGAGCCAAGCTGCAATATTTCATCACATAGACAACAAAAGGAAAACAAAAATACTCAAATTCTATAATTTTGGGTTCATGTAAATTTTTTTTTGGAGAAAACTCAAAACCCAAGAACAAAACCCAAGACATCAACAAAAAACCTTAATTCTAATAATCCAACATTGAAGACCGCTCTGATACCACTTGTTGGAATTAATTCCTTATTAATAACAACAACAAGAACAAGCATGCTTAAATCTCATAGAAGAAATACTTTAGGCGGAAACTATAAAGACATACAAGCATGCTCAACAAGAACAACATGTTCTCTACCTTTAGGATCTACGACATGTTGGATTATCAAGGATTAGAAAAATACCTGGATCCATAGCAGTCAATCACCTGAAGCGGAATACCAAAGGAATGATCACGAACAACCAACGAGCAACTGAATCCATAGCAACGAACAACGAGCACGTTAGCGGTGGCTTTATGGTTCTTCCTCAACCAAATCTTCTTGAGCTCTCTCACGAGACTGTAGGTTCTCTTCAGATTGGGAGAAGAGAATGGATGACGGCGATTCGGTGTATTAGGGATCATAGCCTTCTTTATAGTGTGTTAAACCTAACAGGGTACCCATTATCCCCTTATCGGGCCACACTTACATCTACTCATATAAGGTCCATATCAATTAAATTAGGAGTCCAATGAGCTTACTTTATTTTAACTTTATATGATCACATAAAATATAACTCCTTTATGATAAATAGCTAATATAATTATTAATGATATCAGCCCATATTAATTATTGGAATATAAAATTCCAACATAGCAACCTTAGATGGAATTGCATTGCGCCACAACCCTTTCAATGCCTGTGAGATGATCCCGTCCCATTTTTCCAAATGTTAAATTTTTACGCGTATTTTAGTAATATAAATTATATTATTGTATGCGAAAGTGTACAAATATACCTAAAGGTACCCATCTGTAGGGCCCCAGCTATACAGTGTGTATAGTGATAGTAACTCGGACTCTCTCATCCACTGACTCTGACTCACTGGTTGTCGATCAACTCAAACGATCTCACTTCTGGAAATTGTCTGGTACCTGCTAAGACCCGTAGACAGATATATGCAAAACAAAGAAATAAAACGGGAGATAAGAACACACTATCGCACCATTAAATGGGAAAGCAAAATTAGAATTCATGTATAAAAAGGCAAGCACACACAAATAGTTAAACCACTCTCGCACTCATGTACCTAGAGTTCTACATGCCTACGTGGCCACACCACTTAATATGACAGAAGCGACCCCACCTTAGCCACCTTGCCTTTATAGATAACAACACAATGACCTCCCACCGCCGTGTGGGTAGGTCAAGTCAGTTGTCCATCCTCATATCCCGCTCATCGTACCCCTAAGAGCGCATCCTTGCTCCCCAACTTCGACGATAGGAACAGGTGTCGGGGCAACACTCAGGATCAACACTGTGACAACCACCCTAAAAATTAATATGGAGCCGCCACCTAAAGTTTATTAAGGAAAAACAATAGGAAAAACCTTTTTATGACGATAATTTAAAAATAGAAGAAGTCTTTGAACCAGATTTCGAGTCCGGGAGTTATTTACGCTCAAGGAAGGTATTAGCACCCTTAAGACGCCCATAAAATGGTACCCTTTTAATTGGTCAAAAAGAAAAATTTGCTTATCATTAAATAAGTTATTCCCAAATGAATTTTTTTTAAAAAGAAATCTAAGTTTATCAACTACCACGTTACAAAAATATTAAAGGAAACTTTGAGGAAAAAAAACTCAAATATTCCACAAAAATCATTATTTACTCCTTTTAATGTAACAAAATAATAAAAAAAAACCTAAAAGAATACAAACTAATTATGTCAATAAAATATTGATAAGAAGATAAATTCTTTATTTGCTTGCATGCCCTTTTATCATTTTTTTATTTCAATTCTGACTATTTATAAAATAAAAGATAAATTACAAATAAGTCCCTATTTAGGATTTGGCCCCATTGAAAGACCAAATCTTAAAACGTGTACGAACAGGAAATAAAAAGGGAAGACTTTTTAATTTTTAGCTTTTAGGCTCCCTTTACCATATATTTATAGTTCAGTCCTTCTTTATCATATGATTGCAGTTTGGTCCCTATTTATCATATATTTACAGTTTAGTCCCTATTTAGGGTTTGGCCCCATTGGAAGGCCAAACCCTAAGCCTAATTGCAACCCAAACCGTGGATACCAACAACAACAACAACAATCACAGCAACCAATAACAACAACAACTGCAGCAAAAACAATACTGATAACAAGAATTATAGCAACAATAATATTACAACGACAACAAGATGAACAGTACAAACATACATGTCTGGGTCCAGTGTTCAAGCCATGGTAAAAGAAAGAAAGAAAAAAAAATGAGAAAACGAAGAAGGGAATAGGAACCTGGATTCTCAGCTTTCCAGAAAATTACAAATAGAAAATGGAGGAGAGGAAAAAAACTTAAGCTAAGAAGTGTTTAAAGCCTGTATTTGGGTGGTCTCACGGGTTCTCTCCTTCTTCCTTACTTCTACTTCTCCTCCTTGCTCTGAGTCTCTTGGTCTTTTTCTTGTTCTCTCAGAGTTTTTCCTCCTCTTTTCTTCTGCATCTTTTCCTCCTTTTTATAGCCTTCTGGTTCCCCTTCAAGACCTGCGAATCAAAAGGGAAAGAAATTAACGGTGATTTTAAAACATAAATAATAAAAGAGAAAAAAAAACAGAAACTTCCCTTTGGAGGTATGGATCTCTGATTGAGAGAGATTTGAGGATAGATTGAGGCCGCGGTTGGGTGAAGAGAAATTAGGGTTGGATTTAGGGTTATGGTGGAGTGGTTGGCCAGGGAAAGGTTTTGGTGAGAGAGATGAAGGGGTGAGGCTGTGATTTAGGGGAATGGAGAAGGAGAGGACTGCCGCGGCTAGGTCAAGATTGGGAGAGAAGAATGAGGAGAGGGATGCGGAAATGGCGGAGGGGACAAAGTGGGACGCCGCGACTAGGGTTAGGGTGAGGAAGAGATGAGAGAATGGTGGAAGAGAGAGCGTGAATGGTGGAGAATTAGGGAAAGAAGAGATGAGGTTGAGAGGGAGGAGAGGAGTGCTGCGTGGGAGCTAGGGTTAGAAGATGGAGGTCGGAGAAAGGAACGGGTGGAGATGGAGTCTTCTTGGCCTTGAGAGAGAAAAGCTTGAGAGAGAAGGGAGAAGCAGAATGAAGGTGAAAGTTTTTTAGGTTTAGGGTTAACGTGATTTTTGGGTTGAGAAACGGGTTGGGCCGCTTGTGTTGCTGTTGGCTCGTGAGGCTGAGCTGGGGTGTGTAAGTGAAAGAAGCGGGGTGTAGGAAGCATCAAGTAAGCAAGGAGTGCCTGGAGGTGTGTAAGGGAAAAGAGGGGTGTGTGTAGAAAGCGGGCGTTGGGTGGCTGCGTGCATTATTGGCTTGGGCCATCCTTTGGCTAAATGCTTTTGGCACCTCCCACATTTCAATTGGCACCTCCCTTCTTAAAAAAAATAATTTTTCCTTTTTCTTTTCTTTTCTTTTTTTCTCTTTTTTTTTAAACTCTTTATTCTTTATTATGAAACCAAAGTATTATTTTTATTTATTATTACTACTACTAAATAAAATAAATAATAAAATAAAATTAAAATAAAATTTAAAAGGCCAGACAAAAGTAGGGTACTACAGCTGCCCCTCCTTAATTACATTTTACTCGAAGGTCTTCGTGCATTCGTTGTAAAAGATAATTAAGGATAAAGGACTCTAATTTTGTCTAGAACGAAGTTGTTTGAGGATGCGAGATCAGCTCCCGACTTTGCTTTAAGACCCCTAGGTCTGGTTCTTAGTGAATTCTCGATAAGGCATAGGTTTGGTTCCTAGCTCTTATAAAATTAGCGAGGGATTCTAGGTTTGATTCCTAGTGAACTCCTGATGAGGCGTAGGTCCGATTCCTAACCCTCATATCTTCGGTATTGATTATTCCCCTACTTAGGGAAAGTTTAGGGTGTCCGCTCTTCTGTCGCTCGACACAGGTTTGGGTCAGATTCCCAACAAGGGTGAGTCAGGTTCTCAACTCTTGCTAAAAGGTACGGATTGACTGCCTTACTTTAAGGAATGTCTGTGATATGAGTTTCTTTGTCACTCAATATGGGTTCGGATCAGGTTCCCGGTTAAAAGCTTGGGTCAGATCCTCAAGGTGATGGGTCAGTTTCCCAGCAAGGTACAGGACAGGTTCTTAACTCTTGCTAATAAATTGAATAGGCTGAGTACTAGTTCTTACTGAGTAACAACAAGCCAATTTTACGTAATATTTGAGAGAGTGGATCAATGGACCCAAAAACTTTGATAGCCATGCAGTATGTAATGAATGGTATGCCATGCATGAAATGAAATTTTTATTTTTAGAGAAACGTTTTTTGAAGACGGGTTGTGTATAAAAAAGTATTGGTGATTATGCAAGATGCAGTGAATAGCACGTCATGCATGAGTATTATTTCTTCATCAGGGATAAGCGGTATCCTCTTGACTACATCTAAAACTTTTCTTGGTAGGTTAGTTCCAGATCTCTTTAGTTGGTGAGTTCTGAACAGACTAATTGGCCTTTTCGTAGCGTATTCAACATTGACGATTTTGCATTTAGGTGAGGTACCTTACTAGCTCTTTTCCTTAATGTGAAAACGTCGAATTCCTTAGATCCTTTTAGAATTTTCAGTAATTACACAATGCTCTTATGTTTTGATTGGCACATGTTTATCTTTTAGCACAGATTTCTCTAAAAAGAAAATGCAAATTGATAAAATCCCGAATTGAGTTTGGAGAGGTTGAGATAAGCATTCTATTGTACTGATTAATAAACGACAACATGGGTAGGAATGGATTTCCACTATGGTGGGGGAGATAAAATATTACAAACAGAATAAATTCGTGTTTGCTAAATTGGAAACTGGTGAGAAATATCAGCTATACATATAATCCCTTTGAAAACAAATCGTGCTGCCCTTTCGTGATTCAGACCCTGATCGCCTTTTTTGACCAACTTCAAAAACTTGTGTCTGTGGTTAGTTTCGACCATCTCTCGCCTCAGCTTGGTCGTGGTTCAATTCTATCTACTGACGCGTCTTCTGGTTGGTTTTTGCTCAGGCCGCTCTTTGCGAGTTTTCGACCTAGCGGATTGCTCTAAATCGCCCTTGCGGGTTTTCAACTTAGTGCTTTTATTTGACCTTAATTTTTGCCTAGGCTGCCCTTTTGGGTTTTCAACTTACCAGGTCGCTCTAACTTTTGCTTAGACCGCTCTTTCAGGTTTTCGGCCTAGCGAGCTTTCCTTTTTTTTTCTTTATGTTGTGCCATTCTAGACATAGTATTTCTTGACTGCATCTGAGTTTATTGGCAGCGGTAGGTCATGCCCCTCCATATCTGTAAGAATGAGGCCTCCCCCAGAGAATGCCTTTTTCACTATATATGGACCTTCATAATTTGGAGTCCATTTTCCGCGTTAGTCTTTCTGAATAGGTAGAATCTTCTTTAATACCAATTCCCCTTCTGAGAACTCTCGATGACGTACCTTTTTCTCGTACGCTCTCTTGAGTCTCTTTTGGTATAATTGGCCATGGCAAATTGCCTCTAATCTTTTCTCTTCTATAAGATTCAACTGGTCATATCGTGCTTGGACCCATTCGGCTTCTTCAAGTTTAGTTTCCATAATTACCCTCAAAGATGGGATTTCTACCTCTATGGGGAGTACTGCTTCCATTCCGTATACTGGAGAAAAAGGGGTTGCCCCGCTGAAGTGCGTGACGGAGTTCTGCACCGTGTAAAGCAAAAGGGAGCATCTCGTGCCAATCCTTGTAAGTTACCACCATTTTCTGAATAATTTTCTTGATATTTTTGTTAGCCGCTTCTACTGCCCCATTCATCTTTGGACGATATGGAGAAGAATTGTGATGTTGAATTTTGAAATCATCGCACAACTCTTTCATCATCTTATTGTTTAAATTAGTCCCATTGTCCGTGATGATCTTTCTTGGTAAACCGTACCGACAAATTATTTCTTTTTTGATGAACTTGACCATAACACTGCGAGTCACATTGGTATAGGAGACTGCTTTGACCCACTTTGTGAAGTAATCAATGGCCACAAGGATGAATCGATGTCCGTTGGAGGCTTTTGGCTCAATCATTCCTATGACATCCAAACCCCACATGGAGAACGGCCAGGGTGCACTGAGGATGTTTAGGGAAGTTGGAGGTACATGAATATTATCAGCATAAGTCTGACACTTATGACATTTCCTCACATGCTTGATGCAGTCACTTTCCATTGTAAGCCAATAATACCCAGCTCTGAGAATCTTTCGGGCCATTGCATAACCGTTGGCATGGGTCCCGAAGGTACCTTCGTGGACGTCGTCAAGAATTTGTCTTGCTTCTGCATATTCCACGCATCGGAGGAGTACCATGTCGTGATTTCTTTTGTAGAGTACGTCGCCGTTCAAAAAGAAACTCATAGCAAGCCTCCTCAAAGTTCGCTTGTCATTCTCTAAGGCGCCCGAAGGGTATTCCTTGTTTTTGAGGTAGCACTTGATGTCATGGTACCACGGTTTTCCGTCAGATTCTTCTTCTATCGCCTGGCAATAAGCGGGATTAGCACGACTTTCCATTAGGATGAGAGGCATTCCTTGTCGCTGTTTATTCGGAACATAGATGACAGCGTGGCTAGTGCATCAGCAAACTGATTATCTTCTCGTGGGATGTGTTGAAACATGATCCTATCAAAGGATCCGACGAGTTCTTGGATATACTCGTGGTAAGGGATTAACTTAGAATCTCGAGTTTCCCATTCCCCATTCAACTGATTGATAACTAGGGCAGAATCCCCATATACTTTTAGAACTCTGACCTTAGTTTCTATGGAAGCTCTGATTCCCATGACGCACGCCTCATATTCTGCCACGTTATTGGTACAACTGAAACACAAGCGAGCCGTGACAGGAGTGTATTGATTTTCTGGGAAAATTAGTACTGCCCCGATTCCGTGCCCCCATGCATTAGAAGCCCCATCGAACATCATGGCCCACTCTTCGTTTTTGGATCCTTCTTTTTCGGCGGACATTACATCCTCATCAGGAAATTCATAGCGGACAGATGAATGGTCATCTATTGGTTGATTGGCTAAGTGCTCAGCTAGCGCACTACCTTTGACGGCTTTCTGAGAGACGTATTGAATATCATACTCGGATAACAATATTTGCCACCGGGCAATCCTTCCAGTGAGAGCGGGTTTCTCGAATACATATTTGATCGGGTCCATTTTTTACACCAACCAAGTTGTGTGAGAAAGCATATACTGTCTTAGGCGGTGAGCAGCCCATGCTAGGGCGCAACAAGTACGCTCCAATATCGAATAATTAGCTTCATATCTGGTAAACTTCTTACTCAAGTAGTAAATGGCACATTCCTTTTTACCCGCTTTCGTCATCTTTGTCCCAAGTACACATCCCATAGATCCGTCTAACATCACAACAGAGGATTAATGGCCTGCCTGGTACTGGAGGTATTAGCACAGGGGTTTTTGTAGGTATTGCTTGATTTTGTCGAAAGCCTCTTGGCATTTCTCATTCCATTCAATAGTTTAGTCCTTACGCAGCAATTTGAACATCGGCTCACAAGTGTCAGTGAGTTACGATATAAACCGGGAAATATAGTTTAACCTCCCTAGAAAACCACGAACTTCTTTTTCTGTGCGAGGAGCTGGCATTTCTAAGATGGCTTTGACTTTTTTCGGATCGACTTCTATTCCTTTCTGACTCACAATGAATCCCAGCACCCTACTTGACCGAACACCAAAGTTACATTTGGCCGGATTGAGTCTGAGGCGAAACTTTCTCAATCGCTCAAAAAGCTTCCGTAAATCAATTATATGACTTTCTTCAGTTTGCGACTTAGCGATCATATCGTCCACGTAGACCTCTATCTCCTTATGGATCATGTCATGAAATAGAGTCACCATTGCTCTTTGATATGTTGCCCCGACGTTTTTCAACCCGAAAGGCATCACCTTGTAGCAGAAAGTCCCCCAAGTGGTAATAAACATAGTTTTCTCCATGTCTTCTCTGGCCATTTTAATTTGATTATACCTGGAGAAACCATCCATGAAAGAGAAGACAGCATGATGAGCGGTATTATCCACCAGAACATCAATGTGAGGCAAAGGGAAATCGTCTTTGGGACTTGCTTTATTAAGGTCCCGGTAATCAACGCACATTCGGACCTTTCCACCCTTTTTTGGGACAGGGACAATATTAGCAACCCATTGGGGATATTTAGCCACGGCTAAAAATCTGGTGTCAAATTGTTTCTTAACCTCTTCCCTAATCTTTAAGGACATATCCGGTCTCATGCGTCTCAATTTCTGTTTGACAGGAGGGCAATCGGGTTTAAGAGATAGTTTGTGTTCAATAATATCGGTATCCAACCCTGGCATATCTTGGTAAGACCAGGCAAATACATCTTTATAATCTCGAAGGAGTTGAATCAATTTAGCTTTTACTCCTTGTGACATGGTAACACCAACCTTGACTTCTTTTTTGTCTTCTTCAGTTCCCAAATTAATCAACTCAGTTGGTTCTTCGTGAGGTTCAATCTTTCTGGATTCCCCCTCTATAAGTCTCATTAATTCAGGGGGAAGATCTTCATCGGATGGTCCTCTTCACAACCTTCATCAGTATGATTAATTAGGCAATCAAAATCTGGTAACGAAACTTCAGCACAATCATTTTGAAAAGTATTATCCATGAGCCTGCATTATCAAGGTTAGCAATAAGGAGAGAGTAAGGAAAGGAAGTAGGAAGGAAAAGAAAAAGAGACGCTTGGGATGAAATCAAAATGCATTTTATTAATATTCGAAATAGGCTTTTGAAAAACATGCGGGGCCCTTTAACATTTCCTCTGCCGCCTCGGGCTGAGCGGAGAGGTGAGCATTAAATGGATTACATTGAAAATGCATTAAGGATCCTAGGATTTTCCACGATCTCCCAATTGCAAGGCACTGAGGAACATGGACGAACCCATTCCTCTTTAAGAGCAGCAAGATCCTCTTCTACAAAGAAGCTTACTTGATCTGCATAGATCCATCCAAAGACTACTTAAAAGTCTGACGGAGATCGCAGATGTGCATTTTCCCAAACTGCAATTCGATTTTCAAGCCGAGCCTTCCTCTTTTCTTTCCTTGCCTCGATTGCTCTTTCCCTGTCCTCTCGAGTGGGGACAAATCCCAAGCCATATCGGTCTTTGTTTTCAGGAATCCTTAAGATTGAGGCAATACCTTCCTGACTTTTCCCTAGTCATTTTCCTAGCTGATATCCTCCTTTTAGCATGACTCCGCCCACCATTAGGGCATTGTTGGATATGCAGGGTTCTTTAGTTGTAAACCCTACGTAAGCGCTATCGACGATTTCCAATGCTTGAAATGATGTCCCAAGGGCTTCTTCAGCAGCTTCAATGTAACTCGTAGATGTTGGCTTGCTTTCCAGCAGGTCCTCTTCTCCGGATACGATGATCAACTTATCATCCACCACAAACTTCAATTTTTGATGCAGAGTTGATGGTACTACCCCGGCAGAATGAATCCAAGGCCTTCCTAACAAGCAACTATAGCTAGGCCTGATGTCCATCACTTGGAAATTAACGGCAAAAGTGAAAGGGCCAATCTGAATCGGCAGCTCAATCTCACCCATTACTTCTCTTCTTGAACCATCAAAGGCTCTCACGAGCACCGAGCTGGGCTTCATATGGGTTTTGTCGATGGATAACTTATCTAAGGTAGATTTAGGCATCACATTCAGGGAGGATCCATTGTCCACAAGGACTTTAGCTATAAGATGCTCTTTACACTGAACTGAGATATATGGTGCCTTGTTGTGTCCTCTACCTTCTACAGGCATTTCCTCGTCATTAAAATAGAGGTAGTTGCATGCGGCGATATTGCCAACTAGGTCGCCGAACTGGTTCAAGGTGATATTTTGAGATACATGGGCTTCATTCAGGATTTTCATCAACACTTTCCTGTGACTCTCAGAGTGCATTAATAGGGCAAGTAGCGAAACTCTCGCCGGTGTGCGGTTTAGTTGATCTATCACCTTATATTCGTTCTACTGAATGAATTTGAGGAATTCAGCCACTTCCTCATGGGAGGCTTCTTTCTTGTCTTCCTTCCCTTTGTCTCCTTCATCTATCGCAACTCCTTTCCCTTTGTTGTGGTCTTTTACCTGTCCCTTTGCGGCTATTTTTATTGGTTCTTTCCCAGGTGCATAAATTCGCCGCTCACTGAGTCATCACTTTATCCCCACGATGTTGGTAACAGTCGGAACGCTTGGTTGTGTATTACTCCTTTCGACTTGGACTTTTGCATCGTATATCCAAGGAACTGCTTTATCGTCCTTGTACGGAAAAGGAGATGGTACTTGGACAGTAATAGCTTTGGGAGCATTAGGCACTATGGGTGATGTATTCTTAGATAATTGAACCACCAAGGGCTTTGGGACCGTGGTTCCCGAACTCTGCGCAGATTGGACCATAGATACTTTTTCTTCTCTCTGAGAGATAACTTGAACTATGTTTGTATCAAGCAGTTTTTGGAGGATACTTTTAAATTCCTCGCATTCTTCATCAGACAAAAGATCTTCATCACACGTCCTGCTGATATCTGTTCTTTCTATCAAACCAGCCTTGCAAAGTTCGATGAACACTTCTCTGATAGGGGTTTGTATTTCAGCGACATCCTTTAATATCCTTCCCTCGTGCTCATTGTCTATCATATTTACTGATGTATTCCCGTGGTTATGTAACGGGTTGTTCCCCACATTGGGATTACTTTCTTGGAAACTCAACCATTTGGCATTTATCAGATCTTGAACTTTGAACTTCATAGCCCGAGATTCTTCTATAGAGTGGCCTGCTGCCCCAGCATGGTATTCACAAGTGGCGTCCGGGTTATACCATTTTGGGTAAGGTGGTTCCATAGGCTTTTGCGGGCAAGGGACCACCAACGAGTTTTTGAGTAAATGCTGATAGAGATCTTTGTAAGTCATGGGGATCGGATCAAACTGGACCGGCTTTCTTCCCTGAGGGTTGTGAGCTCTCGGTTGATTGAGGTTCTGACCTCCTTGACTATCAGAAGCAAAGGGCGTCCTTTGAACAGGAGGCTTAGGCGTGATAGTTGCCGCAACGTATAGAGGGGCACTACTCATCGCGTTAGTCTCTCCTTCTTTCTTTCTCTTGACGAAGGGCTTTTGCGCGTGGGATGATGAAGTATTATTATGGATCTTCCCATTTTGCATCCCCATTTCCACACGCTCTCCTATGACAATCAGGTCAGAGAAGCTTGAGAACATACTTCCAATCATCATGTCATAAAAGGGTGATTGGAGCGTGTCTATGAATGTGTCGATCATTTCTTTGTCTGACAAGGGTGGCTCCACCTGAGCAGCCATGCTTCTCCATCTCTGAGCATATTTCTTATAGCTCTCACTGTCTTTCTTCTTCATGCTTTGCAACTGATTACGACTGGGAGCCATGTCCATATTGTATTTGTATTGTCTAACGAAAGCATTAGCTAAATCCTTCCACGAGCCGATTTTAGACCGCTCTAACTGCATATACCATCGCAACGGTGCCCCAGTTAAGCTTTCTTGGAAGAAATAGATTAAGAGTCTGTCATCATTAGAACAGAAAGCCATCTTTCGGCAATACATGACCAGGTGGCTTTTGGGACATGTTTCTCCTTTATACTTGTCAAACTCGGGTACTTTGAACTTTGCAGGAATAACTACATCGGAGACCAAGCACATGTCTGAAGCTTCGAAACCTATGTGGTTTGCCCCTTCAATTGCCTTTAGCCTATCTTCAAGTATTTGAAACTTTTCTTTGACTTGAGCATCCTCTTGGGGGGTGATGATAGGTACAAAATTTTGTGTATTTGTGTTCTGCGAGGTCCCATTATTTAGAGGCGCATGCCCTTGTGTGGTATGGGCGTGCGTCTCATTTTCTCCTGGCTGACTTTCGTCTTGATCCTCTTGAGACGATTACATTTCCGACGTCCTTTTTGCATGCAGGGCTTCCAACAAAATGCATAGCCGATCTATCCGCGTACTCATTCGGTCAAGTTCCCCTCTCATGGCCTGTTGGTTTTGTTCTAACGCGTCCATGAGTCTGGCTTGGGATCTCGTTCTGTAAGGGTGCAATTTCTTCGTGTTTATTTTTCTGGATTATGAAAGATATGGTGAGTATGGATGAATGATTTATGCCATGGTTATGCATGCCATGTAAGATGCTCATTTTTTTTATTTTATTCGTTTTACTTTTGTCGGCTTATTGGAGAATCACAAAACTTTGCAAATTCCTTATCGGTTCGCTGCATATTGCGAAAACATACTTTTGTATTAAAATGGGAATATCATAATTCAAATTGCCCTAAGGGCTTACAGACTTGAGAAAGAAATGGAAATTGCGAAAACACATAAAAACACAAGAAACATGGTCTTCAACGATCTCGCTTGACCGCTCCTCCAACTCCTCCGCCAAAACCTTGCAGTACTCTAGGAAACTCATCACTTTCCTTGGTAAAGGTCGGAATCCTATTGCTGATTCCGCTTCTTCCAAGAGTTCTGGCATATCTTGGATACCCCTATTTGTAAGCCAGACCAGTTTGGAGCAACGATCCATCCAGTATCTAGTTTCCTTATCAAAAGTAATGACTTCTCGCTGGTTGTCAATCTTCTCTTGCATGTCGAGGACTTTCTCACGTTCTTCCTCAAGATCTATGTGGTAGCCTGTGAACTTTTCTTCAGCAATTCTCCTTTCTTCCTCAAGTTGGGCTTCGTGCGATTGCATGGTATTTTTCAATTGTTGTATTGAGTCTTCAATCCGTCTTTGCAAAGCCATGCTAGCCTTTTGAGAATCAGCCCACATTTTCCTCAAGTTGCCCTTTTCGCAAAGAACCAGGTCTAACTCCTTTTTCATCAAGTCCAACTGTTGATTTGTAGCCTTCAGGCAACCCTAAGTTTGGAGTCGACTTGCTTTCTCAGCCTTGGCCTTCTTCTGGGATCCTTCCAAAGATTCAGTTTTTCTATCACATTCATCTTGTAGGACCCTATATCTAGATATGCCATTTTCAAATTCTCCCGGAGAACTTTCTTTTCCTCTTCCACCCTTTCTAAGGCTAGCTTTAGCTCTTCCACTTCTTCATTTTCAGCAGGAGGTGGAGGTGGCACTTCGGGAACCAAAAATGTGTTCTGAAAAGGTAATTTGACTTGTTGAACTCTTGCTATAACCCATTGGCGGTATTTTTCATCTGCATGAGTACTCTTGCGCCCTAGTATTCTTTTGGTCGTCTTCTTCCAAGCTCGACACACCCTTGTGAACAATGCCAAATCCGAGGAGCCCCGATCATGTATAATGAAAGCGGCTAGCTCTTCTTCAGCAGGTTCACCCAGCATCGGGGCACCGAGTTGTCTTAAAGCCAGAGTAGGATTGTAATTAATGCAGCCTATGGTCCCAATGAGGGGTACGTTGGGAAAATCTCCACACCGACAGATTACCTCCTTGATCTCCTGTTCTCTGGAATACCATATTACAGACTCCTCGCTGAGACTCAATAAATAAGTAGCCCACCCTGCATTGCTCATAGGTCCAAAGGGATGCCCTCTTTTTACTAAGTGATTTTTCAGCCATAAATACAAGACAGGAACACAACAACCGATTCGTCCTCCCTTTTTCTCATGGCACATATGAAGCTCATAGTATAAATCTGCGAGGATGGCAATGGTGGGGTCCATACCTTGAGTTTTAAATGCTATGAAGGCGTCAATAGTTGTTTCATCCACAAAATGATCAACATGAGGAAATAAGACCACACCAAAGATAATAAGGGCTACCACATCCATGCATTCCTTTAATTTCCCTGCATCATGAAGATCCTTAACCTTTCCTTCCAGGAAGCTCCTGGGGAAGCCTTTGAAATCTTCTTCCACCTTCACCGCGAGTGTCAAGTCTTCTTTAGGGATGCCTAAAACATCAGCAATGGTACTCATAGCGGGCGGATGCTTTGCATGGCGATACGGACCATTTTTCTTTTCTGGAAAGCCCAAAAATTTCCGGTATTTCTCCAAGGTTGGCGCCATTTGGAAATTCTTGAACGTGAAGCATCTTAGGGGAGGATCATAAAATTGAGCCAATGCTGTTAAGGCTCCTACTTGCACGTCCACATTCAACAATTCCAAAATGTTTCCAAATTTCCCCACGAAACTAATTCGATCCACTTGTATCCAATTCTCGGCTATGAAGTCAACCAATGTTCTCAGGTACATCAAACGGGGGGGTTCGATTTTGAATTTCAAAGTATTTCTCCTCTCTAAACCCACAACTGCGCTTTTCGAAGACATTTGCAAAAAATTTTGAAATTTTCCAACAAGCCTGACGAAACAGGGTAATTAGTGTTAATGCATGTATATGAATGGGTATGATCGTATTTATTTTTGTCATTTCATGAATGGAAAGAAAAAGAAAAGGAAAAATAAAGAAAGAAAGCACCGTATTTATTTTATTTATGAAGATATAAAGAAATATACTCTTATACTTTTTATACAAAGTTCACATTCTACGTGGAGTAAAAACTTAGCATCTATTTTTTGGAATAATAGATTAGGTTTCTAAATAAAGGTATGTACTTTAAAAAACTATTTTTTGGAAATATTATTTTCGAAATAAGTTTGCAAAAATAAATAAACAACTAAAGTGGTAGGGTAAGCTCCTTTTGTGACCGAGGCCTGTAATTCCTAAAAGGGGTCTAAGGATTACGTCAAGTGCCTCTCCATTTGGTGGATTCAAAGTACTAATCTAAAAGGTCCCCAGAGCCAAGGGTCCCGTCTAAAAATGTTACCACCAATAATAAGTATATTATTAAAGGATGGTTTTTTTTCAAACATAGCCAAACTTTGGGTGAGGCTTTCATAGGAACCCACTGGCCGTACGTCCAACAGAGCACCCATTACACAGTCTCTCCTAACTTAAGGTTCACTCGGGCCCGGGTATAGGGCACCCACTCATAGTGTGTGTAAACAAAGTGTATAAAGTGTACTGTGTGAAGGAACAAACTTAAAAATACCCGCTGCAAAATAAAAAGTACAATATATATACATGTCTTCTACCCTAAGGTTTCACATGTATAAACACACATAATATACATAAGAAAAGAAAAACAAATGAAAGAGAATAAATCATAAACAAAAATAAAAAAAAATATTTTTTTAACGCATGTTTTACATCATAGGATTCACGTATGCAAACATATATACAAATGAACGAATAAAAAAAAGACAGAAAGGGAATAATTTATTTAATAAAGCAACAAATCGTATAAACAATCATAGGGCCTAACTCTCTAACATCCCCAGTAGAGTCCCAGCTGTGACAACCATCCTAAAAATTAATATGGAGCCGCCACCTAAAGTTTATTAAGGAAAAACAATAGGAAAAACCTTTTTATGACGATAATTTAAAAATAGAAGAAGTCTTTGAACCAGATTTCGAGTCCGAGAGTTATTTACGCTCAAGGAAGATATTAGCACCCTTAAGACGCCCATAAAATGGTACCCTTTTAATTGGCCAAAAAGAAAAATTTGCTTATCATTAAATAAATTATTCCCAAATGAAATTTTTTTTAAAAAGAAATCTAAGTTTATCAACTACCACGTTACAAAAATATTAAAGGAAACTTTGAGAAAAAAAAACTCAAATATTCCACAAAAATCATTATTTACTCCTTTTAATGTAACAAAATAATAAATAAAAAAAAACCTAAAAGAATACAAACTAATTATGTCAATAAAATATTGATAAGAAGAGAAATTCTTTATTTGCTTGCATGCCCTTTTATCATTTTTTTATTTTAATTCTGACTATTTATAAAATAAAAGATAAATTACAAATAAGTCCCTATTTAGGATTTGGCCCCATTGGAAGACCAAATCTTAAAACGTGTACGAACAGGAAATAAAAAGGGAAGACTTTTTAATTTTTAGCTTTCAGGCTCCCTTTACCATATATTTATAGTTCAGTCATTCTTTATCATATGTTTGCAGTTTGGTCCCTATTTATCATATATTTGCAATTTAGTCCCTATTTAGGGTTTGGCCCCATTGGAAGGCCAAACCCTAAGCCTAATTGCAACCCAAACCGTGGATACCAACAACAACAACAACAATCACAGCAACCAATAACAACAACAACTGCAGCAAAAACAATACTGATAACAAGAATTATAGCAACAATAATATTACAACGACAACAAGATGAACAGTACAAACATACATGTCTCGGTCCAGTGTTCAAGCCATGGTAAAAGAAAGAAAGAAAAAAAAAAGAGAAAACGAAGAAGGGAATAGGAACCTGGATTCTCAGCTTTCCCGAAAATTACAAATAGAAAATGCAGGAGAGGAAAAAAACTTAAGCTAAGAAGTGTTTAAAGCCTGTATTTGGGTGGTCTCACGAGTTCTCTCCTTCTTCCTTACTTCTACTTCTCCTCCTTGCTCTCAGTCTCTTGGTCTTTTTCTTGTTCTCTCAGAGTTTTTCCTCCTCTTTTCTTCTGCGTCTTTTCCTCCTTTTTATAGCCTTCTGGTTCCCCTTCAAGACCTGCGAATCAAAAGGGAAAGAAATTAACGGTGATTTTAAAACATAAATAATAAAGGAGAAAAAAACAGAAACTTCCCTTTGGAGGTATGGATCTCTGATTGAGAGAGATTTGAGGATAGATTGAGGCCGCGGTTAGGTGAAGAGAAATTAGGGTTGGATTTAGGGTTATGGTGGAGTGGTTGGCCAGGGAAAGGTTTTGGTGAGAGAGATGAAGGGGTGAGGCTGTGATTTAGGGGAATGGAGAAGGAGAGGACTGCCGCGACTAGGTCAAGATTGGGAGAGAAGAATGAGGAGAGGGATGCGGAAATGGCAGAGGGGACAAAGTGGGACGCCGCAGCTAGGGTTAGGGTGAGGAAGAGATGAGAGAATGGTGGAAGAGAGAGTGTGAATGGTGGAGGAGAATTAGGGAAAGAAGAGATAAGGTTGAGAGGGAGGAGAGGAGTGCTGCGTGGGAGCTAGGGTTAGAAGATGGAGGTGGGAGAAAGGAACAGGTGGAGATGGGTGCTGCGGTGCCGCGGAGAGAAGAAGCTTCGAGAGAGAAGGGAGAAGCAGAATGAAGGTGAATGTTTTTTAGGTTTAGGGTTAACGTGATTTTTGAGAAACGGGTTGGGCCGCGTGTGTTGTTGTTGGCTCGTGAGGCTGGGCTTTGGTGTGCAAGTGAAAGAAGCGGGGTGCAGGAAGCAGCAAGGAAGCAAGGAGTGCTTGGAGGTGTGTAAGGGAAAAGAAGGGTGTGTGTAGAAAACTGGACGTTGGACTGGGCTGCGTGCATTATTGGCTTGGGCCATCCTTTGGCTAAATGCTTTTGGCACCTCCCACATTTCAATTGGCACCCTCCCTTCTTAAAAAAAATAATTTTCCCTTTTTCTTTTCTTTTCTTTTTTTCTCTTTTTTTTAAACTCTTTATTCTTTATTATGAAACCAAAGTATTATTTTTATTTATTATTACTACTACTAAATAAAATAAATAATAAAATAAAATAAAAATAAAATTTAAAAGGCCGGACAAAATTAGGGTACTACAGACACTATGGATAGTGATACAACAGTACTCCGTTAGGATGACCAGGCTACCCGACGTCTCGACAGGATGGTCGCGAGTCATCCGACACCTGTGAACATTGTCCGACCCAATTTATCCCTAACGACCGACGTGTCCTGTACTGACTGTATCGTACCCACACTCTGGTATCTGATCTCGTACACAACCTATATGCACGATGGTGGATTACAACTATGCATATGAAACCTTCCCACGCGATGTTTCATCATCATCTATCATCTTTGTTGCTTATCAGCTTATTATTCATCATCTCAGCCAGCATCAACATCTTATCTCAGCACTTATCAGCTTATCAGTCTCAGCCAATCATCATACTTCCATACGCAACAATATTTAACATTAAATCAACATAATTAGAACTACCAGTACACATAGCACAACTTCAATCATCATCCTTCCTCGATCAACATATGGATTAACCCTAATCAGCACAATATTAATCATCAACCATCCTCGATCAACATATGGATAAAACCTAACGTCGCTCATGCGACCTATTACTGACATGTTATCAATCAGCATACCATCAATCACACACACAACTATAGAGCAATCAATCAGCATCCATCCATAGATAACAATATATCATTCCTATGGTTGACAGACCTCTGACAATTGTCCTCAGCTATCATAAGTCACAACCCTTCTCCTGAGGTGCTGCTATTATCAATCGCTAGTAAGGCTTAGGTCACCCTACGCCTACTTTTACACTTATTCTAATCCTACAATCCCTAGTGGATAGGGTTTAGATCTCCCACTTGGATAGAAGATCGCTGCAGTCACTACTGCCACTTGCGCCTTCGTCCTTACTACTCGTACCTCCAAGCAGCTACTATTCGCATCCTCGAACAACTGCTACTGACATTCCCCTTGAGGGTATCCACTAAGAGTGTTCTGGTGCACAGGATCCTCTCTTGAGGCAAGTGCAGAGCATACTTACTTTCTAGAGGGAATTCTAGAGAGAGAAAATCTAGAGTGAGAAGGGAAACTGAGGAAGGCGTGTGGAGGAATGGGAATGAGAGGTACTATTTATAGGGGTGGGTTATGACTTACTCCCTAAGTTTACTTGGTTTGCAAGTAAACTTAGCCTCCAAGTTTCCTAAACTACTACTCGCACCCCCTGTACTACTACTTCCACCCCCTATACTACTACTTCCTCCCTTCCTTTTCCCTTGAGGGCTTCCTACTAGGAGATTTCTGATCCACAAGATCCTCACTCGAGGCAAGTGTAGAGCATACTCACTTTTTAGAGAAAGTTCCTAAAGAGAAAAAGTTAGAGAGAGAAGAGGTTTTGGCGCAAATGGAAATGAAGGGATGAGGGGTATTTATAGGCGAGCCTCACCCTCCATCGCGTCGCGACAGTATCATCGCATCGCTATGGAAGCTTCTGGTCCCTTCTAGGCGCACACGTGGCGCAAATCAAATGGTTGGATTTTGGGTTTGGTCGCGTCGCGATGGTCCCTATACAAATCCCATCGCGACGCGATAGTGCTTTAGGAGGGAGGTCCGATTTTTCTTCTTCTAGAATCTTCTGGGGTGATCCACACCCTTCTCAGGGGTATTTTCGTCCTATTAAGTGTTTCTAGAACCTTCCTAAGATTTATGGGTCCCTTTTAAGCCCATTTTATCCCTAATTAAGGTTTTTAACATCCGATTAACACCTAATTACTAATCTAATTATATTTTTAATGTCAACTTAAAATATTAGAAAAATGGGATGTTACAGCCTACACCAGCATTGTATTTTCGATATCCTCCCCTAACAAATTCAATAACACCGTGTACCTCGACTTCACCGAATAACCATGTAATTTGTCATGAATCCAGTACCAAGAGTCTTCTAATTCATGTTCCAGTTTTTACAGATTCCATGAGTTCCTCAAATGAATTCATAATTTCCTCCTCCCAAGCAAACAGTTCTCGTCTCCATTTCCATCCCCAAATCCATTTCTCGTCCATCCAACTTTCCATATCCGCTACCACTCCCTCCTTTATTTCACTTATTTGATACAATTTGGTGAACAACTCTTCAAGTAGAATTGTCCCACATCACCTATCATCCCAAAATTTTATTTTCCTCCCATTTCCAACCTTACATCTAATAGAGTCCTTAAACCAACATGGAGTGACACCTGATATTGAATCTAAATACTTTAAATCTCTCCACCAAATGGAGCACATACTGGCGGTCTGCACATTAACATCTTGCAGGAAGTTTTTTGCCGAGCAACCATATTTATATTCAAGTAATTCATGCCAAATAGCTTTCCTATCCACCAAGCATCTCCATTTCCACTTACAAAGCAATGTGATATTAAACCACTCAATATTTTTGACTCCTAATCCTCCGTTCTCTTTTGGTTTGCAATTTTTTTTCCCATTTCACCCATTTTGTCTTCCTACTTCCTTCTTTCCCGCCGCACAAGAAGTCTCTTTGTATTCTACATATATTATTTAGCACTTTTCTTGGAGCTTTATAGAAAGAATATGTTAATATCCCTTCATGAATATAAGTGATTTTTTTTTGTTAGAATATAAGAAAATATCTCAAAATATTTTGATACTATCGTAGTTTATCTCGTAATATTAGTTTATAATCATAAAATATTTTAGATTATCTCCTAAGATTAATTTTTATATTACTTAGTTATTATCTTGATTTGTTTCCTGATTTCACTATTTATTTAGGATTATAAGTCTTGTATCCCTATAAATAAGAGATAATATTTAGTTTTTTGTATCAAGTTATTATCAATCATATTACACCATAATCATAAAAAAAAATCTTAGATTTTGGGTCTAACACAACTCCACAAAATCAACTTGTAAAGTCAGGTAGGGGTGTCTATTTTTTATAAACTTTTTTCGGGTTTAATCCTTAGCGCCATTAAAACAATTTCTTTAAAAGTATAGTTAAAATTCAGAAAATTAAAATCGATTAGTGTGCAGCGAATTATAATCGAAAATTAAAATTATATATTTAATCTTTTCTTTAAACGTATGGCATGTATTTTAATATAAGATACATATATCATATAAATCACATTATCTAATTTGAAGAAATTCTTCAATTCATATAATAATTTGCTAACTTTATGTTAATAATAATTATTAGTTTCTATCATATAATTCAAATTAGATATAAATAAATAAATAAGTTTTCATATATTTTAACTTTAATAATATTGCATGAACACAATTTATTTTGTGCAAAAAAATAATTCCCGTAAATACAATGTATGTAAATTATTTTTAAATTGCTACTTTCACTTAAAAAAATCAATCTATTATATATTTATGAAACTTAACTACAATTATGTTTTCTGTCAAAAAAACTACAGTTATGTTTAGTCAAAAAAAAAACTACAGTAATATCACGTACCAAAAGTTTATTTACAATATTTTTTCAAGTAAAAAATTTTCTCTCTTTTTTCTAACTACCAATATGTATTATATATTTATGAAACTTAACTACAGTTATGTTTAGTAAAAAAAAAACTACAGTTATGTCACATACCAAAATTTTATTTATAATATTTTTTCAAGTCAAAATTTTTTTCTCTTTTTTCTAACTACCAATATATTTTCCTACTTCAATCACTTTCTATTATATATTTAAGCTAAATTAGCTTTAATTATCCACGTTACGTTACGTGATAATATGTCTACCTTTATATATAATATAGAAATAAAATACCCACTGATTTTCTCACTTTTGTACTGAACACGGGTCTCGTCTACTAGTTGCATATACACAAATTAAGGTTAAATTATACTTTTAGTCCCTTAAGTTTATTTTAGGTTTCAGTTTGGTCTCTTATGTATTAAAAATTTTAAATTGGTCCCTTATGTATAAAAGTTATATCAATGTGGTCCCTCTTATTTTTTTGTTCCAAAACAGTCTCTTATATTACAAAAATTATACCAATGTAGTCCATTTTTTTGCAAAATATGGAACAAAAAGGGACTATATTGGTATAATTTTTGTAACATAAGAGACCATTTTGGAACAAAAAAAACAAGAGGAACCATATTGATATAATTCTTACACTTAAGGGACTAATTTGAAATTTTTAATATATAAGAGACCAAAACAAAAATTAAAATAAATATTAAAAGACTAAAAGTATAATTTAGCAGACAAATTAACAATTACTAAAAGTTTCTCATTGTCTTTCCAAACAAGTTGCCAATGACACATCGAACCATTGGTTGATTGTAACATTATATACTATGGCTGAAATTCACGTCACCATGGTGGTGACATATTTTAATATCACCATCTTATTTTTTATTTTTTTTTGGTTACATAATATCACCATCTTATACGGAGTCAAACAATATCTCATCCAGTTATCCTGGGTGCCTCTTTTGGAACAATGCAATGCAAGTAATCATAAAAATGAAATGGTCACGAAAGAGCGCATGGTGCTTGAATTGAATACGTTCAGAAATCACAAGTACATATGACGCCAAACAAAAAGAGATCACTAGTCACTAGTCACTAGTCACAAACAACATAAGTTGGATTGGTCCGCTCATTGTCACGTCTTCGTCTCATGCGCCGGCACATATTGAAATCACGATATTACCCTCTATTCCTGAAATTTCTACAAAAAGGGTTGATCGTTGAACTTCACAATGTCGATGTACCAAACAGTAATTTAAGAAGACAACAATTTAATTTCTCCACGGACTGTCACACCTGGGACTTAATGGATACGGTCTATGAGATGCATTACAACATTTTTCAATTATAAAAAAGTGGTTTTTGCTTATAAACAAAAACGAAAAGGGTATATGAGCATGGATCGTATAACGTACGCATCTGGAATTCATCAAAAAGACCATGGGCAAAACCGAAAATTAATGCACTCCTCACCGACCCACAGAGTCAGGAATGCAATTACTATCCTTAATATAAGAGAAAAAAAAAACAAAAATCACTCAAATCAAAGAAACTTAGTTAATGCTATAAAATTAAAATGTTATCCTAAATATACTCTTAATATTAAATAGAGTGTATAAAAAAATGAATTTTTATTAAAAATTAATCTCATATTAAATGGAGGTATAAAAAGAATTCTAGCTTGAAATACGTTACTTTTTCTTATAATTATGATAAAAAATACACCAACAATTTTATTACAATAGAGATAAGAGGTATACGATATTTTTATATCTGATTTAAATATATAGTTTATATTTTTATAAGTAAAAAATAATCATGCGGTTTCATTCTTTTTCAATGTTTTTTTTTGACAAATCATTCTTTTCCTACTAGAAAAGAAAAGATTTAAACTTTAGTATATGTTAGGGATATCTGCTAGAGTTTATTTAAATTTATTTAAGAATTTTTTAAAGAATTTATACAAATAACTTATGATATATTTATAAACTGATTTCAATATATTTTAATAGTATATTTAAAATAGCTTATTTAAAACCGTCGCGATAAATGCACACCCCTTTTGGGGACACCGTTTTGACACCGTAGTCCGTACGTGTACAGACTGTATATCTGTATATGTACGAACAATTTTTATTTTTTTAATTTTTTTTTAAAAAAAAATTCTTTAGAAAAATACTTTTTTTTTAGAAAAAAAATTAACCACTTACATAAATCACAAGTAACTACTTACATGAATCAAGCAAGTAACCGCTTAAAAATCTGTGTAGTAACCAGTTAGTGGTCTGCGTTAACCACTTACATGAACTGCGTCAATCACTTAAATGAACTGCGTTAACCAGTTAAAAAAGATGTGTCTGTATTAACCAGTTAAAAAAATCTGTGTATTAACCAGTTAGTGGACTGCGTTAACCACTTACATGAAATGCGTTAACCACATGAGCTGCGTTAGCAGGTTAAAAATCTGTTTACGTAAAAAAACCGAAATGCGGATCCGCACAAGTCCGCACTGCAAATGCGAAATACGGTGTCACTGTCGGTGTCCCATAAAATAATGTTCGTTTATCATTTTTGTATTTAAAATTATCCTATAATACAAGTGTCTGTATAAATACTTAGATGAGCTTAAAATTATTTAAAAGAGCTTATTTAAAATTATCCTATAATACAGTATTTTAACTGAAAACATATGATATTTCAGTTTATTTTTATAAGCTCTCCATGATATTTTATAAAAAAAAAATATTTACGTGAAATTTAATCTCATTTTCTCTTTATTTATGAAAGTTTACATACAAACTCCTATCTGATAAACAGTACTAGATGAACGCTTCTCACCAAAAAAAAAGTACAAAATGAGTGTTTGATTAAGCTATTTATTATCTAAAATACTTCTTAAGGTTTTTTTTTTTGGACTAATTTTAAGATAACTTATAGAAACAACTTGTATAAACTTTCCTTCATTTGAAACTCTATTTTTAGAGTGAAAAGTAGGGGTGAGCAGGACCCAACCTAATCCGAAGACCCGCAAAACATCGGGTTTGTTCAGGTCTAGGGATGGATAAGGGCCTAAAAATGGATTCGACCAAAGTGTTAGGGTCTTATATAACCCACCCCAACCTTTTCCTGACTCAATTATTTGTTAAATTCTATTATATTTGTGATTAGACTTCTATAAATAAAAGATTTAAGTTGGAGTTCATGTTAACTTAGTTTGTAATCTTGTAGTAAAATATAATTGTAAGAGCCATGTTTGACTTTGGGTACATGGTAAAACACTAAAATTATTCAATTTTTCACTTTTAACTTTTAATCATAATTAAATGATAACCTTATAATTTTATTTTAACTGTCATTCGGATCAACCCCGTTCCGTCCAAAATTGACTCGGTCTTAGTTAACCCGCAGAGCATCGGGTGTTTTTTTCGAGTCTAAGGACAAGTTGGGGTCTAAAATATTGGCCCAATCAAAACTTAGGGTCAAGATAGGGACAGGTTATACACCAAGTGAAAAGTGAAAACAAATCTTGAAAAATGAATAGTTTGTTTACATCTGAATTCAAACACAAATAGTTTAGTCTACCAAAAAAAACACAAATAGCGTATTAAATTTAAACGTTTATGATATAATGTTTTTTGTTTTATTTCGGAATGAAAATGTTTTTTTTACAATGAATGATAATGTTTTTTGTTTTGAGAATAATAATTGTGCACAAATAAATGTTACACATATTAATCGTATTTTATTCACTTAATAAACATATTTTAGGAAATAGTATTAAGCGTTAACGATAGTGTGATAAAATATGATTGATCTATTTATAAACACATATTAGACACACTTTTTTTTTAAGAGAATTGATTTTTTAATAGCCAAATTTAGACAACTTTCGTAACAAGTTTCTAAGTGGTAACACAGTTTAAACATGTGGTTATTTACGTTTAGTGAATGATTAATGAATATATCAGGTGTCGAAACTCATTAACCATCAACGCAACTTCATTATTCACGAATTTGAACGTGATTAACCACGATTTTCAGGTGTTAACACGTTCAAATTCGTGAATAATCAAATTGCGTTAATGATTAATGAGTTTCAACACCTGATATATCTATTAACTATTCACTAAACGTAAATAACCACGTGTTTAAACTGCATTACCGCTTAGAAAATTGTGACAAAGTTGTCTCCCGTTTTTTTAATAAACATTTTATCACAAAACGATCATGCACGAACCCTTCCAAATAGTGAAAACAATTGGTACATCTTGGGATAGTTTTTTCATCTTCCTTTTCCTTTTCCCCTTTTCAATCAATTTTCCTTTTCTCCACTGGCTTTTTATTTTCTTCCCCCTTTTTTTCCTCTTTAAAATCTCAGTTTCTCTCTATCCTCTCTTTCTCACCCGATGGCACCCGGTGTGAGAGACTTGCAGCTCACTTCCCTCGCCGGCGGCCGGAAAATTTCCGCCGCTGACGACTCCGATGACCTGGAGGACGTGCGGCTCCTGGACTCCCACGACGGAATTGAGGAGGCGATGAGGAGAATTCAGGTGAGGGTCTCCGGCATGACCTGCACCGCTTGCTCCAATTCAGTCGAATCAGCTCTGAAAGCCGTTGACGGCGTTCTCAGCGCCTCCGTCGCCCTGCTACAGAACAAAGCCGACGTCGTTTTCAACCCGGCTCTGCTCAAGGTTCTTCTCTTCTTTCTCTGATTTTTTTTTCCTTTGCATTTTATGGTAAGTGTTAATTAGCTAACTGAGTTTCAGTTGGTTTTGTTACGATTTATTACTACTTAGTTAATTTCTTTTGACAAGATTACTACTTACTGGTTATTTGCTTGTTTTCTTCATTTTTTACCTGAATTGAATACACAGCTTTTGGTCAATCAATAATCATGGACGTGTGCTTAATTTTGTTACTGTTGGTTGGTGCTGTTGTAAATCTCAAGAACAGGTTGCAAAAAGTGGCGCAGTCACTGCATTTCAATTTTGGTAACGGCAGTGACCATGCCATTTTTTACTGCAGTAAATAAGGGTTCCTGTCTCGTTTACCTCTTTTATTGGTTAAAAAACTTATTACTGCTTTGGTTTAACGAGGTTAATTGAATCCTGCTTATTGCAATTAAGTGGATATTTATTCATTGTAAGCCTGTGAGGGATGATTGTAACATTTCTCTGGTGGACACTCTTCAATTCAACTCTTGGTGGCGGTTATTAATTATGATTAGTTTTCTAAATTACTATTTGGATATAGTATTACAGTTATATTTGGTCTAAGCTACAGGTTATCCCTATATACGTTACTCTGTTAATATGTTGACTAAAATTGATGTAATGTGTCTTCTCTCAGCTCTCTTTCATCATTGAGTCAAAAAAAACAAAAAGCTCTCTTTCATCATAACTCATAAACCTCAACTGATATCCATCTTCCTTTTTGTTTATATTATTGCTTTTGAAGTAGTACAAATATTTTGATGCTCAGATATCATAATTAAATTTCTTGAATGGTGGATTATTATTAGACAGATGCATACTAATGGCTGAAAAGCCAGTCTTTATGTCCTATATTAATTGAATAAAAAACATAACTTTCTTCAATGATTTGTATGAATTACTACTGGGAGCTTGTATTCAATAGATATTGAATTATGTTTTGAAACTTGTCATATTCCAGGATGAAGACATAAAAAATGCAATTGAAGATGCAGGGTTTGAAGCAGACATATTACCAGAATCCAGTGGACCTGGAAAGATTCCACATGGAACCCTGGTGGGACAGTTCACAATTGGAGGTATGACATGTGCAGCTTGTGTAAATTCTGTCGAAGGTATTTTGAAAAATCTTCCAGGGGTCAAAAGGGCTGTGGTAGCTTTGGCTACTTCGTTAGGCGAAGTTGAATATGATCCAAGTGTAATTAGTAAAGATGATATAGTCAATGCAATTGATGATTCTGGCTTCGAAGCTTCATTTGTACAGAGCAATGAGCAGGATAAAATAATTTTAGGGGTTGTTGGTGTGTACAGTCTAATTGACGCACAGGCTTTAGAAGGCATGCTTAGCAACATGAAAGGAGTAAGGCAGTTTCATTTCAATCATATATCGGGTGAATTAGATGTTCTATTCGATCCTCAAGCTCTTGGTCCTAGGTCCTTAGTTGATGGGATCCACAGGGGAAGCAATGGAAATTTTGAATTACATGTTAGAAGCCCTTATACAAGGATGGCTTCTAAAGATGTTCATGAGACCTCAACTATGTTTCGGCTCTTTATCTCCAGCCTGGTTCTTAGTGTGAGTATTACTTTAATCTAAATTTACGTAACAATCTTATGGTTTCTTTATATTTCCTTTTCTTCCTTTATTGGTATTCCTTTTCATCTAATCATGATCTCTATGGAATACGTGAAATCACTTGCAAAATTACTGAATATGATTTTTTATTCCAATTTGTATAAAGATAAATAACATAAATTCTATTAATTGCTAGACTAAAATTAAGAAAAGAGAATGATAGCCAAAAATATGAAATTAGTTGTAAAAATAAGAGGAAATAAATCTATACAAATAATGGGATATCTCCCTATAATACAACACTCCCCCTTGAGATGACGAATGGATATCTATCATTTTTAGTTTGCAAGTAAGATCTAGAAACTGCTATGTGGGAAATCGCTTGGTGAATGCATATGCCAGTTGAAGCCCTGAAGGGATTTGTATTGAAGCTATAAGACCGTTATCTAATTTCTCTTGATTAAGTATTGGTTTATCTCCATGTGCTTTATTCTATCATGATGAATCGGGCTGTGTGCAATGCTAATGACAAACTTATGGTCACAAAATAGCCATATAGGAGCTTCATATTTTATTTTGATGTCATCAAATATGGTTTTCATCCATTACAACTCAAATCCTTCGAGCCATAGCTCGAAATTATGTCTCCACACCCGACCTTGCAACTACATTTTGCTTTTTATTTCTCAATGATACCAAATTTCCATATGAAAACATGCAGTACCCTGAGAGATTCTCCTATCGAGAACTGACTTTGCATAGCCTGCATGTATATATACCTACATGGACAATTTCTTTTCTTTCTAGAGTAGTAGTCCTCTTCTTGGGCTTGCCTTCTAATATTGGAGGACTCTATTGATTCATTTGATTGTTTTATAAATGTCCCTTCCGTGTGGATTATTCATGAATTGGCTAACCACACTAACTGCATAGGCTACGTCTAACTTAGTGTGGACTAGATAAATGACTTTTTCCACAAGCCTTTGATAATGGGCCTTCTCCACTTTGGGCTCTCCTCATTACTTTAAATCCTGGTGATTGGGCAAACATTACAAGTTCAAAATTAATGGACAAAAAACAAAACAATACAAGAATGGTGATTTTTGGAACTTGAAATAAAGCCCCAAATCAAATGGATTAACAACACTTAGGGTTCAACCCCTTACTTAGTGTGACGTTGATGGATAAGCGCAACTATAATAGAAGTACACATTTACATGGGTTCAGACCAGTCTTATCAATCCCGAATAGCGGCCGAGCCCAAAAACGCTATTGCGGCAGATAGCGGGAGGGCTGCTATCCAAAATTTTTATACAAGTTATATAATGTATAGCATATACTATATTGTTGAGAGGAGGCTGCCATGACTGAGACTGACCAGTGAGGAGAGAAAAATATAGTATACTATATTGTTCTATTGTATTTTAATTATGAAATTCCTAAAATGCCCCCACCAGAACCCTAACATTTACATTTTAAGGTTTTTTTTTTTTTGGAATATCGGCGATATCTCACTGCTATTGCCGCTATTTCCGCTGTGATTCCGGCCGCTACACTAAACCGCTCTACAACGGCGTGTCCCGTAGCGACCAGGGGCCGCTCCGCTATCCCACTATTGTGCGCTATTGACAACAATAGTTCACATAAAAGCAAAGACAAAATAAAGAATAAAACAGAAGTAGAGATGGGATCGTGGCCGGTAGCACCTTATATACTGGCACTCTTGTTAGATGATATACTGGCACTGATGAATAGCTACCCGTGATATGCCTAAAATCATAAACAGTGGTTACTTTCCTAAACACATCTACACAGAAATATTAGGAGTAAATTTACTTGTCTATTCTAGATAAGGATTCTCAAATATATTGCTTTTGAAGAGCAGAGCTGTAAAGGAGAAATAGGGGGTTGGGATAGAAGTCAACTAGTCGCTGTAGTATTCTCAACATTAAGGCATTAGTTTTGAATGACCTATCCCATTGAGATTCTGCAATTGTCAAATCCCATAAACTTGTGCCTCATATGGGATATTCATCCATATATTAATTTCACATAAAGGGAGAGGTATTCTGTTATGACGCCATCTTCTCTTTTTTTTCTTGAAAAAATACATATACAGAAACAACATAAGATTGGATGTTTATGCTGAAAGGAATATTTGTCATTGTCACATTCAAAATTCGAGAGTATGTATAGTGATGCTGTGTTAGCATACCTTATGTTTTTATGTTCTTGTGTGATCTTTTGAATTTATTTTTGCTTGATGTATTTGTCAGATCCCTCTCTTCTTCATGAAGGTAGTTTGTCCACATATACCATTAATGTATTCCTTGTTAATTCGGCGATGTGGGCCGTTCCTCATGGGTGATTGGTTGAAATGGGCATTGGTGAGTGTCATCCAATTTGTGATTGGGAAGCGTTTTTACATTGCAGCTGGCAGGGCTCTTAGAAATGGTTCAACAAACATGGATGTCCTGATTGCTGTGGGAACTACTGCCTCTTATGTTTATTCTGTTTGTGCTCTTCTATATGGTGCTCTTACTGGATTTTGGTCCCCAACTTACTTTGAAACAAGTGCTATGCTTATAACATTTGTGTTGTTGGGCAAGTATTTGGAATGCCTTGCTAAGGGAAAGACATCCGATGCCATCAAGAAATTAGTAGAACTTGCTCCCGCAACAGCTTTATTAGTTGTTAATGATAAAGGTGCATGTTACTTTCATTTTATGTGCCTTGTTTTCTTCTTAATAAAAAGGAGAATCATTTTTGGCTTTGATTATTTTATATTTAGGTTGAAATATCATCAGTGAAGGGTACTTCATTTTGTCATGTTCTAGATTTCATCAATTCATTGACAACAAGAGCTAAAAAGTATATTGATTTTCTAGGTGGTAAGTCTATTGAAGAAAGGGAAATTGACTCTTTGCTTGTGCAACCTGGTGACACATTGAAAGTTCTTCCTGGTTCGAAGCTTCCTGCTGATGGTATTGTTACTTGGGGCTCAAGTTATGTAAATGAAAGCATGGTAACCGGTGAATCTGTACCTGTTTTGAAGGAAGTGAATGCTTCTGTTATTGGGGGTACAATAAATTTGCATGGGGTCCTTCACATTCAAGCTACCAAAGTAGGATCTGACACAGTTTTGAGTCAGATAATTAGTTTGGTTGAGACAGCGCAGATGTCCAAAGCTCCCATTCAGAAGTTTGCTGATTATGTAAGTATTTTGGTCATGGTTGTTGACCTTTATGTTCTACTGGAGCTACTTTCATGGTGTATGCATTTATGCATAAAATAAAATTGCATTATTCTCTTTTATGATGAAGAAAGTTTTAGCTTGTGAAATGCTTCTGCTGTTCTGGAAGATGTTTCTTGTTTCAAGATGGTCTGCCACTTGACAGTTGACTGCCACTTAATTTCATTTTAAAAAATTACAATTCTTGTTATTGAGAATCTCAATTGTTGGTAAGTTAGATTTGCCTAGGTAGATCTTCATATAATATGGCTAATATGTGTGTGTGTGTGTGTGTATCATAGTTATCAATAGCGGTGGAGCGGAGCGGAGCGGAGCAGCGGCTGGCCGCTATTCTCCAAATAGTGGTGCTATTGCGTGCACCTGGGGTGGGAATGGGGTATTTTGGGGATTTCAGGCTTAAATTTGTCTGTTTCCTTTACTTTTGTTGCTATCTAGTTGTATGTTTTGCTTAAGCACTATGACGTTTTTATTATTAATTATGAATAGTTCATGAATTTTGAGTAATTTTTTAGCATTTATATATATAGTATTATAATATTTTATATATATATATAAAATATTATAATAGCGGCCATCCCGCTATGCACTATCCCGCTATAGCATTTTTGGGTTCGGCTGCTCCGCGCTGCTATCTGAGATTGATAACTATGATATATATTTCGTTAAACAAAACTTACAGAATTTAGCATGCCTCAGCTAACAAAAGACACATTGAGTAGCTAAGAGTATTGGGTCTGTTCTCGGCTGCTTTTTCTGTGAAATCCTCTGATTGCTGAAAATTGTGGTGTTCAGGAATCCACTTATGCTGTTTTTTGCGTGTTCATTGTTTTCTAAAAGTAGTTTTTTTTTGGGTTGATTTTATAACATTGAGTAGTTGCTTGGTCCATGTATGATTGAAGAAATATTAGATATGAACTCTGGTGCCATTCTCTTGGGTTGCAGGTAGCAAGCATATTTGTTCCGACAGTTGTTTCTCTGGCATTATTGACATTTTTGGGTTGGTAAGTTGGCGAATTGTTTATAGTTGATTTCTAATATGATTGGAATGCTTATTCCTAATTTTCTCTTAAAGTTTGGGTTTGTTATCTGTAGGTATATTGCTGGATCTATTGGAGCTTACCCAGAAGAATGGCTGCCAGAAAATGGAAATCACTTTGTTTTTGCCCTAATGTTCTCAATATCTGTAGTGGTGATTGCATGTCCCTGTGCACTTGGCTTGGCAACACCAACTGCTGTCATGGTGGCAACTGGGGTCGGGGCTAACAATGGAGTATTAATTAAAGGAGGAGATGCCTTGGAAAGGGCTCAGATGGTGAAGTATGTGATATTTGATAAAACAGGCACTCTAACTCAGGGAAAAGCTACCGTTACTACTGCCAAGGTATTCACTGGAATGCAACGTGGGGAATTTCTGACATTGGTGGCTTCTGCTGAGGTAAGTTCTGGTTTCTTATCCATTTTATCTATTCTTGTTGTCTATTTATTATACTGTCACATCACATATCTGGTTCAGAGCTTAGGTTCAGGGAAATTATAGATGACTTATATAGGATGTTTTCCACATTTCCTCCACTCTTCTTGTCACAGACAGCTTAACTTCTATGATAGTGTTATGCCTGCTGTCATGGTCTAAGAACAAGATTAGAGTGGTTTTATCATCTTGTTAGAATAACACATTTAACACATGTTAAATGTGTTTAGTGTGGCCTAATAGATGCTAACTAGATGATGACTCACATAGTGATCGTTTGTATTTATTACGTAGATACGCCTTGTACTATATATAGGTATCTCATGTAATTATCAAATATTCATTTCCAATACAACCTTTTTACATGGTATCAAGGGCTTAGGTTTTCCTTGATCCTATTTTCTCTTGTTTCTACCTTAGTAGCCTTCGTTTCCTTCCCCCTTTTTTTTTTCGCGTACAGTAACGCGTGAACATTACCCGGCACTGAGAGCCCATTTTTCTTCACAACCACAAGTCCAATCTCCGATCTGAGACCACAGCCAAACTCGCCTCCCTCGCGGCCAAAGATCGCCACCATCCGCCGCCTCACGCGCCCTCAGTCTTCGCAACACGCCGCGTCGCGACTAAGAAGCCATTTTTCTCCGCAACCGTGACTCATCTCTCCGATTTGCCACCACCGCTCGACCCGCCGCCTCGAGTTGACCCAACCGTCGGAAGCGAGTCCTCAACCGCAGCCGCACGCGCTCCCACGCGCGGCAAGTCTCTGGTGCGTGTACCCCACCCGCGCGCAGCCAAATCTTTTTTTTTTTTTTTTATGTCGTTTTCCGGCGAGACCTATCGTCCGTTCCCTACCACCAGGCGCCCCTGTCCAACAGTTACTCACCCTCAAAAACTCGAGGGTGATAGCTCCGATTCCGACGCTATGACGTTCACCAACGTCCCGATGATTACGTTTGAAAAACTGACCGTTGCTCGTCAGTCTACATCATCTGCTGCCGTTGCTCAGTCTAGTAATCCTGTAGCATTTGTGTCTCAGTCCTCCTCTCTTGGACCTTGGGTACTTGACTCAGGTGCCTCTGATCATATGACTGGTAACAAATCTTTTTTCTCTCGTTTGTCTTACTCTGATTCTTTGCCTTCTGTTACTATGGCGAATGGTTCTAAAATCAAAGTTCAAGGCCTTGGTCAAGTACAACCTCTTCCCAATCTTTCCTTAGATTCCGTGCTTTATGTTTCTGGTTGTCCTTTTAATTTAATTTCTATTAGCAAACTCACTCGCACCCTTGATTATTCAGTTCTCTTCGTTAATAATTCTGTTTATGTCCAGGAACGACGTACAGGACGAACGATTGGAACAGGACATGAGAATGGAGGATTATATCATCTTTCACAACCGGTAGCCTGTGTCTCTGCTGCTTATCAAACCCTTACACATCAACGTTTTGGTCACCCTAGTCTTAATAAAATGCGTCTTATGGTTCTTGGTTTTTCTAAGCTTTCATCTTTTGAATGTCAGTCATGTCAGTTAGGGAAGCATTCACGTCATACTTATAGTCAGCGAGTCAATAAAAGTGCTGCATCACCTTTTGCTTTGGTTCATTCTGATATTTTGGGTCCTCGTCGTATCTCTTCAGCTTTAGGATACTATTACTTTGTCACTTTCATTGACGATTTTTCTAGATGCACTTGGTTTTTTTTAATGAAAAATCGTTCTGATGTTTTTAATATCTTTCAAGGATTTTGTGCTGAAGTTCAAACTCAATTTGGTAATTCCATTAAATTTTACGCACTGATACTGCTCGTGAATATTTGTCTTCCCAGTTTCAATCGTTTTTGACTTCACAGGGAATTATTCACCAAACATCATGTGCTCGTACACCACAGCAGAACGGTGTTGCCGAAAGAAAAAATTGACATTTAGTTGAAACAGCACGCACCCTTCTCCTTCACCATAATGTCCCTCTTCGCTTCTGGGGTGATGCACTTCTTACGGCTTGCTATCTTATCAACCGCATGCCTTACTCTGTTCTTCAAGATCAGGTTCCATACACTCTCTTGTATACACAGCAGGATATCTATCCTGTTCCTCTTCGTGTCTTTGGTTGCACATGTTTTGTCCAAGACCTCACTCCAGGTAAAGATAAACTCTGCCAAATCTCTCAAATGTATTTTTCTGGGTTACTCACGTCTACAAAAAGGTTATTGTTGTTTTTGTCCTCAACTACAATGATACATTGTCTCGGCTGGCGTCACCTTTTTTGAGACTCGCCCATTCTTCTCCTCTTCTGCGGTACTTGATGTCAACTTCACTGACGATCTTCAAGATATCCCACGTATTGTTCCGGTACCTATTGTAGCATCTACTCCGCCTCCTTTACGCATTTACCAATGCATGGACACACCTCCAAATTGCATTCCTCCTTCCATTGATCCTCCAGTCTCATCTTCTGCTCCAACCGCCCCTCCGACTACGTTGCCTGCACCTGAACTTCCTATAGTTTTAAGGAAAGGTATTCGGTCATCTCGCAACCCTAATCCTCAATATGCTTGCACTTTAAATTATGATCGTTTATCTACATCCTATGTTTCCTTTGTTTCTGCTTTGGATTCTGTGTCTATTCCTAAGTCTACATGTGAAGCCATGATTGATCCCAATTGGCGTCAGACGATGTTGGAAGACATGGCAGTATTACATTCAAATGGCACTTGGGAAATTGTTCCCTTACCTCCTGACAAAACAACAGTGGGTTGTCGATGAGTTTATACAGTGAAGATTGGGTCAGATGGTCAGATTGACCGTTTCAAAGCCCATTTGGTGGCTAAAGGTTATACACAGATTTTTGGCCTAGATTATGGTGACACCTTTTCCCCAGTGGTGAAAATCACTTCTGTTCGTCTGTTTCTTGCTATGGCTGCCATTCATCATTGGCCTCTTCACCAGCTGGATATAAAAAATGCCCTCTTGCATGGTGAGTTGTAAGAAGAAGTTTATATGGACCAACCTCCAGGTTTTACTGTTCCTGGTGACTCCCTTCTTGTTTGCCGGCTCCGCCGTTCTCTCTATGGATTGAAACAGTCCCCTCATGCCTGGTTTGGACGGTTTAGCTCTGCCTTAATACAATTTGGCATGACCAGATGTGAAGCTGACCATTCTGTTTTCTCCATCCATTCTCCTACTAGCCGGTGTATCTTTCTTGTAGTGTATGTGGACGACATCGTCATTACTGGTGATGACACAAAAGGTATCCAGCGGGTCAAAGCCCATCTTTTCAAACAGTCTAACACAAAAGATTTGAGTCCTCTCAAATACTTCTTAAGGATTGAAATTGCCCAGTCCACTTCAGACATTGTCATTAACCAACGAAAATATGCTCTGGATATTCTCATTGAGACTAGTATGCTTGATTGTCGCCCTGCTGATACTCCTATAGATCCCAATGTCAAGCTTTTTCCGGGTCAGGGGGAGCCATTGAAAGACCTGGGAAGATACCGATGTCTTGTGGGCCGACTCAATTATCTCACGGTCACCAGACCTGATATTACCTTTGCAGTGAGTATTGTAAACCAGTTTTTGAATGCTCCTTGTGATAGCCATTGGAATGCAGTCATCTGTATTCTTCGATGCATAAAAAATGCACCATGGAAAGGACTATTATATGAAGATAAAGGCAATGCTAAAATCACTTTTTACTCAGATGCTGATTGGGCAGGATCATCATCAGATAGAAGATCCACTACTGGATATTGTGTTCTCATTGGAGGAAATATGATCTCATGGAGGAGCAAGAAGCAAAACATAGTTGTCTTATCCAGTAAGGAAGCTGAATACCGTGCTATGGCAGCAGTTGCAAAGGAGCTTGGATGGCTTAGGAATCTACTCCAACAGCTTAAATTAGGAAACTTTCAAGATACAACGCTTATCTGTGACAATCAAACTACACTTCATATTGCAACAAATCCGGTCTTCCATGAACGAACCTAGCACATAAAAATAAATTGTCACTATGTAAGAGAAAAAGTGCTCTCAAGAGAAATCTCTACAAACTTTGTCAAGTCTGAGGACCAGTTGGCTGATATGTTCACTAAGGCCCTTAGAGGCTCTCGAGTTGATCATATTTGTAATAAGCTGGGATCATATGACATATATGCTCCAGCTTGAGGGGGAGTGTTAGAATAATACATTTAACATGTGTTAAATGTGTTTAGTGTGGCCTAATAGATGCTGACTAGACGATGACTCACATAGTAATCATTTATATACGTAGATACGCCTTGTACTATATATAGGTATCTCATGTAATTATCAAATTTTCATTTCCAATACAACCTTTTTACACTTCTTATATGTTTTATTGTAAGAAAAATTCACTCTTCTATTTTAGAGAAGTGAATAATAAATTTATTTATTTGTTTTTATAATTCAGGCTAGCAGTGAACACCCACTGGCAAAAGCAATATTAGCATATGCACGCCATTTTCATTTCTTTGATGACTCTTCAGCAACTACTGGTACCCAGAATGATGCGAAGTCTGGGTGGCTTTTTGACGTCTCAGACTTCTCTGCTCTCCCAGGAAGAGGTGTCCAATGCTTTATAGATGGGAAGCGTATGTTGGTAGTGTCCTTTTACAATTTTAATATGCCTGTCTTGGTATCTAAATATTTTGGAATTGGCTTTAGTTATCAGAGGCATCATGTACTCAACAGGTTGGCAACAGGAAGCTGATGGTAGAAAATAGTGTAGATATTTCAACAGAAGTGGAAAATTTTGTGGTTGAGCTGGAACAAAGTGCGCAGACAGGGATACTAGTATCATATGATGATATATTAATTGGAGTTTTGGGAGTTGCAGACCCACTAAAGAGAGAAGCTTCTGTGGTTATAGAGGGCCTCCAGAAAATGGGTGTCGTACCGATTATGGTTACAGGAGATAACTGGAGAACAGCTCGTGCTGTTGCCAAGGAGGTCTGTATATATTTGCATCATTTTTTTTTATTTTTTATTTTTGGCTATTAAAGCCTAGTTTTGTGATAACTTTTATTGTTTGTTCTCAAAGGTTGTGCTTCTAGTATCAACATTCAACATCTGGACTCTTGCTTGTGTGTAGTAGGACAATTAAATTGAATAGTGGACTGGCATGATTAAGATCAATAGATGAAAGAAAAACATGATTTGATCTATAATCTGGCCCGCGTATTTGCAAGCAGGCTTACCATTGATTTCTTATTGATAACTACAATAGTAACAGTTGAAAGAAGTGGTATAATTTTAAATTTATTATCATTCATTAGCAGTTTCTTGAGGTCTCTACTGGGAATGATTGCTAATCAATGATCCAGGTAATGAAAAATCAGTACTTATGTATAGGCAAGTTGCAGCATACATTTTATGGAATAGAAATTGATGTCATTTGTCAAACTTGTGATAACAAACATATTGCATGACAGGTTGGCATCCAAGATGTTAGGGCAGAGGTGATGCCTGCGGGAAAAGCCGACATTGTTCATTCATTCCAAAAGGATGGAAGCATAGTTGCAATGGTGGGTGATGGTATCAATGACTCTCCTGCATTAGCTGCTGCTGATGTTGGCATGGCAATTGGGGCTGGAACTGATGTTGCAATAGAAGCTGCCGACTTTGTTCTAATGAGAAATAACTTGGAAGATGTGATCACAGCCATCCATCTTTCCCGGAAAACTTTTTCTCGTATTAGATTGAATTACGTATTCGCGATGGCTTACAATGTTGTTGCTATACCAGTTGCTGCTGGGGTTTTATATCCTTCACTGGGGATCAAGCTGCCACCATGGGTTTCTGGTGCATGCATGGCTCTTTCTTCTGTAAGTGTTGTATGCTCTTCTTTGCTTCTTAAAAGATACAGAAGACCCAAACTTACTACAGTACTTGAAATAATGGTAGAATAACAAGAAAGGAATGAAAATAATAGGTTTTAGCCTCTGAAGGTGTAAATGACTTTGATAGGAACTTGTAATTCCAGTATAGTGGATGTACGTACCTTCAGTTCGTGCACCCCTATGGTGTGGTGTTGTAATGGTAGCTGCTAATTAATTGTAAACATTTGTGGTTTGTAATTGGTGTAGCAGTGTAGGCTCTCTTCCCTCTTAACACGCACAAGTTCACCTAGCATAAGCGTAGCAATATATTTGCTAGTATTCATGATTTGATTAAATAGAGATTGGGAGTTAATTTTCAAACATTAATTAATATAGGGAAAGTAATAGCTGCGCTGCGCCAATTGGTTAGCAAACTGGAGTTTATTTGTGCATTCTATCCCCATACAGTCCTTCAATCTTGAAGGGGGAGCATAGTTCTCAGTTTTGATATGATAACTTAATTGTGCATTCTAGTTGTTAGGGGGGGATTCTTCTCATTGTATGACTTGATCATAAAATAAATAAATATCAAAACTTGAATAAAATCATCCTCAATTAATCAATCAAATATTTTGAAAAGGGTCATATGAAGCACTGTCTAGTTTATTAATAATCTTATTTTCTCTTGCTTATATGCATGATTTTGAGAGAGAGAGGTAGAGAGTTTTTCTTAGGGGTAACAAACATTTTGGTCCTTGAAAGTGTAACTTGTTGTCACTTAGGTCCCTGAATCCTTCGAAATTCCAAATTGATCCTCCAATGTGTAAAACATTAGTTACATTAGTTTTTGCCATTAGATCAATTTGTTAATTCTGTGACTTGTGATTGCGAGTCACGTTTTTTGCCACCATGGATGCTTAGCTGTCAAAATTTTGAATCACTATCAATAAATTTCAGCACCATTCAACACCATCCTTGGAGCATCTCCAACGCTCACCACTACACCATTCCTTAGCCGTTTTACAAATCCAGAAAAATCAAATAATTCCAAAACTAATCAAACTAATTCCAGAATTAATAAATCATCTTGAAAAATTAAACTAATTCCAGAACAAATCATGAAAAATCAAACCCTTCAGTAGAGCATCGCCGTACTGCCGTCGTACCATCGTCGTATCGTCTCCAACACGGAGCATCGTCGCCGTCTATGCTTGCGAACATGCAGAGGGGAAACAGATCCAGAGGAGGGAGATCCAGAGCTCTATCAGAGATTGGGGGAGATCTTAAACAATTGGTCTATGAGAGATGAGGGAGATTAGGGGGAGATCTGGGAGAGCTAAGGGAGATCGATTTGTGATAGAGATGATGGAGTTGTGCCTCTGCCGTGCGTTTACTAGCCGACGAATTAAGAGAGTTGCTGGCATTTACTAGCCGGTGATGAGTGAGAAAGGTGAGATTTTTTGAGTGACGTTATCCTTCTGAACCCGAAGAAGAGGGCCAGCCAGTCCAGAAGGTCCATGTGTGGTCGCCATTGCCCGAACGGAGGACGCCGGAGGTTTCCTACTACCCAGAGTGCGGCGGCGAGGAGGTTCTTGAGGAGGAGGATGTTGTAGGGCTCGCCATCCTGGGGAGGAGTGGCGGACGGCTCTGGCAGCACAAGAAAGCCAAGTGTTGTACAACAGCAGGAGGTGCTACGCAACGATGGTAGGACTGCACACCGTTGTTATTAGGGGAAGACTTATCCTTGGCTTGGAGGACCGGACTGTGCAGGTCAGGGCTTTGACCATTTTCTTCACTTGGAGTGGTATGAGGTTTGAGTATGTGATTCAAATTTTTGACAGCTAAGCATCCATGTGGAAGAAAACGTGACACGCAATCACAAGTCACGAAGTTAATAAACTGATCTAACGGCAGTGACTAATGTGACTAATGGTTTACACATTGGAGGATCAATATGGAATTTCGAAGGATTTAGGGACCTAAATGACAGCGAGTTACACTTTCAATGACCAAAATGGCTGTTACCCCGTTTTTCTTATGCAAGGCTAGTGGCAGGCCTATGTGCAGCTCAGGTGTGCACATATATCCACTGAGTTTTTTAAAATCTCACTTAACTCCTTGTAAAATTTCTATTTTGACTCCTCTGATTTTACAGTTTTGTACCCACTGCCCACAATTGCACCGTTTCTCTCATCTCACTCACCCAAATTGGTCCCTGACAAAAACATAAAAACCTATTTAGCCCTGAGAAATGTAAAATATCAATTTGGTTATAAAAAATCTCAAATTTTGCTCAAATTAGTCATTTTTAGGATATTTTTTAGGGACGTTTTAATTTGTATAATAGACTAATTTGACCGATATTTAAGACTATTAAGGACAAAATTGATATTTTTTTTTCATTTCTCAGGACCAAATAGGCCTATGTGTTTATTGTGAGTGACCAATTTTGCTCTTTATTCTTTTTATTTATAAACAAGAAACATAAAAGTCATTTAATTGTTATTTTGAAAATTGGAAATAAGACCCACTATGGGTACCTAACATAGTGAGATTTGATAGTACCTAATTTATTGTTAATTTTATTTTTTGTCATTATCTTTGTTTTTAAATTGTAGGAGATAATGAACATGTTTTTGAAGAGGAGATTATCATCAAATGGGCAACAATTTGTGAAATCAAGTTTCCAACAACATATTGAAATTAATTTAAAAGAGTTGTCATCAGATCCAGGAAAACAAATTAAAATACCGGCATATTATCCTAATGATCGAGAAAATATACAAAGAACGTATTTACAAAAAGGAAAAAATAATAATTATTAATTGATGTTAAATAATTTTTCCCCACTAACCTAGGGTCCTAGATACGCCAGTGACAAAGTCCCATTATGATTGGTTATAGAACTCGCTAATTATATTTGGGAAAAAAAAAGTGGCATCTTTTTCTACATAATAGGACTAGTATTTGACCAATGGCACAAGTTAGACGTTGATAATGTCTTTAGGCTATGATTATTAAGAAAAATAAAAATATTTTATTAATAATATCAAAATTCATTTTAACGAAGTCAATGCTTTCATTAACTATTTTCTAAAAAAATTATAACTATAGTCTATAAACAAAAGAAAACTAGAAAATTTTATAATTAATATAAATTTATATTAAAAAAATTCAACTAAAGTTTAATCTCTATTATAATAAGTTAGACATTAATATACTTTCGTGTAAAATATTCAATCACCGTGTGGTATACTTTTACTCAGTAATTCAAATATTATTTTTTTTTTCATATAATTTAATATACTTTTCAAAAAATTCAAATAAATTGTAGTTTATATCACAGTAAATAATTTAGACATTAACATACTCACGTGTAAAATGTTAAATCCATTGTGATATAATTTAGCATTGTAATTTAAATATTAACATACTTTCATGTAAATATCAACATACTTTCATATAAAATATTCATCATTATGTAGTATATTTTCACTCTTAAGTTATCGTGATTTTATTTATATCTTCAATATCTTCGATCTTAGTGCTTTTTGATGTAAAACTCTCATATTTATCCAACGTTAATATCTGTCTCTAAATTTTAACATGTTTTCATATATATATTTTTTATCTTTACATAAGATATATATTTAACTAGTTATTTATATGTTCATAACACTTTTTCAGTGATAAGAGGGCATCTAAATCCATAACACTTTTTCAAAGAAAAATTTAACAACTAAATTATTAGTGTTATTAGTTTAAGAGAGAGAATATTGTGTTGTGTTGTGATATTATTATTTGGGGGAAAAGAAAGGATTCCTTTCCTTTTAACAGAATCTAATAGTTCGCTTGATTAAGATGATTTTAGGGAGAAGGATTTTACAGGGAAAAATTTTAGGGTCAAAATGCCTTTTTTCTTTAAGGGTTTGTATGGTCCGAATGAGGAGAGGGCAGGGCAGGGAGATGACCTAAGGATGAGCACAGCTCGATCAAATCCGGTGAGCCAACTCAGCCCGAACCATCAAGTTTGGGTTTGACCTTGTCTCCCAATAAATAAGGACAAAGTATGGTCTCATTTTATACTTTGACAAAGTTAGGGATGAGTTCACAATAACCTTCAGTTTACCCAACTCACCACATCTATGACTTTTAGTTTTGAAATAAAATTATGATAAGGGAAAATACATAGCTTATGCTAAAAGAAATTCTAATGGTTGTGATATACATACTAATTATTTGAACTAATTTTCTTTTGGATATTAATATGTGATAGTTCTATTATTTTATTTAGTTTATGCCTCAAGTTAACCCGATTCCATCCTACTTAGATCCTATCCTAATTAAACCTTGTATCATCAGGTTTTTCGGGTTTAGGGTTAGGTTAGGGGCCAATAATTTGTACTGCATCAAAATTTAGCACTAGGTAAAGAACAAGTTATAAGAACACGTATAACTTGTTCTAACTCATCTCATTTTCTTCCCTAGATGACCCTCTTTTTGTTTGATTCATAGGGCAGGAGAGGGTTTTGATGGAGAAAAAAAAGATAATTTGCTTTTCATACCCTTATAACTTTTAGTGTTATATTTTATGTAAGAATATTTTAGTAAATGCATTTAAAATTTTAAAAATCTATATTTTCTCACCTTCAAATCCTCCCAATATTGGAGGAAATCAAAATTGAGTTCAGGTGTATTTTGCTTTCATTCCCTTTCCTCCAACCCACTCTAAAAAATCAAAACAAACAACAAAGATTTAAAATAATTTCTTCCTCACCTTCGTTTTTCTCCGATCAAACACCGTGTATGAGGAATGCTTTTAAGGTGCACTTTTTCTTTCATTTGGTGTGTGATGAAAAAGAGAGAGAGGGAAAAAAAATATGGGTATCATGTGATAAAACATTTTTCGCTCACATGAGAAAAAAAATAGGGCAATATAAGTCTACTATCTATTTATCTACTATCTATTTAAGCAGACAATAGGCCGGTAAAAAGATAAAACTAGACTTACTATCTATTTATCTACTATCTATTTAAGCAGACAATAGGCCGGTAAAAAGATAAAACTAGACTACTATATTTTTGTCACTTATTATTTTAAAGGGACAAATAGATCAATCTAAATAAAAATAAATAAAAATAAAAATTAAATCTACATAAAAAATTAATTTTTTCTATCTACTTTTAACTTTTTCTCTCCCACCTTTTACTTTTTTTTCTCTCTTCTCTCTTTTCTTTTCTATCACGTACGTGACTTTTCTCTTTCTCCCTCTTTTTTTTTTTTTCTCTTTCTCTCATTTCTCTTTCTCTTTATCTTTCTCTCTTTCTTTCTTTCTTTCTTTCTTCAAAATAAATATAATGAAACCATTTTAATTTTTCTATTTTATTTATATTTATATTTTTTATTAACATTATTTAATTTCATATTTTATATTTTTATATTTTATTATTATAATTTTTTTATTATTTATAAATAATTATTTTCATTTAAAGTCTCAATAAGAAAACATTACATATTGTCAATATAATTTTATCGTCTTTGATCACGTATCAAAATTTATAAATATATTTTTTATATATTTTTTATAGATGATTATTTTACTTTTGATTCTTAACAGGAGGAAACATTACATACTATCGGTATAAATAATTATTTTTCTTTTGGGTATAGACGGAGAAACATAAAATGTTATCGGCATAACATAAAAATTTATAAATATCTTTTTTATATATTATTTATATAAGATTATTTTACTTTTGATTCTTAACGAGAGAAAACATTACATACTATCGGTATAAATGATTATTTTTCTTTTGGGTCCAAACGGAGAAACATAAAATATTTATTTTTTATACCAGTGTAAACGTCTTTATTATTTATAAATGATAATTTTGTTTCTTAGTATCTATAGGGAACCATTCCATGTTGTCAGTATAATTTTATCATTTTTAAACACATATCAAATATATAAATGTTTTTATAATTTATAAATGATTATTTTGCTTTTTAGTACATATGGGGAATCAATACATGTTGTGGGTGCAATTTTATAGTCTTTTAACACATATCAAATTAATAAATATTTTTATCATTTGCAAATGATTATTTTGTTTTTTAATACTTACGGGAAACATTATATGTCGTGGGTGTAATTTTATTGTGTTTGAGCACATCAAATTTGTAAATGTCTTTATCATTTGTAAATAATTATTTTACTTTTTAATTCTTACGGAAAAACATTACATGTTGTCGGTGTAATTATATTATAAATGATAATTTTGCTTCTTAGTTTCTACGAGAAAACATTACATTTTGTCAGTATAGTTTTATCATCTTTAAACACATATCAAATATATAAATATTTATATAATTTATAAATGATTATTTTATTTTTTAGTCCATATGGGGAAGCATTATATGTTGTGGGTACAATTTTATAGTCTTTTAACACATCAAATTAATAAATATTTTTATCATTTGTAAATGATTATTTTGTTTTTCAGTCCTTACGGGGAAACATTACATGTCGTGAATGTAATTTTATCGTGTTTGAACACATATCAAATTTACAAATATCTTTATTATTTATAAATAATTATTTTGCTTTTTAGTCCTTACGGGAAAACATTACATGTTGTCGGTGTAATTTTATTATAAATAATTATTTTGCTTTTTAGTCCTTAATGGGAAACATTACATGTTGTCAGTGTAATTTTATTATAAATGATTATTTTGCTTTTTAGTCCTTACGAAAAAACATTACATGTTCTGTTGTAATTTTATCATCATTAGACACATATTAAATTTATAAATGTATTTATTATTTATAAATATATTTAATTTAGCTTTGATATTGTTTTATGGCTATTAATGCATAGAGGTGGTTCAGAAAGATGATATTAAAATTGGTATAAGGACCATCGTATTAAGATATTTGTCAGGTCAAAAAATATAGCAACTGATATTTAATTTTAATTGATGCATGTAAATGCTTTAGAAACATTCATTGCAACCAACACGACGTGACCCGTGCATGTGCATGGGTATTCTACTAGTTATGAATGAAAAGACTAAAATATTCCTGTTTAAATAGCCTCTTTTTATATTCTTTCTAACATAATAAAAGTGAATTCACTCGTTATTAATTTTCATCATTTTTCTGTTCATTAACAAAAAGAATGGTTCCCCTAAAAAATAGCCAAAAACGATTTTTTTTAACCTTACACAGATTAAAAATTATTAAATACTTACTTTTTTCTTATTAATTACAAATTTTCCTATTTGGTGGAAAGAGAGAGATTACCGTCCTGATTTCTGTTTCGGGGAGGCGGCCCCCTCCTGAACCACCGCTGCGAGTGAGGATGGCAGATCCAGAAGAAAAACCTCCGCTACATAAACTGTCACTTCCCATACCACATATTCCATCGGAGGTTCCCCTTCCATCAGACCATGCTCAAACGCTTTGGCTTCCCTCCCATCTGGCCGCTCCTCCACCTCCCATGCTGGTGCTCCTCTGCCCACCTCTAAAACTGCCATGGAAGTGCCACACTCTGATTCAAAGGTTTCCTAGAAACTCTATTTATGTTAATCTTGTTGTTGATGTTGGTTTGCTCTGTTTGCTTTCCCTAAATCCGGATTGGAGTAAATTTGTAGCCATGGTGTTTGATAAAATGCCTCTGAAGGGTTTTGCATCTTGGATCTTAGTTATAGGTCTTATTGGACATTCCATAGGGGGTTCAGAGACTTCTGAGGTTAACACTCACAGTGTCCTAGCAAAATATCAATCAAATTCTGAACAATGGAGAAAACTGGACAATTTCGAGACTAATGATAGTCGAATTGTGCATGCATAGTTTCAAAAATAAGCCGTAACTGGATTGGAGAAAAGACTGTGGACTCTCGCTCATCTATTGCCAGTAATCGTGTGCGAATGAGATTGATAGGATGGATGTTAGGATGTTGGAGTTGGCTTGGTTATGTCCTCAGAATTTATGTTCAACTTATGTGTTATGTCGCTGATGTCTTTGTATGCTTTGCTCTTAGAGTTATCTCTAGGCCGTGGATGGGGAATGCCCTGACATTCTATGTTAATAACTCTTTGGTAGAGTTTGATAGGTGAAAAGTTCATGTAGTTGTTCACACTTTGTTAGGGTGGCTACATATATCACTATCTTCTAAAATTGTGATGAAGTTACCAGATGTATTGCTCTTGATTATTAATGGAATGAATTAGCCTTATTTTTATAAAAAATATATATTTAATCATTTTTAACATGTACAAGGTTGCATATGCACAAATATTAGAAAAAGCGAATATAAAATTCACTCGTTTTCCCCCATTTTTTCTACCTATTTTCGTTCTTCATTTTCTTTTTCTTTCTTTGTATTCCAAATAAATACTAAATGTCAACAGCTTCTAAGTTGATAAAAAAAGGAATATATATTAGAGGAAGAGGTAGGGATGTATGTATCCAATCCAAGTGAGACTATTCACTTATGTACGGTCAACAAAGACTTGGCTTGCAAACAGTAGTCTCCAATCTACACCACTGTCTCCTCGTAGATCCGATTGACACAGACTTTGCTTTCAGTAAAAGCACGTGGGCTCTCAATTTCAATTTCTATTATTATTATAGCATATGATATGAAGTACTATTGTTAAAACAATTTGGGATCAAATTTTACTTATTTTTTGGTCAAACTCTTGATTAGTTAGGGCCCTTTTTTCCTGGACACTAGAATGGGGTCAAAGACTTTTGGACAAAAAAAAGTATCTATATTAAGGATATATAGCAAAAACTCGTTTATCTATTTTTTCGTTAAAACTATTTTCTTAAAAAAAAAAAAACTTAATTAATTTTCTCTGTCGTACTTTGCACGGGTTCTCTGAACAGTAAAATATCCATAAACATAAAATGAACAAGGTTTGGTGGGTGGGTGGCTAGAGCACATAGATAGCTCCTATCATTTTCAACTTTATAGTACACATTTTTCTAACCATGAGATGAACGCTAAGACCCCCTCAATACCTCCCTCAATAGCTCCGACATAACAAACAAGAAGGAGTCCTATAAGTGATGCTAGCCCTGATTTTCATTTCGTCACACGTTATTTCCTGGAAGCACACCAATCTTTGGCTTCAAGTTTCTTCCCTCCCCTGTCCCTATCAAAGAATAGTCAAAATTGGACATTTTTACTTTGACCATGACAATTGACTAGGCCACACACACTATGTGCATACATAATAGAAACAACCTTCAATTCATTGTTTAAATTAAAAGACTATGTCATATAGTTGAGGACTGATCACTGATCCCCTAACCTTTCCTTTCCCACCTACTTCCAAATTTCCTATCCAAACCCACATGAGGGATACCATGACTGCTTCTACTGACCAGTGGATGCAGCAGTTCTATGATCAACAACCTCCACTCGAAAAGGTCGACCCAATGCACGAAGCTCCCGCCAGGTGGGATCAGGGGAGGGTAGACGTCGACAATCTTACCCCTGCAAGCGGAGAGACAACAAATCCTACTACTCTTACCATGGCATCAGAGACCACGATTTTGAGCTCAACTAATTCATACACTAGCAATATTGGCCAGTTGACTCCAAAGGGTAATGTATCCAAACCAATAAGAAGAAGGTCTAGAGCTTCTAAGAGGACTCCAACAACACTCCTCAATGCTAATACCACTAATTTTAGGGCACTAGTGCAACAATTCACAGGCTGTCCTAGCACAACCTTGTCATCATCATCATCAACATCGCTAGGGGTTCATAAAGGACCTATTACCTTGAACTTTCAACAAGGAAGCAAACATGTTCACCATGATCACCACCACACAACTAGAGTAACTCCACAATTTAGTAGCACAAGTTACAATCAAGTTCATCAAGTTCCTGCCCCATTTCCATGGAAGAAGGAACCGGATCAATTGCTTCAGCAGCAGCAACAGAATGGTTACTCGTTTGATCACTGTGTGAAGAGTAGCAGTAATAATTTTGTTCCAAATTCAGGTAACTCATCATCAAGGCCTAGCAGCACTAGCAATATGGATGTCTCTGATGGATTGCTTCTTGTGGATAATGATTTTAGTTTGCATGATCTAGCTGTGAATGCCTTCTCCAATGACGGTTTTCAAGAGTGAATTATATATATAGTTGTATTTTTATGTGATGAAAATGTTTAATTATTATAAAGGTTTCATTTGTTGAATCCTGTTTAGATTAGATGACAAAGTGGACTTTGATATATTCAGTTCATTGTTGTATGCTTCCTATTAGAACAATAATTCATAAGGTTTATATGCTTTAATATCTTTATTAAATTCAATTTGGTTTCCATCTGTCTTTTCCTCAGGTTGAAATGTACCCTCATTTTTTTTTTAATTCCTTTGCGCCTAATAAAAACATAATATCTCAATATTAATTTTTTTTTTTGAAAATTAACATTCTGTTTTTTAGTTGATAAGGGAATAAGAAAAGGATAAGTGATTTCAATCCCTTTTGCTAATGCTGAATTCCCTTGATTAAATTGTTCTCCATTTTCTTCCTGTTCATATTCTTCTTTTGCATGTGAACAGAGCTGCTATTCCTGCCACCATATTTACATTTGCTATTTGTGTTTACAACAATTCTATTCAGTAAAAAATGTTTTTAAAAGTAGTTATTTATCATTTCAATTAATCATAATATTTCATTCGGTTTTTATAAAAATGTGTTTAACTAGTTTATAATGTTAGAATATTTTTTTCTAGTAATTCTTGTGGGCTACGATCAATTATTATTTTGGTTTGCATAAAACAAGTTAATTCTGATCTATGTGAGAGACAGTGTAGGCCTTAATCTTCTTTAGGCCCATGATGAGAGGGCTTAGGGTTAATATAAATACTTTGGCTATGTCTCATTTGCCATCACGAGACATTACGTTACCGAATTACTCAATGTTCAACAAATTCTGATTATGTCTTTGATAAGTAATGTCTCCATCGATATTCTAATTTCATATAACAGACCATGTTTATGCTTAAATATAATACTAGTATGCTATGATCAAAACAAATTCATGTAGTCGAGATAATCACGCATTCAGCAGTTACACGATTTTAGAATTCCAATTTTATAAAACAAGTCCAAAACACAAAGTCAAAATATCGACCGTCTAATTTTGATCAGGCAATCTAGATTCACAATATTGTGATCGCGTAATTGCAGGCAATCCATATCAGGTTGGTCTTGCGGTTGGAAACCAAAATACTTAACTCCAGTTTTATTAATGTGTACACACGATAATCAAACCTTCGAAATAGAGCAACAATTCAAGAGGAATAATTTATCCTAATTTTTTACCAATTAAGTTGTTGAATTGAAATCACACAACCCTAATAAAGTAATATTTGATCATGTACTTAGTTCATCTACTTTCGCAAAACTCGTGCTAACGAATTAGGGGTTTCTGTATTGTTAGCCTTCTTTTTAAATTTTTTTATTTATGTAACAACTTAACTGAATCATGTACTGGTGAGGGAAGTGTTCTAAGCATGATTAATTCAAATCTTGGGGTTGTATAAACTAGGGAAGAAGAAGATGAAATGTGAAAGAGATAAATAGACTTTTTATGCTTCCTCCAATGATTGTTCAAGCTGTTTTTAATTTTTTCGAGAAGTACTGCTTCGCGGTACCAAATGCTCATCGAAACCAAAGTGTGATTTTAATAGGGATATTTTAGGAATGTTAGTATTAAATAAGATAAATTTGGTTAAATTTACTTATATTTGAGACCAAAATATATAAAGTTTTTGTTGCTTATAATTGAGACCGGAGGAAATACTCAATTGTTGAATATGATGGTTCTTCAAAAGAAGTGACGGAGTGTTGGTCACCGGGACCAGCATGAGTGAGAAGAGAACAGGGTGGATCGGAACTTGGAAGGAAATGGTGGGCTAGTTTTGGCTGCATCTGCGTAATGAAAGACTTTGAACAAAGTCTATCCTTATCCTTTTCTGTTTATTACCGGGTTAATTAATTTAATATCTGTGCGTGTACAATATTGACGATGTTATTATTATATTAGATATAGATATAGAAGAAACAGGGCACAATCATAGGTATCCAACAAAAGTAATTAATTTAGTCAAAAAAAAAAGTAATTAATGACTGTACCAAGAATGTAAAAATAAATTATTGTACCCGAAAAAAAATGTAAAAATGAATTATGATCTATATAATACCTTTCATTAATATTTTCGATAATATTATTGAAAGTTATTTCCGATAATATATAATACCAATGGGTTGGGCCTAACGAAAGGGTTAGTCCCCCATAACATGACAAAGTAAGGTCCAAATCCTCACAGGAAGAGGTTCTTATACTCCCTCTGTACCAATATATATATCACATTTAAAACAACAAAAATTGTCCCAAAATATATGTCATTTTCTATTTTTAATATAATATTAAATGATTTCTGTCAATTTTACGCCTAATATTAAATGTTTTCTGTCAATATCACGTAATATTAAATGTTTTCTATTAAGGTTAATCTGGTGAAATTGTTGTTCTCTTTTTTTCATTTATTGTTTTTTCTTAAACTGTGTGATTTAATCAAGTATGACATATATAATTCTGACGTGCCTTCCTCTGTTGGAGGAGACCTGGGAAACAAAAAAAATATTTCCGGTAATTGTCTATTTGGTGTTTCTTATCAAAATAAATAATGTTTTATGTGTTTTTATAATTTTAAAATAGAAAAAATGGCGACGTCAAAGAAAGAATTAAAAGTATGTTTTGCATTCATTGGCTATCTAGATTCTCTGATCGTGGCTGAAAATGAATCCTCAAGGGATTGCCAGACATAACAGAAATTATTTCAAGTTTCTTGGATCATAGATGGAGCATCCTGACTTCAATAATCAAGTCCAGCATTCGCATTCGTGCGATATCTTCAAATTAATTGGAACGAAAATATTGCAAACATTACTGCCAACTTGAAATTGTGGAACAAGGGTGTTTTTGGAAATATATTCCAAAGAAAGCAACGCATTTTAAAATGCTTAGAAGATATAGTTTGAGTTCTTATGACGGAAGAAAATGGCAGACTAAATTCTCTGAGAAATTATTTATGGAAGGAATATAATGACATTATCTGTCAAAATGAAAATTTCTGGTTTCAACAAGCAAGAAGATAAAATAGGGAGTATAGCGGATCTCCCTTTTTTTTTTTTTTGAAAGGAGATAACTTATGTCATTTCTCTTAAAATAAAGTCTTCAATACAACGTGATATCTCATAAAAAATATGAGAGCTAGCAGTATATGTAGCTACCCCTGCTAAGGTATGAGCAACTACATTTGTCTCTCTCCTAGCGAACTCTACCGAAGAGTTGGATAAAAATAAAGATAAACTATGCCGACAGTCTTCTATAATAGCTCCAAATTCAGAAAAATCTTCTCAGCTTCTGTTGATGCTATCCACCACAATCTTAGCGTCTAGTTCGAAAATAACATTAGAGTAACCCAGACCCTTAATCCAATTTATAGCTATAAGAAGGCCCAGAGCTTCTCCTTCATGGACCTCAACGCAAAAAGGAAAACATTTTGCCATAGCTTTCAAAAAAACTCCCTGATGATTTCGGAGACAGATTCCAACACCCATCACATTCTGATTGATCTTGAAAGCAGCATCGATATTACACTTAATCTTTCCTGCACTTGGTTTCTTCCCGCCCTACTCATGTTGACGGCGAGACTGGACTACATGAGTTTGTTGTGCTGTTTGTGCCTGCTGCATCAAAGCTTTTGCCCGGTTGTAGTTATCAAGAATAACATTAGCTCTTGTCGTCACCTGTGTTATTGTTTCCTGTTTTTTTCCCATAAGAGCTGGTTCCTGCTTAACCAGAGGCTCCATAGTGGATCTCACTTGGTGATCGTAATACTCATTATATCCATCAATCAAATACTCATTATATCCATCAATCAATTTTTATTTTTTTTGAGATACCATCAATCAACTCTTAGTAGAAGAAGGCGAAATAAAATTTCTGCCAGGCAGAATGCTGAAAGATATTGGTTAAAAAGACTAATTTGGCTGATATTTGAAATTTTTTAGGACCAAATCGATGCCTTTTCTTTTGTCTAAATACTTAGGCTCTGTTTCGTGAAACCAATCCGTTAGCTTACAGCGGATAAGCTCATAGCAGGCGTTTGGTAATCACTAGTTTATTGCGTTTTTCATATGCTACTTGAGTAGCGTTTAAACTTATAGCATATCATATTTTTCTTTCATTTTTACGCCATTTTATTTCAATTAAAATCCCTGTTTATCCTCTATTATATAAAGTAAAAAAAATATTAACTCTTACAATCTCTCACATTTATTAAAATGTTTTTTTTTGTCATTTTGTATTTATCAGATAGTTCAACCATTAATTTTACCAAATACTTTAATTTAATCTGTTATTTTATTCACTTTAGTTATCCGTTATAAGTTTATCCGCTATTCACTATCTGTTATCTTATTCGCTATCAGTTACTTTAAAAAAAAAAGAGTTTTAAACCAGTAATGATATAACAAGATAAGCTTAAAAAAGCTCTACACCGTGAGAGGGTAGTTCTCTTACAAAATACATACAAAAACGCATGTGATTTTTGTTAATATTTATAGCAGATAAACTTATTTGAATTGGTGCAGTACTCAACCTTAATTAACCCAAAAATCTTTAATGGGCAATTTCATTTTAGATTCCGGAAAGCTTTTAGTTTCCTTTTTTTTTTATGACCAAGCTTTTTGTTCTGGTATATTTCAATGAACTCTAGAAAAATATTCCTATGATTTTCGAAAATTATTCTTTTAACCTTCTGAGGAAAAGTTTTAGGCTTTTTCCTATATTATAAAATTTTATAAACATTTTTTAAGAGAAAAGTTTTTTTCTTAATTATTGAAGAAAAAACTTAAAGATTAATATTTTAATATATTTATAATTGGTGATATATCTACATACAATATTAAGCATTGATTTTTTATTGATAATTGAATTTCCGTTGGCTTTTAATGTTTAACATATTAAATGTTTCAATTTTTTTGTCAAGTTTACAAGTTTAAAATCATAAAGTTTCAATCAAAAAATAAATAAATAATAAAGAATGGGCTTAATTGTCAATGTGGGCTACTGCACATCATTTAGGCTGTTGTTATGTACTGTCTATATAACACCTCGACTCTTATCAGGAGACTATTAGCTATTAATACTTTGATACTTGTTATAGTACCCTTATTAATTTAAGAAAACGTGGAGAAATAAAAAAAAAACAAGTGGACAACTTTACAAGTAAGGCTTTAATAGGATTAAAGTATAATATTATATTTCTGTCAAAAAAAAAAGTATAATATTATATTGGTTTGATTCAGACAAGCCATAAATACGACTACAGAGTTTATTATCAAGAAACTTGTACTACTATAACTAAGACAACGACCCGGCCGTGATTTCTAATATATCCTTGACGCTACTGAATACCATCGAGCAGCTCCGGAACTTCCTTACTAGTTTTAAATAAGTACAAGCTATCTAAAACAAATAAAAAAAGGATGGGATAAAAATCCTAGGGAGTCGTCAGCGGATCCCTAATTATGACTAATGGTTTAAGTTCAAGAAATATAGACATTTAAGTTCAGTATAATAGTCCATCATCCATTTAGTGCAACTATTGGTCTAATTAACATTGAACAAGGAATATACGCTGCCAGACCTTACTGAAAAAGTAAGAAATATGATATAAAAAAAATAAGAGTTTAATAGACGTGTATTTTGTTAGTTTAAATTAGTTTTATACCAATATTCAAGGAGAATCGATATATTACTACATCAGCTCATTTTATAATAACTATATTTTAAAATTAACTGTAAAATAATAAATTTTTATTATACGTTAGTGTAAAACTGGTTTGTACTTACTGGTTTTTTTTCCTAAAAAAATACAGAAAAAAAAAAGAGAAAAAAAGAGAGTGAAATAAAATTAAGATGGATTGACAGAACACGAATAACCCTATTCCGAATTGTAAATACCATTCTAATTCTAATTCCGTGATATTCCTCTCCCAAACAATACTTCAACAGTAACACCATTCCCATTCCCATTCCCATTCCCTCCCCTTTCTCCCTCTCACACTCATTCTCCGTCGCCGTCACTCCATTCCCAACACCGTTACAATGCAAACAATTCACCGCTTCTTCTCCGCCACGAGAAGACTCACCGCCGAACTCCGACACGAAAACCGCCTCCATTTCGCGCCTTCTAGAACATTCTCAACTGCAGGTTCCCAAGGCGGAGGAGGAGGATCCCTCGACGACATGAGTTGGGAAACACCCTCCACATGGTCCACTGGCCTAGCGAAGGACCACTTCAACGGCGAAACCGATCCGAAGATGGCTGTTTCGGAACTCCAAGAGATGGAGGATAGGCTGCATGAACTGGAGGAGGAGAATCGGAAGAGCAAATCCTACGTGGACAGTTGGAAACAGCGAATGGCGGAGACGTGCGCGTTGCTGAAGCAGGTGCGTGAACCCGGTGCCAGAGGATCGTACCTGAAGGACAGTGAGAAAGCGGAGATGTATCGGTTGCACAAACAGAACCCTGAGGTTTACACTGTTGAGAAGCTCGCTAAGGATTACAGGATCATGAGGCAGAGAGTGCACGCGATTCTCTGGCTTAAGGAGCTTGAAGAAGAGGAAGAGAAGAAACTCGGTCGCCCCCTTGATGATTCCGTTGAGATCTTGCTCGATACTTTTCCCGAGTCAGTAGTGTTTATTTTAATTATAATTTAATGTTTGCTGTATGAAAAATGATCAGTGATTGTTGATGTTGAGTTGATTTTAGGGTTTAGGGTTTAGGGATTTATTTATTTATTTATTTATTTATTTATTTTGTTGTTGTTGTTGTAGGTTCTTTATTTCCCATGATAGGGAGTTCCATGTTGCGTCCCTTCCTTACAAACCTGACTTCAAGGTGATGCCTGAGGGGTGGGATGGCATTACCAAAGATTTGGACGAAGTTCATTATGAAATCTCCAAAAAGGAGGATGAAATGCTTTACCGAGAATTTGTTGAGAAGATGAACTTCAACAAGAAGAAAGTGAGTTCTCTTGGTCATTATTTGATGTTTTTGCCAATGAAGCATACATTTGCTATATAAATAGGTATCTAATGTCCTTTATTTTGGTCATACTGTGTTGTTGTGGAATAGTACAAGTATTTGATTTGATATCCGTATTGTAGAAATTTAATAGGGTATGGGGATAGCTTAGTATGACATATTGGTGGGATTTATGCTGTCTGTAATTATAGATGGCATCCAAATTTGATGTAGAACAAAGAGTTTATATAAAACTCTACCCAAAAATAGAAAAAGTTTTAGAGAAGAAGGAGTCAAGCACGGCCAGTGGACTGGTTAACAAACCAGGAAAGAAAAAGGTTCTTCATGATAATTTTGGCTCTAGGCTTAATATTCAAGAAAAAGGACCATCCATACAAAGGCTTAGGTTTAGCTTTTATAGTTACAACTATAAGCTTTCAGATTACATGGTCTTTTTTAGATACCTCAGCAGGGCTTGCATAAGCTACTAACAGAAATAGGAGTCAGTAACTATAAATGTTACGATTAGACGGCTGTGGTTGGTTAGACAATTTGTTGGAGAGGGGGGGAAGAAATAATGAGGAGTCTTTGGTTTTTGGGAGTGGAATTTGGAAGGCAGAATCTAGGTCTCTTGAATAGGTGGAATGTAGAGCAGAGATACATTTCCAATTTTCCATTGTTACATTCTTGGGTCTCTGAACTTGTATCAAACTGATGCTGAGCAGAGGGCATTCTTTCTGTAATAAAGATTGTTGTTTGTCCTGTATTCTGAAAAACCAGTGTCTAACAACTGATATCAGGGCTCCCAATCTACAATGTTTTTATAGTGCACATGACACGAGGATATATAGATTCTATAAAGGAATACTTCTCAGATTTCAACAAAAAATTTATATTTTCTATATCAAGTTGGGCAGAAATTCAAGTCAGGCTATAAAAGCATAAGGTAATGTAAATAGACAACTGAATGGAATAGTACAACTACAAATCTTAATAGGAGTATTTTATGTGCCTGACGTGAAGAACAACTTGCTGAGTATTGGGTAAATTGCAAGCAAAGGAGCTTGTCATTTTGTTTCAATGTGAAAGTTGTAAGGTGTCATCCCGAGAGAGGTTTAATCATGGATACAAAGATGACTTCAGATAGAATGTTCATTTGTGGTATTTAATTTGTGGTCCTTTTAAACCCATCTCTAACAGCAAAAATAGGTATTTGATTGCTTTCACAGATGATTTTAGTAGAAAAAACATGAATTTGTTTTTTGATAGAAAAGTCAGAAGCTTTTGCTGTTTTCAAAAGATATACGTTTCCTATTGAGAAGGAAACTGGTACATACACACCATTGGAAGCAAGCTTTGAATGAAGTCTTTAAAAGTTGCTGGTGATATCTCTAATTTGTTGGTGATATCTCTAATGTTTATGTGCCTAACATAATAAGTACTAAGTTGGATAATAAGACCTTCAGTGCGTTTTACTAGGAGTTAGTGAGGAGTTGAAGGCTTATAGGCTTTATGATCTAATTTAACAAAGGATCACAATAAATGGGATTGTTGTATTTGAAGAAAACAAAATTTGGAATTGTGACAAAAAAGTATGAAAAAGCAATTATGTTTGACTTGGAATGGGATGACCATGAGGAGGCAACAACTGTGTTCAATACTTACATGAAAATGAAGGAGGAAATCAATATTATGAGCCAGTATCTAACAATGTTCAGCCTACATATCCTAGTTGCAACTTACTAGTTAGTAATTTACAAGAAAACAACTCCCAATAGGCACTTACTACTAAACCAAGCTCATTTAGGAACCCTTGGAACTTTAGTCAAGACACTAGAACTCTGAATTTATAAACCTGACCTGAAATACTACCATAACCAGAAGCTACAAAAATTAGTTAAAATATTTGGAATTTCAAAAATAACCCTGCTGCTAAATTTTTGTTTTCTATTGCTTCTGCATCTAGAATGATGTTATTCGCTACTGATGCTGACTACTGCTCAGTTAGCATATATAGTCAATGTAATTCAAAGCTTATTGTTACTCATTTGTTCAAACTATCTTATGAAGATCTGCTGTTTGTTATGGCCATCTAGATAACATTATAGGAAAAATCTTGGGGATTAAAATTTGATGATTGTATGGATATTAATAGACTTAGTTTAGGTGTATATTTACTTGGATACATGATGTTCCCAATTGTCGTTTCTTTTGAGTAAATTATATATATTGAAAGGGAAAATTATGGAGTGGAAGACTGGTGAAGAGGGGAGACATGGATGATTTTATTAAATAATGGCATGTTCTGGTGATGCATTTAGCATCTTGAATAACTATATTGAATGACCTTAAAGGACATCCAGATCGTTTGATGGACTATGAATAATGTTGATGTAGTTATCTTTGCAATTTTATTTTCTTTTTGGTCCTTCATTTACTTGTTTTTGTTGGGATAATGAGATTGATTTTGCGCACACACAGATTCAAGAACTAAGAGAATCAGAGAGAGTAAAGTGAAAGAGAGAGATATTGGTTGTAACAGAAAAAAAAAACGATTTCTGTTAACTCTGCATTCATCAATCGCTTGACACTGTTTTATACACTTTGGGTTTACACCCTTCACATTTACATGGGCCTAGCACATTACATTGGCCTAGCCCAGTTCACTATTACAACACTACCATATACACCCCTCTTATTACTAACCAACACTATATTGAATTACAACTCTCAACACTCTCCTTTAATTCAATTTCTCCATTGGTTCAACTCCAAGCATTTTCCTCAAAACCTTGAATCTGTCAGGCTTCACAGCTTTGGTGAACATATCAGCCACTTGCAGCTCAGTCTTGCAGTATGCCAATTCCAACTTCCCTTTATTAACTTGATCTCTCAAAAAATGGAACTTAGTTTCTATATGCTTGCTCCTCCCATGATCTATGGGATTCTTAGCCAAGCTTATAGCAGGCTTCTTGTCCACATTGAGCACCACTGGTGTTCTGAATTCCACTCTTAATTCTTCAAGAAGTGATTCCAGCCATAGAGCTTGACATGCTGCCTGAGATGCAGCTATATATTCAGCTTCACAAGATGAGAGTGCCACCACACTTTGCTTGTTGGATGACCACGATACAGGAGCATTCATAAACCTGAACCAGTAGCCTGAAGTACTTCTTCTGTCCACTTTGTCACCACACCAATCCGCATCTGAGAAAGCTTCAATTTCTGCTGCACAATTACCCCTGTCCTTGGGAAATAACAGGCCATAATCCTGAGTTCCTTTCAAATACCTCAGTATTCGCTTAGTTGCTGCCATATGTGAAACCTTGGGATTGTTCATAAATTGGCTGATCACACCTACATCATATCCAATATCAGGTCTGCTATTGCACACTTACGTGAGACAGCCCACAATTTGCTTATACAGAGTTCCATCCACTGCTGCTTCTTCTTCACACTTGGTCAATTTCAAGTTGGCTTTTACTAGTACTGCCACTTCATTGCAGTTTTCCATATGGAACCTCTTCAACACTTCATGAATATATTTCCTCTGATTTAGAATAATGCCACTGCTGCAGTAGCTGAATTCTAAACCAAGAAAATAATTGAGAGTTCCAAGATCACTCATCTCAAACTCCTCTTTCATTCTCCCCTTGAACTTCTCAATTTCTGCAGCATTACTTCCAGTCACCAATAGATCATCCACATAAAGGCATACAATGATCAAATCTGACTTGACTACCTTTACATATACACCAAATTCAACTGAGCACTTAGAGAAACCCAATTGATGTAGGAAACTATCAATTCTTCTATTCCATGCTCTAGGGGCTTGTTTCAACTTTCAAGCCATAGAGAGTTTTCTCCAATTTATACACCTTATGCTCATCTCCTTTAATAACAAAACCAGGTGGCTGTAGAACATATACCTCTTCCTCCAATGGCCCATTTAAGAAAGCCGATTTCACATCCAATTGATATAATGGCCAACTCTTAGAGCTTGCTATAACAATCACAAGCCTAATTGTTTCCATTCTAGCAACTGGGGCAAATACCTCACTATAATCAAATCCAGCTCTTTGTAAAAAACCTCTAGCTACTAACCTGGCCTTGTGTTTTGAGACTGTTCCATCGGGCTTCAATTTCAGTTTGAAAATCCACTTGACACCAATTGGTTGCTTTGCATCTGGCAGCTCCACTAGTTTCCATGTCTTGTTCTTCTTTATTGAGTGAATCTCCTCCTCCATAGCCTTTCTCCAAGCTACATCATTCACTGCCTCTTCCCACTCAACAAGTTCTGACCCTGCCATAAATGCCAAGTGTACCAATTCTCCTTCATCAGTACCATGCCATCTGATGCTAATTCATGATCTGATAACCTCACAGATGGAAACCTGTTTCTCTATGATTTTCTCAGCCCTGCTGCTTCCACACCTTCATTTTCAGTTGACTGTTTCTCTTCAGTATCTGTCGACAATTCTGCTCAAACACCACTCTGCCAATTCCAGGCTGCTGTCTCATCCACCACAACATCTCTACTTATGACCAGTCTTTTTTCCTTTGGATCATATAACCTATATGCTCCTGTTGGATGATACCCAACAAGGATCAAAGGTTCACTTCTATCATCTAGTTTCTTTCTCCTTTCCTCTGGAATATGTCTATAACGGACAGATCCAAAGATTTTCAAGTGTTTCACAGAAGGTTTGCTTCCTGTCCAGGCTTGTTCAGGGGTTATATCAACCATTCTCTTGGTCGGGCACCTGTTTAAAACATAGGCAGCAGTGTTCACTGCCTCACCCCAGTATTGCTTTGGCATATGCTTATCTTTTAACATGCATCTAGCCATATCCAGCAGTGTTCTATTTCTTCTCTCTACAAGTCCATTGTGTTGAGGTGTGTAAGGGGCAGTCACCTCATGATCTATTCCCTTTTTATCACAAAACTCCTTAAACTCATTTGAATTGAACTCCCCCCCCCCCCAAATCTGTTCTGAGAATTCTGAGTTTATATCCACCTTGTCTTTCAACCAATGCAACAAATTTCTCAAACATGGCAGACACTCCACTTTTCTCTTTTAGCAAAAAAAACCATATTCTCCTAGTGAATTCATCCACAAAGGTAAGAAAATACTTGTATCCTCCTAGAGAAGCTACCTCCATTGGGCCACACACATCAGAATGCACAACATGTAGAGGTTTCTTTGCTTTTGAGGGTGCATAGGTCTTGAACACATTCCTTGGTTGCTTGCTTGCTTGACAACCTTCACAAATCTTTTGTGGTGATTTGATTGAAGGCAGTCCCAACACCATCTTCTTGGCACCTAATAGATTTAGGCTTTTGAAATTCAAATGCCCATATCTAAGGTGCCACAGCCATGCCTCCTCCACTATATTGATGCTGGAAAAGCATTTAGACTCCACTCCCTTCAAGTCTACTTTAAAGGTTCGATTCTTTGACTGTGGGGCTTCAATTACAAGGCGTTTATTTGCATCAAACACTTGTAACATACCCTTCTTCATCTGCATGCAGTAACCTTTCTCCATTAATTGCCCTAAACTCAACAAATTATTCTTCATTGATGGAACATACAACACTTCAGTCACAAATGCTGGTTTCCCACTTCTTCTTTTGATCATGACTTTCCCAATTCCCTCTGCAGCTACTGTGCTATTATCAGCAAATCGCACCTTACTCTTCACACTTCCATCAAAATCAATTAGCCATTCTCTATGACCAGTCATATGATTGGAACACCCCATGTCTCTTCTTTGTCAACTGCAGAATCATTAGTCACCATTAGCATTAATTGATCAGAATCTGACCCCTCCTCTTCTGCTTGATGTGCTTCATTTTCAACTTTCTTCTTTCCCTTCTTATTGTGCCAGCATTCATTCGCGAAATGGCCCCACTTGTCACATGTATAACACTGAATCTTGATCTTGTCAAACCCTTTCTTTCCTCCTTTTCCTCTATTACCATCCCCTTTTCTTTTGTTAGAGGAATCCCCTTCATTGTCACCTCCTTTTTCATTTTTACCACTTCCATTTCCTCCCTTCCATTTGCCTTTACCCTTCTTATCCTTGTTCCAAGAACCGCCTTTCTTGAACCCCGAACTAGCCTGCAGGGCCTGTTCTTGCACCTTGTCATTGCTTCTTTCTTTAATTCTCAATTCACGAGCCTCCAATGAACCCTGAAGCTCCTCAATCTTCATTTCACTCAGGTTCTTTGATTCTTCCATTGCAGCAACTACATGGTCGAATCTTGGAGTCAAAGTCCTCAAGACCTTCTCAATCTTCATCAAATCAGTCACAGTCTCACCATTTGTACACATCTGATTTGTGAGAGTGATTAAGCGATTGAAATAATCACTCATCGATTCTTGTTCCCCCATTTGAAGAAGTTCATATTGCCTTCTTAAAGATTGAAGTTTCACCTTCTTCAATTTGTCACCACCAGAGTACGCCGTCTCCAACAAATCCCATGCATCCTTCGCTGATTCACAATGTACGATCTTTTCAAACACATCAGGATCAACACACTGGTGAATTAGGAAAAGTGCCTTGCAGTCTTTCTTCTTCGCATCACGTTGTGCCGTTCTTTGAGCCTCCATTGCATCTTGACCAGGAACCGGTACTCCATTGGTCACCACATGAAGAACATCTTGATATCTGAAAATCACTTTCATTTGAACCACCCATTGATCAAAATTTTGACCCTTCAGAATCGGAAGGTTCGCCAAAAAATTCCCATTGTTCGTCGAGCTCGTTGACGCCATTGTTTCTCCAGGATCGCACCTCACACTGTGTTTCACTCGCTGTTTCACCCAGAACCAATAATGGCTCTAGATACCAATTGTTGGGATAATGAGATTGATTGCACACACGCACAGATTCAAGAACTAAGAGAATCAGAGAGAGTAAAGTGAAAAAGAGAGATATTGGTTGTAATAGAAAAAAACGATTTCTGTTAACTCTGCATTCATCATTCGCTTGACACTGTTTTTTACACTTTGGGTTTACACCCTTCACATTTACATGGGCCTAGCCTAGTTCACTATTACAACACTACCATATACACCCCTCTTATTACTAACCAACACTACATTGAATTACAACTCTCGACAGTTTTTAACAGTCTTTCTTGAGGGAAATTAGCTTTTGTTCTTCTTTCCTTTTTTTTTTTTTTTTTTTTTTACGACATCTAAGAAATTATTGGAGTTATCTACAGGGGGAAAAATTAGGCATACAAAATACAAAATCGTACAAATTGTAGAGGGGAAGCACTACTATACCTATCTACAAGTCCTATGAAACTATGGGAATGAGTATATTAGGTCAAGATACCTGCATGTTTGGTTTTATGCCAGGTAGATCAACCATGGAGCCATATACATATTGAATGGTTTGTTGAAAGATGCGTAAGGCCCAAAAAGAAGAAAAATCTGCACATGAACTTTGCTGATTTCAAAACAGCATGATATAGGCTGCCATGAGAAATCCTGTGGAAGGCTCTAAAGATGAAATAGATTTGAACTGCAAAGGGTATATATGATGGCCATTAGTAGTGTGTGATGAACTCACGGTGGTGTAATAAAAGATTTTCCTATAATAATATGTTTAAGTATTACCATTGGTATTGGATAATGGATATGCATACTAGCATATCCAAAAACAGTTGATTCCTCAATGCATTGACGAGTTGAAAGAATGAGTAAATTGTAAACTTTAGTTGTGAAGGGAGGCTTTGGATTTGTGAAGTTCTGTTAAGTTTAAATAGGAGTAAGGAGTATATGGAATGTAAGTTTAGCAAGATGCAAGTTAATAATGTTTTGAACGTGAATAATTCAAAATCACATCATACCTTGGTTTAAGTATAGGATAAAACTTAGGTAAAGTTTTTTAGGTGTGGTTGGTGTTGTTCCTCTCACAAAACAAGATAAAAACTGTTTTGATAGTGGTAGTTATGAGAGGTTAGAGATAATAGGAGTGGATAGAGAGAGAAAAATTTATCTATTTTGTGAGAGGAATAGCACTAACCACACCTAAGGAACTTTATCTAAGTTTTATCCTTAAGTATATTGTGTTGGATCGAGCGCTTACCACTAGGCCAAAATCTATAGCTATTAGTCAGGTCGCATCCCTTTCTACTTAACCGTAACAACCAAAGCGCCACGTGTCGACTGTGACTTGACCCCATCTGGGCCTCTGCCCGGGACAATTGATGCCATAACCCGACAATAATCTCCCCCTTAGCAATTACTCCTGCTAGGAATCGAACACGTAACCTTAGCTCTGATACCAATTGTTAGATCGAGCGCTTGTCACTAGACCAAAAGCTATAACTGTTAGTCAAGGCGCAATCCTTTCTGCTTAACCGTAACAGCCTAAGCGTCACGTGTTGACTGTGATTGACCTCACCTGGGCCTCCGCCACGGGACAATTGATGCCACAACCCGGCAACATATTATAGATCCATCAAAGCAATGGGGAGATTATTCATTGATGGGGATGTCATATGGATTTAAGCTGACTGATAAAACGGACAAATGCTTCAAGTGTAACTTGTGATTACAAAGTGCCTGTCAAAAAAGGAAAAATTTATTGAACAATGTTCTATGGTAATGAATGTTGAACTTCGAAGTTCAAACAAGAGCCAAAAATAAGTATATCAGAGATTAGAATGATGAGGTGCATGAGTGGACATCTAAGGAAAGATAGATTAGGAGAAAATATTTGGCAGAAAGTTGGAGTCTATTGAGGGAAAGATGATGAATGATAGTTAGTCTGAATTCTAACTTGGTTTGGTGATGCAAGAAGACGACCGGTAGAAGCTTTAGTGGGAAATGCAAATCTAATGTAACGTAGTCCAACAAAAAATGGTAGATTAAGACCTAAGAAAACATTAGGAGAAACCATTAAAGACGGACATTGCGGAAAATGGTTTTCCTGAAAATTTTGTTTTGTATAGAGTCCAATAGCATCGGTTTATCCACATAACTAACCTTTTTAGTAAGATACAAATTGTTTGTGATTTAGTTCTCTTTTTCGTCGTCTAATAAAAGTACTTCTCTATATAAAAAATTAGTTCAAAATATGGTTTTGGCCTACTCTATTCGACTATTCATCCAAGTATTTGTCGTTTGCTGATCAATACATATTTTAAGAACTACATGGGTGCATAGCTCTCGGGACACTCATACTCAGTCTGTACTCTGTTCCATGTGCCTCTAGTCAGATTTTTTGTTTGCAAAACTCATCGAATAATGTGGTTCTGGTTGTGTGCAGATGGCTGGAGAGGTGAAATGCCATAGGTATAGTCGACGACGCCCTTCAGATGGATGGACTTTTACTGTAGAGAAAATGGGACCCCGAGGGAAGCGTGGAGATGGTGGGGGTTGGAAATTTGCTAGCATGCCTGATGGATCAACCCGACCACTGAATGAGATGGAAAAAATGTATGTGAAACGAGAGACTCCGCGCCGACGACGCAGGATTCTTCCTTGATTGCCATGATTTTTTTTTTATAAAGAAAAAAAATTCACTAGCTGTTAAAATTAGAATTTTTAGCCCAATGCATCAAATGCTTTGAGATATACAAATGTATTGTTTTATTAGCCTTTTTTGTTTGGGTCAGTTATTATCGTATATTTTAATGAGCTGAGCCAAGAGTGATGCTTTTAATTCACTCATTATATTGTGCTCAAGTTATGCACAATGATGGCAATAATTAATTGTTTCAATTGAGCTTTACTGAATCTAAAAGGGTGGGTTTAGGCCCTAAAAAAGTGAAAATGAGCGTTCTATGGTATGATTGGTTGCATAAATGTGATGAGGGTAAGTAAATTACATATTTTTGAAGACCGATGCAATATACTACGAAACAAACAAGCAAGAAATGCAAGAACCAGTGCCGTATCTAATTTTAGGTTTTTTAAGATAAATAAAATTCTAAATAAAAGGAAAAGATAACGTATATCTACGGTTAAAATGCATTCGTACATCAACAATTTCGTAATATTAATCATTTCCCATTTTTGAACAATCCATCTATTATTATGCTTTTTTACTTATTGTAGTGGATTTCATAATTCATTTTTTTTCACCCCATATAAGTTTGTAATTAAAGCACATCCCAGGGTGTTAATGTAGTGGTGACAGCCTAGCCTTATAATCTCAAGAGATTGTGTTTAAATCCCTTTAGGGACAATTTGTGGCCTAAGTATCCCCTTCTCCTATTAATAAAAAGTCCTCTCCTCCACCCCTTTTCAAAAAAAAAGTTTGTAATTTAAGCGGTATGGTAAATCCAAAAGTCAAAGAGCCACCGACCACTGGTGGCTTGCCACTACACTGACACATATGATGGCAGAATAAACCTATTCCCAAAGACCATCTCCAAGAGAAGGGGAAACGTGGAGAGAAAAGAAAGAGTTAAGGATGTGAGCATACGAGGAAATAATGAATTATTGAAAGAGGGACATTCTTCTGTTTATAGGCAGAAAAAGAGTAAAATAGGGCATTTGCACTCATCCAAGCACCAAGAATTCTAATAAATTTGGCATTTATGAAGGTTGGAAACGTCGCCCAAGGGTATGTCAAGAGGGGAGAAACCTCCGAGCATTAAGCAAAGAGCTACTAGCCACATTAATAGCAAACATAAGAATGACAATACGTCTTGGGAAGGAGACAAAGCTTTCAATGCTTAGAATGTGTCTACGTCATAAGAAAAATGGGGTTATGGTCAATCGATATACTAGAAAGAAACCGCAAAGGGTGTGAAAATCAGCAGACATCGGCCAAGAAATAACAACAAAAGTGGAGCAAATCCGAGGTCCAAATACAAGCACGGTAAACACCTTGGTGCTGAGGCTTGCATGCCTAATAGGAAACGCCCTCTTGGTGTAATTACACCAGACTCTTGCCACAAGGACAGGGTGCAACGACTTGAAGAGAGAGGTCCCTATCAATAAGATTCTCGAGGACAATGCATAAAAGGCGTATCATACCCCAACACAAGGAGGGCACTCAATCCCTAGCTGCATCATATAGATTGTGTCAAGGCTGGCATACAACATATCTCAGTGTCAAAGGATATGTCCCTTAAACCATGAAAGGGACTTACGTAGGGGTTAACCTCATATGCATAGGACAAAGAGAATGGTCCCCTATCCACCTCCTACAAAAAGAGGAGTACATTCCTTACAAAAATATGCACATTGTTTCATCCTCTTAGTCTTAGTTAAACTCCATACTAACTTGAATGTCGTAGTGTCTTTATAGGTATCCGCAGCCGTCGCTTCCAGTTGCACCAGACCGATGAAAGCTATATTTTCAACAGTTGGAAGAAAGTCTAATACACTCACCGGCCTACCAGAGAATTCAGACGTAACAAACCCCAAAAACACTAAAAAATGATTTGTTTTGGACATTCAATTAGATTCGAATGAAAAGAAGATAAATTTGGCCTAAATTTAATTCAACTGATAATCGATATATTTTTTTATTTTTCTTTATATTTTTAGATTTTTTAAAGTATAAAAATATCTCTTTCCTCGAAGGTAAAAAAAAAAGTGCCAAATGTCTCAACTCAAGCGTCAAACTCCTCAAATTTTGATTGAGTTGATTCAAATAAGTTGGTACTAAAAAGAAAACAATAAAAATCCAAATACACTGCGCCTCCTAACACGGTGTTTGGCTGATTCCTTTTTGACAATAACACCCCGATAAATAACGTTGATGTTGTTGTTGTGTCACGGCGGCGGAGGATGAATGGCTGCCGAAGTGGGAGTCTTTGCCGACACAAACTTGGGCACTCGCATTGCTTTCAATGCCCCTCCCGACATTACAGCCGGAGCACTCAAAAGTAAGTTTAAAATAAAAAATAAAAACCAATTCTTTGGATTTTAAACTCTTGGTTTAACTAGGTTAGCCATTTGATTTTTTTTTTTTTTTTTTTTTGCTGAATCATTTCTCACGTTGTTTGATATTTATTTGGGTTATGACATTGATGATTAGTTCTTCTACGTGTTTATGTTAGGAATGAGAATCTTTTGCTCTGGCTTATAGATAGATAGATTTGTATCTTGTTAGCATTTATTCATTGGTTCAGATATTACTTTTTGCACACATTCAAACATTTATCAACTTCAATTTCATTTTCTCTGAATTTCCTTTTTAACTCCAGCAATACACTATTATCAATCCAATTATTCTCTCAACCAACAGTGAAGCTGTACTGTCTTTGAGTTTGAAAATAAAAGATAAAATCTATCTAGTATGCTGTTTGATGATTAATACAACATTATACTATTTATAGTGGAGAAAGCCCTGCATTTGGATCAGTAAGTCTTAATTTGGAAGTTAGTTGTCTTTTGGAGATTACTACTGCATAATGATAAATGTATTTGCAAACTTTTAGTGATGATGAACCGATGATAGTGTGAACTGATACATGGCTCTTGTCCAAGTCTGTCACCAGCTATTCAGCAGACCTAGAGTTATATTTTAATCAATTTTCAATATATTGCTTAAGATTATATCATCTTCTTGAAATTATTATGGACTTGGATGTTAAGATCTTCTTGCTCTCAAGAGAAAGGTATTAGTGTTATGTTACTGTCTTTTTGCTCAGATGAAGTTTGATAAGGCTAAAAAACGTTTGACCCCTATTTACATTATTTCTAGCAGTTACTTCAAAATTTCAAATTAAAATTTGAGGATATGATGGATTTCTACGGAGTTACATACTCTCTCGCCCTCCCCCCTAATTATTTCAGATTTTAGGGGTGAAGATGGACTTTTGTGGATTTTATGAATGGTGTAATCTTCTACCAATGTAGGCAGAGACATTATAGAGTCCTCCAGATATGTAGAGTTTAGGCCAATGTAGTTGTGGATAATAGAATAGAGATTAGATGCAGATTTTGTTGTTGTATAGATAAATTTTTCCGTATATCGGATATATCTATATGTTCTTGTTGGTTGTGGTACTTTAGTTTGTAATGGAAGAGTAACATTATAAACATCTTTTCTATGAAAACTTGTAGTAAAAGGCATGTTTCCTTAGAGTATGACTTATGGAAATCATAATTCGTATTAAATGGCTTATTATTGTTCGCAAAATCACTCCATGAATCCAAAGCCTTGGAATATAGGAAAATTTAGACTTTGTTATTCAATTCTCTTTAGAGAACTACGTCTTTAACGGGATAATTTTTTTAACTATATTTATCCCTAGTGGAACAGGAAACATGTCTTGTCCTATACGAGGAAGAATTTTGTGGATTAAGCGGGTATGAGAGATTAGATAGGTTGCTATTAAGTCCTCTATTTTATCTTTTCCATGTCATTCACATATCATCATGGTAGAAGAGTGGCTTTGGCATGGTATCATGCATCCAAACTATCCAATTCTCAGAGCAAACTTCGTTTTACAAATTATAGACATAGATTTTCCCACGATGGTGCATTGATAGACTGTATCGTGTATCTGTTCATCTAACACTCTAGAACCTTCTTCGGTTAGTTAGTGTGTAACAGACTTCTATTGAAGACTAATTCTATTGCAGTTGTTATAAGATTCTGTTGAGCGAATAGCTTTAAGCCTGGGTAGTTTAGTTGTATACTATTAGATAACACTAACAGAACCTGTAGCTTCAATTCATTTTTGGTAATATCAGATCCATTCCTAAATTCTATCTAGATTTATTGTGCATCCTTCCCATGTTAGTTTACCTAGATTGGTGTAGTAACTAGCGCAAGCATAGCTAATGTGAGGTGAAATGTTACCCTTCACCTTTCAATTTTGGTGAGTTTCTTATGGCTTGTTCTTCCCTATTATCAAAAAGGTGTGGTTTCAGATGGTGTATTCAAAAACTAGTGTTCTCTGAGTTTTAGTTTTTCAGATAAATGCTTAGCCTCCATTTGGGTTAGTTTTTCCATATAATTTATGTTCTGGAACACTATTGACTCTTGAGCTTTGACATTTTCCGCAAACTTTAAAAATGAAAAGAAAAAAGCACTGGTGAAATTGCTGTTCAACCTTGAGTATATCCGGTTCTGAGTTCTGACATGAAAAGTAACTGATGCAATTATTGTTCTGCAGGAGATGTTGAGAAAGTGCACTTCACATGTTTACCAGATATAGGAGAGATACAAGTTAATGGATTAATGGTATGTACTTTCTGTTTTACTATGTATGTATCTTTTGTGAGTTTGTGCTCATCATATTACTGCATATTCTGCTAGGTGAAGCGAAAATCATGCCTCTACTTCCTGCCTGATTCCCTGCCTCTGAAGTATGCTTTCCCAGGGACGAGAGAAACATGGTTTCTTCATGTGGAAGTGGGGCATTTAAAATGTTTGCGTGTTCCATGTATACACCATGATGCACCTATTCTTTCAGAACATGGGTATTTAATGACCTGCAACCGTGAAAATAAGACTAGATGCAACAGTGAGGAAAAGAGAATGGAAGGATTCCATCCTTGTGCGCATCTATTGGAAGAGTATGAATCTACTAATCACATTTTGAAGGAAAAGGGAAATTCCCATGGAAATTACACGCAAAATGCAACCAGTGAAATGCCAGAAAGACGCTCCAGCGGATTTGGAGACAAACCTACCAGTGCGACCAGTAAGAGCCAATGTGTGATGCGAGAGAATAAAGTTGAAAGTCCGGTTGAGTTGCGTGCTAACTCAATGCAAGGCAGTCCAAGTAAGATGTCAACACAAGTGATATCAGTCACCGGTATAATCAATAAATATTTTTCAGGTTTCAATGGTATTGGCAATGTTAGCTCCTCTTCAAACTCAGATGTTACATCTAGAGCTGTTTGTAGTGAGATTGAAGTTCAATCTAGCTCTAACACCAGAGCACAAAGGTGCTCAAATAGACAAATTGATATATTACCACAGTTCACTCCCAAAACCTCAAAGAGACAAATTAATTCATTGCCACAGTTCACTCCCAAAACACCTCCACATGTCTTGCATGCTCGATTGCATGATGACTTGGTTTCCAAAAATTCCGGGAGCAAAAATAGAGGATCCAATGTCGGGAAACGTCTTCTTTCAGCTTCAAAGAGTTTTGGGGTTTCTATTACTAAGCATAATCCCGCACTTTCTTTTTGTAGACTCAAAGATAAAAAACTACTAGAGGACAAATCTCAAATTAATGGTTCAATATTTTCTATCAGTGACAGTGACGATTGACATTCTTCTAGTGTACACTATCCAAAGGGTGTAAATATGATGTGATTAACTGTATTTGATCTATTTACGTGGGCATTGACTTTGAATACTTTTGATTTAGCATTACCATGGGAGAATTTGTGGGCAAATGTTGTATTTGTATATTGTGGATCATATGAATGAAAGCAAACAGATCTGCAATTATGTAGCAGTTTGTTACTATTGAGATTTGTTACAAAAATGTCAGAGCTAATATTTTTTTTTTTTGGCTCTCAAGTGCATGTCTAAGCATGTAGGTTGCAGTCCGATAGCTATTTTCCTCTCCAAAGTCTTTGTACAAAAGAATGAGGAAAAGTGTGAATTTTATAGTTTTCAGTTTTTGTAGGATTGTTAAGTCAATCCTTCATGGCACTGGGTAAAATTGTAATCCTCCATCCAACATTTATCCGAGATCATTTTATTTGCTTTAATGTACTGTTTGCATTTCTCTTTGTCATACACACAACGCAATATTTTATATATGTTTAGTATTCAGCTAAACAACTCCACCAAAGGTGTGTCTTTTTTTTCTTTGTTTGATGAAAATGCAAACATTGATAGTCTAAGTGATTGACTGACTATAAATAAAAGTTGAAAGAATCTATAAACAAATTAAAGGACAACGTCAAAGACAATTCATTTAGTCTTGCGTTTTTTATAATTTATTATTTATTATTTAAATGCAAGTGAAAATATACAACAATATTATTGAGTTAATATTTGGTTTAGTCTTTTCGACGACCTTTCTCACCAAATAATGTTCAGGATGTTTTGTTATTGTGAAGCAATTAACGTAGAATCAAAAGACTACTTTCAATACCATAAATTTGTTAAAATTATTGATTTTTGAATTATTTTTAAAAAATTAGCCGAACCATTAAATGATGCATGATTCAAAAATTATTTTATGAAATGTTTTAAAAAAATAAAGAAAATGGTGAGAGGTACATTTTTTAATGTGTTTTTTCTACTTTCGAAGGTGTATGGTCATTTTCAAGGAGTTTATTTTTTAATATATAATTTTTTTAATAAATTTTTTGTTACAATTTTTTAATAATATGTTTTATGATGATAATTTTAAAAAAAAATATTACACTTCTAAAATTAAATAAACTGAAATGACACGTTCAAAATAATTAAATCTTACAAACATGAATACACCTTAAAATAAATTCTTTACCAACAGTAATTGATAAATAATTAATAAAATACATCTTTCTAAAAATTTGATATTTTCAATTAATTATATTTTACAACTAAATTTAAAATACAATTCAAATATATATACGTAGATCAATTATATATTGATATGTTTGAACTAATATACTTATTGAATTATTATGTTTGGTAAAAAAAAAAGAATGTATAATTTTTTTTTATGAAGTAAATGTATTATTATCATATTTATATATAAGTATTTAATTAATACATACACACACATATAGAGTTAATATAGAGTAAACAAAAATTTACAAAAAATTCAATTATATCTCACTATCATGTGATGTTGTAATATTATTTTAAAATTATTTGTAAAAATATTTAATAAACATATATTTAAAAAGCAAGTTTTAAGAGATAACTAGCAAGATATCCATGCATACACGCGAGTCACTCCGTTTTCACACATTTTTGAAATACACTTGTTTATAAAATTAAAGTTTTACATTGTGACAAACATACTTAGCTGTTTTAGTTTTCTAAAAATACAGAAAAAGTGAGAGTAAACAACATGTAATATTTTCCAGTCGGGACTCAAAAAAAATAATCATTTATCAATAAGAAGAAGCATTATAAAATTGTTATGTGATAAAATATAATAAAATAATATCGATAACATGTATTGTTTCCGTTGGGATTCAAGAGTAAAAAAAATCATTTATAAATAACTTAAAAGGAAAATAATCGTTTAACATTTATAAGTAATAAAGACATTTATAAAGATAAAATATAAGAAATATAAGTAAAAAAATAAAGAAAAACATATGAAGAAAAAATGAAAATAAAATAAGAAAAATAAATATAAGAAAAATAGAAAAAGTAAAAGGTAAAAAAAATCTCCGAAGGGACACAAAAGTAAAATAATCATTTATAAAATTTGAGACATGCTCAAAGATGATGAAATTATACCGACAACATATAATGTTTTTCTGTCAGGATTCAAGAGTAAAATGATCATTTATAAATAATAAAGACATTTATAAAATTTTGATACGTGACCAAAGACGATAAAATTATACACACAACATGTAATGTTTTCTCTTGGACTTAAAAATAAAATAATAATTTATCATTTATAAATAACGTTTTTAAATAATAAAGACATTTATAAAGATAAAATATAAAAAATAAAAAAACTAAAGAAAGAAAAAAATAAGAAAAATGAAAGGAAAATAGGAAATATAAATATAAGAAAATAAGTAAAATTTAAAAGTAAAAAAAAAATTCGTGTAGGGACTCAGAAGTAAAATAATCATTTATAAATAGTTAAATATTTATAAAATTTGTTACATGCTCAAAAATGATGAAATTATGCTGACGCCATGTAAAGTTTCTCGGTCGGGACGCAAAAATTATGCCAACAAAAGAAAATTAATCATTAATACCGACATCGACATGTGATGCTTCCTCCTCGATAATGAAAAGTAAAATAATCATTTTAAATGATGAAAATATTTATTAATCTTTATACATGATCAAAGACGGTGAAATTATACCGACAATATCTAATATTTCCCCGAATAAATATATTTATAAATTTTGACTCGTTATAAAAAACAATGAAATTATACAGAGGCAACAAGTAAATATGTAATGTTTTCCTATTGAGTCGATAAAATTATGCCGATAACGTGTAATGTTTTCCGATTTAAACTTAAAAACCAAATAATTATTTATCATTAATGAAGACATTTATAAAAATAAAATATAAAAAATAAAAAATAAAGAAAAAATATTAAGAAAAAAGCGAAAAGAAAATAAAAAATATAAATACAAGGAAAATAGAAAAAATAAAAAGTAAAAAATGGAAAAAAAATAAAAAATTCTTAATTAAAGAAGAAAAGTATTTTATCAAAATAAAATAACAATAATGATTTTTGAACACAAAATGATTACAGACATTAACAGATGGGTCAGATCAGATTTAACATACGGTCCGCATGACGGTAACACAACTTTTTTCCAAATTTTATTTTAGATTTTTAACCGTTAAAAATATTTGTCATTAACTGTATAACGATTGCTAATCAGATAAATCATCGAACGTGGAGTTTGACATTCACTCAGATAACGCTAACCATTAACCATAAATGGAATCAGGCAACCAGATAAATAAATGGAATGCGTTGTTTGAGTGCATTCACCAGATAACGCTAATCATTTGTCAGATAAATTGAATCAACGCACTGCATAAATAAATGAATCGTGTTATTTCAGCAGATTCACTGTGATAACGCCGTAATCATTAACTGTATAAACGAACCCGCTAACTGATAAAAATACGAATTTTTTTTACAAAAAAAAGTGGTGTCTCAGATCAGACTGACACGTGTCCGCACAAAGATTTAACAAAGATGTGTGTCCATTGTTGTGTCCATTTGTGTGTTCAAATAATAGCTCTGTTCTAATTAATCCCCAATTTCTCATATATTTTTTTTCTTCACATTTTTTCTCTTCATATTTTCTCTCGTGAATCAATTACACTCTTAATTTGGGACACATGAAAAAGAGACAGGAATGATCAAATTTAGTGGGACACACCACAAAAATCTTTCCCGCAGAAACGGAGGGAAACTATATGGAGATGTGATGTGATATCTTCCAATAAAGGCAAATATAACCCTCCCTTATATTTACACATGCAGACTTTTGTACGTTGCCTTATTTTATTTTATCAGAGCTGTTATTTGAACACACAAATAGACACACATATTATCCGTATTATACGGATACGTATCCGTACAATACGGATATCATTTTTTTTTGTAAAAAAAAATTTTCAAATTTTTTTATCTTGCTAATCTGAGCTTTTATTTATCCTAAGCACGATTCACATTATCTCAGCTAACGCCAACCCCTGGAAACTTAACACATTTCATTTTATTTATCCTGCTAACGCAGCTCACTTATCCGATTAATGCTCACATTATCCTCATGAACGCCAACCCCAAAACTTAACACATTCCATTTTATTTATCCTGCTAACGCAGCTTCACTTATCTCTGTTAATAGCTCACATTATCCGCTGAATGCCAAACTCACATTTCATTATTTATCCGTTAACGTAGTTTTATTTATCCTGGTTAATGCAGCTCATTATCCGTTAATGACGATAAATATTTTTTAACCAAGAAAAAAATCTAAAAAAATTGAAAGAAGTTTGTCCGTGATCAGACGGGACTGATGTCCAGACAAGACGGACCGTGATATCGATTAGGTCCGTGGTCATTTTTTGTGTTCAAAAAATTATTGTAATTAAAATAAGTGAAAGAGAAGAGAAAAAGAGAAAAAGAGAAGAGAGATGTTGATTATTGATGGAAATACACAAATACCCTTACACACAAAACAAAAAAATGAGAAAGCAAATGCTGCTGAGCAGCATCTGGCGTGCGACTTGCAAAAAGCGATGGCATAAGCGAACTTCTCCCATTTTCTTCGCATAAATGAGGAGGGAAAAAAAGCGTGAGACCCACCATATTTTTTTCTTTCTTATCATTTTACCTGACTGGCAATCACGCTCGTTGGTCGTTTTCTCTGCGTTTTCTCGGGTGATATTTTCTATCGCATCATTCCACCACCTACCAATCACATGCTAAAATGACGGAAGGCAGGGTCTATATTCTCATTACTTTCCTTCCTTAGGCTATCTTTCCTTCACTTATCCCTTGTACCAAACACAGTGTTAGTGTTGCGGCTATCCCAAATTTCTCAGCCTTTCCTTCCTCGGTTTTGCCGCGAGTCAAGTTGGGCCTCTCATTTCTCCGTTCGCACACCAAGCATCACCCTGTCTCATTCTCAACCAGTGGCGCCAAGCTTCGTCCAAAATAATTTGTCATTTTCCCAGATATGAAGTTGAAGTTGAGGACGTGACTGATGATTGAGCTCAAAATCTTGAATTGGCAGAGACCAATTTCAACATTATTGTTCTTAGGGCTTTATTCTCAGACACATGAATCATCTTTCAGTTTTTCAACAATTGCCTCTATCATATCATATCATTCAAGGTAAAACCCTCCCTATTCCTTCTACTTTCTTCCTCTTACCTCTATTTACACTCCACCTCTCTAAACCCACTTTTTTTCTCTGATTTTCAGTATAAAGTTTGTACCTTTGGAATCAATCTATGGTTTTGGACATTGAGAAGAGTATTTATACCTTTCTAACTGTACACCGTTGGGAGTCTCTCAATCGCATGAGTTATAGGTTAGGTTCCCTCAGGCCTGTCCATGGAATGTTAGCTTTGAAATTCCTCAAATGGTTCATTAGGCAACCCAATTTGGAGATGAATCATGTAACCCATGTAATTTCCACTACTACCCATATACTTGTTAGAGCTAGAATGTACAACTTTGCCAAAACATCCTTGACACATATGTTACGTATGCCAATTGGCTTGAACAATGTTTTTGGTGCTTTGATGGAGACATACCCAATTTGCAACTCAAACCCTGCTGTTTTTGACCTCCTGATTAGGGTTTGTTTAAGGGAAAAGAAGGTTGGAGATGCTGTGCAGACTTTTTACTTGATGGGTTTTCGCGGGTTGAAGCCCTCTGTGTATACTTGTAACATGGTGCTAGGTTCCTTGGTGAAGGACCAGAAGGTTGAGCTGTTTTGGTCCTTTTTCAAAGGAATGCTTGCCAAAAGGGTTTGTCCTAATGTTGCTACTTTCAACATATTGTTGAATGCTTTATGCGAACGGGGGAAGTTTAAAAGTGCTGGCTTTCTCCTGAGGAAAATGGAAGAAAGTGGTCATTTTCCAACTGCAGTCACTTATAATACTTTGCTTAATTGGTATTTCAAGAAAGGAAGGTATAAGGCAGCGTCCGAGCTGATTGACTGCATGGCTTCTAAGGGTATTGCGGCGGATGTTTGTACATATAATGTGTTGGTAGATAATTTGTGCAGGAAAAGCAGGAGTGCAAAAGCTTATTTGATGTTGAAAAGGATGAGAAAGAATATGGTGTGTCCTAATGAGATAACATATAATACTCTTATTAATGGATTTGTTAAGGAGGGGAGGATTGGAGTTGCTACAAAAGTTTTTGATGAGATGTCATCATTTAATTTGTTGCCAAACAGTATCACTTACAATACTTTGATTGTTGGGCACTGTAGCAATGGCAACATTGAGGAAGCATTGAGACTTTTGGATGTGATGGTGTTGCGTGGTTTAAGACCTAATGAAGTGACGTATGGGGCTCTTTTAAATTGGATATCCAAGCATGCTGAATTTGGATTGGTTTCCAGTATTCTTGAGAAAATGAGAACGACTGGGGTGAGAGTTGGTCATATTAGTTACACAGCAATGATTGATGGATTATGTAAAAATGGCCTGCTTGAAGAAGCTGTGCAATTGCTGGATGATATGATAAAAGTTTCTGTCAATCCTGATATTGTTACATTTTCAGTACTCATAAATGGATTTCTTAGGGTGGGCAAGATAAATAATGCAAAGGAGATAATGTGTAAAATGTACAAGACTGGACTTGTGCCAAACAGCATTTTGTATTCAACATTAATCTACAACTACTGCAAGATGGGAAACCTAAAAGAGGCATTAAATGTTTATGCAGTTATGAACCACAGTGGTCATGTTTCAGATCGCTTTACATGCAATGTGTTGGTTGCCACTTTTTGTAGATGCGGGAGACTTGAAGAGGCTGAGTATTTTATGGACCACATGAGCAGGATGGGTCTTGATCCTAACTCTGTTACTTTTGACTGCATTATAAATAATTATGGAAGTTCTGGTGATGCATTAAAAGCATTCTCTATGTTTGATAAGATGAGTAGTTTAGGCCATTTCCCATGTCAGTCGACATATGAGGGTCTATTGAAGGGACTTCTTAATGGTGGACATATTAATGAAGCCAAAATATATTTGCGTAGACTTAGTAGCATTCCTTATGCCATTGATAGTGTTTTCTACAACACAATGCTTGCTTGGACATCAAGATCAGGAAATTTATCAAATGCAGTTGCCCTTGTTAATGAGATGGTTATGAATAATTTTGTGCCTGATAGTTATACATACACTAGTCTTATTGCTGGGCTATGTAGAAAGGGTAGAATGGTTGCTGCACTCCTTTTGTCAGGGAGGGCAATCGAAAAAGGATTATTATCTCCAAATCCTGCTGTGTACACTAGTTTAGTTGATGGTCTTCTTAAGGAAGGACATTCAAAAGTTGCTTTATATGTTTTTGAAGATATGCTGAACAAAGGTGTTAGCCCTGATACTATTGCATTCAATGTGCTTATGGATCGATACTCAAGGAAGGGAAAATTGTCGAAGGTAAATGATATCCTTTCAACAATGAGGAATAGAAGTTTATGCTTCAATTTGGCTACTTACAACATTCTCCTGCATGGATATTCAAAGAGGCATGACATGGCAAGATGTTCTATGTTATACAATGACATGATCAGGCATGGTTTTGTGCCTGATAAGTTAACATGCCACTCTCTTATCCTTGGATATTTTAAGGCCGGGTCACTGGATTTTGCTGTAAAAGTTTTAAGATGGATGACACTTGAAGGTTTTGTGGCTGATTGTTTTACATTTAACATGCTTGTTAGTAAGTTCTGTGAACGGAACGAGGTAAAAATGGCATTTGATCTGGTAAAACAAATGAATCTGTTAGGAGTTATTCCTGATGTAGATACATACAATGCCCTTTTCAACGGACTCATCAGAACTTGTGCTTTTGATGAAGCCCATTGTATTTTGCAAGCCTTGTTGGAAAATAGTTATGTTCCTACATGTAAACAATTTATCACTTTAATTAATGGCATGTGTAGAGTAGGAAATATAAAAGGAGCAATGAAGCTGCAAGATGAGATGAAAACGCTTGGTGTCAGCTCCCAAGGTGTTGCTATGAGCGCTATTATTAGAGGACTTGCACGTTCAAGGAAGATTGAAAACGCTATTCATATTCTTGATGTCATGCTTGAGATGAAAATCATTCCAACTGTTGCTACTTTCACTACTTTAATGCATATCTATTGCAAAGAAGCTAATGTTGCTAAGGCGTTGGAATTGAGGGGTATAATGGGGCAATGTCATGTGAAGCTTGATGTTGCTGCATACAATGTTCTTATATCTGGCCTTTGTGCTGGTGGTGATATTCAGGCTGCTTTTAAACTTTATGAAGAGATGAAACAAAGAGATCTTTGGCCTAATACTTCAATATACATAGTTCTTATTGATTCATTTAGTACTGGAAATTATCATATTGAAAGTGAAGAGCTATTGAGGGATCTACAGGCCAGGGAATTGGTTTCTTTAGATTTGTATGGAGGCACTGAAAAATTGCATGAACTATTGATGTTTGCCAGGAAAGAATTAATTCGTTCGAGGCACAAAACTAGAAGAAAATTTGGTTAATCACAGGATGCTATCTCGTTGTCCAGAACGTGAGTTAGAAGATGAGGCTGAGGTGGCAGTTTTGTTACTCAGCTGATGTGATATTGCTGATGTGGTTTGCATTCCATTCCCCTAGTCTCATGATTTTGGTTACTGGTACAGTATCTTGCACCTTAGATTCTTAATTTTTTATTCATAGTTATTTATATTCATTCTAACTATTGTAAAACAGAAACAAATACTTTTGTATATTTTTATTCATAGAATATGGTCTCTTTTATAGAGAGATTACAAAGAGGAAATTAGGGAAATAAAACCTAATGCAATCAATGTAATAAATGACAATTAAGGGGAAATAGAATTAGAATAAAATCAGAGTAAAATAGAACCAAATCTTCTACAATCAGAGTAAAATAGAACCGAATCTTCTACAATCTTCTACACCCTCCCTCAAGTTGGTGCATAGATATCGATCAAGCCCAACTTGTCTAATAAATTCTCAAAGGTGGGCCGAGCTAAGCTCTTGGTCAGGATGTCAGCTGTCTGTTGGCTGGAAGTCACAAAGGGAATGCAAATAATGCCAAATTTCTAGTTTCTCCTTTATGAAATTTCGATCAATCTCAATGTGTTTGGTTCTATCATGTCGGGATTTTGGATTGTGAGCTATGCTTATTGTCGCTTTATTGTCACATAATAACTTCAATGGGAGGTCAACATTTATCTTGGAGTTCTTTTCATAATTCAGATCCATATCCCTTCCCAGATATACCTTGGGCCATTGCTCTAAATTCACTCAACGCTTACTCACGCTTTGTTTCGCTTCTCCAAGTTACCGATTTCCCCACATAGTGCAATATCCGTGAGGTTGATTTTCTGTCAATAACTGACTCCAATCTTACCATTCTAGATCAATGAAGGCAACAAATATTCCTCTCACTACTCTTTCTTAAAGTACAGTGCCCTTCCCAGGATCGGCCTTCAAGTACCTCAAAATTCGTAGAGACCGCCTCAAGGTGCTCTTCATAAGGAGAGTGCATAAATTGGCTTACAACACTCAAGAGAAGGCAATATCAGTGTCCGTATGGGACAAATAGATTAGCTTGCCAACTAGTCTCCTGGTATCTACCAATATCAACGTGTGGACTTTCCTTTCTCCCAAAGCTTCACATTCGGGGTCCACGGGGTATCACTGGTCCGCAACCACTCATTCCAGCTTTCTTTTAAAAGATCCGAATGTATTTTCGCTGGGAAACCACAATTCCCTTCTTTGATCCGCAACCTCCATGCCAAGAAAGTACTTCATTGCTCCCAAATCCTTGATTTCAAATTGCTTGCTAAGTTTCTCTTCACCACCCATCTCTTCTACATCATCCCTGTAACGATATCATCAACATAGACAATTAGTACAGAATCTTCCCATCGAAGAGAATTTTGTGAATAGTGTGTGATCACTTGGGTCTTGGTCAGATCCATGTTTCTTCATAGATTTGGTGAACTTGTCACAAACCATGCTTTGAGACTGCTTAAGACCATAAAGTGCTTTTCTTAATTTACACACATTTGACCCAAACCTTTCTTCAACCCCTGGGAGCATCTATATACTTCTTCCTCTAGGGTCACTATCGAGGAAGGCATTCTTCACATCCGCTGATGTAACGGCCAATCTGTGGGCAGCAGAAGGGATAAAAGGATCCCGACAGTTGTTTAGCTTGCAACATGTGAGCAAAGGTCTCTCGAATAATCCATGCCATAGTCCGGAGGAACCCTTTAGCCACCAAACGAGCCTTATATCTATCTACGATCCATCCGAATTGAACTTCACAAAGGAAGACCCATTTACAACCCCACTGCTTTCTTTCTTCCGGCAAGTCTGCACACCTGTGTTATTCTTCTCAAGAGCTCTCATCTCCTCAAGAATGCTTTTCCACACTTTGGAACTTTAGAGCTTCTCAGACATTACTGGAATTTCTATATTGGACAATCAGAGCTAAAACAAAGATAGGAAGAAGACAAATTTGAATATGACACAAAATTAGATAAAGGATGCTTAGTACAAAATCTTATATCTTTCCTAAGCTAATTGGAATGTCTTAAATCAGAGGATCAATGTGGTTCTTAGGCTCGTAAGAGGACTTACCTGCTCTCGGTTGCCGACTGAATCGGATTTTCTCTCGCCTCGGTTTCATGAGTTGTTGGACGCTTGAGCTTCATTTGTGTTTTCTTATCGTTCTTGAAATATAGAACTTTCCCTCGAACCTCTCTACACCTCCTTTGAATCTGTTATTTCCTTCTTCACAAGAATCATGTTGTGGCATTTCAATTAGTTCTTCAAATGTTTCTATTTCCAAAGGCTGTTTGTCAGAGTTTTGATTTTGATATGTAGACCCAGATTCCATAGGAGCCTTACTCATGATAGGAGTAGGCCTAGATAGTGAATCATGGTCATTTGCTATTGGTGCAGTAGTTGTACAAGTTTCAGAATCATGTGAGTTTTCAGATAAAGTAATGATTTCAAAAGAATCTTCATTTTGACTCCCCCCTGAAGATGAGTGTCCTCAAAAAACATGACATCCATGGTCACAAAATATTTCTATGATTTTGGATCAAAACATTTATAACCTTTTTGGGTTGGAGAGTATCCAATAAAAACACATTTTATAGCACGTGGTTCTAATTTTCTAAGATTCTTGTGTTCATGAACAAAAATAGTAGATCCAAATATTTTTAACGGTAAATTAGCAGAAAGATGAGCCATAGGGAAACATTCCTTGAAAACATTTATTGGTGTTTGAAACTGTAGGACCTTGGGCGGCATGCGATTGATCAAATATGCAGCAGTTAAAATCGCTTCACACCACAAGTATTTTGGAACTTTGGTTTCAAATAACAAGGCTCTAGCAACTTCTAGAAGATGTCTATTTTTTCTTTCTGCAATTTGCTCTGTGTGTATGAACACAAGAACTTTGATGCACAACCCCATGCTCAAGAAAAAATCCCCAAAATCATATTAAAATATTCCTTTCCATTATCACTTCAAAACTTATATTTGTTTGAAATTAGTTCCAGCACTCATTTTAAAGAAATTTTTAACAACTTGACCAGCCTCAAATTTTTCCTTTAGCAAATACACCCAACAAAGTCTAGTGTGATCATCAATAAAAGTAATGAACCATTTTTTATTTGAGGGTGTGCTTGTTTTATTAGGGCCCCAAACATCACTATGAATCATAGAAAAAGGCTTTATTGGCTTATAAGATTGCATAGGAAGAGTGGAGCGACGATGCTTTGCAAATTAACAAGTCTCACAATTAAATAACGAAGAATCTTTATTATTAAACAACTTAGGAAATAAATGTTTTAGGTACCTAAAACTTGGGTGACCTAACCGCAAATGCCATAACATAATATCATTATTGTTATCAGAAATAAAACTAGATTCAAAACAGGAACCTCTCGGTTGAGATTGTTTTGGTCCAAGTCCATTATCAAAGCACAGTCCCCACTCTCCTTAGCATCGCTAATCATCCTCCCGAGTTCAAATCAAACACACAATGAGAAGAAAAAATGAGTTTGTGATTAGCTTTTATCTCGCAAGCTTACTAACCGAGCAAGAGACTACATGATAATTTTGGAACATGAAGGACATCTTGAGAGTTAATGCCTGGAGATGTGATTATGGACTCTTTTTCCCGCAATGGCCGATAAGGAGCCATCCGCAATTTTTATTTTCCTCGTTACCTGGTAAGGACCGTATGAAGAGAAAAGACTAGACTCTCTGTCATATGGTCCGCTGCACTAATCAACAATCCAAGTATGATTGATACTAAGAAAGCGCTTTTAACAAAGTTACCTCTGCTATAGAACAGAAGCGGGTTTGAGACTCAAGAAGTTTGTACAGCTTGATCTATCTGCTCTTAGCAAAAGGAAACAAGCTGAGGAAAACCGCTTTGATCAAAGGTACTAACTTTACCTGCTTCACCGCCTCTTTTTCTTCCAATTCCGCAGGTTTGCTATGGAGCTTCCAACAAGTCTCACCGTGCATGCCTCAAGGCCTGGTAATGCTCACAACATTTGTCAAATTTTTTTCCGTCATCCCCATAGTTTCTGCAGCAAGTGCAGAGCCTGCTTTCAAATTTGCACTGCCTTTACCCATCATAGCTCCTTGTCCGCCTCTTCTCTCCCGACTTCCGAGAAAGTTTCACGACAAGAGGCAAGTGAGTCTTCCCTAGAATCCTACCTCTTACTTCTTCTAGTTCCTTATTCAAATCAAAGAAGAAACATAAACACACGATCATTCTCTTGCCTTTGATGAACACAACACTATCTTCAAGACACTTCCAACTCGCCTCATAGCAGAGATCCACCCGCCACAAAGTCATCGCTCATTATAGCAAGTCACATCTCTATTACCTTGTTTGGCATGCCATAACCTCGATTTTAAATCAAAAATTTGAGAGGAATTCAATATCGTAGTATGTATCTTTAACAAATTCCCAGCACATCCTCAAGGTAAGAACATGAACGTTTTCCAATACTGGCCTGTGGTATTGACTCACCACGCAATGATTAGAGAATTCTCAGATTCCAAATCCCAAAATTTGGATCATTGTTCGAGGCTTCGTGTGTCTCTCAGAAGAAATCCAAATTTTCCTTTGCTCTCTAGGATCAAACGAACTGTCTGGGACCACTCAATATAGTTTTTTCCATGAAGTTTTGGGACATTAATTTTAAGAGAGTTAGAAAACCCCTCCTGTCCATTGAAGCAGCCACTGATACCACTTGGGCCACCACTTCCAACTCCCCGACCTCGCCGCCGACTGGGCCACATCACGGGCCGCCACCTACGGGTCACGCTGGCCGTTGGGCCACCACGGCAGCTCGTGGCCTGGACCAGCCCCTCCAACACTCGCGACGCCTGGGCTGCCTCCACTAGTCACGATTCCACCTCCAAAGACCGATGTTCGACCACCACCGCCCGACCGCCTCCTCGTGGTGTCACGTTGTCGCCGGCCACCCCAAAGAGGCCCGCTCCATGTTGTTGGCTTCACATCGTTGTATGGGGAAAGGAAGAGGGACCGAATCCTAAAACAGGGAAGAAAGATCGAAGCCTAAAGCTTTGATACCATATTGTAAAACAGAAACAAATACTTTTGTATATTTTTATTCATAGAATAGGGTCTCTTTTATAGAGAGATTACAAAGAGGAAATTAGGGAAATAAAACCTAATGCAATCAATGTAATAAATGACAATTAAGGGGAAATAGAATTAGAATAAAATCAGAGTAAAATAGAACCGAATCTTCTACAATCTTCTACACTAACTAACTAACTATTTTTTTTATTTACTATGCTTCAGGTTAGACTTGGACTTCACATGAACAAAAACCCTCTTCTTAGAATAAGGTTGTAGACAGTGTTAAGAGAAGATGTACTGTTGTTTGTTTTTATAGCAAAGCTTTTAGCATCAAATTTTCCCCTTCTGAACCATATAATGTTGCATGATTTTTATGCTATATGGTGATCTCAAAAGCAGAAAAAAATTGAAGAAAATAGCAAATAAGCAAGCAGCTAACTTCAGTAGCACTTTAATTTGCCCATAGGTTATTCTGCTGATATGCATTGTGAAAAGGATCTCTCGTTTGTCTGCAGGGATCCATTCGGTATTACATCTTGGATCAATGATTGTTGGTCAGACCCGAAGTCTTGACCTGGTGAAGTCTTATTTAGAGGAGCCTAGTCAGGTTATTGTCACGAGTTATTGATTTATGCATGTGTCATTGTTAATATAGTTTGGTATGGATAATAATAATAATAATAATAATAATAATAATAATAAGGGTCTTGTTAATTAGTACCCTAAGGATACTGATTAAGGAATCAAGAAATGGAACTTATTTATTAAAAAAACGACATTTAATACATTGGTAACTTAAAAAGCTTTACTTTTAATTCAAATACCAATTTTCTAAAAGTTGGACCAGTTATTGAACTTGTGAAGGCAGCAGTTCATGATTCATTGGTTCAACCTTTAATTGTGGTTGAACCGTAGTCGAACTAGTGATATGATACCAATGATAAAAAGTGTATATTGGGAAAAATAGAAATAGGGGATGGCACTCAATTGTATCTCTTGTAACTACTAACAGGCAACCAGTTCACATGTGCACATTTTTTTAGCTTTGACTCACCTTTTCACAGCCTAAGAAGTTGCACGCATAACTGAAGTGATGTGGTTGCATGGATTCCTCACAACTTTTGTTACTGGCAGGGATAGGCTATCCCTCAGTCAACTCTGTAAATAGGTGTATATTAATATAGGTGCTTGGAAGATTATCTATGGTGATTCACAAGGAATAAGCCAAGGCAGTGGCCTCATTGGCTATGTTGGACAGAATACTGGTTTAATATTCAAGGTGACTATATTGAATGTCTTGTAAGATAAAATTTTTAATTAACATGAAATGACTGTATTGTATGTCCCGTAAGATAAAAAATTAAGCAATAAGAGAATGAATAATAATAATAATAATAATAATAATAATAATTCATGTATATATTTTTGGCCTGTGTAACTTCATTAACTTTACGTTGGACCTTTATTTGTCTAAAAAAACATTTTTGGTCAAATTAAAAAAAATAAAAATAGAAAATGAGGTTCAAACCGGTTCTTCACCAATGGTTTTTGGTTGGTTTTACGCTTCGGAATCAGTTTTGAGATCAATTGGTGTTTCTTGTTGAACGGAGTGAACCCTAGCTGGTTCACTAGTTTTCCAGTTGAACTGGCTGGTTGCTACCCGGTTTTTCAAACATAGTTTAATGCTTTCTACTTTTGAATCCTTGCCAGCACTCAGAAAGCATTTGCCTAATAATAATAAAAATAGTGGCTTGGATGTGTTGCATCTTCCCAAAACAATGGTTGTTCTGAACCTACTGATGAAACTATTGTCACCTGAGGCTTCTGACTCAATCATGGTATTATGAGCTGCATGCAGATCTATGCGCTGAGGCGGAATGAATAACTTTCCAGCATGCTCAGTCTGCTGAACCCACAGCAAGTGCCTTTTTTTGTTCTGGAAAACTGAAACTTAGTTCTTTAGCTGTTCTTCCTTCAATATCCTGACTGATATACTTTGCAGCCCAACAAAGACATCAAAAGTTGAAGGTATGCCTGCTGTTCGACATAGATAATGTACCAGCTATTACTGCTTTCCATACTTTTGTGTTTAAGCCTCGAATTTGGCCTTCGGTAAATTATATAGAAATTCTGTCTTATGGCTTTGCATGGAATGCTTGCAGTTTTCTGCATTCTGGGCACTTTAACTTCCTCAGAAACAGCTTTACGAGTATATTCTCAATCAAGTTATGGACTCTGATTCACTGCAGTCAGCGAATCTAAGTCATTGGATGGAGATCAGATGCGCATATCGGGATTTCAGCAAATCAATAATTGAAAATCTCAACTATCTATTCTTGATCAACGGTTGAGAACACTGACTGTAGTACTGGTTGCCTGCACCAAATCCATTTCCATCATGGAAAGGGTATTTTTGTTTTGGAGCACTGATACTTTGACAACCGATAGTTGACAATGTATCGGACACCGTATGCACACAGACACACCCACCAGTTTTTTTTTTTGACTTGGAAAAAGACAAACAATAAAAAAAAAAGCCAAAACCGTATTGATATACGGTGTATGACAACTTCTCAGTTGTCAAAAAAATCTTTTCTGTTTTGGTTTTGTAGTTACGAGTTACGACAGCAAAAAGTTCTTTTTGTTACAGATGCACATGCATTTGAAGTGCTCATAATGCTTTTAGGCAAGTCCGGCTGTATTTATGGTTGCGTTGTGTTCAATGTCGTCCCATGATACACGTAAAATTTTGTCAAAATTGCTCTGTAAGTCTCTTAACTTATTTTTTTGTAACGAATAAGTATTTTATCTTTTTTTTTCGATTAGGTCTTTTATGTTTTAAAATATTTTCGAAACAGTCTATTATCTTTCTTTTTTCCAGAATAAGTCCTTTAGATTTGAAAAACATATTAAAAAAGTCATATGTGTCTATTAATTGATGACCTTTTCAAAATATACTAAAAATTTAAAGGACTTTTTTGAAACATATTAAAAACTTGAAGAACCTGTTCCGAAAGAAAAAAAGATAAAAGACCTATTCGGGAAAAAAAAATGACTGATTCGTTACCAAAAAATAAGTTAGGGGACTTATAGAGAAATTTTGTCTAAAATTTTCTATTTTTTTTTCTTTTGCAGTTTCTAGCAAATGAATAAAAATTTCCTTTTTATTTACCGGAAAAACAAAACTTGTAAGTTTCTGTATTGCTTGTATTCTAAAGGACATTTTCCTGCATGCTGACCGGTATGGATTCTAGTCTGTACTTTGATTATTATAATATGCTATCATTTTTCTGGTGTTAAACTGTCAGCCCTTGGAAATGGTTTTATCTCTCAAAAAGATGTAAAATAAGTTTTTTTTTATTCAAATTTTTTGTTTGCCTAATCATTTATAATTTTTTTTGGGTCAAAAAGAGGAAAAGAAAGTAGAACCACTAAAGAATCTCAGGAACTAGCTATCATCTTGGCCAAAACGTCATTGCATTGGTTTTCTTCTCGGGGAATTGCTAAGGGCATCCTACAATTTGCTGGAGGCACCCTACAATGGCCATGACTTAATGAAAATACCCTTGACAAAATTGAAGCATTTTTTTTCCTTCTGCGGTGTCACTTGCAAATTTGACATTTGCGAGTACACATAATTTGCGAGTGGATTATCTGTATACCACTCGCAAATTTGGAATTTGCGAGTGTACAAAAAATTTGCACACCCGCAAATACCTAATTTGCGAGTGATATACAATAAACCACCCGCAAATTAGGTATTTGCGAGTGTGCAAAATTTTTGTACACTCGCAAATTCCAAATTTGCGAGGAAAATAATTGCGAATCTTATTTTGATATTTACGAGTGATATGAAAATTGTGGGAAAAAACTGAGTAGTTGAAAAAAAAAAAACTTGAGTTTTATTAGGTGAGCAGGGGCATTTTCTGTATTGTAGGGTGCCCCCAGCAAATTATAGGGTGCCCTTAGCAATTCCCTTCTTCCCGCAATCTATGGCACAGGGTAAAGGTCCACTCTCTAACCATAAATACTCTGATGACTTCCAACTCATTACCATATAGATGGCGAGGTTGAACATTTCTAATTTTCTATAACCAGCTGAATTGTATGGAGGGAGTCAAAGTAGCACATCACTTTTTTGTACCCCAATTCCCAACATTGTTTTTTAAGAAATAAATTAGTTTTTCATTTAAATCTAATAGGCTGCTAAAAAAAAAAAAAAATAAATCTAATCGAGGGTAATGTTCATACACTTTACACACACTTGTTTTAGAAATTAAGGTAGGGTTTGATAGACATGTTAGCTAAAAGTTTAGATAGTATTTGATAGATACTTTAAAATAGACTAAATTACGCATTTGGTCCATCTAGTTTGAGCTAAATATGATTTTAGTCTTTTTTATTTAAAAAAATTAAGCAAATATGGTCTTATCATCAAATTTTATTTCACATAAAACCCTTAAAAAAGTATCATTTTTTATTAAAATATCTGGGGACATAATGTAGATTAGAGAGATGAAATATTTTCAAAAGTTTAAAAGTTAGAACTTTAGTAAAAATTTGATAAAATTGAATGATTTTATGAGATGTTAGTTTAGATTTTAAAGAGAGAAAAATTTGGAATTTTTTTATTTTTATTTTAATTGATGAGTTTTGAGTAAATGAATATTTTAAAAAAATTAATCAATTCAATTTGTGTAATTCGCTTCATGTTTGCCATATTTTAAAAATAGATTAAAATTGGACATAAAACTTTAAAAAAAAAGTACATTTTGAATTGCAGAGAATTCTTATTAAAACATGGACGTAACACGTCAGTTTTAAACACAATGAATGAAAAAAATGATACATCATTAAATTTTTTTAAAAGCATGTAAAGTAAATCGAAACCAGAAGTTGCTCCTTTTATCTGTCGTTCAACCATTGTTTCCAGCAAGCTCTACAACGCCCCAGACATCACATCAGAGTTAAACCCCGGAGAACGCTGATTCCTGCTGCAAGAATCTCTAGCTCCGATGTCAACGATAGCTTTTGTGCACCTCAAATGCAGATGTTTCCCCCACTTCAAGAATGACAACGAGTGCTGAGAGAGAGGGCAAAATGAAAGCGAACGCAGTGTTTGTTTGTTTGTTTCCTTCATTCGAGTCCTTTCTATAGGGCTGGGTTGGTCCCCTATGCTATGTGAATGGTGGCTGGTAAGATCAGATCTAGGATCGGTCATAGGAGTCCAGTCGTTCCAAGTATGTTTCTCTCTAATTGGTTGATGGTCCAAGCCTTTTTTCACCAAGGTTTACGAAGATGAAAATTTTCTCAGGAAAGCCTGAGAGTGGAATGTGTTGGTGGCGATTTGAAAAATGGAGCAGTAGTTATGGACACATTCTTTAAGGCGGGGGAAATCACCATGACTTTTTCTCCAATATTACTTTTTATCTCGCCTCATCTCTTCTTTCTCTCTCGCCTTTCTCTTTCACAAATATACTAAAGTCACAATGATTTTCTTGCCCTAAAGGTAGGAGATCCATTTCCCAGCAGTTACCAGAATAATGATTGAAAAAAGAGAAAAGGATCTTCCATATTTTTTTTTCTAATTTTACATGTTTTGTTTTGTATTTTAATTATGTCGTATTTTCATTAGTTGTGCCTAATGATGACGTGTTGCTTACGTGCCCATGCAAAAATTCCTCTTGAATTACGATATGTGCCACCTTAGAAATATGATAAACTAGTGTAAAATTAAATGCGCGAGGAAGAAACGATGTCTCTTTGTAATGATCAACAAATATCTAATTATCAATCGGAATCATTCAGTTACGAATATTATAGGAGAAAACTTAGGTGCAGTTCTTTGTGTGCAATTTTTAATTTTCTCTAATCATAATTAAACATATGAATTAACTATCCAATAGTAAAAATAAAATCATTTTGAATTTAAATTTAAGTGAAAAAATTTATAAAAAAAATAAATACAAATTTAATCCACCCAACACGTTATAATTGGTAGACAACAACTAAGTTTATTTCAACCTTATATTAAACAGCTAATGTATATAGTGTAAGTCCACCGTACACTCTTCGTAAAATTATAAATCATAATTTCACAAACTATTTATGTAAAATTGTAAAAAGGAACACACACAAATATCGGAAATTGAAATTATTTTTTAGGCAAAGAAAGGAAATGAGCCTCGTTAAAACTTTTTGATGCAAAATCCTCCTTAGAGAAAAAAATCTAGAAGGAAAAAGAGTATTTCTCCCTTATTTATTGATAAAAAAGTGGAAAAAAGAAACATTTGGGGACTAGGCTAAAACTCATGAAAAAATAAAACAAGGAAAAAATCAAGAAAAACGAAAATAAGGAAGATTAAACCGATTACGATAAAAGTCTTCGATGATAAACTTTGAGGATGAATCCCACCAAGAAAAGCACTGACTAGAGACCCCATAAGAGGCTAGCTTATCCGTACAAGAATTCTCCTCCATGTAGATATGGGAAATAAAAAACTGCATTTGAGCAACAAGAAGGGGAGCAATTTTTCTAGTGATTTTTATATTTCCAAGGCACCAATGCATGATTTTTGAAGTTTTGCACTACGAGCATTGAGTCACACTCTAACCACAACTTATGTCAACATTTTTTATGAGCAAACTCTGGCCATCATTGTCGCGCACTAATTCCGCATGAAACGAAGAAGCTACTCCCAAATAATCAGCAAAGCAACCCATGAAGGCGCCACTAGAATCCCTGAAAATAGCACCACAAGCCGCAAAACCCGAGTTCCCTCTAGAAGTGCCATCCGAATTGCACTTGACCCAACCACAAAGAGGCTTATGCCAAGTCACTGAGATGATAGAGGGAGCTTTAGGAGCGTGAGACTCCACTGAGAAGAATTTCAGAATAGTAAACTCATCAATAGAATTGGAAAAAATACCTTTAGATAATTTACCAGATAAGGAAACCGCAGCCACCACCAGATGAATGGATCTCTCCAAATATATTTTACTATTTTGGAATTTTTTTTGATTTCTGGCGTACCAAATGACCCAAAAAATATGAATAACCGTCGAGAGCACCAAATCAGCAACCTGGGAGCACCAACCTTTATCACAAATCTTGAAGATCGTGTCTATGGATGAGCAGTCCAGGGCGCAATTCAAAAAAGATGCAAGCCAATTCCAGAGATTCACAGCAAAAGGACACTCAAAGAACATATGTCTGGTGGATTCCGCTGAGCGCCGGCAAAGGCAAACAAATAGAGACAACCACGCAACCCCCTTATGAAGCTGTTCATCCGTAGGCATCCTGTTATGAAAAATATGCCAGACCAAGAAAGACTTCGAGGGAGGAATAACAAAGCTCCAAATCTTCTTACCCCACGACATTGTATTCTAGCTAGGGACAAGCGCAAAGTAAGCATCTTTAAAACTCAAACAACCAGAGTCAGTGCCTTTCCAGATCAAATCATCCTTACCATCCTCAGCACAGAGAAGCACTTAATGAACATCATCTGTAATGTCAGGAAACCGGCGAATGAATAAGGAAGGAAGCACCCAATCTCGACCCTGTAAGAAATCAGCCACTTTAGCCTTCAAAAGACGATGCGCCGAGGAGGAAATATTTAGACGGTCCACTATAGGTTGCCCAAGCCAGTTATCCAGCCAAAAATTCACACTATTACCATCGCTAATATAACAGAGGCTACCTTGGAGGATGGTCTGAAGAAATTGCTGGATACCAGGCCAAATAGACGATTTAGCGTAATAAGTGATAGGCTTATGTAACGCACAAATCTCGACTTGAGAAGGATGGTCCAAGGTTGAGCAAAAGCAAGAACATCCCACGTGAGCTTAAGCATTGCAGCTTCATTAATTGACCGAAGTGGCCTGATACCAAGACTACCTTCATTCACAGAGGCGCAAACTTTGTGCCAGGCCACTGTGCAAATTTTCCTAGTGTGAATATCGCCTGACCAAATAAAATTTCTAATCCAATTGTCAAGCGTCTTCAGAAGAGAAATAGGCCAAGTATAAACATGAAAACTATAGATAAGCATGCCTTGAATAACTGATTTAACTAGCTGGACTCTCCCCATGATGAGAGTAGAAAACCCTTCCAAAAAGCCAACTTGTTTTTTATCTTGTATGCAATGGGCTGCAAGTGAATCTTCTTAGGCTTATCTTTGAAAAGAGGAACCTCTAGATAATTAAAAGGAAGGTCTCCAGCCGAGAAACCCAGGAGGTTCTTTAAACTAGTAGTCCGAGAAGTAGGCATTGGGACTGTATAGAACTTACACTTTTCCAAACTGAGATTTTGACTGGAGGTAGCGCCATAATCATGAAAAAGATGCATTAAAGTAGACAAATTACATTTAGTTGCCTTGTAGAAAACCATGATATCATCAGCATAAATGACATGAGAAGGAGTTTGACAGTTACAAGGGCTAGACATAAGCTGCGGATCACCAGAATCAGCTAAGAGAGAAATACCTCTGCTCAAAGCGTCTTCTGCAAGACAGAAGAGAAGAGGAGAGAGAGGGTCCCTTTGCCTCACACCTTTTTTACAAGAAAAATTAAATATATAAATCCGAGCATTAGGGATTTTATTATAGCGCCTCCCCTATTTAATTTTAACATCTTCCCACCCCTTGAAAAAACCTTTTTACCCTAACCCCACCTCCTTCCCCTTTCCCCTTTCTCACCTCCCTTACCTCTTCTCTCCCACTGTATTCAGTCCCTCTATGCACCTCCCATCCATCTTATCTCACTCAGTCGTAGTTCGTGTCACCGAAGAAGGTAAGGTACGCCGAAGATGTTGTTCCCGTTAACAAGAATCTGGTTGTGTATTAGGCTTTTTTTTAACGTTAAGACCTTTCTGGATACTTGTTGGCGGCGGCTTCGGTCAATAAGGATCTGATAGTATATCCCTGTTTCAAAATTTTGAATACTTCGAAAACTTGTTGACGAGGGCTTCCGGCAACAAGGTTCTAGGTGTGGAATGTAATGTAAAACACATAATGATCACGATGCATAAAGTTCATCAGATATTGCAGCTCAGTCCTGCCCTGTCTTAGACTGAACCGAATCATCTGACGAGCATTGTAAACCTGCCTAATTGTAATGTGACTCTCTGGGTCGTTCTTTTTCAATATAAGTAATACGCTTCTCGGCTTGATCAAGTTCTTTATCATGTCACCAACCATAGACATCCCTCCGGGAGTTAGCCGACCAATATATAGATGACCTTCCAAGTTTTGGGCTAACTCATGGTTGTGAATTCCACACATTACCTTCAAAACTCATCCTTCAGCATCCTTCAATGGTCTTCATTTCAATCTGAATGAGCACTGACATTTTCTAGTACCAGTAGCCTTCAATCTCGTAGACTTGTAAGGTTTATACTTACCACCTCTTTCACAACCAAACATCACAAATGTCATTCTGCTTGATCGTCTGTTGTCTGATCTTAAAATAACAACCACACATCTAAATAATAGATTTTCCAACATTTCGTGGCAACAACAATAGGTCATCTTGGGTAGAAAATACCTGTAAAACCACAACAAAATGATTTAGCATCATAACAAAGTCCTAACTTAACAAAACAAATAAACAAAGTAAGCACCTTCATAGTAGTGAATACCCTAGTACAATCCATGGGCACAACCATTGTATGTTCCATTTCACTAGTCATTGGGGTGTCAGGATTGTTGTGTTCCATGTTAATCTATCTGCACCGCAAACTTAATTTGTCAAACTTAGAACTGACGCATTTATGGAAACAAGAATCCGGATAGTTGTCAGGATAGTTGTCTTCTATGGTAATCTATCTGCACCACAAACTTAATTTGTCAAACTCAGAACTGACACATTTAGCGCATTTTGGAACGCATGAAGGGAAAAGAAAAGCTAAAGAAAGGAATGAAAACACAGACTTCGAAAATATTTCAACAGTTTGGTCTCAATAGGTGAGAAAGGAAAAATAAGCTGTGGGACCCACAAATTTGCAATACTCCCAAATCAGACAGAAAAAGAAAAAAAGTAGTGGAAAAGGTACAAAAGGACAAATTGTTTTTCTTATTTCAAACTTTACCCTTACTTTTTGTTATGTCTCTGGCTATTGACATAATTTTAGTTTAATATTTCTTTCTTTACACTCACATTTTCTTTTTATTTTCCCTCAAACCAAATCACTAAACAATCATCTCATTTTCTATTTATTTTTCCTTCCTTTCCTCTATCTTTCTTTCCTACACCATACAAACCCTTGCAAAAACAAAAATCCAGAACCATCTGGAAACAAAATTACGGGTATGTTGAGTGCAGTACACATCTGAAAACTTGATGACAGGGTCTTCTGTCAACATGAATATGGGTGTTTAATACGTATGCCAAAGTCAAAATGAACTATCGGCAACTTGTTAACGGAAGTCCCGTTATCAAGTTTCCGGTAAAGTCAAAATCGTAGAAAAAAATAACGCAAAATACATGATAGTTTTGACGAGTGGGTGGAGTAAAGAGGAGGAGGGAGGCGTTTACAGGGATAAAGACTGGGAGAGAGAGAGGTTGAACACTTGAGAAAGAGAGTGAGCTTGAGATAGAGACCCTTGAGAGGGGAAGAGAGCTTGAGAGAAAGAAAAACCTTGAGAGAGAGAGAGAGAGAGGGGTGGGAATGGTAAAGAAAAAATGACAGGGACCATTTAGTCTTTTTAGTGGGTGGGGGAGGTGTTAAAACTAGATGGGGGAGGTGCTGGAATAAAATCCCAAGCATAATAGGCGGCCCCAAAAATTGCAAGGAAACCAGAACAGGCCAGCGAGGCCCAACCCAAATCCAACATTCTAGGGTTTCTTACTTCTTTATACGTCATAGGGTTTCATTTCAGTTCGGACCGTGAAACGGCGACACAGGGAGGCAGAGGGAGCGGGAGAGAAAGCGAGAGGTAAGCAACAAAAAAAAAGATGGTTAAGTTTCTCAAAACCAACAAAGCCGTTATCGTCCTGCAGGGACGATACGCCGGCAAGAAGGCGGTGATAGTGAGAAACTTCGACGATGGAACACGCGAACGCGCCTACGGTCACTGTTTGGTTGCAGGTATAAAGAAGTATCCGAGCAAGGTTATCAAGAAGGACTCTGCAAAGAAAACCGCTAAGAAGTCTCGCGTTAAGGCTTTCGTCAAACTCGTTAACTACCAGCACCTTATGCCTACTCGCTACACCCTCGATGTCGATCTAAAAGACGTTGTTACCCCTGACGTTCTTCAGTCCAAGGACAAGAAAGTTACCGCTCTCAAGGAAACCAAAAAGCGCTTCGAGGAACGCTTCAAAACTGGCAAAAACAGGTGGTTCTTCACCAAGCTCAGGTTCTGAGAGCTTATTATGCTATAGTTATATTTCTTTCTTAATTATTATCTATGTAGTGTTTCGATCTGAACTGTTTTGGATTTTTGCCTTGTCATTACTTTTATATTTGATGATTTGATAATGCTACATTGAGGATATGTTTTTGCTTTTCGTATTGTGGATTTAATTTTCGTTTGAGATTGATTCGTGTGATTTGGGGGAAAACTGAATCCCTAAACTAGGTGGTTTTCGACAGTTTTGTTGAATTGGTTTTGCGCAAACAAGCGCCGCCGCGAGATTATTATTTTTCACGTTTGTTGAATCGATTTTGTAGTGGTTTTTGTTATGGCTTCGAACAAGTTAGGACATCAAATTAATCATTTTCAAACCAAGATTCAGTGTTCAATTTGTATATTGACATGTATTTTGACAAATTATTGATTGTTAGAGAAATGCTATCGAAGCTATATTTTTTGACGGGAGTGAAATTAATGTTGAGATCTCATCAAATTAGGACTGGGTTACACTGAATTGTGTTGGTTGGGACTCGCATAATTTGGTGTGGGATCCATACAGATTTCATTCAATAATTAAAAAATATGTTGAAAAAGTCTTAAACGAGAGTTTTGCTAACCTTGATTGTTGTGGTGGTTTTGAAGGAAAAAAAAAACTTAAGTGAGTTTGTAAGGAAGTAAAGTGTGTATGGCTCTTAGACTTTTGTAGGTGCTTTGCATTATTTCAATTGGAGTTATGGTTCGAACTCGTGTTTTATTGCCAAACTAAAGCATTTTTAATCTGTTTTGAACTCGGGATCTTAGAAATAATGCGGTAGAAACCAGCCAGAACCATTGACTGAGTATTGAATTTTCAGAATTTTTTGTTAAAACGGTGCAAATATTCATTTAGTGATTTCTCTTGTTTTTTATTGAATGTTTCACACTGAATCAAATTAAATCTTTCTTTTTCTTTTGCACTGAGCTGAAAGACAGTAATCATATGATTGCTGGGTTGATGGCTATTTTCTCACTAATCTAGATCATATATGATGGAATCTGAGACATTATATAGGCACTTCTTTTGGCGCTTGCTGTGTTTTCTTTCTGTTTCCTTTAACTTTATCATCCATTTTGATTATTATGAATGAAAGTATTTGTTGGGCACATTGCTAATGTTCATTTCTTCGAATGATAACATGGGTTACACCCGAACAAGGAAAACGGATGGGGAAATTCGTGGTCTAAGTTATTCAAAATTAATGATTTTAACATTAACATTTTGGTTCAAATCATACAATAGTATCGATTGGAAACAGCAATATTTTTTTTTTTTTTGACAATGGAAAACAACAATGTTTAGAATTAGAAAATAAGATGACGTTGTCACTCGGTATTTATGTTTTAGTTTTTTCTTTTTTTTCATGGTTGGTTTAAAGAAAAGTCAATTTCTCTGACATCTTGAAGAAGAAATTGGCTAGGAAAGATCAATTATCAACTTTTGTGAAGTTAGAGCACTCTATTGTTTTTATCGTAAGTAAAAGGGAGAAAGATTAATTAATCAACCCGAAGGAATAGAGGCTCCTTTAGAGTCCTCAACTACTCACTAAATGGAAAAAGACTATCAACAATTGTTAAAGCATAAGGCGTGGAATGGCTTGTAAGAGCTGAAAGGTTTGCACTTTGTGAAATGTGATGAACTGAGGTATCCTAGTAGTCCTTCAAGCGTAGAAGAGATGTCTTCAAGCAAAAATTGTTGAGCTGAGTTAGTTAAAAAAACATTTTTTCACTATGTCGACAGCTGCCTTAGAGTCAAGTTCGAAAATGATTTTGGAAACACCTAATTCCCGAGCAGATTTTAAGCCATAGAGAAGGACCACATCTTCCAAACAAGGTTACTAGAGTCGACTTTGCAGAAGAAACCTTTAATATGTCGGCAACTAGCCTTAAGAGTCAAGTTCGAAAATGATCATGGAAACACCTAATTCCAGAGCAAAGCAAATTTTAAGCTGGGGAGAAGAGACCACATCTCCCAAACAAGGTTAATAGAGCTGACTTTGTAGAAGAAGCTTTAATAAAAGATTTCTCCACACGCAGTGCTGTTGTCCTGCGAGTAAAATAATAGGAAGTATATTTATATCGCCATAAAACTAAAAATATGCATAATTACTATACGCTTCCATACTTGGATGACTTTGGTCAAGTCCGTATAAAAAGCTTTTATGTTAAATAAATTAAAAAGTGTATGATCCCATTTTTTCGTGTAACTTCTTATCATTAAAGAAAATGAAAACCCGTGGTTTGAGTGATTTAAAGTTAAGGTGAGCTTCCAAACGTGGATATTTATTTATCCGACATTTTTCGTATGAAGACAGTCACACAACATGCAGGGTAAAAAGTAAGAACATACAAAACAAGATAAATCCTGAGTAGGGACGTCTCTTAAAGTACATTACGTGCCACCTTCCAAATGAAAACTCTAAGGTGAGCACTCCGGTACTCGGTATCCGACATTTTTCGTATGAAGACAGTCACACAACATGCAGGGTAAAAAGTAAGAACATACAAAACAAGATAAATCTTGAGTAGGGACGTCTCTTAAAGTACATTACGAGCCACCTTCCAAATGAAAACTCTAAGGTGAGTACTTCGGTACCCGGTGGAAATATTGGATACGGTACTCATTTGAGCTTGTATCCACTTAGTATGTCATTAAATTCACTTTAATTAGCTTGAATTAGCTATTTGACTTTTTTAAATTGTAGATGTACTATTTTTAAACTAAATAATGATTTTTTATCAAAAACTTCTATACGGTGTCTCTTTGTATTCATTCTTCTTCATCTTTATACCCACTTCATGGTTCTTCTTCTCCCGACATATATTTGATTTCTCTTACTCTTCTTCTTCTTCTGATGGAGCTTAGATATCGAAAACAAGTTGACATCGGTATATATTTACTGCTATTTGATTATTCACTTTTTTCTAATATGATGGACATTCTAAAAGTCCAAGAAAAAAGAGGAAGGACAACATATTAGCAAATTTGTAAAATATTTTCTAGGGCACCGAAATAATTATTCATAACTTACGGCTTATACTTTTTAAAATAATAAAAAATGTATGTCTTAAAACGGTAATATTGAATAAATGAACTATTTTTATTAGAACAGTTAATATAGGTATAGTACCCGACTAATTTAAAGGGTACTTAAGAATTTACCAAACTCTAATGCGTGTAGGACCTTGCTACGATATATTGAGCCACCCATCAATAGGAGCACTTCACACCGTTGAATCCGACAAAGGAAGGTTGATGGCTCAAATTTTATTACAAAATTGTTCAAGGAGGGGACACGGAGTAACTGTTCGTGGAAATCTCACTTGTCATTATAGATCTTACAATGATCTTCTTTGGGAAAGTACCAAGTAGCCCGGTCCAAAACCGCCGGCCAACAATGGAAGCCCACTTTTCAGTCCCAAAACAAGAACGTTTTTTTCATTTTCTACAAGATGTTCTCATCTTGACCGAATAAAAAAATAACATGTTCTCATTGAGTGCCTCCCAACTTTAACAAACGCATTTCATTGAGAATGGATTCTCTACTACGCTGCACCTTTTGCAACATCAAAACAAGTGTTAGAAGAGAGAGCAATTAGAGAAAGATATAGAGATGAAGAGAGAGAGAGAGAGAGAGAGAGATAAAGAGGCTGTAGGGAAGAGTGGTTTGTAGAGGATCCAAATTTCATTTCCATAGGTTTGTGGATGTCTTGAGCATCGAAATAACATCTGGACCACACTTGAAGTTAGGATGCAACACTCCCTCCAAAGACATCATAACAAACCACCCATGTGCACCCTATGCATAACCAGTATTCATAACACAAAAATATTGGGAGAGATATGATTCTCTTGCCTAATTCCCCTTTAAGGTTCAAAAGAGTCCAATGCTTTCCCATTACACAACAACCCAAGTACAAAAACAAACAGGGTCGATAAATTCATATGAAGAATAATATCTTCAATAAGACAAAATTCAATTTTAACACATCTATCACATGCTTTCTCCAAATCAAGAATGATTGTCATGCCTGTCTTTTGTGTCATATAATGGATCATTCTTAATTATCAAGGAAGGCATGATCGTTTTAACTTCATCATAGGCAAATTATGAAGCTATGAAGCCCGAATACTCCAAAACATGAAACGTATCAGTGTCGTACCCGTATCGGATAACGATACTCTTCATATACTTTCCGATATGTGTCCCAAAAGTATCCCTATTATCTTTTATTTTTTTAAAATATTTATTGTTGAGGATACTTTCCGATACTCCTTGGATACTTCTCGAGTCTCGTATCCCGTCAACAGATCTGTTTCTTTCAATCCCAACGGCGGTTCTGGTCTCTCCCTCCTGTTGGCGGTTTTGGGTCTCTCCATCCTGTTGGCGGTTTTGGGTCTCTCCATATCTGGTTTTCTTTTTCCAGCGACAGAATTGTAGGATTTTTCTTCACTCTTGCAAAAATGTTGTTCTAGTGCTCAGACGTTGTATGTCTTGTTTATCCTTACCTATTGTGTTGTACTGTTTGTAAAAAAAAAATATAAAATAGCTGAAAAGAGGATTCAAGTGTTGGGTCTAGTACTATTGATTCATTGTCTCTTTTCTAACAAACATTTTGCATATATATAAGTTTTTATATAAAGTTTTGTTAACGTATCCAAACCGTATCATATCCTAAATTTCAAAAAAAAAAATTGTATCCCCGTATCCGTGTCGTATCGTACCCATATCGTATTACGTATCCAGGCTTCATAGTTATGAAGTCTTTTAGTGCGGGGGGGCTAGAGACTTTTGTTTTAGTGCGGGGGGCTAGTGGTGGGTCTCTATCTTATTGTGCAACGGTGGAGGCCGATGTTCTCCTTGACGACGTCCTTAACTAAAAAGGTAGCAGTGTGGATAAGGATTCAAAAACTTCCACCTTAGCTCTGCAATGATGTATTCCTAAAGAGAATAGGATCCTTTTTGGATACCATGTTGAAAATTGACAAGTTAACGTCAATCCATGATCGAGGAAAATATGCTAGTATTTGTGTGGAACTTGATCTGGACAAACAACTTTCTTCCAACATTGTTATTAAAGGTTAGAAATTGTTTTTGGAATATGAGGGGCTTCATTCTATTTGTTTCCGATGTGGAAGATGTGGCCACAAAAAAAGATCAATGTTGTGAATTATTGGAAGCAGTGACTAGTCCGATGGTAGCTAATAGTGAAAGTCAACCGGCGGCGCTGGCGACAGAGAATGGCGGAGGAGAGGGCAAAGCTGACGTCAGCCCTACTGGTGATATTAATGCCAAATCTTTGGTCATTAATTCGGTTTTATTGAATAATAATGAGGTAGCGATAAATTTAGAATTAGGGCCGTGGAACATTCCTAAGAGTTTTTCTAGGAAAGTATCCAATAAAGGATATAATAATGATGGGACCAGACCTAATGGTCCAGCTGTTAAGGGACAGGGTAAAAATATCTCAGTGGGCCCGAAACGAAATGATAGGCATATCAATGATGGATCACGATTTGATACTCTAGAGTCAGCAAAGAATGTCGAGGAGTCGTTATCATCGGATGGAGCACATGGGGAAAACCAGTCCTTGATTTCAGAGAAGATAGTGCCATCCTTGCAGGTCAAGATTCAAAATCCAAAAGCTGGAAATAATCCGCAAAGAGGCCCCATGGGAAAGGCCTAGTTTTGAAGGATTTAAAGGCATGCGAAGGTAAAGGACAGGTCATTAAAGATATTAGGAAAAAAAAGATGGCCTATCTAGAGATCCGTCAACTTTTGGTGTGGGTAAGAGATCCACTAATATGGGTAAAGAAAATGGCCTAGCTGAGGTAGGCCCATCTCGTGGTGTAGAAGCTGGAGCATCATTTGAGTCTTTTGATCGTGAGAAGCGTAACAAGAGGAGAATGTGATACTGGACATCATGCGCTACATGGATAAAAATAAACAAGCCCTCCTTTTATCTCGTATCACTATCGAAGACCCCCTCTGGTCAGCCTTGGTTCTTGTGGATGCCAATAACTTGGCGATGCTGGAAGCTCAAAGGAGAAAAAGTAGTATGAGCAATCTCCAAAGCCTTAGTGGTTTGCATGCTAATCAGCCCGTTTTTGCTAAGGATATGGATAGGCCTATTGGACACGAGCCCATGGATGTCTCAGGGGTTTTGGTACCCCCAAACTAAATCTTCTTTGTCTCAATGAATTTCATATGTTGGAATTGTAGAGGGAATGCGGCTTTGCAGGTCTTGTCAAAGATTTGAGATGAGAATTTGATGTCTTGTTGCTTTTTCTGCTGGAAACTCACACTAGTGGTTCTGTAGCTCAGAAAATTGTCCATAAAATTGGTTTAGATAGTCAATATATCAGTGAAGCCATTGGTCAAGTTGAGGGTATTTGGTGTCTTTAGGATTCCTCTGTGTGGTCGATGACTATTCTCTCAACTTCTTCTCAATTTATTCATATGGAGGTTAAGTGGAGGAATTCAGATCCTTGGTTTTTGACAATAGTGTATGGTTGCCCTCATTATGCTCAAAGACAAGTTCTATGGGATGTTTTACAGGAGATCCATTGTAGTATTGCTGGTCCTTGGGCTATTATAAGCGATTTTAATGCCATTCTTCACTTAAGTGAGCGAGTGGGCCCGCCTCTAGCTTCGCCTCTTCGTCTTGAAGTTGGTTTTCAATAGGTTATTGATCAATGTGAGCTTTTACATGCAGGGTTCAAAGGAGATGCTTTTACTTGGGAGAAAAGGGATACAAGGAAGAGACTCGATAGAATGTTAGTGAACCTGGATTGGAGGTTAAAGTATAGTGAAGTTGATGTTGTTCATCTCCCTAAACTCCAATCGAACCATAAATCTCTTTTGGTTCAATTTGAGAAATTAGATAGGAGGAACCGGCATCGTCGCCCATTTCGTTTTGAGGTAGCTTGGATATCTCACAAACAATTTGATAAATTGGTGGCGAATACTTGGAGGAATGACATTTCAAATTGGTCCCTTCGGATCAAAGAGCTGCAGGGCACTCTAAGGGATTGGAATAGATCCACTTTCGGTAACATCTTTGAAAGGAAGAGGAGACTTCTCCGCAAACTCCATTCTTTGGACCGAAGGCTAGCTCAGGGGTGGAATAATCAACTCCTAAATATCCAGAGGCAGGTTTGGAAGCAATATGAAGAAACTCATGCCCAAGAGGAGATTTTGTGGTATAAAAAAATCTAGAGCAAAATGGTTGGAATTTGGGGATAAAACACTCGTTACTTCCACGGTGTTACTACTATCAGGCGACAATAGAATCATATCATAGCCTCACAAAATGATCATGGAGATTAGATCACTGACCCTGATAAGTTGGAAGCTTTGGCTACCAACTATTACAGGGACCTTTTTAGTACTAACGATATTTTTACTTCTTTTTGTTTGCAGGGGGCTTTCTTCAGCTGGAGGATGATCTTCTAAATTAGTTAGACCTAGAGGTGACTGATGAGGAAATTTTCTGAACTGTTAAAAGCATAGGTGCTTTTAAAGCTCCAGGCCTAGATGGTTTTCAGGCGATCTTCTTTCATAGCCAGTGGTCAACCATTAAGGAGTCTTTTTGCAGCCTGATCAAGGGAGTTTTCTCCGAACCATGGAAAATTTGAGACCTCAATGAGACTTTTATATCTCTCATTCTAAAGTTGGATGAAGTAGTTAATATGAGGAAGTTCCGTCCTATAGGCCTCTGCAATGTTTCATATAAAACAGTTACAAAATTAGTGGCCAATTGAATTCGAGGTTTATTGAGAAAGCTGGTAGGCCCTGCTCAATGCTCGTTTGTGCCTAAACGTCAAAGTCACGACAACATCATCGTTGCTCAGGAATTTTTCCACTCTATAAGAAAGCATACAGGTAGAAACGGTTGGTTGACTATCAATATTGACTTAGAAAAAGCTTATGACAGATTGAAGTGGGAATTTGTCCGGGAAACTCTAGCAGATATTCGGTTCCCTAACAAAATTGTCCAACTTATCTGGCATGGCATTTCATCGCCTGCTATGCAGTTATTATGGAATGGGGAAGCGCTTAAGAAGTTTCATCCCTCTAGAGGAATCCGACAGGGTGACCCTATTTCCCCTTATCTTTTTGGCCTTTGTCTTGAGCGTCTTTTGCAGATGATCTTATCCTTTTTGCTGAGGCGAGTATTGAGCAAGCTACGATAATTCAGAAGATCCTACATGCTTTATGTTCTAGTTCGGGGCAAAAAAATTAGTTAGGAAAAATCCAGAATTTTCTTTTCCAAGAATGTGGATTGGACGCTGAAATCAGATATTTGTGAGGTGTTGGGTTTTCAAATGATGGAGGATCTCGGCAAATACTTAGGAGTGCCTATTTTCCATGGTCGGGTCACTAAAGGTACTTTCAATTTTGTCATTGAGAAAGTAAATCAAAAGTTGAGCTCCTGAAAGGCTAGAACTTTATCCTTTGCTGGGTGTGTGACTTTAGTTAAATTCGTCATCTAAGCTATGCCCACTTATGCGATGCTGTCTAGTGTCCTCCCAAAGAGGTGTGTGATGATATTGAAAGCTTTGCCATTCTTTTTATTTGGGGTGATGATCAAAACCACAAAGGGACCCATTACACTACAAAAAATCGTGTAAAAAATAGCGGTTATAATTGTAAAAAACGGCGGTTTGAACTGCCATAATTTACACGAATGGCGGTTTTCTTGGAAGCCGTAATTACGTCTGCCATTCGGTATAAAATGGCGGTTCATTATCAACTGCCACAATTGACCTTGTATAAAATGGTGGTTCAGTTTTTGTAAAAAATGACGGTTGAAACCGCCATTATTTTCGTGTTTTCGTAAAAAAAAATGCTGAAAAATTATGGCGGTTTTAACCGCCACAATTTTCAATTTTTCACCAAAAAAAAAAATCTGACAAAAAAACCACAACTGAGACAAATTCAAATATAAAATGAAATTAAGACCAAAAAATGCAAGTCAAGCATCCAGCAAAGAGGCCAAAACGCTAACATTAGCCAGAATTTGAATAAACAATTGTAATTCAACTTGGAGGCATAAATGTCCCTTTTTGCATTATTTTTCTTAGCAACATTACTCTATGACTTTATAATATAACATCATGCAGAGGACATACACTTGTTATCATTTTAACTTTTACTCCAAGATTTAGTGCCCTTCGTATTGTCTCCTCACTGTCATGTCTAGGTGGGTCAAACAAAGGCATGAGTCCAATAAATTGCCAAGGCCTTCGTTGGCTTTCTTTCCTTCCATCAGGAACTTCTTGGGATATAACACATAATGATAAACGCTGTCAGTAACAAACATGCAATGCAACTTGAATTTGCTCCCTCCAGACCAAAAGAAAGAGCATAATAAACTTATACCTGGTGAGCTACTGCAAGTGACCGTAATCCCAGTTCTGCAAACTTATCAATGTCAACACGAACTCTATGTTCTATCTCCGATTTTTAAATGAAGCCAAAATACAAGAATTCCATCATGTCAAAAATGAAAAATCAAAAAACTATCCTCCTACAAAATTGTAAGGATGTATTAAACTTGGTATAGTACATACCTTTTACTCCTCATGACCATGAATTCAACTCAGACCTTTATTAAACCAACTCATAAAAATAAAAAAACTATTGGCCAACTGCCAACTGCCAAAATTAACAAGTGAATTAGACAACAACTAATAAGATAATTTTTTTGCAGCACATGCTAAGAAAATCAAGCTATAAAGGTGAATTCAGCCCACAACTTAATAGTTGATACATAGATTGAGAAACTCTTCTAGTTTTTCCTGCATAGTATTCAAGAAAAGAGAATGAATCAGGAATGAGCAAATATTATGTGCACACATGCGTACTTTCTAAATAAGAACTAGTGGAATCAAATTATCAAAATAGTTTCAACCACATTAAATAAGAATAACATGAACTATTATTACTCAATACATACCAAAGATAGATGTGAATTAGTCTGTTTCACGGACTTGGATGACCTTCTTTAAAAAGCAAGAGGACATCATAAAAAAATAAGAAAAAGATCAACCATTAATAGCAACAGAGATGCATCCTCAAATTCCCTAAATATCACTAAAAGACTCACATGTACTTCCTCTATTGCGACTGTGGCTTGGAACACGATGCTTGGGACACTAAAATAAAAGAGTAAAATAAAATATGTACTACTAGTCAACTAAATTGGAATACCATATACTTACAAAATAAGAACCAAGTGTCAATACCAAGAACCAACAAAAGCAGAGGTTGTAACGTTCTAGCCTGGATATAATCAAAATTCCTCACGATCTTTATGGATATAATCACAACACTGGAAAACATTGTAACTTGAAAAATAATGGATATAATCACAACACTGGAAAACATTGCACCAAAAATAGAAAAGGGTCAACCCCATTTCATGTAAATTCATCACCCAAGTCAAAAAAAAGTGTTAAATCCTATTGTTCCAACAAACATAAAAAACACGAGATTTGATCACATAGCAAAAATAGTGAACAATTACTCACATCGAGGCAAGAGAGAGTTGAGTGCTACAAAGACCGAAGCTTTTGAAGATCTGAGAGTTCTCTGGCAAATACCATGGTCAGAATCCATGGCGGGTTCACTTGTTTGAACTAGTAAGAGAAGAGAAAAAAATGAGAAACAGATGTTTGGGAGAGAAGATTCAGCAAAGATATAGAAGAAGACAATGAGAGAGAGCGAGAGGCGCAAACTCGCCTCCAGTCACCTGCCACCCACCGCTCCAGCAAGGCGGTTCCGCCATCGAGTGTCGTCGTCCTTCCCTCCCCCCTGTTTCGCCATTACACACACCCTCTGTTGTGGATCACCTGCCGTAAAAAGCTCCTTGTTGACGATGACATTGGCACATCGTTTTATCTCCGTCGTGAATCTGAACCCCTCACGACCTCCGTCCCTCTACCTCTCCGATCTCTTTGCCTTACCCCCTCTCTGGACGCCGACGTACGTGGCCAACGACAGCCATAGATACCCCAACTTCAGTCACTCATCTCTTTCCCTCAAACATCCCCCTCTCTCAAACATCATCTCTCTCTCGTTCTCTCTGTCCAACCGTAATCTCTCTCTCTCTTTCTCGAACGTCACCCTCGGATCGCTCCCTCTGTCTGGCGTGACTCGTCACATTGGAATTAGGGTTTTCGTTTGTACAATAACTCACGAAAGCGATGTAAGGGAATTAGGGTTTTCGTATAAGAGTTAAAATTTCAAGAATCAAATTTCAAAAGGAGAAAAGAGTGAGGGGCGGGTGCCTGAAAACTCGACGCGAAAAATAGAAAAGGAAGTTACGGCGATCGAAAACGCCTGACTACAATTTACATTACAGTGGTTATGAAAACCACCCTAATATGCTGTGAATAACGGCGGTTCCATTGAACCGCCATTTTAAAAACCGCGACAATTAACCCGTTTTTTGTAGTGTTACCTTAAATGGGAGAAAGTTTTTTGGCCAAAGAAAGTTGGTGGTCTAGGCCTAAGGTCCTCCAGAAGTGTGAACTCTTCTTTTATGATGAAAGCGACTTGGAATCTTTGTAAGTCTCCGGACTCTCTATGGGTTTCCATCATTAGAGGCAGGTATAATTGTGGTTTACACGATTTCCCTAAAATCAATGTCAAGAGAAAATGATCTAATTTTTGGAATGGTTTATGCCAAATTGAGACCTTTTTCGAAATTCTCTTCGTTGGAAGCTTGGTAACGGGGAATCCATTAAATTCTGGGTAGACAATTGGATGCCAAGTTGCAGTCCTTTAATTCATCGGGCTCCCAATTTGGATCCTAGTGAAATAGACAAAACAGTTAGTAATTATGTGGGTGAGGATTTCGATTGGAATTGGGCCTCTCTTTCCCAGTCCCTGCCTTCTCAATGGGCCGCGAATCTTCGTCTGATCCAACCTCCCAATGTGCATAACCCAGCTGATGAATTTGCCTGGGGCCCGTGTCCGAATGGGGGCTTCACTCTAAAATCAGCTCTTGGCGAAATTACCAACACCGGCGTCTTGGAAGCTAATGGCATATTCTCTGTCATCTGGAAGTGGCGCGGACCAAAGCGTGTGTATTTTTCCCTCTGGAAAGCAGCTCATCAATCTCTCATGACAAATGTTGAGAGAGTTAGACAGCATATGGCGGAGGCAACTTCTTGCCCTATCTGCAACGATAGCCGGGAAATGCTATTTCATGTCTTCCGAGATTGTGAGAGAGCGAGGCTGATTTAGAGATGCTTCAATATCCCGACTTCTATAATGCTGACGAGAATTGGTCCATTTGGTTACTGGTTAACCTAAAGCTGGGTGTTTGTACTCTGAGCATCGGCCTTAGAGCTTGGTTTTTGGTAGGAACCAAACGAAATTCACCAAAACCCTACAGCCATCATCGGATCAAACCAGAACAGCACAATCGAGATTACGGGATCGAAAGGTTTTCCCCCTCGATTTCAATAATTCTGTTCATTCTCCATGTGGATCTTGTTTGTTTCTGTGTAGCTAATAGGGAAGTGTCCGTTATATGCATTATTACGATTACATTCCAACACATGCACAAAAAGGGAAAACTAGAAACTAAATAGCAACATCATCAATGCAATAACATCACTCTTGAATGATACACCTTAAAGCTCTTTCTTCTTTCTTTCGTCAAATCTAGGGCCAATTGTAATTTTCCTATCCTTTCATCCCAATTTCAAGTTTCCCTTTTATTTGACCTAAAACCCTAGTTCAACTATTCTTAATGCTTTATTTTCATGTTTGTTGTTTTCCTCAAATGAGGCCAATTGTGATTTACATCCGCAAACATGACAAATGATCTCTTTTTCTATTGATGTGTCGTTTTGCTCTAAGTTCTACGCCTATTTGTCTCTGAGTTAATAGGATGTGAGTTGTCCATTTGCGTGTTTTGTTTGGCACGACGACATTTGCGCTAAATAGGGGCCATGGTTAATGTGTTTCTCTGATATGTGGTAATTTTTGTACGATATATTTATGCATTATTTTCTAGAGAGTCGATTATTATCAAATTAGAGCAGTGGTAATTTTTGTACGATATATTTATGCATTATTTTCTAGAGAGTCGATTATTATCAAATTAGAGCAATGTAAATATAATTACTGTTACTACTTAGTAGGTTTTGTGGTAATTTAACTTACAATTATTTTTTCTATAAGTTTTAATGTTAATTAACAGTTTTTATTTTAAACATTTTTAAATTTATAAGATTTTAAATATTTTTTATAAAGATGAATACGGAAATTAATTTCTTATCCAAGAGTGATTTCTAACCCAACTTTTTTCTCGTAATAAGATTTTTCACTATGTCCTGATGGCTTAACAAAAGCTGAATTAAGATAGAATTATTCTATTCCGCCTCTCTTATCCTTCCTAATCATCAAACGGACACACAATCTCTCTCTCGGCTTCAACTCATTCCCCTACTTTCTCTCATCTGCAGAACCACACCCTTCCTCCCCCATTCCGCGGCAGAACCCTCACATCCCTCCTCCTTCACTTTCTCCCATCGCATCGGCAGCAATCCCTCACTCTCCTCTCGGCCTCAATCCCTCGCCCCACTACGCACTCGGTGCTGCTTCTCCCTCACTCACTCAGCCATTCCCCTCTCGGCCCTCCTCCCCTGAAGATCGGTCGAGATATGAAAATTGGAGCAGCAGCTCACTGATTTGGGTTTTAGGTTTTCATCTATTTCAGATCTTGTGTTTTTTTTTTTATCGTGATTTCAGATCCTGTATTTTGAGTTTTCTGGATGATTTGTTGTTTGGTTTCTGTGTGGTGGAAGTTAATCTTCCCTCCCTTGTCAATCCATTTCTCAGGGAATTGTTCATATGGTCCTCCTATGGTTCCTTTGTCTAAAAGTGGGGAATGGATTTCGCCATTTCGGGGGTGGAATTTTGTAAAATTATTATATTAGATTTGGAGCATCCCCTTATTGTCTTCATTATTTTCAATACCCACAGGAAACTTTTATTGAACTTTGGTTTTCAATTTTCTGCTCTTCTTATAACTCCCATTATTAAACTGGAATCATTATGCTAGAGAAAGAGAACCTTAATGTGGCTTTCTGGTGTGGTGATTGATGTCTTTGGTGATTCTAGGGTATTTCCTTAAAGCGCAGAGCAATTCTTTTGATCAGTTAGATGGGTTTTGGACGGAGGAGCAAGCAAGGAAACGTTTTTAGGCAGTGTGTTTAAACATTTTTTTGTTGTTGCTTATTTTGGTTTGTGAAAGGCTGAGGATTTTTAAAAAACAATATTATTAGATTGGACTGTTCTCATGGCCTCTTTTTCGGTACTCTCTGCATGATTTCTCTACGGGAGTCTAGTTGGAAATTATGTGGAGAGATTGGAAAGTTCTTTGGTATTTTGGAGTTAATTCTTTCTGTTTTTGTTTTTGTTTTTTTTTTTTATCCTTTGCGTAAGTCGGATATTTTATACTCCTCAGTGGTTTTGTACCTTCTCTTCTAATAAAATACTTTCTTCTATAAAAAAATGAAAGACACAGAAAGATGCTGACAATTGGATGGAATTAAATCAATTGTTGATGATATATCATACATATGTGAATAAACCTCTGCCCCCTTTTCATATTAAGTTCTCTATCATGCTTGAATGCTTCCCTTGTTGCAGGAATATTGGTGATATTCCCTCTTGTGGCAATATTGATGATAAAATTAATCCAGATTCTGGAATGGAGACGAGCTGCCCGTCAAATGTCAATAGTGATGTTTCCGTGCACCAGAGTTTCTGTGGCTATGTGCAGCAGCCTGCTTTTGTGAGTGGATGGATGTATGTGAATGAACATGGGCAAATGTGTGGTCCCTATATTAAGGAGCAATTATATGAGGGACTAACTACTGGTTTTTTGCCATTTGAGCTTCCTGTGTATCCTGTGATCAATGGCACAATAATGAACCCCGTACCATTGAATTATTTCAACCAGTTTCCTGACCATGTTTCCACTGGGTTTGCATATCTCAGTATGGATATCTCTGGCACAAGGATGCCTACAAATTGCTCCTCCTCTTCTTCCAAGGATATGGCAGTAAATGGGCAAGATAGATCTTTTGAGCTTACTGCTCTCCTGGCTGTTAACCCTGATTCAAAGTCTGCTTCGCAGTCACATGTCAATTACTGCATTAAGGAATCCAATCACTTGAATTCAAACTCAGAGGCCAACAGGATAATTTCTTGTCAGATGGTAGTGCAATATCTGCTCTCTGTTTTGTTAAATACATGTCAGTTTGACATACCTCTTGCCCATTTTGATGGTTTGTGTCTTGTTTCTTATTTCAGTTAGGAGAAGATTGCTGTTGGCTTTATGAGGATAAAAAAGGTATGAAACATGGGCCACATTCCATGTCAGAATTGATTTCCTGGCACCACCATGGATATCTTGAAGATTCAACAGTGGTAAGATGCAAGTGTTCATTCAGTAAAATAATATATAAGCTGCAGATCTCGTGTAAGAAATGATGAGTTGATAAGCTTTCTTAATGCAGTTTATGATTATCCCATTGTTGCATCAATTTTTTTTCTCGTGTTCTTATTATTGCTCATTAAGTTTCAAGTAGCTGACAAGTCGAATGTTGTTATCTGCTAATATTCTCTTTTAAGGCTAAATTGCAATTTTGGTTCCTGAAATTTGGCCCACTTTTCAATTGGGTCCTTGAAAATTATTCAAGTTTGATTGCAGATGAAAGTAGTCACAAACTTGATGGAAATTGCTAACTCATGCAGAAATATGAAGATGTGGCAATTGGCAAATTGTTGACATAATCAACAAGCATTTCATTTCAACAGCAGCATGTTTATTCCCAACCCAGCACTCCCCATTAAGTTTATTTGACCATTCCTTTTTAAAATTGACATAATTGAAGTATGCCTGCATATTTTTAAATTTTAACGTACTTTTTTTTTTTGGTAAAAAATTTAAACCTACTTTTAAAATTAGTGTTTATTATCAGTATGCATTATAAATCTATCATAGGATATTTGTTCCCCGAGGTGCAAAGAATGGACTGGACTTTTGCATGTACTTCTAATTCTAGGTAATAGGGGCTTGTAACTTGTCAAATGGCTAAAATTGACATAGGTTGTTCAAAAAAGCCGAGTTTTGCAATTGACCCTATTCTCTGGAGGCTTCAATTGCAATTTTGGGTTTATTGACATTTTAAGTGAATACCCTTGTGAATTAAAACATGTAATTTTTTTTATGGGAGGGGTTTTGAATTTTATTTGATGAATGTCATGGCAAATGAAATGATGGAACAAGTGTTTATATCCTTTTGGAGTTCTTCTGTCTCGTTGGTTTTGGCATAAGTCAAGATCCATCCACTGGTGTAATGTAACATTGAGGCATAGTTAGTCTCTATCTTTTGTCTATACACTCCCCTTGTTTTCTTCCAAAGATTGGTTTCTCTTTTCCTCCTGATCCTGTGCTGACTATGAAACGCGTTGTGGATTTTGTTCCTATTGTGATCACTGATTTCATTTTCTGCTTTGCAAGTTTATGTTTTCCCTTGACTTTATTGGTGCTGAAATAAGTATTTTATTTTCTGTAATATTAGGTTTCTTTGGGTTCATAAATTCCAAATCAAATACACAACTTAGGAGGATATCTTCTGGATTTATATGATTAGAATTTAGAATATTTTAAGATTGGAACACTTGTTTATTAGTATACTAGTAGGATTCTTTGAATTTTTGTTTCATGCTATTTTGATGGTATGAATAATACAATGACCAAAAGTGGGAGGGAAAAAAGAAAAGATGAAATAGGTTGACAATATTGGCCGGGGTGGTGGCTGAGATTTATGGTGCTCGTGAAGGTGTGCCTAGTGGCATGAAATAATACTTGTAGTGATGATAAGGCCACTTTGCATTTAGGTGCTTTGCCCCCTTTACTTTGTTGAGTAGATTATTATATGGGAGTTGATGGTATTTATTTTCACAAAAGACTTGGGCAATGGTCCAGTGAGCCTGGCTCAACTGGTAGGGACATTTTCTTGCAAGTTCTCGTTTGGGAGCTCTACACCTACTGATGGAACATCCCCTCCCCTCCACCTTCCCAAGATCCGTGTGTGTGTGGCCTCTTGCCCTCCCCTAGGCTTTATTAGGGTCTGTTACCCAATAACAAGATGTGGTGAATGACACCCATTGACAAACAAAATTCCCATGCCTCTAGTTCTTCAATCTTGAAACTTCACTAAACAGCTAATCTGATTATTATATTTTACTTTTTTTTTTTGTTAATTTCTGAGCATTTGGGTTTATTGTACTATCTTCATTTTTCCCCCGTATTTATGATTCTATTATCAGTTGCCTTTACCCAAAAAATGCATTGCATCTCAAATGTTTTTCACAAGTTTATTTATGGAACTTGGATTAAATTTTCTTTTAATGCAAGGGTTTTGGACTACAAGTTTTTGGTACGTTTCATGGATGCTTAAATAGAATCTCCTGTTCTTGTCCTTTCTTCTTACAGTGGTGTGACTTCTATTTGTAAACTGGATATTAATTCTGTCGTTGTGGTGCTTATCTGTGGAAAAAATATAAACAAATTTGTTGGAACACTACTTTATTGCCCATGTTTGCCACTGGTTTCTTTAGAGAAGTACTGTTATTCTGGTTATCATTCTTTTGACTGATTTATGTTAATTTACAGATCTCTCACTTTGACAATAAGTATGGAACCTTTGTGTTACTGTCTGCTGTAAATGCATTGAAAGGAGATATATCTGGAACCATCTGTAGATCAGGTTCCAAAAGCAATGGAGTTGGTAATATGGTGAACTTGATTTGTGAAATATCTGAAGACATTTCTTCCCAATTGCACATGGGTGTCATGAAAGCTTCCCGTAGAGTTGTGCTAGATGGAATTATTGGCGATATCATTGCAGAGTTTGTTACTGAAAAAAAATGCAAGAGGCATAAGCTTGAGTCAGCTGATCGGATTTCTGAAACTTGCATGTTGGACGATAAAATGGTAATTTTAATTGCTTTGCAATTAATATTGTTGAAAATTTAAAATTTTGTTCCTTCACTTTAGTTGTTGAATATTTGCTATAACAGCCTAAGTTTTCTGTGTAGATGAATAAAGGTACCGCCATTCCAAGCAAGCCTGCATCTTCCCATAGTTTGGAGGATCAGGCTTGTCATGAAATTTCCAGACCATCTTCAATAAGTGTTAAGTCAGTGGGAAGCATTGAAAATTTTTGGTGGTCATACGCTGTTGTTCGTAAAGTACTTTTTGATTATTGCTTGGAAGTCATGTGGAATGCAGTGTTTTTTGACACCGTAGCAGAGTACTTATTTTCCTGGAGGAAGAGCAAACTGTGGTCTCATCCCAAGCCTCAATCATCTGTTAATGAATCTAAAGATTATGTTGAAAAAATTAAATCCGAAGCTGTGAGTACTGAGTGGCTTGTTTGCTTAAGGTTTTGCTTTAATTGTACCTATAATAATCACAGTTGTTCTACAGTTGGTTCTCCAGCCAAGTTTTTCTGTATGCAACGTTGATGGTGATATCCAGTCTGGAGTGATGGCGGCAGAAAGAGATTGTCATCCTGAGTTATTTTTATCTCCTAACAGGAACAACCTCAGAAGCGGAAACTTGCTAGAAGGTCAAAGAGTTTCATGCAGTTATCATAACTCTAAAGATTTGACTTGCATTCTTGAAAGTGTGGAGAATGAGCTTCACTTCTCTTTGAAGGTGTCTTTAGCTGATTACATTCGAAGTTTGGTTGATAAGGAAGTAAACAAATTAATTCCTTCCCTAGAGAAAGACAAATTTAGAGAGGTAACTTGATTTGAAATGTTCATGTTCTTCTATCTGTTTAGGCATTATTGTGTTGAAGAATCATTTGATTGCGGCAGGTTTCTGTTAGTGACTGTGGTTTCTTAGAGATGCTTACTGGTAAAACATCTGTGAAGGAAACTCTAAATGATGTGGTTGATGAAGAGGAGATTGGTGACACATTTTGCGTGCCAGCATCTGGAAGCCATATGTCTAATGTATTTGCACAAGCATTTAAAGAATTGTGTGGACATTCAATTGATGTGATTGATGAAGAGGAGTTTGGTGACCTACCACCTGGATTCGAAAAGAACTCTCAAACAGATTTCCCGCACTACAATTCGAAATTTCGACCTTCAAGATTAGTTGAATGTAATCCTAAGATTACAGAGTATGTTGCAGCTGCACTATGCAGACAGAAGCTGCATGATGAAGTTCTAGAACAGTGGAAGTTGTCATTTCTTGATTCTGCATTTTATCAAACCATAAAGAAACATTTTCAGTCTCATGGTCATGCGGTAAATTTTGTTTGTTAGTATTTATAAGAACTAAATACTGCATTTCCTCTTGGTTTCTCTGAGTGCCTGTTTTTGTTATTTGGTTTTATTTCATCTCATTCTCGTATCTTTATTTATTTATCTGTAATTTTGCAATTCTTAAAGAAGAGGAAAGCAATCAGTGCAAGCAAGGAACATTTGAATGATGCTACTACTGGACTGGGAAAAGTGAAGGAAGGTGCAAAGAGTTCTGGAGTTCCTCTGGTGATGGGAAAGTATACATATTACCGCAAGAAGCTGTCACGGAAAGAGTTTGGCCCCTCTCAGTCTGTTATAGAAGATGATTCAGGGCAAGGGAAGCGGCCTCTGGCTAAGTTAGGGAAACATTTTTCCGGAGATGCGGATGAGACTTCAGAAGTTAAAATAACTGCTACTAAACGTGGAAAAACCAAGATGATTAAAGGGAAGAAGGATACATCTTCTAAGGGCAGGTCTCCTCCTGTCAATGTCAATAATAGCTCACCCAGTGATCAATTATCCTTGAAGAATAAAACTAGTCAGAAAGTATTGAAGTTTTCGCGTACAGTTGAAAGTATATAATTTTCCTTGTTAAGTTGTCAATGGTTTTATGATTATTAATTTTTAAAGGAATAACAGCTGTTCATTTTTGTTATTCAGATGATGTTATGGGTGTTGTGAAGTCTAATGAAAAGAGGCTTTCAGCGTCAACTGATAATAGTGTTGGCATGAAGGTGGTTAAAAGCAATAACTCTGATGGCACCATTCACGGGAAGCCCTCTGGTCATTGCTCCAGAGAGAAACTAAATGGTAGGTTTATGGCATATTCTTACTGGATTCTTGTATGTATCTCAGCTTGTTCCTTGTTGAAGCTTACCTGAGTGTTGTAAACTGTCTTTATTTAGTTTTCAGGATAGTTTAATTCTTTTTTTTTTTGGGTTGGTTGTTCCTGTTTGCAGCAACAAATAAAGTATCAAAATCAAAAAGGAAGCATCAAACAGATGGTGTGACATCCTCACATCCTGCTAAGGTTTTGAAAATTTCAAATAAGGGTGCAAATCTGGGAGCTAGCAAACAGTTAAATGTGGCGCGGAGGAATTCTGCTAAATCCAAGCCATTGGATTTATGTCCTAGATCTGATGGATGTGCTAGGACTTCTATTAATGGATGGGAATGGCATAAATGGTCTCAAAGTGCCAGTCCTGCATGTCGAGCACGTGTCAGGGGTCTTCCGTGTGTACAAAGCAAATGCATAGATTCTGAAAATAATTCATCTCAGTTGTCAAATGGTAAGGGTCTTTCTGCAAGAACAAATAGGGTGAAATTGCGTAACCTTCTTGCGGCTGCTGAGGGTGCAGATCTTCTGAAAGTGCCTCAATTGAAGGTGATTGAAGAATGAATGTGTTTTTTTATCATTCTTATCTAGAGCATCTGGATAAATCAGATTTCAACTATTTATTTTACATATTTCAGGCACGGAAAAAGCGATTACGTTTTCAAAGGAGCAAGATACATGACTGGGGTCTTGTTGCCTTGGAGCCAATAGAGGCAGAGGACTTTGTGATTGAATATATCGGAGAACTAATTCGTCCTCGGGTATAAACAAATAACTATTGTTGCAAAGATGCATATTTCAAGGCATATCATGTTGGTCTGTTTTTACAAAGTGAATTTTGAATTTTATAGTCATAACAATATGCATAAAGTCAATCAAATTAGGCAGGTTTCTTTTTTATAATATTTCCTTTTTTTGTAAGGAATTTAATATCTAGGAAGGTGTGTTACTTTTTTGTGTATCTAATTGCAAATGAGTGCCTCTATTCTGGGTGCAAAAATTTTTACTCTCTTTTAAATCAATGGTTGCTTTCCTGAAGAATAAATACTTAATGAAGCTATTGATGGCTGTAAAATCCTTAATTTGTACGGAATATAATAATTAAGGTGCTTAGAAAATAAGGAATTAAGAATATATGGAAATCAACATGCATAGAAAAGGAAATAAAGAAATTAATTATTTCTATTCTTATTTCTATGTATCAGCAATTGATCATTAAGCTTACTAGTTCTGCCAATTTGCAGTTCAATTCCTGATTTAACGAGTGGCATTGTCAATATTGTCTTGACTGATGTGATGTTGTCTCACAGATATCTGATATACGCGAGCGTCAATATGAGAAGATGGGAATTGGAAGCAGTTACCTTTTTAGACTTGATGATGGTCATGTGGTTAGTATGCATTGCAGTATTTTTCAAATTTTTGATGTTTTCATTGTTGTTGCTTTCCTAATATAAGTTTGGAGTCATTGCATCAGATGAATCTGATATTATATTCTCCCTATCTACCCTATTGTTGAATGGTATTGTTACTTTTTGTTTTTGTGCAATTGAAACATAATGAAGTTTAAGGACCAAATTGTTGTTAAACCTTATGGAATGTGTTGAGTCTTGAAATTTTGTTTTAGTTGTTTTAAAGTTGATGAGAATTCACAGAGACCTGTTCCAATGTCTAACATTATTAGACATTAAAAGGTAGATGTGTAAGCTTGTTACAAAAATCTTGGATGTTAAACCTAGAAGGTGATTCACTCTTGTGCAACTAGGGTTTTAATTCAAGAATTTGGTTAAGCCAACATATTTACGAGTGGGCTAGTGGGATGGTCGGCTTAATAGTTAGTTAGTTGTGGCTTTCTTAATCTGATCATAGGGGGATTCATGAAAACATTATAACCACCTGACCTTGAGAACTAAAGTTCCTTGTTATAGCTTGTAATGTAAAATGCATGGCTTATTTGGCTCTCAGGCACATTTTATAAGGCAATCCAGACACATGATAACCTCTTCATATGATTGATTTTTCCACTAGATAAGCATATATAATACCTAATCTACAAAAGCTTCTAACAATGGAATATTAAGTTATATGTAGTTTTTCATGCCTTTTAATTACTATTATCTAAATATGTTATGTTGATAAATTCAAATCCAGCTTTTGAAGTGATACATTTGCTTTTCCTGTTTGTGTGTAGGTTGATGCCACTAAGAGAGGTGGGATTGCAAGATTTATTAACCATTCCTGTGAGGTACTTGTGCATTATTATTATATGTCAAAATGCATGTGCTTGTATGTTTGTTTGTTTCTTGGGTTCGGGTGTATGCTTGTATTACTTCAACTCTTGATTTCATGTTCTTCCTAAATTGAACTGAATTTTTTGCAGCCCAACTGTTACACAAAGGTTATATCTGTTGAGGGTCAAAAGAAGATTTTTATATATGCAAAACGGCATATAGATGCTGGTGAAGAAATTACATACAATTATAAGTTTCCCTTGGAGGAGAAAAAGATTCCCTGCAACTGTGGTTCCAAAAAGTAAGATCATAACACTTTAATTTCTTAGCATAATTTGTCCTTCAGTTTTCTTGGTATTCTTGCTAGATATTTGAATTGTATTGATTTGATTAAAAAGTACCATGTTTGCTATGATCTGTGTGCACTCCTAAAAGGTGGTTGTATTTGTAGTAGTTAATTGGTACTGGTACTTGTTGTGTACACATGGATATGTACCTAACATTATTTTTACTTTACTGACGAACACGTTTATGTACATAAAGCACCGCGATGGGTCAATATCACTGAATTACACGTCACTACATGCTAAACACCAAGTTTTGCTATTGAGTTGTTTGGTTTGCTACTAAAACAAATAAACGGCTACTTCACCCCTTGAAATCTTGTGCTCTCTTTAGGTATTATTGTTTGATATGGAGTTGTTTGGTTTACATTATGGAGTTTTATTGAAAGCCTGGCGACTTGGAGTTAAAAAAGTAGGGAAATTAATCTTACATATAATAAAGGGCAACTTGGTCCTAGAGTTCCCGCCATAGTAGGCCCCAAGGAAGTGTCGGACCCATTGTGGATCTATTGTAGGTAGTAGGCACCCTTACCTTGCATTTGCAAGGGACTGATTCCATGATTCGAACCCCTGACCTCTTCCAACTATTGTGCCAAGGCTCTCCTTCTAATATTTTATAGATATCTCAATTCAATTGATTTTATTTTTATAAGAATAATGATGGGCAACGACTACTGTACGGAAGCATGATGGGGTATCAAAAGATCTGCTTACAAACTATAGGCTTGCATCAATTGTTGCATCAGTATTCTTTCAGAACTTTTAGGACGAAACAGAATGTAAAATTTTTGTTTTCCTTTCTAATGATGAAGACATACACACATTGTAACATTTATGTACTTATTATGCAGGTGTAGGGGATCAATGAATTAGGCAGTTTTTGAGACTAATCCTGGTATGCACTTGCCACTGAAGAGTAGACAAAATTTTTGCCATGGGTATGCACTTGCCTTGTAAATTTGTGTTTAATCTTGGCATGCAGTGAACAACTGTTCATTTGATTATGTGCTTCCTCAGGCTATGCAGTGTTCATGTACATGTTTATTTAGTTCTCATTACATATTATCTTTATCTTTCTTTGATGCAAATGTTGACATCCCCCTTCCCCTTTGGTTTAGTTGATTATAGTCTCCTCACCCCCCCTTTTGTTGACAGCTAATCCTCCTTTACCTTTGAACGTCCTCATTTGTGACTTCTTTGTCTAGGGTTTTATTCAATGCATGCATGCATTCAACTCTTTAAACATGTGAATGTCGCTTTTATTTTATCAAACATATGTTAAAAGAGTGTTTTGGAAATGAGCATACCTTCCTAGTTGCGAATGTTCGGTTGGTGCGATTGATCAAAGAGAATTATTCTGCTTAGATTGGAACAATTGGTCAGAAAGAAATATTCTGCTTTGGTTGGAATGTATTGAGTATGCTTTGTATTTGTAATCTTATTGCTCATGTGTTTGTTGCAGGATTATACTCCCAAAGTACATGTTGCATGCTGAAGATTACTGTTACTTTATATTACGCCTGACATCAAATTGGATGAGGTACAGCAGTGCTTGTTTGCACATACCTTGTATGTATCCACTTGCATATAGTAATCTAGTGTTCATGGGGGTTAAATTAAATATACATTTTTTTAATTATGAGCATGTTATATTAATTTTGTTTTCTTGATATGGATCTGGTGCGGCTAGAGATAGGTTATGGCCAAAGAAAAATTCGGGGGAATAGATGCATAGATTAGTCTCCTGTGTAATGAGTTATATTTACCTATTTATACGTGTATTGTCTCATTCATTTGGTATCTGCTTGGTATCTACAGTCTGCACCAATATATTTAGTTATCCTTCCCAGGATTTGTGTTGTTGACATCTCTGTGTAAAAATATTGAAGTACTGTTCTTTTTATGTGCTCTAAATCTAAAGATGTTAGAGTGTTTCACGAGCTAATCTAGTTCAAACTAACAATGAATTCTTTTACATAATTGCCACTTTTAACTCAGCATGCTTTGTTTTTTATGATGGTAATGGGGCTAGCATGTCACATGGCATTAACTGCTTTTGCACTATAATAAGGGTATGCAGCTACCATTTTTTGATAGGATAAATTATGTCTATGAATGTAGCTCCAGTTTCAAACATCTTGTATACTACATGTTTGTAGTTTTTATGACTAATTTTTCTACGTAAACTATTATGCAACTGATCCATTGAAACACCATATATTTGTTTAGAGCGAGATTGATGCATCTCCAGAAGTGTAGATGTTTGGTTACCTTGATTGTTGGTTTGCTGTTAAGTTAACCAGTTTATTAGACTGAGTATCTACTGTGAGAAACAAAAATAAGAAATGTAGGATAAAATTTGTGATATCTTCGAGCCTTTTATGCTAAGAACTTCTTGATTTGTGGATGATAATAATATTGGAAATAAAACAAAGACATGCCATCCAGTGGATATTGATTTAAATACTATGGTGTTTCAGGTTACGGATCAGCACCATTGACAATAGACGACTGAATTGAATGATATTGGTGACTGGTGTTGCCTACTGGTTAGGTGATGGAATAACTAACCCGGGCATTCTTGTAGACAGTTGTGGCAGTTGAGTTTCTCCTCTTAGAAGCTGTACATAATTATTTTTCAATGTTTATATGATCTAGTGAACGAATGATATGGTACAAAAGATGCCTAATTCTTTAACGAGTAAAAAGCTTTGGAAACATTAGTGCATGTTATTCAAATTTACAACAATGCAAATCTCAAATTCTCCTTCTCCATGCCTAGTTCCTTTTTTTTTTTTCCTCACACCCTCCTTGTTTCTTTAACAAATATTTGATGTAGCTGCGGCTGAATAAGTGGCAATGTATCTACAGGCCAACAATAATGGTATTGAAATTCCTTATGACAAGTGGATTGTAAAATTATTAGACACCCATATCAACCTTTTTTAACAATTAGTTAATTGTCAAATATTCATATGCCGGAACTCTTGAGCTGCATGATGAAATTAAGGCTTTTTTTTTTTGGCCTTTGGTGAGATGACTACTTGCCTATATATAGCATAAACTGGCAATGCTTTTTAGGGCCTGTAAAACCATGCCTTAAAAGTTGGTACTTATGCATGGTGTCGCTTCTCCCATTTATTAATAACTTTATAAATGGTCCAAAATTGTAAATTGGTAAGCTTTCAAGTGAAGGGGTTTGTAATTGGTGAGTTTAATTTCGCTATGTTAAGGATGATTGTTACGAGTCATGCAGTGAAAATAATTATGGAAAAATTAGAGTATTATTTTTTATTTTTCACTCTATAATAATTACTCTAATAATAAGAAATTGTGATTAGTTACTACTTGAATTTAAAATCTTATTTATGGTCAATTTTAAAATTAAGAGGTAGATAATTTGTCAAGGAGTGAACATATTTAATATGTTCCCGGTTCTCATTTCGTTTATATAGTTCAGTTAGTCGTGAGAGAAGAAGCCTCATATGGGAAATTTCATTTGTTGATGCAATTGCCTGCTTTTTCTCTTCTATTTATTTTGCTTCCCTCCTTTAATTACTGTGGTTGCAGGAGTAGCTCAAGTAGGAAAAACTGTTAGGTTGCTGAGTTGCATTATGCTACTGGTATGTTTCTCTTTCTGTCCCTTGTTTTAGTCATTGCTAGTGAGTTCTTTTTATTTGTTCTCTAGTGCTTCCCGGTTGCCTCAACCCCTCAGCAAATAAAGTGAGCAGCAGCTAAAGGTATTGAAAAACTAATTCATGGCCAAATACCATTACAATTTGGGATGCACGAGATGTTAAACAAGGGTTAGGAGCAGTGGGATTCGCTTTATTTTGTTGATTGGCTCCTTATGATGTTTCTTTATTTATCTCGGTAATTGATAATTTGATATGCTCACAAAATTACTACAACGAATTCATTACAAATTGTTTTATACTAATTTATCAAATCATTTTTTTAAATTTGTTTAAATTATTTCACTCATTCTAATAAATTTTCGGTTAAAATATTGTGTGGAGTTTGTATGGGCGAGATTAACAAAGATAACAACTCTATTTTTCATGTTTTCTTTAGCATTTACAAAAAAAAAATGATAATTTGGCAAACAATACTGCTTCTTACATCCTGATTTTTAAAGGAGAAAAAAAAGTTGTAGAGATTAGTTGAGATATTAACAATATCGTTTGTAAGGGAGATTGCTTGAAAAAGAGAAGTTGGTGAATGGAACAGTGGGTGTTTAACACGGATAAAATTAGGCATACAATATCATTTTATTTTGTACAATTAGATTCATATGTTGGTTTGTGTGAACTTATATCGACATCACTTTTACAAATTCAACTAAGTCCAAGTGTTGTTTTATCATTGGTGTCAGTTGCTTTTTAGTAACACTAGCAATTGTCAAATGGCATACTTTGGAAACGACAATAACTAGCAATTGTTAAATAAGGGCCAATCATGCCAATTGAGTTGGCTTACATTGGTTTGAAAATTGAAATTTCCCGTCGGCAGGCAACATGTAATTTGGAATGATGAGACCCTCTCCTCAATTTCTTCAGCCGTTGAAAAATTACTAAAATAAAAAAGGCTTCATTGTTTTGCAATTACAATGCTGTGAAATGGCCCATCAATATCCGTTTCCCAAATAACCAGTATTTTTGTTTAAGCCGTACTAGATGAAATTCTCGTATACAGTTCTCTGAGGGTTCCTTGGTTTACCTATCTCAATAAAGTCTATGATTGTTTTGAAGAACGTCTTGAGATTCAGGCGATTGTCGATGATATAACTAGTAAATATGTTCCTCCTCGTATTTAAGTGATTGGTACTTAGCTTCTCTCTTCACTCAGACAGGCAATGCTTATGCGTATGGAGACGCTCATGTGAATTTATTTTTGGCAATTAACTCCGCCTGTGTCTCATATATGATAATAACACAGCCGGTCCCCAGCCCGGACAAAGGAGGAGGGTTGCTTGCAATCTCAAGTTTTTGATGAAATTTAAGCTTCATTTGACTTGTTTGTTGTTGAAAAATATCACGTATTTGATAAGGTTCGTATAAATAATTTACTAAATATAGTAGGTATCCATTGCTTAATTTTCTAACACTCAGATTGCCACAAATAATATGATGAAAGCAATCTATAACTGAAAAGTCAAATTCTTTTAATTGTCATACAAACATATCTGCATTGACAATAGTTTTTGTACTTTAGATAAAACATGATGTTTGGGACTTAAGTGCATCTCCAATGTCAGAACCCAATTTGGGCTTTTAGCTTTCTTTTAGTGGGCTTTCCAATGTCACATACTCCAATGGTAGAACTCAGCTTCTTCTTAACTTACTTTTAGTGGGTTTCAATTTGAACTTTCGCTTGTGCTACAAAAATTATTTTATTGGTAAAGAACCTCTTCTTATATAAGAACGATTTTTACACGTGGCTTCCACACCAACAATGGTGCAATGTGTAAGAACCAAGAACTCGCATAAGAACATGCAGTGTATATAATCTAAGGGCATCACCAATGATGCAACCCACCTTGAGTTGCTTTAAGTGGGCTCTACTATGCCACATTACTTTTAAGCAACCCATTTACTTTTTACTCTAATGGTGCAACTCCTAAGAATTCCAATGGGTCTCCTCTTCGGTTGCTTATGTGGGCCCTATTACTATTTTCTCTTTTACAAAATTATTTTTTATTCCTAAATATTGTTAAGAGCCTGGTCTTATGTAAGAACCCATTTTTCACCCTATGTGAAGCACTCCAACGGTGAACTCTCTTAAGAATTTCTAAGAACCCATTGGAGTTGCTCTAAGTGTGATGTGCACATGTTTGGTGTTTGGACATTGCTTCTTACTCTAAGTTCTAGTTCAGACTTCTCTACAAATGCTAGTCACTGCAAAGATCAATGTTCACGCTGTTAGAACATTGTTCGCGTTGTTAGAACACTGTTCATGTTGTTGGTCACTCACCACACCATTGTTTGCCATGGTTTTGCTCTCTTGGTTCCAAGTTCCTGTCAGAACACAATTATGTTTTTTCAGCTGGTTTTTGGTTTGTTTGTGACTGTCCAACAATGGTTCTGATTTGCTCATTCTTGTTTTTTCAGGTTTTCCCTGTTGTAAATTTTTTAGGTGTCTGTTTAGTGTTGTTTAACACTGTTTGGCTACACCGCAATTATTTCCAGATCTCAATTGATACTTCATCGTTTCGATTTGGTTCAAAGTCGCGATGCCATTGACACCACCATCAATTTTAGCTGTTGTAAGCGCTAGTCCAGTATTGTTTCAGTTTGTTTTGGAGTTGTTAACCTTCAGTTAGGGTTTCAGCTGCAGTTAGTGTTAGTCCAATATCGTTTTGGTTTGGTTTGAAGATGTGACACCTTCTAGTTGGGGCTTCAGCTCGGTTAGCACTGGCTCAACCGAGCTGAAGCCCCAACTAGTTGAAGAAATCACTGTTTGTGACCTATTACCATTTCAGTTTGGTTTACTTGTTGTTCGTGAGAGCCAACAGTGATTTCTTCAATTGGTTGTTCAGTGGTATGTTCTAGGGCACGAACCTTATTGGCTGATTATTTTGGTGTTTTCTGTTGTTTTATCCAAGATATCTTTTTGGGTTTATTATGTCGGGTGCTATCTTTTCTTTACAAAGGGTATATTTGTAACAAACTTAAAGCTTAGTAAGCTTTAGCTTGAAGGGGAGTGTTAGAACATAAAAAAGTATCTTATAATATCTTGATATTATCGTAGTTTATCTCGTAAGATTAGTTTTTAATCTTAGAGTACCTTAGATTATCTCTTAAGATTAGTTTCCATATTACTTAGTTATTGTCATGATTTGTTTCCTAATTTTTCTATTTATTTAGGATTAGGAGTCTTATATCCCTATAAATAGGGGTTAGTGTTTATTAATCATAGTACATAGTTTAAATGTGTTGATACTCTCTCTTTTTCTTTTCTCTAAAACTCATAATTTAAACAGTAATGTTTGTAGTATTTTGCTTTATCCTTGTTTTAAATCAATTTTCTTTCCATAAGAAAGTAAGTCCATTGCTCGTGTTTGTTTTTTTGTTTTTTGGTAAACATTGCTCATGTTTCTTTATTTTCATGATCAACGAAAATGTATATAGATAAACATTTTTCACACACATCAATAAGTTGCTCAAAATTGTTAACTTGCCATCTAAAAGATTTAATTATTTTATGAATTGCCCATGTAAATATACTACCATGTTCAAGACAAACAACAACCAACTCAGAAATATGCTAACTTCATTGCATGGAAAAAATAGAACTAACATAATTCAACAATACATGATTTTAGATTCCAAGTTGGACAAACAAAACTCAATTAGAATTCTAGATTTAGTGGTGTAGTTTTGAAGAGTTTTATGCTTATGTATAATCCTATTATCATAGCAACCCTAGAACCCAGGATTAGTGATGTAGGTCTAATGTGGTATAAGCGTAAAGGGAAGCGGTGAACGGTAATGAACGCAAATTAATTGTGCACATATGTGGCGAGTAACAATATTTTGTTCTTGTTAATGTCTCTTCTTTGTTATTTTTAAATTCGTGCTTCAAATCTAGAAATATAGGACAAGGATCAAACATGCGGGGCAGGGACGGAGCCAGCACTGAGTTATGGAGGGGGCAGGTTAAAAAAAGGTATTAGCTAACTAAGATATAGGAACACGGGTTCCTATAACATGATGGGGCTGACATGATAAAAAAAATTCTATAATGTGATGGTGCCAGTTAATACGTTTTTTTTTTTACACTACCTTAGACTGCCTATGTTTCTGTAATAACCAGGATGAGCACTTTTTGCATAAGGAATAGCAAGAAGAGCTAAGTGTTAGTCATATGAAAAATGTTTTTTAAAAAATCAATCAGGGGCCCAAGCCCCTGAAGACATACTCCTACGTCCGTCCCTGAACATGCTCTACATGGTTGTTTGAATATCTCATTATATTTCACCAGTTCTGGCATCTGTTTGTTTATGATAAAGTTAACAAAAATCTATGGCCAAAGTCTGGGTCTCAAACTCCAGACTTTTGCAGACTACATGCAGTTATCAAGACGTGTAAATATACGAACAAACTATGGCATGGTTTCTCATATTTTCCTTTCAGCTACTAGCATCCTACGTAAGAAGTGGCGAATCTTGAGGGATTTATTCGAGGGAGCCAAATATTTATGTAATATATATGTATTGGAGGGATCGAATTACATCGGTATAATACTTGAGTATTGTTACATCGTTCAATAACTTTGTACTCGATACTTGTATTACGAAAGTCACCGTTGGATTAAAAGATACTATCACATAAATCATATTTATAAAAAATTTCAATCTAAGAGCATTTGATGTGTCATTGAAATGCACTAAAATTAACGTCTTATACACTTTCAATTTTTTTGGTTTTTTTGTTGGATATCGGATCAAGCCCATATGCACAACAAACTTGATTTGAGAGTGTGGTATTGGGGCTTTTATTTTCCCCCCTCCCCTCATTAATTTTAACACCTCCTCTATCCCATGAAATTACAAAGATACCCCCATCCCTAACCGCCCTTCCTCCCTCACTCTCACATCCAGCACCTCCCTCATCTCTCTCTCTCTCTCTCTTGTTCGATCTCTCCTCTGTCTCTGTCCCTCGTCCTTCCCTTTTTCCTTCCTACAAGACCACCGAAACCGCCAAGGCGCTCTTCTCTCCTCCACGCCGTCGAGCTTCCCCTTCTCTCCTTTCTTTTCTCTTTTCCCTTTTCTCTTCTTCCTTCCTCTCTTCTTCCTTTCGCTTTTCTTCTGTTTCTGCTTTTCTTTTTGTTTCGAGGAGCAGCACCCCCTCGCCGTCGCGATTTCCCTGCAAATTTATGCTTTCCGGCATTATGTTGCCGGAAGCCGCCGGAAACAAAAATCCGGTTCTCTATTTTTGCACACCCCATATTTTCGGGATCGGAATCCTATTTCCGGAGGAGTTCGAAATCTAGTTTCCGGATGGCAACTTGCCGGAACTGCCAAGCAAGCGGATGCGAGACAGTGGGAGACGAGAAAACTACCGGAATCAAGATTTCGGATAATCCCGGAATCAAGGTTCCGGACAGTACCGGTTTCTAGTTTTCGGAATGGTGGGACGCAGAGACTGACGGAGAGAGGGTGCGATGGTGAGAGAGTGAAGTAAGGGAGAGAGTGAGGCGAGAGAAAGTGAGGGGAGGGAGGGAGGCGAGATTGAGAAGGGGAGGGAGGAAGGCGAGATTGAGAGAGTGACAGAGAGAGAGGTGAGACAGAGAGAGAGAGAGATGAGGGAGGTGAGAGCTCAGTGTGAGGGAGGGAGGGAGGTTAGGGATGAGGGTATTATTGGTATTTTTGAGTGAGGGGAGGTGGGAAAATTAAAATGGGGAGGGGGAAAATCATGGGTCGTGGTATTGTGCGCATGTTCAAGTGTGTGAACTGGTCCAAAAAGTCATGGCATTCTTAGAACCACCCACCTTATAAAGCCTCTTTTCCTCTTTTTTCCATCCGATGTGGGATTTTTCTATCCCACTTAGGTCACATTTGGTATTAGGATTTTTCTAACAGACCATATCCAACTAAAAAAAACTAAGATACAATAAAAAAAAATTAATTGGGTATGACTCAAACACAAAGGAGTACAAGTAGCTCAGGGCCCATGATTTTACCACCTCCCATCTTTAATTTTAACACCTCCCCCACCCACTAAAAAGACAAAAATACCCCTCCCTCTTCCTCCCTTCTCCCTTCCTCACCTCCCCATCTTTCGCACGATCACCTCCCCTATCTCTTCCCCACCCCTCTCTCTCTCTCTCCCCCCAGTCCCGCCCTCTCTCATACGTTTGTTTAGGCAGCTTCCCTTTCTGTTAAATTTTTTTCTGCATGCACTGATATTCCGGATTTTTGAGTATGGTAAAATCCGTAATCAAGAATCCGGACGCTTGAATTATAATAAGTATCTGTTACATTGCCGTATTCTTGTTTACGAAAAATTCCATACTCAAGAATCCGGACGTTGAATTGCAACATGAATGTTTTACACTCCCGTATTCTTGTTTACGGGAACTTCCGTACTCAAGAATCCGAAAGTTGATTAGAGATATTTTTTAGTTTTTCACGAAAAACACAAGGTAAATACAATGAAAACGCAAAGGGGACCATAAATATAGACATCCAATATAATAAATATTCAATCTACAGTTACACGGTTTGTAGATGACATAAAAATAGACGTCCAATGTTGTATGCGGCTAAGATATAGCACCTCTCATTCACTAGCACTATCGCATCTAAACCTTTTCCATTGAACATCTGAGGGAGGTATTGGAGCATCATTCTTTAAATAGACCTAGAAACATGTCATTTTTAAACCAATTAAACAAAGTCAATAAACTATGTAAAGGTTACAAAAAATAAAGAGTCAACACAACTATTGTACCTGTACAAAGTGTTCCATTCTATGTAGAAATCCAATGCAGAGGACGCGGTGAGTATAGCAATCGTTCGGTGGTCCGTGCCTGAGAGGAAAAATTGTGGAACTTTCCCTTGGGTCTAAACATATCAGGACCACGTTATATTTGTTAGCAATGACATATCCTACATCTGACATGGTCATCCATTTGTCTTTCTTGGCAACCTGATCAATCTTGTCAATATATAGTGATCGCCTTAGTGCCTAAAGGTTGTCTTCGTCATAAAGTACACCAACATAGTCGTCACGATTTCTCCCAAGCTCTCTAATCAAATCCTGTCGGATTAAGGGCCGGGCATTCTCACCCAAACCAAGTAAAGCAGGGATGCTACGAAACCCACAATCCCCATCGGGCTGTACATCAATAATATTGTCAATGTATTGATGAATTTGATAAGGAAACTGTTTTATGTATGGCAGGGCCGGAGCTGACTTCTTCAGTGGAAGTGGATGTGTAGGTAGTTCTGACTTGGTGGGCGGAGGAGGAGCTGAATGTTGAGATGAAGTGGGAGCTGACTTGTTGGGCAGAGGAGGGGCTGAATGTCTAGACGTGGTGGGAGCTGACTTGTTGGGCGGAGGAGGAGCTGAACGTCTAGACGATGTTGGAGTTGACGCGCTGTCGTATTAGGATGCAAAGAAGTCATCAACATGTTCCCAATAGGATGGATCACGTCTTGTTGAAGTATTTACTGTCAACCTCTTTCCTTTCTTTGGTGCTCCCTTTGTGTTCACCATACAAGGGGGTGGACACATGGAAATGGTGTCACGAAATGCTAACTCGCGTAATTTCGCCTTCAGTGCTACCGTGCCTACAACATTAAGCTCCTGAAACCTACGTGCCAATGCTTCTAGCTCAACCTGTATACTTAGTTCTGAACCATGGCCACTGTCGATGTCACATTGGTTGTTGAAGCTCAATTTCCTCTAATGAATATGAACTGCCTCCAACGGGATTGGGATGTAGTGCATCGTATATCTGACAAGCTCACATGCATAAGGTAGTCTATGCGTGTATCTTAGCACACAACCACACACAGAACTATCCATGCCAATGGTGTTTACTCGAAGAAGCTCGTCGACAATGTGCTCTAATGCACTCTTAGACACAAGTCCATTTAAGTGCTTGTAGACTGCAGTATTATTGCAATGTTGTTGTCTACTAATGCTATGCTCGAATGAAGCCTTCAACTCAGTGTGCTGTAACCTGATCATGTTATTCATTGCATCCCAATAGTTACACAAATCTCCTCTGTTATCAGCTAACAACCTCTTTAACCTCAAGTATGCAAACTCAACCCTGTTCATCAGAACACAAACATGACAATTCAGAACTTTACAAAAATAGTGATAAATATGAGAAGTATTGCACAATTCAGATGCATACCTGTTAGCTGTTGTGTTTCCAATGTGCATAACCTGATCTAGCCATGCAGAAACAATTTTTTCCTTGTGAGGATTCAGCCATGTGTTCTTGACATAGTCAATGAAGTTACTGAACGGTGCTGACACATCCTCGAAATATTACAGTCGTTGCTAGTAGTCATCCACTACTGGTGAATTAATAACAGAATCAAACGTAGTCATCACCAACTCAATTTTATCTTGTGGATGCACATAAGTCTTGCACTTGGCCCTCACATTCTTACGGATATGGAATTGGCACAACATGTTAGACGACATGGGAAAAATATTAGCCACTGCATTCATCAAAGAAAGTTCCCGGTCGGTCACTATCACTTGTGGTAACGAATCCTGTCTCACAAACATACCCTTCAACTTCTCAAGCACCCATGTCTAGTTATCAGCTTTCTCCAACTCCACAAATACAAATGCAACAGTGAATGTCATCTCAGTTGAGGTCACACCAACAATCTCAATTAGTGGCATCCTGTACCTGTTAATCTTGTATGCCGAATCAATAAGAAAAACAATATTGAATGAATTTACAAGCTTGATAGATTCAGGATGTGCCCAAACTATATCGGTGACAACATCAGAGTTATCGGCCTTTCTGTGCCAGTGGACATAATGATCTCGATGCATTAAGTTCATCAAATATTGTAACTTAGTTCTATCCTATCTTAGACTGGACCAGACCTTTTAACGTGCATTGTAAATCATACCCTTCATCAAAGAAAGTTCCCGGTCGGTCACTATCACTTGTGGTAACGAATCCTGTCTCACAAACATACCCTTCAACTTCTCAAGCACCCATGTCTAGTTATCAGCTTTCTCCAACTCCACAAATACAAATGCAACATCGAATGTCATCTCAGTTGAGATCACACCAACAATCTCAATTAGTGACATCCTGTACCTGTTAGTCTTGTATGCCGAATCAATAAGAAAAACAATATTGAATGAATTTACAAGCTTGATAGATTCAGGATGTGCCCAAACTATATCGGTGACAACATCAGAGTTATCGGCCTTTCTGTGCCAGTGGACATAATGATCTCGATGCATCAAGTTCATCAAATATTGTAACTTAGTTCTGTCCTATCTTAGACTGGACCAGATCTTTTAACGTGCATTGTAAATCTGCCTAATTGTGGTGTGACTATTTGGATTATTACGTTGCAATGAAAGTAAGACATTTCTCGGCTTAATCATGTTCAATGTCATGTCACTCAGATTAGATAACTCTTCGAAAGTTAGACGACTAACATATGGATGACCTTCAAAGTTTTCGACTAACTCGTGATTGTGAATACCACACATTACCTTCAAAACCCACCCTCCGACACCTTTCACCACCCTTCCTTTCAATCTGAATGGGCATTGACATTTTCTAGTGCCAGTAGCCTTCAAACTCGTACTCTTGCAAGGTTTATACTTGCCACTTTTCTCGCAACCCAACATCACAAATGTCTTTTTGCTTGATAGCCCATAGTCTGATCTTAAAATAACAACCATACATCCAATAGATTTACCAACATCTCGTGCCCACGCCAATAGGTCATCTCGAGTGTAAAATACCTGAAACGACAACATGTGTCATTCACCAACTCATCCAACAAAGCTTAACAAAACTAATCAATTAAATAAGTACCCTCATAATAATGAATGCACTAGTACAATCTACGGAAATGACCTCTGTAGCATCAGGAACACTCGCCATCGGGGTGTCGAGAAAGTTGTCTTCCATTGAAACTGCACTGGAAAAGACATGTCAAAATTCTAACAGACACAAATTTCGGATTCTTCTTGCCGGAGATTATTGAACTACCGGACTTTAGATTACGGAATTATCCGGATTTTACAGTCTGGAATCATCAAACAATTAAATAGACTTAACAAACGTCCGGATTCTTATATCCGGACGAATCCGGCAACATAAATACAAAAAACCAGAGACTTCAGAAGAAAAAAAAGACGCGAACGCACCTCAGATCAGTGACAATGTGGAAGAGGTATGGATCATGATGGCACCAGAGAGATAGGGGCAGATAACAAGGTGACAAAAACACCTTCAAAAGTGAGAGAGGGCGAGAGAGATTGAGAGGGAGAGAGGGGCAGAGAAGGTGAGTTTGAGAGGGAAGTGAGAATCAGATTTTGTGTTTTTAATCAAGGGCAAAGTTGGATTTTCAAAAATATGGGAGGTGTGGAAATTAATGGAGGGAGGTGGTAAAATCAAGGCCCGTAGCTCAGACAACTTGTCTCTCTTGAGTTCAAGCCCAAAACGAAGAAAGAAGAAGCTATAAACCCAAGAAGTAAAAACAAAAACTACCAAAAAATATAAAAAAGAAAAAACATGAGACTTAATATAAAGAGCAAGTCACGATTCACAATGGGCTTTGTTATCTAAGCCTTCCCATTGAATTTTGACACCTCGCAGCCCATCTAAAAAGACCATTTTACCCCTATTTTTCTCTATCGTGCATCCCTAATTTTTATGCATTTTCGTATTTCTCGTCACCTTGTGGACGAGGGTTCACGTCAACTTGTTGATGAGAGGTATTAATACTCACATAGTTGCCATTAACACGCTCATCAACTTGTTAACGAGGGGTTTTGTCAACTTATTGACGAAAATCCTCGTCAACAAGTTGATGAGCGTGTTATGAATACAAGAGGACTACCATTACACGCTCATCAACTTGTTGAGTAGGATTTTCGTCAACAAGTTGATGAGCATATTATAAATACGAGAGAGCTACCATTAACACGAGCATCAACTTGTTGACGAGGTGAAGTTCGAATTTTCAAGAAAAAAACTAGCGAGGTCGATGTGGTTAAAAAAATTAAGTAAGGATAGCTATGGTCTTTTCAATAGTGATAGAAAGTGGCAAAATTAAAGGGGTAATGTATATTTAACAAAGCCGTTCACTATTGACCCTACTAAAAGATCAATTCAGTTTGAGTTGATCGGGAGTGTTGGAAAAATATAAACCCACATTGAACACTTTAAGGAGATTTTTTTTGTGAAAGACACTTTAAGGAGATTGAAAGGGTATATATATAAGCATGAAGTGGTAAAGTCAATCACATTCGAACTTTGTGTGCCGCCTCTTATGCTTATGTACTAAACTAGCCCACTAAGACACACTCGTCAGTCTCGTCACCATCGGGCTGTGCGAAATCTATTATTGTTTAACTTTTCAAAATACGTAAAATATTTGACAAAAAAAGCATGTAAAATATTGTCATATGTACAATTAAAAACATTATTTATTACTGTAACAAAAAAAACATTATTTATTACTAGTCCAGATAATCGGTGACGAGTATGGGTGGGAAAAAAATTAGATCAATGAATAACTAAATTTTTAGTAAGAAAATAATTTTTTACGAAAAAACAGATAATTGAGCTTTTAACATGTGTCTTAATTAAATTTTATAAATAAATAATAATAAATTATGTATATTATTTGACCTACTTTTGAGCCCCAAATTGGCTTCCTCATCCAATTAGATTATCCTATGTGTTGATTCTTTTGATGCGAGTGTGAATGTCCTATTCGGTTTTAATGAGATTTTACTTACAGTGAGTATAAAAATTATTAAACATGCTAAAATTATTTTAGAAATTTTTTATCTTAATTTAAAATTATATTTTTGTTGTTTATCTGTTTTTTCTCTAAGTTACTCTTTTAAGTATTAAAACAAAAATAATATTAGATTTTTGTGTGTCAAGTTAGTCCTTTAAGTATTAAAAATTGTCATATTAGTCCCTTAAGTATTGAAAAGTTAACACTAGAATACATGAAAAATGACCAAAAAAATCTAACAGTGTTAACGTTTTAATACTTCAAAAACTAACTAAAAAAAATAAAAGATAAAGAATATATAAAGTACTATAACAATATTGCAATAACTTGCCTTATTCTCAAGGAAGGAAGACGACAGATCTTCCGGCTATAATGTTATTGTTAATTTTTTTTTTCCCAACCTTGTAATTGTAATCAAGGCAACACTTTTTGGAATGCACCAACTATTCTGTCTCCAAATGCATTGTACTTCTTCCATCTCATAACAAGTATTGTATTAGGTTTTTCCGCACAGAGTAAGAAAAACCTATAAATGAATAAAAGAGTGTCATAATTTTATAATATTATCCTTATTAACCATAACCATTGGATATTAAAAATTATCATAAATACATTGTAGAGTATAATGAGTTGAGAGTAATGACGTACACATAATTAATTTGAGGTATAAATAGAAAAAAAAATCAATATTCCTAACACAACACTTATTATGAAGCAGAGGGAGTACAACATACTCCCTCCCGAATGAATTATAAGCAAAAGTTAACTAATTCGCGTTTATTAAGGTAGTTAGTTAATCACATTTAATCTATGTAATTTTAATTAAAAAATTAATTCTATTGCCTAAATTACCCTCTATGACTAATAAATTGGTTCATTGGAAATATAAAAAGTTAAATTAAATGAGGGGTATTTTGGAGATACTATCATTAAATACGAGAAAAATAGTTAATATTTGCTTATATTTTATTTCAAAAAGCATGTGATAAAATTTGCTTATAATTCATTCTGGAGAGAGTATATATGAGAAATTTCACGTCGTTAAAGACCGGTTGCTTGTTTTCATTTGGGAAATGAAATCGGTGAAATTTGTTCATTTTTTTTGGAACAAGCTTGTTTCTTTGAAGGAGCGGCTTCAACTGTATGGTGATTTATTCTCTTTTTTTTTTGGTAAACCAAGGTATTCTCTACGCGCAACTGCTATTCTTAATTATGGTATAATGTATCATAAAGAAGAGTGTCTCCAATGTTCAATTATTCATACATTATCTCAATGCAACATATAACTGATGCAAAATCCACCTACGAAAATTGCACTCATATATAACACATAGATATAAAAGTATTTGGTCCAAGAATGGAACTGAATTCACGGTTAAAAAGATCGATCTCCATCCACTTTAGGTGTAATTTGAAGGAGGATTTTGGAGAGAGAAGAAACAAATTTTAATAGAATATATGGTTAAATTCATGCCGGCCAACACCCATTGAGACCTAAACCAAACTTTAATTATGGAGGCCTAAAAATCTCTAAATAGAGCCCTAAAAACATTTACAACAAAATCAGTCACAATGACGTTCGAATCCACAACCACAAAGTAAAGGGCATCATGTTATATCATTTGAGATAAACAAATTTGTTATAAGCTAGAGGAATTCAGTCATTTATATTAAGTGAAAATAAAAATTCGGAGGCATTTTTTTGTCAAAAATTTTGGGGCCTAAAGCCCTTGCCTTACTCGGTTGGGCCTTGTGCCGGCCCTGGTTAAGTTGCAATTCAGTTAGAGTTAATAATAGAATTGGTGCAATTGAGTCTTATTAGTAAGGCAATGGTGTACCAAATTCATATTTTTTTAATCAAACTCTTAAAATCTGGAAAGATACTTCGACGCTCAAGTTAATATGAGTTTAGCTTTGACTAAGAGAATGAACAAAAAACATACCTTTGCATGATGATGTGATTCTCCTTTTATAGGGTTTGACCCGAATGGGCCATTGTATTTGTCTTAATGTGTCGAGGTCATATCTCGGTGCCGAGCTAGGTCCTTGTACTAGGTTGGGTATCATCTGTTGCTGGAACACAACATCTCTCTCAGGTTTTTAACTAGAAAATTTCTTTACCAGACTCATTAATGAAAAGACAAGGTCCCCATTATCTAAGGTCGTGTGTTGATCTTCCTTCTCTTGTACTTGAAGGTCTCCTTGATGGTGATATTTTTTTATGGGGGCATCGGCCTCTTTAGGATCCTATGTTGTGAGTGTGACTTTTTAGCCACACGTTTTATCATCCATTGGGATGTTAATCATGCCTGGATCAGTTGCCCCTCATCTTGGTGCCAAGCCGGGGTAAGCTTGCCTAGTCTAAAGCTCGGTACTAATATGTTACTTATCACCTCGTAGCCATCACCTTAGTAGACTTGTCACTGCCCAACCTTTTATGAGTGAGCTAATCCATGCTTCTTTCTAGACGGCAATATAGCACAAATTTTAGTCGTCGTGATTTTAATGCCATAATAATGAGCGTTAATGCCATGGTCTACCTTCTAGTTGATGCATTCGTGCAGTATATATTAATTACGGCTTACCCTTCTATAAATGGGCCTCCCGGGATGCTATTTTCTCATTTTATCCTTGTAATCTTTCTTTTTGAAGCGATGCAACTTCCTGTCATTGCTGAGTGCTCAAATAAATCTGATGGTTTGATCTAGCAGATTTATCTGGCATTAAGCGATGAGAGTGAGTTGTAGTTTTTGCAATTGATGGCCAACTTGTTGAAGCCAACACTCTTTAGGTTTATATGTGTACTCAATTGTCCTATTCTTCCCTAGTGCAACAACAATCTTTTTACTTGTATAAAGTGTGAAGTTTACAACCCGAGTCGTAGTCTAGTTAGGCTGAGGTTGGGTTGTATTTGCTAGGGTGTTTCACCCCTCGTCGTCAAGGTGCGCTATCCCGGACTTTATAACATTTGGTGCCTCAACAAGTCGAGTGCCACATCACGATCCTCCCGACGTAGGCGATCTTTATAGCTTGTTACGATAATTGTAATCACTTCCTTTTCTACCTCCTTTCTACCTTGTATATTTTTCATGTTGTAATAAACTAGAATGATTTTGAACTTCAAACCCATTTGCCCATTGTGGATCCCATGCTTCAGCAATTAATCGTGCAATTTTTTCGATATCACATGTCGTTTTAGGCTTCATTTCACTTCAATATACTAACCATCTTTTAACGGTTGTGCATATTTACACCGCTTGTTGTTTGATGGAAAAGGAACATACATCAAGTGTCTCATTTGTCCCGTCTTTTCAATGATGACTCTGTGTAAAGTCATCTTTGCCCTCCCTTTAAAAGGAGGATTGGGGCTCTCCACTTCCCCTATATGCTTCTTCTTTCTCTCTAATTCGACCTTGTTCTTTCACATTGCATTCTCTCATCGGATTAATTTGCGATCGCTTTTAACTTTTGGTTGTTACTAACTATCTCCCTTTCTACTCAGGTAATGTAGCTTCCAAATCCCCCTCAAATGTTTATTGTTTTTGTCTTGGGGGATCGTGCTAGTTTTGAGAGAGTTATAGTGCAATATCTTGTAAGGGTTTCTCTTGACCTTTCAAGGTCGGAGTGATTCCATCGTGAATGGCTCCTAGGTTGAGTCTTTCTTTTGGACTTTCCTTTTTAAATCCGTTTCTTCTAGGGTCATAGAGACTGAGTCTATTTGCCCCTTACATAGCCTTTTTATAAAGTTATTTCTTTTTTAAGTCCTTTCCTCTTTCCGTTTTTGTTCAACCCTTTGTCTTGACTTTGATGGGGAATTACCTTCTATAGGTGCGTGTATGAGTTGTTCAAAGGTCTCACTCGTCATTCCCCCATATTTTCAAGTTACTCCTTATACGTGGATCGATGAAGAGGTTTGTGGCACAATGTCTCGATTCATCGGCGCCGATTAAGCTAATCTTTGGCGAGGAATCTCCTTAACCTCGTTGGAGGCAAATGTGGATAACTATTGTGTTAAGTGTTAATTTAAATAAATTAAATGGACTAAACTGTATATTTTGACTTAAGAGGGGAATTGAGTGTAATATATAGGAATATCTATCATGGGTGGGTGGTATAATTTACTCAATATATAATTTAGCCTTAAACCTATTATGCATTTATTTTTAATTTTTATTCAAACTCATAAGACCTTTTTAAACTAGAATATATGGCTGCTGATATAATAAATGCCTCCAAAACTCACCATCAAAGTTTAGAATAAAAAGGCAAATTTTCTACTCAGCATCGGATTCTTTCCCATTCACTTTTTTGTCATATTCTTCTTCTGTACTGTCCTGGTTAATCAAGATTTACAAACCTCACTAAAGTTCTTTTTTGCTTATAATTAGTATTATGACCCTTCCCTTTGCATTAGTTTAAAGAATGTTCTCCCACCTGAAACTCTGCCATATGCAATTTTACAAATGTCAGCAGCATTATAAAAGACGAGTTTGGAAAATGAAAATGAGACACACCTCCCAAAATTATAGTAGTAGACAGCATAGCAAGACTACAATTGGGTGTTTTGAGTCATTCAATAAATACAATACTATTTCTCATATTTCGGCATCTCGATGATTTTTTTTTTTAAAGAACAAAAATAATTGAAGTGTACAAAGTTCCAGTATTTGCAATTATATATGTGTCTTCTCTACTGAAAATTGACAATAAAAAATGGAGGGGATGAGGCACGGACCATGCATACTACTGTTTTGGATAGATACAAATGAAGGAGGAATTGGGTCATATGACCAGCCTAGAAACCGAGGTACAGCAATAATAAGAGACAAACACAACCCTAAACTCATAACACTGTTCATGTCTCGATGATGCTATTCCTTATAATAAACAAGAGAAAAATATGCTACTTTGCATTGTCTAGTACATAATCCGGGCACTCCTAGGTTTGTTTCTAGTCTCATATCATATCAATAATTTTTGGTGCTACTAGCAAGTAAATACTTTAAGACGTGTCTATATATTTGAGCAACGAGTAAAGTTAGTAGTTATATATTTTCAAGTTAAATGGAAGCAATTCGCCCCCAAGAGAAGAACTTGGGGAATTCGGGTTAAGAGACTGAGAACTAAGGGGTAAAACCATACTCAATTGGTCGAACTAATGGTTATTCTGATAGCGGACCTGAAAAGCCTAAGCTGTAGGGATATCATGATGGATTTACTCGACCCAAATGGCTAATTAATATGCGTTCCGACTAAAAAAATTACTAGTTATACACTTTCATTATTCTATAATTCTAGATTAGTTAAAACATTCATAAATATAATTAATATGTTGTAATTAGCATTACTTTTTTTAATTAATATACAAAATACTTTCCACTGTAAAATAACCAATAACAGGTAAGGGGCTTGTGAATTCTTCGTGGTATTTTACAAAACCAAATTAATACATAACTAGATGTGAATCCCGTGCTATGCACAGGAATTGGGATAATAAAAAATTTAGGTGACATGCTATAATGCCAATTATAGCAATACTAATCTTAAATGTGCATGTGATAACCTTCATTTATACTCTATTGTTAAGATAATTGCACTTCTATCAACTATTTCTTCAACCAACTATACATTAATTTAGTGGTTTAGTTTCTAAAAAAATTTAGTGGTTTAAGTTGATAATCATATTAGATAGCAAATCAATAAAAAATAAGATATTAAATGAAGATAAATAAATATTCAAACATATTAATTTATAATTATATGTCATTTTATAAATTAATTATATAGCTATTAATTAATTGTTTAAGATAACACCACTTTGAAAGGAGAAAAAATTATTTTTAGTTTTTAGGAAATAGTACATTTTGAAAAATAGAAGGCGTGAAAGCGGAAAGCAAATATTGCAGCTAATATGATATTATTTAAACATTTGAAAATATGAACTATTATTTTTAAATTTTATTTTTATCTCTTAATATTGAAAATAAATAAAGAATAAAAATTATCAAATAATAATTAGAAAACAAATTTTTATTCAGATATTATATATATATATATTATTAAAATATTTAATATATTTTCACATTTTATGTAAAACTTTGAAAATAATTATTTTAAAAATAAATATTGTGAACATGAAAAGTATGGAAGAAAATTAAAGGCCCATGTGTTCTTTATGTGAATAATTAATTGTATATAAATTTATTATTAAATAAAAGAAAAGGAAATTAAAATAGAAGATAAAAGTGAAAATGTTGAGGCGGACATTCCACTTCCTGTAGTCGATGTGATATAAGATGTTATAAAAGTATAAATTATAAATTATAAATAAATTATAAAATATAGATTAAAATTTAAAAAAAAAATGCCAGTCATCCAGTGTGCTGCTGGCATATAAGAGTATTATTATTAGAAGCCGAAACAAAGCTAACAAGCGGAAGTTTATTTTTAGAAGAATGCTATGGACACTCTTTCTGACACTCTTTCTTAAACACTTTTTCAATGATTGGGCCATATCACACTTTTTTTTTTCAAAATCAACAATTGGATTGAAAGTTACTATCATATAGATCATATCTATAAATTTTAACATTAATCTGTGATCATTTGTTATGTCATCAAGATGCGTCAAGATTAACGTCAACGATGTAATTACAAATAACGTTAATCTTGACACACCTTGATAACATAATAAATGATCATAGATTAATGTTAAAATTTACAGATATGATCTATATGATAGTAACTTTCAATCCAATGGTTGATTTTTAAAAAAAAGTATGATGTGGCCTAATTATTGAGAGAGTGTTTAAGAGAGAGTGTTAGAGAGAGTGTCTGTAGCATTCCTCTTATTTTTATTTTATTTAAAAAAAATGCAACCAAGCTGATGTTAGTAAACACTGTAGCAGGGACCAGGTGAGTATGCTAAACGATGATCATCGTAATAGTAATAATAAATATATTTTTTAACTTCACATTTACTGCATTAAAATTAGAGAAAAAAATTACTGCATCAATTCCTCCACCCCACAATATTCCCATTATTTTTTTTTTTAACTCATATATCTTAAGATACTGAGATGAGATGAGATGAGCCTCCCCTGTCTCCCCAAATATTCTTCTATATACTGACCACATCTTTAGGAACGTGAACTTTTGACGCCATTGAGTAAGGAGTATCATGTATATTTTGACCAGCATGATTGATTGGACAGTACAGACCATATATTGCGAAGAGCTTTTAAAAGATCGAACCCTTTTTACTGTACATTGGTAAAAAAGAAACTGTACTTGTTTCTTTTATATATAAATTTCTAAATTGAATACTGTTTCAAAAGCAATCATTGCAATACTGCTCAATAAGAGTTTTACTGTTTGGTTTGGCATAGTTTCATGTATACGATTTAATCGTATTTAATTATTATTTATAATTGTTAAATATACTATTATTTTGTTAAATAATTTAAATTATAATGTTTTTTAAAATTATAAACTAATTTTCTGATCTATTATGACGCAGTGTGACCCTTCCTCTTTTTTCTTCCTTTTCTGCTGTCGACATTACCATTAGGGTCTACATAGAACATAAGGGCCCCAAAAAGGGAACAATGCAACTTAAAAGCTAGGGAGGGGTACTATGCTAGTTACTTGAAGAACTGTGTTAACAGAAAGGTTCTCATTGAGAGAAAGACCCTGACTTCAAATCGGTGAGGGATCCAAGATTTTTATATAGTGGGAGTAAATATATGTGATATTATAATAATAATTAATAATCTAATTAATAATTTTAAAAATTTATTTTTTCTCCAAAATATACTTATTTTATAAATGATAGCTGATAATTAATGACATTTAATTCACACAAATTTTACTAACTTAAATAAGGGCATCATTAGAAATTAGCATTTAATGTATGACAAAATTGATGCTTTTTTCTTATATTTTAGATCAAAAAATTAGACTCATTTTTCTCTAATAATATGGACGGGAGGGAGTGGAACCGCCCATTAGTTATGCGTTTTGTGTACATAATAGGAGCATTGAACTTTTTATTTTCTAATGTGAGGGCATCCAACTTGATGGGTTGTGCTTGTGTCTTTGTATTGGTCTATATAGGTCATATATTAATTACAAAAACATAAATCAAAGTGGGGGCACATGCTCACAGAAGCCACAACGTGGATCCGTCCATGCTTCAAATAGAGTAATCATTTTGAAGATGAAGTTGGAAGGATGAATTTCATTGTTGAATTCTTTAAGAAGCTTGTGAATCACTCTTACTCTTTGTTGAGAAATAGCGATCATGCACGGAATCTAAAACACAAAAAGAAACGCAAGAAAGGAACACACGATATGATAATGGAGTTCGACCAATTATGCCTACGTCTCCGAAGTAGAGCGACTCGTTTTCTTATTATAAAAGTCAGGGTTAAAACTTAAGTATTTATACCACGATGCAGCTTACAAAATTATCCATGTACGAAAGATTGATTGGGGCTTCGCCTCCATCCTCACTTGTTCCGCTCCGGCGTCTATCAGCCTTCTCTCACATATAAATATGAGCCATGCACAATTAAATGTGTTTGGAAGTTTGGAAGGGAGGAGAATAGAGAAAAAGACTAATGACTAATAATTTATTAGTAATATAGAGAAAAATTATCTTCCAAACTCCTGCAAAGTCTTTTATTAGTTTATTTTCTGACTTCTCCCAAAATCCTCTAAATTTAGGAGAACTCAAAAAATGAACTATAAAAAGACTTTAGAAGGTTTTAGGGTAATATTTTTTTTGCATATTACTAGTAAATTATTAGTGATCATAAGTCCTTTTTCTCTCCTTCAAACTCTCAAACACACCCTTAAGGTTTAAACCTCTAGTCTTGGTCTTGTATGTATGGTGAACACAAACAAAGCACCAACATGTATATGCTTTCACACAAACAAATATGTCTTTCTCCACCATGTTACTTTGTTTAGGGTTTGCTGACACATGAATGAGAGGAGGTTAGAAAGGATATGGATTTTTGAAAAATCAACAAGATGAATGATTTCATTTTTTTTAGCAAGAAATGATATGTAAAAGCATCAATAATGTGAGAAATCTCAACTATGTTACTACTTCAAATTAACTAATCATCCGCAACACACAATAAAATGACTTCATAAATAATAATAATAATAATTTAGGTTGTGATGAATCATCTATTGAAGTGTTCCACCCCAACCATCACCACAATTGGACTTTATAAACCTAATTAGTTGTCAAAAGCGAATTGGGTGTTATTTTATTAATTACAGTATTAAAACCATCAAACCTCACTGCACTACTAATGGCTTCATTGTTTTAATATTATCTGCCGGTTTCTTTAAGATTAAAAAGATTCGTTTACATAAAATAATCTAATCATTATTTTTTAAATATTTTTATGTGAAATAGAAATTAAGTTTTATTGTTTACAATAATGAAAGTAATTTTTTAATATTTCTATTATCTGTAACTGTTAATAAAATCAAATTATTTTTCAGAAGTTATTTTTTTTAAGCCAACAAAATTACTTCATTTCAATCAATAACAATCCAGAAATACATGGGGGAATTGAATTAAATACTTGAGAGCTAGCATAAAGCCTAGATACCCTAGCAAGACTATGAGCAACGAAGTTTGCTTGTCTCTTAATGAAACTAACCCCATAGTTATGAAAATTTTTTAGGTTCTCTCTGCAAGAGTCTAAAACCGTACCCAATTTATTTACTATCTAACTCAAATATGGTATTTGGAATCTCTACTTCTTTCACACATTTGATACTTTCAAGTAGAGCTATGGCCTCAGCTTCCTTGGGTGAGGGGGTTCCAAGAAACCATTGAGATTTAGCTAGCACAAAAGCTCCATGATCATCTCGAACACAGATACCAACTCCAAAGATTCCTTCTTCCAATAATAAAGCTGCATCAGAGTTGCATTTATACTTACCTATGTCCGGCTTCTTCCAAATTAAGTCCACATTATTATCAATATGCCAAGTTTGGGAGGATGCTCGCTGTCTTACTTTGTTCCAGCTGCTGTCATACAGCTTTGCTGCCTCCACTGCAACTACCATCGGCTGAGATGCTTCTAAAAGCCAAAATAAACAGATAAATTCTAAAAATTAGTTATTTTTAGGAAAAATAATTCTTTTATGAAATATTCTGAAACGAATGGCCTAACATCTTGCGGCAAAAGAATTGCTTCCTCTAATGTGTACACGATGGAATGTTTTTTTTTTTTTTTGATAAGATGTACACGATGGAATTGGTGCATCATGAGCCATCGAGCCATATGTTAAATATAGATTGTAATTATTAAACTAAATATTATATGAATAGAAATTAATGAATGACGACTACAAACATTATTCTAAATTAATCGCCGCATAAATGATAATATAGTGTTTAGTTTTTTTGGAGTAGATAATAAAATTTATATTTTTTTTGGAATGGAATAAATTTATATTTTGGTTTATAAAAAAGTGACTAATATTTTTACAACAAGAACAAATATGAAATAAATTCACTACTGATGACTAATTTTAAATCAAGCCATAGAGGGCGTGCATGGGTGCGAGGGCAAAGGCAATGGGGTGCGAGGGCAAGGGCGCGCGTGGGTTGCGAAAACAACATATTTTGGGTGGGTGGCAGCGTTTAAAGGGACTCTTCTCGAAGGAATGAGTTTGATTTTTTCCCAACAGTATCGTGGGAAGTTGGAGAAGGGTACGATGACTTTCTTCTTCTTAAACTTCCCAACGGAGTCGACATATATGGATCTTTTGAAGGTTTTTGTTAAGTATGGAAGGGTCGTCAAGGTGTTTATTTCATCGAAGCTTGACAAACAAGGGCGGCAATTTGACTTCGTCTGATTTAGGGAAGTAGGAGATGCAGCAGCTTTGGAGCTGTGCTTAGGGGACATCTCAGTGGGTTCGTTCAAACTCAGTGCCGACATTTCAAGGTTCTAAAGAAGAGAGGTTAAGAGGCATAAACTAGTGTCCCTACGATGTGGGCTTGGTGAATAAAAGAAGTTTGGTTGCGCAAGGAACTTCCTTTGCTCAAATCCTATCTAGGAAGAAAATGGGTTACGATGCTCGCAGTGATGTGCGAGCTAGGGGGATTATGTGGGAATCAAAACTTACTGCAAATATGGAGTACAAGGTGGGTGAGGAGAATACCCATTGACTTAGGGGAGGCTTAGTGGCTAAAATGAGGACATTCAGAGGCGCTTTTAGTCAGATTCCATTATATGCTAGTGTTGTATAGTGTTACCTCGGTGAATGTGATCCCTTTGGGTGGATCTCTGGCATTGCTTTCGGGTAAGGATGGTGAAGATGTTTTGGAGGTGTTGAAGCCAACAAATCCAAGGTTTCTCAGTGGGTTTTGTGCTTAGACCCATGGTCACCGAAGTTGCTCCTTAGGGGTAACTAGGTTTGTCCGGCTTCGCTGCTACAGAGTCCCCCCATGCTTGGGAGGAAGACTTTTTTCATGTCCTTGGCCTGCAAATTCGGGAAGATCATTGCGTTGGGTGAGTCTACTAAATTTAAAACTAGAATATATGTGGTGAATTTTTTGGTGCAGGTCTCGGTGTTGCCTTCTATTGACACCATGGTGCGAGTGGTCGTCCGAGGGAGTATTGTTTGCATCAAGGTAGTTGAGTACTCAATGAATTATGGTGATTTGATGGTGAGGTTCTTAGATTTTGAGGTCTCTTTGTGTAACCGTGATACTGTGTGAACGGAATCAAGCGGCAGTGAGTTTGGCTACATTGGAAGCAACCGTTTTTTGATACTATAAGGGGAGGATGTTGTTTTGGGTGGAGCCCCTTATGCTATGGGCCAGACAACTGTACCTAGTACTCTAGCTATATGTGTAGGCAAAGGTTGCCGGAGGTGGAGGTCATGTCTCATGCTCTGTTTTTTTTTATTGTGAGGTTGGGGAACTTGGTTCCTCTACTGATAGAAACTCTACACGCTGGACAAGCTCAGCGTTCGTACATGGAGGGGAGGCCCAAGGAGTACAATTCCAATTGCATATGCAGGGTTTGTCGGTTTTAAGAGGAAGTCAATGGATAAAGTCATTGAGGAAAATGAGGACATTTGTGGGAATGTATTTGCTGAAGTTAGTGGGCGCTCCCTCTGCTATAGCGCCTCTGCTATCCATGTGGGAGACTCTATGCTATGAGACATAGTAGGGGATAACTTCACTGGGCCGCCTGACTCCCTTTCCCACGTTAGCTCAACTAATTTGTTTTTGCAATAGGTTTAAACTGAGTCCGTCTTGTGTGATGCTGGGAAGGGTACATGAGTAGATGTGAGAGGTGCATCATTTAATCCTCACATGCACTGTGTGGGTGGGCTGCAACTAAGCCTTAAACATGTGTTGGGTTCATTTTCTCCAAACTATGTTTTTGCTTCTAGAGATGAGTCCAAAGCCAGGTGTTCTATCTCATCTCTAACTCTCTAGTGTCAAAAGCTGAGGATACCTTGGTTAACGATTATGTTCATTCATTTCCCTTGAGGAGTAAAAAACATAAACACGAGAAGGAAGATAGGATGTAGAAGGTGACTGACCAGGTAGATGATAGGAACCTAAAGAGTATAATCTGAAGTTTGGGATGGAAATTCCCATATCTTCCTCTCCATCCTTTTAGGCTGGTGCACCAAACAAGACCTCTTCCTAGTAATGGTTTTTTTAGGAAAGGTATAAGAGCCCGTTCATCCCTCTAGTGTAAGGGAGAGGTTGGGGGTGGGGACCTTGTTGCACATGGTGATGATGGGTTGGTGGTGGAATTAGCGCAAAGTATTCCAACTCCTACAAGGGCTACTATCATGGATGATGTAAGGAAATCTTCTCCCAATCTTGTGCTTGTAGAACAGGGCGACCATGAAAGTCCTCAGGAGGTGTTGCTTGGTGTTGAAATTACTTCCTTAGGTAGTATTCAGATTGAGGTAGATAAGCTGCTGGGTATGGAGATGGCATTGAGGGTATCCTCTAATTGTGGGGAGGATGTGCTAATTGGTAAATTGATGGAGGTCAGAGATCAGATGGAGAAACAAGGATGTGGGTTGATGTAGTCGTACAATGATCGTTTTCTCATTGAATATTATGGGTTGTGGGGAGGTCTAAAAAGGGAAAGATTGGTTAGGGAAGAGAAGCTTGATTTTATAGCAATCCAGGAGACTAAGTTGGAAGAGTTGTTTAATAGCCTTTGTGCATAATTATAAGGGTTTTTGAATTGTTGCTGGTGTGGCGTACCAGTATCGGGTCGAAGCGGAGGAATTGTCTCTATTGAGGATAAATACAAAGGGAAGTTTGTGTTCTCTTTCACGGGTAATGATTTTATTGAGGTATGTTTGGTGGGGCGGCGTGATCAGAGGAGATGTATATTGTCAATGTTTATTCTTCATGCAACATGGCAGCCAAGAGGAAACTATGGGAGGACATCCTTACGTTGAGGATAGGATTTGGAGGTGGTGTATGGTTGGTAATTTCAACTAGTTCCTCTCCCATTCTCCCCTTGTGAAAGGAAGGGTGTTGGTGGATCTGGTATTGGGGGAGTGGGAACAGAGATTGTGGAGTTCCACATGTGTTAGGAGGACATGCCTCTTATGGATCTCCTTTTATTAAGGAGGCAGTTTACCTGGTATCAACCGAATGGTGAAGCTATGAGCTGTCTGGATAGGATCTTAATATCAGATGATTGGCAACATGCTTGGAAGGGAGGTTAGATAGTGGGCCCTGTTACGTGATGTTTCTTATCATTGTCTTATTGTGCTCCGATATGACTCGTGTAATAACACCCCAGGCTATCCACGTGGCCTTTGACCATTGGGCTTTCCTGAGCGTGCCACTCACAGGACTAATCCCCCTCTCATGGGACTTTTTGCCTTATGGAGTGCTCGAACTAGGGACCTGAGAGGATAAGTACCTCCGGAAGCACACTCCTAACACCATCTGAGTACCTCAGATGGTGTTAGGAGTGTGCTTCCGGAGGTACTTATCCTCTCAGGTCCCTAGTTCGAGCACTCCATAAGGCAAAAAGTCCCATGAGAGGGGGATTAGTCCTGTGAGTGGCACGCTCAGGAAAGCCCAATGGTCAAAGGCCACGTGGATAGCCTGGGGTGTTACAATATAACCTTTCCGATTTAATAACCACTGACTACTACATAAAGGTTTTAGGGAGGTCGTTTCAAAAAGTTGGTCCTCTACCACTTTTTCCAGTTGGAGGGGCTATATTCTTAAGGAAAAGATTAAGGTCCTGAAGGGTGATCTCAAAAGGTGGAATAAGGAAGTATATGGTAATATCGAGGAGCTATATTCATTTTCTTTGTATTATGAATGGTACTCTAATCCTCTAAACTTCATTTTCTATGTATTTCAAGGATAATATTTGGGTGGGTATGTGGATTTAGTCTTCCCACATTCTACCAGTTCTCTCTTAAATGGGTTAGGATATTAACACCCCTTGCATTCCTTCAATAAGTAATCTTTTGCTCGTTGAAAAAAAAAAGTTATGCACATCTCATTAGTACATAGTAAATTAATAATTACACATTATATTTTTTAAATATCTTAAATTTGAAACAAAAAAATTCAATGACAAATATTACCTTAAGATACAAAAAGTATTATATATTTCATTTTTTTTAATATTTGATACATGTCAACAAAATTACACTAAATTTTTTTAATTAAAATACTTTTGGACTTATTATCAATATTTATCCCCGCAAGGTGGGAGGATTAGGAAATGTAGTAACCCCACAAAAGCCACTTAGAAATACAATTAAAAAGGTTTAAACATCATTCATAATACAAGGGATACGGTCCTTTAAACCGACTTAGGAACCACCTTCATGACAACACCTTAATGTGTTCCACTAGCACTGAACAATTCGATACCCTACTAGAAAAAATACACACCCATTCCTTATATCCTAAATCGCCCATAAACTCACATGTCAAATGAAAGTTATACCCCTCAACCCCGTCCTCCAAGGCCAATAGGAGGTAAACAAAGAGTGAAACATACACAAATTTTGGGACATCATTAAGACTATCTCTTGCAAGTTGAATATATCATCCCAAACATGAAAAAGACCAGAAGTTGCCAAGTGAAGACACTAACCTTGGATGGCGTAAAACTTTTCCACCACTGGTCAATGGCAAAGAGATCACCTTGGATGACAAATTTAACCGTGAACTCCCCACCTTGGATCCCCCATTGACACTGCCTGTCCTCCCATTCTATAATATAGGCCTCCTCCAACATCCTAGATAGCTCCCTACACCGATCCTTTCCCATACAAGCAACTGCCTCCTCTATCTAAGATCCCACACCCACTCCCGTTCCACTGATCTCCCAAAGTTTCTGACATCTTCCCACCAAGGTCAGAGATAGAGAACAACCTAGGGATACCTGGCACAATGGTCTACGGTGCATCCACACATCATGTCGAGAAGTAGCTAGATGACTTGTCCCCGATCTTTTTCTCCACACTCCCAGAAAACCAATCTGAAGTCGTACCCCGACACAAACCCACCTTACTAATGTTCTTCACCACAATGATATATAATATTGGTGTAATGAATGATTTTTATAGTAAGTGTGTATTACCTTAAACGACAAATAATATGAGACAAAAACAGTACTTTAGAATATTAAGAGAGTATCAATTTATATTTTCACTAATACCCTTATTTATTTGTATATCAACTACCCATCTTTATTAATTATTCTACCTAATTTATACTACCTATCTTTATTAATCCCTCCGTCCCTTATCTTTATTACTCCCCCCGTCCCTTAATATAGGACCCCTTTGACCATTTCACGTCCTTTAAGAAAGTCGGTCTTATTAGTTATTAGTATTAAATTTGTACAAAATATGTGTTGTTTCCCAAATTATCCTTCTTATCTTCTAAGACTATTACGGGAGAGAAATTGCGGGTCTTTTAATTCCCTTCATTAACTTAGGGATAATTTTGTAAAAAAAATAATTAATGTACATTGGTCTTTGAAAAGGGTCTTATATTAAGAGACAAGAAAATTTTATAAAAAGGTCCTATATTTTTTTTTGACACAAATAAATCATCGCATTTCATTCATAATAATGTTCCAAATACAAACGGGAATATAACTGAAAACATTGCGAGTAGCATAATAGGTAGAAACTCTTGCTAACGGGCACTACCATTTCCTACCAAAAACAACTTGGCAATTGTTTAAACTAGATAACAGGGTCCTACATTCAGTAATAAAAGACACATACTCTGAAAAGTCTTGTTTATCTTTGCGCATGTCTTCCACTACCTGCTTGCAATCCATCTCTATTATCACCATTGGGAAGTTGACAGAATTAAGCCATTGTAGCACTTGTAATAAACTCCATGCTTCTGCTTCTATTGCCATCATACTAGCCTCATACCACGATGTGTAAGCACTAACAAACTGGCCTGTTTCATCTCGGACACAAGCTCCACACCATATCTTATTTCCTTCGCGAAAAACGCTGCATCAACGTTACATTTAAGGACATTTGTTGGAGGAGGCTTCCATCGTTGATCACGGTTTCCATCATCTGTTGGTGCTCCATTATTGTTTAGGTCGCGAGCTAATTTCCAACTATGCAGCAGCTCTTCTGCTCTTGACATTACATGCACCATTGTCTCATCAATTCCTTCCCAATACCTTGCATTCCTTATCTTCCACAAACTCCACAAACACATGCCAAACTTTGCTAAATTTTGCTGATCAAAACTTCTGTATATCTTGAAAAAGACAGCATCGAAACTATCAACATGATGCATAACCTGTTGGATATTATCCCACATATGTAATCTCTGCCAACATTCGATACCCTTAGGGCATCGTAAAAATAAGTGCCAAGTATTTTCAAATAGCTCATTACAGTAAACATAGGTTTGAGGACATATCACACCTCTGCTGCTCAAAGCCATTCGGTTTGGTAGACAATTCCGAGCCATGCGCCAGAGAAAGGTTCGAACCTTTGGAGGAACTTGCATGGACCAAATCACCTGCAAGTTTGAGATGCTCCAAGTCAACTAACCTTTCCATACATACTCTATATGCACTTTTCACCGAATAAGTTCCCTTCTTATCAAATCTCCAGATGATAGAATCTGCTGCATTCAAATTAACCAGCGGGATTCTCATTCTTTCCTCTGCATCTCGTTGCACAAACATGGAACAAATAACTTGTGTATTCCAAGTTCCAGTATCATAATTAATTAAAGTGCTCACAGTAGGACCAATTTTTTGCTCTGTGGGAACCGATTTAAGAAAATGTTCCTCAACACAATGTAACCATGAGTTGTTCCAGATATTGATGCTAGTACCGTTTCCAATTTTCCACTGATACCCTTCCTTTAACAGAATCTGGGAAGACCAGATGCTACGCCAAATATAGCTCGAATCATGCCCATTAGTGGCACCTAAAAAATCTCCTTTTGGAAAATATTTAGCTTTGAAAATTCTTATTACTATACATCTTAATTATAAGAATATATATTGTAATATATATATATATATTGTAATATAAATTATTGTTTACTGTAATCTAATTATTCATTATTTAGCATTCGGGTTGGTTAACAATTTCCAACCTTGTTTCCCCAACATTGCTTGCTAAATTAAAGGCATGAAGATCACGGAAATCCATACCTCCCCCCTCTGTCATCATGGTCAACTTATCACACCGGAGCCAATTTATACCTTATTTTCCACCTTTATTCGACCCCCACCAAAAGAGTTCATCATCTTTTGAATCTCATCTTCTATAAAGCTAGGAAGAAGGAAAACACTCATGCAATATGCTAGAATAGACTGAGCAACTGATTTGATTAACACCTCACTCCCAGCTTGGGACAACATTTTGCTACTTCAACTAGAAATTTTCTTCCAGACTCTATCTTTAATATAATTGAAGATCGATTTCTTATTTCTACCAATCATGGATGGAAGACCAAGATATTTTCTAGCTCCCAAACTTTCTTTTGCCTCAAGAATATTTGTAAGGGAACCCTGCAAAGACTCCTGCACTTTCTTACTAAAGAAAATTTCAGATTTCTGCAAATTAATAGCCTGCCCAGACGCTTTAGCATAAGTGTTTAAGATCTCTTTTAAATTTCTGGCTTCATTCTCAGCGGCCCTGAAAAAGACAAAACTATCATCTGCAAAAAGGAGATGGGTAATGATAGGAGCTCTTCTACACACCTGTATACCATGAATGTCTCCTCTGCTTTCTGCCTTCCTCAAAAGAGTGGATAAATCTTCTGCACAAATAATAGAGAGATATGGAGACAAAGGATCCCGCTGTCTTAGACCTCTGCTGGGAAAAATGGGCCTACACGATCTTCATTTATTAGAACCGAATAGTTCACCGTAGTGACACACATTTTCATCGTCCCTATCCATTGACTCGCAAATCCTATACGATGCATGATGGATAAGAGGTATCCCCAATCAACTTTGTCATATGCCTTACTTATGTTAATCTTCAATGCTGCCTCACCTCTCTTCCCTCTTGTTTTGCATTTTAAGTGATGGATGATTTCCGAGGCTACCATAACATTATCAAGAATATACCTCCCTGAAACAAAACCAGATTGCTCATCTGAGATACATTTTGGCAAAACTTTTTGCAAAAGTTTTAGCCAAAATCTTATACACCACATTACAAAACGATATAGGTCGAAAATCATGCATAGAAGTTGGTGAATTACATTTTGGAATCAACACAATGTTAGTATCACCAAGAGTGCTCGGAATGACTCCTTCATGTAACCATCTACTGCAAGCATAAAAAATATCATCTCCACACATATCCCAGAACCTCCTATAGAAGGCAGGATTCAACCCGTCTGGACCCGGTGCCTTGTCCGGATGCATCTGGAAAAGAGCAGCCCGAAATTCTTCTTTTACAAAAGGGACAGTAAGAAAATTATTATCCTCCTCACACAACTTGCGCTGAACAGTACTCAAAACAAGGGGATAGTCACTATCAGTGGCTTGATATAAATCTGAAAAATAATTCCTACCCAATTCACACAAACCTTCTTGGGTTTCTATCAAAAAATCAGAATCATCTCGCGGCTTATCAATTCTATTCCTCTTTTGTCTCAAAGTTGCAGATGCATGAAAAAATTTTGAATTCTATATTAAGAGTTCTATATTAAGGGATGGAGAGAGTACTATTTTACTTTATAAATGAACGTAACTAATGATTTTTTTTTGATAAGCCAAAGAATTTTTTTTTGGTGCTATAAGCCGAAGAATTTTATTAATAGAACACACTAATTAATAATTTTCTTAAAAAATGTGCATGATATTTTATCTTTTTCTTTTTTTGTTACACAAGAACAAGTATTTTATCTTTGTCCGACAAAAAATGGATATTTTTTCTTATAAAATAAAAGGTACGTACCGAACAAGTTAGTTGTAAATATTTATCGGTTACTAGCTACATAATGATTGGTTCCATTTAACATCTCCACCATTCCACTACAATGATGACATTTTAGTTGTATAAATATATCTGTTATTTACTTATTATAAAATTTATGTTACAGATGCGGTTTTGTCAAAAAAAAAAAAATAGATGTAGTTTTTTATATATTTTTTCACTCAAAATACGTACTTTTCGCGTTTTATATAAAAAAATATGTTGATCGTAATATTTTGGTTAAATTATACTTTTAGTCTTCTATATTTATTTTAATTTTTGTTTTGGTCCCTTATGTATTAAAAGTTTCAAATTGGTCCCCTATGTATAAGAGTTACATCAACGTAGTCCGACTTATTTTTTTGTTTCAAAATAGTCCCTTATGTTAAAAAATTATACCAATATGGCCCCTTTTTTGTTTCATATTTTGTAAAAAAAGAGACCATATTGGTATAATTTTTGTAATAGAAGAAACTATTTTGGAAAAAAAAAAAGATCACATTGATATAACTCTTATACATAAGGGACCAATTTGAAACTTTTAATACATAAGAGACTAAACTGAAAACTAAAATAAACATAAAGGACCAAAAGTATAATTTAACTTAATATTGTCCTTGAGTGTACCATTTACCTGTATTATTTAATAATAAATATTGCCTGTCTCAACTATTTAGTATACTTTAAAAAAATAATAAAATAAAAGTTAGTAAAGGTGAGTAACAAGAGAATAGACGGAGGATGTTAACAATATATTTTCCTATAGTAAATATTTATTTATCCGCTAAATAAAAGTGCCTCTTTAGGGCACAGAACATTTCTTCAAAATATGGTATTTAATATTTTCAAGGCATTAAATAAATAACTTTTGTTTTTTAATTTCTAAATAATGGTTTTAGATCACGGGTCCATGGGGGCCTTAACAGGGTATTTTTTTAGGGTTTATTTGATTTCTTACAGGAGAGCATCAAAATTGATTTTTCTCCTGTCAAATATCATTTTGGTAAAGATCATAAATATGTTTGGTGATTGTAGGAAAAATATTGATTTTATCTCCAAATTTTTGTTTGATTAAAGGGGATAAAAAAATATTTTTTATATTAAGTTGAGAATCTCACACAAAATTTTTTAAGATAAAAATATGCAAACATAAATCAATTCACTTCAAACTTAATTTCAATCAAATCATTTTCAGAAAATCAAGTCTATTGAAAATCATGTTTATCAAATGCGATTTTGATATACTCAGTTATCTATGTCAGAATTAAAGATTATGGATTCGACCAAAAGTGATAAAAAGTAATGTTTTTTACGTTATTAAGTTTTATATTAAACTTTGTTTTATAATAAAAAGTTAAACATAAATCACTCAGCTTTGAACACAACTTTAATCAAATCAATTTTATAAAATTAATTGTTCAAACATAGGCTACGTGTGAGATTATCATTTGGCTCACAGGGATAGTCGGGCAAAACACTTCCTAAAATGGTGATTTAAAGACTTAGTTCTAACATTATATGTTAAATTCATCTTAGTGGGTGTTTGGGACCACATACCGAGACATTCCACCACAGAAGCTAAGACTTAGAGCTTTGAAATGGCTACCTATCGTGGTTCCAAACAAACTATTAGATCAACTTGAATCATAATTCACTTACACATCAATCACCATTGAAGTCATGTCTTAACAAATTCTTCAATGATCAATATCTATATAATAAAATTAGTTAATTCTAATAAAAATACGCAAATAATGTATTAAAATTTGAAACAAAATTTAAATAAATTTTAGCATGTTTAGTTTACTTATGATTTGAAATGATAAAGTAACTAAAAAATGGCAAACTTTAAGCCCCGGAATAATAAATAAATATTTTGAAGTTTTACAAAAGAGATAAAACCAAAAAAAAAAAAACCAAACAAAAATACAACTAGTACTACTACTGTTTATATAGTTGTAAAAAAGGTGTGAAGGAATTGGAGGAGGTACATTTGGTCAAATGTGAAGGTGGGAGACCTTAATAAATGAAGGTGTCACAGTGGAGTGCTCAGATCAGATCATCAGATGACTGATGAGGGGAAAAATTGTTAGTATGCACAGACAGTACACATTGGTGGGCTGTCTTCCCGCCATTAAAACCACTCTTTTCTCTCCACCACCACATCATCATATTTTATTTCTCTCTCCTCTCTCTCTCTCAGGCTCTCCAATTTCTTAATTAATGGAGTACTAGTATTTTTTAACTCCTACCATATATTTTTCTCTCTCCAGAACACAACAGAACACTCCTCTTCTATAAATAGCCAGAATAATAGAGAGGTTTTATGTTTTTTTTTTTATTACTCTAGGGTTCTCACTTCTCATCACTCCCCAAAATCACAAAAAAACAAAAAATAAAAAAAATCAACATCATCCAGTTGACAGAAGCAAGCAGCAACACCAACACATATATAGAGAGAGAGGACTGTAAGAAGGGTAGCTAAGCTAGCTAGGAGAGGTAGTAATTGGAAGAGAGAAGAAGGAAATTAATTAGTTATCAAAAAAAAAAAAAAACAGAAAAGAAAAATGGTGAGAGACATGATGATGGGAACAACCACATACTCATCATCATCAGGAGGAGGGTATGTTGGTGGTGGTGGGGGAGACATAAACATAAACATGAATATGAATGAGGAGAAACCTGCATGGCTAGAGAGGTTGATGGCTGAAACATTCTTTGGTGATTGTGGGGTCCACAAGAATCGAAGGAAGAACGAGAAGAACATCTTTTGCTTGCACTGTTGCCTTAGCATCTGCCCCCACTGCCTCCCTTCCCACCGCTCTCACCCTCTCCTCCAGGTATTATATATCATCATAATCATATATAATTTCTTCCTACACCACCCACCTCCCTCCAGATTCCTATCTACACCCCCTTTTCTATTTTGTTTTTGTTTTTCTAATAATGCAAAAAGGTGCTTTTTTTCCTTTGATCTTTCTTTCTGTCTTTCACCTTGTCAACTTCAATTGATGAAAGGGCTGGTAATTGGAAATTCACGTGATGGTGTTTCCAAGTTGACTCTTCTGTTTGTTCATCTTTTCATGTTCTTCTGAAACTTTATTAGCTCCTCTAATTGTTTGATGGGTATGTGGAAATTCTTGGACTTTAACCTGTTCCTATTTGCTACTTGTCCTTTTTTCTCTAGCTTTGTTAATTATTGTTTGCTCTTTTCTTTTGAGAGTTTTTTTTTTTTGCCCTCAGCTTGTTAAATTTGGTTTAAATTTTGATGCAGCTTTATCTGGATCTCTCTAGATTTTGTCAAAATTCTCTCTCTCTAAAATCATTTTCAAGTGACCTTATTTGATTGTAATTTCTTCTGACATGCAACTTTGGAGTATTCATCTGTTGCCAGCTTCAAGTTCAAGGGGTTTTTTTATTCCTTTCAAACATTGAAGATATATGGTTTCAATCAGCTTATGAATTTCAAAGCAATTTCCCATGAAATGGTTATAACAATGATTTTCTGATGGCATATTTGTTATCTGCAAACACTTTTCATTAAAATCTCTTTCATGGATTCTTGCAATCTGGGAAGAATAATAATAATAAAAAAGAAAAATGAAAAAACAAGGGTGAGAGCTTGTATTCTCTTTCACTCAGATGAGGAACTAAGGAAGTAAAAAAAGTTATCAAATTGAAATTCTTGGTTTATAATTTGGTCATGCAAGTTCTCTTTAATTTGAGTATCCTCCAAAATTCTGTCAATTAATAGGGTTAATTAGAGGTTGGTTTCTGCTAGCTAGATTCTCTTCCTTATAATTTTTCAATATTATTTTTTTTAAAAAACACAATATTTTTGTTTTCTAAAATTAAAGAAGCCATAGTGGTTCTCATTAATAAGTAATTGTTGTCTAATTAAAATTCACCAATATTGTCTCATTGTATTTGGTGTTTCTCCATATATCTATGTATATGCATATTTATACATGGTTTCCATAAGGGTTCACCATGATTCCTACTTTTTCGTTTTTGGTTTTTTTCCCATTAATGGAAGATCTCTTTTTTATCCATTTCTCCCTGCAAAGGGGTTTATCAGCTGTTCCTTTCATTGAAAGCGAAAAGTTTGACCCACTGGATTCCCAATTCATGCTGCGACCCCTTTATTTAATTATTTGCACAGGAACCCACCACTTCCAAATTTTATTCACTTCATTTAATTTTTTTCTGTTACTCTTGTTGTATTGTATTTATGGAAGGGTTTTACAGCATCAAGGGTTGGTTGCCTAACTGTGAATCTTTTTAATTAGATATTCATTTAAGTCCCTCACATCACAATTTAATTTACCCTTACATTGCATCCCCAAAAAAAAATGTTGCATTTCATTAATTATGCTAGTAACTATTGACAGATAAGTTTGCCCCCAAAGGGGGAAAAAGAAAAAACAAAGAGAGAAAGGAAGAGACTAGAAACTTGAGCTAACTATGTTGATATAAAAATGGAAAGTAGTAGTTGTTTTTTGTATTTAAATTTTTACTGTTGACCTCATAGGTAACATTTGTTTGACTAACCAATAACTAATGAGAGTTTCTATACCATGCTGCTGCACTGCAGGTGCGAAGGTATGTCTACCACGACGTAATTCGATTGGATGATCTGGAAAAGCTCATTGATTGTTCCAATATTCAGGTCAGACAAATTTATTTATGTAAAGAAAAGAAACAAATGAAAATGTTTATTATTGGTTTATAAATAAAAGAGCTGTTATGGTATTTAGCCTTTGGTTAGTTATGTTATTCTTGATTATTGTCAAATATGTATATTTTAAGATTTACAAAAAAAAGTAGTATTTTAAAGTTCATTAAGTTATTAAATAGTATGATTAAGTTATTTCAAGTGCTAGTGCAGTGGTGAGTGTTTAATCTTGTAATCTCAAGAGACTGTGTTTAAATCCCTTTAGTGGCTAAGTGATGGCCTAAAAGTGGCTCTCCCTCCCCCCCGGTAATAAAAGGTTCCGTCCCCCAATCCCCTTTAAAAAAATATATAACTAAGTTCATTAAGTTAGAAACCAAATTTAGCAAATCCATTTGTTAAATTGAAAGCCCTCATAAAATATATCAGATTTGAAAAAAATTATATAATTTTAAAAGTATTTATTACTTCATCGTATCACTTTATTTTAATTTTAATGTATGATATACTATCTAAAATTTAACTGATTATCTGTTATTAAATTATATTTCTGTTAATGCATGTTTAAACTATTCGAAACTTTGTGTACATGATCATTAAAATAATATAGTTTAATGGTTGAGTTTGTTAAATTTTAGTCTTATAAAAAGTTATTAAATACATAAGTATGTCAGTTTTGATACCGGGTACTAATGAATCTTGATTTTAAAATAAATATTTAATATAGTATCTATATTAATATAAATACAATTTTTAAAGTAACTTTAATTACAAACATTTACAAAAAAAAAAACCCTCTTTATTGTTTTTTTAGAAAAAAAACGAAGAATTGAAGTTATGAGACTGAAATTGAAGTTATTCGTTGTTTGTATTGGATGGCAGCCCTATACTATTAACAGTGCCAAAGTGATATTCTTGAAGCAGAGGCCACAATCAAGGTCATGCAAAGGAACCGTCAATGCTTGCTTCACTTGTGACAGGATTCTTCAGGAGCCATTTCATTTCTGTTCTCTGTCATGCAAGGTTCATTTCTTTCTCATTTCGATCTCACTCTCCTTTCTTGTTTTGGTCTCAATTTACACAAATAAATCACTGCTCAATATATCTATGACATATTTTTGTTATTATCAAATTGATTTTCTGAACTAAATGTTTCAAGATCGATCATGCTAAAATTAATTAAAGGCTAATAATAGGCCGGTTGTATAATAAGGGAATGTGTGTTTGTTTAAAGACACTTTTAATACCTTAATCTATTTCAAATTATTGTGTTCTTCAAAATTAAATATTTATTTTTAATTTCTTTTAAATGAAATAAGATAACAAAGACGAATTTAGATTATAATTAAATTAAGTGGTTGAGCTGGGACATTTGAAGGAGTTGGAGAATGAGGTCTAGGGTTCAAACTCTAGCTACTAACATAACTCACTAACAACTAATATTTGTCTATCAAAAAATAAATAAATTTATATTTCTTTAAACTAAAAAATATTTTTTTATTTTTATATAAAACGTTAAATAAGAACATTTAAACAAAAAAGTAATTACTTTTTCTTTACAATTCTGAATTCTTATCAATTTTTGTTTAAAGATCAAATACTTACTAGAAATTAAAACAAAAAAAATGTAATAAATCAAATATATAGCATAAAATTTTAAAAAATGTAAATAATAGTCTATCACAATAACAAACATAATAAAATATGATAGAGAATGTACAAGGCTTCTGTAAAAGAGTAATTAAGAGGAGATAAAGGAGAAATTTCATTAAAATAGCAATGACGGAAATGAAAGATAAAATAATTAACAAGTTATAATATATAAGTTCAAATAACATTTCATGTAGTATTTTTTAAAATGTTATAAGATAGTAAAGTAAGCTTGCTTTATTGGAGATGGGCGATTAGGGGAGCCCGAAAGTGCGAACAGGGAGGAGCACGAAAAATAGGGCACGAAAAATAGGGCTGACACTACGTTTTGACCCAAAACCATAAGGCATTGGGTTCATGGGTCTCTCTACACTTATATTGTCTTTACTTAATCCATTGTCAAATAATGTGAGACTTTCACAAATCTACTTGCATACAACAATCTCCCGCTAAAGTGTGGGTCTCCACATTGTTATGCTCTCTATCAAGCAGAAGCCTTGTCGAGTTTAAGAGGTTACCAACTAACGAGTGGAGCAAGCCCGAACCTTAACCACTGTCCACTAGCACTCAGCCCAACAGAACCATCAAATCTGATACAACTTATTAGAGATGGGAGACAAAGGGGAACCCGGAAGAGTGAACGAGGAGGAGCTCTAATCAACGAGCTAAAGTGAGAGACCACAAAAAATAGGGCTACCACCACATCTGGACTCAAAACTTAAGGCATTGGGTTCATAGGTCTCCACACTTGTATTGTCTTTACTTAACTCATTGTCAAACAATGTGAGACTTTCACAAATCCACACTTGCATATAACAGGTTTAGCTAATATCTCTATTTTGATCAAACACGTTTAGTCAAATAAATTATAAGTTAATTGAAATAATAGTCTTAGTTGACATATTCATGTACAAGGAATACAGAATTTAGTTCCATCTATTGGGTGCATAATATAACAAATTAGATATTTTATTGTCTTTCCATTGTCATAAGGAAAAGGAACAAAAAAAAGTGTAATTCTATCTATTTCTTTTTGCATAATGTAACATATAAAAGGTACAGTTAGTGAGTATCCTCAGACACTATTTAAAGAATTAAAATTTAAAATATTTATTGAAAAACTTGATATTCAATACATTGATATAAATTAGATTATCGTAAAATGAAAAGGAAATTTCTTTTTTTATTGGTCACATTACTTGATATAGCAATTTTTCATGCATAGGCTCTCTTTGAACTGAAAGCTCACTAGGGGGACATGGATCATTTGATGTGAGGGAAAAAATGTTAAAGGAGGGGGGAATAAAGCAGTGGATACTCATGATGGGATATGAGTATGACAGGTGCAATTTGTGAGAATCCTTGTTTGGGTAAATTAAATTACCCTGCTTGATATTACCATTTATAGAACTGACCAAAGTATTTTATTTTTCACAGCTTTAAGGCACCAAAAATTTCATTATCCTCGCCTTTTTTTTTTCAAACCCACCCTAATTAGCCATTTGGGTCGAGTGGGTCCACCAAAGCACCCCATGACTTAGGTCCCTTGGGCTCGCTATGGGACTAATCCCTTGTTCGACTAATTGAGCAGAATTTTACACCTTATTTCTCAGCCTCTCAATGGAGGTGATTTCACAATGATTCAAACTCGAGCTTTCCAAGCTTTTTTTGCGGCGAGTTGTTTCCACTCGACCAACATCTCATTGATGTTTCATTATCTCATCCTATTTAGAAGTAAATTATATCAGAATTTTATAATTGACATTTTCGAAATTTAATCATTAATGAATTAGCCTTTTTTGTCCAAAAGCTGAAATTACAAAATGAGGATTAAATTTTGATATTTTGATATCATTGTCCAAGATTTTTTTTTTCATGACCTTTAAATCGTTTGGATGTGAGTTCGAAACTCCCATGAGGCAAAAAATTCACTAAAGGGGGTGGAGAAGTCCTGTGAGTGACACACCATTCCAGAACCATCAATTATCTAAGAAATTAATTACGATGCTATTTATAACTTTTTAATTTAATCATGTGTTATCACATTATTAACAAAAAAACAATTTAACAATTGTACATTTTCACAATTGTTTTGTACTTATTAAGTTATTACTTAATAATGGAATAACGTTGTGTATTTTCATCACGCCCATTATTAAGTAATAAGTATAAAACATGATAGTGTAATTAATAAAATTAAAGTCATTGTTTAATCTTAGTAGCATATGATTAAAACTATTTAATTATAATTTATATAATATTGAATATATTAAAATAAAAGTAAATTAGACTTAAAAAATAAACAAAATGCAATATATATGGGGTTAATATATATGTTACACCTTTAAAATGTAACGTTGTATAATTTAATTTTTACATTATTCATGTAACAATTTTTTATAATATTTTCAAAATAATATTATATATTATTTAATAAATAAGTACATGACAACAATTACTCCACACAAAATGCAAAACTCATTAACTAATTAGCACATCATTTCATTAAATGCCAAGTGCCTAAATTTTCATTTTCATGATAAATAAAAAACATTGGTTAGAGAATAAATAAATAAAAAATAATTTATTAAAAAATTGTATCTTTTAAAATTATTCCTAATATTAGTTCTGTATTTTTTATTAAATATTTTTCATCTCTTGTATTTGCTCTTATATGACTGCAGGTTGATTACATGGTGTACGTGGGTCAAAGCTTGTCCAGCATTTTACATCGATTCGATGAATCTGACTTTGCAATTTCGCAATTCGAGGGTCTAAGAGTCGATGGCTCTGAGCTAATTGACGAAGATACCCATATTGGCCCCAGTTGCTCTTACTCCAACAACACTGAGGCCACCAGCAACAATAACGTAATTTCACGCGAACCCCACAAGAAGAATAAGGCCAATAGATTCCTCCCTGGGATTGTCCTCTCTCTTGGCAGCAGAAGAAAGGGTGCTCCTCATAGGGCTCCTCTCTCCTAGACTATTATTACTATCACTATTATCATTAAATTATAATTATAATAAAAATGGTAAATTTTAATTTATATTATATTATTAATTAGTATAAATTAATGGGCAAATAAGTTTTAATTATTGTTATTTATGCCATATATATGTGTATGAGGGCTAAAAAAACTATATACAGTATGTGGTAATTTCGTTATCTGTTTAAGGGAGTGGTTAATTAGTTTTTAGAGTTGTTTCTTATGACTGAACTGAAGTTATGGTATGTGCATGCATGCATGCAAAGCTAGGATTTTCCATTATCATCTTGGTTGGTTGTTGAAGCCACCAATTTTGTATTGGATGCTATATGGAAATTTGGCGTACGTAGTTTGTATTTAATTGGTTGCGGAGATATGTTGTTGTTGTATGAATAGAAAGTACATTTTCTCCCTTATGTATCTTATTATATGATTAATTTTCATACACTTTTCATACAAATTAAGAACCCAAAGAACGTCACTGCTACCATCCAAAGCAGTCGCAATGGGCCTAATCTAAAAAAACATCCATTTCTTGCCATCGTACGTCAAAGTTATCCCAAACGAAGTTCCAGCAACGAAACCAGGATGACAAAGATATGCAAAGAGGTTGATGTTGTTATCTCAGAATCATACCTAGAGGACTTAAGTGGAGGGGGAAGAAGGCCAAACAAGATGTTGAGATGGTGGACACCTGTGAACAGGCTGAATAAGTAGTGTTGGAAGGCCAACACCACCAAGCATAATGAAAATCATCAACTGAAACTGCAGGGTGTTGGGGAATTCTCATGCAATTCGAGCCTTGCTAAGGCTCACTTGCTTGGAAAATCCCCAAGTGGTATCTCTAATGGAAACCAGACTTAGAGATGGAAAAGATTCAACTCTTTCTTAGCTGTGTCTTGTATTGGCAATGGCAGGGATCATGCAGGCGGCATTGCACTCATATGGGATGACCAGGTAAATCTCCCAATTCTTTCATACTCTTTAATTCATATACTTGACTGTTGTGATGACAAAGAGATAGGGGAAATGGTATTTCCCCAGTATCTATGGGCACCCGGAGGAACAAAGCAAGAAGAAAACATGGAAGTTGATTAAACAGATTTCATCTGGGGTAGAAATTAGTTGGCTATGCAATTGGTAACTCCTCACAGTTCCAGATTGGTAGATAGACAGTTGAATATGTGGACATTCTAACATGGGCTTCGAGGACCATTCGTACACTTGGACCAATGGAAAACAAGGGAAAGATAGGTCAGACAGAGCCATGGGGACTGAGGATTCCTCAACTGCTATGGTACCAAAAGAAGAAAAGCAAGGCCCTTTAGATTTGAGGAATGTTGGACAAGAGATGACATATGTGAGCTTGTGATCAGGAGCAAATGGGCGAACCCCTACTTTAACTGTGAAGCAAAATTGGGGGGCCTTAAATCCATGGATAAAGACTTTCAGGACTACAACACTGGGAAGGTGAAAAAGGATATCAAAAGAGTTGAGGAGCCATTAAAAGAGGGCAGCATGTGGCACGATTCCATGGAGCAAATTAGCAAATATAAGGATTTGGAAGGACAATATGTTGAGTTACAACAGACTGGAGAGACTATTTGGAGATAAAGAAGTAGGGCTTTGTGGCTAAAGGATGGGGATGGAAATATAATTTTTTTCATGGAAAGGCTAGCCAGAGTAGGAAAGTAAATCATATCATAAAACTAAAAGATGAAAATGGGTCGCAAGTAGCTAGGAGAGCACCTCAAATATCACATCAATTGTTTGATGATGATAGCTTACTCTTTACCTAAGCAAACACTAATGAGACAGGTACAATCAGATAGCTTACGCACAAGTGGTCAACTTGGAAAAATCATATAGTCGAAACATACATGACACTACAACAGAATGTGTAAAAGATGACGCCACTTTAAGTAGCGCTTACAAAAAAAAACGCTACTTTAGCTAATAAATAGCGCTTCAGAACACAAAACGCTGCTTAAGGTGTAGAGGAATAAACAACGCTTAAGTGGGAAAACACTGTTTAAAATTGTACTAAAACAATAAACAGCGCTTAATAGAGAAAAGCGCTAATTTTGGCCTAACAATAATAAACAGTGCTTAAGTGGAGAAGAGCTGTTTAAAGTTGTACTAAAAGAATAAACAGCGCTTCCTATATGAAGCGCTGATTTTGGTCCTAACAATAAATAGCGCTTTCTCTATGAAGCGCTACTTATTGTCAATCAACAAATTCAGCGAATTCGTATTAATAGCTCTATTTGCAGCGCTCTGTCCCTCCCACTTCTTTCTCTCCATTGCGACCCTAGCGCTCTGTCCCTTCGCTGTGTCCATCCCAAAGGGTCGATCCTCTTCTCCATCAATCTCTCCGCTCCCAGGGTCATCCTCTTCTTCCTCATCCTCCTCCTCCTCCTCCTCATTATTAGACTCCGGACACAACTCGCGTTTCTCCCCTGGACACAGCTCGCTGTGACACATCTCTCTCATGGGTTTCATACCTCTCTCTCTCTCTCTCTCTCTCTCTCTCTCTCTCGCGTTTCTCACCTTCATTGTCCCGTTCCAGCAGCGACAACAAGAAGAAGAGGAGGTGCGGTATTGCAGTGGATCTGGTTCGATCTTGTTTGGTATTGCGGTGGATCTGACCTAGGTTGTGATCTGTGGATCTGGTTTGGCTCGTGTCGGACCGGATCTGGTGATCTGTGGGTCTTTTCACTAACAAGAAGAAGAGGAGGTTCTTTTCTTTGGAGCTCGATTTTGGAGCACCAGCACCGTTGCCTTCTCTTTCGCATGGTGAGTTGACATTTTTCATGTTTCTGTTGATTTCCCCAATTTTTCTCCAAACCCTAACTTTAAATATCATCCTTCTCCTTACAAGATCTGGAATGAGAAAGCCAAAAGGATGAAAGTCAGAGGGGATTTGGAACGAGAAAGAATGAGAGAGCGTTCAGGAATCTGGAAAGGGGCAGAGCGTTTGAAGAAGGAAACGACGTAGCTTAGGTTTTTTCTTGGATTTGTATTCAATTTTTATTTTACTTGGATCTGTATTCAAAGAAAAATCTGGTGTTTCTGTGTTTTATTCATCTTGTAAGCAACGATTTGTTAAACAAAGATCTATATTCGTCTCTCTCTTTTGAATCTGGTGTTTCTGTGAATTTTCTGGATGAGATTCAAGGACTTCGATGTGTTTTCTGGATGTGTTTTATGGTTTAGTCTAAAAAAAGACGTCTATGTGTTCTGTGTTCGTGTAAGGTTGATAAAAAAATAGGGAGAATAAATAGCGCTTCCTTTTATTGATCTTTGAATCGACAATAAATGACTTAAGAAAGCGCTGTATTGTCGGCCAAAGACTGCTTATTGTCAGTGGCTTCAAAAACGCTGTTTTTTTTAATAACATTCAGCAGCGGCTGAATAAGCAGCGCTTTTAAGCGCTGTTTAAGCCAAAAAATAAGCGATGTTTATTGTCTTTTTTGTTATATTGTGAAGAATAAAAATAAATGATTTGCAATATGGTGGGAGTAAAACTGTGAAGTCTCACTCTAAATACCCGGGCCTCCCAATGTTATTTGGAAGATCTAAGAAGGAGAACTTCTCCTTTGTCATTGACTAGGCGTGGAAGAAATTGAAAGGCTGGAAGGAAAAGTGCCTCTCTAGAGAAGGTAAAGAAGTCCTAATCAAATAGTGGCCCAGGCATAACCACTGTTTTCTATGCTTTCTCAGATTATACTTCTGAGACTTAGACATAACCACCGTGAAATCAGGATCAACTTTAGCAGCATTATTAGTCTACAACTGTTCCGCTGAGAGAGAGTCATTCTCTGGGTCCTCCTCATTCCTATTTTCCAAAAAATTAGCAAGTATCCTCATGTCATGAGCAACATTAACAGGAGTTTCAAGATTCCTACCACTAATTGAATAGGTAGCAACTGGAGTCGGAGTTTTCGAACCAGCACTTACTTCCTTAGAAACGGGTCCTTGCAGAAGAGAATCAACAACTTTTGATGATGCTGATGCACTAACGTCTCCAAAAACATTACAAATGGCTTGAGTAGGGCTTAGTTCCACATCCAGGTCATCAATATATCCATCGTCCATAGGCTTTGAATTGCCCAGTTTGTTACTTACCTCAACCAACGTGGTATTGGCTGTTAAATGTTGGTCCTGAATAAAGCCCAATAGAGGATTCCCATTTTCTTTGGTTTGAACATTTGAAACACCAACCAAGTCAGATTTTTGAGCTAGGATACGTTGAACCACAGTAGCATTAGGATTGAAGGTAGCCGCATCTTTGTGCAATACTTCCTCATCATTAGAAGATGACACCCACTCTCCACTGTTCACAGGGATCCTTGAATTCTCCAAAGCTATCTCCTTACCTTTGTCTTCTGCACTCTTCTTAGGGACATATGTAGGAACAGTTCTTCTTCCATTAGCATTGTTGTCTCTCTTCCTGCAACTATCCTGGGTATGACCCACAAGACGGCATGATTGGCAATATTCTGGTAAATTCTCGTACTCCATAAACACCAGAATCTGATTACGCAGAGGAGAAGTAATATCGAGATCAATAGGACCCATGCGTAATGACCATATGATCTATCCTCAACATTCTTTCTTGTAATAGCTTCAAGACAAATTGGGGTGCCAATGCTATTGGCAAAGATATAGAGCCCGATTACTATCTTCGAACCTGAAAATTATGTGAGTGAGCTTATTGATCCCACCTCAAAACAATGGATCCTGAGCTTATTGATACCACCTCATATAGGCTCCCCAAAGATCGACTTTTATCACCTCGGGAGAAAGATGGACTATATCTTGTTAGGTCAGCATACCACTTGTTGGGCGAGAATAGATCAAAGGAACTTCTTGGTACCTCAAATGTCCCAACCAGAAACCTGTGGAAAAAAAAATATGGAGTGCCCAAATCCCCAATAGAATTCGAAACTTTATGCGGAGATTAGTCAATATTATCCTTCCCACTCAAGCAAATCTCAGCAAAAAGGTCTCAAAATTGATAAGTTGTGTCCCCTTTGTAATCTTGCAGTTGAGAGATTTGATCACCTTTTTATGCAACGTCATATCTCACAACTTATTTGGTTCTCCTCTACGTTGAGTAATCATGTGCCATAACAAACAGGTAAGAACACTTGGCTCCTGCAGTGGCTCTCATGTGAGGAAATTATTGGATCCCAGTTGCTCTGCACAATATTGTGGATAATCTGGAATGCTAAGAACCTAGTAGTTTTAAGGCCGGAAGTAATCACCTCATTGAAGTAGCAAAAGAGGCTATGGATTTCGTACAAGAGTACAACCAAGCAAATAAGAAGTTCCTAGCCTAGGATACCCAACCCCCCAACTCGGATTCTGCAATTTTTTCACAAAATCCAAACCAAACAAACCCGATAAATAATGGGTTGGTTCAGTTTGGTTCATCGGGTCAGCTATTTTCAAATTAACAAACAAACACCTTACCTATTCACTATTCCCGTCACATCGAAATATTGTACTAATTGTAGTGGTCATTTATTTTGGGGACTAAAAATGAATATTAAAACAAAATTTTTATGATGAATGTTGAAAAAGGAGAGAAGGAAATTAAATTTTCAATCATAAAATAGTGTATCTATTATTCTATTATCTAACTGCTTCGTAACAATAATATAATGGAGGTTTGTAGCTAAAGTTAAGTTTAATACTTGTTTAGTTTAAAAAAATTAACACTTAAATTGACTTATTTTAAGATTAAAAGAGATCAACAAAACACAAAAAATGAGATAATGAGATACTAAAAATGGATCTAAAATAAGTAAAATTTAAAATAATTTTTTTTTGTTTGGTTCGGGTCTCGGGTGATCGGTTTTGCAAGTCATAAAACCGATACCCGAACCAACAGACATCGGGTTTGTTTGGTTTGGAGGAGGTATGAGTGATTGGGGTCTGAGTGCCCGAGACCAAACCGATATCACCTTTCTTGAAGCCTGCAAAGTGGAAGCATGTTTAGTAGACCTTGTCATGGCAGAAGCACTTAGTGTGAGATGGTGCCTCCAATTAGCAAGGAATCATCATAGCCATAATGTTACTATCAAATCAGATGCTGCTGTGGTGGTCAATCGTATCAGTGGCAAATCCTTTATAGCATATATAGAATTGGTCATCAATAATTGTATAGTTATAATGCAACATATTGAGGAGGTTACTGTCAAATATATTAGTTGGAAGCTGAATGTACAAGCTCATAAATTAGTTGTTTTAGCTAAGAGAATTGGATCTAGAACTTGATTGGGGGAATGCCCCAAACCAGCTCGCTTAAAACCTATGCAATATTTCTGATTTTTATCGATAAATGTTGTTTTTCGATGTAAAAAAAAGAAAAAAGAAAAACTTTAGTGAACGGCAACATTCAAGATACAATCCAATCTGTTTTAAATTTTTGTTAATTTTAGGCCATTGATCTGGTTGACTTGCAGAGCACTGTGTTGTGACTGTTGTCCAATATTTTCCTTTCTCCTTCCCTACTCCCCGAACTAGTTCATCCAATGCCTCCTCCCTAATTTTTATCGCATTGTTGAATAATGCAAATTGGTGTGGATATGGGACAGTGAACAGATATGTTGCAAGCCTAAAAGCGAAGGGGACTTGGAAATGTAGCCTTCAGTAAAAAATATTCACTAATGACTAGGTTTCCTTTCACACAAAAACACTGCACACTGAACACCGAAACCAAACAGTCTGAAACTCCCAATAGCAGGAAAAGAAATAACCCGGATTAAAGTTGAATGTGACAATTTGAAGAAAAAATAACAATAAAATTCTTACAAAATACTTTTATAAAAAAACTTACAATAACTGAACTTTTTAAAACAAGTTAAAATTGCTTTTTGCATTTCATATTTACAAAAAAATCCTCTCATTTTAAATTCTCCATAGACATCCACAAGTTTATAAAGACTTTTTTAAAATAAAAAAACTATAACCTTAATTTTAATTTAAAAAAAAACTTATAAACTAAAAATTAAGGCCCTGTTTGGGATAGTTTTTAGTTTTAAGTTTTAAAATTTCAAAAAACCAAAACTGGTTTTCAGTTTTAGTTTTGAGTTTCAGTTTTTTGTGGTTTTCAGTTTTAAAAAGTAGTTATCGACATTATAATTTCTCCTTTAAAAGTTTTTAACAATAACAGTTCTTCAAGAAAAAAAAAATAATAATAATAATAATAGATAAAATGTGATGTCTCGTCCAGCACCTTTGTCTATCGAGAAGAAGATGATAGAATCTTTTAATCTTCCTGGTTGATGACAAAAACTTGAGAGAAAGAGATGAGGTTAGGGTGAGAAGTCACAATGGAGGAGGAGATACTGGAATAAGTAGAGCTGTAAAAATGGGTTCGGTCCAATTGACCCGATATAAAGCATGGGCAAAACGGGACAGCTCGGCACAACTTGGTCAGCCCGACGTGAGCCTGCATAAAAACGGGTCGGCCCATCCCTCCATGGGTTAGGCGGGCTGGCTAGTTGTCTCGTCAAAAAACAAAAATAACAAACAAAACAAAAAATAAATGAAAAGCAAAAAAAAAAAATTGAATAAAAGGAGCCAAAATGGGCCAACCCACCCAAAACAGCCACAATAGCGGATTAGCGGGCTGACCCGCCAAAAATATATAAAAAACAAAAGAAATAATAGTTTAGAAATAGAAAAAAAAATTATGTGTTGGCATGACGGGTTGGCTGACCCAACCCACTCGTGGCCTGCCAACCCGTTTAAACGGGTTGGACTAGACGGGTCAGTAAGTTGATAAAACTTATAGCCCAGCTCACCCATTTTAAAAGGGCTGGCGCTACAGGCCTAGCCCAGTTTGCCACCCCTTTGGTGGTGGTGGTTGCAGTGACAAGGTCAGTGGTGATGGTAGCAGTGGTGGCGGTGGCAATGTTAATCGTGGTGGTGGCAGCGGTTGTGTTGGAGTTGTTGGTGGTAATTGCAGTGCTGATGGTGATGGCGGTGTCCGTGGTGGTGGTCGTTGTGCCGATGACAGTGGTGGTGGTGGTGGTGGTAGCAACGACAATAATGGTAGTGGTGGTAAGCTAGTGGCGATGTCAATGGTGTTAATAGTGACGACGAAAAGAACTATTGCCAAATGTAGTAACAATGTTTTTTTCAAATCAAAAACTAAATTTACAAATCATTTTTTCTTGGTTTTAAAAATTAATGTAAAATCTTTTTTTTTTGCAGAATATAAAAATGTTTTGAAATCGAGTAAAAAACCATTTCAACTCTATTTTAGCCAAACGTGTTTTGTTTTGAAAATTACATTTCAAAACAAAAACAAAAAATTTGCAACCACCCCGAACAGGGCATAATCTAAACAACAATACCACCTGATTCATCCTCACCTCGCCAGAGGTTCCATTCCATTGTATTACCCATGCAGCCGAAATCATCCAAGCAAATTCAGCATTCAGGAGCATCAGTATTAAATCAAAGGGAGAAGGATAAAACTACGTATTCAACATCAAAGCAATCAATACAGAAAATTACGCATCAACATCAGTACTAAATAATCAACCAACTCAGAACATCACCAGTCATATGAAGCATAAAATTACGCATTCAACATCAAAACACAACGGACAAAGCATCTCAACCCAATTTACACATTGATCTCAACCGTATCAGCAAAGAAAAAAGTTACCTCTGGTACAGTCGAGCACTCTAATAAAATAATCTAATTGACCAAATGTCAAAAGTTTTACAAGAAAATCACAAAAAAGTATTCCAGAACAAAATCACATTCAAATACTAATCTCTACCCCAAATTTTGACAAACGCACTCCACCCAGCATGCCGCATGACATTTTATATAAGATCAGCAACATTCATTGGCATTTCATCAATCTGAGTACTGTAATATTGCTCAATATCTCTCAAGATCTTGATATCATCGCTTTTGACAAAATTTATTGCAACACCCTGCAAAACATTATTAGGCCCAACTATAAGTAACATATATCACATCCAACAAAGAGAAGCTAACCAAATCAGAGCATGGGAGTACTAGAAAATATGGATTAAATAGATAACCTCTCAAAAGTGCAAAACAAAGTTTCTGATATGAAAATCAGACAAACTACTCAATTCAAGAAAAATTAGTTCAATTAGTTTAAACATTCCCAATACCTTTCGTCCAAAACGTCCAGAGCGACCAATCCGATGAATGTACAGCTCTCGATTATTTGGAAGATCATAATTGATAACTAGAGAAACCTGATAACAGAAGCAAGTGCATGATCAATACCAACAAATAAATTCTCAATTTACAATTCAAAAGGAATCAACGCAAGCATTTCTCAATGATTTTTAATTGATACTTGTTAAATGGATGATCAAAAAATTTCAATTGTACGCATTTCTTAAGAACAAAAAAAATATTGCTATTATATTATTATTAGCCCAAACCATCGTCATACCCAGGAAAATAATATCTAAAAATATTTAACAGAGAAAAAAAAAAAATATCAACCAACAAATAATCAGCAAAAGAAGAACCAGAGATTCAGAGTTAGAATCATGATGCCCAACTGGAATGCCAGTGCCCAGTAACAACATCTGAATAGTATTTTTGGTTGTTAGTCTAAACAATTGTGATGTTCCTTGCTGTAATGAGAATATTTGTCCACTTGTATTCAGTGCAGCAATTATTTGCTATCCTTTTAAGTTTTAACTAAATTAAGTGATCAAAAAAAAAAAAAAACTAAATGTATGTTAGGTTGAGCGTTTTCCAAACACGATTTTGTAAAATTGATTTGCTTAAAATTGAGTTTAAAATGAAGTGATTTAAATTTCGATATTTTTTACTTTAAAAACAAGTTTGATGTAAAACTTGGTGTAAATTTTTCAACTAAACACAAGCTAGTTTTTATAATTTTTAGTCAAACTAAGGTTTGAAGAGAAAATAAACTTTGATTCCAAGTAATCAAACATCTAGATTTTTACTAAATCAGATAACGTTTGACAAGAGACAAATCAATTGACACTCTTCACCAAGAACTCAAACACACACTAAGACGCAGAAACACAAACTAAGCAACTGAGAACAAAGTTGACTCATGGTGTTTCTTGATTCATAAAGTAATAACGAAGTTATCTGTATTACATACTCTAAACAGGATGTTAGCGATGTGAATTCGGGGGCACAAATTTTAACCAAATGTGTGTTAGGTTGAGCGTTTTCCAAACACGATTTTGTAAAATTGATTTGCTTAAAATTGAGTTTAAAATGAAGTGATTTAAATTTCGATATTTTTTACTTTAAAAACAAGTTTGATGTAAAACTTGGTGTAAATTTTTCAATTTAACACAAAAGCTAGTTTTTATAACTTTTAGTCAAACTAAGGTTTGAAGAGAAAATCAATTTTGATTCCGAGTAATCAAACACCTACATTTTTACTAAATTAGATAACGTTTGACAAGAGACAAAATCAATTGACACTCTTCACCAAGAACCCAAACACACACTAAGACGCAAAAACACAAACTAAGCAACTGAGAACAAAGTTATACTCATGGTGTTTCTTGATTCATAAAGTAATAATGAAGTTATCTGTATCACATACTCTAAACAGGATGTTAGCGATGTGAATTTGGAGGTACAAATAAAAGGGGGGGAAAAGACTGGTGTAACAACTTGCCTGTTGTACATCAAGGCCACGAGCCCAAACATCTGTTGTGATCAATACTCGGGTTGTTCCAGCACGGAATTCTCCCATAATGGCATCTCGTTCTTTCTGAGGCATGTCACCATGCATTGATGAGACGGTGAAATTATTATTACGCATTTTTTCAGTTAACCAGTCCACCTGTTCCAAGATGACATATATATAAGATAGAAATTGTAAAATGATCACAATGAGCAAATATAGAAAGTACAGAATCTAATAACCTACTATACCTATCCTATAAAACATGGATAATTTTCATTTACCTTTCGCTTAGTGTTACAGAATATAACAGCTTGAGTGATAGTAAGAGTATCATAAAGATCACACAAAGTATCAAACTTCCATTCCTCTCTTTCGACCGCAACAAAAAATTGCTTGATGCCCTGTCATTGGGGGGTGGGGTACTTGCATTAATATCCAGTTAAAGATCAAAAAGCACGAAAACAATGAAAACAATTGCTTACCTCCAATGTCAATTCATCACGTTTTACAAGGATCCTCACAGGATCTGTCATGAACTTATTTGTCATCTCCAGTATTTCATGAGGTAGCGTAGCAGAAATTAAGACAACCTACACAATAAAAACTAAACAATTCAGAGATAATATACTTCATGATACTAACAAGGCTTTAGAAAGAACAGACAAGACTGTTCCACAAGTTTATAGCAAGAGCAATGCACACATTACTTCAGTAACTAGTACCAAGGACCCTAAAGATGCATCCAGTCAAGTTATAAATTGAGGTTAATTTTCGAGTAATTGGGCCAACATAAGTTTAAAATCAAAAGAAAGACAACAGATTTATAAAAATCTGTATAAGAATCACCTCACCTAGGTAATTCATTTAAGAACAGTGCAACAATCAAATGAATACTGCTAGTAGATTATTATGAAGAAAAACAGCAGCTTCATTGTTTGGTCAAAACATTAACTTAAATTCTTATGTCACTGATGATAGGTGATTAGTCTTCAATGAATTCAAAATTTGAACTCATCAAATCAAAATCAAAATAAATATTTCAAAAGCCTTGAAGAAGTTTCGGGTTTCTCATAATCCCCCATTCTTCCTTGAATATCTTGCTTGGTTCATTTTCATGGTTTCTTTTCCCCTCATTGTCACTCCTTCATATGATGCCAAGCCACTAAATCCAAATTTCAATCAGGCACACTGCACATCTCCCATATCCCTATTTATTAGCAAACTTGTTCTGAATTAGAATTCTGGTATGTCTCAAATTCAATTTTAAGCTTTGTTTATTGTCTTTGTCACAACTTAAGCCATAGATATGCCACTAAATCTACTCACCAAAAACTTATTAACACTGTGCAGCTTAGTTTGTTTTAAGCATATAACAAGATTTCAAATTGCAGAAAATTAATTCCAAATACAGTGACAGAGATGAGGGCATCAAGGTAAAGAGAACCTGAAGGTCTGGTGGGAGATATCTATACACATCATAAATTTGATCTTTAAACCCTCTGCTCAACATTTCATCAGATTCATCCTGTCATCGAAAAGAAAAATATAAGATAATCCTCAACACACGATGGGAATAAAGAAAAAAAAAATTTGCAATTAAGCATTGTAAAGTAGAATTAATGAACTCACCAGAACTAGCAACTTGATAGCTCTTGTGCGCAATGTCCTCCTTTTGATCATGTCGCAGACTCGGCCAGGAGTTCCAGACACGACATGAACTCCATGCTCAAGTTTCCTTATATCTTCTCCCACACTTTTGCCTCCAATGCAAGAATGTGCTTGTATATTTATGAAATCCCCAATAGCCAATATAACCTTTTCAGTCTGTGCGGCCAGTTCCCTCGTCGGAGACAAGATTAAGGCCTGCACCCTGTTCAGAAATTATACACAACAAAATAAACTGATGTACCCAGTTCAGAGCAAAACGCTCACTTTAAGATTATGTCCTTGAGAAAGGTATAAAATTGCATTCTATGTTTGGAAGGAAAGCCAGGACGATTAAGCTTTCATTTTTTAATTAATAGAATTATATCACATGAGTTAGACAGTCTATATAAAAATGAACAAAGGATGATATTGAAAGGTTGCATGATAATAAATTGTTATATTCCTCTCATTCTAAAAAAACCAATTTATAGAATATTCACTTGAAATTAAACAATTTTACTCCCCCAAAAACCCTCCATCCCAAACACCATGAAAAGCTGTTTAAGCCCTTTTCAGCTTATTTTCATGAATTCCTCAAGATATTTTATAGAAAACCTAATGGAGAGTTTGTAGAATCAGCTTGCTCTTATTAAATAAGAGCTTAATTAAATCATGAATCCAAACACCCCCATCCTATGTTGCTAGTTAGAGATTCAGCTGCCCCTCCTTAAACATTCTTGTCTATCTTAGTATCACACAAACATCAAACAAAACTCAAAACCCCTCCTTGCCCTGAAAAAACCCTTATCATCGAAAAACCCTAATCGAGAAATTCAACCTCAAAATAATTGTTACTCTATTTATTTTTCTCTCCCGAATGCATAAGCATATGAAAACAAATTAACATAACAGAAAGAGAACGCAGAGGAAAGGGACGCACTCTCTGTTGGAGGTGTCAACGACCTGGCAAACGGTGAGGGCAATCATGGAGGTCTTGCCGGTTCCAGATTGGGCCTGAGCGATGACGTCACGACCCTGAATGATGGGAGTAACGGCACGCTGTTGGATCGCTGAGGGTTTCTCGAACCCGTACTGGTAGATTCCTCGCAGCAAATCGTCCTTTATCCCCATCTCTTCGAAGCTTCCGATCGCCTTCACGCCCTCCGTTGTCTCGAAGTCCATCTCCTCCGAGGCGGTAACCGTTCGCCGACGGTTCGCCGGCACCACCGACACTGTCGCCATCGTCGCCGAAATAAACCACGAGGTTCCTGGAAGGAGATAGCAAGGGAAGATTGGGTTCGTTTCTTTGCCCTAGAAAAGCCTACACCGTATGGTATGTGTCTGCGGCACAACACAACCTATAGAGTTAAGGTTCCTTGTCGGAAAATACTCAATTTGATCCTTGAAATTTGTAATTCGTATAAACTTAGTCCCTAATTTTATTAAAATTATTAAGTAGTTCTTAGAATTTAAAAATGTGTATCAGTTATATCTCTTTGTCAATTTAGCAAGACTAAATTGACATTAAGTTATAAATTACAGGGACCAAATTGACATTAATTATAAATCATAGGAACTTGTTTGCTAATAAGTTACTAAATTAAAGGACTATTTTAGAATCTGTTAATAGAAAAAACTGACGGAGGGACGTAACTGATACAAGTTTTCAAATTCTAGAGACTATTTTGTAATTTCGATAAAGTTAAGGATTAAGTTGATACGAGTGACAAATTTCAGCGATCAAATCGGGTATTATCCCTTTTTTATTATGCTTTTTAAAATCGGATTTCGTTCCCTTTTTTTAGATCCGATTTGGATTCTCTCAAAGATGATGTTTTGTTATGATATATTTGAAAAATCTACCATTGATTTAATTATTAATAATTGATATCACTTACTTTAAATCATATTTTTACAAGTATTCTAATATGTTGAATGTTGTTTTTGGATATTAGGGGCTGGGACAATGAAGGATTGGATAAAAACATCTTATCATATAATGTGTTTGATAAATATTTTAAAATAAATTAAATATTATTATATTATTGTTGCAATTATTTTAAAATAATATAAAATGATAAAATTATCTTTACGACAAAAATTACATATAATTTTTAAAAGACTTAAATATGTTTCTAGTCCGTGTAAATATAGCTCATTTTGGTTTTAGTCCCTTCAAATTTTTGTGTTTGGTATAGATCCCTTGCATTTATAGAGTCATTGTTTTTGTTCCCTCCCGTTAAACTCTGTCTGTTAACTGTTGACGTGGCTAACACAAATACACATCACTTGGGCCACTTCAGGCTAATTGTGCCACATAATTTTATTACATGGATTAGGGTTGCCACTTCAGCCTGTCTTCCTCTTTTCCCATTCTCCCTCGGGTCTGACCTCTCTGTCCCCTAGACAATCACCCTAGTCGACATTTTTTTAAGAGAGAAAAAGATAAACTTGGTTCAATCCATTGAAAAGAAGCACAGGTGAACTCACGCATACTGCGCTTCCAACCCCTGTTAGCCATGTTCATGGTGCTGCCCTCGTCATTCACCATTCTTACAGAAGCCAGTCTTCGATTACTTTCTCCAATCTTGTGATGGAATATCCCTCACTTCACTTCATTGTTCACAATCACATCCTAATTAGCAATATGAAATGAATCATAAAAAAATAATAAGATGATGTAGAGATGATATGCACGATAGCACCTCGCCTCCCCCTCTCGACATGGATTGGAGTCCTCCACCTTCAAAATGGGTTACATTTATTCTTCTTCATTGTTTTTAGTAAAAGCAAAATTATTTCATATACCACAATATCAGTTTTTGATATATAGATCCAGTTAGTCAAATTGGTAAAGTTACTGGCATTACAAGTGTTCCAGACTGGGCCGAGGCCCAATCCGAAGAGTCATCCTCCAGCCCATTACCAACGTCGGTTCCCACCGCCTTGCCACGAGACCAAATCGACGTGGCTGATCCAACGGTCCTCGGCATTCCGCCCATCCCATCCCAGGTCGGTAAAACGATCTGACGGCATCCCGGGCGCCATACGGGAACCGCCCTCACCGACCTTAACTCCTATAAAAGGAGAGTCACTTCAATCGATTGAGGTATTATTCATTTCATCACCTCTTCACTTACCTCTTACACGCACTGACTTGAGCGTTGGAGTGTTTGCAGGTACACCACCACCACGCGCCGTCGTCATCCGACCTGACGCAGCCGTATCGCTTCTCTCCGGTCATCCTCTCAAAGTTCTGTCCAGATCATTGGCGCCGTCTGTGGGGATCATTTCTGATTTCATTTCTTTGCTCGACATCTTTGCTCGACATCTTTGCTCGACACTTGTCGAGACGATGACTGGATCGAAGCACCAGGTCGCGACTCGCAACTCCACTCGTGCGAACGCAGATTTTGAACCACCTCACCACGAACCTGTTAATTTTGTCGTGGAACATGAGAGACAGAGGAGTAACCTTCCACCTCCCCATCAGAATGACGCCGTTCCGATCCACGAATTCCGTGAATTCATTCGGAGCCATGCTGAAGCAATGCACGCTCAGAATCAACGCCTCGATCGAATGGAGAATCAGCAGAAGGAAATCCCCGTTCGCATTACCACACAGGTCGAGAACAGAGAAGATCATGTTTCTCATTCTACTCAGAGGTCGAAGGAGTCTACAAATCTCAGATCTGTTCATCGCCACCACCATGGCACGACTCCGCATCACTCTGTGGATAGAGCACACCAAAATAACCGTTCGGTGGATCGTACTCCGTCGTGCCATCGCCACTCCCCGACGCGTGCGTCCCGTCGCGAAGATACCACCGCGAGTAATGACACTCCTCATAGAAGAGCCGCCTCAGCATCTAGGCGACAAGTCAAAACTTCTGGGCACACCTCTCACCGCCGTCGTGCTCGCTCTGTTTCATCAACTCCTTCTCAGAGCGATGACACAGGTGACTCGTACAAGGCTTTTGGTCCTTTTACGTCCAAAGTCATGAAATTCCCGATTCCGAAGCATCTTCAGAAACCACCCGCTTTGGACTCATATGACGGCACCACCGACCCCGACGAACATATTGGTTGCTTTGAGACTGTCATGAGCTATCGAGGCGCCAAGGCGGTGAAGTGCGTAATCTTCCCCTCACTCTGAAGAAGGCGTACTGTCTTGGTTCCGGACTCTTAGGAAAAATTCCATTGGTTCTGGATCGAGCTCGTTAGCGAGTTCTCGCACATTTCACTGCGTCTAAAGTCCAACCTAAGTCGGCGGCTCTGGCGGCAATTCAAGAGGAGAAAGATGAGTCTATCGGAGACTACGTCGGGCGTTTCAACAAAGAGGCCATTACGGTAAAGAAATGCTCGACGAGATGAAGCCGTACTTGTTAGAGCAAGGCCCGATAGAAGGAAGTTTATTTAGCGTCGACATTGGTGTCGACCGACCGAGACTCGAACGAAGTTCCTGAGCGAGCTTCGAAACATATGAATTATGAAGAAAAGTTGATGACATCGAGAACTAAAGGTAAGACCCAGGAGAAAGTGGTGGACAACGCGAAGACAAGTCGCGTAAGGAGTATGAACGCCGTGGTTGAAGTGGTATGGCGACGAATATACCCCTTTGAACGCTACACCCAAGCGCATCTTGAATGAGTGCGCGAACACCGAATCCGTGATGTCGAGTCGATTTCCCGCAGGGGAAAAGAGATGCCAAACGCTGATAAATCGAAATACTGCCACTTCCACAAGTGTGTTGGGCACGAGACTGATGAATGCTTTCACCTGAAGGACGTCATAAAACAACTAATCAAGAAAGGGAAGTTGACTAGATACGTGAAAGGAAAGCCAAGATCCGGGGATAGAAGGTCTAGATCTAGATCACCTCGACCTCAAAAGAAAGAATCAACTTCTGTGACGTAACGCGAAGGAGCAGCTCGTGCATCCGAAGAGAAATCTCGTCCTCCTCCTGTCGCCATGGTCATTTCCGGAGGATTCTCCGATAAAGAGGGGGCGAGCATCAATTCGGCAAAACGGAAGTTGAGAGAAGCAATGACCGCTTTCTCGCTTTCTCTTCATCAAGCCAAGATAAGGGAAGACCACCTAGCCTTTTCGGATGAAGACTTGGTGAATGAAAGGCCGAACTACTTGATTCCCTGTTGGTGAAAGCCTATATGGCTAACTTTGACGTCGAAGAATCTTGATAGACCAGGGAGCTCGGCGGATATCATGTTCCACGAGTTATTCAAAACCTTGAAACTTAGGAAAAAGATCTCGTACCATACCCGGCCGATTCTGACTGGGTTCAACGGTTCGAAGACAAAGCCGTTGGGCTATGTGGAGTTGATGGTGACTTTTGGAGAACAACCAATCTCCAAAACTGTGAAGGTCCAGTTTATTGTATTACCATGCAAATCCGTTTACAACTGCATCGTCGGACGCCCGACGCTGGGTGAACTCGGAGCTGTAACCTCGACAGTCCACTTGAAAATGCGCTTCCATGATAACGAGCACAAAGTCGTCACCATCGCAGCGGATTAAGAAGCTGCGAGGAGATGCTATCTTTTATCTTTAAAGGCCAACGAGCCAAGAGAAGAAAAGCAACTCCTGTCTACCAAGAAACCCGACCCTACAAAAGCTGCTGCAGAGGTCAATCTCACCGATTTTGACGCCAGGATTGAGATCGAAGATGAAATACCGGAGAACGACCCCCTAGCCCACGAGCTCCAGCAAAAAATTAAAAGGCCGGTACCCGATGGAGAGTTCATCCGAGTTCAGCTAGGAGAAGACCCTTGGAAGACGGTGAAGCTTGGTGTCGACCTCCCTGAACAGGTCAAATTGCAATTAACAGAGTGCCTGAAGTCCAATGCAGACCTCTTCGCTTGGACTGCTGCCGACATGCCAGGTATTTCTCCTGATATCGCTTGCCACCAACTCGCTCTCGACCCCAAGGCTCGCTGGGTAGCTCAGAGCCGCCGTAAGCAAGCTCCTGAAAAAGCTGAAGCCGCAGCCAAAGCTGTTGAAAACCTGATAAAGGCTGAATTCATTAGGGAGGTCAAATATACTACTTGGCTATCAAATGTTGTATTAGTTAAAAAATCTAATGGAAAATGGCGCATGTGTGTTGATTACACTGATCTTAACAAGGCATGTCCCAAATACGCCTACCCCCTCCCTAATATCGACAAACTCGTCGATAATTCCTCCAGTTTTCAGTTGTTGTCTTTCATGGATGCATACTCTGGTTACAACCAGATTCCGATGCACCATGCCGATTAAGAAAAAACCGCGTTCATGACCGATAAAAGCAATTACTGCTATAACGTGATGCCTTTTGGCCTCAAGAACGCTGGAGCGACATATCAGCGCATGATGAATAAAGTCTTTGCCAACCAAATCGGTAGAATGATGGAGGTATATATGGATGATATGATAGTAAAAACGACGAGGGAAATCGACCACGTCGTCGATCTTAAAGAAGTCTTTGCTGAAATACGAAGACATAATATGAGGCTCAATCCTGAAAAGTGCACTTTCGGAGTACGAGCTGGGAAATTTCTAGGTTTTTATCTAACCGAGAGGGGAATCGAGGCCAACCCCGACAAATGTTGAGCTATCACAGAGATGCAGCAACCATCGTCGAAGAAAAACATCCAGCAGCTCACTGGAATGCTCGCATCCCTGACGAGGTTTATCTCAAAGTCTGCAGAACATGCTTTGCCTTTCTTCCGCTTGCTCAAAAAGGGAATTCAGTTCGAATGGTCGCCCGAGTGCGAAGAAGCCTTAACACAGGTAAAACGCATACTGTCCCAACCGCCAGTCTTGACGAGACCGTATCCGGGGGAGGTCCTTTATCTCTACTTGGCAGTGTCGAACGAAGCTCTGAGTGCCGTCCTCATTCGCGAAACAGATGAGGGCCAGAAACCGGTCTATTTTATAAGCAAAGCACTTCAGGGGCCGTGAGCCGAGATACCGTAAGATCGGTGTCGCGCCAAGGCCGGTAGTCGCAGCTCGACGCCTAAGACAATACTTCTTGGCACATCCCATTATGGTTCGAACTGACCAACCAATCAAACAGATTCTACACAGGCCTGACCTGGCAGGGCGTATGATCAAGTGGTCGATCGAGTTGTCCGAATTCGGAGTTACTTTCGAGCCGAGACAAACTATCAAAGCCCAGTGCTTGGCGGATTTCATTGCCGAGATGACTCCTGGGGCTACAGAACCATGTTCCAGATGGACGGTCCATGTCGACGGATCGTCGAATTCCAAAGGCAGTGGCGCTGGCTTATTGCTCGAGAACGACGACGGGCTGATTGTCGAAATTTCATTGGGATTCTCCTTTCCCACCTCCAACAACCAGGTAGAGTACGAAGCGTGTTTAGCTGGCCTCACACTGGCTCGAGACTTCGGCTAGAAGAGGTAAAACTTCGAATCGATTCTCACTAGTTGTGTCCCAGTTGGTGGAGAATACCAGGCTAAAGATCCACTTCTTCAAAAATACCTCGCCTGGTAAAAAGAAAATGAGCGACTTCTCCTCGGTTGAGATCGTACACGCCCCGAGAGAACAAAACGCCAGAGTGACATTTTGTCCAAACTTCGCCAAAGACGGAAGCTCTGAAACAACAGATCGGTGATACAAGAAACATCGCCAAGCCTAGCATTACTGCGGTGGTTGATGCCACTTATGACGGCATCGAGAAAATCGCCAAATTCTCGCTTTGCAATTTCCAGGCAAGTGTCGAGGATCTCGCCGATGAGCCCGACGGTTGGATGACATCCTTTCAAGAGTTTATTCAACTTAGTCAACTACGATGATGAGAAGGAGGCTGCCAAAATCCGAAAGAAAGCATCTTCATACTCCATGATCGGCGGTATCTTATATCGAAGAGGTTCTCCACCCCTGTTGAAATGCCTCGACGATACACGAGCGCAATATGCACTTGCTGAAGTGCATGAAGGCATATGTGGGCAACACCTTGGAGGACGTTCCTTGGCAAAGAAAATCCTCCGCGCAGGATACTATTGGCCAACTCTGAATGCGGACGCAACATCGTTCGTGAAGAAATGCGACAAATGCCAGAGACATGGCGATCTACACTTAGCTCCTCCTACAGAGTTAACATCCCTGACTTCACCGTGGCCCTTTGCCTGGTGGGGGATTGATATACTTGGACCTTTTCCAACGGCTCCCGGACAGGTGAAGTACCTGGCCGTTGCGGTAGATTACTTTACCAAGTGGGTTGAGGCAGAGCCCCTGGCAAAGATAACTGCAAAGAACTTGATTAAGTTCTTCAAAAGATATATTCTGACGAGGTTGGGATTCCCGGGTGGTCGTCGCGACAGCGGAATACAGTCGCGGATCGCGGATTCGAAAGACTATGGAAGACCTCGACATCAAACAAAGACTTCACCTCGGTAGAACACCCCTGCATTTAACGGCCAAGCCGAGGCCGCGAATGTGATTATTTTACGAGGTCTCAAACGAAGGTTAGACGAGGCCAAGCGGCAAGCTGGGCGTAAGAGCTTCCCCGAGTGCTTTGGGCGTATCGGACTACTCCACATTCAACGACAGGAGAATCCCCTTTTCGTCTCACTTATGGGACTGAGGCAGTTATTCCTGTTGAGATTGGGGAACTTAGTTGGAGAATCTCACATCCCCAGAGTAGCATTGACAACTGTCAGAGTGTACGAGAAGAACTTGACCTCCTTGACGAATGCAGGGAACTCGCGGCACTTGGCGAGGTCGCAGTGAAACAGAAGATTGCAGCAAGATACAACCAAAGTGTTGTACCCAGAGAATTCATGCCTGGAGATCTAGTTCTTCGACGAGCTGATGTTGGCCTGAAGAACGCCCCACAAGGGAAACTTGCGCCCAATTGGGAAAGCCCGCATGTAATCGTCGTAAAGATCGCACCGCGCTACACCCTCGAGACACTACAAGGACAGCAAATTCCAAGAACTTGGAACGCGGCAAAAATGAAGAAATATTATAGTTGAAACAATTGTATCTGAAACACACAATGTGAAGCAATAAAGTATGATTGAAGAAAACAAAACACTGTTATCCTTGTGCGTTTGCACAAACACCTGAATGACCTCGTGCCGAGACCGCGTGCACGAGCTCGTGATGACAAAGCCTTGTGCGTTTGCACAAGCACCTGATGAAGAGATCGAGCGTCGTGCCGAGACCGCGTGCACGAGCTCGTGACAAAGCCTTGTGCGTTTGCACAAGCACCCTGACCGACCTCGTGCCGAGACCGCGTGCACGAGCTCGTGATGACAAAGCCTTGTGCGTTTGCACAAGCACCCTGACCGACCTCGTGCCGAGACCGCGTGCACGAGCTCGTGATGACAGCCTTGTGCGTTTGTACAAGCACCCTGACCGACCTCGTGCCGAGACCGCGTGCACGAGCTCGTGATGACAAAGCCTTGTGCGTTTGTACAAGCGCCTGATGAAGAGACCGACCTCGTGCCGAGAGCACCTGATGAAGAGATCGACCTCGTGCACGAGCTCGTAACAAAACCTTGTACAAACACGACATGACGACGCTTACAGTTCCTTACGGACAAGGACGTTGAACGTCGACATCAACGGACTTCGACAAACAAGTCACCACCTCGACATTCGAGCTAGCGACTTGGGGGGCAACTGTTCCAGACTGGGCCGAGGCCTAATCCGAAGAGTCATCCTCCAGCCCATTACCAACGTCGGTTCCCACCGCCTTGCCACGAGACCAAATCGATGTGGCTGATCCAACGGTCCTCGGCATTCCGCCCATCCCATCACAAAGCCCAGAAAGCGATCGACGGCATCCCGGGCGCCACACGGGAACCGCCCTCACCGACCTTAACTCCTATAAAAGGAGAGTCACTTCAAACGATTGAGGTATTATTCATTTCATCACCTCTTCACTTACCTCTTACACGCACTGACTTGAGCGTTGGAGTGTTTGCAGGTACACCACCACCACGCGCCGTCGTCATCCGACCTGACGCAGCCGTATCGCTTCTCTCCGGTCATCCTCTCAAAGTTCTGTCCAGAACAACAAGTTTGCGACTACTTTGACTGAAGAATTTTTTATTTTCCAAGAATCAATAGAGAAAAAGAGAAGCTTGGTTCATGACCATGGGCATTTTTTGACCCCACTCACCAATATGCTCTGAGGCAATTAAAACAAACAGGATCTGTTTCGGATTACCACCTAGAGTTTGAAACTATTTATCATCGTGTTCTGTACATGTCTGCTGTTGAGCACCTCGAATGCTTTATTTCCGGTCTTCGGGATGATATTCGCTATGAGCTGCGGTCACTGCGCTCCTATTATGTGTCTCAAGCCTTTCATTTAGCACAACAGATTGAAGCCAAATTGAAGCTCAAGGAATCCATCCTTGAATTCAAAGCTTCATTTGACCTTTCCAAAGAATCCTTCCTGCGGACCATCCAAGACCTGCAAGAGGATGTGCAATTGTGAGCTCCTGAATCATTGAACGATACTTTCACTGTTCCGGATGAGACTTGCATAACCCTACGCAACTAGTTGCCACAGGATTTTACCCTCGACGACTCACCAGCAGACGCAAAGGATTCCGACCACGAACTCTCCATTTACCATCAGATCTAGGTCCAAGCTGAGTGATCCCCCCACCGATTGCACGCCACTTCCATCTCTGGTTTTTGCTTCAATTTCCCCTTCCTCGCATCAAATCTGGTCTGTTCTTCACATCTCGAGTTCGTGTCGTTTGCTTTGGTAACCTCAATGTCGTCGTCGTTCTTACCACCCATCAAACTATCATCAAACGTTGTTCCTTCTACACACAACGATGGGTCTTCGAGATGGCGGTTGCTCTGGCTTCCGAGCAGACTGATCGTGCCCCCCGTTGCCACCGAAACCGCCATACAATAATTTCTAGACAGCAGCGATGAACATCGAAGTCGAGTGGAATCCACTCATGCCTCTCCCACTCGTCCACGCCAATTTCCCACCGTGGGATCTGCTCCACTCTTCTCATGGTCAATTTGTGCCGTTTATTGCGCAATAGCCACCACCTGTGTTGCCTTCCGTGAGTCAACACCTAGCTAAGGAAGTGGAACAAGATGCATCAGATCCTGCAGTGTTCATGTTAGTCTCGATTCTAGACGATTCGCATGGTGTGATGTGCGTCAGAGCTAATTTTCCTTATTTGATGTTACGCATTCCATCTTCAAGTGACGATTTTATACTTAGTTGTGCCCCTATGTTCAATCCCTTTGAAGTGCTGAAGGAACTCTTGGGGATTTCACTAGAGGAGATGCATTATCGTCCATTACATAATTCCCTTGTAGAGTTCTCCAATGTGGTTTTGTGTTTTGTTGCCTACAATTCTGTTGTTGATGATAATGCTTTTGGAATTACCTCTTCTGGCCTTGTTTTTGGTAAATATGCTTATCATATTTCCTTTGTTAAGTGGTCGAAGGAACGTATTCTGAGATTTGTTCCCACATTCATTAACCATGGCCAACAATTCCCCCACTAGGGTGGACCCTTCTCTCCATGACTGTGTCTCCCAGTTATCCACACTTCAGCTTGTTGGATCCAGGCATTTTGCAGCTTCTATTATATCCAGAAAAATGCTTCTTTCAGTTGCGGACTATGTTTCTTCCTTTGAGGGAGTTTGCCATGGCACGCACATGACCCATAGTGTAGCTGGACACCATAGAATTCCAGTGGCTGTTGCTGAGCGTAACTTCAGAAATGCTAGTGGGATGGCTCTTAGCCTAAACATTGCTGTTTATCAGGCTGTGTATAAGGGCTTTGGAGGATTTTTTGTTGAAGCTAGTGACCAGGAAGCTCAAGACAAGGTTCACATCACATGCTTGTCACTTACTCCTAATAGGCGTCTTTCTACTGCAGGCACATTAGTCCATCCAGTTGACACTCTTGTTTTGAGAAATATTGGCCCAACTATCTTTCTATGTCCAGTTAACACACCAGTGCTCAGTCTTTGTGATTCAGTGCTAACCTCAAACTCAATGTTTGTCTACATCAGTGCTGCTACAGAAGACAGTGGGGTAATGGCAGTGTTTATCTCTGATGCTTCTAACTTAACTGAAACAGGACATATTTATTCTCCAATTATTGTACTCCACCCACAAGTTGCATCATTTATTGTCCCAAGTGCAACAAGCTATCTGAATATATAGTTGTGCATGCAATTCTGGGACATAATTGGAGAAATGTTAATGCTGGTTCCAATGAAACACTACGAGAGTCGATACTGCATACTCATGGTTTGCTTCCAAATGCTTATTGGTATTGGATTTGTATAGGAGCATTGCTTGGTTATGTTTTTCTATTTAATTCTCTATTCCCATTAGCTTTGCATTCTATCAGTCCATTTAGAAGAGAATATGCATGGCTATTTGAAGAGAAATTGCTCGAGAGCAATGCCTGCACTACTGAGGATTTCTTTCAGTTAATTGCCACGATTTCCAACTTCATTTCATTTGCCCATCTTCATGCACCTGTTAATAAATTTGTGTCTGAGCCTAATACTTTTCTGGGTACTTCATTTTATGGGGTTGCATCCATTGGACCACACGCTAATATTGGGATGCATTTGATCTTTTATCAAAGTTACTTCACAATTGGGCCACCACACAAGCCCTTGAAGGTTGAGGGACTTCTTCAAGATTCCAAGGCAAAATTACTGTACACATGGCAAATGCAACATCTGTTAATCTTTTCTGTGAGCATTGGAAACAGGCAACAATATCCCGGTGTATCTTTAGGTATGTCAACAACAGTTAGTTTATCCAAATTCAAGCAATGGGACCCAGAAAAATTTATTCAAGGGAAATATTCTACAACTTTGAGGACAAGGTTGCTCTTGATGGGGTAGGTATTGTTATGTGCAAGCCCATTGTAGTAATCACTATATATCCAAATGTGACCCACGACAATGTTAGGCCCAAGAGAGCCATTGCAACTAGAGTGAGTTAAGATGCTTCTAGAAGGGTTCATGGTTTAGCAATGGAATCTATTCTGTTAGATTTATTATTCTGTTGCACAGAATAAACTGTTACTGATAATAAAGTCATGCTTTAGATGTGCATTGGCCTATATAAGCTTGTAAGCTCCCTTGAATCATCATCAATGAAAATATAGTCTATTTCCCTTTCTCTTTTATTATTCTTAGGAGACCCTCTCTGTCCTTCAATTCAGAGAATCCCTAATCCTAGCAGGTTGCTACGATGGTATTCCAATGGAAGTCACGATTGTTTTAAGTCATGGTGGCTCTCACCTATGAGGCAGTTTATGGTTGTGATTCCACAATGGTTTTACTGTGGGGGATTGTGAATCATATAAGAAAAGGCGTGGGAGCACAATTGTGGAAGAGGGGAAAGATAGGGAAATAGGAACATGGGGTGAGGTGACAATCCTAATCCATGTCATCAAATTACGTGGCACAATTAGCCTGACGTGGCACAAGTGATGTGTATTTCTATTAGCCACGCCAGTAGTTAACATACGAAGTTTAACGACAAGGACCAAAAACAATGACTCCCTAAATGTTAGGGATCTAAACTAAACAATAAATTTTAGAGGGACTAAAATCAAAAGGAGCTCTATTTACAAGGACAATAAACATATTTAAACTTTTTTAAAATTAAGTATTAGTTTAAATTAATTTTTATAATTTTTATGATTTTTAATAATAATTTTCTATTTTAGTTTTTATTTTAAATATTTTTATATTTTATTGACTTTAAATTTTATTATTTTATATTTTGTATTATGTAAAATTATGTAAAACAACAAAATAGCTCTTGTTAAAAAATACATAATTTTTTTTATAATTACATTTTTTAATTATTTTTTAATTTTATAAGTTTTATTATTTTTTTCAATTTACTTTTAATTTTAAATATTTTTGTATTTTATTAGATTTTAAAATATATTTTATAATGGTGATTGCAAAACAATTTTTTTTTCATGTCTTGTTGTTTCTGACTTAGCCCACTTCTCATGATAGAATTTTAACTAGATGGACAAAATAGAATAAGATAGGATATATTAGAAGATTGAGTTTTCATATCCTATTGGCTCAACAAACATCGGATTAAGGCATGATATGATAGTTTATCCTATCTTGTCTCTCTTATCTTGGACATCAAATGAACTCTTGAATAAATCCTATCGGAGAAATTGATATCATGAAGATCTCAAGTAACCGAATTATTACTACATTTATAACAATACATCAAACAAAGTCTGAAGCAAAATTTTCCCGCCTAAATGTCCTGAATGGCAATAATGTAATTCTCTACACACTGCATACAACATGCTGTTGAATTAGCCAATTAGAGACAACCATATAATTGCTTCCTTGACACTCCACTCTTGAGTTTCATGTGTACTCCCAATGCAAATAACACTCAGATATCCAGTAAAATTACAATTTTCAAGATATACGGTGATTGTTCATAGAGTTCTCCAAGTAATGTCTGCTTTAGCTGTTTCAGGCCCCTCATAACACAGCCATGGTTGAATCAATATGTTAACTTTATATGCAAGTGGTTCTTCAAGTGGTTTTGAGGATGATTTCTAAATAGAGGAGGATTTCTACAAGTGGTTTTGCCTTTGTCTTATCAGCAACGTCGATGCTCTTCTTTGGTGAATCTTCTCCAAATCTGTTTTTAGGCGACAAAATTGGGTGTATGTGGGGTTTTTTCTTTTCACTATCTCTACAGATATTTGGGTCTTCTTCTGTGGGTTTGCCCTAACTTATGCTTTGGGTCGGCTCCGACACAATGGGGATATTGTTTCCCCGAGTCTGAAATTATATTAAGGTGAGAATATCATTCTCATATCGTGGGTTTTTTGTAAACTTTGTAAAATTGAGTTGGGGGTTTATGTTATTTAGGACTTTTGTTGTTTAATGTTATGCAATTTTTGTATTTTTTTTGTATTCTCTTCATGATTGATGTTATGGGTTTTGAAATTTGATGTTCTTTTTCTGATATTGTATAGCTTTGCAGGGTTGCTTGAAACGAAAATTGGGGGAGATATGTGAAATAGTAGCTTATCTTGATGTTCTCCATCTTAATTAATTTGATAAGATTTACACGTTTATTTTGTTTCCAATGTGCTTTATCTGTAGTCTATTTTTTGGTTTTCTATAAATGATTTATAGTTTTGTTCTCATTTTAAAACAATGGTATGTTCGTAAGGCCTAGCACAACTGGCGTAAGCTGACGTTGTTAGGCTGGACATTTTTCGTGGTTGCCCGGATTCGAGCTCGGGATCCACACTTTGCGTGTGTGAGTTTACGGGTGCTTGCTACTCCGTCTACAGACCAAAAAAAAAACCCTAATGGTATACAACAACATAGACAGGTTTGGTCAATGTTCATACAATTGCAAACTCAGGTAACTACATTGTCTAAAATTATAGCTTTAATATTTTGTTGTATCTTATAATGGTATCGATGTTAGTGGGTTATTATGTATGAACCCAAGGTTTTTGTATTCAATATCTTTTGTTTTGTGTCTTTTGCTTATTCTTCCTTTTTTGATTAATTTGTTATTTGTTATCTTTATCTGTATTTTAGATTGGAGGTTCACATCTTATGTAGTCTCAAGTGTACAAATTTTTGGTTCAAATCTTGACATAAATTTGTCACAAAGCTTGAGAGTTAATCCAGAAAAGTAACTCATTCTCTGGGTCAAAACTCGAAAGTTAGATTTTTTTAATCCCCTTTAACTTTGAATAGCTCATATGCATGTTCTTTTAGCATATTATGAGTGTGACGGAGAATACATAATCCATTAGAGGTGGCAATGGCAATAGTTGGTGCATATTCTTATCCCACAATCTTATGTACTTTATAACAAGGTCTTAGCAATAAGCTCCTCATGATCGAGTTAAATAGTCAAATGGAACATAAAGTATGGACTACAGCAGGCATTGGGGATTCTAATAGCAACAGGAGCTGTTGAAGTAGGTTCTCATATAAATGATGGGCAGATAATTGAGTGGAATAAAAGCAATGAAAGGGAACTAAAATAAGTTTTTGGAATCAGTTTAGTTTTAGGATTACATGAATAATTCTAAAATTCCAAGCACAATCAAATTCATATACTTATACCCTGCACTAAGAATATGCAAGTAATTAGGCATATGTAAATTTTCATCTCTTTTTACAATTAGTAGCTGACAATACATAACATGCTAGAAAGCTTACACAATTTCATTATCATTTATTTGTGGTAAGCATTGTGCATAAAATCGTGTAGCTTGACTATTATTTTCAATGATTTTCCTGGCAAGCCTTAGTGTTTGAACATCTTAAAGCAGTTGAGCGGTTACTTGTTCTTAATTAAATTGGAAATAGCTTTACCTGGATTTCCTTTGTTGCCATTTTTCCATTTACTTTCTGTAGATTTGGGCTTCAACCTTGATCGGATCATAGAGCTAGCTGGGCCTGTGGCTTGTTGATTGGGCTTAGTCTTTGTTTGTAGGCCTTTACTTGTATTGGCCTCAATGGCTCTTAATTGTAACATTTTGTTTGTTGTAACATAATTATCTAACCGAACCTACTCTCACCATCCTCTATATATAGTCTTGGTGAGATTAGTTCTGAAGATCTGTAATCTGTATCCGAATTACATAGTGAATCAGTTTATTCCTCTGCCCGTGGATGTAGCTCACAAACCGTGAGTGAACCACGTTAATTCGTTGTGTGATTCTTCCTCTCTTTCTCTCTAAAGTTTTCTGTTTTACTTTATTAGTTCTTGGTTATCAGTTGGTTAATCTTAACAAACTTGTATCTAGAGCTTAGTTTCGATCATCATCTTCGCTTCTGCTTTGCATTCTGGTGGATCTTCAAGATTCATATGCAACTCCGATACAACTCCGATCTCGTTCTTGCTGGGTGTTTTCTGTTTTGCGGTTGTTCGTGGTGTTTCCTTCCACGGAGCGTTCTCAGTTCTTTCTTCCAGTTTCTGTTTGTGGTTTATCCCCATAATTCCTTTAAGAAAGATGTCAAACACAATCAAGATCGAGAAATTCAATGGCAGAAATAGCTTCAACCTGTGGCGCATTAAAATGCGTGCCTTACTCAAGGAGCAAGGTGTCTGGGCACCCCTATCGGGCCAAACAGGCAAGACTGCCAAAGAAGCTGCAGCTCAATATGAGGAGAAGGCTCACTATCTGATTCTCCTATCTCTGGCAGATGAAGTTCTTAATGAAGTTGCAAATGAAGACACAGCCGCCGGTCTATGGCTAAAATTAGAGAATCTCTACATGACCAAGTCCTTGAGCAATGAGTTACTACTGAAGAGGCGCTTATTCAGTCTCCAAATGAAGGAAGGTATGGAACTCAAAGAACATCTTGATGAATTGAACTCAATTTTACTTGAATTGCAGGACTTTGATGTCAAGATGGAGGATGAGGACATTGCCATGGTCCTTCTAGCATCTCTACCACCTTCATATGAAAACTTTGTTAGTTCCATTAGTGTTGGTAAAGATAGCATTGCTCTAGAGGAAGTTAAGACTGGCTTGTACTCTAGAGAATTAAGACTTAAAGCATATGGGACTGTTGAAGAAAATTCTGCATCTGGTCTGTTTGTTAAATCTGCAACAAACAGCAATAATAAGAAGAAGGGAAAGGGAAAGAATGCCAAAGGAAAGGTTAATCCGAAGGATATTTGTAATTACTACAAAGAACCAGGACATTGGAAGAAAGATTATCCTAAGAAGAAGAAGAAGAATGACTCGGTTGCAGCCATAGTTCAGAGTGATTACTCCTCAAACTCAGATTTAGCACTCATGGTTGCTGAAGATCAAACCAAGATTGTGCAGTGGGTTCTAGATTCAGGGTGTTCACATCACATGAGCCCTCATAGGAATTGGTTTGCTACATATGATGAGAAACCTGGTGGTAATATCCTTATGGGCAATAATGAATCATGTAAGACAATTGGAATAGGTTCTATCAACATCAAAATGCATGATGATGTGATTAGAACATTGACAAATGTCAAGCATGTTCCTGGTTTAAAGAGGAATCTCATCTCTGTAGGAGCACTAGACTCCAAAGGGTTCAAATGCAATGTTGAAGGAGGGGTTATGCAGATAAAGAGTAAGAAAGGGACAGTGGTTATGTAAGGCACAAAACAAAGGAATTTGTATATTCTTCAAGGGTCAACAGAAACAGGTTCTGATTTAGAAGCAGTGATAGGTTCAGAAGCATCAGTGTCAGTGGTTCAAGACAACAATTCTGATACTATGCAATTGTGGCACTCAAGATTGGGTCATACACTACAAGAAATAGCGGGATTACCGACGGCCAAAAGCCATCGGTAATCCACAAATACCGTCGATAATAAAAAAATTCCGACGGATTACCGACGGCCTAATGTCCGTCGGTAAACTGCGCGTCGCAAATACGTATCGACGGCTTTAACCCGTCGGTAAATTTCCAACGGTTTTCTCCGACGTTTTTAACCCGTCGATAATTCCGATGACATTTCCGACGGCCATGACCGTCGGTAAATCCGAACTTTAATTTTTTTTTGAAAATTGTTTAAATTTTTATTAAAAAATTATTTACTTTTTTAAATTATTTAATTTTAATTTCTGTAATCAATTTAATTTATTTATCCATTTAATTAACGATTACTAGTTATCACATTTAATAATTAATTTCTTCCTGTATTTAAAAATGTAATGCGATAACATAACTATAAAACAAATTAAAAAAAAGAAACGTAACAAATAAATAACAAAATTCGATTTAACAAAACAAAGAATAAAAATATCCGAAAATATAAAAATATATCGATACAAACATAACTAATAGTCACGATAATCATGATCATGATCACTATCTACATCATCGACATGATCACCCGATTACGAGGCGGAGGCGGTGGAGTGGAGGAGGTGGCGAGCTAGCAAATGGTACAGATCCTCCGCCGCCGCAAAGACTGAGCCAACATGGCAGCCGTCCACGGCCTCCTCTCGCTGGACGGCCGCGATCCGCCGCTGCCGGCCGCTAATCGCCGCCGCTCGGCCATGGCCCGCTTTAACTCGCTATCTCCCGCTCATCCATGGCAAGAAGACGATCGGCTGACGACTCTCCAAACAGAGGCAATGGGCCCCTTTCTTGTAGTTCTTTGGCAAGATCGCCAAAGACCGTGATAGGCGACTCTTCTTCTTGCCGCCAACAACATTCGCCAAACCATCGGGCCGACGCACTGGATCCTTCACGGGCTCGAGACGGGAACATGAGGATGTCCGAGATCTAACCCGAGACATCCTCGCCTCAAACTCCTCTGTCACAAACATAAACAAATTAGTCAATTTTTATTGTAATAAAACAATATAAACATTGTTAAAAAACTATTCATTATGTTTTATAATTACCTGGTCCGCCTCGACCGCTCATCGACAAACTCACCGGTACCTTTCCTAATATGAGTTGCACGATGGAGCTCGTGCAATCGAACCTCCCTTTGCAAATCACGAGACTGTAATTATTTAATAAAAAAGCTTAACTAAATAATAATAAAAATAATAATAATAATAATAATAATAATAATAATAATAATAATATAAAACATACAAGTCGAATGCGTCGCTACCGACCGACCGAACCTCCAAAGATGCAAGCTCCCACCCTTTTCGTGAGGCTCTATTCTTCTTCGCCTTCGCCATCGCCTTGAACTCAAGCGGAGTTCGATGCGTTTGTAGTCTTGCCAGATCTCATCTCCTATCCAAGTGGGCTGCCCATTGAGGCGGACATCTCTAAGCATATCGATAGGCGGTGGGAAGCCTTCATATGGAAGTTCTTCTTGATCTGCTCCTCTGCTCTTCCTTCCAAGAAACCTCTCTGTATGAATATAATACGTTATTAAAAATAATTGAGATTCATGAAATAAAAAATAATACGCAACAAAAAAATAAACAACTTACTCTGAAAGAATTGAACATGTGCCTCCGCCACCGTCAGCGTCCCAGGTGGGCCAATAGGTGTGGTAATTTTGCTCAATTACTTAGTGATAGCCTTCGGTGGCTTTGTGGAAGGAACCTAAACAATAACAACATACCAAACAAGTTAAAAATATATAGGTTAAACTGTAATTTTCGTCCCTTATCCTTTTTTTAGTTTTCATTTAAGTCCATTAAGTTATAAAAATTACTTCAATTTCGTCCTTTCTTTTTAATTATTCTTTTTTGTCTTAGACGAAATACCATCTTACACGTGGCGCTTTGTTTTATTTTATTTTATTTTTACGCCACGTGTCGATGGTGATTCGCCTAAGAAAATATGAATAAATAAACAGAAAAGACGAAATTGATGTGATTTTTGAAGTTTAAGGGACTTAAATGAAAACTAAAAAGATAAGGGACGAAATTGAAAACTAAAAAAGATAAGGGGCAAAAATGTGTATTCAACCTACATACTCACCTCTACCACCGCCACGATAGCAACTCGGCCATCATGCGACATCCGAATATCATCAACGACCTCGCTTCATCCCCGCCGCCAACCTCCTCGTCCCGCTGAACCCGGTCGATCGGTGCCTGGCCCACATTATACTCTGATCGGACACATGAGTGTCGCACCGTCTCAAACACAAAATGAGAGGAAGAAGCGGCAAGTGTCTGCTGGAACCCTGGGGTGGGCATCATGTAAATGGGTGTCGATGCGAAGGTCTGCATCTTTGTGTAGGTGCCCAATGTGACGTGAGGCTGCGTAGGGGCGAACTCATTTGGAGCCTTGTGTAGGCGTAGATGTATGCGACTTGTGTGGATGACAACATCGCATAGCCGCATCATCAATCCTAATAATGTTCGGCCTCGACGACGAGGGGGGTCGGCAATGATGCCCTTCCTTCCGTTGACCACTTCTTTGGGTGGTCGGAAGTCGAACTGAACCTCCCGATGCCATATATGTCTATAGAGCAATTCAATAATACTTGATCATGAAATATTATATTTAAACATAACAATATTAAAAATGAATTCCAAAAAATAAACAAGTTATATGAAAATAACTGACAAAATAAAATATGTTGTTAGACATTAAATTCTCTAATTGTAAAAAGTTAAACAAATTTATTCTGCCCATTCTCGCCCACTCGCCGGCAGATCGTCTTGAGATCTTGATGGTTCTGCCACTTCTTCATTTAATTCCTCATCTCCATTTACATCTTCATATGTGATTGGATCGTCACGTAGTCGAGAAATGGGTTCAACTTCGTTTACTATGTTGACATGAGACATCTCATCCACTTGATGAGCCACTTCTTCCTGTGGATCATTTGCTTCAATACGACCCCTTGGTTTTGTCTTTATTGCAACACACCAACCTTGTTTGTCCCTTCGAGTTGACCGATAAGGGACATAATACACTTGTCTTACATGTTGTGCTATGATAAACGGATCAAACATTTGGTATCTTCTGCTCATGCATATGTCAACAGTATTATATTTGCGATCCATTCTTGTGCCTCTACTTGACGGATCAAACCAATTACAATAAAATAGCACTATTCTTTTAGTATAGTCTAAAGTATTGTACGCCAGCTCATATATATGTTGAATCACTCCGTAGAAGTCGTCTTCACCTCCCTCTGTGGCACCTTTTACATAAACTCCGCTGTTAACTGTTTTTTTCCCTCTCGCTTTTGACCGAGTTTGAAATTTGTAAATCGTTTACGAAATACGTGTGCCATTCTTTTACACGTGATTTAGGACCATGAGATAAATTTCTCAAGTGTTCGATTATGGGCGATTCTGACTCGCTATACACCTGCGTATACACATGCACAAGTGATTTAGGGTTCCTTTTTGCAAACAATCTTTTGTATTTTCAAACAACAAATAGTTGAAATAGGACTAAAAATACATACCTGGCTCCTAAACCACGTTGGGAAATATTCATGAATATAGGCAGAAGAGTCTTGTTCGCTTGTGGGTTTAGTTAACAAGAATGCCCTGAACAAGTCATTATCAAACAAATGATCATGAATAGGTGTGGACTAAATAAATTGAAAGTGGTCAAAAGTATACATACGTAAGATATGGTGATACTTCGGCACAGTTGATCAACACGTGAACGCAGGCCGACTTCCAATCTTCTCCGTTAACCAGGACTTGACTCCTTTCCAAAGATGACGACAGGAAGGCAAAACATCGATAAGGCCAGCGGTGCCTTTCACTTTCAATTTCTATTTCATTCCTATTATTTATTGGTGTCGGCATGAAGTTCGTAAAATAATGGGAACAGAAATGAATTGTCTCACGGTATAAGTAAGTTGCACAAATAGATCCTTCAACCCTGGCCTTATTTTTCACCGACCGCTTTGAGTCACCCATAAATCTGAGAATAACCAGGTTGGTGATCAACATTTCAACATTTAACCCGGGCAGTTGAATAATTATGTTAAAGAATATTTGATTATATTACCTTTCGAATGGATACATCCATCTGTATTGACAGGTCCACCGAGCGTAGCTTCATGTGCAAGATGCACCGGGAGATGTTCCATAGAGTCAAAGAAACCAGGGGAAATATTCTCTCCAACTTACAAAGAATGACTGGTATGTTACGCTTCCATCTTGATAAGATCATCATCTCTCAATGTTGCGGAACACAAATCTTTAAAAATTGGTGAGTTACGTAAGTGGATTTAAAATATTTGACTACAGGGAACTAAATGCAATAGGAAGTAAACACTCCATGAATACATGACAATCATGGCTTTTCATCCCAATCATTGTTCCTTTGTTCACATCAACACATCTTGCCAAATTAGAAGAATAACCGCCTGGCATTCAAGTTCTTTTTATCCACCGGCTGCATCGACCTAGCTTCCTCAACGCAGTTAAAGAGTAACAGGCTTTGGGTTTCAGGGTTTTCCCATTCGACAGTCGTCAAATGCAAGTCCTTTCGCTTCTGATAAAGTGGTAAGTCGATCTGGCCTTATCATTGTCTTTCGTTCTTCCTCTAACGTTCATCACTGTGAGAAAAACATTGTCAAAAAAGTTCTTCTCAATGTGCATAACATCAAGGTTGTGTCTCAACAAATTATCTTTCCAATACGGCAAATCCCAAAAAATACTTCTTTTAGTCCAATTGTGCCATTGTTCATATCCTTCAAATCGATCCAATTCACCAAAATCTGTGATTTTTGGCCGATCCATAACTCTGGTAAAAATCTGTTCGGATGTCAACCTCGGGGGCGGGCCATCTAATTCAACTTCCCCCTTCTTGAAGGCGTTCTTATTCCGTCTAAATGGATGATCTACCGGTAAAAACCTGCGATGTGAGTCAAACCAAGAACTCTTCCCCCCAAATTTCAAGGTAAAGGCCTTTGTATGCTCCATGCAATGGGGACATGCCATCTTACCATGAGTACCCCAACCAGACAACATGCCATATGCAGGGAAGTCATTAATGGTCCACATAAGAGCTGCCCTCATTGTAAAGTTCTTCTTTCGTGCAACATCATAAGTCACAACGCCATTCCACAACCTTTTGAGATCGTCAATGCGAGGCTGTAAGTAGATGTCAATACCATCTGTTGGATTATCTGGACCCGGTATATACAAGTCAAGAACATATAGGGCTTAGACATGCACATATCAGGAGGAAGATTGTATGGGGTAACAATAATCGCCGCAAGAATAAGGTTTCGCCGTTGATTGAACATATGGGGTAAAACCATCGAGCATAAGCCAAGTCGTACATTACGTGGATCTGCCGCAAATTCGGATTCACACGATCAAAGTGCTTCCAAGCTTCACCATCACATGGATGTCGCAACATACGAAGTGCTTTTATGCTCATAGTGCCAAGTCATTTTGTGCGTAGTCCGTGTTGACGCAAACATTCTCTGCTGACCTTGGAATAATTGGCAAATAAAACATTGCCTTAGTGGAACTGGTTTTTGTCTACCCTTCCCATTATCGGTATGTGACATATACCTTGGCTCACCACAGAATTTGCATTCAACCAAAGGCGCTTATCGTTTTTACCAAATTCATTGTCGTAATATAACATACACCCTCTCACACAACAATCAATCCTTTTAGATTCCAACCCCAATTTGGACACTAAGCTTTTAGCCTCGTAATAACTTTTTGGCAAACCATCTCTAATAGGTGACGAGTCCAACATCATCTTCGTTACGAGATCCAAGCACACATCCGTAGCACCACAGTTGGACTTGAGAGCTAAAAGTCTCACACACATTGATAACTTAGAGTCGGCAGACCCTTCAAACAACGGCTTATTTGTTTCTAACAAGAGATTATAAAATCTTTGTGCGATCTCATTTGGAAGTTCATGTGTGTCACCATACTGTGGCTCCTCGAATGATACGTTGACCCCCAAGGCATCACAAACCGTATTTTGCATCAATTCAATCTGCTCACCATATCCCGTATCTACGCAATTACTTGAAGCACCTGTGCAATTATCGCCAACCCCTAATCCACCCCGAGGTAACTCTTCACCATGTCTAGTCCAAATGCATTAATTAGGCATAAATCCAACTCTCTGTAGGGTGCGGCGTGACCTCTCCTGGGCTCTTGATCTTTCTCGCAATCGCATTTAAGGCCTGAACATCTAATCCCTCCATTAATTTCGAAATCTTCGTGTGCCATTGCGACTTGAACGAAGTGATCAATCCCATCGCAAAAAGATTGTTTCAAACCCCCTCTTCCCGGATACAACCTATCGTGACATCCAACTACGATTGAAGGAAAAAATTCCATCTTACGCATGTCAAAAAAATGACAATTTCGAAGACGACATTCTTACAACCGCTCTCTTTCTTTAAATGGTATGATCCTATCCCATTCGAGGAAAAACTTTTTCAGAACTCGTATAATAGTCATTCCGTAATTCTCATATCTTATACTTGACAAAATTTCGGCAGCATTTCCCATTGGTCTCTGAGTACACAAAATGATCGCAGTTAGGAACAAGGCAATCAAGTATGCACCCAGAGAACAAAAGGAAATAAATCTAACCGAAATTTCATCAAATATCAAGATACGAGAATCAAGCAACAACTATTATACAAGTAAAGAAAAAGTTTTTCCCAAACTGTCCGACTTGGACAATTCAAGGTTCAATATACAATGAACACGTGGTATCTAAAAGAGTACACGCACTCAATAATATATTGAACCTCAAACGGGAAGCTAAGGCTTTTCTCCGATACTAATAACAACAATCAAACATCCATTTCATCAATAATTAAAAAGTAACATGTTGAAAGTTGACATCCTCTTAAAGGATAGAATTAAACAAGCATACCGACGGCAAGGGAAGCATAAATCCTTTTAACAATTTTTGTTTTCATAGTGGTTTGGCTTGGTATATGCCATGCAATTAGAGCTCCTATATGGTCACATCTACCATACATCCTAATCCATTAATTGGCCAAAAACAATCATTTTCTGTTTACGTAGTTAAAAAACTAGCCTAGCACCGTAATCTACTACATTAACCAAGGCGAGTTGATGGTATCTCTAAACAACATAAAATTGGTTACTTTATTATTTTTTAAAAAATAAGATCATCACATAATTAAATTCATCAAATATAGGATTTTAATAGTTTATAATTAGTGTACGTCACGATTAATTTGGGAATCAATTTCCTCGGCAAATTCATGTCTTTGTGTAATAATATGTCTTTCATATGTTAAATTTTTAGTTTAATAAGCGTTGTTTGTATTTACTGATTATAGTATATAGTTATAATCTGTAAATATTTTGGAGATTAATATGGTTACTATCTCAATATAAATTGGTTTCTATAAGTATAGCGAGGCGTAGCATGAACATAGGATCGAGAGATTCACTTATCGAAATTGAGTTTATGTGTTGCTTGCTAAATGAATAATCTACATGCTACCTTACTCTAACATAAAATATACATCAAACAAAATTCCCTCTGTGGAGAGAACTATACATCACTTCAACATAAAACATCCTTTGTTAGCCAAAACACACATCACCTCAAAATTCTCTCTCTGGAGAAGCGTGAAGCAAATCAAATAAATATGTCGGTGTGGGGGTCAACGACCAACCCTTTTCCACCCAATGAGTCAACCAACATTTCGTTAGAGTGCATACCTAATTCTCGAGAACAAGAGAGTGTCCACGTCCTTCGATGTGAGTGGCAGTCTCGGGCTTGATGTCGTGGCCTCGAACTAAAAATACTGAGAAAAAACATAGAAAATTTTAACTAACAAGCTACCAAATAGCAATCAACAAAAATGAGCAGGATGCCAACCAAACAACAATCATGTTATAAAATAATTCCAAATAAACCCCAAGTAAGCTTTTTGGCTTTCACTATTTTTATCAAATCATGAATTCTCAAAAGCTATTTAACCTCCTCATGTAAAACATATAATAGAGCATAATAGAGTGGTGGTGGTGGTGGTGGCGGCCTGGTTTCACGAACAATCGTTGAAACGTTGGAATAATTGGAACTTAGGCTTAACACAAAAATTAAATAGAAAAGCACAAATGTAATACATCATATATTATCCTAATACATTTATCCAATTAAAATGTTAAAGCAGTCAAATACTAATGTACATAACATGCATAATATAAAATAGAGGCTAGCTAGTGGCGGCTCCTTGAGGGGTCCCCAGGACAAAATCGGGCGGTAGAATCCTCCGAAGGAGTTGATGGAGTGTAATCTGCTACGGTGGGAGAATATTTTGGTGTGGACGGAGTGTCATCCTCTCCGATTGGAGAATACTCCGGTGTGGATGGAGTATACTCCAAGATCTCATCGTCATCGCTGGAGACCTGAACGATGAATGTCCCTCGATGAGCATCATCGGTAGCTACAGGCCTCCTGGGATCACCATGCTGGTTCATCAAATCACGATCCTCAGCACGATCCTTAGTCCTGATGACAAAGCTATTTCGATACTCCCTCGCAGACATCATCGGCCTCCTGGAAGGCATAGGAGGATCACGATGGCGAGCATCGCGATCCTCAATCGTCACAAAGCTATTCCGATACTCCCTTGCAGACATCATCGGCCTCCTGGAAGCCCTACCTCGACCACGGTTTCCATCTAAAGACATTGTCTGCATTTGTTGTCAACATTGGTCGATCATGAGCATATAAGCGAAAATAATCGAATTACAACAAAGCGAACAAAGGCATAGGTTTGCGATATTTAAGACTTTATTCCAATATTTTTTTCAATATTTTTTCAAATCATGATGCTATCTCGAGCAGATGCGCCAACTAGAATTGTTTTTTCCCTTCTAATTAGCATGCTTAAGACAAACTTTTAACCTTGGACATAATATAAGTATCCTAAACTTTTAAAACAACTAACAATCCACAAAATCAATAAGAGCAGAGCAACCATCAAACAACTAACAATCCACAAAATCAATAAGAGCGAACAACCATCAAACAACTAATAATCTCACGCGATTACTACTCTTGCAAAGCTACTAAAACAAAAATCAAATACCAACAACAGGGAATACAAACAAACCTTAGTTCCCAAAATCACGAGAACACAAAATTGGAGGTCAAGCCACAAAAGAATACGTGATGCACCAAAACCTTCAAAATCACGTCAAAAACCTTCAAATCACTTCAAGAACCTTCAATCGTTCTGAAACATCAAAAAGGAACACCAAATCAATTTGGGATTCGGAAGAAAAACACGAACAAAGAAGGGCGAATAGAGACAGAGAATAAGCGGTGGTGGCAGAGGTGACGGCAGACCACGGTCTTTGTGGAGGTGGCGCAGAAGATCTTGTGGAGGTGGTGGCGGCGGACGGTCTTTGTGGAGGTGGCGGCGGCGACGTGGAGGTGGCGGATAGAGAGAGAGAGATGAGAGACAGAGAGAGAGAGACACGGTGGTGGTGGTGGTGGTGGTAGAGGAAGCGGTGGTGGTGGCGACTAAGGCGTGGTGGTGTGGGCGGTGGTGGGGGTGGGGGAGGAGAGAGAAGTGAGAAGAGTGCGAGAACAGAGAGAATAGAGAGAATAGAGTGGTGGTGGTGGTGGCGGCCTGGTGGTGGTGTGGGCGTGGTGGTGGTGGCGGCGTAGTGGTGGGGGCGGAGGAAGAGAGTGAAATGAAAGAGAAGAGGGATGAAGATGGAGGAGAAAGGGAAGGCCTAGCTTCTGGTTATTATCGCGCATTACCAATGGCTTTTTACCGATGGTCTAGGCCGTCGGTAAACTGTTCGGCATTACCGACGGGTTTTTTAACTTACCGACGGTATAAGGCCATCGGTATTTGAAAAATAGGCGCGAAAATGAAATATCTTTGAAATTACCGACGAGCATTGACCGTCGGTAAATCAGATTCCATTTACCGACGGACTTGTTGTTTTACCGACGGCTTGGCCGTTGGAAAATCCAACGTTTAACCGACGGTCTTTGACCGTCGGTATATGCCCGTCGGTAAATCCGAATTTTCTTGTAGTGATATAGGTGAGATAGTTTTGAAAATTCTGTGTAAACAAGGGCTGCTAGGCAAGCAGGTGCTGGATTCATTAAAATTCTGTGAGCATTGTGTTTTTGGGAAACAACACAGATTGAAATTTCCAAAGGGAGTCCATTCCACAAAGGCTACTTTGGATTATGTTCACTCTGATTGTTGGGGACCTTCTAGGTTCCCTTCCCTAGGAGGTGCTAGATTTTTCCTCTCAATAATTGATGATTATTCTAAGATGACATGGGTTTATATGATGAAGCACAAGTGAGAAGCATTCACTTGTTTCAAGCAGTGGAAAACACTTATAGAGACTCAAACTGATAAGAAAGTGTAGAGGCTTAGAACAGACAATGGGCTAGAATTTTGCTCTGAAGAATTTAATCAATTTTGCAAGAATGAAGGCATTGTTAGGCAACTCACAATCAGAAACACTCCCCAACAGAATGGTACAGCAGAAAGAATGAACAGAACTCTCCTAGAAAAGGCAAGATGCATGTTGTCTAATTGTGGTTTAAAGAATAATCTTTGGGCAGAAGCATTGGATACAGCCTGCTACCTTGTCAATAGGTCTCCATCACCCTCAATTGATTTCAAAACACCTATTGAGGTATGGTCCTCTAAACCAGCTGATTATTCTATGTTAAAGGTTTTTGGTTATCCTTCATATTATCATGTTAATGAGGGAAAACTAGAACCTAGAGCTAGAAAATGATTTTTTGTGGGATATGGAGATGGAGTCAAGGGCTATAGGATTTGGTCACCCTCAGAAAATAGGGTGATATTGAGTAGAGATGTCACTTTCAATGAAATGTCATTACTGCACACTAAAACAAATTCTGCAGAATTGTCTAAAGAAGAGCAGGTCAGCAAACAGGTGGAATCACAGGGAAAAGATCAAGTCATTGATCAGGTGGAGTTTGAAGGACATGACACAGGTATTGATTAATCAGAACATCAAGATGGCACTTCTGAATTGCCTGACCCGAGCCAAACAGAATCAGATGTTATAAGGTCACAAAGAAACAGAAAGGCTCATGACAGATATGGTTATGAGGATATGCTCTCATATGCTCTTCAAGTGGCTGAGGACATTGACACATAGGAACTAGCAAATTACCAAGAGGCTTATTCTGAGTCAAGTAATTGGGTCACAGCTATGCATGATGAGATGTAGTCCTTGCAGAAAAACAACACTTGGCAGCTAGTTGAATTACCCAAGGGCAGAAGAATAGTGGGAAACAAGTGGATTTTCAAGAAGAAAGCTGGTATTTCTAAAGTAGATGGTATTAAATTCAAAGCTAGGTTAGTTGCTAAAGGGTTTAGTCAAAGGAAGAGTGTGGATTACAATGAAATATTTTCTCCAGTTGTAAGACACACCTCCATTCGAGTATTGCTTGCCCTTGTAACTAATTTAGACATAGAGTTACAACAACTTGATGTGAAAACAGTCTTTTTGTATGGAGATTTAGAAGAGGACATCTACGTGAAACAACCAGAGGCATTTGAAGAACTAGGGAAGGAGCAATTGGTGTGCAAGCTAAGAAAATCTCTATATGGCTTAAAACAATCTCCAAGGCAATGGTATAGGAGATTTGATCAGTTCATGGTTCAGCTTCGCTATAAAAGAAGTCCTTATGATTGTTGTGTCTATCATAACAAGGTTGAAAATGGTTCCTACATTTATCTTTTGCTTTATGTTGATGATATGCTTTTGGCATCTCAAGACATGACTGAAATTGTGAAACTTAAGAAGCTTCTCAATTTTGAATTTGATATGAAAGACTTGGGTGATGCTGAGAGAATTTTGGGAATGGAGATTTACAAGGACATATCAAAGAAGAAACTGTTTTTGTGTCAGAAAAGCTATATTCAGAAAATTCTACATAGGTTTCCTATGACTGCCGCAAAACCAGTGTGCACACCTCTGACTTCTAGCATTCGGGTCTTAGTTGATTCCTATACTGCTCTATCTAATTCTGAGAGTGAGTATATGAATAAAGTCCCTTATGCTAGTGCTGTTGGCAGTCTCATGTATGCCATGGTTTGCACCAGGCCGGATCTAGCACAAGTTGTTAGTGTGATTTGCAGGTACATGGGAAGACCTAAAAAGGAACATTGGCAAGTTGTTAAGAGAGTGTTCAGGTACTTGAAGGGAACACTTGATGTTGGTCTAATCTATGGGACAGATTCAACTTGCAGTCTTGCAGGCTATGCAGATTCTGATTTTGCCACTGATCTTGACTTTAGAAGATCAATTACTGGCTATGCTTTCACAATTGGCAAATGCATAGTCAGTTGGAAGGCAACCTTGTAGCCCACAGTTGCTCTCTCTACCACAGAGGCCGAATACATGGCCTTGACTGAAGTTGCAAAGGAAGGGATTTGGCTTAAGTGCCTAGTCAGTGATCTAGGATTTCCTCAAGATAAGGCAATTATCTTTTGTGATAGCTTAAGTGCTATCAGCTTGGCTAAGGATCAAGTTCACCACGAGAGAACCAAGCACATAGATGTTAGATATCATTTTTTGAGATCAGAAAGCAGAATTAAGGTGATGAAAGTTGACACTAAGGACAATCCAGCTGATATGATGACAAAACCGGTTCCCAAAAGCAAATTCATGCATTGCTTGGATTTGCTCAATGTGGATAGCTGGAAATAACATCTATGAATGACAGTGAAGGGAAGAGCTGTAACTGATATTGTTTGGAGGTTTGAATCCTAGGTGGAGATTTGTAGATTTGGGCTTCAACCTTGATCGGATCATAGAGCTAGTTGGGCCTGTTGCTTGTTGATTGGGCTTAGTCTTTGTTTGTAGGCCTTTACTTGTATTGGCCTGAATGGCTCTTAATTGTAACATTCTGTTTGTTGTAACAGAATTATCTAACCAAACCTACTCTCACCATCCTCTATATATAGTCTTGGTGAGATTGGTTCTGAAGATATGTAATCTGTATCCGAATTACATAGTGAATTAGTTTTTTTCTCTGCCCGTGGATATAGCTAACAAACCGTGAGTGAACCACGTTAATTCGTTGTGTGATTCTTCCTCTCTTTCTCTCTAAAGTTTTCTGTTTTACTTCATTACACTACTAGGAAAAGTTGAATTAGCCACGAAAATGACTTTATCTGAAGAAATAGAAGTTATGTATAAAGAATTAAATAAAACACTTATAGAAATCAATAAAAACATAAACTTATTGATTGAAAACACTGATAGAATTACAAATTATACATGTCATAAAATAAAAAATGAACGAGACGAAATAAATAATATACGAAGTACATTAGATGGAATAAATAAAGGAAAAGAAGTTGATGAGAACCAAAATATTAATAAAATTAGAGAAATTCTCCAGCAATTAGAAGATCTCTTAGAATATGAAGAAAGTAATAGAAGTATAACAATAAAGGATTTAGAAGAACTGATAAATCACAAATCAGAAATTAAAGAAATAATAAGATATGATTCCTCAAGTTTATTAAAACCAGTGTCATCATGGAGAGGATAAAAGAAGAATATATGGAGACCCTAAAAAGGTCAAATGATATAGAAGAAATTCAGCAATTACTAGAACAATTAACAATAATTGAGGAAGAAAATAAACAAATACAAAAAGTAGATCAAATAGAGACTAAAAAGGAAACTGAGGAGGTAATATTAAATTACAGCTCTTCAGAATCAGAATCAGATTATGATGAAATATTTATGGAAAAAGGAGAAACAAGCAATACAAAATCAAAAAGAAAATGGGAAGAACATTGGAATCCAGATAATACTTAGGAAAAACATGAATTTGAAACAATGAATAAAAAAGGATATTCAAGAAAGAGTGGTAAATGGACTAAAATTCAAGAAGAATATAAACCACATTATGAAAATATTAGACAAGGTAACATACTAAATATTGACTGTGCAAGAAATAAAGAGGAAGTGTTATTACAATGGACAAATGAAATAACGTTACTAATAGCAACTGATGAAAGATTTACTAGATTAGACTTACCAAGTGTTAGGAATTTAATGATTTATAAGACAACAAGAAATGTACAAAAGTATTTGACAAGTATAAGTGAGCAAGACTGGCAACATTATGCTAGATATGTAAGAGATAACCAAGAATTTGCTAGACTTATTATGAATTTGATTTACTTAGAGTTCATAGGGTATAATATCCTTGAACATAAAGAAAAAGTAAACAAGTTTTTACAAGAAAAAGCAAAAGCACATTTAAATGGAATACAAATTTGTAATATGTGTGAAGTAGAAAGTTTTATCTGCGAATATCAAAAATACTATTAAGAATAAAGTGTCAAGTAAAGGAAATATATAAAGAAATATTCATAGATAAATTACCATACCCACTCAATGAAAAGATAAGATCTATATGGCAATTACGACCAGCCGAAACTGGTAATACTTTAGGAGGAATTATACAAATCTTATATAATGAATTAAGGCAACAATGCTTAAATAGAGAAACAATTAGGCAATTAAACAAAGGAAGAAATGTAGTTTGTTGTGACATACCAGAAATAGAAAAACCAGGAAATTATGGGTGTAATCAGCAAAAGAGAAAACAAAGGTATTATAAAAGAAAGCCTAGACTAAGGAAAACCTATCCAAAGAAAAAAGCCTATAAAGATTCTAAGAAAAAGTATTTTAGAAGAAAAAGACAAACACCTAAAAAATATTGTCCAAAGGGAAAAAAGAAATGTGTGTGTTGGATATGTAATGTAGAAGGTCACTATGCAAATGAATGTCCACAAAGAAAAGAAAAAGACTCTAAAGAAAAATCAAAATTAATAAAAAGAATGTATAGAATATATGACTTAGAGCCATTAGAAGAAGAATTAAGTAGTACCAATGAAAGTGTATATGAATATTCAGAAGATGAATTATCTTCAGAAGAAACAGAATCCGAATAGTACTTACATTAAAATAAGAATTGAAAAAGAGAATAAAGAAACAGAGGCATACATAGATACAGGGGCAAGCATTTGTTTAGCAACAAGAGCATTATTTAGTAAATGGGAAAGATTAGAAAAACCATTAAAGATTCAAATTGCAGATGGATCGATACATCCATTATTATGGGTAGCCAAAAGAATTACATTAAGTATTCAAAATAAATTATTTATAGTACCTACAGTTTACCAACAAGAAACTAGATTAGATATGATAATAGGGAATAATTTTTTGAGATTATATGCACCTTTTGCCAAAATTTAGAATTTATATCACTAAAGACTCCATATATTAGAGGAAAACAATTAAGAGAAATAATAAATATTCCAATTGTTCATTATTCAGAAAGTACTTACTCTAAGAAACAATCAGAGTTTAGCAAGCTGAAACGTGGTGAGATAATAGAAATAACATGTAGAAAAATTCGTCATGTACTAACAAATTTAGAACCAGGAAGAGAAATTCCAGCCCATATTGAAGAACTATTAGATAAAGTTTGTAGTTTAAATCCTCTAGATCCAAAAATTAATAATAAAGATATGGAATTAGTAGAATTAAAATTAAAAGATCCTACAAAAGAAGTAAAATGTAAACCCATGATTTACACAAAACAAGATAGAGATGAATTTGCAGAAGATATTAAACAAATGTGTGATAAAGGATTAATAAGACCATCAAAAAGTAAGCATTCACTCAAATTTTTATGTTGAAAATCATAATGAAATAAAAAGAGGAAAAAGAAGGATGGTGATTAATTATAAACAAATGAATGATGCAATGGAGGGAGATGCATATTTTCTTCCTAGAAAAGACCTAATTATTGAAAGAGTAAGAGGAATGAAATGGTTTAGTAGTTTTGATTGTAAGTCGATTTTACCAAATAAGGTTAATGAAGAGTCTAAACCATTAACAGCATTTAGTTGTCCTCAAGGACAATATGAATGGAATGTACTCCCAATGGGAATGAAGCAATCACCAGGAATTTTCCAACGTAGAATGGATTCAATACTCAAAGAATTTAAAGATTTTTGTCTTATTTATATCGATGATATATTAGTTTTTACCAATAAAGATTTAAATGATCATTTCAAGAAGGTAGAACTAGTACTTAATAAATGTCTTGATTATGGAGTGGTTTTAAGTAGGAAAAAGCAGTTTAGCTCAAAATAAAATTAATTATTTAGGATTAGAAATTGAAAAAGGAAAAATAGTAATGCAGAAACATGTACTAGAAAAGCTTCAAAACTTTCCCACTAAGTTAAAAGATAAAAAAGATTTACAAAAATTTCTTGGATTATTAACTTATATTTCTAATGAGGGTTTTATAAAGAATCTGGCTGCAGAAAGAAAGCAACTTCAACAAAAATTAAAGAAAGATGCTCTTTGGTCTTGGACCGAAGAAGATGAAGCAATTATTATTAAATTAAAGCATTTATGTCAAGATCTTCCTGAATTATATCATCCATCAGATGATGATTTAATTATTATTGAAACTGATGCGTCAAATGAATATTGGGGAGGAGTTATGAAGGCAAAACCCCCTGGACAAAAGAAATAATTACTATGTAGATATATGTCTGGAACATTTTCGGACTGTGAAATCAATTATCCAACACATGAAAAAGAAACATTAGCACTAATTTGAATGTTAGAAAAACATCGAATATACGTGCTAGATAAAGAATTTATTGTTAGAACAGACTCTACTTATGTTGCAGGTTTTAAGAATATCAACCACAAAGGAACATACAAGCAAGGAAGGTTGATAAGATGGCAAATGAAATTAGCTGAATACAATTATTCAATTTCACATATCAAAGGAGAAAAGAACGTCTTTGTGAGACATACTTTCAATAGAATGGAACGATGCAAAGTAGAAATGTTAGATAGACAAATAGCAATCAAGGAAGCACAAAAGGCCCAAAAGGAAAAAGAACTTGAGTTAATTGAAGCAGAATTAAAGCTCTTAAGGTTGCAACGAGAAGAAGAAAATTTTCCAAAAGAATCAGTTCCGGATGAAGAAATGGAGCCTAAAAAGTGGTACCACGCTTTTAATGGACCATTTCAGGAATTTATGATGATTGGTACAAAGCAGCACCACACTGTCAAAAGATTCCAGGAGTCTACCACCAAGGATTTGCAACAAAAGAAGAAGCAGAAAAAGCACTAAAAAATCATCTTGAATTAGAAAAAGAAAAAGAAAAGAAAGGTAAAGAAATATATCTTGGCCCAAAAACTTATTCAGAAACAACAAAGAATCCACCAGTAAAATCATCTACATTTAAAACACTAGGAAAAATTCCTTTTTCTCTAGATGATTTTCAAATTACTTCAAGAAAGGATCATGAACTACAAGTACAATTTTCAGAAAAGAATTTTTGGGAAAATTTTGATAGATTAAGGAATTGGACTGAAAAAGAAAAAATTAATTGTTTTTACATGGTTGATAGAAAGATTTTTGGAATTAAGACAATTATTCTTCCTGGAGCACCTCCAAATTTAACATACAATATGTTCCAGTTTGGACTTATTGATTGTCTTTATTTAAGCTCAAATCATGAAGAAATTAATTTGTTCCCCTATTATTTCAAAGAATCAGTTCAAGCTTTTAGAAGGAATATTGCAGGAGAGAAAAATATTTTTCTAAAATTTTACTCAGCTTATCCAGATTTTACCACTAAACAACTGCTAAGCATTTTATTTTTATTGGAATAAGCAATAATAATTTTCCTCTGAAGGATGAACCCAATGACACGGTCTATGGGGAAGAATTAATGACTCAAGTAATAAGTAATCAGTTGGCAAGTATTTTCACTCAATGTCAAGCCATTGGAAAAGGCTCTTACATCAAAGTACTATACAAAGGACCCTACACTCTGCTTTTAAGCAAGACAAGCAATAAAGAAATAAAGGAAAAAGACATCAGTCTTGACAAATTTTGAGGCTGACTTTCTACTCACTATCGGGACCCTAATGGAATATAGGCCATCTGTCCTCAATAATTTATGCTCTATGATCAAGGAAAGTAAGGACCATGCATGTGAAAGATGTGTCAAAGAAAAAGACAAAGCAATAGAGGAGAAAGAAGACTTTGAAGCAATAGTGGAGGAATAAAGCTTGAAAGCATTCTGAGTGTTCACGTGAAGGCACTAGAAAATGTAGAATTATTGAAGTCACAATGTAAAGCACTAATGTAGTGCTATATTACTATTGTAAATAGTGGAAGGCCATTAGGCTATAAATAAGGCCATTTCTTCACTTAGTAAGTAGAGAAAGTTGAAGAATGAAATTTCTCTCTGAGAAGTGTTTTCCTTAGGAAAACTTGTGCTAGTTCCTTAGGAGCTAGTCGGATACTTGAGAGTGTATCCATCTATCCTTGTAAAATTACTACTTATTATGAATAAAATCGCTCATGTTACTCAATCTACTTGACTTATTTTCTTTACTCAAAACCTTGTTAAATATTCAACAACTAATGGAGAACTGCGGAAGCAGCAGTGGGCTTACTTAATCAAAGATTGAAGCATAGTCAGTATACTTACTTACTCTTCTTGAATAATTTAATTATTGTAGTTATTATTACTATTGTTATTTTATGCTTATATAAAAACTGAAATGGAAAGAGAAAAATAGATAATAATGATATAGAGCACTTACATATTATCAAGAAGATGGAAACTATGAAGGAAGTATTTTGATAGACCCAACTTTATTTCAAAAGATACAACAAGAGGACTTAGATTTGTCAAAGGATGCAAACATGAAAGGAGTTAAAGGAAAAGAAAGACTTAAGGGGTTGATGAAAAAATTTAACCAAAAGGAAAAAATAATATACTATGGGAAAATAATTAATGAAGCACCAAGGACATAGCAGATGCTCAAGGAAATACTTGTATACAATTATTAAATAAGAAAAAACTTATGGAATTAAAAAGAAATATAAAGAAAAAAGAACATAGTGATAAAATAGGATATATTCATATAGGAGCAATACAAGTTCTAATAAAAGCAACTTTTCAGGAAGGAATAAATTCACCAATAGAATTAGTATTAAAGGATGATAGAATCACTGATCCAAAGGACAAAATATTAGGAGTTATAGAAGGAATACTTATAGTAAAAGAAAACATACTGGTAAAAATAGAAAACCTTGAAAGATCTAAGAAGAGAAAAAGATGAACACTGCAAAATTTTTTATTAAGGACAAAGTAATAGAAATAGAAGTAAAAGTAAATGATAAACTTAGTATATTACATATAGACGCAATAGAAAATGAAGATAAGGATTTTTATGAGAAATTAAAATATATATGGTCATTAGAATTGCCAAAGGAAATAAAAACAAAAATATGTGAAGAATATGGAAAGCTTTGTGCACAATCGATAGTATACAAAAATGAAATAAGTGAAGAACTGTGGTACCTAAACCTACCAAGGGAAGAAGAAATACAAGAAGAAAATTTAGAGAATAATATAGGAATTTATTTTGCAGAATTAAACATAGATGATGATGACTGGTTTCCAGATGAAGATTAAAGAATTAAAATATATTTTAGGAAATTATTCAAAGAATTTATTAGAGAATAGAATAGATTTAGGGAAAATAATGAATTTATCTGGATTTATTGATTCAGTGGAAATCACGCACTCAACTGGTATCAGAGCACTAAGATTCTAGAATTATTTATTATGGATAAATATGGTATTTCTGATGAAGAAATAAGAAAATATAAATTAGAAATGATTTTAAACCAAATACAACGTGAAAAAATAGAATTAGAAAGATTGTATAGATCTTTTGATTATTATATACAATGGCCTGAAGGATTAACTACTGAGAATTGGCAAGAATTAAAAGATAGAATTTTAATAGTAGAACGAAGTATTAAAACATTAGAAGATAAATATAAACAATATTGAAAAGGAATTAAAATTATGTCCGTCACTAAGTTTTGCGACCACGAAATTAGAGACCAATTATTATTTTCCGTCACTAAAATTTGTCTCTAAATCACTTAATTCTAGTTGTGATAGACTTTCGGATCCGGATACCTATTGGATACCCGACAGATATAGACTTTCGGATCCGGATACCTATTGGATACCCGACAGCCAACACTACTAGGAAAAGTTGAATTAGCCACGGAAATGACTTTATCTGAAGAAATAGAAGTTATGTATAAAGAATTAAATAAAACACTTATAGAAATCAATAAAAATATAAACTTATTGATTGAAAACACTGATAGAATTGCAAATTATACATGTCATAAAATAAAAAATGAACGAGACGAAATAAATAATATACGAAGTACATTAGATGGAATAAATAAAGGAAAAGAAGTTGATGAGAACCAAAATATTAATAAAATTAGAGAAATTCTCCAGCAATTAGAAGATCTCTTAGAATATGAAGAAAGTAATAGAAGTATAACAATAAAGGATTTAGAAGAACTGATAAATCACAAATCAGAAATTAAAGAAATAATAAGATATGATTCCTCAAGTTTATTAAAACCAGTGTCATCATGGAGAGGATAAAAGAAGAATATATGGAGACCCTAAAAGGTCAAATGATATAGAAGAAATTCAGCAATTACTAGAACAATTAACAATAATTGAGGAAGAAAATAAACAAATACAAAAAGTAGATCAAATAGAGACTAAAAAGGAAAGCGAGGAGGTAATATTAAATTCTGACTCTTGAGAATCAGAATCGATTATGATGAAATATTTATGGAAAAAGGAGAAACAAGCAATACAAAATCAAAAGAAAATGGGAAGAACATTGGAATCCGGATAATACTTGGGAAAAACATGAATTTGAAACAATGAATAAAAAGGATATTCAAGAAAGAGTGGTAAATGGACTAAAATTCAAGAAGAATATAAACCACATTATGAAAATATTAGACAAGGTAACATACTAAATATTGACTGTGCAAGAAATAAAGAGGAAGTGTTATTACAATGGACAAATGAAATAACGTTACTAATAGCAACTGATGAAAGATTTACTAGATTAGACTTACCAAGTGTTAGGAATTTAATGATTTATAAGACAACAAGAAATGTACAAAAGTATTTGACAAGTATAAGTGAGCAAGACTGGCAACATTATGCTAGATATGTAAGAGATAACCAAGAATTTGCTAGACTTATTATGAATTTGATTTACTTAGAGTTCATAGGGTATAATATCCTTGAACATAAAGAAAAAGTAAACAAGTTTTTACAAGAAAAAGCAAAAGCACATTTAAATGGAATACAAATTTGTAATATGTGTGAAGTAGAAAGTTTTATCTGCGAATATCAAAAATACTATTATGAATTAAGTGCTGAAGTAAAGGAAATATATAAAGAAATATTCATAGATAAATTATCATACCCACTCAATGAAAAGATAAGATCTATATGGCAATTACGACCAGCCGAAACTGGTAATACTTTAGGAGGAATTATACAAATCTTATATAATGAATTAAGGCAACAATGCTTAAATAGAGAAACAATTAGGCAATTAAACAAAGGAAGAAATGTAGTTTGTTGTGACATACCAGAAATAGAAAAACCAGGAAATTATGGGTGTAATCAGCAAAAGAGAAAACAAATGTATTATAAAAGAAAGCCTAGACTAAGGAAAACCTATCCAAAGAAAAAAGCCTATAAAGATTCTAAGAAAAAGTATTTTAGAAGAAAAAGACAAACACCTAAAAAATATTGTCCAAAGGGAAAAAAGAAATGTGTGTGTTGGATATGTAATGTAGAAGGTCACTATGCAAATGAATGTCCACAAAGAAAAGAAAAAGACTCTAAAGAAAAATCAAAATTAATAAAAAGAATGTATAGAATATATGACTTAGAGCCATTAGAAGAAGAATTAAGTAGTACCAATGAAAGTGTATATGAATATTCAAAAGATGAATTATCTTCAGAAGAAACAGAATCCGAATAGTACTTACATTAAAATAAGAATTGAAAAAGAGAATAAAGAAACAGAGGCATACATAGATACTGAGGGCAAGCATTTGTTTAGCAACAAGAGCATTATTTAGTAAATGGGAAAGATTAGAAAAACCATTAAAGATTCAAATTGCAGATGGATCGATACATCCATTATTATGGGTAGCCAAAAGAATTACATTAAGTATTCAAAATAAATTATTTATAGTACCTACAGTTTACCAACAAGAAACTAGATTAGATATGATAATAGGGAATAATTTTTTGAGATTATATGCACCTTTTTGCCAAAATTTAGAATTTATATCACTAAAGACTCCATATATTAGAGGAAAACAATTAAGAGAAATAATAAATATTCCAATTGTTCATTATTCAGAAAGTACTTACTCTAAGAAACAATCAGAGTTTAGCAAGCTGAAACGTGGTGAGATAATAGAAATAACATGTAGAAAAATTCGTCATGTACTAACAAATTTAGAACCAGGAAGAGAAATTCCAGCCCATATTGAAGAACTATTAGATAAAGTTTGTAGTTTAAATCCTCTAGATCCAAAAATTAATAATAAAGATATGGAATTAGTAGAATTAAAATTAAAAGATCCTACAAAAGAAGTAAAATGTAAACCCATGATTTACACAAAACAAGATAGAGATGAATTTGCAGAAGATATTAAACAAATGTGTGATAAAGGATTAATAAGACCATCAAAAAGTAAGCATTCAGCTCCAGCCTTTTATGTTGAAAATCATAATGAAATAAAAAGAGGAAAAAGAAGGATGGTGATTAATTATAAACAAATGAATGATGCAATGGAGGGAGATGCATATTTTCTTCCTAGAAAAGACCTAATTATTGAAAGAGTAAGAGGAATGAATTGGTTTAGTACTTTTGATTGTAAGTCGATTTTACCAAATAAGGTTAAGAAGAGTCTAAACCATTAACTTGACATTTAGTTGTCCTCAAGGACAATATGAATGGAATGTACTCCCAATGGGAATGAAGCAATCACTGGGAATTTTCCAACGTAGAATGGATTCAATACTCAAAGAATTTAAAGATTTTTGTCTTATTTATATCGATGATATATTAGTTTTTACCAATAAAGATTTAAATGATCATTTCAAGAAGGTAGAACTAGTACTTAATAAATGTCTTGATTATGGAGTGGTTTTAAGTAGGAAAAAGGCAGTTTTAGCTCAAAATAAAATTAATTATTTAGGATTAGAAATTGAAAAAGGAAAAATAGTAATGCAGAAACATGTACTAGAAAAGCTTCAAAACTTTCCCACTAAGTTAAAAGATAAAAAAGATTTACAAAAATTTCTTGGATTATTAACTTATATTTCTAATGAGGGTTTTATAAAGAATCATTTGAGAAGAAAGCAACTTCAACAAAAATTAAAGAAAGATGCTATTTGGTCTTGGACCGAAGAAGATGAAGCAATTATTATTAAATTAAAGCATTTATGTCAAGATCTTCCTGAATTATATCATCCATCAGATGATGATTTAATTATTATTGAAACTGATGCGTCAAATGAATATTGGGGAGGAGTTATGAAGGCAAAACCCCCTGGACAAAAGAAATAATTACTATGTAGATATATATACGGAACATTTGATTTGTGAAATCAATTATCCAACACATGAAAAAGAAACATTAGCACTAATTTGAATGTTAGAAAAACATCGAATATACGTGCTAGATAAAGAATTTATTGTTAGAACAGACTCTACTTATGTTGCAGGTTTTAAGAATATCAACCACAAAGGAACATACAAGCAAGGAAGGTTGATAAGATGGCAAATGAAATTAGCTGAATACAATTATTCAATTTCACATATCAAAGGAGAAAAGAACGTGCTGGCAGACATACTTTCAATAGAATGGAACGATGCAAAGCAGAAATGTTAGATAGACAAATAGCAATCAAGGAAGCACAAAAGGCCCAAAAGGAAAAAGAACTTGAGTTAATTGAAGCAGAATTAAAGCTCTTAAGGTTGCAACGAGAAGAAGAAAATTTTCCAAAAGAATCAGTTCCGGATGAAGAAATGAAGCCTAAAAAGTGGTACACGCTTTTAATGGACCATTTCAGGAATTTATGATGATTGGTACAAAGCAAAGACCACACTGTCAAAAGATTCCAGGAGTCTACCACCAAGGATTTGCAACAAAAGAAGAAGCGAGAAAAAGCACTAAAAATCATCTTGAATTAGAAAAAGAAAAAGAAAAGAAAGGTAAAGAAATATATCTTGGCCCAAAACTTATTCGAAACAACAAAGAATCCACGGTAAAATCATCTACATTTAAAACACTAGGAAAAATTCCTTTTTCTCTAGATGATTTTCAAATTACTTCAAGAAAGGATCATGAACTACAAGTACAATTTTCAGAAAAGAATTTTTGGGAAAATTTTGATAGATTAAGGAATTGGACTGAAAAAGAAAAAATTAATTGTTTTTACATGGTTGATAGAAAGATTTTTGGAATTAAGACAATTATTCTTCCTGGAGCACCTCCAAATTTAACATACAATATGTTCCAGTTTGGACTTATTGATTGTCTTTATTTAAGCTCAAATCATGAAGAAATTAATTTGTTCCCCTATTATTTCAAAGAATCAGTTCAAGCTTTTAGAAGGAATATTGCAGGAGAAAAATATTTTTCTAAAATTTTACTCAGCTTATCCAGATTTTACCACTAAACAACCTGCTAAGCATTTTATTTTTATTGGAATAAGCAATAATAATTTTCCTCTGAAGGATGAACCCAATGACACGGTCTATGGGGAAGAATTAATGACTCAAGTAATAAGTAATCAGTTGGCAAGTATTTTCACTCAATGTCAAGCCATTGGAAAAGGCTCTTACATCAAAGTACTATACAAAGGACCCTACACTCTGCTTTTAAGCAAGACAAGCAATAAAGAAATAAAGGAAAAAGACATGAGTCTTGACAAATTTTGAGGCAGCTTTCTACTCACTATCGGGACCCCTAATGGAATATAGGCCATCTGTCCTCAATAATTTATGCTCTATGATCAAGGAAAGTAAGGACCATGCATGTGAAAGATGTGTCAAAGAAAAAGACAAAGCAATAGAGGAGAAAGAAGACTTTGAAGCAATAGTGGAGGAATAAAGCTTGAAAGCATTCTGAGTGTTCACGTGAAGACACTAGAAAATGTAGAATTATTGAAGTCACAATGTAAAGCACTAATGTAGTGCTATATTACTATTGTAAATAGTGGAAGGCCATTAGGCTATAAATAAGGCCATTTCTTCACTTAGTAAGTAGAGAAAGTTGAAGAATGAAATTTCTCTCTGAGAAGTGTTTTCCTTAGGAAAACTTGTGCTAGTTCCTTAGGAGCTAGTCGGATACTTGAGAGTGTATCCATCTATCCTTGTAAAATTACTACTTATTATGAATAAAATCGCTCATGTTACTCAATCTACTTGACTTATTTTCTTTACTCAAAACCTTGTTAAATATTCAACAACTAATGGAGAACTGCGGAAGCAGCAGTGGGCTTACTTAATCAAAGATTCAGAAGCATAGTCAGGTATACTTACTTACTCTTCTTGAATAATTTAATTATTGTTGTTATTATTACTATTGTTATTTTATGCTTATATAAAAACTGAAATGGAAAGAGAAAAAATAGATAATAATGATATAGAGCACTTACATATTACTGAAGAAGATGGAAACTATGAAGGAAGTATTTTGATAGACCCAACTTTATTTCAAAAGATACAACAAGAGGACTTAGATTTGTCAAAGGATGCAAACATGAAAGGAGTTAAAGGAAAAGAAAGATTTAAGGGGTTGATGAAAAAATTTAACCAAAAGGAAAATATAATATACTATGGGAAAATAATTAATGAAGCACCAACAGACATAGCAGATACTCAAGGAAATACTTGTATACAGTTATTAAATAAGAAAAAACTTATGGAATTAAAAAGAAATATAAAGAAAAAAGAACATAGTGATAAAATAGGATATATTCATATAGGAGCAATACAAGTTCTAATAAAAGCAACTTTTCAAGAAGGAATAAATTCACCAATAGAATTAGTATTAAAGGATGATAGAATCACTTATCCAAAGGACAAAATATTAGGAGTTATAGAAGGAAACTTAGCTTATGTTAAGTTAAAGTTTGAGATCCATCCAAATATTGGAATACCTTTAAGTACTCAAAGATTAGATCAATCACTAACTCTTGAACACAAATTCCTAAGAGGAAATTTAATGAAAACAGGAGATAAAATTTTCTCGGTCACTTATTGTGTTAATTATGCACTAACAAATTCACATCATAGTATTACCTTTAGAAATAATGATAGAATAGATATCCCAAGCCTATTTGAAGATATAGGAAAGATTTATTATCCTAAGAAAAATGAAATTACAGATCTAGGAACTCTTATAAGAAAACCAAGAATATTAACACCAAAACCGATTGGATTTTGTGAAGAAAATGAAGAAAACAAAATAAATAAATTAGCTAATCAGGTAAAAGAACTAGATTTGTATGTAAGAAATAGAATATGAATAGTTTAGAATTAAGAAAGGAAGAGGTTAAAAATGAAATTAAAAATTTTCATAGAATATTAAAGGATTATCTAAAAAGAAATTTAAATGACAGAAATAGGAAAGAAATAGAAGGAATACTTATAGTAAAAGAAAATATACTGGTAAAAATAGAAAACCTTGAAAGATCTAAGAAGAGAAAAAGATGAACACCGCAAAATTTTTTATTAAGGACAAAGTAATAGAAATAGAAATAAAAGTAAATGATAAACTTAGTATATTACATATAGACGCAATAGAAAATGAAGATAAGGATTTTTATGAGAAATTAAAATATATATGGTCATTAGAATTGCCAAAGGAAATAAAAACAAAAATATGTGAAGAATATGGAAAGCTTTGTGCACAATCGATAGTATACAAAAATGAAATAAGTGAAGAACTGTGGTACCTAAACCTACCAAGGGAAGAAGAAATACAAGAAGAAAATTTAGAGAATAATATAGGAATTTATTTTGCAGAATTAAACATAGATGATGATGACTGGTTTCCAGATGAAGATTAAAGAATTAAAATATATTTTAGGAAATTATTCAAAGAATTTATTAGAGAATAGAATAGATTTAGGGAAAATAATGAATTTATCTGGATTTATTGATTCAGTGGAAATCACGCACTCAACTGGTATCAGAGCACTAAGATTCTAGAATTATTTATTATGGATAAATATGGTATTTCTGATGAAGAAATAAGAAAATATAAATTAGAAATGATTTTAAACCAAATACAACGTGAAAAAATAGAATTAGAAAGATTGTATAGATCTTTTGATTATTATATACAATGGCCCGAAGGATTAACTACTGAGAATTGGCAAGAATTAAAAGATAGAATTTTAATAGTAGAACGAAGTATTAAAACATTAGAAGATGAATATAAACAATATTGAAAAGGAATTAAAATTATGTCCGTCACTAAGTTTTGCGACCACGAAATTAGAGACCAATTATTATTTTCCGTCACTAAAATTTGTCTCTAAATCACTTAATTCTAGTTGTGTTAGTTCTTGGTTATCGGTTGGTTAATCTTAACACTTTCCAAATTGAATACACTTTTTTTCCTTATGCATGTATTTGAGAACACTTATTTTTCTGGTAAGTAACTTAGACTGGCGACTGATTTATCATTCAAGCAATAAGATAGGAAGGGGAGGTTTTGGAACTGTTTACCAGGTATTCAGGTTACCCATGCTTTAACAAGGTGCAACTATATATGGAAATAATTATGAATTTTGGACTGTTGAACTTACATTCTTCATAGGTCCTTATGCTGCGGGTTACTGCTCTTTGTGGTTTCTTTTTTTTGTTTTTTGTTTTTTTCCCTCCTCTTTGATGTTGAGCATCACTATTAAGACTTATTACATCTAAACTCTAAATTTCTCTAGTCACAGCTAGACTGCAAGAGATTACATTTCTTTTTGATGAAATTGGACTGATTTGAGAAGCACAAGACCTATTTGTGTGTGATGCCAGTACGCTGCCAACTGTAATTGGTGTTAATCTCATCATAACTATCCAATCTACTACATATTGTATTGCGAAGAGAATTGCAGTATTTTAAATAATAGAATAGAATAGCTGTTATTTTGTTCTTTATTTCAAGCAAGCATATCTTACCCATGAAGATGATGCTAAAAGCATCCTTTAATAGTTGCATTGATTGTTTGAACCTTCGAATCAAAAAACTGTTCATACAATTGTCCATTCTTATGAGTTTCAATATTTAATATATCATTCTATAATTTTATAATAATCTTTTAAATTTCTGCAATAATTTTCCTATTTATATCTTTAGCTGTTTAAAAATATCTTCCCTTTTAATGCACTCATACATTTCTGTTTTTCCAATGAAATGATAAAATAAAGTGAAGTTCATAAGAAATATGCATGACTTATTAATATAATTGTATATTTAAATTTATTAACAAACGTATTGTGTACAATAAAATAAAATTTAAGTTTTAGCATAAGATAAAATAAAAAACATGATAAAGTAAGTCACATAAGTAAATAAATAAAATACGATAATCAAATGGGGATGCACATGTTTAAAAGATTCAGTTATCTGCTAACGATGTCACACCATGCATCGTCATTATTTTAAAGCTTCGTTTTGAAATAATAAAAAAATAGTTTTCCATGGATAAATTTAACAACTTATACAATAATTTGTTTGATCACAAATTAGATAATTACTTAACAATTTATTGATATCAATGAATGTATAGATCGACATTATTTTTCTATATTTTTGCTTCAATAATAACAAAAATATTAATTCGTTAATCTTTTTATTTTGTCATTAATATTCTTACGTTTTAAATATAATTTATCTATTGTACTCCCTCTATTCCATAACTTAGGTGGTTTAAGATTTTACACACAGACTAAAGAATCATTTAATTGAAGTATATTTGTACTAAAATAGCCTTATTAATTGTTGCAGTTTCCAAAATAATCAATTAAGTATCTGTGGGGTTGTGTCAATTTTCAACGTAAAGACAATAAATATATGAAGGATACACTTGAAAAAAATGTGATAAAACACTCATCATTTTGAAACAAAAAAGAATTGCTAAAACTACCAAAATTATAGAATGAAGGGAGTAATAGATAAAAATTATAATTTTTAAACATAATTTATCACGTGCATCGCACGTGTACGCACACTAGTTGTTTTCATAACAAAATAGTCGGTGAATACATCAAACAGAAAGAAAAATAAGGATTTGAGAAATGACCCCTTAACACACGCATTGGGTGTGAATAATAATTTATGTGAATAACACTGAGTGTGATCGCCAAACACAAACCGCCCTGTTCTTGACGTATTTTGAAATAATTACCCTATTTTCTTTCCTTTTTTTTGACTGAAATAATTACTCTCTCTCTCTCTCTCTCTCTATATATATATATATATATATAAGGAGAGGTCTTCATTTTTATAGTCATAGTGAGTTCAACTCTGATCTCAAGGTTGACTTTTACTGTCATAGTGAGTTCAACTCTGTTTTCTCTATACTTTTGAATTTTCACAATGGCTGATGGAATACCTACAAAAAAAAAAACAATGGCTGATAGAATGACTTATATTAGTGTGACAATAAGGAATTACATTGATTGGAAGAATGGTAGGGACACAGTCAGAAAGGAACCTCCAGGGGCAGTTATCCTCTAAATCTACTTCCCTGACGACGTGCCACCTAAGAATGAGAATTTCATCAAGGACTTTGCAAAATATATTGAATTCCAGGTGGTTTACCTCGACAGGGATCTCGAAGAAAAGGATGACGAAGAAGAGACATTATCAATAAATGTATAGATCGACATTATTTTTCTATATTTTTGCTTCATTGTTAATAAAAATATTAAATCATTAATTTTTTTATTTTGTCATCAATATTCTTACGTTTTAAATATAATTTATATATTGTACTCCCTCTATTCCATAACTTAAGTGGTTTAAGGTTTTTACCTACAGGCCAAAGAATTATTTAATTGAAGTATATTTTTACTAAAATAGCCTTATTAATTGTTGCAATTTTCAAAATAATCAATTAAGTATTTGTGGGGTTGTGTCAATTTTCAACGTAAAGACAATAAATATATGAAGGATATACTTGAAAAAAAATGTGAATTATATCTTGGGTTTATAAACACTCGTTATTTTGAAACAAAAAAGAATTGCTAAAACTATCAAAATTAAAGAATCTATCTATCTATATCTATATGTAAAAGAAGCTTGAGATGTAACATTAAATACAAAGTTATTTTTATTTATGAGCTACACCTCATCTTATGTTTATAAAAGTAAAATCTAAAATGACGCTGCAGTACCCAACCGCACCCCCAAAACCACTCGACAATAAAAGTATACGTACTACCGAGTTACACCTCCATCTCATGTTTAATACAAAAGAAAAATCTAAAATGCCGCTGCAGTACCTAACCCCACCCCCCAAAGCCACCTGACAATGAAAGTATACATACTACCATCAATAGACTAACTTCTGTCATTATCTTAACTCATCCATGCTTTTGCACTCACAAATACAATAAATCTCATATCTATATGACAACTATGTTTATAGAATAGGCAAATTTTTATCTGTATGAAGAAATTAAATAATTAAATTAACATTTAAATTAAAATAATAATCTCAAATAATTTAAATAGTTTAAATTAATTACATTAATTAATTAAAATAACTGTATATTGGCTTTTTAATTAAGGGCATTTATGTCTTTTAAAAAATAATGAACACTTTTTTCTTCTCTATTTCTCTTCTCTTTCTCTTATTCCAATTAATACCCAAAATCTATTCTATTTTTCACATTTACAAGGAATCCGAATCCGCATATTGTATGAATGACATGAAACGATGAAGGTTCAACAATTGTAACGCATTCATAGATTTTATTTTAGATAAATAGCATTTTTATTTTAATGATGTTTTATTTATAAATTAAAGCTTCAACAACTCTAATGCAGTCTTTATTTTTATTCTATTTTTTTTTGGGAAAGTGGAATCCACTTGTGCCGTCTACACATCTATCTATCTATATCTATATCTATATGTAAAGGAAGCTTGAGATTTAACATTAAATACTAAGTAATTTTTGTTTATGAGTTGCAACTTTTCATTTACCTATCATCAATATTAAATATTAATATATTGACAAATTTATTTTATTATTGGTTGTATTAACTATTAGATATAAAAATTCTTAGACATCCTATTAAATATTAAAATTGTCTAATGATATTGTTTACTATTATTTACAACTTGAGTAAAATACTTAAAAAATGATTAAATTACACTGTAAATTATTAAATGCTATTATCAAATATAAATTTACTTTAATTTATCAGTTACAAAACTTTATTAATTGTTATTATTATTTAATTTCAATTTCATTATGTAATTTGTTTTTTTAGTTAAATTCAAGCAATAATCTCCAACGGTCATGAATGATAAGTTGAGAAACATAAGAAATAAAACTATATGCTTGAAAAGATTTTCTTGGTTTTTCTCTCTCCATAAGATGTGCTAGGGTTTTTCTCTCTCCATTCTTGTGAGACGCTTTTCTCTCTTGGGTCAACGGAAGAAACATCATGGCAGGGCTCGATGACTTGAATCTTAGTGAAGATGATGAGGTTTTGCACTTCCAAGGATATACAAGTCAGGAACAGAGGGTTGATGTGAATCTTTGTCTTGTTGGTAGATTTCTTACACTTAAATCTATCTGGACACATGGTGAAGGAAAGATTAGCAACTATATGAGAGCCGGTTAAAGGAGTGGCAATCAAGGAGGTGGATAAAGGGTGCTTTGTCTTTCAATTTTTTCACAAACTGGACATGCAGAAAGTCCTCAATGGGGGACCTTGGTTTTTTGATAACCATTTATTATTGCTTGGAAATATAGCTGCGAATGAGTTACCAGTGAATGTGCCGCTGTACTATGTTAATTTCTGGATTCAAGTGCATGATTTGTTGGTGGGATTTATGTTCTTGGAGGTAGGCAAAGGTTTGGGGAATTACATTGGTGAATTATTGGAGTATGATGAGAAGAATAATTCATATTTCTGGAGAACCTATATAAGGATCCGAGTTCGAGTAGATGTTCGCAAGGCTTTAAAGAAGGGGAAGAGGATCCGTAAAGATGGTGGAGCTGTGCAGATGGTTTGCTTCAAGTATGAGAGATTAGGTGTCTTTCGTTTCTTTTGTGGAATGTTGGGGCATGCAGATGCTTCATGTGAAAAATTGTTTCAAAGAGAGGAGGATTATGGGATTAGGAACTAGGGTCCGGAGCTTAAAGTGGATCGCCGGAAAAATCAAGGAGTGGGGCGGTGCCAGTGGTTACGTGATGAAAGAGGAAGGGAGGAGATACCGGAGAACCTGTCACAAGGGGATAATCATGGGCACTCAAATTTTCGTAACAGTCGCGCGGGAAATAAGGAACCGAATCAAGGTATGTTTACTGATCATCTGCCAATTAATACGAGGATGGCGACCAATCAATTAATAAGAGGAATTGAAGGGAGTGGCAGGAGTAATAGTATGCCGTTATTGATGATTAATGCGAGCCCAAAAATAATGGACAAGGAGGAGGATATAGAAGAAGTTGGGTGTGAGAAGAAAAGAAAGAGGGGAGTGCAGAGTAATGAGCTAGTGATTATTGGACAGTCAAGTAGCATGGAAAAAGGTAAGGAAATAGTGGAGCATTTTTTAAAGGTGGGTCCTGATAATCAAGCCCACCAGGACCAATGATCATTCTAAGATGGAACTACTGGGGATTGGGTCAACCGAGTGCAGTTCCTTTGTTACGAGAACTAGTCCGGTGTCATAAGCCGGATATAGTGTTCCTTTGTGAAGCATTGTGCCATGTTATCAGAATAGAAGATATTAAAAAGTTGATTGGTTTTGAGTCTTGTTTTGTGGTGGATAGGCAAGGAAGAAGTGGAGGTTTGGCAACGTTTTGGAAAAATAACATTGTGTGTGAAGTTGTGAACTATTCCCAAAATTTTATTAATGTGATTGTCAAGGAGAAGGAGAATCAACCATGGCGTCTCACAAGCTTTTATGGTTTAGCTAATCGAGGTTGCAGAAGGGAATCATGGGATATTTTAAGATCGTTAATAGCTCAATCTAATCATCCTTGGTGCATTGTGGGTGATTTTAACGATCTTTTATCCCAAGAGGCGAAGAGGGGAAGAGTAGATCATCCGCAATGGTTGCTAAACGGATTCTGTGGAGCTGTTGATGACTGTGGTCTTATTGATGTGTCTCTTGAAGGTTATTCCTATACCTGGTGGGGCAGTCTTGGTACAGAAGATGTTGTGGTGGCAAAAATGGATAGAGCCATGGTAACAAATGATTGGATGAGTCTCTTTCCTCATAGTAGCTTGCGAAATTTAATTGCAGCAACGTCAGATCATTCTCCAATTCTTTTGGCTACAGAGATTGAGTTACTATATTTATAAAAAATTCCAGTTCAAATTTGAAAAATTGTGGCTTGTGGAACCGGAACTGGAATCAATTGTAACAGACTATTGACTTAAAAACATTGATGAGCCAGTGTTGCAAAAGCTTATTAATTGCACAGAAGAGCTTGATAATTAGGGGAGGATGCTTAGGAGAAGATACAGGGATGAAATCGTGGATTATAAGAAGAAAATTGATGAAGTGCGTGGGCGTGATTCTAAGGAGGCTAGTCAGGAGCTTCTTAGGCTTCGTGAGAGGTTGGCTTTGTTGCTATCTCAAGAGGAATCGTTTTGGAGACAACGAGCAAAGGTATTCTGGATGAGGGATGGTGACATGAACTCAAAATTCTTCCATGCATCTGCAACCACTAGTACAAAATTGACTTTCGGAACAGGATTTTTAAATCGGTTGTTTTAAACAACAGATTTAAAATGAAATGCGGTGGCATTTTTGAAATTAAGTTGAAATTTTAACATTGTGCGTCACATTTAAAATCGGTTGTTTAAAACAATCGATTTAAAATCGTTTACGAAAAAATAATTTAAATCGGTTATCTTAAAGAACAGATGTGAAATCCCAAATTGAAAAAAATTAATGGTATTTTAAATCGGTTATTTAAGATGACCGATTTAAAAAGACCCCTTTAAACTTTTATTTTGTTTTCCCTCTCAAAGCCACGTACGACCTCCTGTTGGCGCGATCGCTTCGCACACACGACCTCTGTTGGCGCGATCGCTTCTGCACACCCCGTTCGTTCGTTCGTCGTTTGTTCTGGTTCGAGGTCGCGGCCGTCGCGGCCGTTCATCTTGGTTTCTTCTTCCGTTCGCCGTCGCGTTCATCTTGGTTTCTTCTTCCATTCGCCGTCGCGTTCTTCCTCAAGAGCTTCAGACATTGTTCACCGTCGCGGTGGCGTTCGTCCTCCCTGGTTTCAGACATTATTCGCCGTTCGTCCTCCCGGGTTTCTTCTTCCGTCGCGTTCTTCCTTCCGTTCGTCCTCCAGGTTTCCTATTTTTTTATTTTTTTTCCCTCAGTGCACACACAGACACATGCATACTCCTCTGAATGCGTTGAGTTGGTCACGAGCTTGAACCATTTGCCAGTATTTTGATTCACCCACCAACTATGTTTCAGTGTTGGGTTGGTCACGAGCTGCGTTGGGTTGTTTCAAGCTTCAAGCTAACTTCTACTTCAACAAGTCAGAGAAAACAAAAAACAAAAAAACACTGTCTTGGTCCTAGCTCAAGTGAGGTTTTTCTTCTATGCTCCTTATGTAAATGCTATTGTTATAAAGAATGATGATAAAAATAAAAATATGGGGTTCTCTTCTATTGCCTTAACATGATTAAATTTTTCATTTATCAAAGGGAACAAACTCTTCAATGATTTGTGAATAGTTTCTTTGTTTATTTATTTTCTTGTTTTCTTCTCTTTTGGAAATTGTTTTTCTCTCTGTATGTGTGTGTTTGTTTATGTGTGTGTGTTTGTCTTAACATGATTATGAGTCTTCCAGTTACAAATTTTGCCCAATTTGTTTTGTTTAATGTTTTGCTTTTATTCTTTTATTCTACCGTTTTTCTTTCTCTGGCCTTGTGAATTGTACATGTACTTTTCAACAGTAATTGAGAGTTGAGTTTTCCTTTTTGAGACTATTGGAATTAGAATTTTTGGTTCAGAATGGCAAATAACTACTAATGGTTCCATAATCCACTTCATTGGTTTGCTTTCTTTGCTAGTAAAGTTCCATGCATGATCCAAACTCCAAAAGTCTTCATTTTTTATATCTGTTTTAATGAATATAAAAATCTGCTTTAGTCATTCATGCTTATTAGATTATTTATTGGTCTGGTCTATGCAAAATATTTTATTCTACTTAAGGAGTCAAAGGATACTTAAAAGGGTATTTTATTTTCTAATCAAATCTAAAGTTCTTTCCTTTTGTTGCAAACAGATAAGCTGGTTTGGTTAGCCATGAACAATGATGTTCTGATTGAAATTTGGGAACTGATACCTTTGTCACCAATCAGGACATTCGGTGGAGCAAGACTGTTTATTTTTTATTCTTGGCACCCATTCTTGGCACCCATTGAAATTTAGTTAGAAATAGTTGTGAATTTCAACTAGGTAGACGATAACAAGTTATGGCTGACGTTCCCTGAAGTCTGTATTTTTTTAAAACGTAGTTATGGATCGTAGTTGGATGCAACAAAATCGATTGAGTGAAGAGTATGAGAAGGGAGTAGAAGAGTTTCTGAATTTTGCTCAAACGAATCTTCCTAAAAGTGGCAGAACATTTTCTTGTCCGTGTGTTATTTGTGTGAACCAGACACCACAAATAGTCGACAAAATACGGGAACATCTAATTGTCTATGGGATTTGCAGCAGTTATACAACATGGACATGGCATGGTGAGAAGAAGGAAATTTCAAGTGTGTCTGAAGGAAAGAAAGTTGACGTGGAAATGGACGATCGGTTAGAAGACATGATCCGTGATATTGGACATGAGTCTTTTAAACGAGCACATGTTTATGAATCCTTGACATGATACCTCTTTTTACAAACTCCTTTAATTTCTTATACTATTTAACTAAATCTGTTTATTACTAATATCATTTTATTGTCTATTTAAGGAAACATTTGATGTTGATCCTAATGATAAGGGGCTTAAGAAGAGATGGCTATCTTATGCTGCTAATCGTTGGAAGTCACACAAGACTATGCTCACCAGGACTTATGTTTTTGGCCCTGGTGACAAGGACGGATGTAAGACCCCATGTTATAAGTATAAATCCATTTCAGAAGAAACATGGGAGTTGGTTGTGAAGAGTCGACATGACCCTGAGTTTTTGGTTAGTACTTTTTCTTAATTTCTCATATTAATTGATTTTTCGTTTAGCTAATTTACATGTACATTATTTCTAACAGGAGAAAATAGCAAAGGGAAAACAAAACCAGGCCAAGAACAAGTATTACCACAGAACTTCTCGTGGTGGTTATGCATATTTGAAGGCCACCTGGAAGGAGAATAGGTTGAAGGAAATGCAAAAAGAGAGTGGCAATATGCAGTTGATGGTGGATGATATTGATTCTCCACCACGTCACGAGCAATGGAAGTTGGCTCGAATAAAGTCAACCGGAGGGTTTATAAATGAGGAGACAGCCACAGTTGCTTCAAAAATTGTAAGTAAAACTTTTAATATATCATTTTTAGTGTAATGCCTTACATAACATTGACTTACACCATATATGTTGTCAGGATGACCTTGTGGATCAGGCCACTCAAGGAACTTTTGTTCCTGATACACGTATGGATATCCTGACTACTGCCATTGGGACACCTGATCATAGCGGCCGTCCCCGCGTTTCCCCTTTTGGTGTCGGCCTGAAGACATATTATGGAAGTGTTGCACCTCGTGGCAAAGCAAAAGCCTATGCGGAGATGGAGTCCTTCAAGACAGTGCTGATGCAGCAGTTTGAGGAGACCTTCAATCAGAGGGTAGATAAGGTGGTAGCCGAGGTATGTATAATATGTTACAATATAAAATAAGCAGTTAATTTAACTAGATTTAGGAAGAAATTAATTTATAAAATTTCATTTACAGAGACTTGCATCTCAGGGTTGCGTAAGTCAACCCGCAACCATCAACATGCAAGAGTTACATGAGACAATTAGTCAGAGGATAGAAAAGACAGTAGCTGAGGTATATATAAAATGCTACAATATAAATTCTGTAGTTTAAGTATACTTTCAACATGGTCTGTAAACTTTCAACATGGTCTTCATTTATAAAATTTCATTTTGCAGAGACTTGCAAATATGGCTTGTGCAAGTCAACCCTCATCTGGCCAGCCCAACTCTATGAAGACTCCTATGCGCGAAAGCGCTAAGGACAGTTGCTCACCGTCCCAACCGGGGATGCCAACCCCCACTAATTGGTTGAGAGAGTTATCTGCCATGTTATATGACTTTGGGGGCAAGTCACAGGGGCTCTTGATGGATTATGACCCCGTGTGCATCGAACATTATTGGATTGGTGAGAAAGAGATAACCGACATTACTATGGGTGGACGTTGGCTTGAATTATGCCACTTGGCATTATGGGGCTCGTAAGTATATGTCAATCTAACTTTATATTGTAAGCATGCTTAAATCATTTGTAATATTAATTAACATGTTTTTCAATATATTAGGTATTGTTGGCGCCTATGTAAGGATAGAGACTATGATGATAGGTACGAAATTTTTTCGCCTTACCAGATTGGTTCTTTATGTCCCAAGTCTGCTCCCAAAAAATTAGAGGAAATTCAAGCATACATCCAGAACAAGATGTGGGAAGAGAAGAGGCAATGTTATTTAGCACCATACTGCTATAGGTAAGTTCATTTACGTGTGTTTATATTGTTTTCTTTTGTTTGTCTGTTTCTTCATACCATTATTGTTGTCCAATATTGTAGTGACCATTGGCAGTTGGCCATCATTTGTCCTGAAGACCACGTTGTCGTCTGGTTGTGCTCCCTGGGTTATCGGCCTAATCAAACCATTGTAGAAAGAATTAATAAGTAAGATTCAATTTAATTCTTAACATACATTATGATATAATTTTAGAACTTTGACTTATCATGAATATTCTTTTATCAGTGCAATTGATGGCTATAACAGGCTTAAAGGAGTTAGGAGAAGTAATCCGCCTGAATGGTTGTTGCATAAAGTAAGTGGTTTAAATTAAAAATATTCATTTATAAATATTAGGATATTTAATATTAACCGAGTGCATATCTTTTATATTTATTTGGAGGTGGCTCGTCAAACCGACGGGTGGGCATGTGGGATATATGTCATGAGGAATATGATGACCATTATCTCGGCGGGGATAATTGGAAATTGGATGGAGGTAATATTTAAAAACTCAATAAGCTTAATTGATTTTGTACTTAATTAAGCATTATTTTGGTTATATTAACTAGTGTTTATATTATTTTTTACAGGTATTCAATGACACATCACCAATGTCAAATGATGAGCTTTTGAGCATAAGACAACTCTGGCGTAATTTTTTGCAAATTCCATACCGAGTTGAAATACGAGCCAAAGAGGAAAAAGAATAGAAAAAATGGTGGAAAAAACAAATAGTGAAGTTTCAGCTTGTGTTTTTGATTTAGTTAGGTTTATATTTGAATATTAGTTTGTATTTGACTTGGTTTTGACTTGTGTTTTAACAAATTGGAAGTCAGAGTTGTATTTGATTTAGTTTCAGTTGAAGTTTTAGATTTAGTTAAGTTTGTATTTGACTATTAGTTTTAGTTTTAGTTTGTATTTTGATTTGGTTTAGTTTTAGTTTGTATTTTGTTGCTGAAAAAAATATATTGCTGTGATTGTTCTGGTTGTATTGGGTTGCTGGAAAAACTATTGTTGTGGTTGTTTTGGTTGTTTTTACAGGTTTATATATATGGTTGCTATAAAAACAAAAAAAAAATAAAAAAAAAACCTTTTAAATCGGTTGTTATAAACAACCGATTTAAAAAGACTTTTTAAATCGGCTGTTTATAAACAACCGATTTAAAAGGTAGATTTCAATCCTTTTAAGGACATATTAGACCTTTTAAATCGGTTGTTATAAAAAACTGATTTAAAAGGTCTTTTTAAATCGGTTGTTTATAACAACCGATTTAAAATGTAGATTTCAATTAGACCAGGTGAGACTTTTTAAATTGGTTGTTTATAAACAACCGATTTAAAAGGTCTTTTTAAATCGGTTCTTTATAAACAACCGATTTAAAAAGTCTAATATGACCACAATTTGACTCGTATTCAGTCGTTTTACATCGGTTGTTATAAATAACCGATTTTAAAAGTCTAATTTAAATCGGTTAAATAACCGATTTAAAATCCCCAGACATACTAAATCCAGAGCATCTAAATCGGTTGTCCAACCGATTTTAAAACCCTAAATAACCGATTTTAAATCCCAAATTTGCACTAGTGAACTTCGAGACAGAAGAGGAATAGAATTGACAAGCTGAGAGATGATGCAAATAATTTGATAGAAACCCAAGAAGGTTTGTGTGATTTGGGTAGGAATTATTTCTCATATTTATATAAAGCCAGTGATAGTGACTATCCACCCGTGTTGTGTGTTGTCCATCGCAAGTTATGTGAGGAGGATAATAATTTTCTTACTGCCCCTTTTGTAAAAGAGGAATTCCGGGATGCTCTTTTCCAAATGCATCCGGATAAGGCACCGGGTCCAGATGGATTGAATCCTGCTTTCTATAGGAGGTTCTGGGATATGTGTGGAGATGATATTTTTGAGGCTTGTAGTAGATGGTTATAAGAAGGAGTAATTCCGAGCACTCTTGGCGACACCAAGATAGTGTTGATTCCAAAATGTGAGTCACCAGACTCTATGAGGGATTTGTGACCTATATTTCTTTGCAATGTGGTGCATAAGATTTTGGCTAAAACTCTTGCAAATAGATTGCAAAAGGTTTTTTCAAAATGTATATCACAGGACCAATCTGGTTATGTTTTAGGAAGATCTATTGTAGATAATTTAATGGTAGCCTCAGAAATTATTCACCACCTAAAATGCAAAACAAGAGGTAATAGAGGTGAGACAACTTTGAAGATTGACATAAGCAAGGTTTATGATAGAGTTGATTGGGGATATTTATTGTCTATCATGAATCAGATGGGTTTTGTGAGTCAATGGATAGGGTGGATGAAGATGTGTATCACTACGGTGAACTATTCTGTCCTAATGAATGAAGATCGTGTAGGCCCAATTTTTCCTAGCAGAGGCCTTAGACAGAGGGATTTGTTGTCTCCAAATCTTTTTATTATCTGTGTGGAAGAATTATCTGTCCTTTTGAGGAAGGCAGAGAGCAGGGGGACAGTCATGGTATCCAGGTGTGTAGACGAGCGGCTATCATTTCTCATCTCCTTTTAGCAGATGATAGTTTTGTTTTTTTAGGACTGCTGAGAATGAGCCCAGAAATTTAAAAAATCTCCTAAACATTTATGCTAAGGCTTCTGGGCAAGCTATTAATTTGCAGAAATCTGAAATTTTCTTTAGCAAGAATGTGCAGGAGACTTTGAGGGGTTCACTTAAAAATATTCTTGAGGCTAAAGAAAGTTTGGGAGTGGGCAAATATTTGGGTCTTCCATCCATGATTGGTAGAAACAAGAAAGCTATTTTCAGTTATATTAAAGATAGGGTCTAGAAGAAAATCTCTAGTTGGAGTAGCAAAATATTGTCTCAAGCGGGGCGTGAAGTATTGATCAAATCAATTGCTCAATCTATTCCAAATTATTGTATGAGTGTGTTCCTTCTTCCAAGCACGGTTGAAGATGAAATTCAAAAGATGATGAATTCCTTTTGGGGGGGGTCGAGTAAAGGTGGAAAACAGGGTATAAACTGGCTCCGATGGGAAAAGTTGACCATGAGAAAGGAATGGGGAGGTATGGGTTTCTATGATCTTCATGCCTTTAAATTAGCAATATTGGGGAAACAAGGTTAGAAACTGTTAACCAACCCAGATGCTATTGTAACAAGAATTTTCAAAGCTAAATATTTCTCAATAGGAGGATTTTTTGGGTGCCGCTATTGCGCATAATCCGAGCTATGTGTGGCCGGATTTTGTTAAAGGAAAGGTATAAGTGAAAAATTGGATACGACACTAGTATTAATATTTGGGACAACTCGTGGTTACGTTGTGTGGATAATCCTTTTCTTAAATCGGTCCCAGCAGAGAACAATTTCAATTTTACGGTGAGCAATTTAATAAATTATGTTGATGTGATGACTACCAACCTCCATAGTAGCCTTTGAAGCGATCTTAGGTTAAATTTCCAATATAGAACTGACTTAGTTTTAGAACAAGTAAATATTAAAAGAAATGGAATAGAGATAAGAGATGGATGCACCACAATTCCCTAAGGAATTGATAAGCAAGATGAAGACACCACAAGAAGGGTTAACTTCTTGATAAGTCAGTTTTGGCTCAATCCAGAACTCAAGAGTGCATAACTCTCAAAATGTGATAAACATAGTTTTTTAACATCCAAATTCTTCATTTCATTCATGAATTTCGTGCATACATATAGAGGGTAGGAAATACATTCAGAAACAGCCTACTAATAGATAGTAATAAGCTCAATTGATGGTGTAACTCCTATATTAATGGCTGGACCATAATTGCACACTAACTAGTGCTTTTAAAGTGGCGGTTACATATCTCGAACAACTCCTAAATGAGTTATTTCAAAAGGCATGCAGCTGCTACAATTATTTGCTTAATTTAAATAAAAAGCTAATGCAACTCACTTAAAATAAATAACACAAAATTAACTAAAATATTTTAGTCCAAATTTTCGTCTTCAACTTCCTATCCATTTTCCACCATAATAGAAGCCGAATCTGATTAAATTACGTGAAATACAACTTGTAGAACTTTTTGTAATCTTTTCAACGCATCAAGAACCATATCAATTGGACTTCTGTAGCTCCTGATTCAGTCAAAACAAGACAGACGAGTCATTTCCAATGAATTTCATTAAAACCCAATTTTGTTTTTTTTTGTCAAGGGTGGTCATCCTAGTTTCACATCAATTCCTCCCTCTTCAAGGGAATTCGACCTCGAATTTCTAGATCCAATCCCTCCGGGGTCAAAAATAAGCCTAATGAACTCACCACATGTAACTTCAACATTAGAGTAATTTGCAAGTTCATTGGAATGATTAGCTTGCTCCTCTTTCCCTTTGGACTCCAAAGCATAATTATCTTGCCTCTGTTTTTCTTGAAAATAAGCCATTTCTTGAGGAAATTCTTCTTCATGCACTTTCTTCTCTTTATGTTTAATGGAAGAATTGTTAGACCAAAGAAACAACTTATAAGAATTCAAAGAGTTGAAACCATAAAACCACTGAGGAGAAGGAATTAGAATCATAGAATATAATGACTTTCCAAGTGTATTTGAGCACTCATTCTCAGATTTAAGGGTTGGCCATTCGCTCTTCACTCCCTTATTTTTCACTTGCAATTCACCTTTATTTGATGCATTGCATTCTTCCCCTGGAAGCAATTTACCAAATACATTGGTCATCTCGTAGGCTTCATCTGTGATATGGTCTACAACTTGTTCCTCAATAGAATTGACACAATTTGTTAAATGGTTAGAATCAAAACAAGTATCCATGATTATTTCCTTCACCACACTTTCTTTTGCCTCTCCCACTTTTGCATTACTCTCATTTTCATTCACCTCTACTTCTTTCTCTAAGCTCTCATTTTTTTCCACACTCTTTTTTTCTTCCAAATATTTTCTTTGTAGAATTTTCAACTCCTTACTAAACTCTTCAAAATTTTTCTCAAAGCGATCTTGACGTCTTTTTTTCGCTTCCAATTGTTTTCTTCTTATCTCGTTATCCTTCCTCTCATTTTCTTCTCTACACCTTCTTTCTTTTTCTCTCTCTTTTTCCTCTTGCTCTTTCTTTTTTTATCTAACCTCTCAGCAATTCTTTTCATCCACATACCAACATGATATCCCTCAACAACAAATTCATTTCTAGAAGATCTCAACATGTTGTAAGAATCAAGTGGCAATCAATCAATAGGAACCTTTTTTTTTCCCTTTTTTTTTCCTCACAAAATTCTGGACAGAATTGAGATGGAGATGAGATGAACATAATAAGAACAACTTAAGAAAATAAATTCAACCCCAACCTTTGTTTTGATACCACTTGATGACTACCAACCTCCATAGTAACCTTTGAAGCTATCTTAGGTTGAATTTTCAATATAGAACTGACTTAGTTTTAGAACAAGTAAATACTAAAAGAAATGGAATAGAGATAAGAGATGGATACACCATAATTCCCTAAGGAATTGATAAGCAAGATGATGACACCACAAGAAGGGTTAACTTCTTGATAAGTCAGTTTTGGCTCAATCCAGAACCCAAGAGTGTATGACTCTCAAAATGTGATAAACATAATTTTTTAACATCCAAATTCTTCATTTCATTCATGAATTTCGTGCATACATATAGAGTGTAGGAAATACATTCAGAAACAGCTCACTAATGGATAGTAATGAGCTCAATTGATGGTGTAACTCCTATACTAATGGCTGGACCTTAATTGCACACTAACTAGTGCTTTTAAAGTGGCGGTTACATATCTCCAACAACTCCTAAATGGGTTATTTCAAAAGGCATGCAGCTGCTACAATTATTTGCTTAATTTAAATAAAAAGCTAATGCAACTCACTTAAAATAAATAACACAAAATTAACTAAAATATTTTAGTCCAAATTTTTGTCTTCAACTTCCCATCCATTTTTCACCTTGATAGAAGCCGAATCTAATTAAATTACGTGAAATACAACTTGTAGAACTTTTTGTAATCTTTCCAAGGCATTAAGAACCATATCAATCGGACTTCTATAACTCCTGATTCAGTCAAAACAAGACAGATAGGTCATTTCCAATAAATTTCATTAAAGCCCAATTTTGTTTTTCTTTTGTCAGGGGTGGTCATCCTAGTTTCACATCATGATGGCTCTTGGAATACTCAGCTTATAAGCTCCATGTTTGTGCAGCGAGATGTGGATGAGATAATGAGAATCCCGCTGGTTGATTTAAGCAAATCAGTCTCCATCATCTGGAGGCATGATAAGATGGGTGTTTATTCGGTGAGGAGCGCATATAGAGTTTGCATGGAAAGGTTAGTTGACTTGGAGCATCTTAAACTTGCAGGTGATTGGTCTAAGATCTGGATCACGCAAGTTCCTCCAAAGGTACACAGTTTTCTTTAGCGTATGGCACGAAACTGTTTGCCAAACCGAATGACTTTGAGCAGTAGGGGAGTAAGTTGTCCCCAAACATGTGTGTGTTGTGATGAACTTTTCGAAAACACTTATCATCTATTTCTACATTGTCCTAAGAGTATTGAATGTTGGCAGCGATTACATATCTGGGAGACTGGGACCATATCCAGCAGCTCATAAATCAAGCTGACAGCTTCGATGATGTCTTCTTCAAAATCTGCAGAAGCTTTGACGACCAGAAATTAGCAAAGTTTGGCATGTGCTTGTGGAGTCTATGGAAGAGAAGAAATGCAAAGTTTTGGGAAGGAACTGAAGAAACAGTCACCCAGGTCCTGGCTAGAGTAGAAGATTTGTTGCATAGTTGGAAAACAGCTCACGGCTTTACATCTAATGGAGCACCATCAAATGTTGTTAGTGTTGGTCCAGGATGGCAGCCCCCTCCAGCAAATGTCCTTAAGTGCAATGTGGACGCAGCTGTTTTTTGTGAGGCAAATAAGATAGGCTTTGGAGCATGTATTTGGGACGAAGCAGGCCACTTTATTAGTGCTTATACTTCATGGTGCAATGCCAGTATGACGACAATAGAAACAGAAGCTTGGAGCTTGTTACAGGTGCTTCACTGGCTTAATTTTGTCAACTTTCCAGCGGTAATAATAAAGATGGATTGTAAGCGGGTTGTGGAAGATGTGCGCAAAGTTAAACAAGAGTATTCATAGTATAGGTCTATTATAGCTGAGTGTAGGATCCTGTTTTCTAATTTAAACAACTATCAAGTTGTGTTTGCTAGGCGACAAACAAATGATAGTGCCCATGCGTTAGCAAGAGTTTTTACCTGTTATGCTACTTGCAATGTTTTCAGTTATATTCCTATTTGTATTTGGAACATTATTATGAATGAAATGCCATGATTTATTTGTGTAAAAAAAAAGCAATAATATCCAAACTTTTCATCTTCAAATGACAATACTAAAACATTATTATTAAATATTAAAGTAAGTGTGTACAATACTAAATCATTTTTTGTAGAAAAATACTATATCATTATTATCAAATATAAATTTAAGTGTACTTACTAAAATTAGTTAGTGACAACACTAAGTACTATTTAACTATTTAAAAATTATCTTAAAAATAATTAAATAACAATATACATTACCATATATTGGCTATTATTTTGCTAAAATTAGATATATAGTGACAATACTAAGTACTATTTAACTATTAAAAATTATCTTAAAAATAATTAAATAAAATTATATATTACCAAATATTGGCTATTATTTCAACTTGAGAAAAATACTTAAAAAATAATTAAATTACACTATAAATTATTAAATTTATTACCAAATATAAATTTACATTAATTTATCTGTTAAAATATTTTATTAATTGTTGTTATTATTTAATTTAAATTTTATCATATTATCTCTTATGTAATTAGTTTTTTTAGTTGAATTCAACCTATAAACTCCAACCTTTTCATCTTCAAATGACAATACTAAAATATTATTATTAAATTTAAAATTAAGTGTGTACAATAATAAATCATTATTTTTGTCAAAAAAATACTAAATGGTTGTTATCCAATATAAATTTAAGTGTATTTATTAAAATTAGTTGGTGACAATATTATGTACTACTGAGTCAAAAAAAGACAATACTAAGTACTGTTTAACTATTTAAAACTTATCTTAAAAATAATTAAATAACATTATATATTAGCAGAATTACCAAATATTGGCTACTATATTACTAAAATTAGTTAATTAGTGACAATACTAAGTACTATTTAACTATTAAAAATTATCTTAAAAATAATTAAATAACATTAATAGAAAAAGTAGCTTATGCAAAAATTGTGTTCTTTTAAAGAATATGAAAAAGGTTTACTTCATCTTGATTTAGATTTGATTTTATTATAATAAGGTTAATTTATAAAATTTTAAAGATTTATTTTTTACTTTTAGCATTAGGTTTAAAAAAAATGGATTTATTTTGTTTCACCATTCTTTAGGTGTGTGTATATATATATATATAAGTGTGTGTTTTAAACTCAAAATTAAACTTTAAACTATCAATTTCCCTCTGTTAATAATTATCATGTATTCTTAATTTAGCAGTTTCATCTTTAATTTATTCTTACCTCTTAGTGTGCTGATAGTGATTTTGTTATTATTTGTATCTACATACATTTGACCCTTGAGCTTTCAATATATATTTACTGATTGAGTTCAAAAACCACTCCCCAACGCTTTTAAAACAACGGAAGCCTTGAATCGTATTCAAATAAAGTGAAGATTAAAATTAATATGTTATTCAAATATTATGCTATTTAAATGACATTATGAAGACAATCATTCACTGTCATTCAAAGCAATGTTTTAAAAACCGGACCGGTCATTGAACCGGTGAGACTGTCGGGTCATGGTTCAATTGGTTTAGCCGGTTGAACCGTCGGTCGAACCGGATGATAAATAAATAATTAAATAAATAAAAAAGTACCAATTTTGAGGAAAAAGTAAATAAACATAATAAAAAACAAGCTAAACCGGTCCAACCCGGTCCAATTGACCGGTCCAACCCGGTTCGATCCGGTTCTGGGCGGTCCAACTACAGTTGAATCGACCACTGTGTGTGCCGGTCGACGGTCGGACCGGTCGGACCGTCCGGTCCGGTCCGGTTTTTCAAACATGATTCAAAGTGAAAGGTTCTGTTAGGGAAATATTTTAAGGGCTATTAATAGCTTTTGCAGTCTATTATTTGGTGTAAATAATTATTTTGCATTTTATTGGTAGAAACAACATGATTTAATAAGTAGACGTTATGAATTAGTCAATAATTAATGAACAGTTTCACTTTTTAGTCTCTTCACTTGCATGGCCTTTCCTTTTCTTGAAGCAACATATGACTGCATTTAGGGCCCGATTGTTATAGATTTAAAAAAATAATTTTAACAACTAATAATGTAGAGATTATTTTTTAGAGATTTTCAAGAAAGGCAGAAGCTATTTTGTGTTTGTTTACGATCATGAAAATCATTTATATATATATATATATATGTTATATTAGTTTTACTTAAATATATAGTTAAATATATTTTGAAATATTCTGTCAAACAATATAATTTAAAAAATATATGTTACTTAATTATATACATATGTTACGATTTACAATGTAAATAGATTAGATTGTTTGCATTTTGACTAAAGTAAAAAGTTCCATGTATATTAATTTCTATTTTATAAGATTTTTAAATGAAAAATAATATTTAGTTTATGAATAATAAAATAGCACCGGACTTGAGTGAAAAAATAATAGCACCGAAATGAGTCATATAAATAAAACTAATAAAATACTGAAGCATATAAATAAAATATTACTCTATTTCTTTTGTATTCATGATTGGAACTGCAACGTATAAGTTGAAATACACGTCATCAATAAAAAAGTTAGAACACATCTGTCAGTCCCCTTGATCAACAAACTGAAGAAAGTGAGAACCGCTTTCGTGTTTTAAAAAAATTTCTCTCTCATCTATCGCAATGGATTCTCTTGAAAAGTTGAAAAAAATTGCTTTCCATTTTAGCTTTAAAAATGAATTTGTTTAGAAAATGATTTTTTCAGAAAGCTGAAACAAACATCATTAGAAACTTTAAAAATGATTTTTTACTTTAAAAAATGATTTTTACACAAAAAAAACTATAACAAACGCACCCTTAGTTTCTCTACTGTCACCTAGCTCTATATAAGATCAACAAGCCTACCTCAAACTCTTCACACAAAATCTACATCTCTACATATGTTTCTCCAAAAATGGCTTCCATTGTTGACATGACCGTCATTAGTTCTCAGTTACCATGATGATGGATGTCCTTGAACTAAGGTGCTGCGGGATATGTTCTTATAGCTTATTAGCAATACTATTTTGTTCTCTACAAATTGATTCTCAGTAGTTATTGTTTACACGAATTAACATCTTCATCATCTTGGTTAATTAATGTATACAGAGTTAATGATAGGATTATTGTTTTTAAGGGGTCCAAATAATTTTCTATAACTGTTTTGCACAAAAAGTAAAGCTTTCGGAGTTTTTGTTCAAGAGGAGGTTGAGGTTGTTGGCTACTATCATACTGCAAGAGAAAGTGAAAAGATGACTTAGGTGGATATTATCGACCTATTATATGCATCACATCTTTACTATTGCTTTGTTCTTTGTGTAAATAACCAGTTATCATGCTGAAAATCTTTCGGATATACACTCTGTTTTAGGCAGTGTAGAAAGTGGATTATCATTACTATTAATGTCAAAACATATTTGTTGATATTTTACTGACATACTGCATCCAGTATATGCAATTTAAACTACAACTTCAGCGACCATTTTGGTCATGTTATATTATATTATGTTATACTATATTATAGTATAATTTTAATTATTAGATAATATCATATTATAATATAATGTTATCATGATTATTAAATTATTTAATAATATCATTAATCTAATTTTAGTTTTGGTAAAAGTGCTTAAAATATTTATTTTTCATATCCATATTGTTTGTAAACATATAATTACTGATTAAGTGATTTACGTAAGATAGGAAGATTTTACTGTGGTAATAGGTTAGTTTTATTTACATCAAATTGTTTTTTAGTTATCCTTCAATATTTTACATAAAAATTAGAAACTTTAGTAAAGACATTTTGTAATAAACAAATATAGTAATTAGAGTTAAGTAAATATTAACCTTTTATTTAATATTTAGCATTTTTTATTTAATTTAATTTTATAATATTAATAGACAAATAAAATTTAAAATGAATAAATTTAATATTTATATTCCTATGAGAGTGCTTATGAAAACTCTTCAATCTTTTTATTTTAAAAACAAATTACATGTTCTTGCAATGAGCTTATTAATATTCTTGTAATAAAAAATATTGTTCTCCATTTACGCAATTTTAAATAGAAATTACTTAACAATTTATTTATATAAGTGAATGTATAGATAAATACTATTTTTCTGTACTTTGCGTCAATGATAATAAAAAAATTAAATTTCTAATGTTTTTATAGAGAGAGTAGAGGCAAAACCATATCAACGTAATAAAAACAACTTGATTTATTTTAATAAGTTACAACCTCTCATACTATTTCCATCATTTTATTACTCTATTTATCTATTATTATTATATTATGTCTTACTGATAAAATTATTTTATTGTTGATTGTATTAACTATTAAAGACAAAAATCCTTAGATATTCTATTAAATATTAAAATTGCTTAATAATAATGTACTATTAATTATGATTTGATAAAAATACTTAGAAAATAATTAAATGACACTATAAATTATTAAAATATTGATATTATAAAATATAAAATACAGTTCTAGTAAATACAAAAAAATATCACATTATAAAATTCTAATTTAATACATATTAAAATGACTCCAAAAGAATTTCAAAGGATATGTAAAAGATTTTCAGTTACAAAGTTAAATTTGATTAGTATGTTAAAATAATCTATATCATTATCCGAAGGTATACCAATTGAATATATTTTATACTATTATAAAAATAACATATATTTTATCCTTTTAAAATATAATAACAAGACATATTTTAGACTCACAATATCTTATTGAATGTTAAATTTCTTTAAATAGCTATTTCTAACATGTGAAAATACATAACCTTATTGTTAAATTCCTATTATGTGAAATATGTGGAACTAAATAGATATTAAAAAGTAGAGAATAATTAAATACATATTATAGAGTAGATAGTTTTTTATATAACAAAAAGTTTAGGTGAGTTGTATTATAGAGTAGATATTAAATTGTAAAATAGATATACCTAATATGTGAAATTAAATAATAGATAATAATTATATCTATGTTAACATTAACCTTAATATTTGATGAAATTTCTTTAATTAGTTATGGTGTTTGCTCCTATTTCTATTTAATTATTTATGGCCGTAAAGTTTAAAGATTTTCAACAACATAAGATTTATTAAAAAATATTAAATTATGTCAAATTTTTAAAATTAAAAACTTTCAATGTACTCTTATTATAATATTTATTTTAAGAGAATATTTATTATAATGTTATACCTATAATTTTTTTAATTGTTGATTTACCAAAAACATTTTTCATCTTAACTTATGATCAAATTTGTTGTCATTTCTTTATTTATCGTGTCTTTTACTTTTATTATTAACATATAAAATTTTATATCATAAATAAATGTATGATTTCCTAGCATAATTGAAAAACAAAAAAGTACAGTACCAAAATTTGGATGAGAATGACGAAAAAATAATTATAATCAATGAAATCGTAAACTTTACTATATTTATAAAGAAAAAAATCAATTATACTACTTATAAATATTAATATTACATTAGAAATGTTGAATGGAATAGCATTTTTTATTTTCTGAGATTAAATAACTCAAAGAAATAGTATTACAAAAGGTAACACTAATATAAAAATACTTATATAAATAGTTTTCATGATATGTGATTCCGAAAGGCATTTTATTTCGAGAATAAACTAATCTCCAATAAATACATTCTATGTAATGATGATAACCAAAAGAAAATAAAAATTATTGAATTATGTGGAATTACATATGTCATTATCAACTACAATGTAATCATAAGGATTGAAATCATTTGTTAATAAGCATGATAATAAGTATGCATACTAAAACAATACAATACAACAATGTGTTTAATTAACTTCCTTGATAGAGTTACCTTATGATATATTGAAGTTTTAATGATAACATTACTAAAAATTGATAATTTTTATTATTAAACACGATGAGAAATATATTACATGAAAAATAATTTCTAAATAAATGAGTCATTCAATATGATTTTTCTATATAGTTTTATTTCATTATTGCATGATTTTCTATAATTATTAAATTTTATTTATTGACATAAGTTTCATATTTTATAGTCGCTAAGGAAGACATAAGACCCAAAGAAAAAAACAGCTTAATCCTTCAAAATGAAAATAACTCCTCAAGCCATTCAACAAAAGGGTTTTCAAAAATATTTAAACATATTTAAACTATGTTAATTTTACATATTTTCCACAAATAAATGTATAAAATATAACCAAATCTGGGCAACGCACGGGGTTAATTTCTGGTGGTGCAAACAGATAAAATTTATTATTTTTAAAAATAATTTATCACGTGCATCGCACGGGTGCGCACACTAGTTGTTTCCATAACAAAATAGTCGGTGAATGCATCAAATAGAAAGAAAAATAAAGGATTTGATAAATGACCCCTTCAAACACACATTGAGTGTGAATAACACTTTATGTGAATAACACTGAGTGTGATCGCCAAACACAAATTGCCTTGTTCTTGACGTATTTTGAAATAATTACCCTGTTTTCTTTTGTTTTTTTTTTTTGACTGAAATAATTACTCGGTCATTCTCTATATATATGAGGAGAGAACTTCATTTTTATTGTTATAGTGAGTTCAACTGTGTTCCCGAGATTGATTTTTACTGTCATAGTGAATTCAACTCTGTTCCCTCTATACTTTTGAGTTTTCACAATGGCTGATGGAATACCTTAAAAAAATGGCTGATGGAATGACTTATATTAGTGTGACAATAAGGAATTACATTGATTAGAAGAATGCTAGAGACACAGTCAGAAAGGAACCTCCAAGGACAGTTATCCTCTGCATCTATTACCCTGATGACGTGCCACTAAGAATGAGAAAGTCATCAAGGACTTTGCAGAATACGTTGAATTCCACATGGTTTACCTCGACAGGAATCCCGAAGAAAAGGATGACGAAGAAGAGACATTATCGATGAATGTATAGATCGATATTATTTTTCTATATTTTTGCTTTAATGATAGCAAAAATATTAAATCGTTGATTTTTTTTTATTTTGTCGTCAATATTCTTACGTTTCAAATATAATTTATCTATTGTACTCCCTCTATTCCACAACTTAGGTGGTTTAATGTTTTTACACACAGATAAAAGAATCATTTAATTGAAGTATATTTTTACTAAAATAGCCTTATTAATGGTTGCAGTTTTCAAGAAAATCAATTAAGTATTTGTTTGGTTGTGTCAATTTTCAACGTAAAGACAATAAATATATGAAGGGTATACTTGAAAAAATGTGAATTATATCTTGGGTTTATAAAACACACATTGTTTTGAAACAAAAAAGAATTGCTAAAACTGCTAAAATTATGGAATGGAGGGAGTAATAGATAAAAAATATTATTTTTAAACATAATTTATCACGTGCATCGCACGAGTACGCATTCTAGTAGTTTTCATAACAAAATTTTCGGTGAATGCATCAAAGAGAAAGAAAAATAAAGGATTTGAGAAATGACCCCTTAACACACACATTGAGTGAGAATAATACTTTATGTGAATAACACTGAGTGTGATCGCCAAACACAAACCACCCTGTTCTTGATGTATTTTGAAATAATTACCCTTTTTTTACTGAAATAATTACTCTATCACTCTCTCTATATATATGAGGAGAGGCCTTTATTTTTATTGTCATAGCGAGTTCAACTCTGTTCTCAAGGTTGATTTTTACTGTCATAGTGAGTTCAACTTCGTTCTCTCTATACTTTTGAGTTATAACAATGGCTGATGGAATGCCTACCAAAAAAAACAACAATGGCTGATGGAATGACTTATATTAGTGTGACAATAAGGAATTATATTGATTGGAAGAATGCTAGAGACACAATCAGAAAGGAACCTCCAGGGACAGTTATCCTTTGCATCTATATTCCATGATGTCGTGCCACCTAAGAAAGAGAATGTCATCATAGACTTTGCAAAATACGTTGAATTCCAGGTGGTTTACCTCGACAGGGATCCCGAAGAAGAGGATGATGAAGAAGAGACATTATCGATGAATATATAGATTGACATTATTTTTCTATATTTTTATTGAGTGTGAATAATACTTTATGTGAATAACACTGAGTGTGATCGCCAAACACAAACCACCCTGTTCTTGATGTATTTTGAAATAATTACCCTTTTATTTACTGAAATAATTACTCGATCACTCTATATATATATATGAGGAGAGGCCTTTATTGTCATAGTGAGTTCAACTCTGTTCCCGAGGTTGATTTTTACTGTCATAGTGAGTTCAACTCCGTTCTCTCTATACTTTTGAGTTATCACAATGGCTGATGGAATACCTACCAAAAAAACCAACAATGGCTGATGGAATGACTTATATTAGTGTGACAATAAGGAATTATATTGATGGGAAGAATGCTAGAGACACAATCAGAAAGGAACCTCCAGGGACAACTATCCTCTGCATCTATATTCCATGATGTCGTGCCACCTAAGAATGAGAATGTCATCATAGACTTTGCAAAATACGTTGAATTCCAAGTGGTTTACCTCGACAGGGGTCCCGAAGAAGAGGATGATGAAGAAGAGACATTATCGATGAATATATAGATCGACATTATTTTTCTATATTTTTCCTTCAATGATAACAAAATATTAAATCGTTAATTTTTTTTATTTAGTCATCAATATTCTTACATTTTAAATATAATTTATCTATTGTACTCCCTCTATTCCACAACTTAGGTGGTTTAAGGTTTTTATACACAGACCAAAGAATCATTTAATTGAAATATATTTTTACTAAAATAGCCTTATTAATTGTTACAGTTTCCAAAATAACCAATTAAGTATTTGTGGGGTTGTGTCAATTTTCAACATAAAGACAATAAATATATGAAGGATACATTTGGAAAAAATGTGAATTATATCTTGGGTTTATAAAACATACATTGTTTTGAAACAAAAAAGAATTGCTAAAACTACTAAAATTATGGAATGTAGGGAGTAATAGATAAAAATTACGATTTTTAAACATAATTTATCCCGTGCATCGCATTGGTACTCACACTGTTATTTTCATAACAAAATAGTCGGTGAATGCATCAAATAGAAAGAAAAATAAAGGATTTAAGAAATGACCCCTTGACACACACATTGAGTCTCAATAATACTTTATGTGAATAACTCTGAGTGTGATTGCCAAACACAAACAACCCTGTTCTTGAGGTATTTTGAAATAATTACCCTGTTTTCTCTTTTATTTTTGACCGAAATAATTACTCTATCACTCTCTCTATATATATATATGAGGAAAGGCCTTCATTTGTATTGTCATACCGAGTTAAACTCTGTTCTCTCTATACTTTTGAGTTTTTACAATGGCTGATGGAATAGTGTGACAACCAGGAATTACATTGATTGAAAGAATGCTAGAGACACAGTCAGAAAGGAACGTCCAGGGATAGCTATCCTCTGCATCTACTTCCCTGATGACGTGCCACCTGAGAATGAGAATGTCATCGCAAAATACATTGAATTCCAGGTGATTTACCTCGATAGGGATCCCGAAGAAGAGGATGACGAAGAAGAGACATTATCGATGAATGTACAACTCGGCATTATTTTTCTATATTTTTGCTTCAATGATAACAAAAATATTAAATCGTTAATTTTTTTATTTTGCCATCAATATTCTTATGTTTTAAATATAATTTTTCCATTGTACTCATTCTATTCGATAAGTTAGGTTATTTAAGGTTTTTATACATAGACCAATAAATCATTTAATTGAAGTATATTTTTACTAAAATAGCTTTATTAATTGCTGTAGATTCCAAAATAATAAATTAAGCATCTGTGGGGTTGTGTCGATTTTCAATATAGTATACTTGAAAAAAATGTGAATTATATCTTGGAAAGAATATCAAAAGCATATAGAAAAAAATATTTCTATAGAATATTAATCTATAAAAAGAATATTAATATTTCATATATAATTATATTATATAAAATATAATAACATATAGAATATAATAATATGTATTTATTTAATATAATAATTTAATTATATAATAATAAGCAAAAAAATGTAAAATATTATTAAAATATTTAAATTTATAAAACACTAATTGTCACTACTAGAAAAAGTTGAAATAGCGACAGAAATTTAGAGACAGAAAAAGACAAAATCTGTCTCTAATTTCGTCACTAAGTGTTAGCGACGCCAAATTTAGAGATTAATTTCCTTTTTTCCGTCGCTAATTTCCGTCGTTATTTCAACTTTTTCTAGTAGTGTTTTTTGAAACAAAAAAGAATTGCTAAAACTACCAAAATTATGGAATGGATGGAGTAATAGATAAAATTATTATTTCTAAACATAATTTATCCCGTGCATCGCACGGGTACGCACACTAGTTTGAGAAAATCCAAAATAGATATATATTATCTTGTAATTTTATCTTAATAAATTAATCAGCTTTATTCTATTTAAAAATTCACCTTAATTACATATATTCAAATAATTTACATTAAAAATTTTAAAAATTTGCATTATTTGGGAAGATTCTAATAAATCCATTTAAAAATACATTACTCATTATCAAAAGATCAAATCAACTTATGTATTTAAAATATAATCTATTATTATTATTATTATTATTATTATTATTATTATTATTATTTATAATAAGTGTTATTATTATTATTATTATTTTGAATTATCTTCAGACCAATGGATCTATCCCTCGCATATCTTATTGGTTGTTTCATATTGTATTTTTTTACAAAAGAAAAGTTACGATATATAATTGATAATCAAAACTACAATACAACTCGTATTGTCATCATAATTTGAAGGCTAGTCATATGTGTATCAACCCCTACTAATGTATGAGCCACTACACAAGTTTCTCTCTTAGTAAGCTCTACTAATGAGTTTGGAAAATGAAAATATAAAAGACTCATACAGTTTAAAATAATATTCCCAGTTCTCCTGATTATTTTTTTATGTTATCCATGACACATTTTTGAATCTAACTCGAAAATCACCTTGCTTGAAATAAGCTCAATCGCCTATTGAATAGCATATAGGAGGACTAAGGTTTCACATTCATGAACCTGGAGTCTAGGAAAATGACTATAAAATTTAGCTTTGAAGAAATGTCATCTCTCATAACATAAGTCGAGGTCAAAACTGATCGCCAATTCACCGAGACTTCGAGCCACCTGAAAAAAAAAGCCTCAATGCACTGTCAATAGTTTTCTTTTGCTTTATTTGCATGAAATAAAATATAAAAAAACATTAAATATGAAAAAACGCATACGGCTAGTAGCACCTACAAGATAATCGAGGGCAAGGGAACTGCTTGCATTAAACAAATGATTTAGTTGTGAGGTACGCTCCATCGAGGCATCACATATTCAATAACATTTGAAATATTGCTAGCTTTATCTAAATTCACTGCAAAATGGGAATTAAAACCGTCGAAGCCTTTTCCTTTATCGTCGCGCCCACATCTCTTGATATCTTGCTAATAATTGGATGACCAGTTTGAAACACAACATTTATTGGATAATGATTACATTGACTGATAACTGGAGGACTATGTTGCTGAAACGGGTGCAAACTCGTATCTCCGTAAGAACCTCCTTCACTTGAGAAAAATGCAACACCACGTTCACGTTTTGGCTCAACTTAGGTATCGCAACTCAAATCAAATTCCGCGTATTTAATAGCATGTGCCGTGATAGAAGATACGCCATTATATGGTCGTGTATCACTTAGCATATTAATTGTGTGTTTATGAATGGAAGGAATAGTATTCTTTGTGAAAAGAGATAAGCCATAGCCTCCTCGGTCAAGCCTTCAGACTTCAGCGAATGTGACGACAACATGATCTATCAAGACATGTTCCTTGTGATTCATCAACATGTATCTTTTCCGTGATAAATGTTAGAATTATTTCTGATAATCCTTGTGGGCTACAATCAATTATGTCTTTTGGTTTTTATAAAACGGGCTAATGTTGTGATCCAATTGATGATGCTCAAGGCCGCAAATATGTGATTGATTGTATTGGGCCTTTTGGACACCTGATTTAGATTTATGTGGAAGACAGTGTAGGCCCAATCACTAGGCGCATCATGGGAGGTCAGAGGGTTGTGAAATAAATAGGCTAGGTCCCCTTTGCCGTCATATACACAGATTGTGCTCGTCTACGGTTTGCCCCATTGAAAACCTAGAATTGGAGTGTGTGACCAGGCAAAGGAAGACTTGGCCGCTCGTGCTGCGGTGCTCTCCGAGACAACGACAACCTCAATCATGTCTTCAACAAGTAAGTAAAGAAAATACTCGGTGTTCTAAATTCATATAATTAGATCCTGTTAAAATAACATGTGGTATCAGAGCTTAATATTGTATGATTTAGAACCCTTGTGTTTTTTACTGTACGATTTCGTTTTCGGTCTGTTCAGTGTTCATGTTTTCCGTTTACATCATATTCGAATTTTTCAATCCATGAACAACAAAGTTTTAGAATCCCAAACCATGGGGTTATTACAAATCATGCTCATACGAATTGAAAGATGCTAGTTTCGTGTTTTTTCGTCAACTGTAAGAGTGAGAAATCGGTAAAATTCGAGTACTGTTCAAGGGTTCCATTGTTTCACGTTTTGGTTTTCTGGATCTCATCCTTGTCGGTTAAAACTTGTTGTTGTGGTATTAGAATGATTGTAAACTACATTGTGAATCGAACCCATGAAAAATCACACGAAAACGGAGCCGAATCAACGAAAATGGCTGCTGAAATCGCAACCCGTATCGCGACCCGTAACAGCGTTTTTCTCGACGAATAACTCACGATTTAAGTACTTATAATTCAAGATTTTAAGTTCAAATGATTGGAAATTTGATTCTGAACAAAACCTAACAAAAATCGCGTGAAACGGATGAGAAACGAGAGAGAAAACCAGTCCGACCCGAATGGAGCGCGCGTCCCGGTTCGTGACCCGCCAGAGGTTGAAGACGAGTACTGTTCACGCGCGCGAAAATCCCACTCGCGGGTGTAAGCGCGTGGTAAGCGGCGTGTATAGCCCTCGAGGACCCGTTTTCGACGCGGTTTTTTGTGTTGCGCTCTAAATTTAATGCTTGTATTTGTTATATTTTTTCAAGAATTTTTCCGCTGCGTTAGATATTTTTTTTTATAAAATATAATGCATTAAATTAATTTTAATTATTTTTCTGACTGAAATTAAACTGAAATGTTTGTTAGAAAAATAATATGATACATTCTGGATTTAATGGTGATAATCACTCTCCCTATAAATTTGTGTATAATTGCGTGCTATTACTTTTATATACATGCTCTCGTTAGTCTAGTCTATCACGCTGTATATTGCAAAACAGTTTGGAATGCTACTGACTTTGTTACATGACCAGTAAGGGTGCTCATTTAAATGATGTACTTGCCTGTTGACTGTGTCGTATGTATAGACAAGAGAAAATTGATTCCTATGCAAGAGTTTCATGCGTTGTTATGAGCCGTTACCACCAAAGTGGGACCGTTTGTATTAATTCATGCGAATTTCTTTGTAGTTTGAGGAATGCTTTTGGTCATTGCATGTGATTGCCTGCCCAAAGGGGGTTGTTATGTGTTGTGATTGAAAGTTGATTGAAGATGGAGTTATTGGAGAATGCATTGGGCTAGGGGACTTGTCTACCCAAAGGAGACAACTTTCTGAACTCAATGTATGCTCATAGATTAACCCATCTGAGGTTTTGACTGAGGTTGTGACCTTGGTATGTGCATTCTGCCCAAAGGGGAATGTGCTATTATACTGGCCTCACGATGATAGCTTATTTCGTTATTATTGAGCTATATCTTGTCTTGTGATATGATCTGATGCATTCATGTTTTGTTTTAACAGTGACTTTCTCTATGAATAATTCTTCTGCTTCCATTGAGATCTTGACCGGATCGAACTTTAAGAAATGGAAGCAAGACTTGGAGTTTTCTCTAGGAATTGCTGATCTAGATTCAGCCTTGCGCGAGAATAAGCCTGTGATCACTGCGGAGAGCACACCTGAACAGAAAGAACTCTTGGCCAAGTGGGAGAGGTCTGATAGATTGGGTCTGATCGCTATCAAGAGAATCGTCTCAACACCTTCTCGAGTCTGCCTCGACAAAGGGACAGCAAAGGAGTTCCTCACTGCTCTAGAACAGAGGTACAAGGTATCTGACAATGCTGAGTCTGGATGTCTAATGAAAGAGTTAATGGACATGAAGTATGACAATATTGGGGAGTAAGGAATTTATTACGAAGATGGTTCACATCCAAACCAAGTGAAATCCCACAAAATTGAAATTTGAATGAAAATTTATTGTCGGTCATGCCTTGAATTGCTTGCCTGCTAATTTCACACAAATTAAAACTGCCCACAATACCATTGGTGAGAATTGGAGTGTGAATGATCTTATTACCAAGTGTGTTGCTGAGGAAGAGAAACTCAAGAATGAAAAGAGTGATGTAGCTTTACTGTCTGTCCATACCAAACCCCATTCAGGGAAGGGCAATTGGAAACACAGGAATACTCCTAATGCTTCTCACAATAATCAGGAAATAAGGAAACCAGGTAAGGGTCAACGTCATCCTGTAGGATGTCCTAGGCAAGATGCTTTTAAGAGAACTATTTGGTGCTTCTGGTGTAAGGAAAAGGGGCATAAGAAACCTGATTGTGCAAAGTTCAAAGCTTGGCTAGAGAACAAGCAGAAATCTGGAGGTAATAACTTAGTTTTTGTTTGTTTTGAGTCTAATCTAGTTGATGTCCCAATTGATTCTTGGTGGCTTGATAGTGGTTCCACAACCCATATTGCTGTGTCCTTACAGGGGTTCAGAAATCTGAGGGATCCCAGTCTGAGGGAAAGCAAGCTAAGGGTAGGAAATGATCTTGAAGTAGCTGTGGAGTCAGTGGGAGACGCCAAAGATAATTTTAGGATCTGGTTTTGAACTTATTTTGAAGAATACTTTTTATGTACCTTCTTTTAGGAGGAATTTAATTTCGATTTCTTTATTGGATAAGCTTGGTTTCAGTTTTACTTTTGGTAATGGTGAAATGAGTCTGATGTTGAACTCCCGAATTGTTGGTTATGGATTCTTGGTTGATGGTTTATATAAATTGTCTTTAGCTTCCGATAATGTTGCTTCATCTTTAGTTGTTGAGAGTTCTGTTGCTAAGAGATCCAAAGTTGAAGAAAAATCTTTTTTGCTATGGCACAAGCGCTTAGGTCACATTTCTAGGGAAAGGGTTGAGAGATTGACAAGGGCAAATATTCTACCTTCCTTGAATTTTGATGATCTGGGTACTTGTGTGGACTGCATCAGGGGAAAATTCACGAAGACCAAAAGGAAAGGTGCAACTAGAAGTTCTGATCTTTTAGAGATTATTCACACGGATATCAGTGGGCCTCTTACTTCTACAATCTGCGGTAATAGGTTTTTCATTACTTTCATTGATGACTTTTCACGATTTGGGTATCTTTATTTGATTAAAGAAAAATCAAGCACTTGAAAAATTTAAAGTGTTTAAAGCGAAGTTGAGAAGCGATTGGCAAAAGTGATCAAGGTTGTGAGGTCCGACCAGTGGTGGAGAGTATTATGGTAAATATGGTGCCACAGACAACATATGGGACCATTTGCTTTATACTTGCAGGATTGCGGAATAGTTCCGCAATACACCATGCCTGGGACGCCTGAACAAAATGGTGTAGCCGAGAGACGTAATAGGACTCTTAAGGATATGATCAGAAGCATGATGAGTAGATGGAACTTGCGAGAATATACGTGGGGTGAAGCCTTGAAAACAGCTCTATACATTCTTAATAGAGTTCCTAGTAAATCTGTTCCCAAAACTCCTTTTGAACTGCGGGCGGGAAGAAAACCCGGCTGAACCATCTTGAGTGCAGGGTTGCCCAGCTGAAGTAAAAATTTATAATCCCTTGCAGAAGAAAACAGATCCCAAGACCAGTCGTTGTTTTTTCATTGGATATCCAGAACGTGCTAAAGGATACAGGTTCTTTTGTCCCGGAAGAGGGGAAAGGATAGTAGAGTCCATAAATGCCAAATTCTTGGAACTTGACGTAGCAGACCCCATTGCTCCATCCGATGAGACCGATTTGCTTTCACCTGAGACTGTTACTTTGCCTTTACCTGTTCCCATTGACAGTGTTCGGTCAGTTGCTCCAGTTGGGATGGTTGTTCCGACTGAGGATGTAGTCGTTCCTCAGACCGATGATGTTGTTGACCCTCCGGCTGTGGTTGAGGTTGCACAACCTACAGAGCCTGAGGCACAGATTCCTTTGAGAAGATCATCTAGAGAAAAGAAATCTGCTATCAGTGATGATTTCATCGTCTATCTCAGTGAGGATGCATATGACATTGGAGACATTGTTGATCCAAAGAGCTATCAGGAAGCTATCACCTGCTCTCAGTCTGATAAGTGGAGGCAAGCGATGGATGAAGAGATGCAATCTATGTCAGTTAATGGTGTATGGGAGCTTGTTGAGTTGCCTGTCAATTGTAAGGCAATTGGTTGTAAATGGGTCTTTAAGACAAAGAAGGATGCAAAGGGCAACATTGAGAGGTTCAAGGCTAGACTAGTGGCAAAAGGTTATACACAAAAGGAGGGTATTGACTTCAATGAGACTTTTTCGCCAGTATCAACAAAGGATTCCTTTAGGATCATTATGGCTCTAGTGGCTCACTTTGATTTGGAGCTGCATCAAATGGATGTGAAGACAGCTTTTCTAAATGGTGATTTGAGTGAGGAAGTATACATGCATCAACCTGAAGGTTTCCATGTTGGTGACAGTAAGAACTTGTTTTGTAGGCTGAAGAGATCGATTTATGGCCTGAAACAAGCTTCTAGACAGTGGTATTTGAAATTTGATGAAGTGGTGACCTCTATGGGGTTCGAGGAAAATAAAGTTGACCAATGTATATACCTCAAGGTCAGTGGGAGCAAATTTATCTTCCTTGTGTTGTACGTCGATGACATATTATTAGCTTCTAATGACCTTGGTGTGCTGCATGAGACGAAAAGGATGCTGACTAGATTTTTTGACATGAAAGATCTTGGTGAGGCTTCTTTTGTGTTGGGAATCGAGATTCATAGAGACAGATCACGTCACATCAAAGATCAATGAAAGATCTTGGTGAGGCTTCTTTTCAGAAGGCTTACATTGATAGAGTCTTGGAGAGATTTAATATGCAGAATTGTAAATCCGGTGATGTTCCAGTTGTTAAAGGTGACAAATTCAACAAAGATCAATGTCCTAAGAATGAGGTTGAGCGAGCAGAGATGAATGATAAACCATTTGCGAGTGCCTTGGGTAGTCTCATGTATGCCCAAGTATGCACTAGGCCTGACATCGCTTTCGTGGTTGGCGTTCTAGGTAGATACCAGTCGAACCCTGGGAATGATCACTGGATGGCCGCCAAGAAGGTGATGAGGTACTTGAAAGGACTAAAGAGTATATGCTTGCATTCAGAAGGGTGGACAACTTGGAGATCGTGGGGTACCGCAGTTGAGATCTTGGCGGGTGCCACGATGACAGAAGTCGACTGGATACATTTTTATGTTGGTGGAGGTGCGATATCTTGGAAGAGTAAGAAACAAACTCTTGTTGCCTCTTCTACTATGCAGCGAGTTCATTGCCTGTTTCTTTCTTGCCACTCATCTTTGTTTGGTTGAGGAATCTGGTGACAGGACTTCGCATTATGGACTCCATTGCCAGGCCCGCTGCGAATTTTCTCGTGATAATAGTGCGGCAGTTGTTTTATACGAAAAATAATAAGACTTCTAGTGGATCCAAACATTTGGAGTTGAAGTACCTAACCGTTAGAGACCTTGTGAAAGAGGAGGCTATAATGGTGGAACAAATTGGCTGATTCCATGTTAGCTGATCCCTTAACCAAAGGACTCAGGGCCGTTGTTTTCAATAGACATGTTGAGAACATGGGCATTGTGGGTTCTTTTGATGTGTTTGGTTAGTGGGAGCTCAAGGTTTTATGTTGGTTTATGTTATTGAACATTTTATTTCAAATTATTTACTTTTAGCATATTGATGTAAACTTTGCATTTGATTTTATGATTAATGATGAGATGAATTTTATTATGATTAATTTTATATGTGTATATCAAATGCGAAAGTATTGGAGCTCGGTATCTTTAGGACCACTATGCCGGTGGTCGATGCCATATTGGAGCCGAGGCACAAGTGCTAAAATATTAGAGCTCGGGTCAATGGGATCACTCACGGTGATCGACGCCATATTGGAGCTGAGGCATAATGGCTTCACATAAGCCATACAATTTCTCTGGCTTTAATGCATTTGAGAGAAATTGAGGACTGACAAAGAAAATGACAGCATGGCTATTAGATCACATTAGCATGTCATTTTCTTGCTACACTCCACATAAATGACTAGTCGACGGAGTTGGTGGTATTTGTAACCATGGAAGGTGTTATGTCGACATAAGATATGACTACCGCTGTGATTCGGTATCACTTAGCTTTTGTTGGATGGAGTCTTAATTAGGTGTTGCATCTTGGGATCATGTGTTTAGTGGCCACGTTAGGAAATAGTTTATTAGCCCGAGAGTCGTTTTCAAAATGTTTTCTACAAATTAAAATTACATAATTGATTTTGCCCAAGTGGGAGAATGTTAGAATTATTTCTGATAATCCTTGTGGGCTACAATCAATTATGTCTTTTGGTTTTTATAAAACGGGCTAATGTTGTGATCCAATTGATGATGCTCAAGGCCGCAAATATGTGATTGATTGTATTGGGCCTTTTGGACACCTGATTTAGATTTATGTGGAAGACAGTGTAGGCCCAATCACTAGGCCCATGATGGGTGGTCCTAGGGTTGTGAAATAAATAGGCTAGGTCCCCTTTGCCGTCATATACACAGATTGTGCTCGTCTACGGTTTGCCCCATTGAAAACCTAGAATTGGAGTGTGTGACCAGGCAAAGGAAGACTTGGCCGCTCGTGCTGCGGTGCTCTCCGAGACAACGACAACCTCAATCATGTCTTCAACAAGTAAGTAAAGAAAATACTCGGTGTTCTAAATTCATATAATTAGATCCTGTTAAAATAACATGAAGTGTTATGAAATAAACAGGCACCTCTAGGGAGGGAGAAGAGCGACTTGATTGCCCAAAATCTTATTTGGGCTAAACTCGAAGGTGGGAATTGACAAATGTTGAAGGTCTTCTAGATGATTGAATTTTTCAAGAAATTTGCAGTCCATGACAAGATGTATTAGTGATAAAGCTCTTGGGAAAAACCACTAGCTACAATATAATGAAAGAGAAGTTAAAGAATTTGTGGAATTTGAGTGGTGGTTTTGATATTATATATGGATATGGACAATGGTTTTTACATGGTTAAGATTGATGTGGTGCAAGATATAGAAAATGTCACCACAAATGACCCTTGGATGATATTTGATCATTACCTTGCTGTTACGCAATGGAACTCAGACTTTGTGTCGTCGAATGCCGAGAGTGATCGCACTGTGGTTTGGGTCAAATTTCCTTGTCCAAATCTGGTCCACTATGATGAAAGTTTCTTGTTAGCTATGGCATCAACAATTAGAAGGCCAATAAAGGTAGACAGAAATACATTGAACGTGGAACAAGGAAGGTTTGCGTGCATATATGTCAAAATAGATCTTACTCAAATCGTGGTTGGGAAAATATCACTGGCAGAAAGTGGAGTATAAAGGACTCCATATCATCTGTACTGTACAACATGTGGATGTTACAGACACTTATCTAGAAATTACACCAAAGCCTCAACGAGTTAGCCACAAATAGATGGCCAGCCGGTGAAACCGGTGCGGTCAGACTTGTTGGTCGGTGGAGCAATGGAGAATCAATTTAGTGAAAATCCAGGCAAAATCCAAGGGGATTGATACGGGATCTGTAAGTGCAAATAAATAATGTGGAAAATTTTTTGCATGGTAACTGCCTAGTGGTTACGTTCAAGAAACAGCCTTCCCTTCTGTTGGGGAACTAGATAATGAATTGGAAGAATCCACATACACACTTGTAACTAAATCAGAGTGATTAACAGAATAAAACTGAACTCAACGTTTCATTATTGATCATGACACTGTTATATACAGGTCGAATTAAAACAAAGCTTAAGGCCCACAACGCTAAGGCCCAATTACACTTCTACTGCTACTAATACATCATACACCCACCAATACACTTCAGACACCCCCTTACACATATATGAGATTGAGTTACCATCTAACACTCTTCCTAATTCAATCTCCTACTGATACAACATTCAGTAAGCTTCTCAATTCTTTAAACCTCATAGCCTTGAGTGGCTTAGTGAAGATGTCCGCAACCTGAACTTCATTGTTGCAGTAGATCACATCAAGCTTCCCTTTAGACACTTGATCTCTCAAAAAATAGTATTTGGTTTCGATGTGCTTACTCTTCCAATGCGATACTGGATTTCTTTCCAAGTTAATTGCAGACTTGTTGTCCATCTTCAGCTGCGAAGGACTCTCATAGTCAATCTTCAACTCATTAAGCAATGAGCTCAACCAAAGAGCCTGGCAGGCTGCATTTGCTGCTGCAATATACTCAGCCTCACACAATGACAATGCTACTACATTCTGCTTCTTAAAGCACCAGGATATAGGAGCATTTAAGAACTTAAACCAGTAACCATAGGTACTCTTCCTCTCCACCTTGTCACCACACCAGTCAGAATCTGAATAAGCATCGAACTCTGCACAAATTCTGCCCCTGTCCTCTTGGAAACAGCAGCCCAAAATCTTGAGTACCTTTTAGATACCTCAAAATTCTCTTAGCTGCCACCATGTGAGACACCTTAGGATTCTCATGAACCTGCTCACAAGTCCAACACCAAAGGAAATATCTGGTCTACTATTGCAAATGTACCTTATGCTTAAACAAAGTTGCATCCACTGCCTTCTCCTCTTCACAATTTGTCAATTTCAAATTTCCTTCCACTGGTGTTGCTGCAATATTACACTTCTCCATCTGAAATCTCTTGAGCACTTCACCAATGTGCTTCCTCTGATGCAACACTATGCCATCACTTCTGTAATTAAACTCAAAGCCAAGGAAGTAGCTCAACACACCAAGATCGGACATCTCAAACTCAGTCATTAATTTCTTCTTGAAATCATCAATTTCTGCCTCGTTGCTTCCTGTCACTAATATGTCATCAACATACAAACAAATGAGGACAATGTTAGCTCCTTCCCACTTGACATATACTCCAAATTCAATTGCACATTTGAAGAATCCCTACTGACCAAGATAAGAGTCTATCCTCTTGTTCCAAGCCCGAGGGGCTTGTTTCAAGCCATACAAGGCCTTTCTCAACTTGTATACTTTCTGCTCATGTCCTTTCACCTCAAAACCTTGTGGCTGCAACACATACACTTCTTCCTCCAAAGGACCATTTAGAAATGCTGACTTGACATCCAATTGCAAAAGAGGCCAATTTTTAGAACTTGCAATTGCAATTACCAGCCTTATAGTCTCTAATCTGGCTACTGGTGCATATACTTCGATAAAGTGAATTCCCTCTCTTTGAAGGAACCCTCTTGCAACTAGCCTAGCCTTATGCTTAGCTATTGATCCATCAGGCTTTAATTTCAACTTAAAAATCCATTTCAGGTCTATAGGCTTCTTACCGTTGGTAAATGGACTAGATCCCAAATGTGATTTCTCTTAATAGCACTGATTTCTTCTTGCATTGCCTCTTTCCACACTTTCTGTTGAACTGCCTGCTACCATTCTACTGGTTCTGTATCTGCCAGAAAAGCAAAATGAACTAGCTCTCCTTCACTTGTCATTGCATCATCAGATAGCAACTCATAGCCACTAATCTTCCTGATTTCCTTTGCTGCTGCTCATGTGCATTGATGTCTTTCTCTGCACTTGGGCTTTCACTGTCACTCAACTGAACCAGTACACCACTTCTTGACACTTCATTTCTGTCCCAAACTGCAGATTCATCTACAATCACATCCCTACTAATGATTACCTTCTTATGCACTGAATCATACAACTTGTAAGCTCTAGTAGGATCATATCCAATAAGCATCAAGGCCTCACTCTTATTGTCTAGCTTTCTCCTCTTCTCATCAGGAACATGTCTATAGCAAAGAGAGCCAAAGATTCTCATGTGCTTTGACACTTGGTTTGTTCCCAGTGAATGCCTCTTCAGGTGTCACATTCTTTAGCCTTTTAGTAGGACATCTACTTAGGACATAAGCAGCTGTACTTACTGCCTCACCCCAGTAGCCTTTAGATAAACCTTTACCTTTCAGCATTGACCTTGCCATGTTGAGCAGTGTTCTGTTTCTTTTTTCTGCCAAACCACTGTGTTGAGGTGTGTAGGGAGCTGTCACTTCATGCTCTATTCCCCTTTATTCACAAAATTCCTCAAACTCATTGGAATTGTACTCACCTCCTCCATCTGTTCTGAGCACCTTCAGCTTATTTCCACTTTGTCTTTCTACCATAGCACATAATTTTACAAGCTTGGAATACACCTCACTCTTCTCCTTGATAAAGTATATCCACAAATTTCTGGTATACTCATCAACACATATCATGAAATATCGATTTCCACCTAATGAAGCAACCTCCATAGGTCCACACACATCAGAGTGCACCACATCCAAAGCTTGCTTAGCTCTAGATGGTGCATATGACTTGAAATTGTTCCTTGATTGCTTACTGACCAAGCAGTCTTCACACAATTGTTCTGGTGGTTTGATATTTGGCAATCCATACACCATCTCCTTTGTGCACAATTGATTAAGGCTCTTGAAATTCAAGTGCCCAAACCTATAGTGCCAAAGCCACCTCTCATCTTCAATATTAATGCCAGCAAAGCACTGGATCTCTGCTGCATTCAAGTTCACCTTGAATGTTCTATTCTTGGACAATTGAGCCTGCAACACCAGTCTTTCTTTAGCATCAAACACTTGCAGCCTGTTTTGACTCATCTTCATGTTAAAGCCCTTTTGCATCAACTGCGCGAGACTTAACAAATTGTTCCTCATTGATGGAACATATAGAACATCATTCACATAGATGGGACTGCCATTCTTTCTCTTGATCAGAACTTTCCCTCTTCCTTCTACTGACATTGTACTACTATCAGAAAATCTCACTTTACTTCTATAACTATCATCAAATTCAGGCAACCAATTTCTATTTCCAGTCATATGATTACTGCAGCCTGTGTCTAGATATCGGCAATCACTCATATTTACTTCAAGATTTGTGGTAACCATAAGCATTACCTGATCCGAATCAGAGGAATCATCTTCAGCCACGAATGCTTCATCATCAGCTTTGGATCTTGGTACCTTGCTTCCTTTGCACTCATTTGCAAAGTGGCCAAATTTCTGGCAATTATGACACTTTATCTTCTTTTTATCAAACCTTTTCTTGCCTCCTTTGCTACTGCCCGATCCACCTCCTTTTGATGTAACTTCACCATGATCTTGATCCTTGGAATTGTCCCCAAGGCCTCCTTTATGATTGCCCTCCTTTCCTTTTCCCTTCTTATTCTTCCATTTCTCAGATCCTCCTTTCTTTGCATTCTGAGAAAATAGTGCTTGGTCACTGATTTTCCCTGCCTTTCTTTCATTCAGCCTTTGCTCATGGGCTTTTAAAGAACTCCTAAGCTCTTCAATCTTCATGGTGGACAAATCTTTGGATTCCTCAATGGCAACACAGATATGATCAAATCTTGATGATAGAGTTCTCATGACTTTCTCTACCACAATTTGATCTGTGATTGTCTAACCACATGATTTCATCTGATTGATGAGACCCTGAAGCCTCGTGAAGTACGCAGCAATCTTCTCTTGATCTTCCATCTGCAGCAGCTCCATTTGCCTCCTTAGAGTCTGAAGCCGAACGTTCTTCAGCTTGCCATCACCAGCATGACTTGTTTCCAGGATATCCCACGCCTGTTTTGATGTTTCTACATATGAGATCTTCTCCCAATTCGCAGTATCCACGCACTAGTGAATCAAGAAAAGGGCTTTATAATCCTTTTTCTTGGATTCTTAATAGGTTGATCTTTGCGCTTCTGTTGAATTCCCTTCCAACTCAGTGAATCTGTTTTTCACGATTTCCCTCACATCTTGGAAACCAAATATCACCTCCATTTGTTTCTTCCACCGGTCCTTGTTCTTGCTGTCCAAGATTGGTAAATTTCCACCGAAATAACCATTTCCATTTGATTTCGCCATTGATGAAAGTTTCATGCACTCACAGTGTTTCACTCGCACTGTTTCACTCAGCACTCACTCTTTCACTTTCGCACTTTAGGATCAGAACCAAGGATTGGCTCTAGATACCAACTGTTGGGGAACAAGATAATGAATTGGAAGAATGCACACACACACTTGTAACTAAATCAGAGTGATTAACAGAATAAAACTGAATTCAACATTTAATTATTGATCATGACAGTGTTATATACAGGTCGAATTACACAAAACTTAAGGCCCACAACACTAAGGCCCAATTACACTTCTACTGCTACTAATACAACATACACCCACCAACACACTTCAAACACCCCCTTACACATATATGAGATTGAATTACCATCTAACACCTTACTGACAAAGATACTCAAAACAAGTTAACAAGTATCACGCACACAAATAGATGTAAGGGAGTTACGAAATCACAGGAAACAGAAAATCAAAAGAGATTTAGGCCAAAAGAGAACGGATTCAATTTAGGTATAGTGAAACCCACTACTAATGCCCCCATCTCAGATGGAAAGATAACAAAAAGCTGAGCTAAGCAAAAGAAAAGGAGACATGACTTAAACCCAATAGTGCACTCAACTGAATCATCATTTAACCCTAAGCAGAACTATGCCCCAGTGGTGGGCTCTCAACTTTTTCTAACGAAGCCTAATCCACCAAAGCCCATTCCTTCGCTCACTACGAAATTGTTGGAAAACCTAGAGATGGCTTCTCCCCAACCAGCTACTCACATTCTCAATTTCCAACAAAATTTCAAGACATCAATGCTCATTCAGCAGGTTGCGTCTCTCCTCTTCAGATTTATCAATGAGTGAGATTCCTCTGAAGGAGTCGATGGAGTGTACTCGGGTGCGATGGGAGAATACTCCGGTGTGGATGGACTATACTCTCTGATCTCATGCTCATCGCTGGGGATCTGAACAACGTCCGGCCCTTGATGAATCTCCCTGGAAGCTACGAGTCTCCTAGTGGAGGGTGGTCTCCTCTGAAGCATGTGCATACAAAGGCCTGGGCCCCAACGGTCAGCGTCGACACGGGGATCAGCATACTGGTTCACCAAATCGTGATCCTCATCACGATAAGGATCGCCAAGATGAGCATCACGTTCCTCATTCCTCACAAAGATAGCTTGATACTCCCTTGTAGTCATCGACTTGCTAATAAGGGGACGTGACCTCCTAGAAGCCATGCGACTATGACGCCCGCCACGACCATGGTTTTCATCTAAAGACATCGTCTGTTATCAACAGACGTCAATTATTAAGCAAAAAGGAGATAATACATTTTACTTTTAATTACTTTTAACTATTAAAGAAAAAGGAGATAATACACACACTGTTACATGTACAAGTGTTTAGACTATATCTCAGTTGTATTATATACCACAAAATATGCTCAAACTCAGCATCCACAATAACCCCATCGACATCTTTCGACATGTACTAGGGAAACCCAGACAAAGAATCATATGACACAAGCTCACCAAATCAACATAGCAAAAACCAGCGAAAGTAAAATTGCTAAACAAAAAAAAATGAAAAAAAAATGAAGCAGTGACGCACCTATGGAAATGGAAGCTGGTTGGCTGAGCAGAAGAGATAGTGAAGACTGGAGATTCTTCTTCTTCTTCTATTTTTTAAGCTTTGGTCAGAGTGAATAGTAGAGCGTACAGTGAAACCTAAAGAGATTATCAAACAGATTAAAATCAAAAAGGGCCAAAGCTATAAGGTAAAAGAACAAACCTATAAGCAAGGAGAAGAAAACTAAACCAGATCTGGGCGGCGAAAACCACGACAAGGAGCACGGCGGCAAGAACCACGTGAAGTAGAGGTATTCGAATGGCTACGAGTGGGGATGTGAACGACGACAGTGCAACGATGAGAGATAGGTCTCGAACGACGAAGAGAACAAGGAGCAGCGGCGAGAGAGAAAGAGAGAACAAGGAGAGTGAAGTAGTATTATCTCAGAGAAATGCTTTGCGCGTATCAGAATATAAGAGGGAGAAAGTTATTTTAATCAAAAGGAATGACTTTTAACACAGGTTCTATACATAACCGGTGTAAAAAGTGACATAGAATACATGGGTTTGCCATTTGAACGAGACAATGTAAAAAGCCTTTTACACCGGTTATTTATAAAGACCGGTGTGAAAGAATTAGACAAATCACGAGTTAATTGCAAAATTGCCACCGCATTTTATTTTAAACCGGTTAAACATATAACCGGTGTAAAATGTTAGCCTTTTACACCGGTTGTTTATATAACTGGTGTAAAAAGTTACGCGATAATTTCAAAATTGCCACCGCATCACTTTTTACACCATTTAAACCTAAAACCGGTGTAAAACACCTAATTCTTTTCCGTTTTGTGCACTAGTGTGTGGGTATTGCTGTTGAGTGTGGATGAAGTGATTTACCAAATTGTTGGCAGCTTCAGCTTGATCCCACATCATTTGCATCATTTCCTAGCAACGAGCCTCCTCCGAATTTCGCCTACCGCGTCCTCTCCCTCGTCCGCCGGGTTCTTCTGCCATATTCTGCATACACAGTATAAAATATTAAGTTGATCAGGCTTAATAATCTATACTAAGTACAAGAATACAGAGAGAAATTCTCGAACAAGAGAAAGTTCCACACTAATTGACCACATCCCTTTTAGGACTAAACTGCTCTGATACCATAATATAACGCCCATACTCCAATAATAATTGAAAGTAAGACAATATACATTAAAGCACATGAGTCATTAAAAATTCAAAACTTGTTTAATTAAAATACAAGTCCAAACTTTGAACAAAGTCATAAATCTAAGAATTTAGATTACAACTTCCAGTAATACACAACTTGGAATTCAAAACGTAAATAAAGTCTTCCAAGATTACAATGTTGTAAGCAAAGCTACAACTTCAAAATAAACCCCTCCACTAAGGGAAACTAGGCCTTTACTTCGCCTAATCGTCCTTCGGCACTTGCTTATCTGAAAAACAATAAGAAAAAGGGTGAGATAAAATTTCAGTGAGTTCTTCAAGGACCCCTCACCAACACTAACCACAATTACAGTTTAATATACTTATATCAACCATAATCACACATACAACTATTCCTATCCTAGGAACTAACCCTATTCTAATCCTAATTCTAATCGTAAATAAACACAAAACGCAATCCTGGATGCATCCTCTTGGGGGCAATGCTAATTGAGCCGGATCCACGCCGCCAGGTCATAGCGTTCACCGGACCGACAAACACCAAACTATTCTATTCTATATGATCTAGCTACAAATGATGAAATTCCATTAAAGTATAAAATTGACTTTCTTAGGAATCCAACGCCGCCGGGTCTTATCGATCACCAGACCGACGCGTCTGTCACCGGGTCTTATCGATCATTGGAACAACCATCATACCGTAAACATCAGACAACCTTTCAAGTGATTATAACATTATACTAGGTTGAATTAAAGAGGGTATCAAAAAATGAGTAAAAATTGGAAACATAATTGCCATAATCGATTATGCATAGGTCATAATCGATTATGCTGAAATTTTGGGTGATAATCGATTACATAATCGATTATGAGACATGTCATAATCGATTATGACATCAAAATAATCGATTACAGTGAAATTTCAATTCGCAGAAGAGAAACAGAACTTTCATAATCGATTATGGGGGGTGCCATAATCGATTATGACACTGAAAAATGCAGAATTCTCTGCTTTTCTGCAGAATTCTCCATTTCAACACCAAAACACCAAACCAATTTATACCAATTTCTCCCAAACACTTAAAATCAAGCATCAAACATGATACACTGAAAATCAAACTCACTTAACATATCAATTCATGAGTAGAAACATAATTCATTTGTCACAAAATTTTATCAAAATCTTGAACAACTCATACAGGACGCATTCCTACCATTTGAATTTCATAAATCCCCAAATTCAAGACATGAAATCAAGCAAGACAAGGGAAAGGAAAAACCCTAATGGGGGTCTTATGGGTACCCACCACCTAAGGGAAGGAGAAACTCACAATCACTTCTAAGATCTTGAGCTATAAAGTATAAAGCTTTGGTCTCCTCTTTCTATTCTTTCTTCAATTTTGTGCCCCCTTTTTTCTCTGGGAACCACTTCAAATTTCTGAAAATGTGGAACGCAAACTCAGCCTCCTTCCTTTCCAAACAAAAGATGGTATGATCTAGCAAATTTCCTCCCCAAAACTCATGAAACCCTTGGTTTTTCTCCTCTTTTCCTTCGAAGAAGCAGAAAACGAAGCAAAAGGGGAGAGGGAGAGTGAGAGTTGTCGAGAGAGAGCGAGGGAGAATGAGGGGAAATGGGTCTCAAATTATTTTGGGACCATCTTGTCCCTGTTTTTAATAAGTGAAAGACCCATTTACCCTTTTTCTTACTCAAATCTCTCTTGATGCCACTTCTATTCACACCCCTAAATTAATTAACAACACCCAATTTAATTACTCAGCCATCAACTTAAAACACAAAAATTCCTAAATTAATAAGCTAAATAATTAAATTAGGCGGGATGTTACACTACTACCCACCTTTTAAAAAAAAATTGTCCTAAAAAATTAGACAAAACACACACCTATTGAAATAGATACGGGTAGTGCTCTCGCATCTCCTCCTCGGTCTCCCAAGTAGCCTCCTCGGGAGTGGATCTTTCCCACATGACCTTGACCAAGGAAACAGTCTTATTGCTTAGTGTCTTGAAGTTACGGTCAACAACTTAAATTTGACCTCAATTGTACAGACTCATGATCCAAGGGTTGATAAGGGTCAGGAATGTACTTTCTAAGCTGTGACACATGGATCACATTGTGCAGATTTCACAAAGATGGAGGTAGAGCAATTTGATAGGCAACATAACTGACTCTTTGAAGAATTTCAAAATGATCGATATAACGAGGAAACAACTTTTTGGCTCGGAGTGCCCTACCAATGCCTATCGTAGGAGTGGCTCTTAGGAACACATGCTCTCCCTCTTCAAACTCAAGGGGTCTCCTCTTCCTATCGGCATAAATTTTCTGCCGACTCTGAGCAGTTTTCATCCTATCCGTAATCTTTCGGATTTGATCTGTGGTTTCTTGTATTAGGTCTGGCCCCAATAACCTTTTCTCACCTACCTCAAACCAACATAGAGGGGGTTCTACATTTACGACCATAGAGTGTCTCGTACGACGCCATACCTACGCTAGAATGGTAGTTGTTGTTATAAGCAAACTCTATTAGAGCTAAATGTTCATCCCAACTCCCACCATCATCTAACACACAAGCTCTAAGCATATCCTCTAGGGTTTGTATGGTACGTTCCGTCTGACCATTCGTCTGTGGATGATAAGCAGTACTAAGATTCAATCTTGTCCCTAGGACCTACTGGAAATGTTTTCAAAATCGAGAGGTAAACTTAGGATCCCTATCAAAGACGATGCTAGTGGGTACTCCGTGGAGTCTAACAATCTCTCTAATATAGATCTTAGCTAACCTAGTCGTATTGCAGGTGGACTTAATAGGGAGAAAGTGAGCAGATTTGGTTAATCTGTCTACAATGACACAAATGGAGTCATACCCAGACTGTGTGTGAGGCAAGCTTGCTACAAAGTTCATTGATATGGCTTCCCATTTCCATTCTGGAATTTCTAATGGTTGAAGTGGACCTGAGGGCCACCAATACCTTTGTCTAAGATCATGATACATCTTGGTAGAACCAGGGTGTACCGAGAATCCACTCTTGTGGGCTTATTCAAGAATTTGATTCTTGATTGCCTCATCCTTAGGAATACAAATCCTTTGATGGAAAAGGATTGTACCATCATTAATTTCGCAGAACCCGGGATGGTGTCTCCTAACTTGCAATTCTTCATCAAAACTTTGGGCATACCTAATTTGGTCTCTAAAACCACAAGTGGTTTTCAAATGGCTCACCATTAGGCTATCCCCTGTTAAAAGCATTCCTAAGTTCAAATCCCTAAAGGATTCCAACAACTCCAATTCTTTGATCATCATTGAAGATACATGGAGAGACTTTCTACTTAAGGCGTTAGCGACTACATTCGCCTTGCCCAGATGGTATTTCAACTCAAAGTCATAATCCTTAAGGAACTCTACCCATCTCTTTTGCCTCATGTAGTACCCTAATTTTGTCCGGCTCTTTTTTTAATTTTAATTTTATTATTATTATTATTATTATTATTATTATTTATTTTAATTAGTAGTAGTAATAATAAACAAGATAATATTTTGGTTTTATAATAAAGAATAAAAGTTTAAAAAGGGGGAATGTAAAGAATGGATAAGAAAAATGGAATTTTTTTATTTGAGAAGGGATATGTAAAAAATAAAATTGGATGGTGCAAACAGCAATTAATCAAGCTGGATCCAGCCCAAACAGCACTCAGCCCATTGCCTTTTACTCGCACACCCATTTTTTTATTTTTCCTGCCCCCTGCGTATTTATCCATGGCTGTTTGCTTCTCACACCCCCACCGCCATTCAAGACTCGCACCCATACGCAGCCCAGCCGTCCACACGCATAGCCCATCACCACGCGGCCCACTTCAATCGCATAACCCTAAAACCTAACCTAATTCACTCTCCCTCTCTCATTTTGATCCACACGCCGCATTCCCCTCACCTTCATCTCCTCTCTGCGGCGCTCACCACGCCTTTCCTCCTCATCTCATTCCCATCCTCTCCACCTTCTCTCTAACCTTAGCTTCCACGCCTCCATCCTCTTCTCCTTCTCTCAACCCTAAGTCAGCCGCGGCGCACCAAGCCGTCCTCTTTTCTCTCCCCTAAATCTCGGTCTCATCCCTTTATCGTGATCCTCATCATAATCGAATCCCATTCACCATCATCTCCATCAAATCCAAACAAGATTTTCGCCGAAAAGGGAGTATCTGTTCCCTTTCCTTCCCATTATCTCTTTATTTTTTATTTTCATATTTTTTTTGAACTAATTTCATCCGTGTGTTTCGCAGGTACTGAGTTTATAAAAGCCAAGGCAAGCTGAAGAAAAAGGGGGAGACCGAGAGCCAGAGGGAGACCGAGAGCCATAGGGAACCGGAGTCAGAACAAGAGAAGCAGAGGCAAGGAAGAAGGAGAGAATCCGTGAGACCCCCAAAATATAAGAGCTGAAAACACTTCTTAGTTTAGGTTTTTTTTTCTTTTTTTCCTCCATCTTCATTTGTAATTTCCTGGAAAGCTGAAAATCCAGGTTCCCATTCTTCTTCGTTTTCTCGTTTTTTTTCCTTTTACCATGGCCTGAACATTGGACTGAAATATTATTTTTGTTCATCTTGTTGTCGTTGCAATATTATTTTTGCTGTAATTCTTGTTATCCTTATTGTTATTGCTGCAGTTGTTGTTGTTATTGGTTGCTTTAATTGTTGTTGTTGTTTCTGTTGATATCCACGGTTTGGGTTGTAATTAGATTTAGGGTTTGACCTTCCAATGGGGCCAAACCCTAAATAGAGACTAAGCTGCACATATACTCTAGGCAAAGACTAAATTGTAAATATATGATAAATAAGGACTAAATTGTAAATATATGGTAAATAGGGACTAGACTGCAAATATATTATAAAGAAAGACTGAACTGTAAATGTATGATAAAAGGGGTCCGAAAGCAAATAAATTAAAAAATCTTCCTTTCTTTAATTTTCTGTTCATACGCGTTTTAGGGTTTGGTCTTCCAACGGGGTTAAACTTTAAATAGGGACCAATTCGCAATTATCATATTAATGAGGGACTTAAAAGCAAAATAGAAAGTTTCTGAATTTTGTTTCCTCATTTAAGTATTTTTTTCAAGTAAATAAATTAATAACTTGTGGAATCAATTCTTATTTTCAGTTTGTATTTCTGTTTAATTAAAAGGAGATGAAATAATAATAAATACAATAAAAAAGGCTTTCTTTTTTTTTAATAATTTTTGTTGGTTCTTTTCCTTATTATTTAAAAAATTTGATAAAGGGAATTAATTTTTTTTAAAGGCAAACAATTTTTTACAAGCAATTAGCGGGTACCATTTTTTTTAAATGGGCGTGTATGGGTGCTAATCCTTCCTTGCGCGTAACCAACTCCCGGACCCAAATCTAGTACAAAGACCTTCTCTTTTTTCATTAAATTCAAAAATATTCAAAACTTAGGTTTTCCAATGTTTCCTATAAAAATAAAATATTGGTGGCGGCTCCATTTAAAATTTTAGGGTGGTTGTCACAGCTGGCGACTCCATTGGGGACTTTTGAGAGTTAGGCCCTATGATTGTTTATGTGATTTGTTTGCCTTACTAAATGAATTATTCCCTTTTTATTTTTATTTCTATTTATTCATTTGTGTATATGTCTGTATACGTGAATCCTAGGATAGAAAACTTGCAAAAAAATTCTATTTTTCATTTGTGATTCGTTCTCTTTCATTTTTTTCTTGTAAATATTTTGTATATGCATTTGAAACCTTAGGGTAGAAAACATGTATATATATTGTATTTTTCATTTATTTTGCAACGGGTAGTTTTAAGTTTGCTCCTTCACACTCTTCACTTAACACATTTTCGCACACTACGAGTGGGTGCCCTATACCCGGGCCCGAGTGAACCTTAAGTTAGGAGAGACTGTGTAATGGGTGCTCTGCTGGACGTACGGCCAGTGGGTTCCTATGAAGACCTCACCTAGAGTTTGGCTCTATTTGAGAAAAATCATCCTTTAATAGTATACCTATTATTGGTGGTGACATTCTCAAGTGGGACCATTGGCTCTAGGGACCTTTTAGATTAGTATCTTAAATCCACCCAATGGAAAGACACTTAATATGAACCCTAGATCCTTTTAAGGAGCTACCGGCCCATATCACAAAAGGAGCATACCTTGTCCCATTTTCCCATTTTCCACGTGACCAAAAGTCGTATGACCTAAGATCTTAGGAAATACCGGCCTACATCACAAGGGGCACACTCTGCCCGTTTTTCCTTCATCAATTTATTTTCCATTCACATTTCAAAATTGTGAAAGACAATAAATGATATGTTTCTCCAAAAAATATTATTTGTTATTCTTCTTTGCAAAAAAAAAAAACACAGTTTCAAAAAAATATTTTCCCTTCTCATTCTTTTTTCCTCTAAAAAATAAATTTTCGAAAAAAAAAACATTTTCTCTTTTTTAGCGACATTTCTCATTATCCTTGCATTCATTTTATTTTTATAAAAAAATAAATAAATAAATAAATAAAATGTTTCTCCATTATCCATCATATTATTTTGCATAATGTACATAAAAAAAATTCATGACATGCATAATCATGACATCCTCATAACGTAACTCATTTTTCCCCCTTCACAGAAAATAGATACACATAAGTTTTCCCTGCATCCCTACCGGACTCGAGCCCAATCTAGACTCATGGATTTGTTGGAACAGAATCAGCAAGTGATGAGAGAAGAGCTCAACCAAATCAATGGTAAGATAGACAAGTTATTTGACCTTCTGCAGAACTTGGATCCAAAATTGACCACTGATAAGAACCATTCCATCAGCACTAATGAGTATCGAGAGACTTCCAATCGCCCATTAGGAGGCCCATTAGATCAAAAGAGACTCCAAATTATGGAAGATAGGCTGAAAGCCATTGAAGGGGCAAATCATATTGGGTTCAAGGCTTCAGAAGTATGTTTGGTCCTGGACGTGGTGATTCCTCCAAAATTCAAAGTTCCTGAGTTTGTCAAGTATGATGGCTTAACTTGTCCAAGAAGCCACCTCATCATGTACTGCCGGAAGATGCCCCCTGCTCCAGTAATGATAAGCTCTTAATCCACTTCTTCCAAGAGAGTCTTACAGGGGCTTCCCTATGCTGGTATATGCAGTTAGAGCAGGGCAAAATCAACTCCTGGAATGATTTGGCTAAAGCTTTCATCAAACAGTATAAGTACAATATGGACATAGCTCCTGGCCGCTCCCAGTTACAAACCATGGTGAAAGGGGGGAATGAAAGCTTCAAAGAGTATGCCCAAAGATGGAGAGGGATTGCAGCCGAAGTGGAACCTCCGTTACCTGAGAAAGAGATGGTTACCACGTTTATCGACACACTTCAACAGCCCTTCTATGATCTGATGATGAGAAATGTCTCTTCAAGCTTCTCAGACCTAGTTGTTGTCGGAGAAAGAGTGGAAGCTGGGATAATAAGCGGAAGGATTGCCAGTCAGCATCCATTGCGCAGTATAGGTCAAGAGATGGAAGAAGATACTAATGATGCTCATCACGACATACACTGAGGCAATGAGCCACTCCATTAAGGATTGTTGAGCTCTGATCAACACGAAATGGTGAAATTTCGAGGAATAGCCCTGTTTAAGCAACCTTCATTTGTTTTTACGCTTTGCCCAAAGCCATGGGGCATATCTTGTAAAGGGCCCACTTTATTTCCATCTTTTCGATACATCAATGGAAATGCAATTTGAATTTTTTTCCCTTTCTTGGTGCATGTTCAATCCGGTATAAAAAAAACAGTTAAGGAAAATATAAAATAAAATGGTAAAGCAAATGCACAAATCATCAAAAATTAAGTTTTGTGAAAATTTGAGCAATAGGATTTTGAGATGAAGTTTGGCCTTTTTCTCTATCCAAAAAATATAAAAAATACTTATCCCTTACTACCCCTTTTGAGCCTAAAACGAAATTTTCTTTCAAATATCCTGAATAAGGATCGTTCATACAATGAAGAATAGCACAAGTTTTCAATCAACTTTGTCTTCTCAGAAAGAAGAAGAGCAAAGTAAGCAATAAGGTATCAAAAACAATTCAAAGAAATGTCAAAAACGTGTCAAAGACACTTGCGAAGATCAAAAAGGAAACCGCAGAGGTGAAACAAATGTGCTAGCAAAAATGAAGTGCATCTTTACTCTAAAGATCCTTGTTTTTATAAACCCTTAAACACTTTTTGGGCCTAAAACATCCTTTCTTTCATAACCCTTAACCCTGGGCCACGTTACAACCCTAATAAAGTCCATTCTGATCAAAGTCAAATTGCTCATATTGTCTTAAAACTTGATTTCAGAAAGAAGAGATCCATATAAATTCCTCAGTGCAGTTGCTTTACCAAAAAAAGAAGAAGAATATAAAATAAAATGCTCGCTAGGCTGAAAACCCGAAAGGGCGGTCTAGGTAGAAATTAGAGCGACCCGCTAGGTTGAAAACTCAGAAAGAGCGGCCTAGGCAGAAGTTAGGGTCAAATGTCAAACATCTCAGCCCGGATTGTATCTCACAGATCTAAACAGAAACTAAGAAGCTAGGGGTAAAAGTTGTGCCTATCATCTACCAGTTTCACATTCAAGATTTCGTTCTAGTTTCAGAACTACACAAGATGATCTGTCTCTCAACATAGATCTTTCCTGTCATGGTTGGACGAAAGCCAAAGAGACACTGAAAAGTCTCTATGGATCAAAATGGTCAAATCTAACCCTTCCATAGGCATTCAAAGCATGAAGATAAAAGTTTGAAGATCCATAAAATTATTTACCAAGGGGCAAGTACGCAAACCTGGTGCAGTACAAAGTCAGCCATTCGGACAAGCAATCCGACAGAAAATTATCATCCCACAAGTCTAGTGGCAGCGTCCTCAAGAGGAATTCAGGGAAATCAAAAATCTTTCAAATCAAATAATACTCATGCACAGCATATCATTCATTGCATCTGGCATGATCATCAACACTTTTGGGTCGACGACCCACCAAAAAAAACATTTCATTACATGCATGACATACCATTCATTGCATCTTGCACGACCATCCAGGTTTTCGGGTCCATCGACCCACCCTCTCTAATACTGCATATAGTTGGTCTGTTGTTACTCAGTAAGAACTAGTACTCAACCTACCCAATCTATTAGCAAGAGTTAGGAACATGTCCTACACTTTGCTGGGAATCTGACTCACCACCTTGGGAATCTGACCCAAGCCTTTAGTCGGGAACCTGACCCGCGTCTCAGATCTTCCTCAATTATGGAAATCGATTCGTACCTTTTAGCAAGAGTTAGGAATTTGACCTATACCTTGCCAGGAATCTGACTAGAACTGTGTCGAGTGACGGAGAAGCTCATACACTGGACGTTCACCTGCAATAGGAAAACCAGTCCATACTTTATCAAGAGTTAGGATTCTGACCTACATCTTGCCGGGAATCTGACCCGAACCTATATTGAGTGACAGAGAAGCTCATATCTCGGACCTTACTTAAATAGGATAGCCAATCCGTACCTTTTAGCAAGAGTTAAGAACCTGACTTACCCTTGTTGGGAATCTGACCCAAACCTGTGTCGAGTGACGAAGAAGCTCGCACCCTAAACTTTCCCAAAGTAGGGAAGTAATCAATGCCAAAGATGTGAGGGTTAGGAATCAGACCTATGCCTTACCGAGAATTCACTAGGAATCAAACCTAGAATCTCTCATCAATTTTGTAAGAGTTAGGAACCAAACCTACGTCTTACCGGGAATTCACTAGGAATCGAACCTAGAATCTCTCACCAATTTTGTAAGAGTTAGGAACTAAACCTATGCCTTACCGGGAACTCACTAGGAATCAGAGCTAGAATCCCAAAGCAAAGTCGGGAGCCAATCTCGCCTCCTCAAACAATTTCGTTCTGGACAAAATTAGAGTCATTTATCCTTAATTACCTTTTACAACGAATGCACGAAGACCTTCAAGTAAAATGTAATTAAGGAGGGGCAGCTATAGTACCCTAATTTTGTCCGGCTCTCTTTTTAATTTTAATTTTATTATTATTATTATTTATTTTAATTAGTAGTAGTAATAATAAACAAGATAATATTTTGGTTTTATAATGAAGAATAAAAGTTTAAAAAGGGGGAATGTAAAGAATGGATAAGAAAAATGGAATTTTTTTATTTGAGAAGGGATATGTAAAAAATAAAATTGGATGGTGCAAACAAAGAATTAATCAAGTCGATCCAAATTTCAAATAGCACTCAGCCCATTGCCTTTTACTCGCACACCCATTTTTTTATTTTTCCTGCCCCCTGCGTATTTATCCATGGCTGTTTGCTTCTCACACCCCACCGCCATTCAAGACCCCACCCACCCACGCAGCCCAAGCCGGCCCACACGCATAGCCCATCACCACGCGGCCCACTTCAATCACATAACCCTAAAACCTAACCTAATTCACTCTCCCTCTCTCATTTTGATCCACACGCCGCATTCCCCTCACCTTCATCTCCTCTCTGCGGCGCTCACCACGCCTTTCCTCCTCATCTCATTCCCATCCTCTCCACCTTCTCTCTAACCTTAGCTTCCACGCCTCCATCCTCTTCTCCTTCTCTCAACCCTAAGTCAGCCACGGCGCACCAAGCCGCCCTCTTTCTCTCCCTAAATCTCGGTCTCATCCCTTTATCGTGATCCTCATCATAATCGAATCCCATTCACCATCATCTCCATCAAATCCAAACAAGATTTTTGCCGAAAAGGGAGTATCTGTTCCCTTTCCTTCCCATTATCTCTTTATTTTTTATTTTCATATTTTTTTTGAACTAATTTCATCCGTGTGTTTCGCAGGTACTGAGTTTATAAAAGCCAAGGCAAGCTGAAGAAAAACGGGGAGACCGAGAGCCAGAGGGAGACCGAGAGCCAGAGGGAACTGGAGTCAGAACAAGAGAAGCAGAGGCAAGGAAGAAGGAGAGAATCTGTGAGACCCCCAAAATATAAGAGCTGAAAACACTTCTTAGTTTAGGTTTTTTTTTCTTTTTTTCCTCCATCTTCATTTGTAATTTCCTGGAAAGCTGAAAATCCAGGTTCCTATTCTTCTTCGTTTTCTCGTTTTTTTTCCTTTTACCATGGCCTGAACATTGGACTGAAATATTATTTTTGTTCATCTTGTTGTCGTTGCAATATTATTTTTGCTGTAATTCTTGTTATCCTTATTGTTATTGCTGCAGTTGTTGTTGTTATTGGTTGCTTTAATTGTTGTTGTTGTTTCTGTTGATATCCACGGTTTGGGTTGCAATTAGATTTAGGGTTTGGCCTTCCAATGGGGCCAAACCCTAAATAGAGACTAAGCTGCACATATACTCTAGGCAAAGACTAAATTGTAAATATATGATAAATAAGGACTAAATTGTAATTATATGGTAAATAGGGACTAGACTGCAAATATATTATAAAGAAAGACTGAACTGTAAATGTATGATAAAAGGGGTCCGAAAGCAAATAAATTAAAAAATCTTCCTTTCTTTAATTTTCTGTTCATACGCGTTTTAGGGTTTGGTCTTCCAACGGGGTCAAACTTTAAATAGGGACCAATTCACAATTATCATATTAATGAGGGACTTAAAAGCAAAATAGAAAGTTTCTGAATTTTGTTTCCTCATTTAAGTATTTTTTTCAAGTAAATAAATTAATAACTTGTGGAATCAATTCTTATCTTCAGTTTGTATTTCTGTTTAATTAAAAGGAGATGAAATAATAATAAATACAATAAAAAAGGCTTTCTTTTTTTTAATAATTTTTGTTGGTTCTTTTCCTTATTATTTAAAAAATTTGATAAAGGGAATTAATTTTTTTAAAGGCAAACAATTTTTTACAAGCAATTAGCGGGTACCATTTTTTTTAAATAGGCGTGTATGGGTGTTAATCCTTCCTTGCGCGTAACCAACTCCCGGACCCAAATCTGGTACAAAGATCTTCTCTTTTTTCATTAAATTCAAAAATATTAAAAAATTAGGTTTTCCAATGTTTCCTATAAAAATAAAATATTGGTGGCGGCTCCATTTAAAATTTTAGAGTGGTTGTCACACCTCATATTCAGTTCCCTTTGATCAAACAAATATTTTAAACTTTTATGATCAGTGAATATCTCAAACCTGGCACCATATAAATAATGCTGCCAGATTTTTAGGGCAAACACTATTGCTGCCAACTCTAGGTCGTGAGTAGGGTAGTTTTCCTTGTGAGGCTTTAATTGCCTAGATGCATAGGCTTCCACTTGGCTATTCTGCATGAGAACGCAACACAATCCTTTCTTAGAAGCATCGCTATAAACCCCAAAACCTAAGGTCAGGTCGGGGATAATCAAAACCGATGCACTGGTCTGCCAAAGTTTGAGCTCCAAGAAACTGTTCTCACAACTCTTATCGCACACAAATGGTTGCCCCTTACGGGTTAACCTGGTCAAAGGAAGAACTAACTGAGAAAACCCTTCTATGAACCTATAGTAATACCCAGCTAGTCCTAGAAAACTTCTTACTTCCGTAATGGTAATCGATCGTTCCCATTCGAGAACGACCTCTAACTTACTAGGATCAACTGCCACTTTCTCCTGAGAAATGACGTGCCCTAAGAATTTGACCTCTGGAAGCCAAAACTCACACTTTTCTGGTTTCGCAAACAGTCTCTTCTCTTTAAGGATACCTAAGACAATCCTAAGGTATTCATCATGTTCTTGAGGGTCCTTAGAATACACAAGTATGTCATCAATTAATACCACGATAAACCTATCAAGGTAAGGCCTAAAAATCCTATTCATGTAATCCATGAATATGGCCGGAGCATTTGTCAGGTCAAAAGGCATAACAACATACTCGTAATGGCCATATCGAGTCCTAAATACGGTTTTCGGTACATCCTCATCCTTGACTCGGATTTGGTGGTATCCAGACCTAAGATCAATCTTTGAGAATACCGAAGGTCCCCTAAGTTGGTCTAGCAGGTCATTAATCCTAGGGAGTGGATATTTATTCTTAATCGTGACCTTATTGAGTTGTCTATAGTCTATACACAACCTTATATTACCATCTCTCTTCTTAACTAAGAGAAAAGGTACTCCCCAGGGTGAAGCACTGGGCCTAATGAACCGCCTAACAATTAAATCCTCTAACTGGACTTTAAGCTCTTGTAGTTCTAGAGGAGACATCCTATATGGGGCTACGGAAATTGGTCCCACTCCTGGGATAAACTCTATCGAAAACTCAACCTCTCTTTCAGGAGGTAAAGAAGTAACCTCATCTGGAAATACGTCTAGAAATTCATTCACTACATAAATGATAGTCAAATCCAGATCAATCTCTGAAGTCGAAGAGAGTAGCAAAATATATGACGCATGTCCCTCAACTATGCATTGGTTTAATTAGGAAACACTAGCCAATTCATCTGAACACACTTGGTCAGAATACGACTGAATTGAAGGAAACTCAATGGTTTTACTAAAACAGTTTAGAACAACTTGGTTGGCTAAAAGCCAATCCATACCTAGTATTATGTCAATCCTTTTCAAGGGTAAACACACCAAGTTGACCATGAAAACCCTTCCTTGAATCACAAGAGGAAAATTCTTGCATATCGAGGAAGTAGAAATACTACCTTCAGCTGGTGTTTGGACATTCAGTGGAAAAGGTAGAGAAGAAAGGTATAACTCCAATCGTTTTGCAAACTTACAAGAAATAAATGAATGGGTGGCACTAGAGTCATACAAGACCACTAAAGGATTATAATGAAGAAGACACGTACCTTTAATCAGATTTTCCACACCCTTAGCCTTCTTGTCACTTAAGGTGTAGACTCGCCCTTGCACCTGGCCATCGGGCTTGGAAGCCTCCTTGGACTTGATCTTGGGACAATCCTTTAAGAAATGCCCCGGTTGATGACAATAGAAACATTCTTTCCCGTAGTACACTCCCCCTTGTGCATATTGCCACATGTGGAGCATTCCTTAGGCTTGGAAGCCTCGGAATGTTGAACTTGTTTCCCTTTGTTGTTATTTCCTTTGGCCCTCGATTGTTAGGTTGATTTGCCTTCATCCCTCCTCTTTTGCCATTTGAGTTGGCGTTTATCTTACATCTTTTTCAGACTTTACTCGACCACATAACTCTTATGGACCAAGGCAGCAAAATTTATGTAGTCAGTTTGAGCCAAGCTATTCTGAATGTCAGCCCTTAATCCCCACTTGAATTAGTTCATCTTTCATCTCTCATCCGGTGCATACCGGGCATGAGAAGAATACCTCGCCAGCTCCTCAAACTTAGCGACATACTCAGTGATGGTAGAATCCCCATGTTGCAAATAAGCAAGTTCCCTTTCCTTCTGATCCCTGACAGTTTGGGGAAAGTACTTATCCAGAAAAGCAATCTTAAAGTGCTCCCAATCCAACGGTACTCCTTGGGCTAGTAAATATGCTCGTGCCCCCTCCCACCAGTTCTCAGCTCCTTCTGTCAGCATATGTATAGCGAAGATCACCTTTTGGTCCTCCGTACACAGTACGACTTTAAAAATTTTCTCCATGGCTTCCAACCAATATTGGGGCAGCATAGCTTCAGAACCTCCAGAAAAGGTCGGGGGGTTGAGCTTGTGAAATTTGAAGAAAGCTCAATGCGGATCCTCCGGTTAGATAGGTGGGGATGGAGGTTGGTATGGAGGTTGTTGTCACTAGTGCAGAAAGAGGATTTTACACCGGTTAAAATTGACTTTTTACACCGGTTTTGGTGCTGGTTTAGATTCTCTCGGTGTTGTATGTTAGGGTTTTTACGCTGGTTATTTAACCGGCGTAAAATGTCGAATATTTTACATTGGTTATATATCTGGTGTAAAATTTTAATTTTTGTTTATTTGTTATTTTTTTAAGGATGTTTTACACCGGTTATTTAGATAACCGGCGTAAAATGTTACATTTTTTCCCCTTTTTTTTACTATCATTCTCACCCAGAGGCTTTCTAAAATGACAAATAATGCAGAAAATTTGACAAGTATCGGTAGCAGAAAATATTGGCACCAAATTTGCCCAAAATTCAAACAATAATCTAATTTAGCAGTCAATTTTATACATCTATAAAAAAGAAATGACATATCTACATTATACTAATTAAACTTTTCAAAACAAGGAAAGATCTACAATATTACTACATTATTTACATAAATAAAAAAGCAGGAAAGATCTACATTTACATTATTTACATAAATAAAAAACCAACGTCGTTTGGAATCTACTGCCAGATTTTGTCCTAGTTGCTTCTCTAGGACTGGCCAAAACTAGACCCAAGATGACACTCGTCATGGCTGTTGTCATTTGCGTCAGTCCTTCTACTGATTCTTCAACTTGAACGTTGCCGATTAGGAGACAGAACCTTCCAAAGGCTTCATGATTCTTCTTCACATAATGCAAGAATTCTCGGGTTGATGCGTTAGTTGAAAACATACAATGAAGTGCAACCTGATGCATTTTGTCCACCAGCTGATGGCAGAAACAATGAGTTCTTCTCTGGATTCTATAATGGTGTCAAGAAAATAACTCCCTGGTTTTCCCATCTTCTTTGGACAAATTTCTTCAGCGAGGAGGAAAACCAGGAAGTTATTTTCATGACACCATTATAGAATCCAGAGAAGAACTCATTGTTTTCGCTACCATCTAGTGGACAACATGCATCAGCTTGCTTTTCATTATATCTTTTCAACTAATGCATCAACACTAGAAAATATGCATTATATGAAGAAGAATCATGAAGCCTTCAGAAGGTTCCATCTCCTAATTGGCAACGTTGAAGTTGAAGAATCAGTAGAGGGAATCGACACAAATGAAAACAGCGACAACGAGTGTCCATTTTGAGTCTAGTTTTGGCCAGTACTAGAGGAGTAAATAGGACAAAATCGGGCAGTAGATTCTTCCGAAGGAGTCGATGGAGTGTACTCGGGTGCGATGGGAGAATACTCCGGTGTGGATGGATTATACTCTCCAATCTCATCCTCATCGCTGGAGATCTGAACAACGTCCGACCCTTGATGAACCTCCCTGGCAGCTACGAGTCTCCTGGTAGAGGGTGGTCTCCTCTAAAGCATGTGCATATGAAGACCTGGGCTCCAACGGTCAGTGTCGGCACGAGGATCAGCATACTGGTTCATCAAATCGCGATCCTCATCGCGATAAGGATCTCCAAGACGAGCATCACGTTCCTCACAAAGATAGCTCGATACTCCCTTGCGGTCATCGACATGCTAATAGGGGGACATGACCTCCTGGAAGCCATGCGGGTACGACGCCCACCACGCCCACAGTTTTCATCTAAAGACATCGTCTGTTGTCAACAGTAGTCAATTATTAAGGAAAAAGGTGATAATACATTTTACTTTTAATTACTTTTAACTATTAAAGAAAAAGGAGATAATACACACACTGTTACATGTACAAGTGTTCAGACTATATCTCAGTTGTATTGTATACCACAAAATATGCTCAAACTCAGCATCCATAATAACCCCATCGACATCTTTCGACATGTACAAGGGAAACCTAGACAAAGAATCATACGACACAAGCTCACCAAAACGCAAATCAACAGAGCAAAAACCAACGAAAGCAAAATAGCTAAACAAAAAAAATGGAAAAAAATGAAGCAGTGATGCACCTATGGAAATGGAAGGTTGGTTGAGCAGAAGAAAGAGTGAAGACGAGAAATTCTTCTTCTTCTTCTTCTTCTTCTTCTTCTTCTTCTTCTATTTTTTAAGCTTTGGTCAGAGTGAACAGTAGAGCGTACAGTGAAACCTAAAGAGATTATCAAACAGATTAAAACCAAAAAGGGCCAAAGCTATAAGGTAAAAGAACAAACCTATAAGCAAGGAGAAGGAAACTAAACCAGATCTGCGATAGGGCTTCAAAGGAGAACGGCGGCCAAAACCACGAGAAGGAGCACGGCGGCAAGAACCACGTGAAGTAGTGGTATTTAAATGGCTACGAGTGAGGATGTGAATGACGACAATGTAGCGGCGAGAGATAAGTCTCGAATAACAGAGAGAACAAGGAGCAGCGGCAAGAGAGAAAGAGAGAACAAGGAGAGTGAAGTATTGTTATCTCATAGAAATGCTTTGCGCGTATCAGAATATGAGAGATAGAAAGTTATTTTAATCAAAAGAAATGACTTTTAACACCGGTTTTATACATAACCGGTGTAAAAAGTGACAAAGAATACATGGTTCGCCATTTGAACGAGACAGTGTAAAAAGTCTTTTACATTGGTTATTTATAAAGACTGGTGTGAAAGAATTAGACAAATCACGAGTTAATTGTAAAACTGCCACCGCGTTTCATTTTAAACCGGTTAAACATATAATCGGTGTAAAATATTAGCCTTTAACACCGGTTGTTTATATAACCGGTGTAAAAATTTATGCGATAATTTCAAAATTGCCACCGCATCACTTTTTACACCGTTTAAACCTAAAACCGGTGTAAAACACCTAATTTTTTTTCGTTTTGTGCACTACTGTGTGGATATTGCTGTTGAGTGTGGATGAAGTGATATACCAAATTGTTGGTAGCTTCAGCTTCATCCCTCATCATTTGCATCATTTCCAACCAACGAGCCTCCTCCGAATTTCGCCTGTCGCGTCCTCTCCCACGTCCGCCGGGTTCTTCTACCATATTCTGCATACACGGTATAAAATATTAAGTTGATCAGGCTTAATAACCTATGCCAAGTACAAGAATACAGAGAGAAATTCTCGAACAAGAGAAAGGTCTACACTAATTGACCACAACCCTTTTAGGACTAAACTGCTCTGATACCATAATGTAACGCCCATACTCCAATAATAATTGAAAGCAAGACAATATACATTAAAGCATAGGAGTCACTAAAAATTCAAAACTTGTTTAATTAAAATACAAGTCCAAACTTTGAACAAAGTCATAAATCTAAGAATTTAAATTACAACTTCCAATAATACACAGCTTGGAATTCAAAACGTAAATAAAGTCTTCCAAGAGTACAATGTTGTAAGCAAAGCTACAAACTTCAAAATAAACCCCTACACTAAGGGAAACTAGGCCTTTACTTCGCCTAATCGTCCTTCGGCACTTGCTTATCTGAAAAACAATAAGAAAATGGTGAGATAAAATCTCAGTGAGTCCTTCACGGACCCCTCGCCAACACTAATCACAATTACAGTTTAATATACTTATATCAACCATAATCACACATACAACTATTCCTATCCTAGGAACTAACCCTATTCTAATCCCAAACAAACACAAAATACAATCCTGGATGCGTCCTCTTAGGGGCCAATGCTAATTGAGCCGGATCCACGCTATCGCGTCATATCGCTCATCGGACTGATGCGTCTGCCGTTGGGTCTTATCGTTCACCGAACCGACAAATACCAAACTATTCTATTCTATATGATCTAACTACAAATGATGAAATTCCATTAAAGAATAAAATTGACTTTCTTAGGAATCCACGCCGCCGGGTCTTATCGATCATCGGACCGACGCGTCTATCGCCAGGTCTTATCGATCACCGGACCGACAACCGTAAACATCAGACAACCTTTCAAGTGATTATAACATTACACTAGGTTGAATTAAAGAGTGTATCATAAAAAAATGAGTAAAAATTGGAAACATAATTGCATAATTGATTATGCATAGGTCATAATCGATTATGCTGAAAATTTTGGGTGATAATCGATTACATATTCGATTATGAGACATGTCATAATCGACTATGACATCAAAATAATCGATTACAGTGAAATTTCAATTCGCAGAAGAGAAACAGAACTTTCATAATCGATTATGGGGGGTGCCATAATCGATTATAACACTGAAAAATGCAGAATTCTCCATTTCAACACCAAAACACCAAACCAATTTATACCAATTTCTCCCAAACACTTAAAATCAAGCATCAAACATGATACACTAAAAATCAAACTCACTTAACATATCAATTCATGAGTAGAAACATAATTCATTTGTCACAAAATTTTATTAAAATCTTGAACAACTCATACAGGACCCATTCCCACCATTTGAATTTCATAAATCCCCAAATTCAAGACATGAAATCAAGCAAGACAAGGGAAAGGAAAAGCCCTAATGGGGGTCTTATGGGTGCCCACCACCTAAGGGAAGGAGAAATCACAATCACTTATAAGATCTTGAGCTATAAAGTATAAAGCTTTGGTCTCCTCTTTCTCTTCTTTCTTCAATTTCGTGCCCCGCTTTTTCTCTTGGAACCACTTCAAATTTCTGAAAATGTGGAACCCAAACTCAGCCTCCTTCCTTTCCAAACAAAAGATGGGATGATCTACCAATTTTCCTCCCCAAAACTCATGAAACCCTTGGTTTTTCACCTCTTTCCTTTGAAGAAGCAGAAAACGAAGCAAGAGGGGGGAGGGAGAGTGAGAGCTGTCGAGAGAGAGTGAGGGAGAATGAGTGGAAATGAGTCTCAAATTATTTTGGGACCATCTTGTCCCTCTTTTTAATAAGTGAAAGACCCATTTACCCTTTCTCTTACTCAAATCTATCTTGATGCCACTTCTATTCATACCCCTAAATTAATTAACAACACCCAATTTAATTACTCAACCATTAATTTAAAACATAAAAATGCCTAAATTAATAAGCTAAATAATTAAATTAGGCGGGGTGTTACACTTATTCTATTGACTTTGAAATAATGCACAAAATCTTTATTTTATCTTTTATTGTTTTGACGGTAGAAATTCAAAACTATGTGTTAACAATTGTGAGAGTTGACAAGAAAAAAGAGAAGTGCTACCAACACACTCTTTAACACTCTTTTCCTAACAGTCAGCTCTCTTATTGTTTGAAATTCAAGTGAAAACCACTAAATAATGTGTGTCCCACATAAATTTGGTGGTGCCCATATGAATTTCAACCAATTGAAAGCAGTGTGTTGGAAAGAAAGTGTGTGTTAGATATTGTGTTCCTAGCATTTATCAAGAAAAAAAAAAGCGTATAAAAAGTTGGATTATATTAAAATTGATTAAATTGTAATATATATTTTACTTTTTCGGAGAGGAATAACGTAAGAAGAGAAGAACATAATTTCCTCTCAAAGATATTAATTACAAAATATTTGTTATTTAAAAAATATTGATCTTTTTTATTTTAAATATAATAAATATTTTTTGTTAAATAAATATTATTTATTTTTATTAACATCTCAAAGATGCTTCACCATTAATAATAATTTTATATAGAGAATGATTTTGGTGTATAGTAGGCAATAGTTTTTTGGTTTTTTGCTTGTTTTCTTTTGCCTCTTGTAACCAAAAAAAAGAAAAAAGAAAAAAAAAAGAGAGAGAATGGTTATGTTAAACTCGGCAAGGAAGTTGAAGTCACAAACAATTCTCAAATGGGCTTGACTGATGGACAATTCTCAATTCGATCAGCTTTTAATTGGCTAAGTTCCTGCGCCAAACTTAATCAAATTCTAGACATCTATTTCAAAAGGTTTGCAAAAATATATCTCATTTGTCGAAATTGGCACATGGATGCTTGCTTACTAATGAAGAAAGCGGGCAAGAAGAGACATGTCTCGTGATGATTTTTATCACCAGTGCCACTCTGCACCTGAAACCTTAATGCATCTTGTAAGAGATTGTGAGCTTATCCAATAATTCTGGAACTCTTGCATTGATCCTAATGTGTGTGGAGTTAATTCTCCAGTCTTGGACTTTACTTTATCAATGCCTCTATTAGAAATTAACAAATAAGAAGATGGATAATACTCCCTTGGATTGGACCACTTTCTTTGGGCTTGTTGTGTGGGCTTTGTGGATGGATAAGAATAGGGAATTGCTAAGGGCACCTAGCATTTTGCTGGGTGCACCCTATATTTGGTTGTGTTGACCATTATACCCCAGGTAAAATTAAGCCTTTTTTTTTATCATTCGTGTCCCTCGCAAATATGATATTTGCGAGTGAACAAAAATTTTCACTCGCAAACATCATATTTGCGAGTGAAAAAAATTTTGCAATGTTGTTTTGCGAGTTGTGCCTAATTATTTGCGAGCGTGTCTTGGTCAAAGCCTTTGTCGTGGTCAATACTGTTTGCAATACTATTTGCGTGTCTTGCAATACTATTCATTAAAGGATTTGTCTTGGTCAAAGCCTTTTACTCGCAAATTCCACTGACCACAATTTGCGAGCGTGTCTCTTTTTTTTAGCACCCTGAAAGCACTTTTTTTGTTACATCAATGAATCATTGCCTGCGCTTGCAAAAAAAAATGAAATGAACAAAATTTTGTACACTCTCAAATATGATATTTGCGAGTGTAAAATTTTTTTTCACTCGCAAATATGGTATTTGCGAGTGTACAAAAAAATTTACACTCGCAAATATCATATATTTGCGAGTAGTGTAAAATTTGATATTTGCGAGTAGTGTAAAATTTATCAGGGGTATTTTTGTCAACTCACCCAAATATAGGGTGCACTCAGCAAAATGCTGGGTGCCTTTAGCAATTCCCTAAGAATATGCTTATCTTCTCACAAACCACTTATATGAGTTCGGGATTTTGGTCTATGGTTGCTAACGAAGTCCATACATTTGATAAGGAACTGAGAAGCCCAAGTAATGTTATCAAGGAAGCTTGGAGTGGCCCCTAATTACACTGGTAGAAACCTCTTGCAGGTTGGTACAAGATCAACACTGATGGTTCCCACAATCCAAACTTGGGAAGCTCTTCTTGTGGAGGCTTCATTATAGATGATTCAGATGTCTTTCTTGAAGGCTTTTACTGCAAATTGAGTCCGTGTAATGCTCTATGGTCTGAGTTGCGTTGCTCTACTCCATGTATCAAGTTAGCCAAGTCCTTGTCATTAAAACAATGTGTTTAAAGTCGACACCCAAGTGGTGACTGGCATGATCCTTAGAGGTGTCACCTCCATCCCTTCTCTCCAAGCTCTACTTGAAGAGGCCCTTTTCTTACTATGCTTGCCTGATTGGACAACTACAATCTCTAACTTTAGCCGTGAGGCTAACAAATGCGCTGATATGCTAACCAATAAAGGACATCTTGCCTCCTTTTTTTTTGAGACCCACCCTAATTAGTCTGTTGGACCCAGTGAGCTTTTCGGACATCGCCACAGCAAAGCCCTTCGGGCCCGCATGAGACTAATCCTGAGTCGTCGAATCGGAGCAAGATGTTTTACACCCAATTGGTCACGTCCCCAAAATAATTTCTCTAGAATTCGATCTTGTGATCTCCTCACGGGGTTATGCTTCGCTTACAACCACCCACCATTGGGTATCTTGCCCAATTGATTATGCTTTTCCTTTATTATGTTTACTTCTTAGTGAGGATACCGGAGGGGTTTTTCTCCTAGTATAACTAGTTAAGTACATTTCTTTATTATTTATAGGTTTAATTACTCTATAGGTCCCTGAACTATTTGAAAATTTCTAAATAGGTCATTGAACTAAAAAAAATTGTAATTAAGTCCCTAAACATTTTAATAAATTGTAATTATGTCCCTATAATTGGGACCTAAATTTTTAAATAATTTGTAATTAGGTCCCTAGTTTTTTAAATAATTTGTAATCGAGTCCCTGAATACAGGGACCTAATTATCTAAAAGTTTAGGGATCTAATTACAACTTATTTAAAAGTTCAGGGACCTAATTACAAGTTATCTAAAATGTTTTAACATGCAGGGACTCAATTACAAAATATTAAAATGTTCAGAGACCCAATTACAATTTTTTTTAGTTCAAAGACCTATTTAAAATTTCACAAATAATTCAGAAACTTGTAGAGTAATTAAACTTTATTTATTTATATATAAAAAGAGTTCTGTCATATGTCAAGAGAAAGAATCATCACCAATATCACAAATGAGAACACGTCACTGTTCCGAAGAAACAGCAAACAGTTACCCTTGTTTTTTACGGAAATCACATAGGGAAAACACCAATGAAAATTATTCACGAGTCTTCGTGTTGATTAGCATTTCCCAAAAAAATGCTCTACTCGATAAATATCACCGTGACCTTAAATGTAAACAATTAATTAGTATTTAGTGGGAAATTAACTTTTGACCAAAAAATGGATGATTGAACTTTTACCATATGTATTTAGTGCAGTTAAGTTTTATAAATAGATAATCGGTTAACTTAGGGCCCGTTTGTTTTAGATTGTGATAAAAGTGATTTTAAAAAAATCAATGTTAAAAGAATTAATTTTAAGAAATAGAAGTTGAAAAAATGGAATTGTGTTTGATATTGATATTTTAAAACTGAGTTTAGAAGAATTGATTTTGTTTGAGTAGAATGAAATAGAATCACTTTTAGTGTTAATTTTACCAAAAAAAGACCTAAATTGTTGAACCAATTGCACACCACTGATTAGTCCTTTTAACATCACGTCAAGACAAAAGTGGATGCTTCATAATAGTGGGATGATACCAGCTAGCTGAATTGCATCAAAACCCTTTGCGCAAATTACTTGAGCCAATTGAGGCACAAGCACTAACTGCAATTGAGAAGCCGAATGGACTTAACTCTCCTTCCTCCTGTTCGCCACCAAAAAAAAAAACTATGTTAAACAGATTTTATCTCAGATCAATGATTTTTATTTTTATTCTTTCGTTAATTACTCAAACAATTAAAGTAAGATAGACATGTATTTATAACAAGGAAAAGATGGGTAAAACAGAAGCTTACTCGAAACATTTGGTGGAAAACTCGAAGACCACCATGGGCATCACCTCTATGAGTATACCCAGTGATCAAAGTAGTGCATGAGACAACATTCTTGGTTATGATATCCTCAAAAACCATTGTTGCATGGTCCATGCTGTCACAGCAAGTGGCATACATATCCATGAGTGCATTATCAACATAAATGGATGATCTTTGGGTACCAATCTTGATGGCCAACCCATGAGCTAATTTGCCATGTGAAAGAGCTTTCAAACCCTTACAAGCCTTCAAAACAGCAGATATGGTGAAAGCATTAGGCCGCACCCCATCTCTGAGCATTCTACCTTATAACCAGGCAAGTTCTTTTCACTCATAATAACTGATAACTGATCGATAGAGGGAAGGGAATGATAAACTTGGCTTTGTAAAGATGCACATAGAGATACACAGAGAGAATGAGATGCACATGCATCTAAGGAAAAAAAAAAAAAGCAATCATAGAACCAACATGACACGAAATGCATATGCACAACATTAGTTTCTAAAATGGACAAGAAGTGCAACTCAGCACTACCACACACATATGGGAATGTTGTAACATATATAAAGCATTTTTTAATTACATCCGACACAGCCAATCAAAATATGATTGTGATAGATACAAAACCAAATGAGCATACTCATAGTAACTATAATAAGCAAAAGATTAGTAAGCCACCAAAATGAGCATACTCAGTTACTGACAGTAACTTAACGTGGCAAAAACACAAGAAGGGGGTTTGAATTGGGTTTTAAAAATCTTTTCGCAAAGCTTGTGTGTTTATGAAAACCTTTTCAAAACAACTCGTTAATAAAATAAAGCAGTATGCAAGTAAAGAGAAGAGAGAAGAAAGTGACACAGTGATTTATACTAGTTCACTATCACCTGATAGTTACGTCTAGTCCCTTCACACACTTGAAGGATTTCTCCACTATCATCAACCTGATTACACTTGAGAGTATAATACTGCCAAACTGGATATACTCACAACTTCTTAGAACGACTTAGTATAGTCAAGCCTCTAAGGAATACAGCCACTACTGGGCTAAATACAAAAATGTTTTGAAGCAATATCAAATAACTCTCATAGAGAGGATATACAATGAAAAACTTAAACACAATGAATAACTTTCAAACTGAAAGAATAAAAACGATTAAGTGCTTTGTTCAATGTGATCTCAGATACTTGGAATGATTCTTGGTTGCTCACTTTGTATCACAGCGTTAACCTACTTCAGTGGATGAAGTAAGGTATATATAGCTAGGGTTGTGAATAGTACCATTGTGACCTAACAACTCTTTTCACCTAGGTCAAAAGACTTCAGATCCCCTTTTTGTGGCTTTAGCAAGTTACGTCGTTTTCCACTCTGCTCAAAGCATACTGACACAACAGACAAAATCAGAGTGTTTGTCTCTTGTGAGCTTTTTGAATATTAGACCCTTCGAGAGGAAGTTTCCTGATGATTATATTCGTTGACATTCCCTTTGGCCTTTGATACCTCGTACATTAAATTGCTTCATCAATGAGGTCTCTTAAATACGTGAAGTAGCCTTAAATAAGCTTCAACCTGTTTCTTATCAGAGCTACACTGTTCACCAGAGTGAGTACTGTTCACCAGAGTGAGCTTGAAACAGAGGCAACTTCTTCAGCGTAGAATTCATTTGCCTTTCATATAATAGAGAGTCTTGTAGAATTGCATGAAGGCTTCCACAAAGTGGTCTAACCATAGTCTGTTGTATGCGTTGACTGAAGACCAGAGCGTTGACCAAACATAATGTGGTCTCAATAGAGTGTTGTCTACCGGAGCTTTGACTGACCAAATAGAGTTGACCAAGTCAAGAGCTAGTCTTGCCAGAGCTTGGTTTACCAACAGAGTTGACTGATCAAACAGCGTTGACTAAGTCATGTTTGGTCTCACCAAAGCGTTGACCACCAACAGAGTTGACCAACTTCAGAGCAAGACTTTCACATTATGTCAGCATCAAAACAGAGGATCAATGCCAGACTTAGATGTGTGAAATTCAAGTTTTCACTAAGTCTTCTGAGATATCGTGTAAAATTCAAGATTTCACTAAGTCTTCTGAGATATCTTCTTCTGATGAATAGTGATTTCTACACACTAACAAACACATCAGAGAATAAATTGTTCTCTTAATCATTTGTTATCATCAAAACAATTAAGGGTCATTGTTTCTGAATCCACTTGATTCCAACAGTAACTATAAAACAAGATCCATGAGAATGTTGTTGGCATTTGTGGCTCCCATATGTATTAGTCCCTATCCAGATTAGCCACAATTTCATCTCTAATTAAGTTGCGAAGACTACTCATTTCTATTGATGAAACCATGTCAACATCTACATTTGAGGATCTAGGTACATTGTGATCACTATCAATATCTTCCTTGGTAATACCATTTTCCTCTATATGCTGAAACTCAATATCTGAAGCATGATTTCTTTTGATAAAGTTATGTATTGCCATTGTGGCAATAACTATCTTTACTTAAGTGGCATATTTTAAACCGTGCATCTGACGAAGAACTGCAAACCTATTTTGCCATACTCCAAAGGTCCTTTCTATAGTGGTTCTTAAACTGGAATGAAAGTAATTGAACACTTCGTCATAATTGGCAAATCCAGTTGCACGCCTAAAGTCAGGAAGATGATAGCGCTCACATCTATATGGACCCAAGTAACCTGTTGGTGTTGGATAACCACTATCCACCAAATAATACTTACCTGAAAAATACGATTACTATTAAAATGACCATTTAGAATGAAATATATAGTAAATATATTCAGTGAGATTATGCAGTTTTGAAATCAAACCTGGAAGAGGATGTGGAAAATTATAATTTGGCTTTGTAAGAGCATCCCTGAAAACTCTAGCATCATGAGCTGATCCTTCCCATCCAGCCAATGCAAATATAAAACACATATCCCAATCACAAACAACCATGACATTTTGTGATGTATATCCCTTCCTTCCTATATATTTTACATTTTCATTCGCAGGAGCTACACATGGTACATGAGTTCCATCAATTGCCCCTATACAATCTTTAAAATATGGCCAATATTGCTTGTCATCTTAGATTTTTCTTTGCGGATTCGTAAATGTATAATCTTGAGGCCTAATCAATTTAATTGACAACTTCAAGCATGCTTTCAGTACATTGTGAAAATGTCTACTTACAGTTTCACCTGAGTGTTGAAATCTTTCTTGTATTATCCTATTTCCTTCTCCATGCCCAACAGCAAGTAAAAACATGGCAACCATCTCATGTATCCCCATACGCTTTGTACCCTTCAAACCATGCTGGATAGTTCATCACAAAACAATAAAAATACATGCTTACCCATCCTGAAGTTTTCATGACAACGTGTATCATTCCCATGTAAAACTTCAACCCATTTGTACCCGGTTAGTTTACTTATTCTACATGGTTGTTTGCATAAGTATTTCATAGCATGTTGTCCAACTAGAAAACCTGTTGCAGCCACCATGGATAAAACTATATTATTTACTCCACTGTAATCATTTTCTTCTCAAGAATCCTCATCACAATCACTTGAGGATATGGTTGACATTCTAATCAAATTTCTGCAATAAGAAAAAGCACCAACTACTACTTTGTGATCGATAACATAAATATACGATACTAAATAAGTACATACTAGAACAACACCAGCTAAATAACCATAATATCTCAATAACTAGATAATTATACAATCATAAATAAGTACACACTTAATATGTTTCCCTTGCAGCAACTACAATAAAACACGATCTATTTGTCCTTTTATGCTAGACGCCTGAGAAATTGCAAATAAGTTATACATCTATAATAATATGACACATTGAAATTGCAAATAATCTATTTGTCCTTATATGCTAGACGCTTGAGAAAAATCAGTTTATGCTCATCATCTGGAATTGCAGCAAATACCTCCCTTGCAACCTTGTTCATCATCAACTCACAACATCTATCAAAAAAATCTGCATCCCCTACTACTTCTTCCAGCTTATGAATATCAGCAATTACTATGCCAATACTAGAAGGATCTTGCATTTGTGTCTTTGTAACAACAACATTAGTGTGAGACAGCATTGCATCTGCCATTTTTTTAAGTTCATTTCCTATGATAGAGCTACTATCCATTTTGCCATTTTTATCCTATCCCCTTCCCTCTTTCTTTTTTCTCCACTCCTTGCTCTCCCTGTTGTTCCAGGTATGTTAATGTTTATTATACTACCACCACCACTTGTAGTACCATATAGATCAACTCCTATATTTGGATCATCACTATCTCCTGAGCCTTCATTGTTATCCACGCCAACACTCTCAAAACCTTGAGGACATTGCTCATCCTCTTCATGGCTGTCCGTAAAACCACTTGGTGTCATTCCAAAGTGACCCATGGCAGTTTTATCTTTAAAAAGATATGTCAAATCTTTTGCAAATGGTAAGCCCTCATTGCGGTACTTAGCATATAGTGGATTTACCTGCATCATCAGAATTTTTAATCACATTTAAGTGTCATATCAACACTTTATAAAATTTATTAAAGTAATTATATATCATAATGTGTGCTAACCTTTTCCTTTGCATCCCACCAATCTGAATCAGCTATGAAAGTATAAGTGTCGTAATTCCATCCTACTTCAGTTTCATGTTGAAATAGATTACACCAAGCACTCCACTCCTTTTTTAAACTATCCCATTTCTTCTTGATTTGTCCTTTGTCATAATTTCTCCCGTTAACAACGTTAAACTGGGTCATGGCATCTCTCTAACCTTTCTTGGTCAAGGAACGTTCATTACATTCACCTTTGTTTGCTTGGCCTAGACAAGCATCAATGAACATTTTTTGTCGTTGTGCGATCCCACATGGCTTTTGGTTTACTCCTTTCAGTTTCAGCATTTTTAGAGGTATGTAATATTTCTTTTCCCCTAATCTAATTTTTGTTTCTAACATTTGACATCCTATATATTTACCCAAAAAAAGAGGAATAAATAAATATTAGACATTTCCATGTTTATTGTGCTTGTTAGGCTTTAGACATATATTATAGAAACCAATCATTATACTTTAATTTGTTTTTTTTAAATTAAAAGCAAAATCGTGCATGATAGCCACATTTTGCCATTTTTATTTTTTTAAATTTTTTATATCCATAAAAAAAGTTCACACTTAATTTCTAGAGTTCATTAATCCTGCATCAATATTATAGAAATTCAGAATACATGGTTTATGCCTATGTTTACAAAATCGTGCATGATAGCCACGATAGCCAAAAAAGAAATATCACAATGAGGGGGTGTGGGTTGCAGGGAGGGGAAGGGACGAGTAGGAATAATTATGGAAAAACAAACAATATCAAGAGGCAAGAATATGCAGTGAAGTAAACAATATCAAGAACAAATATTGTCTTTCATTTTAAGTTTATTGATAAAAAAACTAAACAAAATAAAAGCTTGTTACGGGAGCTCAGATCTCAGGATAAAAATCGAAGAGAACAAAGAGAAGACTCAAAGATAAACCTCCATGCAGTGAAATTTTTTTTTACCTTAGTAATCTCTTCTTCCTTCAATCATGTGAGAATAATTTTTCTTCAATTTTCTCACTCTTTCACACTTGCTGTCTGATGGGGTTGAAGAAGAAAGAAAGAGATAAGCACCGGCACATTTAAATGAAGGTTGCAGGTGGCAGGTGATGACCGTTGGAATAAATTAATTGATGGACAATTTGGTAAAATCATAAATCCTATCTCCAAACCCAAACCCAAAAGATGGTCTTTGTATGCTGTAAAGAAATGAGATTTTGGCACCTTCAAATGAGATTTTATCCACCACAAATCATAACCAAACACTCAAACAAAAAGTGTAAACTGAGTTTTCTCAACGCAAACAACATTTTAAAATCTTAACCAAACATCCACCTAGAAAGTGAAAAATTCCAAAATCCCAGTTTAGAAAAATCTTGCTTTGATATAGAAAAAACTCCAAAATCGGCTAATTGACCTGCATGGTGCATTTGACCAAAAAATTACCAAATTAGTGCAAGTTAAAAAAAATTAATAAATTGGGGTAAGTCGTACATACTGTGTACGACTTCCCTTTTCATCAGAGCAAAGTCGTACATACACTGTACGACTTCCCTTTTCTGAGTTTTTTTTTACTGAAGTCGTATATGCCATTGGAAACTTCCGATTTTTTTTTACAAAGTCGTATATCCCATGTACGACTTTGCATGAATTTTTTTTTTAGTACGTAAAGTGGAAGTCGTATATGTGGTGTACGACTTTGCATGAGGAATTTTTTTTTAATACGTCTAACGTAAACAAATAGCACTAATGATAGATCAAAATATGTAATAATAATACTTCGTTAGACGATAATCAACAGGGGCGGAGCCTCTTGTAACAATGGGGTAGCCATTGCTACCCAAAAAAAAATTCCTAAAGACCAGTGTAGTAATATGAAATTTCGCTAACCAAAAAAAATTGATAGAACACGTTTATCAGATAAAACACTTACACTAAAAAAATACTCAGGTTGCTTATATTTTAGACACTTTTTTGCTTATATTTCAGACCGGAGTAGTAGTTTATTATTAAAAAAATTAGTAATTCATTTTGTCTATAAAAAAAATTACTCTTTATATTTGACCCCCTCGTGAAAAACAGGCTAGCTCCGCCACTGATAATCAACCACCACGTAATTGATGAAGACCTCATTGTGGGACATCATCTCACCACTAGGCTTAGGCTTTTCAATGTAGAAAAATAAAGTATTATTAATGCATATTTTGATCTTTTATTAGTGCTACTTATTTACGTTACTTTACGTATTAAAAAAAAAATCTCCCATGCAAAGTCGTAAAAAAAAAAAATTAAAAGTCTCCAATGGCATATACGACTTCAGTATTTTTTTTAAAAAAAATTAAGAAAAGGAAAGTCGTACACTGTATGTACGACTTTGCTCTGATGAAAAGGGAAGTCGTATACAATATATACCACTTACCCCAATTTAGTAATTTTTTTTAACTTGCACTAATTTGATATTTTTTTTTTGTCAAATGCACCATGTTGGTCAATTAGCCTCCAAAATCCCAACCAAAAAAAAAAAAAAAAAATTTCGCCCGAGCGTCTTACACATTTCCCCGGTCACATTCATTCCTCTTTCAGTCCATTCTGAACACGTCTCTTGCATTACATCACTGCGAGATTCTTACACTCACTTCTTCTTCTTCTTCAAACTCTTTCTCTGTGATTCTTCGTTTTGAGGTATGTGGGTTCTTCTTCCGCTCTCCACTTTTCATGGGTCCATGGCATCTTTCGTAATACTGGGCTCATCATATCAATACTGTTAATAATCAACTTTATTTATCTGCTGTTTTGCTAATTTCATTCTTTTTTTTCTTTTTTAATTTTTGATAATTTGATTGTTGGTGTTAATGATGGACCCTTTGAGTTTAAGTGTTTATATTTAAAAAGTCATATCTTTCCACCAATTGAACTGAGTCTTGCTTACAATTAATCAGAACTTGTTAGAAAAAGCTTGTGTGGATTGCATATTTATTCTTATACTTATGTATATGTGTTAAAGCAAATGTGTATTTAGTCCTCCTTTGTCGTTTGGGCCAAAGGTGATGATGCATGGATCAATGGTTTATTGGTAAAGTGAAAAAAAAAAAAAAAAAAAAAATCAGCTCTCTCACTTGTTCATCCAGAGCTTCTTAATTTTGATATTGTATTAGGTTATGCAGTCACTTGGCTCTTGTAGATTTCTTTAATCTTAATTTCTTGTAAAATTGTCATGAGTTTATAGCTTGATAGAAGATTAATTGACACAAGCTCATAAATTCAAGTCATCTAATACCATTAGATTGAGTTTATTATGCATTTATGTTTTAATTCACCAAGAAAGGAGAAGGACAAAGAATTTGTGGTTTGTGGGATAACTTTAATGTGCTTCACGTCTTATCTTACTCTCACGATTATATTCATGTCAAAGGTTGCACTCTAAGTTATGAGTTTGGCTTCTTGCATATTCTGATAATTCTGCTAATTTTTTGTTTTTCTATAGCTTGTTACTTTTCATATCCAGAACTTTTCAAAGGGCACAATTTATGTACATGATACGTGTGCGCGCGCGCACAGGTTTATAGCATATTGACTGAATTTACTGTGTTGGCTTTTGTAATAAGAAATTAGTTGATGATCACAAATGGTATTTGTCAAATATTTCTTTTCCTTCTAATCACAGAAATAATTAGCGTTTAGTAACCAATATTTTGGATACTCTTCTTGATACAGATGGCAGCATCATTGGCATGTCTTGTTGGGAGTGGTTTATCTACACAGAGTAATAAAATAACTCTTTGCAAGGACGTAAAAGGAAGATATCTCTTTTTTACGCATAGACTTTCATCATTGAGTAGGTCATCAAAAACTATATCAGTAAAGGCATCCTTGGATCAAAGGGAACATGAAGGGAGAAGAGGATTTCTGAAATTGTTGAATGTGGCAGTTGGCTTACCTGCGTTATTAGGAAATGGGAAAGCTTATGCTGATGAACAAGGGGTTTCCTCCTCCAAAATGTCTTATTCTAGGTTTCTTGAGTATTTGGATAAGGGCAGGGTTAAAAAAGTGGATCTCTTTGAGAATGGAACTATAGCTATTGTAGAGGCTGTTTCACCGGAGTTGGGTAATAGGGTGCAGCGAGTACGAGTTCAACTTCCTGGACTTAGCCAGGAACTCCTTCAGAAATTCAGGGAAAAGAACATTGACTTTGCAGCTCATAATGCCCAAGAAGAGTCGGATTCTCTGTTTTCTAACCTGATTGGAAATCTGGCTTTCCCTCTTATTGTGATTGGAGGATTGTTCCTTCTCTCAAGACGATCATCTGGAGGGACGGGAGGTCCCGGTGGGTCTGGCTTTCCTTTTGCTTTTGGTCAATCTAAAGCCAAATTTCAAATGGAACCAAATACTGGAGTGACATTTGATGATGTTGCTGGGGTAGATGAAGCCAAGCAGGATTTTATGGAGGTGGTCGAGTTTCTGAAAAAGCCTGAGAGGTTCACTGCTATTGGGGCCCGCATACCAAAAGGGGTTCTTCTTGTTGGTCCCCCGGGGACCGGGAAGACGCTGTTAGCCAAGGCTATTGCTGGCGAAGCAGGTGTCCCATTTTTCTCAATCTCAGGTTCTGAGTTTGTTGAGATGTTTGTTGGTGTTGGTGCTTCTCGAGTTCGTGATTTATTCAAGAAGGCTAAAGAGAATGCTCCTTGTATTGTTTTTGTTGATGAAATTGATGCCGTTGGAAGGCAACGAGGTACTGGAATTGGTGGAGGGAATGATGAAAGAGAACAGACGCTCAACCAACTTTTGACAGAAATGGATGGATTTGAGGGTAATACTGGAATCATTGTCATTGCAGCAACCAACAGGGCTGACATTCTTGACTCTGCTTTATTGAGACCTGGACGATTTGATAGACAGGTAAGATAATATTAGGATATACATGCATTTTGTTTTTTATTAATGAGTAAATTACTGAACATAATGCTTTTGCAGGTAACGGTTGATGTTCCAGATATACGGGGAAGGACTGAAATACTAAAGGTTCATGGTAGCAATAAAAAGTTTGATGCTGATGTTTCTCTTGAGGTAATCGCAATGAGAACACCTGGCTTTAGTGGAGCGGATCTTGCAAACCTCTTGAATGAAGCTGCTATATTAGCTGGTCGGCGTGGAAAGACGGCAATTTCATCAAAAGAGGTTGATGATTCTATTGATAGGATTGTGGCTGGAATGGAAGGAACAGTAATGACAGATGGGAAGAGCAAAAATTTAGTGGCTTATCATGAAGTTGGGCACGCCATTTGCGGGTAAGCAAGAAATTAAGCTGTAGTTTTGTCTTTGAAGAAATTTTTTGGTACGATTGCAACGTAAGCAAGATGTTGTTGCCTTCTTGAATTCATGTTACACTTCTATATGAATTTTGGAGCTGTTTTAGCTAATAGTTCTGAAAACATTATTCTGAAATATCAAACTGTACTTGCAGAACTTTGACTCCTGGTCATGATCCTGTACAAAAGGTAACCCTAGTTCCTCGTGGGCAAGCCCGGGGTCTTACTTGGTTCATTCCTTCTGATGACCCAACTTTGATCTCCAAACAACAACTCTTTGCAAGAGTTGTTGGTGGGCTCGGTGGCAGAGCAGCAGAGGAAATTATTTTTGGCGAGCCTGAGGTTACAACTGGAGCAGCTGGTGATTTGCAGCAAATAACTGGTTTGGCTAGACAGGTCCTTGTTCATTGACTTAATGACATGATTTTCTGTTGTACCGTGATAAGTCTCTCATTTTCTTTTCTTTGTTTTCTGTTTTTGGTTTTGGTGGGAATGAATGCTATTAGTCCTTGTTTTGGTGGTAATCTATTCTCAATTTGGCTATATATTCTGATGACATTCTGAGTGTTTCTGATAACTCCAATGAATTGGTGAGACCTGAATGAGATCAGGTCATGTCAAAAGATCTCTTTAATGCTTGAACTAGAAAATTTTGGCTTTAAATAAAAGAATGGTATTTTCATTTTGAAGGAATGAATTTTTAGTTTCCGTGAAAAAAAAATGGTTAAATATGTTTTTAGTCCCTTTAAAATTACGACTTTTCAAGTTTAGTCTTTGTATACTTTTTTAGTCTTCACTTTTTACAAAACTGCGTGTTTTTAGTCTCTACAAAATTGCATGTTTTAAAAGCATGCAGTTTTATAAAAAATAGGGATTAAAAATAGATAAATTTTTTATAGAGACTTGAAAGAGTCATAATTTAATAGGGACTAATAACATATTCAACCCTAAAAAAAAAAAATCATCTTTTTCATTTTCCTACCTTGTCCTTCTGATTACAACTTTGTCATACTCGTGCTTCAATAAATGAAATTGATACTCTTGCAGATGGTAACCGCATTTGGAATGTCTGATATTGGTCCTTGGTCACTGATGGACACCTCAGCTCAAAATGCAGATGTCATCATGAGAATGATGGCAAGAAACTCAATGTCAGAAAAGCTCGCTGAAGACATCGATGCTGCTGTCAAGAGGATCTCAGATGAAGCATATGAAATTGCATTGAAGCATATAAGGAACAACCGTGAGGCCATTGATAAAATTGTGGAAGTCCTACTGGAGAAGGAGACAATTACCGGAGATGAATTCCGAGCTCTCCTGTCGGAGTTTGTTGAAATTCCACCTGAAAATGGGGTCCCTCCAACTCCCTCACCAGTAGCTGTTTGAGTTGCTATACATCACTGCAATTTAGTGTAGCTCTCTGGATACTCAATTTTTCTGAAATTGTGAAATATTTGTAATATACACTTTACTCTAAGTTCTTTAGTGACAATAGATCGTATCTTTTTTTGTCTCTCTCCCCTTTCCCCCTTGTGTTGACAACAGAAAATATGTTCCTTCATAGTTTCAGTTAGTACATAATGTAACTTACATGAACAGTAGTAAAATAGTAATAAAGTATTCGTACCCTATTGTATCATTGTAGCTGGTGTGCAAATGCTTTGTGCATGTGATCTCTCTCATTTTGGGCACCACAACAAAGGATGGCACACTTACAATGATTAATATTGGTATACTATGCTATAAAAATTTCATAATTATTTTGCTGTTAGTATTTTAAGGATAGGGTAAATTATAGCCCATCTTGGGAGAGAAACTTGAATTATACTCTCTCGTACTCTTACGTTAAAATTTTCACTCTTTTTTCTTAAGATGTCAATATGTATTACGTTGTATTGAACGATTTTTAACGATGTTTCTACTAATTTTTTTTTCTTTTTTACAATTTTCAATGTTATTGATATTATTGATTTGAAGATTCTGAAGGATAAAATGAAGCCTAAACAATTTGTTTCGGTTCTTCATATTCTGAGCTGTTTAACGAAAAATAATTTTTTTTGGTTCCTTTTTTATAAACAAATTAATTGTATCTAACTCTAACTTGATAATTGATATCCCCCAAACCCCCTATGAAGTATTAGGTTTGTAGATGGCAGCATCTAATTACTTATTTCATTTTTGAGCAAAAATGAAGTAAGTGCACTTTCGTTTGTGTTTGTTTATTTGAGCTTTCATTTTAGTCTTGTGCCTTAAACAAATTTTCCCTCAATTCCACTAACATTTCATTGCATCCCTAATTAAAGGGGTGGGTCCTTGCCATACAAATGATACAATGCCTTGAAGGTGTGAATTTTGTCGAGACCTTGTAAGTGGGGTTGACTTAAAACTCTGCCCGTGCTAGTTGCTACCCATTTAGGCCACAATTTGGGTATGTTACCTGTGAGGCATAGAAGTTTTCAAGCATCTATAGACAATATATATGGAAGTCATTGTTTGAGTAACAATTTACAGGTGTCAATCAATGGGATACCTTTCACCACGTCAGTATTTTTTTATTATTTTTTCCATGCTTCTTTTGGTGAAAGAGAAAATCCTTTAGTTTCCAGCATAAGACAAACACAAGGGGACAAACGTTTTGCTGGAAAAGCAATGGACCAGTACATGGTAAGCGGACAAATGTTTGGCCATCTTTTTCACACCGCAAGCAAAAACAAAATATTCACACTGCACAATGCAAGACTGCAACGACGAGGCTCAAAATATTCACACAGAAGATAAAGAATGCCCATTGCCGAGACTCAAAAAATTTAGAAGAAAAATAACGCCGAGATTCAAAAAAATTTGCCTCTCTCATAAACAACTCTCTTCCTCACCAATTTCCAACCTCCCTTCTTCTGCCATTCTCTCTCTCTCCATCTCTCCTAAACACAATTTCTCTCTTCTCCTCCTCTTTGATTTTCCAGAGCTTCGTTTTCGGATCGATAGCTCGTCCTGTAGTAATTGAGCTCTGTTTTCCCGCTGCGACCTGGTGGCAAGTAGAGATGGAACAGGTTTGCGATGGCGAAACCACACACGCGGAGGAAAGCGGATCGATAGCTCCTCATTGTAGGAATGCCCACCCGTGAATAATCCTGCTTCTTCTTCTCACCCGGAGCACATTCACCGGAAGCCACCGTGGCGCCGTCCCACCGCCACGGAATGGTGAGATTTTTCACCTTCTTCACTTCTCGGTTTGGGTCTTTCATTCTCGCGGCTTGACCCCGTGGTCCTAAACCCAAGTCAAAGATAAAGGCTTGGTGGGCTCACTCGCGGCTCGACCCATGTGGTCCTAAACCCAGTCGGCATAGAGGCCTGGCTCAGCGGCTCGGAAGGTCGCGGTCGACCTAAACAACCCTGTGGTTTCCAAGACACCAGGTCAAGATAGAGGCCTGGCACAGCGACTCGAAGGTCGCGGTCGACCTAAACAACCCTGTGGTTTCCAAGACACCAGGTCAAAGCATAGAGGCCTGGCTCAGCGACTTCGGAAGGTCGCCAGTCGGCCTAAACAACCCCTGTGGTTTCGAAGACACCAGGTCAGCAGAGGCCTACAAGCTCTAAAGCAGCTCGGCTAAGGTCGCCTGTCGAGTTAAACAAGACCATTGTGGTTTCAAAGACACCATGTCGGCATAAGGACGTGCCGACCTCAAACACAGCGCGACAAAGACTAACCCCTGCGGTTCCAAAGATTTCAGGTCAGCATAGAGGCCTGGCGAGCTCTAAAGACTTTAAGGTAATAACTCGACCTAAAGAAAACCTAACTACCCAATCATCGTGAGACTGACACCAACACCAAGAGTTACGCCGAGAACTTAAACACCAAGAGTTACATCGAGAACTTCAATTGTTACCTTAATTATCATTAGCCCATGTGTTTCATATGATAGTATCAATTGTGTATATTCCATTATTTGTCAAATAATCAAAGATTCATTTGTCAAATATCAAGAAGATATTAAGTATAGAGATTACGAAGATGATTGCCAGGTTCGTAAAGATGATTCCCAAAGATAAAGGCTTGGTGGGCTCGCTCATGACTCGACCCCGCGGTCCCGAAGACCCCAAGTCAAGATAAAGGCTTGGTGGGCTCGCTCGCGGCTTCGACCCCGTGGTCCTAAACCCAAGTCAAAGATAAAGGCTTGGTGGGCTCACTCGCGGCTCGACCCTGTGGTCTTAAACCCAGTCGGCATAGAGGCCTGGCTCAGCGGCTCGAAGGTCGCGGTCGACCTAAACAACCCCTGTGGTTTCCAAGACACCAGGTCAAAGATAGAGGCCTGGCTCAGCGACTCGAAGGTCGCGGTCGACCTAAACAACCACTGTGGTTTCCAAGACACCAGGTCAAGATAGAGGCCTGGCTCAAAAGAAGTTTCGGTGTCGCCACTACTTAAACAACCTGTGGTTTCGAAGACACCAGGTCGAGAGGCCTACAAGCTCTAAAGCCTTCGGCTAAGGTCGCTGTCGAGCTAAACAAGACCATTGTGGTTTCAAAGACACCATGTCGGCATAAGGACGTCTGAGCTCAAACACGGTAGCGACAAAGACTAACCCTGCGGTTCCAAAGATTTCAGGTTAGCATAGAGGCCTGGCGAGCTCTAAAGCGACTCGGAAGGTAATAACTCGACCTAAAGAAAACCTAACCACTCCAATCATCGAGACTGACACCAACACCAAGAGTTACGAGAACTTCAACACCAAGAGTTCTCGCCGAGAACTTCAATTGTTACCTTAATTATCATTAGCCCATGTGTTTCATATGATAGTATCAATTGTGTATATTCCATTATTTGTCAAATAATCAAGATTCATTTGTCAAATATCAAGAAGATATTAAGTATAGAGATTCGAAGATGATTCCTGTGTTCGTAAAAGATGATTCCCGGCATAAAGGCTTGGTGGGCTCGCTCGCGGCTTCGACCTCGACCCCGCATGTCCTCGAAGACCCAGTCGGCATAAAGGCTTGGTGGGCTCACTCGCGACTCGAACCTGTGGTCCTAAACCCAGTCGGCATAGAGGCCTGGCTCAGCGGCTCGAAGGTCGCGGTCGACCTAAACAACCCTGTGGTTTCCAAGACACCAGTCGGCATAGAGGCCTGGCTCAGCGACTCGAAGGTCGCGGTCGACCTAAACAACCTGTGGTTTCAAGACACCAGGTCACAGAGGCCTACAAGCTCTAAAGCAATTTCGGCTAAGGTCGCTGTCGAGCTAAACAAGACCATTGTGGTTTCAAAGACACCATGCTCGGCATAAAGGCGTCCGAGCTCAAACACTGTAGCGACAAAGACTAACCCTGCGGTTCCAAGATTTCAGTCGGCATAGAGGCTGGCGAGCTCTAAAGCGGCTCGGAAGGTGATAACTTCGACCTAAAGAAAAACCTAACCAGCTCCAATCATCGGAGACTGACACTCAACACGAGTTACGCCGAGAACTTCAACACCAAGAGTTACGTCGAGAACTTCAATTGTTACCTTAATTATCATTAGCCCATGTGTTTCATATGATAGTATCAATTGTGTATATTCCATTACCTGTCAAATAATCAGCATTCATTTGTCAAATATCATGAAGATATTATGTATAGAGAATCTGAAGATGATTCCCAAGTTCGTAAAGATGATTCCCAAAGATAAAGGCTTGGTGGGCTCGCTCGCGACTCGACCCCGCTGATCCCAAGACCCCAAGTCGGCATAAAGGCTTGGTGGGCTCGCTCGCGGCTCGACCAGTGGTCCTAAACCCAAGTCAACATAAAGGCTTGGTGGGCTCACTCGCATTTCGACCCTGTGGTCCTAAACCCAGTCGGCATAGAGGCCTGGCTCAGCGACTCGGAAGGTCGCGGTCGACCTAAACAACCCTGTGGTTTCCAAGACACCAGGTCGACATAGAGGCCTGGCTCAGCGACTCGAAGGTCGCGGTCGACCTAAACAACCCCTGTGGTTTTGAAGACACCAGGTCAGCAGAGGCCTACAAGCTCTAAAGCAGCTCGGCTAAGGTCGCCTGTCGAGCTAAACAAGACCATTGTGGTTTCAAAGACACCATGTCGGCATAAGAGTTCTGTCGAGAACTTCAACACCAAGAGTTCTGTCGAGAACTTCAACACCAATAGTTCTGTCGAGAAAATGACAATAACTTTGTCTCTAAATTTTTAACTTCAATTGTATAATGATAATAACTTACAAATAAGGTTTATCGCCCGTGCATTTGCACGGGTCCTAATACTAGTTTATCTACAGGCTACAGCCGCTGTTTGACCTTCCGATTGTGGTTGCTAAGCATAGTTGAACTTCATCTTAGTGCCTCATAATTGTCTATCCAGAAATGACTTGGGAATATTTTACTCCAATCCGTTGCTATAGTTGTTGGGAAACCATGTAATAGAAGGACCGGATTGCCTGGACACTTATTTCAGCTAATCTTAGCCATAAGATGGAGATCAGATGGCTTATATCGTGACTTCAGCAAATCGCGATATTGAAATCTCAACCGTTGATATTTATCAACGGCCAAGATCACAACTGCAATGACAGCTAACTGTAAGGGAATCCATTTCTTGCAATCAAACCACTTTTTAAATCGTGTTATATATATTTGTTTTAAATTTAGTAGCAATTGCGACACATTATTTTTTAACGTAATACTGTATTCAAATGTTGTGGTTGTTATATAACTCTTTTTTTTTTTTGAAAAGGAAAAAAAGGTTTTATTACTAGCAAAAGAGGGCAAGGCACAAGATGAGCCAAACCCAAAAAACAACAATCAGAGTCTACAAAATATTATTCCTGTACAATGCAATGCCAAAATTAAGTGGTTGTTATATAACTGTTTCAATCTTTGCTTCAATAATGAGTGGCAAGTAAATTAACTGCTACAAACTCTACTCCCAACACTCCAAATAGCGGCTATTAAGAAATTGTCACGAAATAAATTCTACTATTGCGACTAGTAATCGCAACAAAAAAATGTTATTTGTTGTATTGTTACTTTGATTATTTGTCACATTCATAAAAGTTGATCAGCAATAATAAATCAAATGATTTAGATACATTGGACTGAAAAAGATAATACAGTATTTTTTTTTTTAATCTAACAGTAGATCGTGAGACGAAATTATTTAATAAAAAGTTGTTTAATGGTATTATAGTATTCAAGTCTTACATCACTTGTAAGTTGGTCTCCTCTCTCTCTCTCTCTCTCTCTATCTCAATACACATAACTCCAAATTATCATTATTATTGTATATTATATATATATTTTATGTATACACTCAATCGTGAGAGTGACTCCGCATTATTTTTCTAGACCTAAGAAATATTATTATTCCTACTATTAATTGTCAACTAACTCTTCCTTTTATATATTAATACTAACTAATCATACGATTCATACATTGTATCATTGACATTTGACAATAGCATCAGGGAGCACTAACTTGTGTTATTAAGAGTGTCACCAACAAAAAATAAAAAAATAAAATTATAATGAAGATAAATATAGGTTGGAATCGAACTTATCCCATTTAGGTCCTTTTCAATCCAAGGAATAAGTGTACCAGCTAAATAAGTGTATAATATTTATACCAAAAAAAGATGTATATAATAAATTATAATTCAATAATAGAAAAAGAGGTAAATACGGACAGTACAGAAATAAAAAAAAACCTATAAAGAAAGTATTTATTCTATTAATTTATTCTATTAATAATACACTAACAAGTGGTTCGGTGGGTCCTATTTTTCTCTACGTTATTCTTTCTTGGTTAGATAATATATCATTTGTCTCTATGTTCAGTGTGTTTTCGTTACCTTGTTGATTTTCTCTTCCTCAATAACCGAACTGAAACTGGGTTGTGTTTGTTCATGCTTCGATTTTGGTTCTGTGGCTAACACCAAAAAACCACTTCTTCGGCTGAACACAGGTGAATTTCAGATAAGGCTTGAATTTCAGCTAGAGCAATTTCTGAATTTTGCATTTCTGGGTTTATAATATTTTAAATTTGAGGTTATTATATGGATACTTGCAAGTTGAACTGGTTCTAATATTGGCTCATGTTGTTATTCTATTGACCATTTTGAATCAATTTTTATCATTATTATTGCTATAAGCTTTATTGGAAAGCAATATTAGCTGATTCTAATTGGTACTTTTTGTTCTATTCATCTTATCTCTGTTGTTAGTCTTGCAAAATAAGGTTTGCTGTTGTTTGTTAATGTTGAAGGCTGAACCAATCAATGGTGTAGCTGTGTAGATTATATGTTGATTCTAGAAATTGGGTTTGTTAATTTGTTTATTTTTATTCCCCTAATGATTGCATGGTTGTTGATGGAATTACTCAGTGAAATCTTTTACTTTTCTTGCCTTTCCAGATTTTATAGATTGGTTTGAAACCTTGGTTTGAGTAGGCAGTGATATCATGGGTTGACTTTTTGTGTGTGTGTGTGTGTGTGTGTGTTTGTGTTTTGGTAAGTAACTACATAAGTTCTTGTTCTGTTACCAATGTTTTCTATGTATTTTTTGTGAGGGGTAGGGATACAGTGAGGACAAGGGGTATCAGATAGCACTAGATAGTTTGAGGTTATTGAACAGAGCTGAGCTCTAAATGGCTTCAGCATTGGAGATTGATGAAGACAATGATAACAAAGGTAGTATGTGGGATTTGGATCAGAAACTTGACCAGTCAATGGATGAAGAAGCAGGAAGGCTCAGAAATATGTACAGAGAAAAAGTATGATGCAACTCCTTTTAACATTCCTTCTTTGTTTTCGAATTCCCTTATACATATCCAATAATAAGATGTTATCTTAGCTACTGGAATTTGGTGTATCATTCCTCATTGATGTTATTTATATTTGTTTAGAAATTATCTACACTGTTGCTTCTACGGCTTGCATATCAGAGTCTTGGTGTAGTTTATGGAGATTTGGGCACTTCTCCCTTATACGTTTTCTATAACACATTTCCTCATGGAGTTAAAGATCCGGAGGATGTGATTGGAGCTCTTTCTTTGATCATATACTCTCTTACTCTTGTGCCGCTGCTCAAATATGTTTTTATTGTATTAAGAGCAAATGACAATGGTCAAGGTATGTATTGTTTTGCCTTATTTTTCCTCTATTAATTATGATATTTATGATTGGACTATGAAAGTACTAAGTAATGTATTATAGCGTTACGCCGTGATAATCAGCTCCATTTCTTTTAATGATATTTTGTTAACAAGATTCCCTAGAATAATTTCTGTGAAATAAAGACTTTTCATCTTATAAGATAATGCCTGCTCTCCTTCTCCTGCTTAGTTTAGTCTAGAGTTTGTGTGCAAGCTAACTTTATGATTAAAGATCTAAGTGGATCTGTTTAATAACTGAGTAATGCACACTAGTATTTCCATATATGGCATATTGGACATATCTGTCTGTTGATACTGCTAAGGTGCAACTGAGTTTCACCATACTTAAATCTGTGGAGCAGGTGGAACATTCGCTCTTTACTCCTTGCTCTGCCGACATGCTAATATAAAAACCATTCCCAACCAGCATCGTACTGATGAAGAGTTAACAACATATAGTCGGACTACCTTCCATGAAAGGTCATTTGCTGCAAAAACCCAAAGATGGTTAGAGGAACAATCATTTATTAAAAGTACAATTCTTATTCTTGTCCTTGTCGGTACCTGCATGGTGATTGGAGATGGGATTCTTACCCCAGCTATATCTGGTATGCTTTTGTCTGAAGCTGATCTTGTTGTTCCTATTTATTTGTTATGTTTCTGTAAATGCAAACTTTGTTGCTATTTACCCTAGTAGGTTATCTTTCAATCAATTTATATGCTTCAGTATTTTATGTTACATTTGTGCGAACTTACCAAACTGTAAAGGGAAACCATAAAATTAATTTATGGGATGAGAAAACAGAATAGTGATGAGAGTATAGTTTGAAATTGGTAGGATTTTGACTTATTTTATAGATTATATCGTGCTAAATTACTCAGCAACAGAGATGTGTTTAAATGAAGCTTGGGTAGGGCATAGAATACATCATTGTTTATAAAACTAGTCTTCTTTTTTTTTTCCCTTGTTTTTTTCTTTCTTTTTTTGGGTGGGGAAAGGTTCTTTTACAATATATTCTCTTTTTTTTTTTTGTTGGTCTGATGGCCCAGTGGCCTATAGCGCACTCCTAAGAGCGCTGAAAGGGGGCGTAGCGGGTTCGAACTCGCGCCCAAGCGTCCAAGCAGCAAATATTTTGTCAGTTGTGCTAAGCGGCAAATACTTTTACAATATATTCTTAAAAGAAAATATATTATAAAAACTTAAAGGTCTGTTTGCTTTGAAAAAAAAAAAAAAAATTTCAGTTATCACTTTGTTTCTTATTTTTAAATATTTGTACAAGAAATAATGAAAACAGCAATACAGATACATAAAATCAGGAAACAAGGTGTAAATAATGTGGTGTTTTTGTAATTATTAATGAAAACAGGAAATGAAAATAGAAAGAACTTTCTGAAACCAAACAAGTTTTCTTATGATGATATAGAGATTAATTTATTTTAGTTCTTTTATTTCATTTATCTATTATGTATACTCTATTGCTTATGGCTCCAGACAAAATGATTTTACTGCATTTGGCACTTTTTGCTTATGTATATACTTAGATACCTCTCCATTTATTTCAATATATTCATTACAAAATCTTCTGTTGTAGTTTTATCTGCTGCTGGTGGCATCAAAGTAAATCGCCCTGATTTGAATAGCGGTATGGTCCTACATCTATAACAATGCATTTTTCTTCTATTTCTATCATTATCTATATGAGTACTATCTCTTTAGTCTTGAAAAGCTTTTTGCGTTACAGGAGTAGTTGTGCTGGTTGCTGTTGTAATATTAGTTGGGTTGTTCAGCATGCAACATTATGGTACAGATAGAGTTGGTTGGCTCTTTGCTCCAGTAGTCCTGCTTTGGCTTCTCTTAATTGGAGGTATAGGTATATTCAACATCTGGAAATTTGGTGGCGGCGTCCTAAAAGCCTTTTCACCTCTGTATGTGTATCGGTATTTTAAAAGAGGAGGTCAAGACAGTTGGACTTCCCTTGGTGGCATCTTGCTCAGCATAACAGGTACATTCAGTTTCATAACTGTTGAATTTCCTCCTTGTGCTTCAGAATTAATTTAAACCGGAAAACTTGTGTTGATTGATTTCAGGGACAGAGGCTCTTTTTGCTGATCTAGCCCATTTTCCGGTCTCATCTGTACAGATTGCATTTACTCTAGTTGTCTTTCCTTGCCTTCTTTTAGCCTATTCTGGACAGGCTGCTTACCTGGTGAATAACTTGCATCATTCACAAGATGTTTTTTATCGTTCTATTCCAGGTTTGTTATATCTGTCACACTCTACATTGAAATTTCCATTTGTGATTGCACCTGTGGTGTTTAGAATATGCTCAACAACTATATTGCCACAGTTTCATTACGAGCTTAATTTTGGTGAAAGTACTATATCTAGTTTCTTTCTCTTTCCTATATTTTATGTTGACTAATTCTAGAGATGTTGAAAATTATAAAACCTGTTAAGAATACGTTTAATTAGGGATTCTTGTCGATATTGTAATTATTAGGATTCATTACGTTTCCTTATTTGTACATCTCACTTGATTATAAATATACACTGTGTGGTCACACTAGACACACAACAATACAAACACAACATGGTATCATAAGCTAGGTTTTCTTTTCACCTCTTTTTTTCTGCCACAGTGCCTCCTTTTTTTTTTTTTTTTTTAATTTCTCTTCACGGTGAACAGTAACCGTGAACTGTACCAGAAGCATTTCGTGGCCCTTTTCTCTGCAACCGCGAGTCCGATCTCCGATCCAACACCACCGCAATAATTTATTTATTTATTTATTTATTTTAAATGCAAAATTTGGCAGTGCAGTTCAGTTTTGTTGAAAAGTTGCTCTAGTCAAGATATACCTAAAACTGCAGTTTATAACGAAAAACTTCTTGGCCAAGTTAGACAAGTCAACTTTGATAGTAAATTATTGGATTTTCACTGCCAAATACTGGCTGGATCAACTTAAGTGACTGCATGGTATCTTGATCCTGATGCAAAAACGTGTCCAGTCTGTGTGAATGCTCTCATTCAACATTTGGACTTGTTTGCCTCACTGCTTATTTTCGCATATCATTTTTGGAGATAAAACTATTGCAGGAATCCTCTATTTTTGCACTTTTGTTTCTTCATGCAATAATTTTTTATCTATCAGATGTTAATTATTCTCAGTTCTGCAGACAGAATATACTAGCCAGTGTTTGTTGTTGCAACAGCAGCAGCAGTAGTTGCAAGCCAGGCTACAATAAGTGCAACCTTTTCAATCATTAAGCAAGCCCTTGCTCATGGCTGTTTCCCAAGAGTCAAAGTTGTACATACATCAAAGAATTTCCTTGGTCAGATATATATTCCAGATATCAATTGGATCCTTATGGTTCTTTGCATTGCTGTTACTGCTGGGTTTAAAAACCAAAATCAGATTGGAAATGCATATGGTAAGTTTTTCCCCTGCCAAATATTGTGGGAAATACTTTTCATGCTTTTTTTGGGCTAAATTATGCTTTTAGTCCCTGATGTTTATTTTAGGTTTCGGTTTGTTCCTTATATATAAAAAGTTTCGAATTGGTCTCTTATGTATAGAAGTTAAACCAATGTAGTCCCTCTTGTTTTTTTTGTTCCGAACTGATCTCTTGTGTTACAAAAATTATACCAATATAGTTCTTTTTTTTCCCATAATGTCCCCTTATTTTGCAAAAAAATGGACCACATTGGTTTAATATTTGTAACAAAAGGGACCACTTTAGGGGAAAAAAAAGGAGGGAATCACATTGGTATAATTTTTGCACACAAGGAACCAATTCAAAATTTTTATTACATAAGGGACCGAACCGAAACCTAAAATAAACATATGGGATCAAAAGTATAATTTAGCCTCTTTTTTTTTTTTTATAAGAATGAAATTTATTAGAAAGGAGAAAGAAAATGCAACTTGCAGAAGGATATGAAATCATCCAAAGGAGAAATAGCAAAATACATCAAGTGAATGAAATATTTAAAATTTGCAACATAGGAACTAATCCTTATTACATGAAAGGGTCTTTCCTAATTTCTTTACACTAAAGGGTCTAAGAAGTACTACATATGCATTTCATCTGTCAAAACAATATGCAGTTTCAAGAACTATATTATGCTTGTTAACATGCATAATCATCATTGGAATGACAGGTACTGCGGTTGTGATAGTCATGCTGGTTACAACATTGCTCATGATTTTGATCATGATATTAGTTTGGCGCTGCCATTGGATTCTTGTTGTCGTGTTCACTGGCTTATCATTGATTGTAGAATGCACATACTTCTCTGCTGTTCTCTTCAAAATTGATCAAGGAGGGTGGGCTCCCCTTGCCATTGCCGGAGTATTTCTTCTTGTTATGTATGTTTGGCATTATGGAACTGTGAAACGCTATCAGTTTGAAATGCATAGCAAGGTCTCAATGGCCTGGATTCTTGGCCTTGGTCCAAGTTTAGGGCTTGTTCGTGTCCCCGGAATCGGGCTAGTCTACACAGAGCTCGCAAGTGGAGTGCCCCACATATTTTCTCATTTCATTACCAACCTACCAGCCATCCATTCTGTTGTTGTTTTTGTGTGTGTGAAATATCTTCCGGTCTACACCGTCCCAGATGAAGAGAGGTTCCTTGTCAAGCGGATTGGACCGAAGAATTTCCACATTTTTCGGTGTGTGGCGCGGTATGGATATAAAGACCTGCATAAGAAAGACGATGATTTTGAGAAGAAACTCTTTCATAACCTTTTCATGTTTGTTCGGCTAGAGTCCATGATGGAAGGTTGCTCGGATTCAGAAGAGTACAGTTTATATGGACAGCAAACTGAACAGTCAAGAGATATGCTGTTGAACAATAATGGAAACACAGCTTCATTGAATGCTGTGGATTTATCAATTTCATCAGTAGATTCAATAGTACCAGCTAGATCTCCATCACATGTAAATGTTACTTTTCAGTCCTCTAACACTGAGGTTGATGAACTTGAATTTTTAAACAACTGTAGGGATGCTGGGGTGGTTCACATACTAGGAAACACGGTTGTGAGGGCGAGCAGGGAATCAAGATTCTACAAGAAAATAGCTGTTGATTATATATATGCATTTCTTAGGAAGATATGCAGGGAAAATAGTGTGATCTTCAACATTCCTCACGAGAGTCTCTTAAATGTTGGTCAAGTTTTTTATGTATAGAGCCCATTTCCATTCTCTTTGGCCAAAGATCAATAAGATTTACCAGTGCCTGTTGGTCCAAATGGTAAAGTTATTAGAATATGTAAATCAAAAGTGCTTGGTTCTGCTTAAACAAGGTCTGGAGTTTCAGTCTTGTGAATAGAAAAAATAGCTGCTTAGAGAACTTTGAGTTCACTTGGCTTGACTCGGATTATGCCGAGGGTCTAAGTTAAAAAAAGAAAATAAGATTTATCATTTGTGGCTGCCATTTTGTAAAGAGTTCATATTTTGTTGTATAACATTAGCTCCCTTCCTCTCTCTTTGGCACATGATCTGTTTGTGACAGTGTAGCATATCAACAATACCTTATTGCATTATGATAATCATTTTATCATAATTCGAAGGAAATGTACGTATTTAACTTTGGGCAATTATCTACTGAAACCTGAAATTCATTAAACGATTTTTTTGTTATTTATGGCTACATTTGAGCATCCAAATGTTGGAACTGGTTTCAGGATCTTCCTAACAATTGTATACAATAATTGATCTTAAATTTTAATTGGTCTCAAAATAACATCTAGTGCTCTAGATGATGTGACTCAATATTTAGGGTGGTACCTAAGAGGTACTCCCATTGTGGGAAAAAAAAATTTGGGTACGTATTAGGATTGGGTATCTATAGAGGTACCCTTCTCTCTCATTTGTTGCGGGTCTCAAGTGTTAGTTTTGTAATTTATTAAATAAATTTTTGTTAATATGTGATGATGTGGAGTTATTGGTGGGACTTATTTAATAATTATTTTAGAGATGCTGAGTTGGAGGGATTGAGTACTTATTAGGTACCAAAGTTAAAAAAGTAAAAAATGAGTGATGTAGATATGTGGGACCCCTTAAGTAGGGTACTCCATTGGAGATAGCCTTATATGTTGCCTTATATATAGAGGTAGGTAATGATGAGTTAGTTACGCCGCTAACTCTTAGCTGAATAGAAACTACTCGTAAACTAACTTCCTATTACAAGCTTATTATCCATACAAGCTGAGGATGTTCGAAGCTTGGACACCATCTTCTGAAATAAGGAAGGAAGTAGTGCTTTGGTAGATGTCAACGGTTTGATCCGGGGAAGGCAAATAAAGTAATTGCATCAAACCACTTTGGAGCCTCTCGCACACAATGTGACAATCTATATCCAGATGTTTTAAGATATATACAATCTATATCCAGATGTTTTAAGATATATCAAGACACGTGACAATGGATCCTTTATTTCCACACGTTGGTTTATGGAGTGTGTGCGTAAAAATGTTGGTAATGGATCCTCTATCTCATTTTGGCACGACATGTGGGTTAGACCTTCATTTCTTAGGATCTCTTTCCCAAGACTCTATGTGATCTCCTCCCAGGGAAATTCTATGGTATTCGACATGGGGGATGGATGGGTGGGGTATGGCAATGGCAACTTACCTGGCGGATGGGATTCTTTGTTTGGGAGGAGGCATTGGGATTTCTATCAAGTCCGCTTACTCCATCTCCTCTACAAAACTTCTTGGGCAGTTGGATGTCCCCGAGGGGGACCTTATTGCTCTGGCCGGCCAGTGGGTAAGCTATGCCCCGTCTAAGGCATTGGCTTTCTCGTGGCAGCTCCTTTTCCGTAAAGTTCCCACTAGCTTGAACCTCTATCGGAGGAGGGTGATTAGGGACATGTCAGGACTCAGGGGCATCATGTGTGTTGCTAGGTGTGATTTTTCCTCTGTAGTTTGGTATCAAGTTAGTAGATGGTTAGGTGTTTCTATTGTTATGCCAGTGGACCTAGCCCATCTATATATGTGGTTTGCCTCTATAGGGACCCGGGAGCACATGAGGAAGGGTATGTCACTTATTTGGCAATCTGTGATTTGGGCTATTTGGGAAATTAGAAATGGATGCATTTTCTCTGAGATGGTGCCGGATATCCTGAGTCTTGTGGAGAAGATTAAGGTACTCTTATGGGGATGTTTTCTAGGTAAGGTAAAGGGTGGCCATTGCTTGTACTACGAATGGTGTGTTGCGCCCCTAGAATCCATTAGGAGGGTGTAGTGCAATCGTTTGGAGGGGGTGGTGACGAGTGACCTTGTTTTGATCTTTTTGGGTCCCATCCTTACTTTTGGGAACATTTTGTATTATGAGTTGGAGTACCCCTTATACTCCCTATAATTATATAGATATTTCTTTTGCTGCTAAAAAACAAAAAGTCACGTGGAGCATCCTTGAAATGAGTCACATTGGGACATGAAAAAGGGAATTCTTTTCTATTTTGCTAAATGACAGATATTACATAGTGTATTATTTACAAGTTGTATAAAAGGAAATTGCTTATGAACCATCATCAATCTTGAAAAGATGAATGCCAAAACGGATAGTCCAATTAAACATCTTTATTCAAAGCAACTGGATCGATTACGTTCAGTTTTATTTACTCAAACTTCGACTAATTACTTTACTCTTTGAGAATTTGTCTTCCCTCAATGGTTACGTAGACATAGTATAGTACCATCACTACACCAAATTATTTAAAAGATGGCGCCACTTTAAACAACGTTTAACTATTGAAGTGCTGTTTAAAAATAAAAGAGTCGTTGGAGCACAAAGGAAAAACCAGCGCTTCAATAAAAAAACGCTAGTTTATGTCATAAACAGCGCTTCTGAAAATAAAATGCTGCTCTAGGTTGTAAGGAAAAAACAGCGCTTGCTTTGGTAAGCGCTGTTTAAAGTTTTTCTCGAAGTATAAACAACGCTTCTGAAATGAAGCGCTACTTTAGGTCGTTACAATAAGCAGCGCTTATCTGTGTACATTGCTACTTATTGTCTATCCAATATTAAAATATTTCAATTCCCTCTTAATCACGCGCGACCTAGCCTGTACCCCCATTCACTAGCAAAAAACACTCTCCCTCATTCTTGCTAACCATCTCAATACTGAGTCCACCAACAACTGTCACGCTCGCGCTCCTGTTCATGCTCGTCATTGTCTCCCTCATTCACGCTCGTCACTGTCTCCATCGCTTTTGGCCCACCTGAAAACCTGCTTGCTGTTAGCGCCCAAGACCGACGCCAGAGAGGAGAAACCGCGACGCCACCACCTGTTTGCTGAAGCTGATGCTGTCGCTGTACATTGGAAACCCTCTCTCGCGTTCACTGTTTCGCCTTCGCAATGCACCGGTCGCCGCGTTCACCGCGTCTGTCACTCCCAGTCGTAGCTCGAGTCTATCACCGCCACACCTGAAGAACCATGCCGTGAAGAAATTAAAAACGCAGCAAGGGTTAGTGAAGGGATTTGGCTCTTTGAGCAAAAGGATTTAAGGATTAAAGGATGACTCATTGTGAGTTTTATTTTCACAGTTATCGATTCTCATGTTTCTGATTATGTTTCATTTTCCTTTTATATGTTTCTGCTTCCCATCACTAGCAATCAAGCGTTAAGATCCTTGCTTTAACTTGAAAGTGAAAACTTTGTGATGGATTGCTACTGATTACCCGTTTGTCTTCTAGATCATTTTTTTTTTGCTTATGGGGTTATTCTTTGGATTTTATTTGCTACCCTAAATTCATCTAGCTTTGGATTTTAAGTGTTTAGTCGGTTGATATTTTAATTTTTTTTTTCGGTGGCAGGGACTCTATGGGGTTATTCTTCCACACTTTTTCAATGGTGCATGACAAAGATTTCCTTTTTATGTTGGCTGGTATTGCATATATTTTATGTTGTTACAATTATTGTATATATTTTGGAATGTCCATATTTTAGGGGAGACTCTGCCAAAATTTTGTTAGAAATTTGATCTAGTCTGTGTGTTGATTTTAAGAGCAGTGGTAGTTTTAGTCTTGCTTTATCTAATTGGGCTTTAGTTAATTTCAATTTTGTCTTGCATTAACAAGTTGTTTATGTTGTTGCGCTGAATGCTTTGGTGTTGTTTTACCTCTCAATCCATAGGTAAATATGGATCGAAAGTGGATGTCTGCCAATCGTTTTTCGAAGGAATATAAGAATGGAGTGAAAGATTTTATTCGGTTTGTAGTTGGGCATACAACAGACCATAGTAGAATCGTATGTCCTTGTTTAAGTTGTTGTTATACAAACAAAGTTAGTGTTAAGGAATTGGAATGACATTTAGTGAGCAATGTGATTGATCAAACTTATACCTGTTGGACAAAGCACGGTGAGACAAGAGGTGAATCTTCTAATATAGGGAATAGCGAGAGATATGCATCAGAGGACACCGGTACAAATACATATGATGGCGACTGTTTTGAAGAGATGACAAATGCGGTTGAAGAAGATCTTCGTGATTGTCCTCAAAAGTTCGAGAAGTTGATAAGTGATGCGGAGAAGCCGTTATATGAGGGTTGTACTAAATTGACAAGATTATCGGCAATGTTAAAGTTTTTTAACTTGAAGTTGGGCAATGGATGGACTGATAAGAGCTTTACGAACTTACTCACATTGTTGAAAGATATGTTGCCAAATGATAATGTGCTTCTTAGTAGGACATATGAGGCTAAACAAATGTTACGCTCTATTGGCATGAGCTATGAGAAGATACACGCTTGTCGTAATGATTGCATTTTTTTTTCATAATGAATATGCATCATTAAAGTCGTGTCCTAAATAAGAAGCCTCATAATATAAGAAGGAAGATTCGGCTCCAGAGAAGGTTTTGTGGTATTTTCCCATAATTCTCAGATTCAAGCGTATGTATCGTAGTTCAGAAGATGCAAAAAACTTGATATGACATGAGGATGAAAGGATTCAAGATGGAAAAGCTACGGTACCCGGCAGATTCTCCTCAATGGGAAAAAATTGATATTGATTATCCTGATTTTGGGAATGAACCAAGAAACTTACGACTTGAATTGTCTACTGATGGATTTAACCCGCATGGTGTTCCGAGTAGCTCTCACAGTACGTGGCCTGTAATTTTGGTGATTTATAACCTACCTCCATGGCTATGCATGAAGTGCAAATATATGATGTTGTCTTTGTTAATTTCTGGGCCGAAACAACTAGGAAATGATATCGATGTATACTTGGCTCCTTTAATTGAAGATTTGAAGCAAATGTGGGAGACAGGTGTAGTGGTGTATGATAGGTATAGAGAAGAAAGTTTCACCTTGAGGGCTATGATTTTCGGCACAATTAATGATTTTCCAACATATGGTAATCTGTCGGTAAATAGTACCAAAGGTCAGTGTGCATGCCCTATATGTGAAGATAATATAGATTGGATTCGGTTGGAACATGGTAAGAAGAATGTCTTCCTTGAGCATCGTAGATTTTTGCATCCAAATCATCATTATCGGTCGTAGAGAAAGGCATTCAATAAGAATATAGAAGAACGTAGAGCTCCTTTGCATTTGATAGTTGCACAACTGTTTGAAAAAGTAAAAGATTTGAATATTAAATTCGGTAAACCTTTTGCGGGAGACCTTGCCACATAAGGGTGGAAGAAAAGGTCGATTTTCTTTGAGTTGCCATATTGGAGGTCATTATACGTAAGACATTTCATTGATGTGATGCATGTTGAAAAAAATATCTTTAATAATCTTAGTGGTACCTTACTTAATGTGCCCGGGAAGACTAAAGATGGCATCAAGGCAAGGCTGGACTTGGTTAGTGTGGGATTGAGATGAGAGTTAGGACCGGTAAAGAAATGGAAACGTCGTACATATCTACCTCTGGCCGCTCATACTCTATCTAGAAAAGAGAAAAGAGATTTTTGTAAGTTTCTTGATGGAGTTAAGGTTCCAGAGGGATACTCTTCAAACATTAAGAACCTCGTATCCATGAAAGATCTCAAGTTAAAGGGTCTAAAGTCTCATGATTGTCATGTTCTCATGGAGAATTTGCTACCCATAGCTATACGATCCATTTTGCCTAACAAAGTGTGGAATATCTTAACTAAACTTTGTTTCTTTTTTAAGGCAATTTGTAGTAGAGTGATTGGCCTTGGAAAGTTGTCAGCCTTGCAAAAAGAAATTATTCTGATTTTGTGTGAGCTTGAGATGTATTTCCCGCCTTCATTCTTTGACATAATGATTCATCTGACAGTTCATCTGGTTAGGGAGACACAATTATGTGGGCCAGCTTATATGAGATGGATGTACTCGTTTGAGCGTTACATGAAGATATTAAAAAGGTATGTGAAAAATAGATCACGACCAGAGGGTTGTATTGTTAAACGGTATATAGTCGAAGAAGCTGTTGAATTCTGTAACGAATATCTATCTGATGTTGAACATTCTATAGGGCTGCCACAGTCTCATCACACAGGAAGAAGTGCAGGGCAGGGGATTACTGGACTTGAAATATTGACTATATCAAGGAAAGAATGAGAACAAGCACAGTTATATGTTCTACACAACGCCGATGAAGTTGAGTCATATGTTGAAAGACACAAGGACATAGCTTGTACCCAAATAAGAGTCAAAATTGGTTAACAACAGAACACAATCGGTATTTTATAAAGTGGCTGAAAGAATACATTTCTGCAGAGTTTATTGCAAATCCTAGCTCGGTTTCAGAAAGATTGAGATGGCTAGCTAAAGGTCCAGATATACATGTTATCTCTTACACCAGTTATCTGATGAACGAGTACACTTTATATACAAAAGAACACGATGATCGGAGGAGAATGCAAAATAGTGGGGTGACTCTTGTAGCTGAAGCTATGCATATATCAAGTGTCAAAGACAGAAACCCTATATATGCGAATATGTCATACTTCGGGATCATTGAACGCATATGGGAGTTGGATTACAAGATGTTTCGAGTGCCTTTGTTCCAATGCAAGTGGGTTGAGAATAACAACGGTGTACAAATAGATGAGTTGGGGTTCATGCGGGTGAACTTTAATAAGTTGGGATATCAAGATGAGCCCTTTATTTTAGCATCGCAAGCTCAACAAGTGTTCTATGTCACCGATTCAGCTGATATTAATTGGTCCATTATTCTATTGACTAACAAAAAAATTGTTAATGAGATCGATGATGAATCACATGAATATGCTGACATTGAGGATGACCCTTTCTTCGGGACATCACAATCATTGTTTAGGGACCTATAGAGGATGATGTATATATTAGAAATGATCATAACGAAGGGCTTTGGATCAATCCAATATTTCATAAGGGATGCACAAATCTCAATAAAACGAGAAAAAGGAAAAGAGTTGCTTAAATGTACATGTATGTAGTGAATGCTATTTAATTTTTATTAATTTGTTGATCAATTAAATGTGTATTCATTGATTTCTCTATTAAACCTATATGATTATGAACTGCCATTTTTTAATTACTTATGTATCCAACTTTTTTTGTAGGTAAATGGCATTTCAGGGTGATGATAGTGCTCTCGAGGCCACCCAAAAGGGGACGTCCCGTGGACCAACTTTTAAGAAGAAACTCATCTGCGAGAGGAGTAAAGGAGTTGCAAAACGTGTGGTAAGATACTTATCAATTAATCTAATTAATTATTTCATTTTTCTTGGTTGAGTATCTAAATTTGTACACTTATGCTATTTTTTTACAGGTCACGTGGAATGTTATGGGTCAACCTATTGGTCAAAATGCTAATGACTTTATTCAATTCATTGGAGCCACAGTGCGGAAGACGGTCACAATTATCCGCGATAATTGGAAGGATAAGGATTCATCTTTGAAGGAGCTAAAAGATGAGATCTGGAGTGAGATACGGGTATATAAATATAAATTAATTAACATTGGTTAATTGAATTGTTTCTTAATTAATCTAAACATACTTGTTGTCTACCATTTTGTTTATAATTTTTTTGCAGAAACATTTTGATGTTGATGAGACCCAAAATGATATTACAATTAGGATAGCTGGAAAATCACACCGAAATTTTCGAACTGCCTTGGCGAACAAGTGGTTGAGAGACGAAAATGAGAACATCAGACATGAGCCTCCAGCAAAATATGCATCGTTCATAGAACATGATGATTGGAGCGCTTTTGTAAGAAGACGCACGGATGAAGAATTTTTGGTATGTAAAATAATCTTTATAACTTAAATATATGACATTAAACCATGCATTGATATATTTTTATGTTTTTATGTAGATAATAAGCAATGAAAATCGGCGAAGAGCGTCAAATTCTCCATACCCTTACAAAGGAGGGGTTAAGGGTTATCCCCGCATTGAGGAAGAAATGGTATGTACAATATCTTTAATTATAACTTGTTTTAACGCATCTCTTGGTTTCTTTCTTAGTAATGGTGAATTTCAATTTGTTTGTTCATATGTACAGTTGTTGGAATCAGAAGAAGATGCAATATCTCAATCAATTGATCGATCTTGTTTGTGGATAGAAGCCCGCCGAAACAAGAAGGGTGAGATTGAACATCTTCCCACTAGAGAAGTGGCTGAAAAAATTGTAAGTATGATAGCATTAATTAACGTTTTCATTTGTGATAATGATAATATTTAAAAATCTTTGTTAATCATATTTTTGTGTCGCAGGATGAACTGTCGAAGTCTATGTCAGATTTGTCTGGCCAAGACATCCTTTCCTAAGCCATACCCATCAAGGAGTATCCTGGTTAGGTAAGGGGCATGGGATTTGGTGTCTCTCAGGGCGCTATCTTTGGATCACAGAATCGCCCAAGACGCCATGCTGATGCTAGTTAAACAGAAGACTTGAGGAGAATGGTAGCTCAACTGGCCAGACAAGTTCAGGAATTGCAAGATAGCAAGAAGGATAAGGATTCAGTGGAAAGGGACGAGCATGAGTCACCTATCCTTAACCCAAATAGTGTTAGAGATAGTTGCACTATTGTGTCCTGAGATAATAATCGTTAGATTTCTTTTTATACTTTGTCACCTGAGTATTCAATGGTTTAACATATTAATATTTTGTTTATCATTGGTTTAGGGCATTCATGAGTGCAGCCTATATTTGACGAGCCCAACACAACGAATGGTCGGTAAGGGAATGTTGTATAACGAACCAGGTGTGTTACTACACAACCTACCCTTACCTCCAAATCATGTGAAGGTTAGAGTTGACGTTGTATTTGAGGGGGATACACCATTGCCTGTACCACTAGAGGCGGCAGATGTGATGATAGTGGAACAGGCAATAGGTACCTATGTGGCATGGCCAAACCACCTCGTAGTTATAAGTCATATGGTATGTATATGTTATTAAATATGATTCACTATCATATACTCCATATATTTATTAAATTAGGTGGTCACTAACTATTCCATGTATTGGAATGCAAACTATGTAGGTATCCTAAAAATCCAAAGCCAAGGATAAGGGCAAGAGCAAGCAGCCTACAGCTAGCAAGAATGTTGGCAAGCAGCCAACAAATGGGTCATTTACATCTTCAATGAAGAAGGTTATTGCATCTACCTCTCAGCCTCCTACAGCTCCAGCTATGGATTTTATAATTTATCTTAGAGTCCATGTGACAACAAAGATGAAGGGGAAAGATACCAAGTACCAATGATGAATCAATTTTGGGTGATAAGCACGCACTAAGAGCTGGTACTAATGGTGCAATTCAAGAAATTCTTAATGACCACCTATGGTTAAGTGAAACTATTATTAGCGTATATCTCAGGTACTGCATTAAACTTTAAAGTATCCAATGTTTTTTTTATTCTTTCAACTAAATATTTATGTTATTGTTAATGCATTAATTTGTATGCATGTTTTAATTTAAGGTACTTGTGTCAAGAGATATTGATCCCACAAGAACAGACTCAAAGGTTTGTGTTTTTGTGCCCACAACGAACACATATGGAATCATGGAATGCTGACATGTTTGACTATATAGTTCAGCACTTGGCATTAGCAAATCCTGAGTCTGAGACTGTTTTTGTCACCTTGCAACGTAGTGTAAGTCAACTAATTTAATCATATATATATATATCACTTCATCAATGATACTAAATTTATTGAAATGTATTTACCTGCTTATAATTTTTTTCTCCAACATTTTTGTAGGGATCATTGGTTATTGTTAGCGATTAACCTGAATCAAAACACTATATACTATCTAGATCCATTGCATGTACAAATCAACCTGCACAAAAAAATGAAAGAGAAGTACAATCAGTAAGTGTGTGTGTGTGTGTATATATATATATATATATATATATATATATATGTATGTATTTTCTTAATATACATATATGCATTTTTATGCATGTATTGGAATGGTTATGCTATGAACTTAAACCTTTACAGATATTGTAATGTTGAAGTGTTTATTTGTTTATGTTTGGCCTATGTGACTCCTTGTGCTTGTTGGTATCATATTTTATGTTGTTACAGGTATTTTATAAATTTTGGAATATCCATATTTTAGGAGATACTCTGCCAAAATTTTGGTAGAAATTTGATATAGTCTGTGTGTTGATGTTAAGAGCAGTGGTTATGAATGTATTGGAATGGTGTTTTTTGGTTGGTAGAAATGATTATGAGTGTAAAATTGGATATTAAATGATTTTGTTTGATTTTGCACTTAGGGTTATCCTAATTTATCGAAGAAACAAATCTCAGTTTTCTAAATCGACTCCACCTAAATGGATACCGATAAAGGTATTTATACCAAATTTTTTATGCAATTATTCAAATTACCAAAATAAAAACAATTAATTTCATATTTTTTGCTTTAAAGTGTCTTCGCCAACCGAACTCTGATGATTTTGGCCGGTATGTTTTGAAGTTTCTCAAGGACATTGTCGTTCATAACCAAACACAAATTCCAACAGAGGTATGTATGCAATAATTTCAAAGTTTATATAATTTTTTTACTTTTACAGATACCACTTGAATGCATATGTTCAATTCTAACTTGATTTAATTTTTATTTCACAATACTTTCCTAATTGTCAATTCGACACATACTCTGATCATACTGAACTCAAAGAAGAGTGGTGTCGATATTTTGTTACGAATTTTATCATTTATAGGCAGGTAGAAGAAGAAGATTAATATTTAATGTTTAGGTGAGTTTGTTAAATTTGGTTTTTGTGAGTTTGCTGTTGATGTAAGTAACATGCTTATGTGGTTAAAAAATTTCTGCACATTTGTAGAAGTTTAGCATACTTGAATTGGAATAGGTTCACATGAATTTGAGAGTAAAATTCTGCACTATTTAGCACATTTGTTGAAGATTAGCATACTAGGTAGACTTGTACTAGATTTTATTATGTTTGGCTTATGTGTTTTCTTCCACATTTTTTCAATGTTGCATGACAATGATTTCCTTTTTATGTTGGTTAGTATTGTATATATTTTATGTTGGCTGGATGGTATGGTATTTTATGTTATTGCAGGTATTGTATATATTTTAGGGAAGACTTTGCAAAATTTTGTTAGAATTTTAATCTAGTCTGCGTGTTGATTAGTAGTGGCAGAAGAAGAAAAAGATATTAGTGTAATGTTTAGATACTATTTGTAGCATGACATGTGTAATGTTTAGTTAATGTATTTTAATGTTTTAGCGATGATAATTTTGTTAATTGTGAAATTGGCTGAGAATTATATTGTAATTTAGTCATGTTAATGCAATGGATATATACTGTTTCTATCAAAAAAAATTATATTGTAATGTTAAATTTGGTTTTAATGAGTTTGATGTTGATACAATTGGGTGTTGTTGACAATTTTGGTGTGCATTTTGTTTTATCACAATATTATGCACCGGATATCATGTAAATATGAGGAAGAAAAAAAAAGGAGAATAAACAGCGCTTGATTAAAGAAGCGCCGAAGCGCTGCTATTGCATATGACTAAGGAGAATAAGCAGCGCTTCCTTAATGAAGCGCTGTTTAATGTCAATTTTTAGCAGCGCTGCATAAATGCCCTTTTTTGACATACATTCAACAGCGGCTGAATATGCAACGCCTTTAAGCGCTGTTTAAGGCAAAAAATAAACGTTGTTTATTGCCAAAATTGTTATAGTGATGCATCATCGTTGTAGGCTTTCAACTCTATCGTGTAACTCGTCTCATTTATGTATTTACCAATTTGGTAATCAGCCAGATTGATGAATTATCAAATTGTAATATTCAAATGATGTAGCCATTTACTTGCTTAATTAGCATGAAAATCAAGTAATAATTTTAATACGAATATTGTAACACACGAGTAATCTAAATGAACATTAATTTTGCATTTGGAAAAAGATTATGAAATTATTTTGGAAACATATCAAATGGAGTTATACTCCGTCTGTTACTTTTTATAAGTCCTCTTTTAAGAAAAAAATTTGTAACTAATTATAAGCCACTTTTTAAATTACAAGATATATTAATTATTTTTTTCAAAAGTTTTCCTAATTAATATAAAATCTAAGACATGCATTAATTAATTAAAAGTATGATTTATAATAAATAAAAGATAAATTTGAAAAAACATACACATTATAGATAAATTTAATTAAGCTAACTACTTTTCTTAATATACGTAGCTTATAAAAAGTACCGAAGGGATAGAGTAATACAATTCAGGTAAAAATCTAGTTCACATTGGGATTGGATCCTCTCAGGTGACATGAGGGTCCAGTGAGATCTGAGCCCTTTATTGTAAACAAGAGAGTGAATGTTTAAAATATAAAAAATAAGAGAAATAAGTGTTTTAAGGGTTGTGATTTAAATAATGGAGAACATGAGAGGATTTCACGGGAGAGAATCTCATCCCGTTCACACCAGATTGATCCGTTCACACCAGATTGATTCGAATTATATATCTTAATGTCAAATCACATATAATTATATCTCCGCAAGTCCAATGATATCTACAGAAAATTTGAATTTTGTTGCGGGTTAATACTAATCTATCTAATAATCAAGACGCGCATTAAAGTTATCTCCAGCTCAGATAAATCTTAAATAAACAGAAAAAGTGAAAAAGAGCTCTGAATGTTCTAAAGCCGCTGACAATATAGTATATCATACGACAAAATTTATGCATTATTTATCCTGTCCAAGTATTTCCATTCCGGTTCATTCCAGAATATATAAGCCTATATACAATGGAAGAACCAAATTTATACACTTCTAAGAATCAAGTCAATATAGGCACTCATCTATTGCAAGCAAAAACTAAAAGCTCCTACGTGACATAAGCTATATATTCACATGTAGGCATAAGCATAACAAATGTTACCGAAAAAAGAGCAAAGAAATTAAAGGGTGAAAACGGTGACCAAAGTATTTATCATTAGAAAGAACGTAATTATATGGAGGAGACACGTAAGAGTGAGGAAGAGAAGGAGAAGGGGGTGGAAGAAGTAAGGTACCGTGGTGTAAGGAGAAGGCCATGGGGGAAGTATGGGACAGAGATTAGAGACCCAACAAAACCTACGGGAAGGCAATGGTTAGGGACATTTGATACTGCTGAAGAAGCTGCTAGAGCTTATGATGGTGCAGCCATTCGTTTGAGGGGTGCTCTTGCAATTCTTAACTTTCCTCATGAATACCATTCTCACCTCCCTTCTTTACCATCGTCATCTTCAACTACTACTACTAGTGCTGCTACTACAGCCATTGGAAGTTCTTCTTCTACACAACAAAAGGAAGTTATTGAGTTTGAGTATTTGGATAACAAGGTGTTGGAAGACCTTCTTGGCTCAGCAGAAGAAGAGAATAAAAGGAAGGAAGACTAAGAACCTAATTGACTACATGTGAACAACACTCTAGTTTGACCAAACCATTTTTCATCTATAGCAACAAAAAAAAAAGAGTTTAATTACACTTTTTATCTCTCTTATTGCTAGTGTGTCATTTCGGTCTTCTAATAAATTTTTAATCAAATATTGTGTCTTAACTTTTTCATTGTTATAGTTAATTCTCTTCATCACTTTTTATTTGTTGAAAATTCTCAAATTATCATAATTTATTTACAGATTGACTTGAGATTAAATTATTTTAAATCAATTTCTACTCAAAAACTGACCCATCAAAATATTAAATTTTACTGAAAATTAAAAGATCCCAAATTTTCTCCCACTTTAAACCCTATCATCTCTTAAAAAATTCTTTAAATTTTATCAAGATTTCACAATTTCTAAATTTAAAAATGATTTCATATCTTAAATCCATCATAAACCACCAAATATTTTGACAATAAGTAAAATTTTGAGGGATTTAGATAAAAGAAGTTGATAATAGGACCACATTTGCTTAAAGTAGGTGGACTTGATTGAGTCGGAAAAAAAATTGTAGGGACCAAAATCATACATAGTAAAAACTAGAGAGATATTAAAAGTTTAATTAAACCAAAAAAGTAAAATAAAGAAAGTTAAAATAACAAAGAAAATTAAGAAAAATGGAAAGATGGGGGAGGGAGGGGGGAGGATGAAAAAAAAAAACTTTTGAAGAAAAAAAGGAATGACGAGTCTAATTTTTATAGGACATTTTGCCAGACTTAATGACTGCACTTTGTTGAGGATTTCGGCAGTGTACCGAATCGCACAAGTAATAAAATGATAAGTAAGATCGTCTCCACAGGGATTGCGATTGATTATTCAACTAAACAAAGTTCTTAACTATTTTGAACGAGAACCGAATAGTGGTATTTGGAAATAAGTAGATTTGTAACAATTGAAAATTAATAATAACAACTATTTAAAAATCAAAGGATTAAAAATGATTAGGGATCGAATCTTCTTGTTTTCACTCTTATGCATTTAATCTACAACCAACGCAAGTTATCCCATACAAATTGAAGTTCAAATCAAGGATATTAGATTAAGTACAATTCCTTGTCTCATAACCCTTTAACTAAACCAAAAATCCCTAATTCCTTAGGTGACCAATAATAAAGTTAAGCATAAAGATCAATGATTCACAAGAACACATAATCACAAAGTTATATTCCTATACTCATCATGACTATGGCTAGCAATCTCAGTTCAAGTCATTCACCCAATTTCCCAATCATCATGAAAAACCCCAAATCAATTCAATAGCGGCCAAGTATCAAAAAGCATTAAGCGCAGAGAATTGAAAGCTCAATTGAAATAAAATAAACTTGCTTTAATAAAATAGAATTAACTACACAAGAGTTTCATCAAGATTCATCTACCATAGTCTGAGAGATTTAGCTACTCATAAAGTAAGAAAAACCAAACCAGAAAAATCGAGGAAGAAGAGAGGAGGAGAACGAATCCTATCCTCCACCGTGCCCCCAAGAATCCAAGTTCCAACCCTAGACAAGTCTTTTTAGTGTCTATTTATAGTCTAGGGTGAAAAGGAGTGAAAAACCAAGTAAAAATGGTGAAAACGCGAAATCCTGAATTCGACGCTCCGTAGCAGTAGTGGCCTGAGGCACGCCAGGCCGTGCTTCTTTCTACGTGTCTCGTGTTAAACGGGATAAGTCGAAGCTGGCCGTGCTTAATAACACGGTGGGCGTGCTTCCTCTGATTGCCAATTTGTATTGCAATATTCGCCTCTTTAACGTCCGAATTAGCTCAAGGTGTCTCCATTAAAGTTGAAGCTATGGATCTTAGATTTCCAATGGCACCGGTTTCATCTCATTTGGACACCTACAACTCCAGATATGATTAAAACATTGAGCAGGTGTCAGGCTAGGACAGCATCACCTTATCAACTTGTAGCACAAATTACCCCAACTCATTCCAAGTGATTTTTCTCCTTTTTCCTAGGACAAATACCTTCTTTTAAGCACAATTGAACCAAAACCAAGTGCATTATTCAAATCAAGCAAAGTGCATAAATATCATAAATTAACATGGTTAAAAAAAACTAAAATGCAATGTAAAATTAACACTAAACTATATGCCATTTTGAACTTATCAAATTACCCCAAGCTTAGAATTTTGCTTGTCCTCAAGCAATTACTGTGGCCAAAGATGGAATGAGAAACAAGAGATGCAACAGATAAAGAACCCGAGATAAAAGCAAGATCAAGCAATAGGCTAAAGGCTAACAAGACAATAGAGATAATCAAAATCAAGTCCAATTAGAAACTCAGGCTCTCTGAAATCATGTCTCTCACTGATAAGGACACTCTCCTTACCACTCTCCAAGTGTTTAAAGGTTAAAACAATTCACTCATATTCCTCAAAGAAAGTGCTCTACCATAGGCTTGACTATTAACCAAATCTCAATAAATAATTATTGAAAACACAAAAGAATCAAAATGTCTTTCAAAAGGTTGTAACGTGGCCATGAGATTTTACTTGAAAGGTGGGATAATAACAAGGAAAGGAAAATTCAAGGGCTATAAACCAACAACCCTTTTAAAGTAGCATAAGTGGAGCAATTCATTTTTCCTTTTTGCTTTCAAAACCTTTTTATTTTTATTTTTTACTCCTCTTCCGTTGTTTTTTTTTTCCTATTTTTTTTCTTATTTTATTCTCCCTCATTTGAGATTTTGCAATATTTATTGGGGAGGAACTAAACAACAGAAGAGATCCCAAGATCAAACATCAAAACAATTCACAAGATTAAGCATCCAATTGCTCCCTTAAACATACTCACCATAAACATTGGTCAATAGCATGGGTACCAAGAAAATTTATTTCAGTTAAGGCTCAAAAGGGGCAACTAGAGGAAGCTTTCGTTCAAAAATCAGAGTCTTGAAAACATGCCTATAATGCCTTAATCATATTCAAGTGTGTAGACAAACATTTTCAAGTTTTGAAATGGTTTCAAATCAAGTTCTAGAGAGCACAATCAGGATGGACACACTCATACAAGGAGAATGGGGCATATAAACATGATAAAGTGCAAGCCCCAATACAAGCTCAAGTCTCACATTTAGAAGTCAAAATCAGTGAAAAACATCAAATCAGAGCGCCACATGCTAATTCTCAACTTATCAAAAGATTGTCATTATGTACATTAAGAACACTACCTTTAAGCCCATCACAAGAGAAAATAATTGGGTTCCAAATCATTGCAATCTCAAATTTCAACAAAATTATGCACACATGGAAAAGCACAAGAGAATAGCATGACAATTTGGGGATAAAATGATGCAAACAAAAACAAAAATTAACACAAGATGCAAAAACTAAAATGAGATGCAAGACTAAATGCACAAAATGTAAACTCCTTACCCCAAGCTTAAAAACTTACATTGTCCCCAATGTAAAAATTTAAGTTGAAGCAAGGATGAGAAGGAAAGAACTAACCGAAAAACTTGGGTTGCCTCCCAAGAAGCGCTTCTTTAACGTCATTAGCTTGACACTTCAACACCCTTGTTAGGGTGGATAATATGTCATGAAGAAGATTTCATCCTTCCGCTTCTTTCTTTTGGAGAGAATTCCCATGTACTTGGCATAGGGAAGTAAGTGTGCCCATGCCTTAGCAATTGTACATTTGGGATATTGTTTCCCCCACTCCTTATCTTGAAGCACATCAAATTCATTTTGCGGAGGACGATTCTCTTCAATGCCCAAGAGTTGAGCTATCACATGAATCTCTCCGTGCCTCACCCTTAGGTCCTCTTCCATGTCACTATTTTTGTTTTTCAATTCTTCTTCCAATGCCACCATGAAGTTATGTTCACTCTCTTTCTCCACTTTCTTACCGCTCAAATTGGGATAATTGCTCTGACAACCTCTCACAACGAACCTCAAAGTTATCAAATGAAGCTTGGTTGGCTCTCATGAATTTCACCCAAACATTGTTAAGGTAAGAGTCTCTGTCATGGGATTCTTCGAATTGAGCTTGAGGATGTGACTCTTTGGTTTGCTCCGCAAGTTGCTTTGAGAGTTGCCCAATTTGATTCTCCAGATTTTTGATAGAGGCCTCTTGGTTTTTGAACAACGACTCATGTTTCTTGAAATTGGATTGAGTCATCTTCATGAACTGCATAAGAGCATCTTCTAAGGCACTTGTCTTCTCTTGCTTTTTAGGATGTGACTCTTCTTCTCCCAAGATACTTTCCATGCAATAGTCCTCTTCTTCTTCTACCATGACTAAGAAATCCTCACAATAGCCATTTCTATGCTTTACTCCACAAAAATCACATCTAAGAGGCTGCATGCTACAGAAGCTAAGAGAATTGTGAGCAGCACAACAATTTTATAAGAAGAGAAAAGAAATTTTAAATTTTTGGTTTTTTTTGTTATATAAACAGAAAATAAATGTTCAAAATAACACTAGTTTGCCTTGTTAAATATCAATTCAACAATCCCCGGCAACGGCGCCAAAAACTTGTTGAGGATTTCGGCAGTGTACCGAATCACACAAGTAATAAAATGATAAGTAAGATCGTCTCCACAGGGATTGCGATTGATTATTCAACTAAACAAAGTTCTTAACTATTTTGAACGAGAACCGAATAGTGATATTTGGAAATAAGTAGATTTGTAACAATTGAAAATTAATAATAACAACTATTTAAAAATCAAAGGATTAAAAATGACTAGGGATCGAATCTTCTTGTTTTCACTCTTATGCATTTAATCTACAACCAACGCAAGTTATCCCATACAAATTGAAGTTCGAATCAACGATATTAGATTAAGTACAATTCCTTGTCTCATAACCCCTTTAACTAAACCAAAAATCCCTAATTCCTTAGGTGACCAATAATAAAGTTAAGCATAAAGATCAATGATTCACAAGAACACATAATCACAAAGTTATATTCCTATACTCATCATGACTATGGCTAGCAATCTCAGTTCAAGTCATTCACCCAATTTCCCAATCATCATGAAAAACCCCAAATCAATTCAATAGCGGCCAAGTATCAAAAAGCATTAAGCGCAGAGAATTGAAAGCTCAATTGAAATGAAATAAACTTGCTTTAATAAAATAGAATTAACTACACAAGAGTTTCATCAAGATTCATCTACCCTAGTCTGAGAGATTTAGCTACTCAAAAAGTATGAAAAACCAAACCAGAAAAATCGAGGAAGAAGAGAGGAGGAGAACGAATCCTATCCTCCACCGTGCCCCCAAGAATCCAAGTTCCAACCCTAGACAAGTCTTTTTAGTGTCTATTTATAGTCTAGGGTGAAAAGGAGTGAAAAACCAAGTAAAAATGGTGAAAACGCGAAATCCTGAATTCGACGCTCCGTAGTACGTGGTTCGAGGCACGGCCAGGCCGTGCTTCTTTCTACGTGTCTCGTGTTAAGCGGGATAAGTCGAAGCAGTAGTGCTTAATAACACGGTGGGCCGTGCTTCCTCTGATTGCCAATTTGTATTGCAATATTCGCCTCTTTAACGTCCGAATTAGCTCAAGGTGTCTTCATGAAAGTTGAAGCTATGGATCTTAGCTTTCCAATGGCACCGGTTTCATCTCATGTGGACACCTACAACTCCAGATATGATTAAAACATTGATCAGGTGTCAGGCTGGGACAGCATCACCTTATCAACTTGTAGCACAAATTACCCCAACTCATTCCAAGTGATTTTTCTCCTTTTTCCTAGGACAAATACCTTCTTTTAAGCACAATTGAACCAAAACCAAGTGCATTACTCAAATCAAGCTAAGTGCATAAATATCATAAATTAACATGGTTAAAAAAAACTAAAATGCAATGTAAAATTAACACTAAACTATATGCCATTTTGAACTTATCACTGTATCCTGGGAAGACCTACCCTGGCAGAATTAGGAGTGGTTACTTCCACCGTCCACGTAAAGATGAGGTTCCACTCATCCGAAGGAAAGATCATCACCATTCATGGTGACCTTGAAGCATCCAGGCGCTGCTACTAACTCTCAATCAAGGGATTAGAGAGCAAGCCGGCTCCACCAAAAAAGAGCGTCGGGTCACCTGATGTTAACCTCGCGGACTTTGACGCAAGAATCGAGCCCGAGGACGAAGTTGAGGGAGAGGCAGATCCCATCGGCAAAGAACTCCAAAAGAAGATACGCCGACCTATCCCCGATGGGGAATTTCTGAAAGTTCAACTGGGAGACAATCCGACGAAAACTGTCCAGATCGGCATCGACTTTCCCACCGAAGTGAAAAATGAGCTGATCAAATGCCTAAGAGCCAATGCCGACCTTCTTGCGTGGACCGCTGCCGACATGCCGGGAATCTCCCCCGACGTCGCATGCCATCGCCTCGCCCTGGATCCCTCCGCGAAGTGGGTCGCGCAAAGGAGGAGGAAGCAATCCCCTAAAAAGACCGAAGCTGCCAAGAAAGCTGTTAGTGATTTAGTTAAGACAAACTTTGTAAGGGAGGTCAAGTATACAACTTGGCTCTCGAATGTAGTCCTCGTGAAGAAAGCTAATGGAAAATGGAGAATGTGTGTTGATTATACTAATCTCAACAAGGCTTGTCCAAAAGACGCCTATCCCCTCCCCAACATCGACAAACTCGTGGATAACTCCTCGGGTTTTCGATTACTGTCCTTTATGGACGCGTATTCCGGGTACAACCAGATACCGATGAATCCTGCCGACCAGGAAAAGACCGCATTTATGACTGACAACGACAATTACTGCTACAAAGTAATGTCGTTTAGTCTCAAAAATGCCGGAGCGACTTACCAACGAATGATGAACAAGCTCTTCAAAGACCAGATCATCAACGTGCTCGAAGTCTACATGGACGACATGATCGTCAAATCAGCCGAAGAGCCAAACCATGTGGCCGACCTTTCGAACGTCTTCGAACAAGCGCGTCGACACAACATGAGGCTCAACCCTGAGAAATGCACGTTTGGTGTCAAAACGGGCAAATTCCTGGCCTTTTACTTAACAGAGCGCGGCATCGAAGCCAATCCCGATAAATGTCGCGCAATCACTGAAATGCGACAGTCGAAATCTAAGAAAGATGTACAACAATTGACAAGAATGATAGCTGCCCTTACCAGATTCATTTCCAAGTCCGCCCATAGAGCACTTCCCTTCTTCAAATTACTGAAGAAAGGAGTACAATTCGAATGGACTTCGGAATGCGAAGAAGCCTTCGCACGGCTGAAAGAAATACTATCTACTCCGCCAGTCCTGACAAGGCCATATGCCGGAGAGACCATGTACCTATACCTGGCAGTTTCCGAAGAGGCACTCAGTGCCGTCTTGATCAGAGAGACAACAGAATGACAAAGGCCAGTTTACTTCATAAGTAAAACACTGCAAGGCCCCGAACTTCGGTATTAGAAAATCGAAAAGATCGCTTTAGCGCTAGTCATTACAACAAGGCGACTACGACAATATTTCCTATCCCACCACATTACGGTCCGAACCGCCCAACCAATCAAGCAAGTCCTCCACCGACCCGACCTGGCTGGACGGATGATTAAATGGTCCATAGAACTCTCCGAGTTCAGCATTTCTTTTGAGTCCCGACAAGCACTCAAAGCTCAGCATTTCTTTTGAGTCCCTACAAGCACTCAAAGCTCAGAGCTTGGCTGACTTCATAACGGAGATGGCTTCGATGACCGAAGACTCAAACACCAAATGGATCATCCACATCGATGGGTCCTCAAACTCGAAGGGAAGTGGAGTCGGCCTGATCATGGAAAATGCTGAAGGCTTGACCATCGAATTCTCCCTAAGCTTCTCATTCCCCACATCAAACAACCAAGCCGAATATGAGGCGTGCATCGCTGGGCTGACCTTCGTTTGCGATCTGGAAGCCACAGAAGTCAGTCTCCGCACCAACTCTCAATATCTAGCATCACAAGTTAACGGGGAATATCAAGCAAAGGACCCGTTGCTGCAGAAGTACCTAATCGTGGTCCAACAGCTAATGAAAAGCTTCAAGAAAATAGAAATCGTACACGTGCCTCGGGAGCAGAACTCGAGAGCCAACATTCTATCTAAATTGGCAAGCACGAAGATAGTCGGGTGCAACAGATCAGTCATTCAAGAAACCCTTTCCCATCCAAGCATCATGACCGCATCAGAAATCCCGAAATCCCCAAAAGGGATCGACCGAAACTTCGAGCATGTCCTCATTACACCTTCGGTATACACAATTACTGACTTCGGCAACTCGTGGATGACGCCGATGCTCAAATACATCTGCGAAGGCAAATTTCCCCTCGACGACAAGGCAGCATCAAAAATTCGCCGCAGGGCATGCTCCTACTCCGTCATCGAAAACCGCCTATACCGAAGAGTCTTCTTAACACCTCTCCTAAAATGCCTCGATGCAACCAAGGCCCAAAATGTGCTTGCCGAGATCCACGAGGGTGTCTGCGGTCAGCACCTCGGCGGTCGATCTTTGGCCAAGAAAGCACTTCGAGCTGGTTACTACTGGCCGACAATGGATGCAGATGCCATCATCTACGTGAAGAAATGCGATAAATGCCAAAAGCACGCCGACGTCCATAACGCTCCTCCTTGCGAGATGACTGCGCTGTCTTCCCCCTGGCCGTTCGCCTGGTGGGGAATCGATCTCCTCAGACCGTTTCCCATGGCCCCAGGACAAGTCAAGTACTTGGTTGTGGCGGTAGACTACTTCACAAAATGGATTGAAGCCGAACCAGTAGCGAAAATCACCGCCAAACACATGATCAAATTCTTCAAAAAGCAAATCCTCATGAGGTTCGGCATTCCCAAAGTTATTATCACCGATAACGGAACACAATTGCAGACAAGGGGTTCCAGAAAACCTTAGTAGACTTTGGGATAAAGCAGAGATTCACTTTGGTCGAACACCCGCAAACAAACGGGCAAGCCGAAGCAGCAAACAAATTCATCTTAAGGGGCTTGAAAAAGAGGCTCGACGAAGCCAAAGGAAATTGGGCGGAAGAGCTCCCACAAGTACTATGGGCATACCGAACTACTCCTCACTCCTCCATTGGAGAAACGCCATTTTGACTTACTTACGGATCCGAAGCCGTATCCCAGTTGAGGTTGGAGAGTTGAGTTGGAGAACGCTCCATCCCCTTCGAACCTCGTTTAATCACCAACAGTTAAAAGAGGAGCTAGATCTCCTCGAAGAAAACCGAGAGCTTTCCTCCCTAAATGAAGCTGCTATAAAAAAGAGAATTGCAGCAAGGAACAATCAACGAGTTGTACCTCGCGAATTCAAAAAGGACGATTTCGTCCTAAGGAGAGCCGATATCAGCCTCAAAAATGCAAGTCAAGGGAAACTGGCACCAAACTGGGAAGGCCCATATCGGATTTCCTCGAAGACCGACCATGGCGCCTACACCTTAGAAACATTGCAAGGCCAAGCAATTCCTCGAACATGGAATGCTGCCAAACTTAGAAAATATTTTAGCTGAATGCTTATGTAACTCCCTCACGGAAGGGAACCCACCACTTGTAAAAATCCGAGCATAATGAAACGTCACTTCGACAATCGAATGTTTGTTATCGCGATTATTGAGGTTTTAACACCGTTGTTCATTTGGGTAGAAGAGCCAACTCCGACTGTATGGAGTTCTACATCGTCACGCCTCATTTGGGAGTCTCAACCGACGTGACTAGCCATCACGACGGTCTACAGACATTTCCAACCCATCGCACACCCGAGGCTTGTCGACTTGTCAAGTCTCTGAGGAAGAGGGAAGGTTCCCTTGGCCGGGCTCCCTTCCCGAAGTGACGGAATCGCAATAAGAAATCACGTTATGAAATAATAAACAGACACTACATCCACCAATAAAGGTCAGAAAAATGAAAATTTCATTAAGTTAAAATAACAAAGTACAAAATTTCCTTAACAAAGGAATGAGTACAAAAGACAAAGACAGTCAAAAACAAAAACAACCGCAGAAACAAACAGATCAAGCATTGGCCGAAGGGCGCACAATCAAGACGGCCTGGGTCTCGGCGTTGATGATGTGGTCTCCTGAAACTATTACCGAGTCGGTGACGCCCTCAGTTCGAATATCGACTCCGGGATTCCGAAAAACTATCTGCTCAACGGCATTCTAGAACTGAGCAGAGCCGATCTCCAACATGGTCTTCTCACAAGCATCTCTTTCCGCCAAGGCGGTCTTCAGCCTCTGACCCTCCTCCTCCAGTGCCTTCTTCAACTTGGCGACTTCGGAGCGATAAGCATCCCACTCCTTGCGACAAGCATCCCTATCCGCGGCGATCTTGTCTGCCTTGGACTTAATGTCGTCATTCTCCTTCCGGAGTTCTTCATTTGCCGACGACAGCTCACGAAAATTCCTCTCGGCCTCTTCAGCCCGGTTTGTCTCTTTGGAAAGTTGGGTCTGAAGACCCACGACATTCTACACCTAGGAGAGAAGATCCTCGTTCTTATTTACCAGATCGCGGATCTGGTCCTTTCGATCACGATCTCTCTTCAAGGCAGTCTCCGCTTGACTCTTAGTTGCGCAAGCGAGCGATCTCCTCCTCCATTTCCTTCACCTTGTCCCCAATCTGTTGCCAAATGGGCCAACAAGATACTTCAGAGGATTGGGCAAGATCCTGAGGTTTGAAAGGTAGTACTTGTTGCTCCAAACCTTTTGCCTTCTTCGGCTTTGAGTGGGCATGATCGGAAGAGGAAGGCCTCTTATGCTTCTCAACATCGACGATGTCCGTAGAAGCACTGACCACTTCGGGCACCGTGGAAGGTTCCGAAGTCACATCTTGAACCGAAGGAACTAGTCCAGAAGTACCATTTTTCGGCATACCAGAACTGGAAGCAACGGGCACTTTGGCAACAACAGACGAAGCCCGAACTCCATTCCCTCCATCGGAACCTTCTTCCAGCTTCTTTGCCAGGGCGGCCTTGGCAGCGGCAAAGAAGGCAATCTTCGACATGGCCTCTGCAAAAAGAACCAACATGTCAGACAAAGACCTACATAACTTAACACAAGCAAATGAAACCCCTACCTAAGATACTTTGAGCGTCCTCCCAAGTTGGGCACCGCAGCAGAGTTCGAGTGTGGATATACCGCTTGATCAACATTTGCTTCTGAGTTTTAGGGTCGACGTAAACCTCGGGCTCAAAGCCGTTGACCCAATCGCGGACCTTCTTCACCCAACCTTGCTCTAGTTCGGCGAGGTCGGAGAGCATGAAGGTATAAGACCCAACCGGGCGATCGAAAAACGCCCCCGACCAATAAAAGGGGAACTTCGGTACTTCTGAACCGTCGTCGGCGAGATCAAAAACACACTCCCAGGCGACGTCGTCCATCGGAAGAAGAAAGAAGAACTTTGTCTTGAATCTCTTAAGAGATTCACTGTACAAATCGAATGTTTTGCCATTTGACTCGAAGGAAATCCAACCTTGCCGCTGGTTGACCTTCTCTGAGGTCTTCATAGGTGAAAATAAGTGAAAAAAGACGCGATAAGAGGCCGGGACTTCGAGATACCTGCAGACCAGGTTGAATGCCCTTATAAAGGCCCAAATGTTAGGATGAAGCTGAGAAGGGACCAGGCCCAAATGCTCTAAAACAGGCAGTTCGAGGTGCGAGAAGGGGAAGAAAAGCCGCATCTCAGTAAACAACACCTCGTACATCAGAATGGACCACGAATCGCCGCCTTCTGCCGAACAAATCCGATGATCGATTCCCGGAGCTAAGAAGGCCCACTCCCCTCCGGACTCCACCGTCTCCACCACTTGAACCCAGCTCTCTAGCTTGGCAATGTCTTCATCCGTAGAATATTTGAACCGGAGGCTAAGAACCTCGGGCGAAACCCAGCCGTAGTCCCCCACATCGGCGGGAAGAGCAGAAGGGTCGTCCAAATCGATGCTCCGCTTCTTTCCCATAGTAAACATGTCCAAGGGGACTTCAGCGTAAGAGAAAAGTATGATACACTTCTTTATACCACTGAGCTACTTCGCGAAAGTCGCAGGGGCGTTGGAACTTGTCTTCTAAAACCACCCGGAAGCGCTCCAACCGCTCGCGAGTAATTTCTACTCCGTGTTTTAAACGCTCCTCCGCCCCTTCCTCACGGGAAGGAGGCGGCGCCCGAGGCACAAACAGGAGGTAGAATCTCCAATTGAAACCCCCCATTACCAGAAGCCAAACGAGAAGCATGAGACTCCATTGATACACACAAACAAAAGTTTCAAACGACCCCGTATTCGGTTTCTGATAAATGAACAAAAAGAAAGGCAAGAAAGTAGAAAATACCTTTTGTACATGAAGGAGGCACGAGCAGATGGAGGAAGTTTTAAAAGCTTGGCTCTCACTGAAACACTGCGCTCGAAAGGAAACGTTTGCAGAAAATGCGAGGAGAGACAAAAAAGCAGTGAAGAAGGTAAGAAGAATGAAACGCAAGAAAGATGGCAAGGATACTCCCCCGCAGAATTTATAAGGATTCTGAGTGGACAATAATCAATGCCAAAAGGGATAATAATGACAAACCCGAGAAACGAGGCGAATTTTCGGCAAAACGTCACCCAATCACTGCCACAATTGCCTCAGGAAACGGGCTCGTCTTTTCAAAAGCCAGAATTTGAAAACAGAGCGCCTCGACCCAAAGTGACACGTCACGAATTTGACCGATTTACTAAGTCGTCCCAACGAGACGTCGACACCTATTAGCGTGGCTGAAGTAATTACTTCCCACGTCGAGACAGGACCAAGGAGCAAACAACGCCAAGTAACGTACTTCACTGGATAATATCTGAAGTCATCAATAACTAATGACATCGGCTAGGGGTGCAACTGATCCGGAGTGGCCACAGGCCCACTCCGAACCGGGCCGATTCGATACAAAAAGAGGAATTCGCCCTAGTATGATACCGACCCAAATAGGCCCAAGGCCCACTTCGGTTGTCCGACCCGACCCAAGAGTTCCTTCCTCTGGCAACAAACCCTAGAAAGGACATGGCCACGGTGCGAAACCCTAGAGCATAAGGCATTGCAGCGCTATCCCTAAAAGTAACCTTATCCGTTCACAACCCTAGAAATGACGCCGGCTGTCGGATACATCCGACAGCTGACATTCAATCTAGGATTACTCGATACTATCCACACGTCAGCAGCCTGACCTCACCTATAAAAGGTCCATGACCTAATCAATAAAGGTATGCACTGTTCATATTTTCTTACCTCATTTTACTCTGATACTGACTTAGGCATCGGAGTTTGTGCAGGTACACCCCCCACTGTCGTACTCCGCCACTTGCGCTCCTCCTCTGGCCACTTCTGAGATCCACCTCGGATCAAAAACTTTTAATATCAGTTTTTAATTTACCTGTTGTAGAAAACTTTTAACATCGGTTATGTGTGAAAACCGATATAGAAAATTAAAAATAAAAAAATACGCGGTAGTTTCTACCTCGGGTTTTATAAAAACCGATATAACAAGTAAGATTATTTTCGAACTCTCTGATACCGCGCACGTACGAACCCTTCCCTCTCAGAATCACAAAACCATCTTTTGCTGCTCATTGCAAAACTCCTCATAAGGAACGAAAATCACAAAACCCTCTCTCGGAAGCCATTGAAGTCGCTCTTGTTCTCCTCCTCCAATCCTAGGTAGCACTCTTCTCTCCCAAACAAGGACGTACGAACCGAAAGACCTCTCCTCTCAAAACCCTACTCGCCGCAACCTCCCATATTCGCTATCAACTTCTTCTCTCGCCGTCAACCTTCAACGACGTCGTAACCGTCGTTCCCACTGCGATTTTGCTACGAAGTACGACCACCACGTGACGCGGCACGACCACCTCTCCTTCTTTCATCAAATCCACCATGCGGTCACCTCTCTCTCTGTTTCGACTTGGTCGGCGGCTCTGCGGCGGCTCTGCTCGGCCAAGCCAGCGACGTTTGGCAACCACGCATCGATTACGAAGGTGAGTCTTATTTCCCCCTTTGTTTCCTCTATGTCTCTTGCTCATTTCCCCCTTTTCACACCTCAAACCCTAATTCGAAATATTGATCCTTGACATGGAAGAAGACAAGGAGGTCCCTCTTCTTCTTGGAAGACCTTTCCTAGCTACAGGAAGAGCCTTGATTGATGTCCAACAAGGTAAATTAATTTTGAGGTTCCAAGATGAGAAAGAGACTTTCAATGTGTTTGAGGCTATGAGGCATCCCGATGACATCGAAAAGTGCTCTAGAATTGATGTGGTTGGGCAGCCAGTTGGAGAGAATCTTGATCAAGACCGACCTTCCAAACCCTTAGAGAAGGTGACAATGAATTCTATTGAGGAGATGTCTGAAGAGTTGGATGATGGGATGGAAAAATTTTTAGTGCAGGAAAAAGGAAGAAAAGGAAAGACTAGTTTGCATATGGGCCATGGGAAACAATTCTCAAATTGCAAAATTCCAAAGAAGGTACATGTAAAACCTACTCATTCTTATGAAAAGTGCACCAAACAGGTGAGGGATGACAATGTCCACCCACATAAATTCAAGAGGAGAAAAAGGAGACCAATGCAAAAAAGGGAAATGATGTCCATGCAAGCACTCAGGGCTATGGGTGTGCATCTTCCCAAGGAAGGTGGTGCTTTAATATTCTTTTCCTCCTTTAAGGAGCCTTGATCGACTCCCTCAAGCGTCAAGCTAGTGACGTTAAAGAAGCGCTTCTTGGGAGGCAACCCAAGTTTGTATCCTTTTTCTTTAATTTAGATTTAAAAAAAAATGCCCAGTGAGACAGGGCCATGCCGTGTGGGATGATACGCTCGTGTTTGAGCTAAATTTTTTTTTTGTGTGGGAGAGACAGTGAATAACACGGGCTAGCCGTGCCCTATGGCACGCCCGTGTTCGAGCGTCCTTCAGCCAAGATTAGGCATTCCTCAAGTGTGCCTGACCTTACCCAATCCTTCACTCAGCTGACGGGTCTTGACAACACTGTCCACAACATTCAGGACATGGTCTCTGCACTGTATAACTGGCACCTCCAGCAATATCCTGGCCAGTTCCCTTCTCCTCCCCCACAGTGAGTCCTCTCTTGCATCATCCCTATCTCAGTTAAATTGTTTACATTGGGGACAATGTAAATTCTTAAGCAGGGTAGAGGCGTTTAAATTTTGCATTTAGTTTTGCAGGTTAGGTTTGCATTTTTAGTTTAATGTTTGCATATTTGTTTTAATTGTTGTTTTGTTCACATCATTTTATCCCCCAATTGTACGCTATCCTCTTGTGTTTTGGCATGTGTGCTACAATCTTTTTGAAATTTAAGATTGCATGATTTGGAACCCAATTATTTTGTTCTTGTGATGGGCTTGAAGGCAGTATTCTTAATGTACATAGGGATAATCTTTGGATAAGTTGAGAATTAACATGTGGCACTCTGATTTGATGTTTCTCACTGGTTTTAACTTCTAAATGTGAGACTTGAGCTTAATATTGGGGCTTTCACTTCATCATGTTTATATGCCCCCTTCTCCTTGTATGAGTGTGTCCATCCCGATTGTGCTCTCTAGAACTTGACTTGATACCGTTCCAAAATTTGTAAATTTTTGTCAACACACTTGAACATGATTTAGGCAATTTAGGCATGTTTCAAGCCTCTGTTTGTTGAATGAAAACTTCCTCTAGTTGCCCCTGTTGAGCCTGAAATGAAATTAATTTTCTTGGTACCCAGGTGATTGCTAAATGTTACAGTACCTTTTAAAGTATGTGTAAGGGAGCAATTAGTTGTGAATCTTGTGTAAATTAGGCAGTGCTTGAAATTTGGGACCTCTGCTGTTAATCAATTCCTCCCCAGTAATTGCAAAAATCTCAAATGAAAAAAAAAAATATATATACATATATATATATATATAAAATAAAATAACAGAAGAGGAGCAAAATAAAAAGGTGTTGAAAACGAAAAGGAGAATGAATTGTTCCGCTTATGCTGCTTTAAAAGGGTTGTTTTCTTTGTCTATTATTTTAGCCCTTGTGTTTCCCCTTTCTGGTTTTTATCCCACCGTACAAGAAAAATCCCACGGCCACGTTACAACCTTGCAAAGACCTTTTGATTATAGTGTGTTTTCATGAATTGTATGCTGAGATTTGGTTAACAGTCAAGCTTATGGTAGAACACTTTCATGGATGGATTTGAGCGATTTGTCATAACCTTTAAACACTTGGAGAGTTGTGAGGAGAGTGCCCTATCTGTGAGAGACGTGATTCCAGAGCGCCTGATTCTCTAATTGGACTTGATTTTGGTTGTCCCTATTGTCTGTTCGAGCCTTTAGCTTATTGCTTGAATGTGCTATTATCTCGGGTTCCTTATTTGTTGCGTCTCTTGTTTCTTTGCTTATCTTTGGCCACTGCAATTGCTTGAGGACAAGCAAGATTCTAAGCTTGGGGTAATTTGATGCGTTCGAAATAGCATATAGTTTAGTGTTAGTTTTGCATCACATCTTTGTCATTTTAGTCATTTTTATCCATGTTATTTATGCATTTGGCTTGATTTGAATAACGCACTTGGTTTTGGTTCAATTGTGCTTAAAGGAAGGTATTTGTCCTAGGAAAAAGGAGAAAAATCACTTGGAATAAGTTGGGGTAATTTGTGCTACAAGTTGATAATGTAATACTGTCTCAGCCCGACACTTGTTCATTATTTTAATCATATCTGGAGTTTTAGGTGTCCAAATGAGATGAAATCAGTGCCATTGGAAAGATAAGATCCATAGCTTCAACTTTCATGAAGACACCTGGAGCTAATTCGGACGTTAAAGAGGTGAAAAATACAAAACAACATGAAGCACGGCCTGGCCGTGTCAGGAAGCACGGCCGTGTTGCGACAGCACCTAAACTGTGCGAGAAACAGAATGAAGCACGGCTTGGCCGTGCCTCACACCACGGCCGTGCTACGATAGCACCCTGGACGCAGAATTTTACATTTTTACATGTTTTGGACCTGTTTTTTACTCCTTTTCACCCTAGACTATAAATAGACACTTTAGAGACGTGTCTAGGGTTCGAACTTCGTTATTTGGAGGCACGGTGGAGGATTGGGAACGATCTCTTCATCAATTCTCATGAATTTCTGGTTTGGCTTTTCCTTTTCTATGAGTAGCTAAATTCCTTAGGCTAGGGAAGATGAACCTTGTGAACACTCTTATGTAGTTGTTTTACTTATATCAATGCAAGTTTATTTCAATTATGATTGAGCCTTCAATTCTATTATTAATGCTTTTTGGTAACTGATCACTACCGAATCGATTTTGGGTTATACTCACGATTAGGAAATTGGGGTTATGAACTTGAACTGAATTGTTGGTCATGTTTAGGAGGATTATAGGAATATAACCTTATGAGCATATGTTCTTATGAATCATTAGTCTTATTGCTTAATCTAGCTTTAATTCACCTAAGGGATTAGGGAATTTTAGTTAAAGTAAAGGGTTTATGAGGCAAGGAATTGTCCTTAAACTAATTTTGTTGATTCGAACTTCAATTATATGGAATAACTTGCGTTGGTTGTAAATTGATTGCATAAGAGTGGAAGCAAGAGGATTCGATCCCTAGTTGCTTTTAATTCTCATTAAAATCCAAATTTTTGTTTAGTTGTTTACTGTTTTTGTCTTTTGATATAAGTCACAAATATTTCAAACACATCACTTGGTTCAATAGTTCAAATTATTACAAGTTTGTTAAGTTAAATAATTAGTTACAATCCCTGTGGATTCGATCTTTTTATTACTTGACGACGAATCGTACACTTGCGATTTGCCCAACAATAATGCCTGCTCTCCTTCTCCTGCTTAGTTTAGTCTAGAGTTTGTGTGCAAGCTAACTTTATGATTAAAGATCGAAGTGGATCTGTTTAATAACTGAGTAATGCACACTAGTATTTCCATATATGGCATATTGGACATATCTGTCTGTTGATACTGATAAGGTGCAACTGAGTTTCACCATACTTACATCTGTGGAGCAGGTGGAACATTCGCTCTTTACTCCTTGCTCTGCCGACATGCTAATATAAAAACCATTCCTAACCAGCATCGTACTGATGAAGAGTTAACAACATATAGTCGGACTACCTTCCATGAAAGGTCATTTGCTGCAAAAACCCAAAGATGGTTAGAGGAACAATCATTTATTAAAAGTACGATTCTTATTCTTGTCCTTGTCGGTACCTGCATGGTGATTGGAGATGGGATTCTTACCCCAGCTATATCTGGTATGCTTTTGGCTGAAGCTGATCTTTTTGTTCCTATTTATTTGTTATGTTTCTGTAAATGCAAACTGTTGCGAGTCCCACGTCAGGTGGTTAACGAGCCTGACCGTTGTTTATATAGCTGGGTAGACCACCCCCTCACAAGCCGGTTTTGAGGGGACCATTCGGATGCCTAAATTCTCACATGGTATCAGAGCCACGTTCTGCCCTGTGGTGTGGATAGTGCCGTTAGCCCTCGCTTGTGGTGACGAGCCCAGGCTCGAGGGGGCGTGTTGCGAGTCCCACATCGGGTGGTTAACGAGTCTGGCCGTTGCTTATATAGCTGGGTAGACCACTCCCTCACAAGCCGGTTTTGAGGGAACCATTCGGATGCCTAAATTCTGACACAAACTTTGTTGCTATTTACCCTAGTAGGTTATCTTTCAATATAGTTTGAAATTGGTAGGATTTTGACTGATTTTATAGATTATATCGTGCTAAATTACTCAGCAACAGAGATATGTTTAAATGAAGCTTGGGTAGGGCATAGAATACATTATTGTTTATAAAACTAGTCTTCTTTCTTTTTTTTTCCTTTTCTTTTATTTCTTTTTTTGGGTGGGGAGAGGATCTTTTACAATATATTCTCTTTTTTTTTTTTTTTGGTCTGATGGCCTAGTGGCCTGTAGCGCATTCCTAAGAGCGCTGAAAGGGGGCGTAGCGGGTTCAAACTCGCGCCCAAGCGTCCAAGCGGCAAATATTTTATCAGTTGTGCTAAGCGGCAAATACTTTTACAATATATTCTTAAAAGAAAATATATTATAAAAACTTTAAGGTCTGTTTGCTTTGAAAAATAAATAAATAAAATTTCAGTTATCACTTTGATTCTTATTTTTAAATATTTGTACAAGAAATAATGAAAACAGTAATACAAATACATAAAATCAGGAAACAAGGTGTAAATAATGTGGTGTTTTTGTAATTATTAATGAAAACAGGAAATGAAAATAGAAAGAACTTTCTGAAACTAAACAAGTCTTCTTATGATGATATAGAGATTAATTTATTTTAGTTCTTTTATTTCATTTATCTATTATGTATACTCTATTGCTTATGGCTCCAGACAAAATGATTTTCCTGCATTTGGCACTTTTTGCTTATGTATATACTTAGATACCGAGGTTATGACCAGTTTAGTCCCTGAGATTTACGTAAAATTCAGTTTAGTCCATGACTTATCCAATATTCCAAAATAGTCTCTGACATTTTAAAATCTGTTTCAGTTAGGTCCCTCCGTTAACTGTCTCCGTTAACAGAGTTTGGGAAGCTGATGTGTCACGTTTAGTGACTTGCTGGCACCCATGTAGGTCTCCACGCTGGCGCCACATCATGTGGCTAAGTGGACGAAAATTTCAGGGACCATTTTGCTACTCAGTAAAATATCTGCAACGTGTATTCTGATGAAAAAAAATTTGGGGGACTAAATTGATACTAATTTGGTTTTCTTTTAAATACCCAATTTCTTCTTCTTCTTCTTCTTCTCACTTCTTCTTCTTCTTCTTCTTCTTCTTCTGCTTCTCACTTCTTCTTCTTCCCCTTTCTTCCATTTGTACTGAAACCCTAAAAACCTACATCCAAGTGAAGAAGCAACGTTGGGATGAAGAAGATGGGTGGTGGGTCACATTTTTCTCCATCAAGTCAAGTGAAGAAATCCTCAAGAAGTGGTTCTTCATCTGCAACTTATTCTTCTGTTGGAGAGACCCGAAATTGCCCTGTTCCGTTTTGCAGCTGTGAGAGGAAATGTGTCGTCCGGATTGCTAGAACTGGTGCCAACCCAAATCGACCTTTCTTTACATGTCCAATTTTGAAGGTATATGTTGTTGATATATGTGTCTTCCATGTAAGGAATGATTTGGGTTTGACTTGGGTTTGTTTTGCACCTTATATCATGCAGAAAGAAGAAAATTGTAACTATTTTCTCTGGTGTGATGAAGCCCCTGGTGTATTTGTGCCTAATGGAGTTGGTGGGTATGGTTCCAGTGTGATGGGAGGTGATGTGTTTGCTGTTGAGAATGATGATGAAGAATGGAAGTTAGAGCTTATGGCCAAGGTTGATGCTATCATGGTAGAACAACAGAAGAAAGCGAAGTTATGGCCAAGCTTATGGCCAACATTAATGCCATTGTGATAGAACAAAAACAACAAAAACTTTGTCAAAATGTTATGGGTTTCTTTATGATTTTGTTTATTGCATGTTGGATTGGTAGGCTCACTGCCTAAGTGTTAAACTTTATATGTAACTACCTAATGTAATGTAATGGATATCTTGTAAGGTTGATGTTGTTTAATGTTAATGACTTTATTAAATTTCAGTTTCAAGTTCAGATTTATTTTAAAAGATAATAATTATAATAAGTACATGTGGTATCAAAAGTAGCAGACCTAAAGTGCATGAAGTTAAATTAATGAAGCACCCAAAAAGGTGTCAAAGTACATAAGTTGCACATCCTAAGTGCATTTAGTGCAAATACATCAAAAGTATATTTAGCATATACAATATGCACCTACAACCAAAAGAAGTTACATACAAAAAAGTGCACCATAATGTGCATGTACATCAGAAGTAGCACATTCTAAGTGCATTCAGTACCAAAGTGCATTTACAACACCTAAAACCAAAAGTTACATACAAAAAAGTGCACCATAATGTGCATGTACATCAGAAGTAGCACATTCTAAGTGCATTCAGTACCAAAGTGCATTTACAACACCTAAAACCAAAAGTTACATACAAAAAGTGCACCATAATGTGCATGTACATCAAACAATACATCAAACAAGTGCTGGGATTCTTTGTTGCCTTGGACGATACTGATGAAGTCCTGGAGTTGGAATGAACTGCATCAATTGTTCTCCCCTAACAGATTGTGTGGCTCCTGGTTGTGGTGGAATTGGGACCATGGTTGGTGATGGGAACAAGACTGGTGATGGTGGTTCAATATTCAGTGGATTTGGTGCTCTCACTGGAGTTGCTTTCACACCAGCATTTTCTGGTATAAGAGGACCTCTAACACCATATCTTCTTCCCTGCACATATGGAAACATTATTAAGACAGTTACAAAATAGTCCTTAACTTTATTCATTTATTAGCAAAAACGTCCCTGTAATTTATCACTTAGTGGCAAATTAGTCCCTGCGAAGACCAATTCCAACATATCAGAATACCAATTCCAGTCACACATCAGAATACCAATTCCAGTCCATATCACAATACCATATCAGTTATTTTTAATACCATATCAGAATACCATACTTACACTTACCACAACTTTGTAAAATTGCCAAAAAAATAATTATTTACAGATCATACCCTCTGGACTGGCTGCTTTGTAGGTTTCACCACTGCTGAATTGCCTTCTGCTGATTGTTGACCCTACATGCAGTTATCAAAGTTGTTATACATTCTCACCTTTCATAACTTACAAAAAAAATACAATACATAATAATATTGGTGAAGATTGCACAGGATCATACCACAGTAGTTGTATCCTGAGATTGTACAGGATCCTGAGATTGAAGAGGATCCTGAGACAAATCAATCTCAGTTGGACCCTCTTCCTGTTGGACTTGCACAGATTTGGTTGTCTTAGGTTTCTTCGGTACTCCTTGGTTCATGCACCCCCTGCTGTTATGACCCACCAAGCCACATCTCTGGATATCCAAATAGGACATGTTTTCTTTAGCTTGGTCAGACCAACTGGTTCTTCATTGCCATCTTTCCTCCTATTCTTTTTTGGCCTTCCAGCACTCCTCTTGACCTTAGGTGGGACAGGTTTGCAATACCCAGTAGGTGTCCAATATTGCTCTGATTGTGTAGGCTGAACAAAGTAGTTGTAACTTGCTTTATATGCTCCTATGGTTAACCAACCATGGCAGTAGTCTTCTGGTTTATGGGCCCTGTATGCTATTGCTGCACAAGCATGTTCACATGGCATCCCTAACAAAAAAGTATTACAAGTTAGACACTGCATGTTAATCTAAGACAATTCTGTGTACTTTCAGCTACATACCTGTTAACTGCCAGAATATGCATGTGCATGTACGTGCACTCAGATCTACATCCACCTTAATAGGAGGATTTTGAACCTCAAACCGCATACCAGGTTCATCACCTGACCACACAGGGTTCCAGTGATTGCTTGCAATCTTCTGCTTGTCCAGTCTACTTTGTTGATATGGACATAAAGGGCCTTCTCTCCCATTAAGCCTCACCTTGTTCTCACTCATAGTTCGCATCAAATAACACCTAATCTCCTCAGCCATGGTGAGGATAGGTTTACCACGATAATTGACAATTGCCGAGTTAAATACCTCACAATTGTTGTTAGTGATGTTGTCCACTTTTGAGTTATCTTTGAAATACGCTTTTGTCCAAGCCTCCTTCGGCCATTTGTCCAGATACTCCCATGCCTTCTTATTTAGCCCCTTCACCTTCTCCATCTGTTGTTTGAACTCTGAGACCGTGGTTGACCTTGAACACTCCCAAATCACACCTCTTAATTCTTTCTCTTTCCACTGTTTTATGAAATTCCTCCACAAATGCATTGCACAATATCTATATGGAACACCTGGCATCAGCTCCTGTACTGCTGGAATCAGTCCCTACACATATGACCCGAAAACAGTGTGTCAATTAGGTCCCTGGCATTAGTCACTTATAATCAACCCAGTCCTCAAAATTTATCAACAAACATCAAGTCAGTCAATGAAATAAATCACGTAAACCATACCTTTTGCATGTCAGACATGAAGTTCCAGCCATGTTGCGTGTAGTCACCAATCTGTTCATGCAGTAGTGTCAAAAACCACATCCAATTGTCTTTGTTTTCCACATCAACAATTGCATAAGCTAATACAAATATTTGTCCATTTGCATTTGTTGCCACAGCAGACAACAATTGTCCCCCATAATAACCTTTTAAAAAACACCCATCCAAACCTATGAAAGGTCTACAACCAGCCCTAAACCATCTCTTACAAGCATCCAAGCAAACAAAAAACCTATGAAATTGTGGAGCTGATTCAGGTTGTGGTATAGTATCAATCTTAATAAGTGACCCAGGGTTGCTCCTTGATAGCTCATTTGCATAATCCCACACCTTGCCATACTGATCTCTCTCACTACCCTCCACCAATTCTCTTGCCTCCCTAAGTGTCCTAAAAATCATAGACCTATCAATAATAATCTTAAATTCCTTTTTGACAAAGTCAAAAATCTCAACAGAGATAAGTTTGTGGTGAGACCGAAGAACCTCCACTAGGTTCTGCACCAACCATTTTCTGCTGGCTTGATTAACCTTGAAATGTCTGCTGCAGCTGTGATAACTTTCAAAGGTCTTGATTTGGAAACTTCCCCTATCCTTGGTCCTACCACAAAAAACCTCCCATTTACACCCATCTTCTTTGCACTTGGCCCTTGCCCTTTCCTTATCATTTTTTACCCATTTGATGGGTCTCCCCAAATGGATGGTGTACTCCTTTACATTGCCTTGAATGATGCTAATTTCTTTGAACTCCATCCCCAATTCCAAACTAACACTACCAAACTCGGCTTCTTCATTGAATTGAGGGAATGTAACCTTCTCAACATCTTCTTCATCAGTGCTAATTGGATCCTTCATCTCTTCAGATTTGTAGCCGTCATCACAAATACCCTACGGTATGTGTTTATCGCTTTGTCCACGACAATAGTCACCCATGGGTTGACTGCCTTCTCCACCATAATACCCAGCCATATCAAATGAGTCATCACTACTTGAACTATCATTAATGGGTGATGGTGATGGTGATCTCTTACCCTTTCCTTTCACTTGCACCTTTTTACCCTTAGCAGATGTTCCAACCTTCTCGACCTTCTTTCTCTTTGGAGTCCTATTCTTCTTTGCCTTAGTTGGAGCAGTAACTCTCCTTTTTCTTTGTGGCACTTCCTCTTCATCACTTGAACTAATAATTGGAGGGGGCTTGTAATGGTTATCTTCTGCACTTTCATCAGTGGATGAATGGCTACCCTCATCTGCCCCCTTATCTTCATCACTCACTTTGTCTTCAACAACCCTTTCATCCTCTTCATCACTCCTTTTATCTTCATCAGCCCCATCATCCCCTTCATGTTCTTCAGCAACCACATTATCTTCAGCAGCCACATTATTGTCTTCAGCAGCCACATTATTGTCTTCAGCAGCCACTTGATCTTCTTGACTACATGGTAGTGGCAATATAGGATCAGCTTCCATTATAGGGTGCTCATAATAAAGTTCGATCTCATTTCCATTACCCATTGCATCCCGAGCCATTGCCAATACATCCCTATCAGTGTTCAATTGTCTCATTCCAAATTCAATGTCTAAGTTTGGTACCCTCCATAGCAATTGTTCAATCCTGTGATACCTTCTATACAATTTGACAATTTCGTGAAGATCAAACACATTCAGTGTGTCTGAATCCAAATGTTCCCAAACATCCATTTCACCATTCACATACTCCACAATGCCATTCTCATTCCTTATAAATCTGCCTCCATGATGCACTATTAATGTAATATCAGCACTCATCCTGCACAAACCAAAATCACACAAATGAATTACAAAAACAACAAATATGAGAAGAGCAAATGGAACTATGCTTACAAACAGAAACAACAACAAGAATTGCAAAAAAAAGCAACATCAAATATCCTTAAAAACAGAAACAACAAAAAATTCCAAAAATAGCAAAGACCAAATAGCAAACATGCACACAATGTATACCCACATTCAACCACATTCAACCTCTGTTTCACACGAGAAAAACTGGAAACAGGGTTAAACATCACCAACAAACAACAAACCCTAACCCTTACCCATTCAACATCTTACTACCAATACGAAAAAAGGGAAAAACGAAACAACAAAACCACTAACACCATTCACGGAAAAACGGCAATGGAAGAAAACCAGAGAAGAAAAAAAAATCAACAACAACGGCAATAGTGGAGACGAGACGAAAACCACACATTATTTTCACTAAGATGAAGAACAAACCTTGATGATGGAAACGAAAACACTCGATGGAAAGGATGATCTCCAGTGGTGCAAAACAAAAAGAAACAAAGAATGGCCATAGCGATTCTGAACAAATAGAAGCACCGTTTTTTTCCCAAATGAATGAGTCAGCGTGTGTTTTAACTTGTCAAGGAAGCTTGTAAAATCAGATATTTTACTGAGTAGCAAAATGGTCCCTGAAATTTTCGTCCACTCAGCCACATGATGTGGCGCCAACGTGGAGACCTACATGGGTGCCAGCAAGTCACTAAACGTGACACATCAGCTTCTCAAACTCTGTTAACGGAGACAGTTAACAGAGGGACCTAACTGAAACAGATTTTAAAATGTCAGAGACTATTTTGGAATATTGGATAAGTCATGGACTAAACTGAATTTTACGTAAATCTCAGGGACTAAACTGGTCATAACCTCCTTAGATACCTCTCCATTTATTTCAATATATTCATTACAAAATCTTCTGTTGTAGTTTTATCTGCTGCTGGTGGCATCAAAGTAAATCGCCCTGATTTGAATAGCGGTATGGTCCTACATCTATAACAATGCATTTTTCTTCTATTTCTATCATTATCTATATGAGTACCATCTCTTTAGTCTTGAAAAGCTTTTTTGCGTTACAGGAGTAGTTGTGCTGGTTGCTGTTGTAATATTAGTTGGGTTGTTCAGCATGCAACATTATGGCACAGATAGAGTTGGTTGGCTCTTTGCTCCAGTAGTCCTGCTTTGGCTTCTCTTAATTGGAGGTATAGGTATATTCAACATCTGGAAATTTGGTGGCGGCGTCCTAAAAGCCTTTTCACCTCTGTATGTGTATCGGTATTTTAAAAGAGGAGGAAAAGACAGTTGGACTTCCCTTGGTGGCATCTTGCTCAGCATAACAGGTACATTCAGTTTCATAACTGTTGAATTTCCTCCTTGTGCTTCAGAATTAATTAAAACCGGAAAACTTGTGTTGATTGATTTCACGGACAGAGGCTCTTTTTGCTGATCTAGCCCATTTTCCAGTCTCATCTGTACAGATTGCATTTACTCTAGTTGTCTTCCATTGCCTTCTTTTAGCCTATTCTGGACAGGCTGCTTACCTCGTGCATAACTTGCATCATTCACAAGATGTTTTTTATCGTTCTATTCCAGGTTTGTTATATCTGTCACACTCTACATTGAAATTTCCATTTGTGATTGCACCTGTGGTGTTTAGAATATGATCAACAACTATATTGCCACAATCTCATAAAACCCTTTGCTGAACCGCAAAAGCTTATGTTGGGCCGTGTTTGTGCACATCACCTGTTTGTGTGGTTTTGCTGTGATTTTGTTAAAGACAACAAAGTGGGTGGCCGGCCATGGTGCCCCAGAGTTCTCGCTAGTGGTGGCCGGAGCACTTTTCCTTCAAGCTGTTTTCCGTCCTCTATTTTCTGTTACATAGTATGTTCCTCTTCCTATTTGTACATTTTGTCTTGACTGAAGGTGATTCTGACAAGTTTTGGTTGTGTTTCTTTTGTTGTTCCTTCTTCTGGCTGTGATTTGGTGTGCAAAATGCAGAGGTTTCTTTTCTTCAATATGTTTAGATCATGGGGGTGGTCCAGCATTCTATGAAATTAACTATAGCTTCTTTCTTCTTCGTGGAAAGACAATTCTGTTTGGCATGCTTGGTGTCTCTTCCACCTTTGGATAGCTTATTTGACATTGGACTGAGAAGCTGTTGTGTCTTGTATGATTCTGGTGTTTTTTTCGGAGCTTAGAGCATTTTTGTGTAAATCGGTCTTGTTTGAATATGAAACTGTGTGATTTATAGTGACTTATTTCGTGTTGATCTTCCCCTTTGGTTGGCTTCCTGATATGGGATCAAACTGTTTGAGGAGGAACAACAAAGCTAGCTGCCAGCTGGTCATTGCTGAGTGCATTCAGGTGGCTGGTAAAGCTCTGTTTGGTTGAAACCAGAGTAGAAACTAGCAAGACTTAAGTGTTCCCGTCAAACAGCGTCTGGAAGCACTTGGCTGGTGGCAATGATGTTCTATTTGCTTGTCTGCCTTTGTTTGGTTGTGTTTCAAAGATTTTGGAGTATTTTGTGTGGAGATTGTTGTTTTAGGTTTCTTTGTTTCGTTGTCAAGGGTTTGTGGATTGCAGACTTTGGATACTAGTAAAGGAGCCCATTTGTGATATTGGGTGATATGATGTCCGACGTAGTGTTTTCGAAACCGATTAGAGGTCATTACTTGGTGATGTGGTACCTAACTCGGTGTTCTGAATACTTGGTTATTCAGGCGCAATGTAGTGTGAACAAATATAGATAGAATAACCGACCCAATAATATATCTAGAATAAACTCTAATACAATTTTAGAATTTGGGCTTTAGGCCTAACTCAACCCCAAAAGCTAGCTCAAGAGATGAGGATTGCCCAAGTCTTATAAGAACTACTTTGACTATATCTCTACTCGATGTGGGATCTCAACAAGTGTCAACTTGTGTGTGGTTGGATACCTGAATCAGAGTTTTCAAGATTAGTTTGGAGTTGAGGGGACCATTGAGGAGAAAGGTAGAGCACTCCATAAACTTATCTCATTTGCCGAGGACACGTGCCAAGGAAAAGCAAGGAGCTATCTACAAAAAGCATTGTCATGGTTTGTGATCGAAGGGGTGTACTAGTTGCCTAATTTCTGTGTTTTGATGGGCTGAAGTTCTTTGTTTTTTGTTCATAGGTTTGCTACTTGATACAAGTTTATCTTAAGTGGGATTTTTTATTGATATTATGGTTATTACAAGTTCATAGGCTTGGGCTTGGGCTTGTACAAGTGGTACTAGTGCTTGATCTAATTAATAGTATAAATAGGTGCAGCAGTCTATTGTATCTGTGTGTTAACATTTTTTTTTTTTAAATCTTAAAACACATTGTTGGCTGTCTTGCTTTCTTTTCTCTTTTCCATGTCTAAACCATGATGTTTCCTCTTGGTTTCAAAAAGGATCTTTGTTTTTCAGCCGTGTCTTTGTTTTACAATGCCAGGCTCGTTATAGAAGGGTTGAACCAGTCAGTCCTATCAATTGTCATTGTATGTACGACTTCACTCGAACAAGTTTCACCAATTCTAAAAAAGTGATATCAGGCGTCTCTATGATCGACTGATCTAGTGTTTGATCCTTAATGCCCTAATTCCTCTAAATAAAAAAGCTGAAATTAAGCACTAGGTAGGTGGACATATACATTATCTACAATCTCAGTGGACTCTTGGGGTGAGGGAGCATGTTAGAGATGTTATAAAAATATAAAAACATTCTTGTTCCTTCTTCACCTAAGAGCTTAAACTTTTGAGATTATTTGGTTCATGACAATTAGTTGGTGATAATTTTCTATTTTTAAGTTATTAGTCAATGAGTTTTTATTTTATTTTTAACTGAGGGTAAAACATTACTACTAATACATAAAATTATTGTGTATTGCCCACTGACTTATAAAAAATGGTTGACATGGTTGCTTGTACAATGTGTGTGTCTTTTTTTTTTTTTATTGCAAAATTTGGCAGTGCAGTTCAGTTTTGTTGAAAACTTGCTCTAGTCAAGATATACCTGAAACTGCAGTTTATAACGAAAAACTTCTTGGCCAAGTTAGACAAGTCAACTTTGATAGTAAATTATTGGATTTTCACTGCCAAATACTGGCTGGATCAACTTAAGTGACTGCATGGTATCTTGATCCGGATGCAAAAACGTGTCCAGTCTGTGTGAATGCTCTCATTCAACATTTGGACTTGTTTGCCTCGCTGCTTATTTTCGCATATCATTTTTGGAGATAAAACTATTGCAGGAATTCCTCTATTCCCCCCCTTTAGAAAGACGCACTTTTGTTTCTTCATGCAATAATTTTTTATCTATCAGATGTTAATTATTCTCGCCTGCATGTAATATACTAGCAGTTGTTTGTTGTTGCAACTTGATAGCAGAGTTGCAAGCCAGGCTACAATAAGTGCAACCTTTTCAATCATTAAGGAAGCCCTTGCTCATGGCTCTTTCCCAAGAGTCAAAGTTGTACATACATCAAAGAATTACCTTGGTCAGATATATATTCCAGATATCAATTGGATCCTTATGGTTCTTTGCATTGCTGTTACTGCTGGGTTGAAAAACCAAAATCAGATTGGAAATGCATATGGTAAGTTTTTCCCCTGCCAAATGTTGTGCGAAATACCTTTCATGCTTTCTTTAGGCTAGATTATGCTTTTGGTTCCTGATGTTTATTTTAGGTTTCGATTTGATCCTTATGTATTAAAAGTTCCGAATTGGTCTCTTATGTATAGAAGTTATACCAATGTAGTCCCTCTTGTTTTTTTGTTCCGAACTGATCTCTTATGTTACAAAAATTATACCAATGTGGTTCTTTTTTACCCTTATTTGGCAAAAAAATGGAGCACATTGGTTTAATATTTGTAACAAAAGAGACCACTTCGGAGAAAAACAGGAGGGATCACATTGGTATAATTTTTGCACACAAGGGACCAATTCGAAATTTTTATTACATAAGGGACTGAATCGAAACCTAAAATAAACATACGGGACCAAAAGTATAATTTACCCTTTTTTATAAGAATGAAATTTATTAGAAAGGATAAAGAAAATGCAACTTGCGGGAGGATATGAAATCATCCAAAGGAGAAATAGCAAAATACATCAAGTGAATGAAATATTTAAAATTTGCAACATAGGAACTAATCCTTACTACATGAAAGGGTCTTTCCTAATTTCTTTACACTAAAGGGTCTAAGAAGTACTACATATGCATTTCCTCTGTCAAAACAATATGCAGTTTTAAGAACTATATTATGCTTATTAACATGCATAATCATCATTGTAATGACAGGTACTGCGGTTGTGATAGTCATGCTGGTTACAACATTGCTCATGATTTTGATCATGATATTAGTTCGGCGCTGCCATTGGATTCTTGTTGTCGTGTTCATCGGCTTATCATTGATTGTAGAATGCACATACTTCTCTGCTGTTCTCTTCAAAATTGATCAAGGTGGGTAGGCTCCCCTTGCGATTGCCGAAGTATTTCTTCTTGTTATGTATGTTTGGCATTATGGAACAGTGAAACGCTATCAGTTTGAAATGCATAGCAAGGTCTCAATGGCCTGGATTCTTGGCCTTGGTCCAAGTTTAGGACTTGTTCGTGTCCCTGGAATTAGGCTAGTCTACACAGAGTTTGCAAGTGGAGTGCCCCACATATTTTCTCATTTCATTACCAACCTACCAGCCATCCATTCTGTTGTTGTTTTTGTGTGTGTGAAATATCTTCCGGTCTACACCGTCCCAGATGAAGAGCGGTTCCTTGTCAAGCGGATCGGACCGAAGAATTTCCACATTTTTCGGTGTGTGGTGCGGTATGGATATAAAGACCTGCATAAGAAAGACGATGATTTTGAGAAGAAACTCTTTCATAACCTTTTCATGTTTGTTCGGCTCGAGTCCATGATGGAAGGTTGCTCAGATTCAGAAGAGTACAGTTTATATGGACAGCAAACTGAACAGTTAAGAGATATGCTGTTGAACAATAATGGAAACACAGCTTCATTGAATGCTGTGGATATATCAATTTCATTAGTAGATTCAATCAAGGTTTTAAATTGCGGTTGCGGTCGCGGTTGCGGAGACCTCAAAAACCGTTACGTTGCGGAAAATTGTGGTCAAATGCGGCCGCAATTGCGGATGCGATGCGGTTGCGGAGACCCAAAAAACCGTTATGTTGCGGGTGCAATTGCGGTTGCGAACCGCAATTTAAAACCTTGGATTCAATAGTACCAGCTAGATCTCCATCACATGTGAATGTTACTTTTCAGTCCTCTAACACTGAGGTTGATGAACTTGAATTTTTAAACAACTGTAGGGTTGCTGGGGTGGTTCACATGCTAGGAAACACGGTTGTGAGGGCGAGCTGGGAATCAAGATTCTACAAGAAAATAGTTGATTATATATATGCATTTCTTAGGAAGATATGTAGGGAAAATAGTGTGATCTTCAACATTCCTCACGAGAGTCTCTTTAAATGTTGGTCAAGTTTTTTATGTATAGAGCCTCTGTCCATTCTCTTTGGCCAAAGATCAATAAAATTTACCGGTGCCTGTTGGTCCAAATGGTAAAGTGCTTGGTTCCGCTTAAACAAGGTCTGGAGTTCGAGTCTTATGAATAGAAAAAATAGCTGCTTAGAGAACTGAGTTCACTTGGCTTGACTCGGATTATACTGAGGGTTTAAAAAAAAAAGAAAATCAATAAGATTTATCATTTGTGGCTGCCATTTTGTGCAGAGTTGAAGTCTCTTAGTTGTCATATTTTGTTGAATAGCATTAGCCCCCTTCCCTTTTCTTTGGCACATGATCTGTTTGTGACAGTGTAGCATATCAACAATACCTTATTGCATTTTGATAATCATTTTATTATAATTCGGAGGAAATGTACGTATTCAGACGAATGACTTTGGGCAATTATCTGCTGAAACCTGAAATTCATTAAACGAATTTTTGTTATTTATGGTTATATTTGAGCATCCAAATGTTGGAACCTGGTTTTAGGATCTTCCAAACAATTGTAGACATTAATTGACCTTAAATTTCAATTGGTCTCAAAATAACATCTAGGGCTCTAGATATGACTCAATATTTGTACTCAATATCTCATGACAACATCCACTTTAAAGGTAAGTAATGATGATGAGTCAGTTAGAGATAAGTGCAGATGAAAACTTTGTACGCCTCTTGAGGTTTAATGAGTATATTCCATGATATGATGTTTCCCATGTGCGAAGATTGATTGATTTATGTTCCCTTATTTGTTTTGAGCTCTGAGGATGGTGCTAATTGTAGCAATGATTTCATCAACTTCTACGGATACATTGGCAACTATGTAGAATTTTTATGTTTCTATGGAATACGCATTCAATGTTTTTAATCAATTAGTATTGATGTCATTATCTATTTTAATTTGTCATTCCAGATTATTTTTTGGATACCTTCTATAATATTTTAAAATTTTTTCTTCTCAAATTTATGTGAACTATATTTCAACCTTTGTATTTGTATTTATATATAAGATACGCAATTTGTGTTATCAAAAAAGATGTGCAATTAATCACCCACTCAATTTGTAGAGTTTCTTATTTTATATTTAGTTTATTATTTTTCGTCATGAATAAATTCCAACTTAATGTATTTTCTTAATGTTCAAGAGATAATATAAAGTGTATATTGATTCATATAATTTGATTCACACAAAGACATAACAAATAAAGTTTTTTTGTTTGTTTTTAACAAATGAAGTAAATGATTAATATTATGAAGAGATAAATTTAAATGGGTTTTCAAACTGAGTTTTCAAAATATAAGATAAAAATTATGTGAATCACTTTTAAATTTGAGAACCGATATACGTATCCCATGCATTGCAAGGGTCAAAACTCTATTGAATACACATGCATTATTTTTAAGCAATTAATATTGTTGCCATTCTTTTCTTTTTTGGATATCTGATATAATATTTTAAATTTTACTCTTATCAAATTGTTATGTGAATTATGTATCAGCCTTTATATTTGTATATAAGACAAGCAATTTGTTTTAAAAAAAAGATATACAATCCATCACTCACTCAATTTTAAAAGCTTCAAAAGAAACCTGTACATTGCACAGGTAATGTAACTAGTTCCCACTACAAGCTGAGGATGGTAAATAGTTTCCATTCAAAGCTTGGACACCATCTGAAATAAGGAAGGAAGTAGTGCTTTGTTAGATGTCAAGTTGATCACGGGAAGGCAAATAAAGTAATCGCATCAAACCACTTCGAAGCCTCTTACACACAACGTGACAATCTATATCCAGATGGTTCGTGCATTCGTGAAATACTGGATTGGCAGTTATATTAAGAGTACTTTGATTATCGCTAAATAACACAATTTGTTTGGTACATCAACACCAAGATCATGAAGTAGAAAAGTGAGCCATTGTAGTCCACATGTAGCTGCAAGAAGTGCACAATATTCTGCCTCTGATGAAGGTCATTCTACCTTGTTTTGCTTCTTAGAATGCCAAGACATCAATGAATCTCAGAGGAAGAAGAAGAACCCACTTATGGACCTGAGTCAGGGCACTCGCCCTAATCCGTGTCACTAAATCCTAACAACTGAAGAAAAGAATTTCTTGGGAAGACTTGGAGAGGATATATAAAGACATGTTGAGCATCCTTGAAATGAGGATTTCTTTTCTATTTTGCAAAATGACATATATCACATAGTGTATTATTTACAAGTTGTGTAGAAGGAAATTGCTTATGAAGCATCATCAATCTTGAAAAAGATGAATGCCAAAACCAATAGTCCAATAAAACATCTTTATTCAAAGCAACCGGAGTACGTTTAGTTTTATTTCTTCAAACTTCGACTAATTACCTAAAGAGCTTGTTTTCTTTCTATGGTTAAGCAGACATAGTATAGTACCATGCATTATCGTTGTAGGCTTTGAACTCTATCGTGTAACTCGTCTCATTTATGTATTTACCAGTTTTGTAATTAGCAAGATAGGTGAACTATCAAATTGTAAATATTCAAATGATGTAGCCATTTACTTGCTTAATTAGCATGGAAATGAAGTAATAATTTTAATTCGAATATTGTAACACGCGTAATCTAAATGCACATTAATTTTGTATTTGGAAAAAGATTATGAAATTATTTTCGAAACATGTCAAATTGAGTTATACCAGATTGATTCGAATTATATATCTCAATGTCAAATCACATATAATTATATATCTGCAAGTCCAATGATCTACAGCAAATTTGAATTTTGTTGCGGGTTCCTGTCTTATTACTAATCAATCCAATAATCAAGACGCGCATTAATTAAAGTTATCTCCACCTCAGATACACCTTAAATAAATAGAAAAAGTCAAAAAGAGCTCTGAATGTTCTAAAGCCGCTAACAATATATATCATACGACAAAATTTATGCATTTATCCTGTCCAAGTATTTCCATTCCAGTTCATTCCAAAATATATAAGCCTATATGCAATTGAAGAACCAAATTTATACACTTCTAAGAATCAAGTCAATATAGGCACTCATCTATTGACAAACAAAAACTAAAAGCTCCTACGTCGCATAAGCTATATATTCACATGTAAGGCATAAGCATAACAAATGTTACCGAATAAAGAGCAAAGAAATTGAAGGGTAAAAACGGTGACCAAAGTTTTTATCATTAGAATTTAGAAAGCAGGTAACTACATGAAGGAGGCACGTAAGGGGGAGGAAGAGAAAGAGAAGGGGGCGGACGAAGTAAGGTACCGTGGTGTAAGGAGAAGGCCATGGGGGAAGTATGGGGCAGAGATTAGAGACCCAGCAAAGCCTACGGGAAGGCAATGGTTAGGAACATTTGACACTGCTGAAGAAGCAGCTAGAGCTTATGATGGTGCAGCCATTCGTTTGAGGGGTGCTCTTGCAATTCTTAACTTTCCTCATGAATACTATTCTCACCTCCCTTCTTTACCATCGTCATCTTCAACTACTACTACTACTACAGCCATTGGAAGTTCTTCTTCTACACAACAAAAGGAAGTTATCGAGTTTGAGTATTTGGATAACAAGGTGTTGGAAGACCTTCTTGGCTCTTTAGAAGAAGAGAATAACTGGAAGGAAGACTAAGAACCTATTTGACTACATGTGAACAACACCCTAGCTTGACCAAACCATTTTTCATCTTTAGCAATAAAAAAAATAGGTTTAATTATACTTTTTGTCTCTCTTATAGCTAGCGTGTCTTTTCGGTCTTATAATAAATTTTTAATCAAATATTGTCTCTTAACTTTTTCATTGTTATAATTAAGTCTCTTCATCACTTTTTATTTGTTGAAATTTCTCAAATTATCATAATTTATTTACAGATTGACTTGAGATTAAATTATTTTAAATCAATTTCTACTCAAAAAAACTCACCCATCAAAATATTAAATTTTACTTAAAATTAAAAGATCCCAAATTTTCTCCCACTTTAAACCCTATAATATTCACATCTTAAAAAATTCTTTAAATTTTATCAAGATTTCACAATTTCTAAATTTAAAAACGATTTCATATCTTAAATCCATCATAAACCACCAAATATTTTGACAATAAGTAAAACTTTGAGGGATTTAGATAAAAGAAGTTGATAATAGGACCACATTTGCTTAAAGTAGGTGGACTTGATTGAGTCGAAAAAAAAATTGTAGGGACCAAAATCATACATAGTAAAAACTAGAGAGACTAAAAGTTTAATTAAACCATAAAAGTAAAATAAATAAATTTAAAATAACAAAGAAAATTAAGAAAAATGGAAAGATGGGGGGAGGGAGGGGGATACAGAGGAAAAAACTTTTGAAGAAAAAAGGGATTGACGAGTCTAATTTTTATAGGACATTTTGCTAAACTTAATGACTGCACTTACACTATGCCAAAAACTTATTCCAGTAACGTCATTCCAATAACGTTTTTAACGAAATCGTTATGTAAAAAAATGTGGAGCTTTTAGATAATGCTTACCTGAATAAGTGTTATCTGAAGAAAAAAAATACGGAGCTTTTAGATAACGTTTGCTTGAGTAAGTGTTATATGAAAAAAAAAACACGAAACTTTCAGATAATGCATCTTTGACTAGCGTTGTTAAAGCGTTATCTCCATCAAATATGACACGTGTTCGTATAGATAATTATGCAATTATTGATGTCTACAAATCTTGTTAAATATGTCCTGATAATCATGATATGTTAATTAGCAACTTGAAAGTATTGAGTCATATTTATAGTTGAGATGTCATTTTAGGATGGAACTAGTGCCATTTGAAAGCTAGTATTGATGTCTACAAATCTTGTTATGTATGTCCTGATTCCAATGTTAGGAAGATAAAAAATAGCCCAAAAGTAGCAAAGAAAGTCAAAATGTGATGTTGATCGAAGTGTTTAGACTTTGGATGATATCTTTGGCTATAAGTATCATTTTGGATTGGAATAGTTCAATTGAAAGCTAACATCAATGCCTACAACTCCTATAAGACATTGAATCCAAATAAAATTGTTTTGAGGGTCATATTCCTGTCAAAAGTGAACTATTCAATTAGGTTTTCCCTTTGCATGCCTTCTTTGTGTATATAAAAGTAGAAAAGTTTTCCATCGTGGCACTATTCTTCCGATTCAAAAAACTATTTAAGTTCGTTAGTGAAGAGCGGTGAGGATTGAGAGTTACATGATGGAATCATTATCGGGATGAAACGAGCTAAATGACAGAGTAATTGTCGAAGCATGACAGGTCTGAGGTGGAAAATTACTTAATCAGTGGTTGACTATGAAATTAGTTACACGTTAGAGTTCAAAGAATGACTGTGACACCAAGTATCGTAAAAAAAAAAGGAAGCCCAAAAGAAACGTCACTCCTTGAAAGGTGTCCCTGCTGATAATCTTGGATGAAATCAAGAAACTAAATGTATGATTGAGGTCCCAATTGAATTTGAGTGCCTAGGAGAAATGCAACAAGGAAAATGCGGCAACCGATTCAATTGCCTTGCTAAAGGAATCCGGAGGAAGAATATGGAATATGAGAATGGTGAAGGGTGATGCTTCACTTTTTGTCATTCTAAAAGGTGAAATTGATCGGAGAAGTAGTCTGCATCAGTTGTCCTCCACGAAATGAGGCAGAAGGGAGTTTTAAAGATAATATAGGGTTTACTCTTCTTTTCTTTAGTTTTTCTTCCAAATGAGTTTAAGGAGGCTTCTATGGTGGGCCACCTTGATAGGTTTTAAAAAACACTTGAAACTCTAACGATGACCGACGTTGTTTTTGGAAATATAAGCTCACAGTCACAGCTGAGACGAGGGCTTGATCGGTGTTGGTTCGACAAAAAATAAGGGAAAACGAATATGTGTTTAGTTTTAAGGCACTGATATTTGTTTTCTCTTGTTTTTGTCGAACCGACACTGATCAGATCATTGTCTCAGCTGTGAGGACGAGGAAGACTATGAGTTTCTGCTTCCGGAAGGTGCCGTCATTTATCGTTGGTGTTTCAAATGATTTTCAAGTACCGGTCCATCGTGGACCGTAGTACACCTAGAATTTGCTTGAGTTTAGTTTAGTTGGTAGAGTTTAGAAGATAGCTAAAATAGATCTAGTGTTTCATGTGTATTGTCGTTTATTGAGATTTGCACTTGTCTGACTTGGGTCGGATTTAGTGGGCCCTGCATCGTATGGATTGATGTTGGCTTTGAGGGGTTGTGCACTTAGTTGGTTTAATATATTCTCTCTACGAACAAAAAAATATGGTATGCATTATGTTCTTGTTTTACTTATTTTAATTTTTGTTGCATGTTATTATGTTTTAAATTTGGGCACTACTTTTGCCCCCGCCCCCCAATTGTTACAAACCCCCCACGTATTTTTTTCTCCAATTTTAACCCTGTCTGGAAGGATGCATCCGGATGAGATTTGTTCGGAAGAACCAATCTGGACAAATCCCGAATCAGATTTAAAATAAAACCTTCCATCTTCTCTCTCATTTCTCCCTTCTCTCTCACTCAAAATCCATCCCTCACTCATTTCTCTCTCACAAGATCCTTTTTATTTCTTCTTCTCAATACTCATTTCCCTTCATTTTCAACAAAATCACAAGGTATTTTCTCTCCCTCACTCTTTTTTAGCATTCCCTTTGCGTTTTTTATGTTTTTTCTTGTATGGTATTGTCCGAATGTATGCATCCGGAAAACATAGAAAGCTACGTCCGGAAGCACGCATCCGAACATGCCCAATATTTGGTAAACCAGTGTCTGGATGCACGCATTCAGATTATGCCAATTATGGCTGAAACCTACGTCCGGATGCTTGCTTCCAGATTATGGTAGTATTGGCTTATGAGTTCTGATTGCTGATTTTGATTGCTTATTGGCTTATGAAATCTATTTTGGTGTTTTGCAGTTATGGAGCAAGGCGAAGGTGCTGGTCACAGAGGAGGTCTCGGTGGCTATGCATAAGGTACATGAGGAGCTAGTGGCAGCAGCAGAGGTTTCACCACCTGCTACACAAGAGGTACCACCACCTCCTACACAAGACGCACCACCTCCATCATGGCCAGGCTCCCCAGGATTTGTCACTTCTAGCATCCTTTGCAGACCACGTGGCAGTCCCCATATGGGTTGGAGAGGTAAACTTTAATTTAAATTTCGATACAAATTTGTGTTTTGTACGGGCGTACGGCACTAAGGTGTATGAAGCACGACCGGAAGGTACCAGATATTCTAGCAGGTGACGAGTATGAGTGGTTAAGGCATGTGATCGTGGAGTCCGGGCTGAAGCCCTTCGTGCTTAGCAGCTTCACCATGATAGACCCAGGTCTCCTATCTACATTTGCAAAGAGGTGACATAAGGAGACCAGTAGCTTCCACCTTCATGTTGATGAGATGATAGTCACGCTGGACGACATGTCCTGCCTGTTGCATCTGCCTATCATTGGTATCCTGTTGAGGCACACTCCGCTCAGCCGACCCGAGGGGGTTGAGATGCTGGAGCAACTCATTGGCATCAGCCATGAAGCTGGCAAATTGGAGTGTGAGGCCCGAGAGGCGCACATATGCGGTTCAGTTGGCTTGAGGAGGCCTACTTAGATCGAGTTGCCACGAAAAATGCCTTAGAAGTTGGCAACCCAGATAGGGAGGTCTATCGGGAATACACTATTAGGGCGTACCTTTTGTTGTTAGTGGGCACCACCATATTTACTGACAAGAGTGTGACCCACGTCAACGTGGTATACTTACGGTACTTTCGCGATGTTGGGGCTATCTGCGAGTATGCATGGGGTATTGCTGCCCTTGCATTCTTGTAGGTGCAAGGTTGCTAAAGATGATGCAGATCGCAGGATACATGTCCCTCCTATGGGTAACCTTTAAAACAACTTCTTAGTTGGACTTCATATGGTTATTAGTTATTGCAACTGAGACTTTGATTTGTTGTTACAGGCATGGATTATGGAGCACTTTACTGACATCACATCTGACTATTTGGATGTTGATTACGAGGAGCAACAGCCTCGGGCCTCGAGATTCATCTCAGGTAGTGGTCATGCAATGGCCATGGCGTACTGAGGGTGTTTGGACCATTTGTAGATGGATGACATGGTGTTTTCCCCGTATGGTGGCCACCGCCAACACCATCCCCTTCAGGAGATTTGTTGGTACTCTGGTTGGATCTAGGCATGGCAACAAAACTCGAGCCTGTGGGTATCCACTCGACCCCGACCCAATTTTGACGAGAAAAACCCGCTTTGATTGGGGCCGAGGCGGGGTTGGGATGTCGATACCCGACCCGCCCCTGACTCGAACCCGTCTGGCTAAATATAAATTGTTAATTTTTATTTTGTTTTATGCATGTATACTCATTCATTTTGTTTCATATATTTTGTTTATTTTTAATTTAATCTCTTTTCAATAGAAAATTTTATTTTGATGTTTTTTTTATTTTATTATGTTAATTATCGTAAATATAATTTTTCAACGGATATAAAGAGGAGTCAGGGGCCCACAGGGAAACCCGACCCTATTGGGGCGGGGATAAGGAAGGTAAAACCTGAACTCGATGGAAATGGGGATAGGGACGGGGACAGGGGAGGCAAAACCCGCCCCGACCCGGCCCATTGCCATGCCTAGTTGGATCAGGTGCGGCTGCAGGGCTAGGCACGCACACCTACTTGAGCAGGTCCTACGTCAGTTTTGGGTTCGTGTCACTACAACATTTTATGCCTCTGGCAACACATTTTTTGTCAACAGGTGTAAAGTGTAGCCTAAACATAGACCAGACAACATTTTATGACTGTTGCCATAAAAATGATGTTATACGCAACATCCCTTTTGCAATACTGAATAAGTGTTGCCTAAAATTGAAATGAGAACAGTTTTGACCTGTTGCCACGTAATTTTTTTTGCAATGGTTAGTAACTGTTCCCTTAACTATATCTGGGAACAGTTTTGAACTGTTACACTATTTATAATAAAAAGCTACATTTCTATCATGTTGCCTTTGAATTAATGAAAAACTTCTGGCTGCAATTTGTGGTTCTTCCCTCCAAAACACTAAAAAATAATGTTTTTAATAAATTTTTAAAAAACTTTTTTTTTGCTTGAATTTTAAAAAAAAAACTTAAAACTTAAAACTGAATAGTAAAGAAACCCTCAGCCACTCGATCGTCGCACAGAGAAACCCTCAGCCTCTCTCACACTAAGACCTTCACTCTCTCGAACCTGAACAGCTGGCTGTGAGGCGCTCAGCCCTTTTCACTCTCATCACAGACCATCTCACCATCGCTGCTGCTGTGAACCGTCGGACGCTCACCGCCCGTCGCGACCTCTTGCCGCTCCGTTCTCCTTCTTTGACTTAAAAGGACAACCAAGCCTCATTGTCACATATTCCCCTTCGCTCCACCTTCATTTCACAACCCTCATCGCACTGTGAACCCATCGCACTACAACCCGGGCTTAACTCACGCTCACCGTCGCACTGCAACCCGGGCTTAACTCACGCTCACCGTCGCACTATAAGGTAACTCATGCTCACACTCTTTTCAAACAAGGTGATCATTCTTCCTTCAAATTTAATTTTGCAAGCAATTTGTATTTTTTGCCTCTAATTCCTAATACCTAGTACGTATTCTTTGCAGAATTTTTTGTCATGTTAGTATTCTTTGTAGAATTTCATTCCTTATTACCCTCAATTTGTTTGTTGCAGTCTTTGTTTTGTGACCTGTTGTTGCTGTCTTTGTTCTGTCTCTGTTTACAAAAGGGCTTAATATCTGTTTGCTTCAGGTTTTTATTCTTGGGAAGACTTTATTTTGCTGAGGAAACAACATCAGTGGCATAATATAGAGTATGGTTGAATTTGAGCTTATTTTAATCTCTGGTCCATCATCTTGTCTTGAACATGTGCGTGAGGTTGTTGATTGCATTGTGTTAGTTTTGATCCTACTACATTTGTTGTCTAAGTCAATTTAATTTTGTCCCTCCTAACCAGTATAGCTTGGAGCCTTACATGACTCTAAAATTATTTTGTTTATGCACTGTTGTGATGTCCTTGCAATTGAGACTTCATAACAACTACCAATCTCAAAACTTTGCAAACAATTCTTGCCAATATCTGAACTTAATTTCTACAATGTTTGTTTGTATTATTTATATGTCATTTGATATATGGCTCACATTCAATGTGTTAGCTTTTTGCACCTATTATTAACCATGTATGCATGATTGTTCACCTCTTGATGGGATCCTGATTCCTGAATATCTTTAACTTCTGCTATTCTGATCTATGATCTATTAGTGGTAATGAGACAGCTGCAGAATGGTGAAAAGGGAATTGAAATTAGGATGGTGATTAATTGATTAAGAAAATGATAGTTTGGAAAGAATGGTCATAAGAGGTTCTTTTACTATTTTTGTTTTTCTTCTTTTCTTTCGGCTATTATAATTGTTATCTTCCATTTGTGCTATTGTTTTTCAATTTCTCAGCTTACCCTTCACTTTGTAAGTTGCACTTGGGTTTGTAGAAACATAAACACCACAATTATATTGGGTTTACAGAAAGATTTCTAAAAGCAATGCTTAATTACTTTATCATTAATTTCTTAGCTGTATAATCTCTTAAACTTATTTCCTTATAGAAATAATTGATTTTGATTCAGTAAACTAAACATGATAAAGAAGGATTGGGTGGACTTGCCTCGATACGGTGAAGATTATAAGAAAGGTGTTAATTATTTCCCAAAAGCATGTTTCTCCCTAACCAAGCATGAGAAATCTATTTTTTGTGGTGTTTTAAGGAGTGTAAAACTTCCCGATGGCCTTGCTTCTAATATTTCTCGATGTGTGCATGTTGCTGAATGAAAATTTTTTGGGTACAAGAGTCATGATGCTCATATTATGCTACATTACTTATTACAAGTAGCAATAAGAGGGATAACCCCTAATCAGGTTGCCATTCCTTTGATTAGGCTTTGTTCCTTCTTTCGGTGATTATGCCAAAAGGCTATCGACCTCAAAAGTTTAGATCACTTGGAAGTAGAGATTGCAGAAACTCTTTGCCAATTGGAGCGAATCTTCCCTCCAAGTTTCTTTGATATAATGGTTCACTTACCAATTCACCTTGCTAATGAGGTCAGATTGGGTGGACCGATTCAATTTCGATGGATGTATTATACGGAAAGATATTTGGGTGAATTAAAATATTTTGTTCGTAATAAGAGTCGCCCAGAGGGTTATATCGCTGAAGCATACTTAGTTAAAGAATCTCTGACATTTTGTTCAAGATATTTGTCCAGTGGTGTAGATACAAGGATGAATAGAATGACACGAAATAGTGATGACAATCCTAACATAGGTCATCCTGTTGGGGGAATGAAACTAATTTCTCTTGATCAAAAATCCCAAAACCAGGCCCATGGGTATATCTTATTCAATTGTGATTAAGTGCCAGAATACATTAGATACCATTATCAACTTACTACAACATTAAATTCTTATAATGATTTTTTTTCCTTGTACATTGAAATTTTAGTTAATTATTTTGTAGAGAGCATGAGGTTGATGTTTATAATCCTCGAAAAAGAAGAAAGTGGAGCAAAGCTAAAAGTTAAAGAGAAGATTTCATTCAATGGTTTGAAGCACGTGTAATGAATGAGGAAATATCTGATTGGTTAAAGGTGTTATCTAGGGGACCAAATGATGTTTCCAAAAAGTATTCTGGTTATGTTATTAATGGGTACAGGTTTCATACAAGAAAACATGAAGCAAGGCTGAAAACTCAAAATAGTGGTGTGACATTAGAGTTATTAACTCAAAGCTTTAGAAGTGCAAAGAATGAAAATCTAGAAAAAATTAGTGTGACCTACTATGGGACAATAAAGGATATCATAGAGTTAGATTATTATGGTCATTTTAAATATGTATTGTTCAAATGTGACTGGTTTGTAGCTGAAGAAGATAAATATGGGTTGCCATGTGTTTACTTTAATAACAAGTGCTACCAGAATGATCCATTTGTGCTAGCATCTCAAGTGCACCAATGCTTTTTTATTGAAGATCCTTTTAACAAAAATAGACATATGTCTTGAAGGCACTTCCAAGGGACTCATTTGATATGGGAGAAAGTTCCATTTTAGATGACCATGGATATGAGAGTTCAACAAACCTTGTTATCTCGAAAGATGATTGTGAAGTTGATTTGGTTAGGAAAGATATACCAGATGATATATTTGAAAAGCTTATATCTGAACTTCATGTTCAACAAAAAGAAAATGAAAGTGATGATGAAGTAAGCTTTGAAAGTGAAGATGAAACCACTGATGATTCTAGTTTTGATGATAGTACATGAGACTTTATGGAGTAGCATGTTTAGTAGACATTACTGTATATAATAATCAGGTAATATACTATAAGACTGCATTTTTTTTTCCATTTGTTGTTTGTGTTTCATTTTTCTTACTGACAGTGCATTACTGATTGACATTTCATTTTTCTTAGTGACAGTGCATTCCTTTATGCCTGAATTCTTCTTGCTCTTAGTGACAGTGCATACCTGATAAAAATTTAACTTCCAGTGCATACCTTTCTGCTTGAATTCTTTTTGGGCTTTCCTTTGTTGATTGTATTATATACTTGTGTAATATTTAAGTTTCTTTCTTTGTAGTTCATATTCATTAGCCAAATGGAAAGAGCAAGAAGTGCAAGAGATGGTAGATCTATTGCTAGAAAGATTGGTCTAAGTCCAGCAAAAAGAAGTTCTGATTTTTCTTTCCATCAAAAAGAATTTAAATCAAGCATTGAGTTGGCAAAGAAATTTAAGCAAATTGAGCAGGAGAAAATTGATAAACTGCATGAAAGGCTACAAGGGAATACTAGACAAAAAGTTCAAGAGGTTGTAGAAGTTGTAAAAGGTAAAATCATTTTCTTATCTTATTTCATGAAAATGATTGCAAAAAAAAACATGTACAAATTCTATTTTTGTATTCTTTATAGATATTTTTCTAATTTTCATATTCTTTAATTTAGATGACTCTCCTTTGAAATTAGGCCCAACAAAGAAAAGAACTCGTGGGAAAATTACAACTAGTTTGTGAATATTGGAGTTTGGAAACTATACAAGTAAGATTTATAATTGGTTTTAGTGCATGTATGATAAATATATAATAACTCTTCTTTATATTCTCTTTAATTATATGTACAGTCAATCAGTGAATGGAACACTAGAAATAGAGCTCAACAAAAGTGGAGGCATCGAATGGGACCAACAAACTTTGCTATAATACGTGAAAAATTGGTAATACTCTTTTGTGCTTTGCTAATGATGTTTAGACTTGTTTGACATGTATGTAATTAGTAGTTGTGCAGTTTGGAATCTTGGAAGTTTTGGCTCAATGGTGGTGTTGTCATTGTGTGATACTCGTTATAATGTTTTTTGTTTTGTTTTATGTAGAGTGCAAAGGAAAAGAGAGAGCCCACCCAAGCAGAAATTTTTATTGAAACTCGGAAAGGGAATAAAGGAAAACAATTGGAGAAAATACAATTGTAAGTAAAAAATCAAAACACTGTCATGGAGTTGGTTTATATATAGGGGTGGAAAAAATTCTGGTTGTCAGTTTGTGATTGGTGTTCATGTCCATTAGGCATTCATCTGGCACATGTTCTTTCAAGTATGCTATTATATCTATTCCATTCAATTTTTCTTTTGTGTCTTCTTTCTTTTACTAGTGTGAATGAATGTTATCTTTTGTATGATATGAAAATAATAATAATGTGTAGTTTGTGAAGTGCTTCATCATCTCGATATTTTCAATCAGACCATCATGTATTGCTTTAGGGGATCCATGAATTGTGTCTCAGGTTTTTTTTACCTTGTATCCCTTGGTTTTGTATCAGAAACTATCTGCATTATGCAGAAGGTTATACATATGTATATTATATAAGTACCCCCTATGCTTTTTAGCCTTTTAGGTGTTATCTCAAATCTATAGAACTTCTTTCTCTCTAATATAACCCTTCTTTATGCTAATTGTTTCATGTCTTGAACAATTGGATTCTTAATTAGTATTTGATTCATCTCCTCAAGAACAGTTCATTTGGAGAAGATATGTTACGACTGATTATAACATGATTAAGATTAATCTTTCATGTTGTATTGATTTGTGATCCTTTTCATGAGACTGTGCTGTTGCTGCTCATATTCTCTCACTTGTTGCTCCTTTCATCTTTTTTTCCCCATTCATGTCCTTTATCCAATTTAGCTGCTACATCACCGTGTTGACAGAAACTTACTCTAGCTACTGAATTGAGTTCTAAAACCACTTTCATATTTCTTTTAGTCTGCAAAGTACAAGTTTTTTTTCTTGGATGAAATTCTTAGGCCAAGTCCGTTGTTTTCATGCTGTTATTATTAAAGAGGTTTGATCTTTTTCATTATCAATTATCTTTTCTTAGTATTATGTATTACTTGTGTTTAAAAACATTTACAACTTGTGTTGTTGTACTGTTAAATGATGTCACAATACATCATTGGATGATAATGTATATATGTATTACTTTTTTAATTGATAATGTCAGCTTATTGCACATGTATAACATTTAATTTCACTTTTTGTGCTAGACTCAACTTCAAGGATTGAATGAGGATGAGGAAAGTAATGTAGAAGCCTTTCAAGTTGTGCTCGGGAAGAAACATCCTTGAATGGTAAGTTGTTATGGGAGAAATGTCATAAAAACTTCTTTAAAGTAAAAAGAAAAAATCAATGCTTTAAAACAAGCACATAATGAAGTGGTCACTTCATTAAATGAAAAAGTGCAGACTATGGAAGATACGGTGGGTAGGTTAAAATATGCTATGAAAGCCTTATTCCAACATTGTTGTCCCGGAGATAGTATGGAATCATTAGATAATTTGTTAGGATTATCTCCTGGTGATGCAATTAGCGGCCAAAAAGTAACTGGACAGCCACATATGCATTCTTCTACATCAACACATGTTCCAAATTTTAGGAAGGTAACTATTATGCATAACCTACAAATTTATCATTTTTACATTATTCAAAAGTTTTGGTCTTATTTTTCATTCTTTTGTGTAGAATGATCTCAATGGACAAGATGCAAATGACGAAGATATGCAAGATTTTATAGAGGAGTTCCAAGATGACGACGCACTTGGATTTTAGTTCTCATCAAGCAGATGCAAGATTTTATGGAAGAGTTCCAAGATGACGCATATGGATTTTAGTTCTCACTAGATATTTGTTTTGGTTATGTTTTTTTTTTTTGCTAGCCTCATACTTCAAAATGTTAGATTTGATCAAACTATGATGTTATTTTGCTTATGATTTGGATTGATGTTTAAACCCATTTGCTATTTAACAACTATTGCAGAACATATATATTATGTGATACTTGATCGATCCATTTACTATTTATGAATTATCTCTATGAAAATTTAAAGTTGGATGCGAGTTGGATATGGAATCAATTTATGATTTTATTTGTAAACTTGTGGAATATAATACTAAGGTAAAATATTTTCTTAATTTATAGCATTATTTTAAAATTTTTGAAATTAAAATAAAATTAAGGCTACAGTCGTAAAATGTTGTCTTTAGTCTTTTAAGCTACAGTTATCAACTAAACTCAAAATAAGGTTATGCTTACATGTTAAAACTGTACCCAATACTATGCGTAAACAGTTAAAAAATATTGTCTATAAGCTCTAGTTACAGTTTTAAAATGTTGCATGTTTTAGTTTAGGGAACAGTTGCGACCTATAGCTAAGTTAAGCAACTTTTTTCGACTGTTGCGTTAGGTTAGTGTGATAACTGTTGACTATTCGTAACCGACAGACAACAGTTTTTTGAAGTGTGGCCAAAAGATATGAAAATCTGTTGCCTAAACAATAGGTAACGCTCATACAGACTACTCCTGAAAACTGTTGCCTATCCGTTTAGGCAACATTTTTTAGAGTTTTGCCTACACTTTTCAACTGTTGCCAAAAAGCAAAAATGTTGTAGTGTGTAAACCATCCTGCGGGATCTGAACGTATCATCCCCACCACAGTTGCCCTGACCAAAGATAGATGTTGTTTACCTCGCATACCGACAACATTTGGTTCCCGAGGAGCTTTGAGGTGTTTGTGTGACCTACCTGGGGGATTGTTCTCTGGACTACATGGGATCGTATTCGTGGATGTCGCATTCGTACTTGATACCTCCGGCTGAGAGAAACCCACTCGTGACTACCGCAGAGGCACCCACGATTGAAGGCCTAGTTACCGCCGACGAAATGCCGGAGGCCTGCTTCAGCACAGATCATCCTAAGTTAGTAAAACATTAACTTATATTATTTTAAACCGTAAATGGCATTATTTATAATTTTTACGTTGATCTTTGTAGGTGAGGTTGACAAGGGTTAGGGACAACGTGCAGGATATCATAGACAGAGGAGAGATACAGGAGGGGACTGTAGTCTGGCGGAATTTACAACATGCGCTCGAGGAAATCAACCGACATTGGACCTACCAGAGGAGAGGGGAAAGAGGTCACAGTCGACACAATGACCTCTATTGACCGTGTTGCTTTTTTTGTAGATGTGTATTTATTTTGTAATTATTTGTAACTATTTTGATTGAACTACACATTATAATGAAATAAATACAAAAATAAATATTTCTAGTACCTAGAGATACGTAGGAGCAAGGGACCATACCTATCAAACACATTCATTTATTACTTTTTATTTTAAAAATTAAACTTTTTCTTTAAAATACAAATAAACAGTAAATTTTTTAATAATATATCCGCATTTGAAAAATATAAAATATTGTGTAAATAAATAAAATATTTCTAAATACATTCTTAACTGGAGGATTTATTTTTCTTTGTGTTTTTAATAAAAATAAGGAAATAAAAATTTTTAAAAATGTTTTTACAAGGTTTTCACAATTAATTAGATATAACAGTTTTTGAATAGATATTAAAGGGTGTTTATTACATTCTCTACGCATAATCGATCCCTGCACCCAAAATTTGGTTTTTAAGATCCATTTTCCTTAAAAAAATGTTTTTTTCCCAATATTTTTCTTAATCAAATAAAATTTGGTGGCAACTCCATTATTTTCGAACAATCTTCACATTTTCCGGTCGCTACATATCAAGAATATTGTCTTCTATTATTTTTAATTTTCATTTCTTTTTAACACTAGTACTTAAATTTAGTTCAATCATAATATTTTGAGTTGTTAATATTAAAAATTTTCATAATTGCAATTTTGGAGTAGGAAAATTTAAATTTTGACACATCATATCAAATTAATAGATGCAAAGGTACGTCTTATTAATTCACATAATTTGATTTCCCAATTTTCAATAATTTTTAAAAAAATCATTTCAATACTTTTATATATATAGGCGGCTCAGTGGTTGAGCTAAGGGACATGAAGGAATTAGAAGCAGGAGGTGCATGGCTTAGATTCTTGCCACTAACAAAATCCCTCTTCTCTCTAACAAATTAATCACTAAGGGGGCGTTCGTTGCAGCTTTTTTTAGAATAAAATCACTTTTTTTATGTTAAAAATCATTTTTTTAATTTTAATTGTGTTTGTTTCAGATTTTTTAGAAAATGGTTTTTTTAAAAAAATGATTTTTAGGTTAAAAATGAAAAGCTGAAAAAAGTAGCTTCTCATTTATAAGAGTAGAAAAAATAATTTTTATAATCCTAAACAAACACAAATTAGCTTCAGATTTTTTTAAAATCTATAAAAAATAATATCTAGATTATTTTAAAACATAATCACTTTTTTTAAGCCGTAACAAACGGGCCCTAACATTTGCCTATAAAAAAATATTTTTATATATGTCTTTTTATAAATTTAAGTATTTTTATTTTTCAAATAATTTTGAGTTTAATTACGTATTAATTTTAATTTAAAGTATGATGTACAGCACATGTAGTGTTTTCTATCGTGTATTAAAAAATACAAAGAAAAAGTTTTAATCTGCATGTAATCCCCTGGACAACATTAACAGCCGCCGCAATTGAAAATTCCAGAAGTAGTAAGCCATATTAGATATATTTCAAACCAACCACTGGACTCAAATCCCGTATTTTTGTTCAAGCTTGTATGATCCATGTGTTAATTAAGCTCTATTTATTGCTCCCGTCTAGTAAATCAAGCCCAGCAATTCCACTACACAAGCATCCATCCTTTGTCTTTATTGAAAGGACTCGGACCCACCATGCCTTTAGATCTTGCCACCACCCTACCTTTAGACTTAATTTAAGTATATATTACTATAACTCATAAAAATGGTAACATTGTATAGTATTACAACGCTTATATATATACACACACGACAATCAATTAATAGTTCAAAAAGACATTATAAAATTATTTTAAGAAAAATCAAATTTAGTTATGTTACTATTCAGGTCAACTCCGGTCTACATCAGGTTGATATGAATTATCTTCATATCAAATCATATAATTCATGTAATAATTAACCAATATGCGCATTCTGCACCTCAGATGCACCTAAAACGGAAAAAGAGCCCTGAATTAAAGCCGGGAGCAATATACTACCTCCGGTGGCTTATACTACCTCCGGTAGCTTATCTTATGTAAAAAAAGAAATTACAAAAATCACCGAGACCAAGAAAACCTATTTATTGTCTTAAAAATAAACTTTTATTTTAAATATACTCTTAATAATTAGGTGCATAAAAAATGTGAACTTCTAGTAAATATATATGTCTCATTAAAATAAAGATATGAAAGGTATTTTAAGAATTAATATATCCTGAAATAAGTCAATTTCTCTTATAATTAGGACAAAAAAATAGTTCAAAAATTCTCTTATAATAGGTAGCAGAGTACTCCCTCCGTCCCTTAATATAGGACCCCTTTTGACTATTTCACGCCCCTTAAGAAAGTGGTTTTTGCTAGTTATTAGCATTAAATTTGTACAAAATGTGTGTTATTTTTTTCAAGATACCATTCTCATCTTCTAAGACTATTCAAAGAGAGAGAATTAATGCACCTTGGTCTTTGAAAATAGTCTTATATTAAGGGACAAGTTTTTTTTTTTTTTACAAAAGGGTCTTATATTAAGGGACGGAGGGAGTATATCATACCATAAAATTCATGAATTGATCCAGTCCACATATTTTCATTCCAGTTCATTAATTCAATAATTATGTAAGCCTTCATACAATGGAAGAATCAAATTTATACACTTTTATAAGAATCATGTCGATAAGTTTTCAGAGAGAGGCTATATACACACACATATATTGATGTTACGGTCTAGAGTGCGATGAAATTGAAGGGTGGAAACAGTGACCTAAGTTTTTGTCAATAAAAAGAAGGTAACATGGAGGAAGCACGTAAGGGGGAGGAAGAGAAAGAGAAGGGGGTGGAAGAAGTAAGGTACCGTGGTGTAAGGAGAAGGCCATGGGGGAAGTATGGGGCAGAGATTAGAGACCCAACAAAACCTACGGGAAGGCAATGGTTAGGGACATTTGATACTGCTGAAGAAGCAGCTAGAGCTTATGATGGTGCAGCCATTCGTTTGAGGGGTGCTCTTGCAATTCTAAACTTTCCTCGTGAATACTATTCTCACCTCCCTTCTTTACCATCGTCATCTTCAACTACTATTTCTGGTATTGGATTTTCTTCTTCTACACAACAGAAGGAAGTTATTGAGTTTGAGTATTTGGATAACAAGGTGTTGGAAGACCTTCTTGGCTCATTAGAAGAAGAGAATAAAAGAAAGGAAAACTAAGAAAACTATTTTACTTAGGACTTTTAAAACTGTTTTCGTTTCTAAAAATAAAAAACAATATAACTTGTTTGAGCATAGGTGTGTTGTACTTAATTATTTTAGAAAACTTGTTAATGCTTTTTTTAGTTTTTAGAAAAAGAAAACAAGAATAATAGCCTGCTTTTTGTTTTCTTATTTTTGTTTTTATCTATCGTCGCCCATGACCCTCCGTTGTTGTCGTGTCATTATATTTATCGCCATCTAACACCCTTCGTCGTCGCTCCTCAACACACTCTATTGTTGGCACCATCGCAAGTCACAACTATCTAGCATTCTCCACTATCGTTGTCGTCAACCAGATACCTTGTGTTACGGACCGGTCTCCGAGCTGAGTTCCAGCATACCCACCAAACCGAGCCGATCCGGTCTTATCCGATCTGTTCCGAGCTCAACGAGGTACGTCCGATCCGGGGGACGTCAAACCAGTCCTCCGGGTATACTCGCCCCGATGTTAGCACCGAGCGAGTCAGGGGCGAGCCGACCGGTGGCTCTCGAACCTTCTAGAAAAGGATGCTTCTGGAGACTACGCTCGGAGCCGATGCCACTCCGCAGATTGAGGATCACTTAGCCGGTACGTGACGGACTTGGCAGGTGCGAGATATTAGGAAGAGATGAGCTGATCCCTGAAGCGTGGGGGAGGAGTTACCGCGCGCGGAATCCGGATCGTTGGTTACCCTCCTTACGCGAGACTACACTATATAAAGGGGGCTTGACCCCCCAGGTTTGCATACTCTCTACTCACTCTGAAACCCTAAACACTTAACTCACCTTCTCTTCTCCAAAAGCCCTATCTGACTTAGGTATCGGAGTGCCTTTTGCAGGTACCCCCCATATGTACCAGAAGGAGAGAAGACAATGCTCCGAGGAGAAGGCGAGCCTCACCATTTTGTGCATTAACATTGGCACCCACTGTGGGGCCCGGTAAAACTAGCCTGGGCCTCAAGGATACTACCAAGCAAGGATGGTACACACTAGAAGCACGACGAATCGCAAGTCACCACCGCCAAGCCATAACTCGGTCGGGCCAGATTTAACGCCCGCCTCCGACTTGGCCTTGGAGCCAAGAGCTGAAAACCAAGAATTAAGACGCAAGATCGAGGAGGCTCTTGATCGGGAGAGAAGGATGGGCCGCGAAATGCCTTCCAGAACACGCCAGGAGACAAAGCGCGACAATGAGGGAGACTCATCGAGAACAGATCGGTCGAGCCGAACAGAAAGCCCTAAGCGCCAGCGCGCACACCACCACAAAGACCGACTCCTGAGGCTCGGCTAACACTACTTCCCTTCAAATGAGGAGATCATGTCCGATCCAATCCCCAAGCATTTCCAAATCCCCAACATGGACGCTACGAGGGTAAACCGACCCCGAGGAACACCTCACCGCATTCGATGCTCTGATGTCAGCTGGGGCCTCTGAGGGTTTAAAATGCGTGACTTTCCCATGCACTTTAAAGAGATCTGCCATGATGTGGTTTTCCAACCTCCCCAAAGACTCGATCCGTTCTTTCGGCCCGGCTCGCGGAGCGATTCGTGGCCAGGTTCACCACGAGCCGAGCATTCAGGAAAAATTCAACATGCCTGGTCAGGCTCAAGCAGAGATCGGAGGAGACCCTTAAGTCATTCATAGAGCGTTTCAACAACGAAACGGCCCAAGTCGTAAACCTCAAGATCGACGCGTGGCGCCCACGCCATAGTGTCAACACTAAAACCAGGCCCTTTCTGACTCCTCGCCGTCGCCCGCCGAGTCCTCGACGAGTTAAGACGCCGCTACCAGGATACATCAACATGGAAGAAGTTGCCGCAGCCAAAAAGGAAACTCAAGGCCGACAAGACAAAAGCAGAGAGCCAACCAGAGACCAAAATGACAGAAGGAACGACCGCCGAGGACGGCAGGACTATAGAGGACAGTTCACCCCCTTGACAGAGGGAAGGGACCGAGTGTCAAGGAAGCCTACACAGTAACCTCATTACCCGCCTCCTCGGAGGGACTCCCCGCCGGACGCGGACCGTCAAAGGTACTGCGAGTACCAGGGTGTACGGGCACACCACCAACGAATGCCAGGCACTAAAGGTAAAAATCGAGAAGCTCATACAAGCTGGACATCTGACAAAAAACGTGGACAAAGGGTCGGCAAAGAACCCCTAAGGGAAGTAACTGAAACCGCAGAGATCCGTGACGCCCGAGCGTAGGCACGATGCATCACCAAATGAGAGGAGAGAGAGGCGCTCACCTACGCAACGAGGCAAGGGCCCGACGGAGGTACTCCTTCACTTAACTTGATTGCGTGTGGTTTTACAAAGTGAGGCGAGTCGAGCAAAGAAAGCGATTTAAGGCACTTGAGGTCCGTCAACAGCTCGAGGTCAACGACTGCCCCTCCCGCTGTCCTACCGACCATTTCCTTCTCAGAAAAGGATTACCAAGGGATAGATCGACACCAGGACGACCCCATGGTAATCACTGTTCACCTCGCTGGGTTCAACATAAGGAGAGTGCTGGTCGACCAAGGTAGCTCAGTAGACATCATCTACAAAGAAGCCTTTGATCGGCTTAAGCTGCCAAGCTCTATAATCAGACCCTACCGAGGTACGTTGGTTGGTTTTTCAAGTGCAAAAGCTCGGGTGACGGGGTACTTTGATGTCCTGCTCACCTTCAAAGCAGACATAGGAGTCAAAACAATCGAAGCACACTTACTGGTAGTAGAGGCCGAGTCCGTCGCTGACACTGCCTACAACATGATCATCGGAAGGATAGTCATCAATGGGATTGGAGCCATAGTATCCACCCCTCATTTGGCGATGAAGTTCCCATTGCCTGATGGACAGATAGCCACAAAGACACGCCGACCGTAAGGAAGCCGTGCAAAGGTTATGTCAACAGTCTCAGAGACAGCAAGAGCAGGGATCGCCCTAAATCGGGCTACATGATCGAGCTGGACCCCAGGGGCGAGAGCGACCTTCGAAAAGTACCAGTGGACGACATCAAGAGCATCGAGCTGAGGGGACCAAGGAAGAGCGTACGAGTCGGGACCCAACTGCCCCGACAAAGCGAGCAATCCCTGACGAAGGTCCTGCGCGCTAACGCTGATCTATTCGCATGGGGCCCAGAAGACATGCCTGGGATAGATTTAAAAGTGGCTTGCCATAAACTCGCCGTCGATCCAGGAGCTCGCCCCGTCGCCCAGCGCAAAAGGAAGATCGCAGGAGAAAAGAAGCAAGCAGTTCGGGAAGAAACCTCCAAACTCCTGAAAGCAGGATTCATAAAGGAGATCAAATACCCTACTTGGCTTTCTAACGTGGTACTGGTGAAGAAAAGCAATGGTAAATGGAGGATGTGCACTGACTTCACCGACCTAAACAAGGTCTGCCCTAAGGACCCCTATCCACTCCCGAGCATAGACGCCCTGGTGGACGGCACGTCAGGGTACCAAGTGCTGAGTTTCATGGACGCATACTCTGGATACAATCAAATAAGAATGCACCCACTCGACGCCCCGAAGACAGCCTTCATGACAGAAACCTCCAACTTCTACAACATCACTATGCCCTTTGGGCTGAAGAACGCTGGCTCCACATATCAGAGAATGATGGACGAAGTCTTTACCGACCAGATCGGGAAGACGATCGAGGTTTACATGGACGACATGGTCGTAAAAACCCCCAGTTTCGACGCACACCATAGAGACGTTCAGGAGATATTCGACATCGCCAGGGCGTATAACATCAGACTCAATCCCGAGAAATGCTCCTTTGGGGTACTCGGGGGAAAGTTCCTGGGGTTCATGATCACCCATAGAGGCATTGAGGCCAACCCCGATAAGTGTCGAGCTGTGATGGAAATGCGGAGCCCAAGCTCCGTCAAAGAAGTGCAACGACTGGCTGGTCGGATAGCAGCTCTTTCCCGGTTCGTAACCCGGGCTGCCGACAAATCCTTTCCTTTCTACCAGGTACTCAGGAAGCCAGTTCGATTCGAGTGGATCGAAGAATGTGAAACGGCCTTTCAACGACTTAAGGAATTCTTGGCGTCACCACCAGTCCTTAAATGCCCCACTAAAGGAGCCTCCTTGCTCCTTTACCTGGCAGCCACTGACAGCTCGATCAGCTCGGCCATGGTCGAAGAAAGAAATTCCGAACAGCTCCCAGTGTACTTCGTGAGCAAAGTCCTTCACGGGGCAGAACTCAGGTAACAAAAGGTGGAGAAACTGGCACTCTCGATAGTGGTCTCTGCAAGAAGACTAAGGCCCTACTTTCACGCCCATCCGATGATAGTCAAAACCGACTACCCCATCAAGAGAATCCTGCAGAAGCCCGAGCTGTCTAGTCGGATGGTGGCCTGGTCAGTAGAGCTTTCCGAGTTCCAAATCAGGTACGAGCTCAGAGGACCCATTAAGTCACAAATTTTAGCTGACTTTATTGCAGAACTAACACCGACCCCCAAGGTCGAATACTGGACGCTCTACGTGGACGGTTCCTCTAATTCCAGAGGCAGCGGAGCAGGTATCCTTGTAGAAAGCCCTGCCGGAATCTGTGTCGAGCAAGCACTCAGGTTTCTGTTCAAAGCCAGTAACAACCAAGCCGAATACGAGGCATTGCTGACCGGTCTCAAGCTCGCATGGGAGCTAGGCGCCCAAACACTCCGAGTCAAAAGCGACTCCCAGCTCATGGTCAACCAAGTTAAAGGCGAATATCAGTGCCGAGATGATGTCCTAGCTGCAGACGCCTGTAAGGCACCGCCATGATCCAAAATTTGCAACAAGTCCAGCTCAAACACATCCGTCGAGAGCAGAACAACAAAGCTGACCTGCTAGCAAAACTAGCCAGCATGAAGACTGAGGGACAGTTACACACAATCGTTGTTCAAACTTTGACGTCACCAAGCCGAGAAACAGCAGAAACCAACCTGGTGAATCACCTAATCTTGGATGACAGATATCATAGAGTATTCTGATGGGGAAGGATACACGATGACCCCAGTAGAGGCACGACGGGTCCAAAGACGATCCACGCATTACACTCTGATCGAGGACAGGCTCTACCGGAGGGGCTTCTCGCAGCCGCTACTCGCATACGTGGACAAGTCAGACTCCGAGTATATCATGAGAGAACTACATGAAGGCATATGTGGGAACCATTGTGGAACTCGGACGTGAGCTGCGAAGGGCCTCTCGAAATGGATATTATCGCCAACAATCGACGGATCGCCTGAATACGAAAAACATGTGACAATCGCCAACCCAGACGCAAAGCGAGACCACCTCCCCCCTGAAGTCCTTCACGAAGTCATCGCCCCCTGGCCCTTTAATACCTGGGGGCTCGACATACTTGGCCCCTTTCCCCTCGCACCAGGCCAGCTGAAGTTCATTGTAGTAGCCATAGACTACTTCTCCAAGTGGATAGAGGCAGATCCACTGGCAACTATCACATCCGAGAGGGTCAAGAAATTTGTCTGGAGAAACATAGTCTGCCGTCACGGTCTACCCCACACCATCATCACGGATAATGGCACGCAGTTCACCAAATTTCAGTATTCAAAGACTTACGCAAAGCCTCAGATTCGGCTCACCTATGCCTCGGTGGAACATCCACAAACCAACGGTCAGTCGGTCGCAAACAAAGTCATCCTAAGCGGCCTGCGCAAACGCCTAGACCAAGCCAAGGGAAACTGGGCAGAAGAGCTCTGCGGGGTACTATGGGCATACCACACCACCGCACAGTCAGCAACAAACGAAACGCCTTTCCGATTAACATACGGCATGGATGCTATGGTACCAGTGGAGCTCGGTTTGACCTCAGCCAGGAGAGAGCACATGCAGTCGCTAGCACAGAAAGAAGCTAGAGTAGAACTCGACCTACTAGAAGAGACTCGAGAGCTCGCCCGGATACAAGACTTTGCAACTAAGCAGCGCGTGGCTAAACACTACAACTCTAAGATCCGGCTAAAAGGATTCAGAGTAGGGGACTTAGTCCTCCGAAAGGTTGAGTTAGCGCGAAAAGATACAAGGCAGGGAAAGCTCAGGCCAACTTGGGAAGGGCCATACCGTATTAGATCGGAACATCGCCACGGAGCTTAGAAGCTGGAAGAACTGTCCGGAAGGGAGATACCGAGGACGTAGAATGCCACGCACCTTAAGCTTTACTTCAGTTGACAACATATGTAAACGGATGGCGTACTCTTTTTCTTTTGCAGACCTTTTTTCCCACTGGGTTTTTGGTTTGTGAAGGTTTTAACGAGGCACATCCTTATTTCCCTTTTTCACATCTAATAAAATTCTTTCCCAATTGCATTCAGAACATCCTTCAGGTACATCACCGAGCTCACTCGTAAATGACCCCTGTGGTCCCAAACCCAAGTTAGCATAAAAACTTGGCGAGCTCACTCGTGGCTCGGAAGGTCTTGCTCGACCTAAAATGACCCTTGTGGTCCCAAACCCAAGTTAGAATAAAAACTTGGCGAGCTCACTCGTGGCTCGGAAGGTCTTGCTCGACCTAAAATGACCCCTGTGGTCCCAAACCCAAGTTAGCATAAAAACTTGGCGAGCTCACTCGTGGCTCGGAAGGTCTTGCTCGACCTAAAATGACCCCTGTGGTCCCAAACCTAAGTTAGCATAAAAACTTGGCGATCTCACTCGTGGCTCGGAAGGTCTTGCTCGACCTAAATGACCCATGCAATCCCAAACCCAAGTTATCATAAAAACTTGGCGAACTCGTTAGTGGGTCAGAAAGTCACTATCCGACCTAAAGGTTTCGTAAGAAAACTAGTACTCGGCCTGTACCGGTGCGCGGAGAAAATGTCTCAACCTCAGTTGACACAAGTTTTTTTCGGGGGAAGCCACCCGGGGACTACCCTAGCCGAGTAGTAGCTACCCGAGGACCACCCCATCTGAGTACAGTAACCAACAAATTACTAAAGTGAAAAACAAAGCAGATTTACGCTAACAATGTTTAAACTTAGTCAATTTCATTAACTTGAGACGAAAATACAAAAGGAGAGCTCACAGAAGAGCGAGTACATCATCAAGACAGTAAAAGCAAGCCAAAAAAACAAATTACGCAAGGGCATCCCCTTGGTCTTCAACTCGGGCCTCAACGACCTCCTCGGCCGCAACACTCTGACCGGCAGCCTCCAAGTCGAGCCCAACTCCGACCTCCTCGCCCCCATGCTCCTCCTGATCGGAAAAGCCTTCTTCCTCGTCCTCCTCTTCTTCCACAATCTTCCCCTCTTTCACCACTTTGGTGAAATCAATCTCGAAGATGTCCAGGTCGGGGGCGATTACCTTCAGCTGCGCAACGGCATTATCAAACCCTTCCTTGTACTGAAGGGCGCTGTACTCGCGATACTCCTCGACCCGAGCAGCTTCGGACGAGGACTTCTCCTTCTCTTCCCGCAGCTGACCCAACAGAAGGTCATTCTTGGCCTGGAGTTCCTCCCGCTGCGCCAGCAGAGAGGTGTTGTTCTTGTTCAGAGCATCCCTTGCCTCCGAGAGGCGAGCATAGTCCTCCTCCAGCTTACCCATCTTCTCCTCGAGCTCACCAAGTGCGGTGGCCTTGCTTTGATACTTCCTCCTGGCCAGCTCGGCCTCGGTGGCCCGCGCCCTTATCCGATCGGAAAGGAACTGGGTCATAGCAGAGGCACGGAGCCCATAAATGCCCAAGGCCTTGCATAAACCCAGCTCGCCTGCCTCGGTCATGCACTTATCGTCGGATCGACACATGATCTGGTCGATCTGGTCGGAGCGGTTGATCCCGACGTTCCAGAGGGAATCCTCGGCGTTCTCGCTTCGATCAGCAAATTCTCCAAGGTGGAGAAACCACTCGGAACCGTCGGGGATATTCAAAGAAATCCCCCCATGAGGCCCCCTCGGCTCCTTCGCAGGGGGCTGATCGGAACCGAGGGTCGGAGAAGCACGCGGTCGCTTTTTAGCAGCCTTGGCAGGGGAAGGGGAAACTGCAGCATCGGAGGGAACCGGCCCAGGAGCTTGGGCGACCTTCTCTCTTTGAGCTCTCTTGAGGAGCTCGACCATCTCTTTCTTGGTCATCTTCGGAGCCATCGTACCTGAAAAGAAAGTGAAAATTAGTACCCATGTTCGGGCTGAGAATCATGCTAGAGGATGATAACAAAACTTACTTAAGTAATCCCTCCACTGGGGTGGGTCCTTTAGAGCTCGGGTAAGGAGAGGACCACAATGCAATGTGGGCAAACGAGCGAGAAAATTCACTATCGTCTGGTCGGTGACCGACAATGAATTGAAGTCCACCTCTTTTATGGGGCGAGGACTGGGACTCCAGTAAAAAGGAAATAAAGGCTCGTTTTGAGCAGAAAGAAAAATGGATCCCCCCTCCGTACCCGGATTTTGAAGAAATCAGATTTCCAGTTCTTATAAGACTGGTCGAAAAGCTCGAGAATATAAAAGCCAGGTATTTTATTGAGCGAACACCACTTAAGTTGCTTGCCAAGCCTAAGTTGGAAGAAACTGAAGAAGAGAGCAGCAGAGGGGGTAACCCCGAAGTACTCGGACACGAGCTTGAAAGCTCGGATAAAAGCCCAGCTGTTGGGGTGTAGTTGCGAAGGGGCCGCATCCAACCATTGGAGGACCTCGCACTCAAACCCACCGAGGGGAAACCGGAGGCCAACTCGCGTAAAGAAAGTTTTATAGAAGAAACAGAAGTCTGATGAACTAGACTCACCCTTGTCAAAGCACACTCGGTCCTCGGGAGAGCAAGGAAGGCAAGTTACCTCCTCGTCTCGATCCCGGTTCGGCGTAAAAGATACACTAGACCGAAAAGCGGCCACGCCAGTGTCTGAAAAAATGTTGGAGGCCACCCTGAGTACATCGGGGTGCACCCAGGCGTAAGGAGACCTATCGTCTCCCACTCGGCGCTCGCCCCCCTTATGAAGTGAGTACGAGGGAACAGAAACGACGGGGGGAGAAGCTGGAACCCAGGAAGTGGGAGGAACCACCTGAAGAGGCACCGGGTCACAACCACCGCAGCCACCGTAGGAGGGGAACTCCTTGTGGCCAGAGCCTCCGGCGTAGGGCGGTGTGGAAAGGTCAAAGGACGTACTCGTCGTTTCAGACGACAAACCACCCCCAGAACTCAAAGGTATGGGGGAGGGGGGATGACGGGAAGAAGAGGAAGAAGCCATTAGTGAAGAGTAGTAACGAGACTTACCAGGAAATGCGAAGGAATGGAATGAAATGGCCGCTCGGAATACAAACGCAGAGAAGGGTGGCAGAAGAAGCGTTGCAGGGGTAATAGAACGAAGAAGAAGGGAGAAGGAAGGAGAATGGGGTGGCTTTATAACCCCTGCGGAAGGGAAGTGAAAGGGCGAACCAATCCGAGCCCTCCATCTTCAAAACCAGATGTAGATCTAACGGTCCAGGTCGTATCAGATGATCGACGGTGGGAAGAGGAATGGCTGAGTAGATGTCCCATCCGAGTCCCATCGTGTGGTAGAACACCGAGTAAAGGTGCGACACGTAGGGCGCGGCACCCCAGACAAATAAGCTTCCGAGATACGCCCCCGACCTCGATAACTCTCAGCTCGGATACCGACCCAAGAACGATAAGTAGACCCTCTGTCCTTTCGCACAAAGAGTCTAGGGGGCTTGTGTTACGGACCGGTCTCCGAGCCAAGTTCCAGCATACCCACCAAACCGAGCCGATCCGGCCTTATCCGATCTGTTTCGAGCTCGACGAGCTACGTCCGATCCGGGGGACGTCAAACCAGTCCTCCGGGTATACTCGCCCCGGTGTTAGCACCGAGCGAGTCAGGGGCGACCCGACCGGTGGCTCTCGAACCTTCTAGAAAAGGATGCTTCTGGAGACGACGCTTGGAGCCGATGCCACTCCGCAGATTGAGGATCACGTAGTCGGTACGTGACGGACTTGGCAGGTGCGAGATATTAGGAAGAGATGAGCTGATCCCTGAAGCGTGGGGGAGGAGTTACCGCGCGTGGAATCCGGATCGTTGGTTACCCTCCTTACGCGAGACTACACTATATAAAGGGGGCTTGACCCCCCAGGTTTGCATACTCTCTACTCACTCTGAAACCCTAAACACTTAACTCACCTTCTCTTCTCCAAAAGCCCTATCTGACTTAGGCATCCGAGTGTCTTTTGTAGGTACCCCCCATCTGTACCAGAAGGAGAGAAGACGCTGCTCCGAAGAGAAGGCAAGCCTCACCATTTTGTGCATTAACACCTTGCGCCACCGCCACCATTCAACCTAAGATCCTCCACCATCACCATCATCAGTGAGTGCCACCCGAAACCTCGTCATCGTTAAAAACATGGCACCCGCCACCAATTCCATCATTGTCATTTGACACCTTCTATTGTCACTGATGTTGTTTGTTTTAATAGCAAAATAGAATTGTATTATATATATTGGGAGTATAAGGGGTACTTGATGCAGCGTACGTGATGGAAAAATGACGAACTTATCAAAACTCGTTGATTCAAAGAATAGCAAGGAATTGACACAAAGGGTTTGAGAAAAGCTTCTCGATTTTCATTAATAAACAAAAACTGACGTCCAACGTATTTAAGAAACAAATATATAAAGAAAATAAAAGGATAAAACCTAAAGCAAAACAAATCCTAAGAAGATAATTCATAATGCAAATCAAATTCTAACAAACTGATACGATGCTAAAAAAAAGGAAAGGATAATAATAAAAGAGAAACAAATTAAATGATAAGATTTATATAAAAATAAAACAAAACAAAAAAATTATCGGTTGGCTTGATTTAGCCACTTTGCACGGTATCAGTACTCCAACCTAATAGAAGAGATGAAAAGGAAGAAGAGAAGAAAGGAAAGAGAGTGGAGAGGCTAGCTCCCAATACAACGATACAGCAATACAAGTCATTGATAATGTTGTTATTTGATATCTTCCACCACTGATGTTATAATCTCACACCCTTCATGAATTCCATTATCAGCACCATGTACCCTCTACCTTCATCTTTGTTGCCACTTCTCGGCACTTTTCACCAATGATGTCGTCGCTCGACACCTTCCACCCTTCCACCCCTGCTATTGCTACTCGGCATCATCCACCGCTACTCCCACTTGACACCCTCAATAGTTGTTGCACCGCCACTTGACATCCTTCACCATCATCACCGACTCTAACATCTAGTGCCACCATTAACCACCCGCCAACCTCCAATTTCAAAACATTCTAAAAATAAATATATCAAGTGAGTTAATTTCTAAACACAATCAAACACGTCCTAAGAACATAGCTATTTGTTTCCATGCTCCTCTTACAATATTTCCCTTAATATACATTATAATATCTAAACTTGTATCTTCAAGTTCAGTGATTGATGTGACCACGATAAGTGTTGGGAATTTACGAGATAGATAAGAATTATAACCTGTAGGGGAAACAAAAATTCTCTTTCACAAGATCCCAATGAATGAACATGATTCATGTTATAGCGTTTACCTCTTAAAGTTTAAAAGTTGAGAATCACAAGAGCTCTGAAGGTGGGAGGCACCTATTTAAAGTTGCGTAGCGTCCTCCCTCATTCCATACCCTAACCCTGTTTGAATTGGACTTGAAACTCTTTAGGCCCAATTTAATTATTTACCAAACATAATAATTAAATCTTATTTAATTATTTACTAAACATAAAATAATAAAATCCCATTTAATTATTTATTGCTCACAAAATAATTAAACCTTATTAAATTATTTACCACTCAAATTTTCTTGTCGTATGCGTGTGACCTTGTACGTTTCCCTTAAATTGGCAAAAATATTGTTCTGGACTAATATCTCGAATACTTGTCCCTGTAGACTGGAAAGCCCACTAGCGAGGCCCAGATGCATTTTTCCGAGACTCGCGGCTTATCAACAGTTGAATAAGGCTTCACAGCAGATATAACATTCAAATAAGATTCCATGACAACATAACGACCATATCTCAACATAATTAACGGTTAGCTACTTTTAACCTTATTGGTAAGGGTGGCTTCTAGAGTGGACCACCAAATAGGTAGTTCATTGGTGAACAAGTTAAATAATGGTTGGATTTTGAAACTCTACCAAATTATATAATACACCCTACACATCAAATCATTTCTCTTCCTCTCTCTTTCATTTTCCTTTTACCCTCTTCCTCCGTCGGCTCTCCTGTCTTCTCCCTCTCAATTTCATAATAAAAAAAGTGATTCAAACAAAGGAAAAGTATTTCCTATGCATGTACATAGGAAAAATTTGGAGACGGAAAATGTTTGGAATGAAAGATTCAATTTTTTCTTTCTATTTTCTCTTTGAGCTATCCCCAATTCCGGGTAAAGGAGTTTAAATTGGAGTTTGCAATGGTGTAGGGGGAAAAAGTGTTTCAGCTGTAGGAATTTCATACTCCTCAGTCCCCTCACACGGCACATTAAGATCGTGAACCGGAGTACCTGGACCACCAGGCGTTGGCTTAGCTGCAGTGGACCTCTCTATTGGACCGAACACTACACCAGCTTGAATCATCTTCGATTCCCACATCGCTTGGAGGTCCCTGAGAACTTCCTCGCCGGGACCACCGTTGTTGATGAACTCATCCCGAACCTTGACCATGACATCCTCGATTACATTGATATAGACCTGGCTCATGGTTGAAGCCGCCATCACAAATATTTCACCAAATCTGTGTGTGTTTCCAACTATCCTCCTTTTGCCACCGATTTGAAAGGCTTCGGAAGGAAAAATGGAAGAGAGAGTTGGTTACTAAAAGTTCAATGGAAGAGATCGAGAGGATTCATGGAAAATCAGGAGGACGTTGGCCTTTGTTTCGGCCTTAGCTTCAGTGACGGTGTTGAAAACAGGGAGACCTAAGTGTTCGGTTCCACCTTTCTTCGGGGTTACACCGCCCACCATGTTTGTTCCGTATTCGATGGCCTGTTCTGACTGGAACGTTCCGTTCTTTCCCGTTATACCTTGGCAGATCACGCGCGTGCTTTTGTCAATGAACACCGCTGGCAATGCCGCCGCCGATGATAGCTGGCGGAGGCATTGGCGGCGCGAGGCGATTGAGGCGATCAGTTTGGTCACACCTTGTAAACCCATAATAACTCTCTTCTCAGCTCAAATGTCTCAGTGTGATTTCCACGCCGCTTCCCCCAAAATCAAATGCAAATACCTTATGTTTATGCCTCCCTCATTCGAGGACCATTCTTTTTGAACAAAAAAATAAAATAAAACGCAACACAAACTCGCACACAGAATTTAAAACAATGACTGAATTTCACACTAGGTTACATTTTATTATCTTGCTACGGTATAAATAATTTTTTTTTAAATATAATCTTTCTGATGCACGACAGGACGCCATGGCTGTTGTGCTTCTTGATGAAGTTTCACTCAGCGAACTTGGAGCGATTTGATCCATAGCTCCAAGTTACTGGTTGTGTTTTCGGCGGTTAAGTCACTACTCTGGCACCTGGAGGGAAGAAAGAGTGAAAGACGGGGAGAAGTGGTAGGGAGCAAGGATATGGTGTCAAGGATACGCGCTAAGATATAACGGAATGACAAAATCTATCTCAAGGATACACGCTAAGATATAACGGAATGACAAAATCTATCTGTTAATCAACTTGTTCACCTATAAACTACTTATTAAATGGTCTACCGTAGAAGTCACCGAAGGCCATATACATCAAATTTAATTTTGGAATCCATGTACATTAAAACAGTATAATATATTAGCATGTATATTTCAAATTTGAGTCTTCACACTTTAGTACTAGTATCAGAATTTCTCATAATATACTTTATTTTCAATGCGCCAAGCGATTTTTTTTTTATATCAAGAACCGTGTATTATTTTTCAATTTTTCATTCCTTTTTAACAATATTACTTTCCGTAAAAAAAACAATATTACTTAAATTTATTCAATAATAATTTTTTGAATTATTAATATTTAAAAATTTCCTAATTATGAAATTGGAGTTCAAGAATTTAAATTTGGAGGCATCATATCAAATTAATAGATGCAAATTAAGATACGTCTTAACTCACATAATTTCTGTTCATACTTTTTCATAATTTAAAAAATATCATTTCTATAATTTTATATACGGAAATGTTTTTTTAGTACGAGAAGTCCGTAAACGAAAATTAACTAAGGTTTAGTTTTTCATTGACCCTCCGTTTTTTCAGCCAAACACTCGACCTTATATGGTTATCAAGTTTGTGATTGGTCAAATATCCTTCGTGTGTTTTTTGACGAAAATCTCTTGGTACGATATAGCACTATTCATTTTTATAAATTTCAATATTTTATTTTAAAAATATTTTTCAGTTTAAGTGTTTTATTATATTCAAAAAATGATGCACTGTCAGTACGCGTAGTAATTGAGTCCTCAAAAATGAGTAAAGTGTAAAGTGTAATCTTAACCATTAATAAAAAAAATCAAGGTTCGATTTGTTATACATGTATATATTATATCATCCCTTAATTTTATCATCAAAAGTTAAAATTATTTACTTTACACTCTAAAATATATAATATCATTCCTTAATTTTATCATCAAAAGTTAAAATTATTTACTTTACACTCTAAAATGAATTGCTATGGTAATATTGCGTATTAAAAAACACAAATTGTTGTAGGAACAGCCGCCGCAATGGAAAAGTCTAGAAGTTAGCAATATAGATTTCAAACCAACCACCTGGACTCAAGATCCCGTATTATGCTTCAAGCTTGTAATAGTACTCCATTATTAAGCTCTACTAGTATTTATTACTACTGTTTTTCCTGTCTGAGTCAAACCCTGCAACCACATGCATCCATCCTTACCTTTATTGAAAGGACTCAGACACAGTTCACCACTATGCCTGGTCATTAGAAACAGCCACCGCGACCACTGTAACCCCAAATCTTTGGATCTTTCCTCTACACTCTGGCCACCACCTGATTGTCCAACTTTCTCCATCCAAATAATTATATTTGTAATATACTATAAAAAATATTTAAGTATTTTTTCAATTATCTATATACTTTTAATCATTATTCTTTTTTATTAATTATTCGTCGTTAATATTAAAATTTTAATAGTATATACTCCCTTCATTTTTATACATAAGTAACAAAATATTTTCTTGATTCATTGAATAACTCATGTATTTGGTCTTGGTCAGACCAAATACATGAGTTAGTCAGTTAATCAAGAAAGTAATTTGTTGTTTATATATGAAAACGGATGGAATATTTGACCTGGTCAAAAAATACCAGGAAAACCGCGAGTCCCGGTTTTGACACAAACACAGTACACTGTTCTGGAGTGGCTTCCCGACGGAGTACAAGCGGCGACACGACTTCGAGCAACAGAGATAGCAGGTGCGTGTGGGTGGTTAACGAATGATTGGATGTGGTGGTGGTGAGGAGGCTTGCATCGTGCATCCTTGTTCAATTTGTAGAAGAAACAAGCTCCCACTTTCCCTAATTGGATATGTGTGACGAGGCGCTTTGTTTATTGGGGAGATGTACTAGGTTGGATTGAAACTAAGTACAAAGACATGAAATTGCAGCTCGTTAAACGGGGTGAGGCAGGGAGTGGCAAAAGGTTGTGGGAGAGGGAGGGGTGAGGGCAGAGGCGATGGATGAAAGGCAGGGCCGCAGGGGTGGGGGAGGGTTCGGGGAGTGGTGGTAGTGGGCAAGAGATTTCAAGATATTTTAAAATTAAAGGGTGCGTTTATAATTAATTATGGACAAGATTTCAAGATATTGTAAAATTAATGAGTATTTTTTATAGTCCCTAATATCTTTTTTATAAAAAACAAAACTATAATTCACACATACTAAGAAATACCATTAAAATCACAAATTTTTAATTAATACATTAAAAAACATAAACTTCTCTCCAAAACTGCCCGTATTAAAAATATTGGGCTCATAGTTCTAACTAATGACATTTCTTTAATTACTTCCACAAATATGAGACTTAAATAAGAGTATAAATGAAATTCATCGTTTTATGCATTTGAAAATTTATGTTTGTTTCTTATACTCCCTCCTTTTACTTTTTATAAGTCCCTTTTAGGAAAAAAAAAATGTTAACTAATTATAAGCCCCTTTTCAAATTGCAAGGTACATTAATTATTTTTTTCAGAAGTACCCCTAATTAATTGCATAGTGTTTAAAAATCCAAAACATGCATTAATTCATTACAAGTATGATTGAAGGAAAAATTTGAAAAAACATACACATTATAGACAATTTAATTATGTTAACTATTTTTTTTTAATATGCGTTTTTTTATCTAAATGGTCTTATAAAAAGTAATGGAGGAAGTATTTAAGACAAAAAAAAAGACCATTTTATATCTTATAAAAAAGATGGGAGGGAGTAATTAATTATGGTTTTGTGTGGGATGCACTCCTATTGTGGTGGTGCATGATATGAGTAGATAGGTTACCAACGGATAAGAATACTAATATCAATGTAGGCTAGGTACATATGGGTATTATTTTTTAGAATATGGGCATGAAATTATTTAAAATATTTTATTTGGACCTACTCAGTCAATTCCTAGAGTAAGAACTCTGGTTTAATATAGAATTTATTTGGATTTTTTTTTTTGACCAAGAATTTATTTGGATTTGGAACTATGAAATTTGAAAAAAGGAATTCTCAAAGCTAGTGCTACTGCTCATGTGACAACATATTTGGTAGAGGTGTGTTCAAGGACAGGTTGTGATGAGTTATATATGTCCCTCATCCGGTGCTAAATTTTGACCAAATCAAATTGTTAAAACTAAAATCAACACCTAGACCCAAAAAACCCAGATAATGTAAAAGAATAATTAATTAAACTGGGTTTAAGTAGAATAAGACTTAGTTGAACTGAAATACAAGCGGTATAAAATTATAAAATGATCACATGTACTAGTATCTAAAAGAAAAAAATTCATACAATTAATAAATATATCATATGCATATTAAAATACCTCTTAATATATGTGTTGTTGTTTTACTCCATTGTAATTTTAGGATGTTGTGAGAAAAATAATAATATTTCACTTTACAAATAGTGTGTGTTTTCAAATATATAATTGATATGCGACAATTAAAAAATTATGTACATATGCACACGCAAAAAGGAGGTCAAACTTTAAATAATAGATTGAGAAATAAATACAAATATGATTGCAACGCTTTTTATACATATATAATATAAAGATATCCATTTTCTTATGCAGCATATAGCATGACAATCACCTAATAATTTTCGAAAAAGAGCATGCGATTAATTAAAAAAAAATTGAATTATGTTAATATTCTGGTAAAATTCCAGTCCACATCAGGTTGAGTAACTCTGTACGTCCAATAATGTGCAGCAAATTTCAATTTGGTAGCGGGTTCCCGATATGAGTTAATCTAATAACCATTAATACGCGCATTAAGATTTCTCCACCTCAATGTACCAAAAAAAAAAAAAAAAAGAAGAAGAAGAAAAGAAAAAAAGAATTCTCCACCTCAGAATTCAGATGCACCTAAAATGGTAAAAGAGATCTGAATGCTACAGTCGTGTGCAAGTTCCACCAAGAGAGAAGAAGGCAAGTTAGTTTTGAATCAACAAAATGAAGGAAAAGTAAGGAGGGTGAGAGAGAGACGAAGAGAAAATGAGGAGAGGTTAGAGAGCGTGGGAGAGAAATTGGAGAGAAAAGATTAGAGACAGAGTAAGAGAAAAGGAGCAAATGAGCAACTCACCTTTGTGTGAGGGGGCTTCGGCTACTCCTTTAGGGCCCGTTTGGTGGCCAAGATATGATAGAAACATGATATGATAGGGAATTGTTAAATGCACCCAGTATTTTGCTGGGTACACCTAACAATTATAATAAGTTGATAAAAATGTCCTTCAAAAATTTTCTAACACATGCAAATAACATATTTGTGAGTGTATCTTTTTTTTTAAAAAAAAAAACTCGCAAATAGTATATTTGCGCCAACACACGCAAATATGATATTTGCAAGTGAAATAGAGCTTTGCAGTTTAATATGTTATTTGCGCTCCTCAACATGGGCAAACATTCTGCTCAAAAAAAAAAAAAATGCGCAAATATTGAGAGCTGTTTAATTGTCAATTTGTTGTCAGGCTCATTTGAGTGCTTTGCAGCTTTGTAGGGTGATTGAGTGCTGCGCATTATTTTTTCAGTTCTCAGTCGCGCTCACAAATTGCCAATTTGCGAGTAATTTTTTTTCTTACACTCACAAATAAGCTATTTGTGCAGTGTAAAAAATTTACACCGTGCAAATAGCTTATTTGCGAGTACAAAATTTTTAAAAATACACACACAAATAGTTATTTGCGCTTGTTATTTTTTTTAAATTTTGTACACGTGCAAATAAGCTATTTGCGAGTGTACAAAATTTAAAAAAAAAATACTCTCAAATAGCTATTTGCGTGTACACAAAATTTTAAAAAAACACACGCAAATAGCTAATTTGCGCGTGATATAATGTAACCAGGGGTATTTTTGTCAAATATTGGGTGTATCCAACAATTTGTCGGGTGCATTTAACAATTCCACCCTTAATGGCAATTATGGGCCGATGTAAAGGCCCACAAATGGACCGGAGCAAATGGTCTTGGCCCATTTTAAATAACCAATGGAAAAATGCTTATTTCACGTGCGTTTTAAATTTTTAAAGAAAAGGAATTTCGAATAAATATTCCAAGGTATAGATTTGGGTTTCTTCACTAAGTAGAAAATATTAATGTGGAGAAGAAAACTTCATAAATGAATTTAGGAATTTAAATAATTTAAGACACCTTGAACAATTAAGTGTGTGTTTAGTTCTGCAGTGACGATAATTGATTTTGACTGAATTGATTTTATAAAATTGATTTTTGTTGAAAATGAGTTGAACTTAAAGTGATTTATGTTTGGATACATTCACACACAAAAATTATCGATTCATATTTGGATAGTTTGCATCAAAATTGATTTTTTGTATGTATATAACTTTTACTTTTAATAAAATTGAGCATTGATTTCATGTCACCGCAAAAGCTACTAAGCTTTCGGGTATAATTGATTTTGGGGCTGAAATCAATTTTGGAACTAGAAGCCAAATATAACTAATTTGTGGTCAAACCATGTTTAACCAATCCAAACGTGATTCAAGAGGTGTGGTCGTGGAACCAAACAGAGGCTAAGTGTCGGGATTTTCAAATCTTTGCAGAAAGTTGAAAACCCAACTGTTGTCGTACTTCCGAGTGCATAAACTTGAGAATGGTACAATGAAACAAAGAGAATGACCAATTTACAACTTTTTTCCAACAAGTAGATAGCCAGTTATTTAGGTCCTCCTAAAATCATGATTGTTGTCATTTTAATAATAATAAAATCCAATGGTAATTAACAACAGAACATGAGCGAATCTCATGAAATAGAGGTTTTACCCTAGCCTTAGGACAATGAAAGAATTCTACAAATTAGATGAGAGTGCACCGGAGAAAGGTGTATAGATTCCCTTAACAATGCCTCAAAAGGGAGATTTGGAAATAGAATAAGAGTGTAAAGTGTAATTGGTTTGAAAGAGAAAAAATAAATTAAAAATATAAATGAGATTTATATCAAATTAGATTAGATTAATTTCATTCTTTACAAAATGGAACTAGTCCAAATGAGTTTGAATTGGTTTATACGTGCCTACTATTTTGACTACACTAGTCAAACTACCTTTTCCCTTTCCAATAGTTTATTGCTAATTTAAAATCAGTGTTTTGTATGCAAATTATGCTGTCAATACGAGCCAGAACTCAAAAACCAACCCGACTCAACCTGCCTTGCTAGTGGATTAGATTGGTGAAATGGAGGCTCACTTTTTTCTTTTTCTTTTTTACCTGCCTCACCTAACCTGTAGGTTGAGACGGGTTCGAACTGGTTTGATTTGGGTTAACGCATTGTTATAAAATAATTTAATTTCATAGCATATCACATGATTAGAAACCCTATGGCTAATTCTTTCATGTGAGACAAAATTGTACCTGCCCTCCTTGGCCATCTCTCATCGGTGCCGTCATCACCGAACCCCCACCACCGCTGGCAGCATCTCAGACACATCTCTGTGCATGCCTTTTGCACATGCCTCTCACAAGACATGCCTTCTGCACACGTCTACACCAGCATACCTCTGCTCAATTGTCACCTTTATCTTGTCACTCTCGCAGAGTGTATGATAAAACTCGTTGAGGTTAAGGGATTATATTGAGGATTGTCTTCCCAACGATGAGAATGGATGGTTTTTATTGTTCGCTTATTGCTTTGGAGATTCCACCTTGCCTTGGGAGTTCAATCTTTACCCCTCCAACCAGGGTTATGTTTAGAAGATTTTGAATCTTAGGCAAAATTATTATAAAGACCTAATATAAAATAAATTATCAATCCTCATGTTATATTCTTCTTACTTTTTGAGTTGCAAAACCATTTCTCAAAATTTTATAATCAAGTAATTTTAACTAGTAATAAATAAAAAAGAAGCAATTAGTAAAAAGAAAAGTAGTAAGAAATCTTGACACAATAAACTCGAGACCATTAGTTTGCCAATTTTACATCACAATATAGTAACTAGTAAAAATGAAGTAATCAAGACAGGATTGTTTGCATTAATTATTTACTCAAACCATTTACCGATTAGGTGCTAAACATATATTGATACTTAATATATAAAATTCATAACCATAAATATTAATAACTAATAATTAGTAATCCTAAAATATCAAGTACGATATAATAATGAGAGAAAAAAATTTGAAGTCTAAACTCTCAAGTGTAACTTTTTGTTCAAAATTGGTTATTATCTTTTAATTTATTGTTCGAACATGGTTTCATATCTTTATTTTTTGTTTCGATTTGGTCCAACACACTGCAACATAAGTCACAACTAAAGATGTTAGTAACAGAGCTAATGGAAATGATTATTTTGGTACAACTTTTGAAAGATAAGGAACTATTTTAAAACAAAAAATAAAAAGAACCAAATTAAAACCTAAAATAAAGATTTTACCTAAATTATAAAAGGTTTTTATGTGGTGATTTTTATGATGAATGCAATAGTAACTAATTGTCATTCAAATTTAGTACTCACTTCTATCCTTATTACTTCCTCCGTCCCATTATATATGTCATACTTGACAAAATCACATAATTTAAGAAACAATAAATAAAAAAAGAGAACAACAATTTTACCAAATTAACCTTGGCAGAAAGCATTTAATATCACGTGACATTGGCATAAAACATTTAATATTAAGGGTAAAATTGGCAGAAGGCATTTAATATTACCTTGAAAATAGAAAATGACATATTTTGGGACAATTTTATTTTGTAAATGTGACATATATATTGGGACGGAGGGAATATAAGGAACAAAACTCTAATTCGCACAGACCAATGAATTACATTGAAATCTTTTTTTTTCTTCTAATTAATACTCCTAAAATTTGAATTTATTTCCAAAATAACCCCTTTTTATGAAATGATGTATAATTAATGAACCATCTCACTTGCATAGAAAATATATGCATCGTTAATATAAGTCTCACATTAAATAAGGATAAAAATTGATGTATGTTTCTTATTATACGGATAAAGAAAAATAACTTTTTTGTTCCTTATAAAAAGAACTGGAAGAAATAATAAATAGGTAAAGCAACTCACCAACGGTGGATTAAGCTGGGTTGCATTTTTCCTTGCTCACACAAAGTGAGTCAACCCAATTCAGTTCAATTATATACAACGTGAGATGGGTTGTGAGCTGAATTTGCTCCCTTTAACAACTCTACATGCAAAGCGCCCCGGTAAAAGAAGAAAAAGAAAAAAAAAAGAAAAAAGAAAAAAAAAACAGTTCTTTATTTCATTATCTACCACACCCAATTTGCCTCATGAAAAAAATATCTCTTATTCTTTTCCTTGTTCATTAATTTATTTATTTATCGGCAGTGATATTTGTTACGAATAGAAATGCACGAATTGCTTTTTTTTTTTTAATAAATAATAGAATAAATACTCAAATTGGTCTCAACAAAAATCAGGGAGATCAATTTAGTCCCTAAAAAAATAAAAAATATCAATTTAATCATTAAAAATCTCAAATATGAGTCAAATTAATTTTTCATAAGGACTAAAATATCCCTAAAAATTATCATAAAAAGAACTAATTTAAGCCTCACTTGAAGTTTCCAATGACCAAATTAACATTTTTCTTTCTCTGTGACTAAATTGGTCTCTATAAATTTTATCAGGGATCGATTTGGGTACTATTTACTCTAAATAATATGTAATGTGGATATTTGACGGAAAATACGGCGGTTGAAATTGGAAATAACTCTTTTTGTCAACTTTTGCGACAATACCCTTCCCAACAATAAGCATTTTCCTTTATTTATTGATATGTCTTTTTCTTTCAATCGGAGAAACGAAAACGGACATAAAGGGATCAAATAATTCACGAAAAGAGACGGGAAAAAGGAACAAATAATGTCAATCGATTTGAATAAAGACTCAAATCCGGAACCCCATCAAAATTATTCATCATTGAAAAATCTAGCTCCCACTCATCATTTGTCCAAGAAAAATCGACCATCCATGCAAAAATTTATCGGGCAACTTCGTTATCGAGTGATGTATGCATATCTGAATAAATCTAAATGTAAACAGTGGCATAAAATTTAAAATAAAATAAAATAAAGGAAGGAAAAAAAGGGTTGGAGAATGGCATAAATAAGAACAATATACAAAAAGTACACATCATTTTTCCTCCAAGCGCCGCAGCACTGACTCGGCAAAGTTCTGTTGCCTGCAAATGCATGATAACCAACACATTAAGCAACATGACACGAGTATTAAAAATATCCAACACACATGACGGGTACATGTAAATTTCTAACAAACAGCATTAGTTGCACGTTTATTCATTTTTTGAATATAATTTTTTTTTTCATAATATATTAAATGTAGATTAAGGGCAAGGTTAGGGAAAACCACCAACCTCAACGTGAGGTTTACAACGGAATTTATGTGTAACATACTAACGAAAAAAATTCAAGATTCGAACTCGAGTCACAACTAGTGCGAGCGGAAGGTCCGACCATCTGTATCAACCTTCGTTGGCCATTTTTTGAATATATAGTATTTAACCAATCCTATTTGTAATGTAGAGACATGGTGTGTGTGTGTGTGTGTGTGTGTAGCTAAATGAAAACACTATATTTAGTTGTTCCTGCAAACAACTGTGACCAAATGCTTCAATCATTAGCAAATAATGCTTAGGTGAATATAATATAAGCCACCACACTACTCAGTAGAGCCAAAAACTTCAATTTGTCACACGCAATATATGACATCACAGTGGAAACCCAGAAAAATTAGGAACTTGAACTTACTTTCTTTCTCTATGCTTTGGGCTGGGACGAGAATACTTAAGGTATCCATCCCAAGGAACCTTTTTAAGGCCAGCACGTTGTGAAATTATGTCTCTCACCCTGCACAATTAAAATAAAATAAAAACTACTTCAACACGGAGAAAGCCAAAACATAGACCTCTCTGCATACATGCAGGATCAAGATTATTTACCTTTCCGCAAACTCGATAGGTGTCTCTCCTGGCTTCAGATTTTGTGGCTCCAAGTACCAAACATCACAAACAACAGCCCAAGATGTCATTAGCTGCAACAGATGCGTAGTGAACGATTGCCTGCAAATGCATGAATTGCAGCATCTCTATTACAGCAATAAGCAAGCGCGGTATAAATAATTAGCATGGGAAACGTCTTACTTTCGACTATTCCAAAAAGCATCTACAAAAATTTTATTGTATTTGATTGCAACTGGGCAAACTGTGCATCCAAGCTCAAATGCACCCTGAACACCATTAAAAATTAGAAGGTTTCAATGAAAGTTTCTGAAGAATAGGAACAGGAATAGAACTCAATGGAAGAGAAAATAGCAGAAGAACGAGAAAGAAAAAGCTATTCCATAAATTATGATAGCATATCTGCATTTTACATTTACTGCAATTGCAAATGATTCACATACCTTCTTGAACATGACTGTATAGTGATTATTTACACAAGTTCCCTCAGGAAATATGAGCAGAGGATTGTTGTCAGCTCCCTGGACATGTTCCCTCAATCTGAAACATGAATAATCATGTAAGTAAAGAGGAATTTGAAACGAGATATATTTTCTAATTTCTTTATTTGTACTAACTTCCTTGCCACAATTTCTCGATCCTTTGCCTCTGTTCGATTGAACCAGATACATCCTACGCTCTCCAAAATAGTGCTTTGCAATAATCCTGCAGAGTAGCTAAATTATTTCATAAAACTCAAATATTTAAGTTATGATAATGACTCAACATTATGAAGCTATTAGTTCTCTAAATCATCCATGATTGTTCATCATACACCCTACTCTTTCTGACTGCCATTTAGACCAGAAAACAGCGAAAGATAGAGTGCCTAAGAACAAATGGCATGAGCCTAATTTTTACCCCCTCATATATTCGTTGAACAATTCAAACTTCCGTTAGTTAAACTGAGAGCAATCATATAAACACTTGTTAGATGATATGAGAATATCTTATAATATCTTGATATTATCTTAAAGTATGTTAGATCATCTTTTAGGATTGGTTTTCATATTTCATATTTCTTAATCATGATTTATTTTCATGTTTGATTAGAAATAGGAGTCTAACATTAATATAAGTGGGGGTTAGGGCTTTGTCTTTCGTAGCATCAATATATCAAACCATAGCAATAATTCAGAAGTCCTTATTCCTTTCTCATTCTCATCTTAAACTCTATAACTTCAATATGGTATCAAAGCGGTGCACCTGCTGTGACCTGTCCTGTCACTATTCCACTACCAAGTGCCCTAAAGTTTGGGACTCTACTGTGATAGGAACCCGAAAATCAAAAGAAAAATAAGACAGTAAAATGAGGAAGAGATTTGTATTATTTGCAACAAAATAGGAAAATACAGAGAGGGAGATCTTCCCTGTAGAAGATTGTAGAAGATTCGGTTCTATTTTACTCTGATTTTATTCTGATTCTATTTCCCCTTAATTGTCATTTATTACATTGATTGCATTAGGTTTTATTTCCTTAATTTCCTCTTTGTAATCTCTCTATAAAAGAGACCCTATTCTATGAATAAAAACATACAGAAGTATTTGTTTCTGTTTTACAATATGGTATCAGAGCATGATCGTGTGTTTATGTTTCTTGCTGGGCTGAATAAGGAACTAGATGAAGTAAGAGGTAGGATTCTAGGGAAGACTCCCTTGCCTACTATTCGTGAAACTTTCTCGGAAGTCAGGAGAGAAGAGGCCAGACAAGGAGTTATGATGGGTAAGACAGTGCAAATTTCAGAAACAGAGGGCTCTGCACTTGCTACCAGAAACTATAGGGATGACGGAAAAAAATTTGACAAATGTTGTGAGCATTGCAGACGCCCAGGGCATACCCGTGAGACTTGTTGGAAGCTCCATGGCAAGCCTGCGAATTGGAAGAAAAAGGGCGGCGGTGAGAACCGTGCACTTCAAGTTAGTACCTCTGATCAAGAGAAGCAGTCTTCTTCAAGCTCGTTTCCTTTTACTAAGGAACAGATAGATCAACTGTACAAACTTCTTGAGTCTCAAACCCCTTCCTGTTCTATAGCACAGAGAGGTAACTTTGTTAAAACTGCCTTCCTTAGTGTCAATCATACTTGGATTGTTGATTCAGGTGCAACTGACCATATGACAGGAGAGTCTAGTCTTTTCTCTTCATACAGTCCTTCTGCAGGTAACCAGAAAATAAAAATTGCAGATGGCTCCTTATCAGCCATTGCAGGAAAAGGGTCCATTGTCCTGTCTCCGACATTAACTCTCCAAGATGTCCTTCATGTTCCAAAATTATCATGTAGTCTCTTATCAGTTAGTAAACTTGCCCGAGATAAAAACTGTCAAACTCATTTTTTTTCTTCTCATTGTGTGTTTCAGGATTTGAACTCGGGGAGGATGATTGGCAGTGCTAAGGAGAGTGGGGACTCTATTACTTTGATAATGGACTTGGACCAGAACAATCTCAACCGAGAGGTTCCTGTTTTGAATCTAGTTTTATTTCTGATAACAATAATGATATTATGTTATGGCATTTGCGGTTAGGTCACCCGAGTTTTAGGTACCTAAAACATTTATTTCCTAAGTTGTTTAATAATAAAGATCCTTCGTTGTTTAATTGTGAGACTTGTGAATTTGCAAAGCATCATCGCTCCACTTTTCCTATGCAATCTTATAAGCCAACAAAGCCTTTTTCTATGATTCATAGCGATGTTTGGGGCCCTAATAAAACAAGCACACCCTCAAATAAAAAATGGTTCATCACTTTTATTGATGATCACACTAGACTTTGTTGAGTGCATTTGCTAAAGGAAAAATGTGAGGCTGGTCAAGTTGTTAAAAATTTCTTTAAAATGGTGCAAACTCAATTTCAAACAAATATTCAAGTTTTCAGAAGTGATAATGGAAAGGAATATTTTAATATGATTTTGGGGGATTTTTTTTCTTGAGCATGGGGTTGTGCATCAAAGTTCTTGTGTTCATACACCGCAACAGAACGGAATTGCAGAAAGAAAAAATAGACATCTCCTAGAAGTTGCTAGAGCCTTGTTATTTGAAACCAAAGTTCCAAAATACTTGTGGGGTGAAGCGATTTTAACTGCTGCATATTTGATCAATCGCATGCAGTCCAAGGTCCTACAGTTTCAAACACCAATCAATGTTTTCAAGGAATGTTTCCCTATGGCTCATCTTTCTGCTAATTTACCGTTAAAAATATTTGGATCTACTGTTTTTGTTCATGAACACAAGAATCTTGGAAAATTAGAACCACGTGCTATAAAATGTGTTTTTATTGGATACTCTCCAACCCAAAAAGGTTATAAATGTTTTGATCCAAAATCAAAGAAATATTTTGTGACCATGGATGTCACATTTTTTGAAAACAAACCGTTTTTTGAGGACACTCATCTTCAGGGGGGGAGTCAAAATGAAGATTCTTTTGAAATCATTACTTTATCTGAAAACTCACATGATTCTGAAACTTGTACAACTACTGCACCAATAGCAAATGACCATGATTCACTATCTAGACCTACTCCTATCATGAGTAAGGCTCCTACGGAATCTGGGTCTACATCTCAAAATCAAAACTCTGAAAAACAGCCTTTGGAAAAGAAATATTTGAAGAACTAATTGAAATGCCACAACATGATTCTTGTGAAAAAGGAAATAACAGATTCAAAGGAGGTGACCGAAGGTTCAAGGGAAAGTTCTATATTTCAAAGAACAGTAAGAAAAACACAAATGAAGCTCCAACTGTCCAGCACTGTCATGAAACCGAACTGAGAGAAAATCCGGTCAGTCAACCCGAGACAGGTAAGTCCTCTTCTGAACCTAAGAACCACATTGAATTCTCTGATTTAGACATTCCAATTGCGCTTAGGAAAGGTATTAGATCTTGTACTAAGCATCCTTTGTCTAATTTTGTGTCATATTCAAATTTGTCTTCTTCCTATGCTGCTTTTAGCTCACAATTGTCCAATATAGAAATTCCAAGTAATGTACAGGAAGCTCTAAAAGTTCCAAAGTGGAAGGAAGCTGTTCTTGAGGAGATGAGAGCTCTTGAGAAGAATAACACACAGGTGTTACGAACTTGCCATTTGGAAAGAAAGCAAAGAGTTGTAAATGGGTCTTCACTGTGAAGTTCAATTCAGATGGATCCGTAGATAGATACAAGGCTCGTTTGGTGGCTAAAGGGTTCACTCAGACCTATGGCATAGATTATTCAGAGACCTTTGCTCCTGTTGCAAAGCTAAACACTGTCAGGATCCTTTTATCCCTTGCTGCCAACTTAGATTGGCCGTTACATCAACTGGATGTGAAGAATGCCTTCCTCAATGGTGACCTAGAGGAAGAAGTATACATGGATGCTCCCCCTGGGTTCGAAGAAAGATTTGAGTCAAATGTGTGTAAATTAAGAAAAACACTTTATGGTCTTAAACAGTCTCCGAAAGCATGGTTTGACAGGTTCACCAAATCTATGAAGAAACATGGATACAACCAAGGACAGGCTGATCACACACTATTCACAAAATTCTCTTCCGATGGGAAGATTGTTGTACTAATTGTCTATGTTGATGATATCGTGCTTACAGGGGATGATGTAGAAGAGATGGACAGACTGAAGAGAAACTTGGCAAAGGAATTTGAAATCAAGGATTTGGAAGCAATGAAGTACTTTCTTGGCATGGAGGTTGCCAGATCAAAGTAGGGAATTGTGGTTTCTGACGAAAATACATTACGGATCTTTTAAAAGAAATCGGAATAAGTGGTTGCGGACCGGTGATACCCCATGGACCCAAATGTGAAGCTTTGGGAGAAAGGGAAAGTCCCTGTTGATATTGGTAGATACCAGAGACTAGTTGGCAAGCTAATCTATTTGTCCCATACCAGACCTGATATTGTCTTCCCTGTGAGTGTTGTAAGCCAATTTATGCACTCTCCTTATGAAGAGCACCTTGAGGCGGTCTACAGAATTTTGAGGTACTTGAAGGCCAATCCTGGGAAGGGCCTGTACTTTAAGAAGAGTAGTGAGAGGAATGTTGTTGCCTTCACTGATGCAGATTGGGTTGGGTCAGTTATTGATAGAAAATCAACCTCTGGATATTGCACCTATGTGTGGGGAAATCTGGTAACTTGGAGAAGCAAGAAACAAAGCATGGTTGCTAGAAGTAGCGCTGAGGCTGAATTTAGAGCAATGGCCCAAGGTATACAGGAAGGGATATGGATCTACAGAATTATGAAAGAACTCAAGATAAAGGTTGACCTCCCATTGAAGTTATTCTGTGACAATAAAGCAGCAATAAGCATAGCTCACAATCCCGTCCAGCATGATAGAACCAAGCACATTGAGATTGATCGAAATTTCATAAAAGAGAAACTAGAGACTAGCATTATTTGCATTCCCTTTGTGACTTCCAGCCAACAGACAGCTGACATCCTGACCAAGAGCTTAGCTCGGCCCACCTTTGAGAATTTATTAGACAAGTTGGGCTTGATCGATATCTATGCACCAACTTGAGGGGGGGTGTAGAAGATTGTAGAAGATTCGGTTCTATTTTACTCTGATTGTAGAAGATTCGGTTCTATTTTACTCTGATTTTATTCTGATTCTATTTCCCCTTAATTGTCATTTATTACATTGATTGCATTAGGTTTTATTTCCTTAATTTCCTCTTTGTAATCTCTCTATAAAAGAGACCCTATTCTATGAATAAAAACATACAGAAGTATTTGTTTCTGTTTTACAATATTCCCTAATTGTCCTAGAGCACAATGCTTCTTCAGAGAGATGAATTTTCTCTGCCCAACCCTCAAGGTTCTAACAAACAATCAACTGAATGCCTTCCTCTCTCCTCTTCCCTCACCTATATTCGGTTCTCTATTCCCCCACTAACCGTCCACTAACTGCCACACAAGCAATCCACCCTAACTTCTCTATTCAGCCCATTTGTTGGGCTTAGGCCCAACCCAGTACCTAACACTACCTACCGCTTGAAAAACAGCCTTGTCCTCAAGGCTGAAATTTGCATCACCAGCTGCCAAACCTGTCCACCGCACCACAACTTGCCTTTGTCAAATACAAAGTTGAACAATCCATGGAAAATGAGTAAACCACTCCAACAGCAACATGTAGCTACCATGGGGAAATTGAGTTCTCCTGGATCCCAGAGCTTAAAGTATAATGACCAAGCTAAGTGTGTTACTAAAGAACTTCCCACTGGGTCAAATGCTCTGCTTTCAATGTCATTTGTGGCCAGAAAACAGCGTGTGATGGCTGCTATATTAAAGCTTCCTATAAGCATTGCTTTTTCTCCAATTCCGGACTTCATCAGCCAATAATGGTGCAAAATGCTAATTTTGTTAACAGATAATAACTCAAGTACCAATCTTGCCTCGCACTTGCAATTCCAAGAAAATCACATAAAGTAGGCTTATGGAAGTGGTGAACTGAGTTAAGGAGCTACTGCAAATCTCCACATGTAACAACAATTCCCTTATTGGCAAGAACTCCTGCTAGTTTGACCAAGGCTGATAAAGATAATTCTTTCCATTCAGTACTTCCAGATAACATTTCTAGCAAAGGAGGTATAACTCCTTGCTCACCAAGGAGTTTCAAGTCTGACTCTTTCAATCTCAAACTAATTATGGTTTTCGCCATTGACACTCTTGAAGACTTCGATCCTTGAATTATGTTATCAACAATTGGTTTGTGCCAACCAAACTTAGCAACCCCAGAAATACTTTTCTCATCCATTTCAAAAAGCTCCATCAAAATATTTTCTTGTAAGCAGTAAATAATGTGACTCCATTCTTGAGATTCAACCCCTTTTTCCTTGTCTTGGATCGGGCCCAATGATTTTATAATTTCTTCCACAGAGAACTTTAATGGGACCATCAAGGCTGCACCTCCACCCATTGAAATCCCCTCAACCAGAGAAACTGGATCTATACCACTAGGAATATCAAAATATATCTTGAACCATGTAAATGTGGATGGAATGGCATCAAGAGTGAACTCTACCCATTTTACTTTTTCATTCCCTTCACTGTAAAATTTTAGAATCTCACCCTGAAGCTCAACATGGTAGGTCCATAATGATTTTGAAAGATCTATATCCCTGTTTTCAAATCCAGTGAGTTTGATTGTACCTCTTATTCCTGCTCCAACTCTGTCAATGAAACTTCCATAATTCTGCAAGCCTATTGTTTGAGATAACAATATTAAATCATTGTACCTTGGCATCTCTAGATCGCTCCTAACAAAGTGTTTTCCTTGGAAGGGGGAACTCTGTTTTGTGCTCTCCAAAACAGAGGTTGTGCACTGGACTTCCTCTTTTCTGTGCGGTAGTTGGGCTTGGCCCATTAAGCCCAAAAACAGCTCCACTTTGCAGATGACCCATTTGACCCTTTCTTCTTGAAACATCTTCCATTCATGAGCAAATTGGGCCCAATACTCAGTGATTTGCACCGGTCCATCATCAGGCTTCCAGCGTGAGATTTTTTCACACTCAAATTTAATTAAAGAGAATTGGGCTTGGCCCGTTAGGTCAAAAAATTGATCCACCTCTCGTAATTCCTCTTCTCGCTTCTCGCCTCCTTCCTCTTCCTTTGAAACCCAGCCCCTTCGACCTTCACCCATGGATGCGACCACAAACCCAGCCAACCCTGTTTGCTTATGACGGCGCCGGCAGCTCCGACGATGACGCTTGGTGGCAACTCCGGCATCTATGACAGAGGCGGGTCGTTCCGCGACCCAAACTTGTCCACTAATGCGACCCGATCCGACGACTCTAACAACCCGAGCTCGACTGATGACCCAACCACGTCCAAATCCGACGGTTTGGGCTCGGGAAGGACCGTCACATGTGAACTAGCGTCTCACGGCTCCGTCGAAGATGGTGATTCGAGTCGATTCACTTGCTTCCTTCTCGATTCCTCGTCAATCTCGCTCGCCTCTTCTGGATTTGCCCCGGCCACCATAAACGGGTCTGTGTCCGACAGTTCTGGAGGCGGTGGTGGTTCCGTAGCTTGACTTGGTTCTCTCTCTTTCTACCTGCTTTGTGAGCTTCATCGGCGTTGTGAGCTTCATCGGACTCAAGTTCGGCTCTAATGCGGAGGGAACATGGCGTCGCTTCCCCTGGTCATCACTTTGGAAACCGGACTGGCATTTAAGCGGCGGTACCAGGTTGGTCGGAACCTTCAGGAACCCAGAAGCGGTTCCGTTCTCACCACACTCTGGCTCCTCCTCACTCTCTGCTACCACGTTCAATTCGTGGCTGTTTTTCTCTCGGTCCTCCTCTTCTGCAGCTTGAAGCATTTCCCACAAATCTGGGATGAATTCCTGAATCAAGCCCCTTTCAAAAATCTCCCAGGTTGCATTCTAACGGTCTTGCTTCCAAGAAGACCACCATTTGAAGGCTTCTCCTCTCAATGCAAACAAAGTCACCCACATCACCTTCATTTCATCATGGATCCAATTTTTGGCTTCAAAGAATCGATCCAATTGTATCAGCCACTAGTAAGCATCTCCCCTTCCGTCAAAAACTGGAATTCCTTTCTCCGACATCGCTGGCTCTCCCTCGACAGATCCGGCAGGTCAGACCAATTGATAAGAACCCGAAAATCAAAAGAGCAATAAGACAGTAAAATGAGGAAGAGATTTGTATTATTTGCAACAAAATAGGAAAATACAGAGAGGGAGATCTTCCCTAACTGTCCCAGAGCACAGTGCTCCTTCAGAGAGATGAATTCTCGCTGCCCAACCCTCAAGGTTCTAACAAACAATCAACTGAATGCCTTCCTCTCCCCTCTTCCCTCACCTATATTCAGTTCTCTATTCCCCCACCAACTGCCCACTAACTGCCACACAAGCAATCCACCCTAACTTCTCTATTCAGCCCATTTGTTGGGCTTAGGCCCAACCCAGTACCTAACATACTGTAATAATGTCATTATCCCCGTCATTCTTTTCTTTTCCTCAGCTATGCACAAATTCCGGCCACCCTTTCTCTCAACCATGTTTCATCTCCTGTTTCTATTGCATTCAGAATCCTTTCCAACCACAGCCATCACTGTCTTCTGCCACCAGAAAATTTTTCTGGTGAGTTTTCTAGCCAAACCACCATCTAGCTCATCTGCATCTGACCTACAACCTCGTAAAATCTCAACTACAACTGCCCAAGGATGTGCCTGCACACACCATTTATCAATCACGTGGTTTCTCTACTTGCATGTTGCTGCTGCTGCAGGGGGAGGCACATCCAACTATTCGGCCATTGTTTGTATCTTTGGCAAAATCTCCACGTGCTCTCCCCAGATATATCCTTGTTTCTCCGATTTGGCATATGATTGGATGTGTTTCTTTGAAAACGCTAGATTTTGGGCATTGTTTCAGTGTTCTTTTTCCGACCACCTGTACGCATTGGCACCATTTGAGTCACGCCACTACGTTTTACAAAGATTTACCTTTCTTCTGTTTGACTCAGTTTCAATGCGTCTCCTTGCAATAACATCTTACAAAGAAGACACTTTTTGGTTGTCTTTTTAAGCATCATCACTGACACAGTCCACACACTCTAACATGTGGCGTTTCAGAAGTTTTCCATTAAAAGCGTGAGGGCCACGCAGCGCCTTGCTAGCCTTGTTTGACTTTGTTGCCAGTCTTGACTTGGCCGTTAGCGCTTCATCATGTTTTGCACTAGTTTGGTCATTTTTTATTGCATGAATTTCATGGCTCTAGATTGGCCCAGGTTTTGTCTTAGTTACAGTTTGGCATTAGTTTTGCCTCGATTGTAGTATGGCCTCATTTTTGTCCCGATTGCAGTCTAGCCTCAAATTTTGTCCCGATTATAATATGATCTTGACTTGTCTCAGATGTGGCCGTGCTAGTTTTCAATATCAAATTATATTATTTGGTTATTTTTCTCTTTCAAGGGATATATTTGTAACAAGCTTAAAGCTTAAGCTTGAGGGGAAGTGTTGGCAGATATGAAAATATCTTATATCTTGGTATTATTTTAGAGTACCTTAGATTATCTCCTAGGATTGGTTTCTATATTTCTTAGTTATTATTATGATCTATTTCTCTATTTGATTAGAATTAAAAGTTCAGTATTACTCCCTCAGTCCCAAATTATAAGAGTCTTTTGGTAAAATCTCTCCCACCAAGAAATGTAATTAATGTAGTTAAAAACAATACATTTGTCTACAATTTTTATTGTTTTACCTAATATACCCTTAAATTCATTGGAAAGGTAAATTAGATTACGCTTTATTTAACTTATTGATTAAAACAAAGGTAAATTAAATAAAGGTAATAGGGAAAAAAATAATTAATGCTCCAGACAAACTTCAAAGGGACCTTATAAAATGGGACAAATAAAAAAGCCAAAAGGCTCTTATAATTTGGGACGGAGGGAGTAGTATAAATAAGGGTTAGTGTTTTGTCTTTTGTATCATTAATATATCAAACCATAATCATAATTCAAAGTACTTGTTCCTTTCTCTTCTTATCTAAAACTCAACTTCAACAATGCCAATAAACCAATGCCTAGAACATAAAGCTTCTTATACATGGTGAAGACAGGTGTTCTGTTCATTATATTCAACACATGATACTCTATATGCTTACCAACCCATCCAGGATGCTTCTGCATAATAACAGCAAAAGCAGTCATCTGTTCTAAGATAATGAAATCAATCATGGAAGTGTGGTTAGCCACAAAAACCTGTTAAACAAATGAAGGGACAACTCCGATTAGCGATAAATAACATTATCTTACCTGAATACGTAAATAAGGATAATATGACAACATTAACAAATGTTAAAGGGACCTGTTTTGGCCGCCTGCTAGGCCTTGGCCCATGGTACTTGACAACCCCAGTCCAAGATGCAACAAAGAAACCGCACATCATCTCTACCAAAGTCCTCTGAAGGAAATGAACAATTTAAATACATTTAATTTGATGAACAAAAGGTCAACGTGCTGGAGTTGATACTCAGCAAAGGGAAAATAGAGAGAGCATGTTAGAGATTATACTCAATCCATTGCATGACAAACAAGAATAGGAAATTAAATACCCTGTACTGTGCACTCCACTGGGTACAACATCCATTAATCACGTAAATCATTACACAGAGGACAAATTTAAATTATGTGCACCAAAACATTGGCCAAAACTAGTTCTATGGAACTTCGACAATAAAAAAGATATCTTCTCCACAAGTGGTTTTCATTATTCAACATTCTACCTACTGTTCCATTAGTCTAATTAGCATTTGATTTTGAAATGCAGCCATTCAACAATCTTTTTTTTTCTTTGCCTTTTAAGAAAGCAATCTTCTCTTTTTACAACTAACTTGACTATTAATTGGATATTAATAATCTTATTCCAAGAGAAATCCTTCATCTTTGATAGTAAAAATAAAAGTAAAAAGTAAGGCAAATGCCATATTTTCCCCACTAGGTGAGGCAAAATGAATCGAAACCAGATAATAGATACTAAGACCAAATGAAGGTAAAATTTATTGCAATACTCAAATCAAAGTACAAAAGGAAATATCAAAATTTGGACACAACCTGAAATATATACACCTTATTTTAATAAAAAATATTAGCATATCATACAAATGCTTATATATCAATATTGTCAAGACAACTGAAACCAAGAATTCATTATGGTTCAAGATAAGCTGAATAAATAATTTATAACTCCAAGACGTCATATATATTTCGTGCTGTTAGAATGGCCATTAACAGTAGTTTTAGTAGTGTGTAAGAAAAGAGACAGAGAAACCAAATGTTAAAATAGGAAAAGATGGAATGAAGCAAGAATAAGTTGAATATGCACCTCAATATTCCTCCTCAACTTGTCATGTACTTTCAATAGAAGGTGCACTGGAATGAAGGATGAAAGAAATATTATCCATCCTATTGTTAACACTAGAACCCTGCAGGGTCGATTAGGATAGCATCACTTTGCCAGAAAAGATGACAGTGAAGGAACTTGCTAACATGAAAAGCAGCAAAGAGCGACAAATAAGCCAAATACAAAACATGAATTAGATAGTGAAAGTCAAATTTCAAATCATATCCCAAATGTTATTTATGTTTTCCTAATATACTGTCAATCTTAGTTCTTAATTTCACAAGAAAAAATGTAAAATCAGCCAGGCAGACCCTATAATAGCCAAATTTAACATGTATAATGCATAGAATTAGGAATAACTAACCTTGTAGGGAACAGTATCAAATATCGAACCACAACTCCAAAACACCACAAAGGAAACAAATAAATATTCCAATTCCATGGTTCTGGAGGAATTGACTTGAAACATCTGGTGAATGAGTCCTGTCCAACATAAGAAAGTTTTGAATGGGTGAGCAACCACCAAAGCTTGGCCAAGATGGATAAAAGGTTTTAAATATATAACAAAACAAGACAATAACTAATAGATTCCATTTACATACATACATCATATATGCATGCATACTACATTTGTGCATGCACACAGGCACAGATATATATCGTTGATGTTGCGCTCCTAAAAATTAAGTTTGCTTATCATCAGTAACCCAAATAAACACTAGAATGAAACAGAAAAGCCGACAGATAAGGATATTTGTGTCACCAGGAAAGTGTATGCTTTTAAAAGATGGAGAACTCATTATGTTTGAGACTAAGTCCTCTCTATAATAACGTCATCATAATTGGTTCTCTGAAAGATAATTGCTGATACATCAAAACCACAAGACTGTAAAACAGCAAATAAATGAGGGGAAAAAACTTACATCTACAATAGCACCTGCTGCCTCAGATAAAGTAGGAGAAATATCGAGCAAATCATGCCTGAAAACAAATCCAGAAGAAAGGAGAAAACTAGTAATATTAAAATCGTAACTAAAACTCCATACTTCAAAAAGATAAAGTGAAGAAAATACTGCTTTTTCATTTTCCACTTATTTTCAGTATTCAAACAACAGTACAAACAAAATATGTAAAAAGAAAAGACATACAGGCGAAGCTTGCCACGAGGTTCTTGTTGAATAGCGGATCCTGAAGGGAGGTAATCCTCAATGTTGGGTCGATCAAGATCCAATTCAAAACTTGAAGACTTGAGTGTTCCAGTGCTATTCATCACTATTCATCAGTGTCGTGCTATCACCTCTTCAGTGATTTCTCAAAACTAATTTCAAATGGAAATTACAGAAATCAACCATTAATTTCTGACATTCAAAAAAAAAATATTGCCAGTTACTGTTGCACTAAGTTGTGATTACATACCAAAAGGTAAAAGCATTTCTGATGTAGATATTTTTATATAAGTTATTTATATTATTATAGAATAATTTGAGGATGAGACAAAACAAAAAAGTCAGAATAGAATATGAAATGGCTATGCCCTAGAAACAGCTAGGAGCAGAAAACCAAAAGCCATAAATGTGTCAAGGCCATAACGCAGTCGATAGCAAATTAACAACAGAAGCATCAAGAGCTAACAAGACTCTAGAGTCTTGCAACCATGGCACATATAAAGTAACACCATGGACAATCCAGGACAGGCATACATAGCAATTATTATTCATTTCTAAAACATGAATACAAGCCAGTGAACACATCAAGGCCTGATCCTAGCAAATAAACCTCTCACTGTCCACTGCTTTCCACAAATCATGTTCACTACTAAAAATGCTTATAAGTTTTAAGACAAGGAAAAACACTAAAACCAATATTATTACCTGTACCAGCCATTGTCAACAACAATCTAGATTAATGAGTATTGAAAGCAAAAGTATAAGATCTCATGGCATAGGAAGTTTTAAAAACCAACTTATTTATCCATTGAGATTTAAGCAGCAGCAGCAATACTAATATGAAGTCATGAAGAGAAAATTGGGAAATATGTGATGCTTACTTTTTTATATAAATAAAAGAAATATAAAAGAAAAGAGAATTACATTAAAGAGAAAAGAGAACAATGACAACAAACGGGAAGTTTAGAAATCCTCCAAAACAGAAATAGGAATCCTCCCAAACAGAAAATACTAAAAACAACCAAAAAAACAAAAAATAATGAAGTATGAATCAAGAATTCTAAATCTCTTTGCAAATCCAACTCCAAGATAGCAGCACCCTTCACAAGAGAGAACAGCACACAGAAGACAAAAACCTAATTGTACCCCACACCGAAATTGCAAGGATAATGGAAAAAAAAAAAAAAAAAAAAAAAAAATTAAGACCCAAGTGTTCCATCAAGTAAGCATCAATATTATCCTTAATCTCACCATCTCCAATTTTCCATTCACACATAGACATCCCAGAAATAAAATCATAAGCTCAAGGCATGCCCATATTAAATTGAAAACAAAAAATCCTTAATCGAAATTAGCAACATACGGCAACTTCAACCCAACAGATTTAACATGGAAACCGGTTGCAGCATCCTCAACTAATGCTAGAATTTCTGGTGAGAGTAAAATTACCCATTGAAATTCAAATCTCTAGAAGAGCTTCAACAGTATCCAAAATCCCACTTGATGACAGGAGTCCCAACAGTTACTTCATTTCAATAAGGAAAAAGACATTTCTTTCACTCATTTCATCAAATAGATTCCATGAAATCAACAAAAAATTGAGAAGCCAATACATGCAACAGTTAGAATGCGTGTGACAAACTGACAACGAATTAGCAGGCGAAGGAACAAATTGAGATTGAGATTTGAGATTTGAGATAGAGAAATGAACCTTAGGAGTGAGTTGAGAGCAAGGAGAGCATGGATCGGGGCAGCGAGTGATTGAAGCAGGTTGCAGTGCCAACTGAGCAGTAAGGTTTTTTTTTTTTTTTTTAATACTACGCGATAGGAAGGAGAGATTGTGGTGGGGGCTAGCTGGTGATCTTTTTTGGTGAATTACAAAGGGAAAAAAAAAACAAAAAAACCGAGAGAACCCAGAGCCCAACTATCACACCTCTCCGAGACCAAATCAGTGCCAACGATAAATAGTTTTCCAATTTTCTATTCAATGAAGTGAAATCAGAAATTCTACCCAAGTTTTCACCAACCAAGACTCGATTCGATTGCATAATAATCACTCCACCACGACTCATCATTTATAACAAGGTTGACACCGAAATCGACACCAAAATCGACACTTGGTTAATGACGTGAAAAAATTTGGTTAATTCAATTGAGTAGTTAGTTAATGGTTAATAGTTAATAACGTGCAAATATTTGGTTAATGACGTGCAAAAGTTTGATTAATTCAGTTGAGTAGTTGGTTAATGGTTAATGATTAATGACGGGTAAAAGCTTCGTTAATGTATACGATTCACCATTACCAACTACTGAACTGAATTAACCAAACTTTTGCACGTCAATAACCAGTTATCGATTTGTTATCAAATTTTGGTGTCAACCAAACATTTCTCCGCCCAAATTGAAGTGGGAATTTGGCCCATTGTTATTCAACTTTAATAGTATGAGATTATACAATCTTTTAACATCAATCCTTTCAATAACCAAATTAGTTCAAATATAAATATATAGATAACAATAATATTTAATATCTAATAATTATTTACAGATATTTTATTGTAAACAATGTTTACTTAAAATAATATTGGTTAAAAAAATTAAGAAAATAAAAAATTAAAGAGAGAACAAATTTTGTTTAATTGAATACTTATTTAAAATAATTTGCATTAATTTAAATCAGTTTAATGGATATGCACTCACGGTGGTAAGAAGTTTTATATAATTATCCAAGCATATCTCACTATTTAATTGTCCTTTGAGATATTTTAGGAAGTAATATATAATTGAATCACCAACAATATAAAAAGTTTTGCACCGTCATCTAATCAGATCTCATCATGTAGATATTTGTTGAGATATTTTAGTAAATGATATAATAAAACGACACAATGGTAAGATATGATTGGATGTCAATGCAAATTTTTTTTACATTATCAGTGCATATCAATTAAACTTATGAAAAAATTATGGAAATAACATAGAATTTAATTTGTATGCACTGCCAGTGTAAAAATATTTTACACGTGCATCTAATGAGGTGGTGTCAAATCATTTAGTGAGTTGATAGATACATGACGTGCCATATTCATTAAATAACGTGACAACATATGATTGGATGTACGTGTAAAATATTTTTACACCGACATTGCGTAAAAATTAAACTCAATAACATAACAGGATAATAAAAGGGAATAAGTTGACCTTTGTTATAGAGAAATGTTTGGTTGACACCAAAATTTGACAACAAATCGACAACTGGTTAATGACGTGCAAACGTTTGGTTAATTCAGTTCAGTAGTTGGTTAATGGTGAATCGTATACATTAACCAAACTTTTATCCGTCATTAACCATTAACCATTAACCATTAACCAACTACTCAACTGAATTAACCAAACTTTTTCACGTCATTAACCAAACATTTGCACGTCATTAACCATTAACCATTAACCAACTACTCAACTGAATTAACCAAACTTTTGCACGTCATTAATCAGGTGTCGATTTTGGTGTCGATTTTGGTGTCAACGTAACATAGTTGATTTGGGCCCCATTGCCATTTATTTGTCCGCCAAAACGCTTTCCCATTCCGCCAAAACTTCAGTTTACACATGTATGTATCGATATGCTGCCAACATTTAATGCGTACATGGGAACTAATGCATTCCCTTTCTTGATATGCTACAGCATTTAGTATCTCATCCATATATTCCCTTTCTTCAGTCATTTTTTCATTTAATGCGTACATGGGAACCAAAAAAGGGAATGCATTGGAAGTTGTAGTGGATTAATTATGAGCAATAATATCTCACGTTTATTCATATAGATGTGTTCACTAATTGGTTGAGTGATTCATAAGGTAGTGAACTTTTATCATTTTACGATAAAATTAATGAGTGAAAACAGCTTTCCGTGTAGTTCTTTCTCGAAACCATGCAGGCACACATCTTCTCATGGCTCTTTGTTTCTCTCGAAGTTATTTACTATTTGGGCCAATTTGAATTACGCAACGCATCTGCTTCTATTAAGTTGTTGGAACTGTGCACAAATTAATGATGCTCAACAATGTTAATCGCATGTTTGGCAAACTAAGCGACGCATTCAATACGCGCCTCATTGTTTCTCTCTTCTTTTCATTTCAATTTCCTTCATTAATATGCGCCTCATTGGTGCATCGCTTCATTTTCTTTTCATTGACAATTGAAACGGTGTCTCCATTCCCAATACCAAATTGTGCATCCCAGTTGCCTCTCCAATGTTCTTCAACATATCAGTTTTCCAGAAGAAGAAGAAGAACCCGTTAGTTTCGCAAATGAAATGCTGCATTCAATTTGGAATCTCCACTATGAAATTCTTTTGAACGCATTGGGTGAGTTCACATTTTGAGTTTTCTTCTTTCATTTTTTTTGTCTTCCATCATTTTTTCCTGCCATTTTCGCTTATTTCTTCTTTCATGTTTTCAGGTTTCAGCAACATCTACAGGAGCTTGGTTATGTTCCTTTAGGCTATTCTATCTTCATTATGTTATGTTCCCTTCTCTCCAGGTTGGTTCTCTCGGTTGGTTCGACCCATTTGCATCAGCTGCCTTAATCTTCAAAAGAAGAAGGCAGGTAAATTCCTATTGGCCCCGTCGATGCCCCCGTGAAACCCTTACACACTCCATATCTCTAGCTCAATGCGAATTTTTCTTTTTATCTCTGCATTCAAGCGCACATTGCTTCATATCTTATTAAGGTTTGATTCGTTCCTTTGGCAGGAAAAACTGGCGCTTCTTATACGGATGAGGATTTTCTGAAGTTTCAGCACATGGATTGCGTCCCACAGGGAAACTCGATTGTGACCGGCTTAGAAAACCCAAAATAGTCCATTTTGCTATGTCACAGTACAGGTATTCTGATATGGGTTTTAAAAAAATTAGGATAGAAGCTTTGTTGGGTTGTTTTAATTGTAATTCAACTAATTTTATAATTGGCTCTTGGGAAATGGTTAATATGAGGGTTAATATTGCATAATGACTAATAACAATGGTTTACAGTTATTTTATTTATGATACTGAATTTGTGGTTGTGGAAGCAGTTTCACCAGTAACAGATGGTTGGGACGGGGACTTTAATCTTTGTATTATTTTAGGAGCTAACACTATGTAGTATTTTCTACATCTCAATATTATGTTAAGCTATTACAAGTTTATTTGTACTATAAATTGGAATGTCTTTGGCTCTTTTCTGTCACATACTTGGCCTATTTAAAAATTTTAACCTCTACAGGACAAGAAGAGGAAGACAGGAAATAAGGGTTTAAAAGATTATAGGCAGAAGAAGGGATGGTAGTGAGAATTATTCTTTAGAAGGCCGATTTTCTTTTCTTACCTTTAACTTCTCATTCTTCTCCCACCTAAAATAAAAGGATAACTAACATGATTCAATCTGAATCTACTTCAAGGTTTTCCTTTTAAGTTTGGGATGAAAATGCTGCCTGAAAACCTTGATGACTTCAATGAAATCTACTTCTTTGGTGACAAAACTTACAAGGTCGGTGCACCGGTTCATCAATCAAAGTTAGCAATTGTTTTTTGTCAATTGGTTATTTGTCTTTATTTCTTGATTTCCAATTTATCTATTTTTTATCAATTAAATCCTACAATATCTTCATAATTCATTTCCTATGTGATCACATGTGTTGATTTAGGGGGTTACTCTGCAGAGAGGACATTTGCTAATTTCAATGTTAGCCCCAATTGATTCTCATTTTTACTTCTTTGTGGTAAACTCATGTTATCCTTTATTTTATATATGTAGCCTAATTTTAAATTTGATTTGCATCTTTGTTGTTTCGAAATACAGGGGGCTGAGGATTAAGCAACAGCCTTTTCCATTGAATTGGGTTTTGGAGTTTCTCTTTCGTACCAGTGGTTTAAGCTTAAGACATTTTCTTTCATTCCTTGGAGAAGAGATTAGGCTCATTCCACATAGATTATGATTTATTGGTGTGTATTTGTTTTAACAAATTTCATGTTTTTTTAATATTAATGTTAAGAAACGAGCAAGTCAAATGTTTTTTTAACTTGTGTTGTCCTTCAATGCAGAATTTTCTACTACGTTTCTTTAAAATTGCTTAGTCACATAAATTGTTAGAATGTAATTTGGTAGATGCAAATTTGTAAAAATATGCTCGCCGTCTTAGTTGGGCGACAGAATCATCAAATCACTGTTATCCTACATGTGGATGGGTCAAGCTTAAAATGAAATTGGTGGTGAAGGAAGTATATGATGTACATCTTGCTGCATCAAAGAATGATTAAACCATGATTTTCTTTATGTTGGCTAAATAACGAGTGGTGATAATAATGATGCTTTCATATTTTTCAAGATATAAAAGCACTTGGAATTATGTATGCTTACTTTGCTTTATCTCTTAGGGACTCTTTCATTTGATTATAAAGTATATGTTTACCATTTCTGTTTTCAAAATCAGTCATCCATTGAATTTAAAATTATTTATTATATCATATTCTTATTATATATTTTCATTGTATTAATATTTATCTTACTCAGTTTGTTTACATGATGAATAATTTTGATCTTACGTTAAGCAAAATAAGAAAAAACATATCTTGAATCACAATAATAACAATAATTACCCAATTTTAGTGTAATCGTAAGTATCTAACTAAGATAAATAATGATTTATATGAAATTTAACAATGGCAATATTTAAATTATATAGCATATTATAAGCCTCGTGCATTGCACGGGGTAAACGCACTTGTAGGACTATTAAAAGAGAAGAATTTAAGCTGGGCGGTTTTGGAATTCGATATATTCTCAACCAGATTTTTTTTTTGTCCAGTACATATCATAAATGAGGGAGAGGGGAAGTGGAGCGGTACGGGTTCGAACCCTGATTGTTAAAAGAATTTAATTTATATATATGTGTAAAATGAGTGTAACAAGTCATGTGTTTTTAAAGTCATTAAATGAGGTGGCAAAATATTATTATTTTTTCGAATGGCAGTGGCAAAATATTATTGGTTAAGTGTGTAAAATATATTTACACTGACGATGTGTAGAAATTAAAATCTTGTTAAAAAGAAAATTTATCTTTACAAATGATTGTCATACAACTTGGTGAGAAGGAACAATTTGAGAGTGATTAGTTTATTATTATTATTATTATTATTATTATTATTATTATTATTATTATTAGGGTCTTGCTAACAAGTGCCCTTAGGGCACTAGTTAAGGAATTAAAAAATAGAAATTTTGTATCGAAAAGAACAATATTTAAACTTTCAGGTAATTGAATGCATCACTTCTAATACCAAATTTCTATATTTGATTCCTTAACTAGTATTTTTAAGGCACTTGTTAGTATTTGCCTTTTTATTAATGATGCTTTTACCGAAAGAGTGGTGTGGGTAGGAAAATGTTTTCAAATGGGATTTGTCATGTTTCACTTGATTATAAACCTAAAAAGTTAAAAAATTATTATGCTAACCAGAAAAATAAACTTAGATATTTCAAAAAACAAAATACAAATAAATAAACTTAGACGTTATAGTTATATATAAGGAATACATCTTGTAACTAAGTGACTAAAATACGACACCAGGATGGAAAAGAGAAAAAAATATACGTATTGGATAATTTGATTAGAATTAACCTCGAGAATTATACGATACTAAACCTTGTTAAAATTAAATACATACTAAATTAGACACGATATAATCAATTATACCTTATACTCCCTCCGTCCCAAAATATAAGAACTCATTGACCATATCATGCTTCTTAAGAAAAGTAGTTAAGAGTACTTTTTACATTGAATTTAGACAACTTTTGTGTTATTTTTCCTAAAATGTCCTTAGAATTATTTAATTACACTCTTTTCAATGAAGGGTATTTTAAGTAAAAGAATCAGTAAAATAGCATTGGAAATTGAAAAGGGTCTTATAAATTGGGATAAGCAAAATTGGAAACAAAGTTTTATATTTTGGGACGGATTGCTCTTTAAGAGTTTTTGAAGTGTGTCTTGGTGAATGGAGAAGTGATATTTTTGAGATATAACTTTGCTATAATGTTCACAACTTGTAATGTCGCGGTTTTGTAATAGTTTTGTGTGTCTGCCAAACAAAACTTGAATTTAATAATTAGACTCTGAGAAATTAAAATAATAATTTACTAGATCTAGTTTCTTTTTTATAGGTTGGTTTTCCCTTCCTATTGATATGTCCTATTTTTTCACTCATGGGTTTTGGCCTAGTTCTCCTATGATTTCTTGTACTTCTTTTTCCATTTTCTTAATAAATTATAAGGGGGAGTACTCTTTTTCCTTCTAGATGTTTTTTTTCCTAAAGAGGGTTTTGCATCAGAAGGTTTTAACGAGGCTCTTTCCTTTTGTTTTAAAAAAAAAGATGTCTCTAAACTAAAACCTAAAATAAGTTAAATAATGTATGACAAATTTAGTTTTTTTTCATCTTCTTCTTTAAATTATGTATGATTAATATAACTAGTACATATACCCGTGTGATGCACGGAAAAATAAGTTGTTGAACTAATATTGCATCTCGATAAAAATACAAAGAATAACAGGAGCATGATGATTTTCAACAACTATATATATATATATGTCAAAATTGCACGTTCATTACAAAATACCCAAAAAAAATATGAAAAAAAGTTCCTCATAACACTCAGACACCATGGAATAACACTAAAAACTAAAATATTAGGTATTATTAATATTAAAAGGAAACATATGTTCTCAATTGCATACCATTACGGAAGATCATATTATCAGGCGCATGTTTCCTTATTTATTCGGCATCAAATCAGAATATTTTTAATAAATATCATATCACATTAATTCATATGAAGCTACATTAATACTTTTCAGTTTTGTTTTTTTAAAAAGCAAACACTATTAAGGCATATTTTTTTTTGGCGATTCACAACTAAAGTAATAATTATCATTTATTAAACATGTAATCTATCATGGTATAAAATTTAAAATTATTCACTGCTAATTTAATTATTGACCAAACAATTAAAATATGATATCAACTAGAAATTAAATTGACATAACAAATCGAATCTTCAAATCAAATCAGACATAGGAGCCAAACTTGCAAAATTTTTATTATTGCAATTCGTTAAATGTATTTTTACTTTTTTTAATTCAATTTTTTTATTTTTTATTTTTATTGTATTTTATTATTCATTATTAAATATTATTATATATTATATTATCAACTCAGCTGATTGATTATTCAGAGTGAGTGCGTGACTATTTGTCATGAAGTCAATTCAGACCAAATAGTAATATAATAATACTGATTAAAAAATAATTGCTAACAAATCGTAAATAATAATGTCTAACAAATCGTAATTTATGTTAATACCCTTAATTTAGGTTTTTTAAATATAACTTTTGTCTCATTCTTTATTAAAACAAATAATAAGAGAAAAAAACTTATTTTTTTATTTTTCTATTTAGACAGATATAAATTTCTTCATTTTTAATTTTTTGTTTCTTTGTTTTTTATCTCTTTATTTTCTCTTTTTGTGTAGAAATGAGAATTTAATGAGATAGAGAAAATTAAAGAGGGGAGAGAAAGAAATTGGGGTGGTGCGAAATGACGACTCTGCCCTTATTTTAGGCTGAATTTTTTGGCAGGATTTTTGTTCCTTCACATTAGCAACGACTTTTATATATAAAGATACAATATGTATAAAATTTAGAAAGTTTATTATATTTTTTTTACTGGAGATAATTAATATTATAAACTAGTTTAGATTAAGTTAGATATATATAATATGAACATTTACTAGAAAATTATAGCTTATGTAAGCTTTTATATAATTTGGGATCATACGTAAACCTCTATATTTTAGATTAATGTTATATATTTATGTATGTTATATTTGTCTCTTTCAAATTACCGCCTACTCAGTGTAACGTTCCAATTTCCTTAAGTTAGGTGATTGGGTGTGCATAAGAAATAAAAAGGAGTTTATAAGTTAAAAAAAATATTAGAGCATGGGAGTTGTATATAGTAATTGATTAGGTGTATTAAGTACATAACCCAAGATAAGAAGAGGGGTGTAGCCCATATTAGTAGGGGTGCACCTAGTAAGTAAATGTGTGTGTGATTATTAAAATGATAGGAGTGTAGTAAGTGATACTAGGGGGTGTAATTAGTACGAAGAAGAAGAAGAAGAAGAAGAAAAAGACAGAGAAGCCATTGGGGGGGAGAGGTTCCATGAAAGAAAGCTCAAGAGAAGGTCCAAGGAAGAAGGGAGAAGGAAATGTTGAGAAAATGGCAGCATGGAGCTAATAAAATTTTCTCACTCTCACACACTCATATAGGAAGGAAGGAAGAGAACTTCAGAAATGAACTCCATTTATTTGATACATACACACAACTTGTACATAAACCACCAAATGCCTAAATGTAGTTATATAGGCAAACCATTACAATAAAATACTACTAAAATATTAAGAGTTTGTCTCGAATTTGAATTCGACTGGCAGTCTTCAATTTGGACTTGGCTATTAGTCTTCAATTTGGACATATACGCTAGTCTTTAATTTGGACTTTTACTCTAGTCTTCAATTTGGATTTCTCCTCTTGTATTTAATTTGGATTTGTGCTCTTTTTATGATATGCTTATGAGAGATAATAATTATTGTTTTTCTCAATAGGAAACCATGGAGGAACAAGATGAAGAAGTGGAAGAATCAAGTGGAGATGGCTTGCATGGAGGACAAGAAGAGAAGGGTTCAACCTCCATGGATGATTTCAAGAAACAAGCTTGGGGAATTGTGGATTCTCACCATATTCTCCTAGAAATTTTAAAGTAACGTAGAATTCCCTTAAAAACCTCTCTTTTAGGGTGCGCTAGGGTTATGATGTTTAATTGCTTGCAATGATGAAATCTTCCATGGTTGTAAAGTTTTAAGGATGTTAAAATGCATGTGAAGTGTTTGAGTAAAATTCTAAGAGAAAAAAATTGTTTAAAAATCTTTGTGAAAAATCTAGATTTTAAGTGTAGGGTAGATTGATGCTCATTGATGTTCATTGTGTGCTTTATATGAGTTTAAGTTCCATTCCTACTGATGGTTTGTGGCTAACCATCCATTGAATGGGAATTTGTTTGTATCATGTACGTATTTGCTAATTGGCCATCTGGTCAAGGGTTAGTATGAATACTCTTGGGATGTTGTTAAGTGTTTTCTTTGTGTGTATTGTATATATATGGGATAAGATGTTGGATGCATAGTCATGTATAAATGAATGTGAAATTGAGTCCTCTAGTGAGTTTAGGCTCATGTGAGACTTCTTAAGGTGGGAGTTTAGAGAGTTTGGAATGAGAACTTAATCTCTAACAATTTGTGTTGAATATGTCTAGATGAAAACATTGCTTAAGGCTTTTTTTTCTCATTTCCAAATGGTTGTTTTGAGTCCCTAAATGTAACACCCAACATTCAAAATGGCGTGAAGTCCAGATATTAAACATAAAAAGGCATCCATAAAATGGAAATACAAACTTGAGTACATGACCAAGTCGGAATCCGTACTAGTCAATACATCACACTTTCAAACAAAAGTATAAGTACTACATCACTTAGAATTAGGATTGTACAATACACATTATTCCCATTCACAACATGAAATGACTAAACTTAAAAGAAAATGCTAAAGATCTTGAGTTGAGGTCTCAAGCTCTCTTCATGCATCATCCTTTACCTGCATATCTAAAAACAAAGAGAGACAGGGTGAGATAATAATCTCAATGAGTCCTTCACAAACCTCTCACTTAGTATCACTACCATAATTCAAACATGTAGAAACATTAGTGCATATTCCGTGTAGCATTCTGTTGCAAACATCTTAAAGACTCATACAAGCATTTATAGAGCAAGTCTTTATTTCTTAAACCAGGAATCTACATCTCCGGGTGCGTCGGATCATCTAGTCGCGAGAACCTGGACCGACGTCTGTTACGGTATGGGTGGTTAGACGTCTACAACCCGCAAGTGGCGTCCCAACTTGCTTAACCATACTGCACCTTCGTTCTCGAAGGGAATCTATCATTTATTAACTAGCAGTTCATGGTTAATCAATTCCTCATCACTAACAACTCAATCATATGTGTTGATATCTATCATTTCTAGTGCATTTCTATGATATCTCTTCAATCTTAAATGTTAAAAAATCATAAATATCAAGTATAAACAGTCTTACATGCTTTCTGGGGTCCAAAAACACATTTCTGTGTAGGGGACACGCCAGCACCCACAGACACGTATCCCGCGCATTGCAGCATTTTAGCTCTATTTCTACGTGCGTCCTGCGCACTTTGCGGTGCCAACGTTTCTATTTCTGTGCGCATCACGCGCCTCTGGGGCGTGCCGCACGCCTTCTGCAGAAATTTTGCAGAAAACAGATTTTTCTGCACTAACACTTGGGAACTTGGTTTTCTTTAATCCTATACCATTTCTAATGACTCTAAGGCCAAAAATCAAAGCTCTAATCATGGTGGAATAGAATCTTCATTAGTTTATTCAAATGGACTTACATATCATCAAAAAAAAAAATGGCACGCAATCAACTCATGAATATCATGCTTTTTAAACAATTTGATGAAACTAACACATCATTCTTTTTCATCTATTATCCTCAAATTATGTATCTACACTCTAGCAACAAAACCACTCATACAATCACCTTAAATTGTTCATATTCAACACATAAATCACTGATTTGATGCTATTAGTTAACTTGATAGAATTATAACAAAAATGGGAGAAATTCTACCATCTACCATGCCAAATTCCTTCATCAAATTTTATCAAACATATGAATTACCACATTAATCCTTTATACCATCCTAAGACTTAACACATTTGAACGAGAACACCACATGCACAACATATATATATCTACATAACTACATGCAAGCAACTTTAATCACACCATATCTAGAGATGAACACATTGAGCACCATTTTCTGCATAACTCTACAATTACCCAAGAATATCACATTTCCCCCCTTTTTAAGCTCAAGCCAACAGCCCCTAAAATGGGTCTTATGGTTGCCCATGTCTACATGCTCTAAACTTAGAAGAACCCACATTAGATGAAGATTTTTGAGCTCAAAACTAAGAAGAAAAGCAGAAATATCCTTCCTCTCTTCTTAAATTCAATTGCTCCCACTTCTTCTTTCTTCCTCCACTCCAAATTTTCTTCAATCTATCCTCAATGCCTAGCTACTGCTCTAAATTTCCCTTGCGTTTCTACCACTATCCCCACCCAAAACTCACTTTCTCTCACTAAAACTCTCCATGGAAGGTGAAGAAGGAAAGAAAGGTGAAATTTGCATATAATAGTGACCGAGAGGGGGAGAGGGAGTCGACTAAGAGGGAGAAGGGAAAGCGGGTCTGATGTGTTTTGTTTTCAAGTGGCCAAGGAAGTTTCGATGGAAGTTGTTTCCTACGAGCACGTTTCTCAACTTTGCACTTGGCCTTTTTCTGCCTTTTGTCAGTCACCATTGACTGTTGGGAAGTATTCTTGACCACATGGGGCAGTGAATCCACGCATAAAGGATTCTCTATGCAAGGTTCCCTGGAATGAGCGTTGATAGACTCCTTTTTCACATTTTGAGGCACTATATCAACCCTGCAACAAGAATTCTCAAAAGAAGGTTGTTCAACAGATTTAAATAAATCAAATTCAACCTTTTTAGCCCCCACAGTCAAAGATAATTTGCCATTCTTGACATCAATGACGGCACCAGCGATGGCCAAGATTGGTCTATCAAGAATAATGGGAATTTGTTTGTCTTCATCCATTTCAAGAATAACAAAGTCAACCGAAACAAAGAATTTTTCCACTCTAATAGGAACGTCCTCCAAGTTGTCAATGGGGTATTTGACGGATCGATCTGCCAAGGTTAGTGAGAGTCTTATAGGCTTTAATTCGCCTAGGCCCAATTTCTCACATATAAAGGAGGCATAAGACTCACACTAGCTCCTAGATCATAAAGAGCTTTTTCAAAATGAGTGTTGCCTTTGGGAAAAGGATAGTGAAACTTCCCGGATCTTTTAGTTTAGGAGGCAACTTATTCTGAATTACAACACTGCATTCCTCATTCAAAGCCACAGTCTCATCTTCCCCTAGCCTTCTTTTCTTAAACAAAATGTTTTAAAAAAATTTGGCATAAGTAGGCATTTGTTGCAAAGTCTCAGTGAAGGGGATATTAATATGCAGCTTATTAATAACTTCCAAAAATTTCTCATATTGCTTATCAAGTTTGGATTTAACTAACCTTTGAAGGAAAGGGACCAGAGGTTGATAAGGCTTTGGGGGAGCATATGTAGGCACCACTTCTTTTTCTTTTTCTTTCTCATCCAAATTTGGTGTCTTAGCAGTTTCTACATCTACATCCCCTTCTTCTTTATCACTCTCCTTCCTAGGCTTGGGGTCCTTTGTTTGCCTACAACTTCTAGTTGTTATGGCATTGACTTGCTTATTTGGGTTAACTTTGGGTTTTCCGAGAAGTTTACCTTGAGGAAAACTAGAGGAGCTAGCTAGTTCTTTATCACTTTCCTTCCTAGGCTTGGGATCCTTTGTTTGCCTACCACTTCTGGTTATTATGGCATTAACTTGCTCATTTGGGTTAACTTCGGGTTTTTCAGGAAGTTTACCTTGAGGAAAACTAGAGGAGCTTGCTAGTTGGGCAATTTGGGTTTCTAACATCTTACTATGAATTGCCAAATTATCTACCTTAGATGTTAACTTCTTAATAGCTTGTGTTACAACTTGCCCATGTTGCCTAAACTACTCATTCAACAAAATTTTCCAAAAGAGATTCAAGTTTAGGCTTTTGTACCTGTGGTTGACATGCAAAAGGTCTACTGTTACCTTGTCCGGCTTGGTCCTGGTTGTTCCGGTATGAAAAAATTCGGGTGATTTCTCCAACCGGGGTTGTATGTGGAAGAATAGGGATCATTTTGCTTCCCTTGACCAAAACCGCCAATAGCATTCACTTGCCCTTCCGGTTGCTCAGTCCCAAATTGACAATTCATAGTAGAGTGTCCCAGCTTACCACAAAACTCACACATAATGTTGGAAGCACTTACTGTATTGACACTGGCCTTACCCTTTTTAAGCTTATCAAAGCGTTAGTTCAAAGCATCAAATTTTGCCATTATCAAGTCAACGCCTTCAACTTCAAACTTACCCCCCGAAATCTTTTTCGGTTTGTTACCCCTTTCACCGTCCCATCGAGAATGATTAGTGGCAATGTTTTCTATGATTGTAGATGCGTCAATGAGTGACTTGTTCATAAATGCTCCATCTGCAGCGGAGTCCAAAGTCACAGGCAAGACCATGGTAGAAGGCGTGGACAAGCAACCACTTAGGGAGTCCATGATGGGGACATGCCTTCAAATATGCATTGTACCTTTCCCATGCTTCCGACAAGGATTCCCCCTCTTTTTGAGTGAAGGAGGTTGTAACACCCCGCTGTCCTATCTATGCTTTACTGTACATAATTAACATAACTCGCGTAATTAACGTGAATATACTTACGTGAAAATACGAAGGAATTAAAACTAAAACATAAATTAGACGACGACGTGTCACAGCAAAATAAACTAAGTGTCATACATGCATATATATATATAACATACCATCAGAGTACGAAAGTGTGCGTCGTATAAACAGTACTAATACAGTCATCCAAAATATGAAACCTATAAGGCTAACCTACGCCTCATCTAAACAAAACAAAAGAACATAAACATCACAGAACACTCCTGGCCAACATAACCAAACACCTCAGCGAGGGGGATACTGAGAGCTCCCGCTCTGAGATCCTGCTCGCCTCGGAAACAGTCGTCGATAGTCATGAGCAGTCATATGACAGGATGGCCCAGTTTTCATTCCACCACTACGTCTCTGTCTCCCCCTGTGGCTAGACTCACTCTGATGACTAGCAGGAGGCACTGGCATCGGCTGCAGCGGCATCGGAGGAAACCCTCCATAACCAAAACCGGGTGGAAAACCTGGTGCCTGCCACATCTGAGCGAATGGAAGCCTCTGGCAAATGCGAAAATCTCCTGCGAAGCTAGCAATCGGAAAACCAGGAATACGAAAGTAAATGGAGATAGTGCCGGTGTAAATAACCGTCTGACTCGCATGGTCCACCTCCCAACCCATGCCATCAAAATCATGGTAGTGAATCTCAAAATCCCCCCACACGGGGATCCTCGGTGGTTGCAACATCGAAGGATGCATCAGGAAGAACTGCTCCATCGGATGAGGATGGGGCTACATCTTCCTCAACAAAGTCTAACATAGAACAATATATATATACACACAAGCATGCAAACACAGGGAGGTAAGAACAACACATCCATTATAAAGCGGGAAATGTAAAAGTAGAATGAGAGTATGACAATCAATCACAAATACAAATGATTATATTAACTACCATCTTCCACTTATCCTATGCCTCTCTATGAGTTCGTGCATATTTTCTTACTACCGACGCTATACTCCCCATTTTTGATAAGAATACGTTGGCAAACCCTATTTTCTGTTAGGGTTGTTGTCCCCCTTTACCGCTAGGGACTCCCGCCTCCCTTTTCCGATAGAGATGGGGCGACACTAACCTAGTCCACAAGGTATCCCCCTTTCCTGATAGGGACGTTCGTTCCCCCATTCCCGATAAGGACGGAGTGGATCTAACCTGCTGAGTGAGATATCCCCCTTTCCCGTTAGGGATCCTCTCCACTTCACATTCCCATTAAGAATGGAGTGGTCACTATAATGTATCATGCTCATACATCCAACACCTCATCATCATATGCCTCACAACATGGTATACTCGCATTCCCTAAAATATCCTTTTTATCATATTAGGTCATATTAAGAATTATACTTGATCATTTTAGCATGCTACGGCAACATATAACATAAATCCACACGTAATACAATGAACACATGTTACCCTAAGCATGTTACTACTCACATATGACATGTACAACATAACTTACAATTAAGCATTTTATCAGGCAATCATATTTAATAATAAATAAAACCTATGTTGGCTGATGGGTCTACGACGCTTATCCTTAGATGACGTAGACTGTAACCGCTATCCTTAGGTGTTACTGACATCGACCCCTGGTAGGGCTTAGGTCACCCTACACATGCGAAACAATCATTTCTACCAAACAAAACCCAATGAAAGTGCATTCTTTCTCCCACCTGGAATACAGAGCAACCGAGATCACTAACAAGCGTACCAACGCACCTATAAACTCACGAAAAAATAAATGACCTCTCTCAACTAAGGTTACAGGTTTGGCCATCATCAATAAATAGGCTAAGGATCACCCAAAAATCCAACTGAGCACGCCAGAACGACCCATATTTTACCTGAAACACAAATATGCACTCGGATTAGAATTACGGCAAACTATGGAATTATTAAAAAGCAAAGAAGCTCATGACCAGATACTGATTAAAGAGATCCAGGGTGTTCAACTTACCCAAATGCAACTCCAGACGAAGTATTACGGATGATCGGTACCTGTACTAGCACCAAAACCCTAAAATATGAAGAACAGTTAATTAGGGACTATCAAACCACTAAGGAATCACGAAATCAGAAGCTAAGAACAGAGAGAACAAAGGTCTTCTCCTCTATCTCGTGGCTCAAAGAACCTCCTCCGGGAGTTTCGGCAGAACCCTAGCTCGTTCGGTACCCGCACGGTCAAACCGGGGTCCAAAACATAGTCTGATCGGGCCAAGGAACTAAAATATAATTGAGAGTCTGAAACCATGTACTAAAATTAGAGACCAACAACAATGGGTTATAGGTTTACATCGACAAAATAATGATCGGAGATAAGCCCTAGAAAGCCCGAACGGAAACAGACGAGTCGGTACCGTCGGATTGATGAACTGGTGTTTGAGATCACTTGGATTAGATCACCCAAGCTTGGAAAACCAAAAATGGTGTTTTATTGAGTTAGAACTCAGTTTGGGCCGAGGTTAGTGAAAAAAAGAAGTGAAAATCTGATTTAAGGTGAAAAAATGGAATATATAGGAAAAATGGGGTGGCTGGGTGCGGGTCGTGCCAGCTCCAGTGCGCCCCGCGCGCGCCTCTTGCAGCCTCCGCGTCCCACGCTCATCGCGACGGGTTCTTTCATGCTGAAGTACTCTCCTGCATGCCTGCCACGTGTCATGTCCTAATTGGACCACCCGCCACATGTCACAGAGGACTAGGAGCTGCTGGTGCATCATGGTCCAGCGTGCCCCGCGCGTGCGCGCCACATGCTTTTGTGTTGTCTTGTCCGTTTTCGCGCGATTTCTTTGATTCCAACGCTCATATGATCCAGAACTCGATACCCTAACACTTACACATAATTCTAAACATAAAAGGGCATCTAATGGACTTAAGAACTAAGATTCAAAGTCTCAAATACTCGTTCGAAAATTGACACTCGCTTAAGAATACGAACATGCAAAACCCTAATCCCGACTCCAATCATTCTCAAACTTTACGTGGCTTCTAAGACACATACCAAAACCCTATAAAGCACTCTTTCAACCTCATACAACCTACAAAACCTCAGAACTCACACTCATACAAATGCGGGACTACACGAAAAGCGAATACACGACTTACTAATCAAATACACAGTCACACACAAGGGAACACGCCAAAGCACACACCAATAACTTAATCACACATAAACACACGTTAAGCAAGGTTAGAAAATTGAGGATGTTACAAAGGTAATCTGAGCTCAGAGATGGCAGTCTTGGAAGGTGGAAAGAACTTATCAAGGAAGACTTGTTCCAATTGTGCCCATGTAGTAATAGTATTAGCAGGCACCGACTTCAACCAGGCCTTGCCTTTGCCGGTTAAAGAGGACATGAACCACCTGAGATGAATAACATCTATCTCAACACCTTGAATTCTGATTGTGTCGCAAGCAAAGTCTCAATATGTTCAGTTGGGTCCTCAGCAGGCAAACCACCAAATTGATTTTATCTTATCATGGACAATAAGACCAGTGGTATGGTGAATTGAGTAGCTGTAATCTCAGGCCTTATAATTCCTGATTGCAAACCTCTCGCTGATGGCACTGCAAACCCCTTGAGGGGCCTATTGTCATCATTGGTCGCCATGGTTGCAGCTTGTTGCTCTGTTTTAGCTCTTCGTTGCCTTTGTTCTCTCCTTAATATGCGAAGGGTCCTCTCGATTTCTGGGTCAGCTTCAACGATGTTTTCACTGCTTCGAGTTCTTCGTATTCAAGGAAAAAATAACTGCACAGGAGAAAGAAAATAAAAAGATCAAAGCAATAAGAATAAACAAAAATAAATAAAATTAAAATAGTAAAATATTTTTTTAACAGGAATTAATTTAAATAGCAATAAGATGCAGTCCTCGGCAACAGCGCCTAAAACTTAATGTGCAAATTCCGCAAGTGTACGGCTTTGTCATCAAGTAATAAAATATCGAATCCACTGGGAGTACTTTACGCTAAATAAATTAATTCACGAAGAGAGATTGCTGTCGTAATAGAAATAAAATAAATTAAGAACGAAAACAATGCAGTTGATGATTTTAATAATAGGAAAAGCTTCCAGGACCGGAGTTACCACAATGATGCTCTGGAGTCCTAATTGATTACTCTCTTATTAACGATGAATTCAAATGAAGGCAAGCTATCTGAAATTAGTAAAAGTTCCCTCTCGGGATACAAAAACAGTGCTTAAACGAAACAATTCCTACTCTCGTGGTAATTGAAATCGAATTAAACCCGTTAAGAAAAGTGATAGCTTATTTTATCCTCGAAGGATTAAAAACTACTCTTGTGATTCTAATCCTAAGTTCCGTTCTTGTAGGTCCAATAGCTAGGTTCACTTCTCAGTTCATCCCTAAGAATCTAATGCATATGAACAAGTGACCATCGAATTCATACGAAATAATAATAACAATAAGAACAGAATCAAATTACATTCAAAGTAATTAGAAAGTATATCAAATAATCATCCAAAAGACATCAAAGGGCATAGCCCCAAATCTGAGAACAAAGGAAACTACTCTAACATGATAGTTATAATAGAATCCATGGAGTAGAACATTCAAACCAAAAAATTGAGAGAGAAGAGATGAAGTGATCGCTTCCAATCCTCCACCGTGCCTCCAAATTCTAAGGTCTCAGACCCCTTGGCAAGCATTTCTAATGCCTATTTATAGTATAGGTCAAAAAGGGGTCAAAGACAAGCTAAAACGAGTAAAAATGCTAAAATTCGGAAACTGCAGTGCCCCGCAGCACAATCGTGCTGCCTGACACGGCCTGGCCATGCTACATTATGTTTCTCGCGTGAATCACTAAATCAGCGTGGCACGGCTAGGCCGTGCTGCACTGCACGAGCGCACTGAACTTTAGCAACCATGGCACGACCGTGCTTCACATGTTCTTGCTCATTTTTGGTGCTTTGGCCTCCTAGTTGGTTCCAACATCCGTAGCTATTTTGCTCCCTTTTCGTGGGTCACTTGTCTTCCTTTCTGCACAAAAGAACAAGGACCAAATGCATTATTCAAATCAAACAAAATGCATAAAATAACATGAATGAAAATGGCTGAAATGACTAAGATGCATGCAAAAAGTAACATTAAACTATATGTTATTTCGAACGCATTACGACTCTGCCCTTGTTTTAGGATGAATTTTTTGGCAGGATTTTTGTTCCTTCACATTAGCAACGACATTTATATATAAAGATACAATATGTATAAAATTTAGAAAGTTTATTATATTTTTTTTACTGGAGATAATTAATATTATAAACTAGTTTAGATTAAGTTAGATATATATAATATGAACATTTACTAGAAAATTATAGCTTATGTAAGCTTTTATATAATTTGGGATCATACGTAAACCTCTATATTTTAGATTAATGTTATATATTTATGTTATATTTGTCTCTTTCAAATTACCGCCTACTCAGTGTAATGTCCCAATTTCCTTAAGTTAGGTGATTGGGTGTGCATAAGAAATAAAAAGGAGTTTATAAGTTAAAAAAAATACTAGAGCATATGAGTTGTATATAGTAATTGATTAGGTGTATTAAGTACATAACCTAAGATAAGAAGAGGGGTGTAGCCCATATTAGTAGGGGTGCACCTAGTAAGTAAATGTGTGTGTGATTATTAAAATCATAGGAGTGTAGTAAGTGATACTAGGGGGTGCAGTTAGTATGAAGAAGAAAAAGAAGAAAGAAGAGAGAGAGAAGCCATTGGGGGGGGGGAGAGAAAGAGAGAGGTTCCATGGAAGAAAGCTCAAGAGAAGGTCCAAGGAAGAAGGGAAAAGGAAAAGTTGAGAAAATGGCAGGTAAAGAAGGAAAGAAAGGTGAAGAAGGAAAGAAAGGTGAAATTTGCATGTAATTGTGACCAAGATGGGGAGAGGGAGTCGCCTAAGAGGGAGAGGGGAAAGTGGGTCTAAAGTGTTTTGTTTTCAAGTGACCCATCTATCCCTTAATGAAATAGAAATTCACAATTATACCCTTATTATTTATTATTTACACCCCTTTCCACTCCTTATACCTCTCAACACTAAAAACCACAAATAATAATAAATTTTCAAAATTAAACATACATGCTATTTACACTCTAAAAACTTACTTTTAAGGAAAAATCATACTTAATAGGACAGCTTACTAGGTGGGATGTTACACCAAATTCATCTAAGTAAGGTCCCTATGGCCAAGGAGCAAGTTCCCAAGTCTAGGGGCATTAAAAATCAAGTTCTACAGAATTATGCAGCAAATGCACTTAGAGCGCACCTAAGGGCGCAATTGAACCCGTAGCAACAGGCAAAAAAAGCGCTTAGACGCATGGCAGGCCGAGCCTGCTGAGAGAAATGCGCTTAAAGCGCTCAAACACACTTGGGCACAAATGGTCTCGAGTGACTAGGAAGATGATAGAATTGGGATTAAGTTCTTCATATGTAATGTAGCCCTAGTTGTTAGCTAACGAATGTCTTTAGTTTCACCTCAAAAGGAGTTTTCTAGCTCTAGTTATGTCGAAAATACGGAACACATGTCAATCCTTTACGATTAGAATTCAGCGTTGAGTTCAGCGTAAGTTAGCGTATCTTAGATAACCAAACTAGATTGTAGAGCCAGCATCGACGTTGTAGATAACATTCTTAGCTTTCTAAAAAGTCAACGATTAGCTTGAATGAAGTAGCACAACTCTAAATATGCCTAAATTACCGAGCAAACGTCAAACCCAAGGTCATGGCATCTTAGGAAGAATTCCAAGTTTAATGCTTGGAAGCTTTATGATGTGTTTATTAGAACATAAAGACCTAGATGTGTAATGGGATTAAGATGGATATGTTTATCTCACATTAGCTTATGAGATTTGTAGTAACTACTCTCTAAGAAGTAGTGTTATGTGTATGTTGGTGATATAGTGAAGTGAATCCCATTATCACGTACATTGCCCTATGAAGAGCATAAACTTATGATTGTAGAATGATAGTATTAGTTGTATCCTTTGATTATGCTAAACTTGAGTATGCATATGGAATTATGTATGTTGAGAGGAGTTTTCCATACTTCGCACACTAGGTATGGCTGAAAGTAACGACAAAATGTTTTATGTTAATTCCATGTGTTAGGAGTGTTTTTTCAGGTACTAGAAGCTGAAGGAGTAGAAAGCATATCGAGATGCTCGACCATATATCAACGTGAGATTATTGGAGTCTATCGCACTGGACCACCATAGAGTCATAGTTTGTTTTGAGCTTACTTGTTATTACTTGTTTTGAAGTTGAAAACTTGTATTTAAAGAAATTTGTAAACTAATGTATTCTTGTAAACTTGTACTCTTATGCGAAAAAGAGAATATTTCCGCAAAGTTTCAAATTTCTGTTTTTCCCTAATTTAGTTTAAAACACTTGATTGTTTTGCTTACTTTTCTCAAAAGTGCTAAGTAATACTTCGGTAGGAACCAGGGCATGACACTCAGTCCAAATTCTCAACCAAATTTGAGTTTACTCAAGTACTAATCCAGAAAATTAAGAATAGGTACTTACCACAAAATTTTATGCTCAAAATCAACATGCAACTTTTTTTTTTGGTAGACTTTATAATCTTTTTTTTGGTAAACAACATGCAACTAATAAAGGTACCATTCTTGAGTAATTTTATTCAAACGTACAATTATAGAGACGTGTCTAGAGCCACTCACCTAAACTCCAATTCCTTACAACAGTCACAACGTATATGAAAATTATGTATAAAAAATAAATTCTTAGCCTGAAAATCTAATCATCAAAGGCTTGAAGGTTGATTAAGAACCTAGTACAACTTAGTCATCCTTGGCATATAATGGTCTTACTTATACACCCTTTTTGAAAAGGTTCTCCTATAAGGCTCCACTCCTTAAGAACAAAGATAAAACTCTTAACGATTCTAAACCTCCGGCATATGTCCTCTCTTACTTAGTCTAGTCTCTAAGATTACCACCAAATCTTTTTTTTTTAACTCATTTACTTCAGGCCTAAAATACTATCAAGCTCACCATATCTACATTCCTAAGCTCTTTTAATCGTCCTCCATTTAATGATTTTTTGTAGAATATGAAATTAAACGATCTAATTATTAAATCGTGTAATATTACATTCTTGATAATGTATATCAAATTTCAGATAATCTAGACACTCATGCTATTTAATAATAAATATTTTCTTATATTTTAAATAACATATTATCAACTAAAATAAAATAGTGCAATGAAGTGTCAATTATTATCCATATTTCAATGCAAGGGTTATATCGATTAATGTTACATTTTATAGAAAATTGTAGAGTGGTATGTAAAAGTTTGACACCCATTATTAATTGATCCTCTTATCTATTTTTGAGATATGTCGATAATAATAATATTTAATTTAATTTTGTTCATTAGTCACTTAATTTATTAATTGCATCTTGTCATCCTGTAATGATGTAACGATATTGATGTCCTTAAATTGTTATGTGTTATTTCTTTTTTGACAAAAGAAAAGCTAAATCATATCATTAATAATTAATACCGCATTACATCAGGTAACATGATCATAATTTTGAAGAATAACAATATATGTAGTCACTCCTGTCAAAGTGTGAGCAATTACATGAGCTTTTTTCTTAGAAAACTCAACCACAGAGTTGGGAATATGAGAACATAAAAGACTCCTATAATTTAAAAAAATAGTCCCTTGTTCAACTTGGCATACGGCTTCTCCTTCGTGTATTTGGAGTCTAGGAGAGTGACCTGCAAAAAAACTCCATATACTGTCAATAGCTATCCTCTGTTTTGTTTGCATGACCCAAAAATTCAAAAAGAAAAAAGAAAAAACACATTCGGCCAATAACGTCAAACAATGTGTTATTGAAAATCTAAAACTTTATAAATAATTAAATAAAAATATCACTACACACCAAGAGAAATTTCAAAAGAGTTTCTTCTATATTTGTACATTTTATACCTTCGTAGGCACCAACGTTGCTTTCTTTCAGATTTCCATCTATAAAATTTAAGGAAAGGACCAATCTATCCTTTGCTAAGGTTTCTTTTGTCAGATTGCAATATTCTTATACATACATATGCTCCCAATGCACTCTTTTTTTTTTCTTCTTCTTCCATCATCTCATATTTCGAGAGTTCCTCCTGTGGTAGTATCAGTAGGAGGATCGATTGAAATCCAAAGCAGTGCAATTGTAATGGAGAGCAATCCTGACCACACATAAACAATTGTGGGCACCCTTCCTCTCCTACCCATTAATCCTTTAGCAAAAGGGTACATATGAGACAACACCCAAAAACTAAAAAATGTTCCTCCCAAGAGCTTATTCCATCGTGGTATCACATTGTACGTATACGGTCCTTAAGAACCCAATGATAAGAGCAACTATATTAACAAAGATAATTGTTAGTGGCATGATGAATAGGCTAGTCCATTTCACAATGTAAAGATCAGCATAGATATCATCCTCATCCTCTCCAGCTGACTTGGAGGTAAAAGTAGATGAAATCTCTATGCCTGCTATGACCTTTAGGAAACCTTGTATGACAGCAACAAGGTGAGCACCAGTGCCTCCAATGACCCAAAACTGCTCATTAATTACGCCACCATTCCTCAAGGCCAATGCCTGACCACCTTACCTCAAGGAGGGAGATAAGAGTGAGGCAAATGGTGATGAGCAAAAGGTAGGTGAGGAAAGCTACATCTAAGCCTTGGACAATGCAGGAATGAAGCAATATACGACTAAAAATATGGATGTGAAAGGGTAGATGCCAACATTGAGGTATGCAATTCGTTGCAAGAACTTAAGGCGCCTGCTTGCGAAAATTGCATTGTTTCTTGAGAAGAAAAATCTCCACAGAACTGTGGCCCACCTTAGCACCTGGTGGAGGGGGTCAGTGAGATTTATAGGTGCTTTGCCACGGAAAGCATCTCTCTTTGTGATGCAATACACAGATCTCCACCCACGATTGTGCATCCTATAACCAGCTACCACATCCTCTGTCACTGACTCATAAATCCAACCTATTCTATCCCCCCATTCTGTCTTGTCCTCATACCTGCATTAACACATCAAATTGATTCTTATATGAGCTATCACCATAAAAAGTGCTTGATGAGAGGAAAAATGTTAAATTCAAAAAGATCTTTTATAGAAGTTATGAGATAATGAGTTGACATCATCATTATGATTGAGATGGATAAATAACAATGTCATTTTATTTTATTCAATGGCAATCCTTGAATAATCTTAGATTAATTTATCAAAATCACGACTGTTTTTCTTTTGGTTTATATAACATTATTACTTTTAAAATACTAAAAAAGAAAGATAAGAAGCAAATTACCAACATGAGATGACAGTAATTGCCTCAGCGACAATGGGAGCATTCAATGGTGGACGAGGCACAAGCAATGCCCCGAATGGCCTTCCATTCTTCACAGATTTGTGATCAGCAAGTGGCCTTGCTTGGAACTCAGCTACAGGTATGGAATCTGTGAACATGGTTGAGTTTCCAAACTTCTGTGGGAAATCAATTTCTGAATCAGATGTTAGAGGCTGCCTCTAGACCTCTAGACCACAAAAATATATATATGTTATCTTACGTATATTTTAAATTACATGCTAGCTATTAAAATAAAGTAGTGCAATGAAATATCAATCAATCTTGACGTGTATGAAGTAAATCTGACCTATTTCAAAAGAAATTCTAATCAAACGATTGCATAGGTTAATTTCATATTTTACATAAAGTTATTTTATTTTATTTTATTTTATTTTATTTTATTTGATAAGCAAATGTTAGTTGTTAGTAAGTTATCTTAGTAGCTACGATTTGAACCCTAGACCTCCTTTCTCCAACTCCTTTAAATGTCCCAGCTCAACCACTTGAGCTACACCTTGGGGACTACATAAAGTTATTAATTGATGTAAGTGTAAAAGCTTTTAAGCTGGATCAATTGATCCTATCTACCAACATATATAATAGAACACCATCTAAATTTAATCTAAGTGAATAATGGCTATAGGTGAAAGCTTGAGTTACCATCAAAGAAGACCGTGCTGTGATTTGCATATCGATCAGAGGGATCAATCCCTTCAAATCTTCGTGGAAACTGTATGTAACATACACGGTCACCACCACGACGGTCGAGCATGAAGCACATTCCCTCCTTCAAAGCAAGGGAATTGTATATGTAGTGGTCACAATCTAAATTGAGTATAAAGGGGCCATTGGACAATATAGCCAAGGCTCGAACCAAGACGTTCATGGCTCTTGCTTTCTTGTTGTGGTCATACCCTGGTCGCTTCTCTCTGGAGACATATGCAAACATTGGAATCCTGATGTCCACGTCTGTAAAATCTAGTCTTTTCTTATCTGCATAGCCCATTATAGGGTCATGCTCTGGGACCTTACTCATTACCTGTTAAGTTAAAAACAAAAAATTCAGTATTCTTCGTGACCAAGCTGTGAACACACTAGTATCATGTAAGTGTGTAACATCTACTCCCCCACAAAAAATTCAATATTCTTCGTGACCAAGCTGTAGCTTTGGGAACATCAATAGTCTGATATGGTGGTAACACTCCACCATTTTTCTCCTTAAGTATTTGCTTTTCCTTCTTCTCTTCCCTAGAGTTGTACATTTTACTCCTTTCACATATTACGTCAGGAAGTCCATTAACTCTAACCTTAAACTCATCATATTCTCTCTTCATCCATCTCCGATCCTTTACAAAATCGTGTTGTTTCTTGTTCTTTGTGGGGTCTTTCTTTAAGTTGAAGTAAGCGTCAGGATTCCTTTGCTCAATGTTGTGTTTCCGACAAAAAGGTACCCAAACCTGAAAGCACATGATAAATTAGTTGTTGTATCATAATGGATCTACATAAAACTTGCCACGTGTTTCACACAACATTAAATATCACTTTTTGGTAAATTTTCCCAGGGAATTCTCACTTACTATTATGTGATACGAGTTATTTATCTTTTTTTTTCTTTTAGGTAATTTATAAAAAAATTATCAGCTTGAGGTGGTTTTAGTTTTTTTTATTTTTTGTTACCATGTCATAGGTACAAAATATCTGTCAGTTTCACTGATGACTAATCTCCACCATTGAACCTGGCTGGCCACCTTTAGTGAGGTCTTCTCAACGTTTTTTTTTCATTCACAAAAATCGAACCTGAGGCCTTGCTTAAGGGATCCGATTCCAGTTTGACTCAGAACAAAATAATGACTTGGTTGAGGTGGCTTTAGTTGGTAACTATTTGTATTCTCTTTTTAATCTTGATTTTTTTAAGTCACACTTTTTTACACTATACTCTTTGCTTCCCACTTTTATGGTTTGTCCCAGTTTTACTACAAAAATGGGTTGTAGACAGTCCCGTTCCTGACATTTTATGGGCCCTAGGCAATTTGTGAGAAAAGGGCCCCCTTACATAACTATTTTTTAATTTGAAAATATTTCAATAGAAGACAAAAAAATAACCTATTTCAATTAAAATAATACGCCTTAATACATAATAATGATTTTACAAAATATCAAAAATTTCTCTTTTCTCGGAAAGTCATAAGAAGCGGTTTCTTCGAGCATTTTGAGATGCAAAATCATTTATAATCTCTTCATCAACATCAATGTTCTCCAACATATCCTTCTCAATTGACAAAGTTGCCAAACCGTTCAATCTCTCTTGTGACATTGATGATCTCAAGTAGGTTTTAATTAACTTCAGTTTTGAAAAACTTATCTCCACCGATGCTACAGTCACGGGCACCGTCAGTAAAACTCTATAAGCAATTGCTACATTCGGATAACAATATGCAAGTTTGACAAATTTAAGAATATCAATGACAGACATTGTTTTAGTAGGAAAAGTGAATTGTAACACTTTTAATTCAGAGAAAATATCATTTACATCAACATATGATAAATTGCCATGAGAAAAAGTTGAGTGAAATTTAACACAATATTGTTAAATTTGGTCCTTTTTTATTTAAATTCTTTTTTATAATACTAGTATAATTTTTTTTTATAATACTAGTATAATTTAGGCTTAGTATAAAATTTTTTTTGGCCCCCTACAAACGTGGGCCCTAGGCGGTCGCACTCCCGGCCTACCCCAGGGCCGGCCCTGGTTGCAGACATACTATATATAAAAATATTTGACATTTTTTATTGTCACTTTTTGCATTAATTAGTTCATTGCTCAAGAATAAAAGCGGACCTCAGCACATTTGACAGCTTCAGACATGGCTTCAAATGTGAGAATGGCACAACCATCATCCGAAATATAACATGAGACCTTTTCAATTGGGTCGTTAACACCAAGATTGGAAAGAATGGTGCTGGCAGTTACAAGAGGTGGCTCCTTCTCAGGGTCAGCAGTGGAAACAAAAACATCCATGCCAGGTAAGTCTGACCGACCAGCCGGATTTGTAGGAGAAGGCTGATCAAACTTGTCATGTAAAGCAGCAAGGTCTGCACTTCTGTTTATGGGGTTCAATTTTGGGAGGACGTCAAGAAGCCAAGAGAAAGCAGACCAAATTTCGCAGACAATTGATATCCACCATAACCACAATGCATCATAGTTTGGGTTCTGTATTCGCCAAGCTAAGAAAAATGCAAGAACTACCAAACGAATTACTATCAACAACCTGCTCAAAGGAAAATTATTTATAAATAATGCATAACTTGCTCAAAATATTAATCTATGATCAATGTTTTAACTTTTGTGTTCATCAACGAATGCAACAACTAATTAAAATGTAACATGTAGACCTCATACAATTCACAACCTTACTTCCAGTTATATAATTAAGATTAAAATTCCCTCTAGTGCTAAATGTTCTTATAAATAAATAAAAAGGTAGCATGATAGGATTATTTTATATTGGTCACTGATTTCTCCGTGCCACTAAATTGTTATAGTACTTGACAAGGCCAAAAGTACTAGTTATGTACCCAAGATTGAAAAGAAACTATTAAAATGAAGAAAACGATTAAGATAACAATGAAATCAGACACATGAAGTTAGAAAAATGAATGGATATGAATTTGAATTGGATGCCATGAAAGGGTATGATACAGATATATTGGCCTGCATCTAGAAGCCAGGCATGCACCACCACCAACCCCTTTATGTGCATGCACCACCACCAACCCCTCCATATGAAGACTCGTCATTTTCAACTCAAAGCCACTATTGTTGACAACTTGCATTTTTATACAACTAGCACTCGCATGTATTTTCTTTTGTATTACAACTGTATCCATCTACCTAAGGCCTCTAGGATTAGTATAAAAGGCCACTCTCCTCCATGTATTGGATATCTTGAAGTTTATGAGAAATTGAGTATTTTGAGTTAGAGAGTTTTTCTCTCTTGTTCCTGAGCCATTTTGGCATCAGAGCAAGTTCTTAGATCCCGGAGTTGAGTTTGAGTGAGAAAATCAACGGAAAGTTAAGTGTTTTAGGTGAGCAAGAGAGTTGTCCGCCCAGAAACTCCACTTTACGGCCATTTTTTCGCAAAACTAACGCCGCCATCGCGTCCGAAAGGCCAAAACCTTAGGAACCCAAGTTTGAGGCCAACGGAGCCTCCACGCCCCTCCACGAGCGTCGCCGGAAAGTTCGCCGGAACTGCTTCCGCCGCCGTGTTTCGTAACCACCGCACGGAGTCAGACCATTGTCGGAAAATCTGAGGTTGAAGACGACCACGTCAGCGTTCCACATCACAGACACGTGTCACCTTGAACCACTCTCTTCACGCCACGTGTCAAGGGAGCCACATCACCAGTCAAAGTCTACCTTTGACTCAATAGCCACCTCACAGCCCACGCCATTCGTCGTCACCAACCAAAGAATCGCCACGCGTCACTTTGACCAGTCAACATCCACGCTGTCTGAAGTTACTGAAATTATAGATAAGCCCCTATACTTTGCAGTATTTACATTTTTGCACCTAATCTTTTGAAAATTACAATTTAGCCCCTAAACTTTTGAAAAATTGCAATTTGGCCCCTAAATTTTTGATGAATTGTAATTTGACCCCTAAATTTTGTGAATTGCAATTTGACCCTTAAACTTTTCAAATTTATAAAATTGCCCCTCTATATTTTTCCCACACAAAGTACCAAATTGTTCTTTGTTATTGGAAAAGAAATTGTGGAATTATAAAAAGTGCATTTCAAGAAAGGTCTGGCTAAGGAAAGACAAGGTTATTAAGTACGCTTAGCGACACCTCTCTTTCCTGGAAACTTCCTTGGTGTTCTAGTTATAAAACTACAATCTCCAATCTGGTAACCCGGTACTTCACCAATTTTATTCTACGTCCAAAATGCCTCCCCGAATACAACCTCTACGAGACCTTGAAATGGCAGAAATGCGAAGACAAATTCAGGAATTACAAGACGCTTTACAAGCACATCAGGTCCTATTAGAGGAACGCCACCAGCCTTCAGAAGAGGAAGAATATTCCAGTGATTCCTCATCAACCCGACGTCCCCAGAGACCACCAGTCAGACATGATGACATCAAAGTTGATATTCCAGACTTTGAAGGAAAACTTCACCCAGATGACTTCGTTGATTGGCTTCAAACAGTTGAAAGAGTGTTTGAATACAAGGAGATTCCAGAAGAAAAGAAGGTGAAGATTATTCTTTGTGAAATTAAAGAGATATGCTTCCACTTGGTGGGAAAACCTTAAAAAGAGGCGAACGTGATGGGAAAAGCAAGATCAAGACATGGGAAAAAATGCGGCGAGAGCTAACCAGAATGTTCTTACCTCCTCAATATTATCAAGACAAATTCATCCAACTGCAGAACCTTCGTCAGAAGAATTTGTCAGCAGAAGAATACACTAGAGAATTTGAGAAGCTGATGATGCAGTGTGATGTACAAGAGAAAGAGGAGCAAACAATCACCCGTTACCTTGGAGGATTAAACACTGATATTGCCGATCGTGTTGAACTTCAGCAATATTGGTCGTTAGAAGATGTTATTCGCCTTGCTATGCGAATAGAGAAGCAGTTGCCCAGGAGATCCACCTACAAAAACTTCTCCTCCAATAATCCACCTTACACTCGTAAACCACCCACCGACCAACCTAGTTCATCTAGTAAACCTCCTGCCAAACCTACCACCACTGAAAACAAAACCAAGGCCGTCAAATGTTTCAAATGCCAAGGCTTTGGTCATATAGCCTCCAACTGCCCGACAAGGAGAACCATTACCATCATCAAAGGAGAAGCTTATGAAATTTCTGAAGAAGAGGAGGCTCGAGTAGAACCTGAAGGAGAAGAAGAGTTAGATCCAATATACGATGAAGAACTCAGCATTCTTGACCATGGTGAATCCTTAGTAATCAGACGAAGCTTGCATGTGATGTCGAAAGGAAGAACCTTGGTTGAGGCACAATATTTTCCACACTCGTTGCACTTCTGCCGAAAAAGTTTGTGACGTTATTGTAGACAGTGGAAGTTGTGAAAATGTTGTTTCCAACTATATGGTGGAAAAATTGGATCTACCAACCCAGATACATCCACACCCTTACAAGTTGCATTGGCTCAGCAAAGGAAGTGAAGTGAAAGTTGACAAGCGATGCCTTGTGAACTTTTCCATTGGCCAGAAATACCAGGATCAAGTCTGGTGTGATGTTGTACCTATGGATGCCTGTCATCTCCTCCTTGGAAGACCCTGGCAATATGATCGTCATGCACTATATGACGGTTATACCAACACCTACTCCTTTGTCAAAGATGGAGTAAAGATCAAGCTAACTCCTTTACTGCCGAATGAGCTTGATAAAGGCAAGAAAGAAGCCAAACCATTGGTGTCCTTAGTCACAAAGGAACAACTCAAAGAAGCTGCAAAGGAAGTTCAAACCATGAGCTTTATTCTACTGTTTGAGTCAAATAACGAGACTACCATTCAAGTGGAAATTAAACAGCTACTTGAAGAGTTTCCAGATGTTATACCAGAAGAAGTTCCAGCTGGACTACCACCAATGCGAGACATCCAGCACGCCATTGACTTCATTCCCGGAGCAGTCATTCCCAATAGACCAGCTTACAGAATGAGTCCCCAGGAGCATGCTGAAATCCAGCGCCAAGTTGAAGGATTGTTAAAGAAAGGATTGATACAGGAAAGTATTAGCCCTTGTGCTGTTCCTGCAATCCTAGTGCCCAAGAAAGATGGAAGCTGGAGAATGTGTGTTGATAGTCGAGCTGTCAACAAGATTACCATCAAGTACCGGTTTCCCATACCCAGACTTGATGATTTATTGGATCAGTTACATGGTGCCACTATCTTTTCAAAGATTGATCTTCATAGTGGATACCATCAGATCAGGCTAAGGCCCGGAGATGAATGGAAGACTGCCTTCAAAACCAAAGATGGCCTTTATGAATGGACTGTTATGCCTTTTGGGTTGTCCAATGCCCCAAGTACATTCATGTGCCTGATGAATCAAGTCCTTCGACCCTTTATTGGTAAATTTGTCGTCGTCTATTTTGATGACATTCTGATTTTTAGTAAGGACAAAGAAGAACACTTGGAGCACCTTCGGCAAGTGCTACAGACTCTTCGTGAACAGAAACTCTATGCCAACTTGAAAAAATGTTCTTTCTTAACCAACGAAGTTACTTTTCTTGGTTATATCATCACATCCGAAGGCATACGAGTTGATCCGTAAAAGATAGAAGCGATCAATACCGCTTTGTCCCACAATCCATGATGTGAGAAGTTTCCATGGATTATCCTCCTTTTACAGAAGATTCATCAAGAACTTCAGCTCAATTGCCACTCCACTCACAGATTGCATAAAAGGAGACAAGTTTCAATGGACAGAGGTCGCACAGAAAAGTTTTGACGAACTGAAGAAACATTTGACTGAAGCACCAGTGTTAGCCCTTCCCAATTTTGATCAAGTGTTCGAAGTTAGCTGTGACACTTCCAACACTGGAATTGGTGTCGTTTCTAAATCAAGAAGGTCATCCCATAGCTTTCTTGCGTGAGCAGCTCAACTATGCTACACTCCGATTTTCTACTTTTGATAAAGAGTTCTATGCAATTGTTCGTGCTTTGCAACATTGGAGCCACTACTTGTTGAATAAGGAATTCATTCTTTATTACGATCATGAAGCCTTAAAGCATTTGAACTCTCAATAGAAGATTAGTCGCAGACATCTTTGCTTGGAGTGAGTATTTATGACCTTTTCCCTTTACGATCAAGCATAAGGTCGAGTTCAAAATATTGTAGCAGATGCCCTCTGAGGGCGTCATACTCTACTTTCCACCCTACCAACAAAAGTAGTTGGCTTTGAAACAATTAAAGAGTTGTATCCGGATGATCCTGACCTCCAGAAAATTTGGAATGCCACCGAGTTTCATTCTTCACAAGACTACTATAGGCATGAGGGATTTTTATTCAAAGGAAAGACCTTGTGTATTCCTCAATGCTCGCTACGAGAAGCTATTATTTGGGAAACACATGATGGAGGATTAGCAGGTCATTTTGGACGAGATAAAGCGTGGCTTTAGTAAAGAGAATTTCTATTGGTCAAGACCGGAAAGAGATGTCAACCGACATATACAAAGATGTAGAATCTGTCATTTGGCCAAGTCTAAAGGCCAAAACACTGGATTATATATGCCACTTCCAGTTCCAGAAGCACCATGGGAAGATGTTAGCATGGATTTCATTCTAGGACTCCCACGAACTCAACGTCAGAAAGATTCCATCATGGTTGTGGTAGACAGATTTTCAAAGATGGCCCATTTCATTCCTTGCGGAAGACCAATGATATGTTCAAGTTGCTGATCTGTATTTCAAAGAAATTGTTCGTCTTCATGGAATTCCAAAAACCATCACTTCCGACCGAGATGTAAAGTTCTTAAGCCACTTTTGGAGAACCTTGTGGAAAAAAATGGGTACTAAACTTCACTTCAGTAGTGCTATCATCCCAGCAGATGGACAAGCAGAGGTCAGCCAACCGGCTTTTGGGAAATCTACTTCGAAGTTTTGTTGGTAAAATCTGAAACAGTGGGATCTTATTCTTGCACAAGTTGAATTTGCTTACAACAATTCAACTAATCAAGCCACTGGAAAATGTCCTTTTGAAGTAGTCTATGGCACTCGTCCGTTGAGTCCACTTGATTTAACTCCTTTAACAGACAAGCAACAGTTTAGTTCAGATGCAGATAACCGAGCAAAGGAGATCAAGAAACTGCATGAACAAGTTCGAGAGCGGATTCGCAAACAGAATTCAAGGTACAAATCTCAGCGTGACAAACATCGAAAGCGACAAATTTTTAAAATTGGAGATTTGGTATGGATTCACCTACGGAAGGAACGGTTTCCAAATCAACCAAATGCTAAGTTGTCCCCAAGAGCTGATGGACCATTCCGAGTCATGCAGAAAATCAATGACAATGCTTATAAGATAGAACTACCAGGATCATATGGTGTTTCTGCAACTTTCAATGTCGCTGATCTTTCACCATATTTAGATAATGAAGCGGATCTAAACTCGAGGATGAGTTCTATCCAACCCGGGGAGTATGATACAGATATATTGGCCTGCATCTAGAAGCCAGGCATGCACCACCACCAACCCCTCCATATGAAGACTCATCATTTTCAACTCAAAGCCACTATTGTTGACAACTTGCATTTTTATACAACTAGCATTCACATGTATTTTCTTTTGTATTACAACTGTATCCATCTACCTAAGGCCTCTAGGATTAGTATAAAAGGCCACTCTCCTCCATGTATTGGATATCTTGAAGTTTATGAGAAATTGAGTATTTTGAGTTAGAGAGTTTTTCTCTCTTGTTCCTGAGCCAGGGTATATAATAAAAGCAACCACGTCCATAAGCATTTATCATTTTCCAAAACAGAAAGCTGGTTATTTTGAACACAAATCATAAATACAGAAGTCTTACACTTTGTAACAGATAAGGGATTCCTAACCCATATATGGGCTAGAACAGTGCATCATTTTCTATATATCATTAATAAGAGAAGTGGTATACAGGGAATACCTTACCTATAGGGGCTTAGTATAGCGCCTGGAATTTGAACTTTCCTAGTTAGTGGTTTCCAAGGTTTGTCCATGAAATCTGACATGCCCATTCCATTGTCATCACCAAGATAATTTTCATCATCCTGCCAAAAAGCATTCCCAATCCCATAAGTCCCTTTGGTTTCAAACAACCATCGGTTATGATCAAAATCTTGACTGCGACTCCTCAATAACATGGACTTGCTATTTGCTGAATTCAACACATACATCCTTCTATCCATTTTGGACCCTCCAGCCTCCACCACCACCATCATCACCACCACTATCGTTCATTCCTTGTTGTTGAGACTCAGAGGCAAACCTTGTGGTCCCATATGATCCAGCTGCGCCATCATGCTTGGAATCAGAGGTTCCAGGTTGATTGTCTGGTGTTGGTGGCATCATGACAGTGTAATTAATGTAGTCTCTTGATATGCTAACAACCTTCCCACTTGATGTGCGTCGTGTAAACTTCACCGCTTGCAGTGGTCGGCCGCCCATAGAGGATGATTTTGGTGGTGAATTTGATGAACTGGTCATCTCTCTCAATATATGGTAGTCACACACTTTCTCTCATTTTTGTGTTTGGTTACTTGTTGGAAACCTTTTGAATAATTTGATGCAATGCACTTTTGTCCCTTTTTTATTCTATTATTGTTGGAGGAAATTTAAGTTAACATGAATTAATTTTCTTTTTTTATTGGAGAACTAATTTTCTTGTAACCATTAAGGTTGTTATAAAACCAGAAAGAAGAAAGAACAATTTTTTTTTTTGACACAAGAAAGAACAATTTTTTTAGAGGAGAGAATTTTAATGGTTCAAAAATTGCTTCTACGAGCTCTTTACAATTTAGAATTCTAGCACATCGGATATCAACTCCCTTAATTCATGCTCCACCCCCCCCCTTCTCTCTTATCAAGTTAGGTTGTTGTGAATAGCTGCATGGTTTTCGGGAATTCTTGTATCATGCCTAATGACTTACGATTACGTTCACAAAAATTAAATTAATTTTTTTAAAAGGTATGTTGACCTACTACGTCATGCATCACCAAAAATATTTTGCTTATAATTGTGTGCGCGGTTTACGATTTCGGGAGTTCTCTGAGTATGTTAGTATTACAATTGATTTTTTTTTTCCTGCCTTTTCTTCTTCTTTAATCTTGCTTTCCAGCTTTGCTATTGTGTCCTATGGACAACTATTTTTTAATAACATGCAAGTATCTTAACATAACTAAACATTTTTACTTACCTATTTCAATTTTCTCTTATTTGGTATTAAAATTGATGTTAGACATGCCTGGTGGTCTTAACTTGGATGGTTTTAATTAAATTAAATAATGACGGGTCCCGGGTCCAAAACCAACTATCCAACTCAGAAGTGATGGATGAAGCAGTTAGTAAGGAGCTAGCTCGACCACCATCTCCTTCTCCCAGACGAAGAATCCTCTTCTCCATGAAATATCCCAAACCCAAGATCTGTCCACCTAGCTACCACAGCTGCCCACCTAAGCATTCGGGTCTGAAGCCACATAAAAAAGCCTCGGGAACTTATCTCCCAGAGATGCCTCCCCGATCCAAGTATCATACCAGAAGGAGGTATCCCTCCCATTCCCTAAGATCCTCCTGACACTCCCAGAAAACCAATCGACATCCGGAACACCCACTCCCCCTATTTGACAATTATCTTTCCACCATACCGACGCCACAGAAGGAATCCTCAACTCTCTAAAATATAGTAAAGTAGACACCCTAGACCCATACTTCGAAACCAGGACCCTATGCCAAAAAGCCTCCCTCTCCCCTAGCAACCTCCACTTCCATTTCCCTAGTAGGCTAAGATTCACCACATTCAAGTCTCTCACATCGAGACCCCCACTACATTTCGGTTTACACACCTCCGCCTATTTAACCCATGAAATCTTCTTCCCCTCCCCCAAAGCACCACCCCACATAAACTCCCTCTGAATCCTAACTACCCTCTTTCAAACTTTTGTCGGTATACTCATATAAGACAAATGAAAAATGGGGACGTTACTAAGAACATAATTAATAAGAACTATCCTACCCCCAGACTAACACTCCTATTCCGCCAACCCAAAAGCCTCCCACGTAAACCTCTAACATCGGATCACAAGCAGATGCCTGATGAGGGTTTGCCCCAACCGGAAGACCGAGATACCTGAAAGGTAATACACCGGTTTTGCAATTGAGGAACCTCTCCACCATATTCAGAAATATTGCCTCCACATTCACCCCAATGAGGATGCTCTTAAAAAATTAACCTTTAAGCCCGAAGCAAGCTCAAAAGATCTAAGAACTGCCTTCATAGCCCAAAGATTCTCTACAGTAGCCTCCCCAACGAAGAGAGTGTCATTAGCATACTGTAGGTGAGAAATTCGCAATGTTGACTCCCTAACCTCAAACCCAGTGAATAACTGATGATGCACTCAATCCCTCTGCCACCAGGAGGAAGAGGAAGGGCGCCAACGGATCACCCTGTTTAAAACCCCTCCTGATACTATTTCTTGTTCGAATACCTGCCACATCCTCGATCCACCTATCAGAAGCTCGTAATGCTAAGATCTTATTTCTTGCCCCTCGAGACTCATGCACGAATGGAAATATCTGGAATTCGCATCCCCTTCCCTCAACCACTTGGCCTTAGACCTCTGGAACGTTAGACTATCCTTACTCTTCATCAACTGCCAAAGCTCGGAGAAACAAAGTTTCCTGCGGTCCACCACCTCCAATGAAAGTCCTTCCTCCTCACTTTTAAAGTCTAATCCCTTAATGGTTTCCACCAGCCCCTTAATTTTTTGATCCACCTCCCCAAACACCTGTTCCACTGCTTAAGCACCACTCTAAGGGACTTAAGCTTCTCCTTAAGAACAAAACCCTTCCACCCTGTAGACGAAAAGGAGGACCAAGAGTTTTGGCCCATATCCTTAAAACCCCGATGCTGCAACTAGTGATTATTGAACCTGAATGGCTTCAAACCCCACCCCTCTATGGAATATCTGAGAAGTAGTGGGAAATGATCTGAAACATCTCTCTCGAGAGCCCAAAATGCCACCTCACCCCAATGGTCCATCCACTCACCCAAAAGCAAAATACGATCCAGTCTACACATAGATGCCCCATTTGGCTGGACCCAGGTGAATCTCCCACCTAGTAGAGGTAGATCATAAAGCCCCATAGCATCAATGAAACCTCAGAACTCACGTAGTTCCACAGCCTCCGTAAGATCATCAACGACCCTAATCCCTCTTCTTTCATTCAATGCACAAACTGAGTTGAAATCACCCGCCACACACCATAGTCCACCCTCAAAACATCTCATAGACATCACCAACTCATCCCACAATCTTCTTTTATCCGAGAGATTGCTTTTTGCAAAGACATTCACCACGAAACACTTCCTACCTTTAACCTTTAACCTCCCATTCCAAGCAAACCCCCACAAAACCTTATCCAGTGAAATGAAATAAAAGCTTACCTTTCGTACTATTCCAAATTGACAACATGCCATCACTTCTTCCCACGAATGGAACAAATCTCCAATTGCAAGAATTATTTCCCCATAAGTGATGGCAAAGTGAATCAGTGACCACCTCAAGTTTTGTTTCCTGAATTGCAATGAACTCCAATTCATGTTTTCGAATGAGCTGACGAATCTTATTCTTCTTCGGCCTCGATCCTAAGCCACGGATATTTGTAGAGCATACAATCATTAATCCACATGAACAGTTTCCCTATCATCATTACCCACTCGATCCCTCGCTTCGAAACCAACCATCCTTCGCACCATGCCATTGTCCCTCATCAATTCCCCCATAGTCCCACCCATAGCAAGCAGCACTAAGGTCGGACTCATAATGCAATCTCGGCTGAAGGCATGCCCACAACTAGTTTTGGACTCCAATTGTCAACCTCTGACACTCCTAGTCCTTCATGGACGCTATGGCTTAGATCCACAACCATATTGAGCCCAGGCATAACCGTACCCACATCCCCCAAAGCCACAACATTATTGGGCGTCATAGCATTACCAATTGAGTTAGGAATAACATAATTGTTCAAAATGGGGGATCCTAATACACCAGTAATAGAATCATGAGAGCTTGAGATATTGCTGCAGTCCAAAAACCTTTCCACACCGCTACCTCTCCTTCTACTTCGCGCCTCACCTCCCAAACCAGACACACCCTCTTTCCCTTTGCCTCCCTTACTAAAATCATAAGATACCAACCTTTTGAATCTTGAGGATGTAGAAAATACCTCCCCCAAAGTGAGTGTTTTTTTTTTTAAACCCAACCGCCGGAGCACGATGAGCTTTGGCTTTCCTTCTCCTAACACAGATTAGCAGTGCCAACGGTTCACAGGCAATTGGCACGAGCCCACCGTCCGTAGCCACCGGCAAGGCCACTGGGGATTGACACTCCACAGGGGGGAGTAGTCTGCTGGAGAAGACAGGGTCCTCGGTGGCACTTTGATCCCACACCGTTGCACCAGTTCAATGGGGGACGAAGATGAAATGTGTGTCTCAGTCAAAGCAGGCCCAATAGAATTAGGGGCTGGCCCAATCTGTTGGCACCCCTATTATATTTTCCATCCCTTCCATTATGGAAGAGTATGGCCCAACTGGAACTACAGGCAATGGTCCAAGCTTAGGGCACCTCGGGCCGAGTTGTTGGGTGACCTCCTTAGGAATAGCGGGCATATATCAATCCAAGTTTACCACTCCACACCCCTCCTCGCTTAACACATGTCCCCCTCCCTTATTATCTACCTGACCCAATTGGCCCAATCCAAAAGCCTTCGAGTCCAATACACCATCCAACATCTTTAGTTGACCATATGAGTTTCGTTGTCCAGGAGAACCAATGGACAATGACCTGGGGTACTCCTCGATTAGCACCCCACCGCATCCTCTGTCGACCTCCCATCAACGTCAGGCACCAGGGACAGAGGGGAGGTAAGTTGACCGAGCAAGGCTGTTTCCCTTACCCGTGATACTGTCGAGGGAGATCCAAACTCATGAATCGAGGATTTCCCATTTTGTGAAAAGAGCCCCTGCACCATCCCCATCACCGAACCCGTACTTTGCCCCAATCCCTGTGATGGAACAGTGTTGTAGCCTGCACAGCTACCCACCTGGGCCGAAAGCATTTCTACGACCTGATTTACCTCGAACCCATCACTATCATCACTAACCTCTGACACCCCGTAGGCCACTGTTGCGGCTCAGGCAAGTGCACCTGATCGTAACTCCTAATAAAAATGGATTACTTTTAAGACTTCGAATTTCGAACCCATAGGGAATGCGCGAGTACCAATGAAGTAAATGATCTATCCTATTAGCCTAACGAAAGTTGTAATTAGAGAATAGCAAAAGTTGTCACGTAAATAAAAAGAACAATTAAACAAAGCGCGAGAACGAATTAACTATATTATAGGAGGTCTAGGGGAACCGAGTTCACCAATACCCAACTCTTGAATTTACTAAATAAGTACTACGAAATCTATTTTCTGATTGATAGCTAATCACTCACTCTAAATTACTAAGAACTATCCAGCTAATAGCCTTTTTTCCTAAATAACTACTCCGTTTTGATCCAAGATGGTAATTAAAGGAAAGAGCATTAAGAAAAGGTGAATTTGTTAATCTAATAACCGATTAGAAGCAAGCAATAACCTTGTCCTGTGTATAACGCGAGTTCTCTTATTCCTAGAGATCCGTTAACTAACTATGGTCCTGTTACCGCCAATTAAGCTTATAATTAATAGTTGATCAGACCTTATAGGATTAAGCATTCTAGGGATAAAACAATCAATCAAATAAATAGACACACATAGAATTAATTAGATAAATAATAAAAGCATTATGAAGGATCTCCCATCACCCCTAGTGATGGGTTTAGCTACTCATGTTCAATGATAATAACATAAACACAGTCATGAAGCCATAGGAATCCATAATAAAGAGAATAAAATCTAAACCGAGACACCCTTTCGGTATGACAACGGTCCTTAAGCATGTTCTTCACGTCCTCACGAGCTCCGGTAGCGAAACCGGGTTGGCGCCAAGCTCCAAGGAAACACGAATCAATAGAAAGCAAGGGAATTGATGTAGAACTCTCAAAAAGGGATTTTAGATTCAGAAATTCATCAAAAGGTCTTTTGCTTAGGTTAATAGGGCCAGTTCATAGGTTGTGATGCAGATTAGGTCATATGGATTTCAAATCTGCACATTCTAGGATGGAGTACGGCCGTACCGAATATACTACATGGTCGTACCGGACTTTGCGACATTGGCCCGTACTTGTGCATTCTGCACTCCCTGACCTTATCTGTGTACGGCTGTACTGAACTTTTTCATTGGCGCCAGGTGGTACTGACCAAGGGGGTATGCCTCATCGATTTTACGATCTAAATGCGGCATCTTGAAATCTTGTCGGCCGTCTGGCATCAAATCGATAGTGCTAAAACTCTCCAAAACTTGTCAGTTTTCCGTCCATTCTCGCATCTTTTGCTCTGAGTGGTGTCTTTATGATATTTCTGCAAAATAGGAGATGAATGAGTACCTTTGTGTTTTAAATAATGCAAAATGATGTAATTAAGTACTAGAAATTCCATATAAAATTAGACAATTTGGTGTGATAACAACCACCGCATCACCCAATCTCCATGTGCCGGAGCATGATGAGGATGAGGCCGATGCCATCGCCGATTGCCTTTCTACCGCCCCAACAGACAACCCAACCTCCCCGGACCTCTCCTCTAATATTCTGATTAGGAATGTAACCTTTTCCACCCGGATGTTAACCATTTCGTCCACCACCGAGATAGATAACACTGCAGCCTGCAAATGGGCAACATCCAACCGCAGCATCTTTGACGTAGCTACATCGATTGAGACCAACCTGCCGAATTTCAGAGCAAAATCCCCAAAGAACTTGTCATCCTATACCTGAACTGGAACACCACTACACATGAGCCAAACAATCCTTTCTTTCGACAAAACACTTGGTTCCCAATTAAAGAAGGACTGAAATCATGCAGCCCACCACACTCTATTGATGTACACTGCCTCATGGAGTAACCCTGCTTCAGAAGGCCATAGTAGAACTAAGTCCCCCTATACGTATTGCTTTCATATTTGAGTAACCCTCTAGCAACATATGGTCTTGCACAATCGAAGCTTCTATTCCTTCTTGAAGCCTACCAACCAAACAATTTGATAAAGTAGTCATCTTCTCCTCAGTCACCTCCACCTCCAAGTATACCCCATTAGACCGAAAATTCACTTCCTTGGATCCCTATTACCTCCATTGGCTTACTGGTTTGTCACATTAGACACCATATTCTATTTTCTATTGTTACCACACAAAACAGAGATGTATGATTTTGATCTATCTACCAATGTTCCACAGGCAAAATTTCTATGCACCGGGTCACTCCTCTTTTTTGATATTCTATTATAGTTGTCCCTTTCAAACCTTGCAAGATTAACCTTCAACAGGTTGCCACCAACAGACACGTTGCTTAGTCTATTTTCTATGAATTTCGAATTCGATACCTCCTTAAATTGGACGAAGCCAAATCTAAGTCTAAACTTATCCAATTTAGGGGTTATGAAAACATCAACCACTCTACCAAAAGCTCCGAACACCCCCCATAATGTAGATTCTTTCACACCAGAGGATCGATTACATTACCTAGATATCCCTTTGGCATAACTGATCTCTCTGCATATCGTAAACCACCCCCAACTCGCCTATCCGCCCTCTGTCTCTGCCTCCATCTCATCCATTCTCTCTCCTCACCTTTCTCTATGTGAGTTTATTCGCAGTAAAAGATAATTGGTAAAATGTAAGTTCTTTTGATTGAAAGATCGTGTTTTCCAGGGTAATCTAAAGTATAACATGCATGTTTATTTAGGTTGTGACTACGAATTTCTTATGCATCTGTACTATTTTACCTCCTTTTTTCTCTCTTTCTATTAATGCATTCTTTTACCTAGTTGTGAAGTGTGGCGAGAATGATACTCGTGTGATGTTATGGTTGTGATGCGGTCGCTTGTGCAATGTGTTGCTATGTTGTTTGTTGCTTGGCATAATTGAGTCTAAGTTAACTTGTCGTGGAGTGAGGCGAGACTATATCATCGCCCAAGTTCGAGCCAATAAAAATATATAAAAAAGAGAAAAATAATTAAAAAGAAGTGCAAAAAATAGCAATAGAGAAGAAAGAAGGAAAAAGAAATCTTGAAGAGAAAATATGTTAGAATAATTTGCACGTTTGTATGTATTTTGGGTGCAATCAATGTTGTAGAGGTGGTATTAAAGTTATTTTTACCTTCGTGGAAACGTAAGACAAATATCTACAACTTTGATGAAAAACACAAGAGCTAAATGGGAGGTTTACTAAGTCAAAATTGATTTGGAAGTAAGAACTAGGATGCTAGAAAATGATGTTGATCAGTATGCAAAGATTAAGTTATATCTTGAGTTACATATATCATTTGGGAATGAAAACAATGTCATTCGAGACTTAGTTATCACATTTTACGGACAAAAACGATTTGTAAATAGGAAAAACGTGTGCAGACACGGACAACACACTATGTCGAGCAACACACAAAATAAATATCATATCTTGAGTTATATACTTATCGAAATGAGGTGTTATTTAGCTTGTTATGAAAAGATCTACTTCTATTTTGGTTCTAAGAACCACATCAACATCTATCATGGCCAAATTTGAGCTAGAAGTTTGGGACATGATGTTACATGTGTTGTTCAGGACAATCACTTGTGTTGACCATATTTTGAGTTGTAGATATCCTTATGAGATGAAACATGTATCATTGGGAAGTTGGAAACAAATATCTACAATTCATATGAAGACCATAAAGCCAAATAAAGTTGTTTTAAGTGTCCTAGTTTTACTTAAAGTTGACTTTTTGGTTATGTTTGATACTTTGGAAATCTCACATTCATGAAATATCTCAACCTAACTATTGAAGTCCCACATTGGAAAAACTACTCCCTTGCACCCTTTCCTTCTCCTATACAAGAAGTGCACCACCTAGCACTAAAAAGATCGAAGAAAAAAGATCACATTCATCCAAGCAAAAAGCATCCATGAGACATGTGCTAAATATAGGACCCGTGCAATCCTAGATAGCTTGGATTGCTGCTTGAGTCTTAAGCTGGAAGCATATGGCAATCTTGGGCCGCTCTTCGTGCTTAAGTTGGAGGTTCATGTGGGGCCCAACACATGTCCATCAAGAGTTGTCGTCATACTCCATCTGTTCCAAAATGAGTATCGTTTTCACAAAAGAAAAAATTTCAAAATAAGTGTCATTTTATCTTTTCAATGTAACATTAATTATTATTTTTCCAATTGTACGCCAAATTAATATTGTGTGCATCACTTCCAAGTAACTAAATTCCACTATGTATTTATAACAACCAATGGTTAGCAATGATAATTTTGTAAAATTGTTACTCACGTTCATTCATTTATTATCTTTTTTAATCTGTGTAAAAAATGTTAAACAACACTTATTTTGGAACGGAGGGATTAGTTATTTTTATTTTATTTTTTTCTTATATTTTATATATTTTTATTGGAATTTTATTACTATAGACTTGCTTTGAAATTGTAAAACAATTTTATTTTACTATAAAATGTTAATTTTCTTCCTTTTTGGTTATCACAGTTTTGTTATAATTTCCAAAAATATAATTAAAAATAGGCTGTTATAGTAATCAAATTAATTTTTTAACCCCTTAATTTGGACTTTTCAAACTCCATTAGGATCTACATAAAAACTATATAATAGAAATGAAAAATTGAATCCCATAAACTAATCTGCTATATCATTATTATTTTGAAATAATTTATTATTCAGTCATTATCACAAAATATTGACTTTCAAAATTTATACTAGTACTATCATTATTATCCAGATATAATCTTTTCTAAATAAAATTAAGTAACAATAAAAAATTTCAACCCACGAACATTTTCTACAAGAACTACGTTAGTTTTGAATTCTTTACTTCACCATACCTAGGAGCGAGGTCTATCCCTTGTCAAGCCAAATAATAATAAAATAATATTTTTCTTCATTTGTTTAAATTAAATAATTTATATAAATAAATAGTATCTTAGCTTTATTATTCTTTTGGGGTAAAATAAATAACTCTAAAATTAACATAAAATTTGCACATTTAATTATAGTTTACCGTTTTTATAATGGATATTGTAAGGTGCTAATATCTTCCGTACGCATAATCGACTCTCAAACCAAAAACTGATTGCAAAGACCAAATCTTCTTAAAAGTGTCTTTCCAATGTATTCCCTTAAAATAAACTTTTGTGGCGGCTCTCTAATTTTTTGAACAAATAAGTTTTTTATAGCTACTTCTTTTGCGATGAGGTTGCAGTAGAATGGTACTCGGTTGATGCTATGTCTGGTTTGGCATCAATGAGACTGAGTCACCCAGTGGTGTAGCGAGGGGAGAATGGTACTTGAATGATGCTATAGTTATGAGGTACCTAGCTATGGAGTGAGGCAAAGGTTTTCTCACTTATGTTTTGACATCCAGAGGGACATTTCTGGGTGTACTGTATGATACATGGATATATGAGTAAAGTATAAGGAACATTATATTGACATGTGTGGAAGGTGAGGTATCGTGTGATTGAATTGTATGATGTTATGTTTGTTGATTGTGTGCTTTTTATCTAATGCTATCGTTGTACCATTTTAAAACATGCGATGAGACATACTCATCCCCTTACTTTTATGTGTGTCTGTCTCATATGCTTTTGAATGCAAATGTTCCTCAGAAGGATGTCGATGAGTAGTTATTGGATGCTTCATCCAAAAGGATGGAGTACAAACGCATTTCTCATTTCTCTGTTATTGTTTTCTTTAGTTTTATACCGTTGTAATTACTTTTGTTTTTTTGGGTTGTATGGATCTAATCAATGTGACATCGATTGGGAATCTTATTTTTATTATTTAGATATGCTCTAGTGTTTTTGAAGTCCCTTTTATCACTTGTGTTTCATTTTGGAAAGGATTGTAAGGTCGTTTTGAGCCAAGTTTACCATTTTGTTTATTTTGAATAAGAGTTAAGTGATTGTTGTGACAATTTGATATTCTTTATCGCTTGGAAAAAAAAGAAAATTTGGAAACTCGCAATTTCATTTATGAAAGAAACTGCCTATTTTATGTACGATTTATTTAATAAATGTTTTCTGGGTAGAGGGTCTCACAGATAGTTCTCATTCTTCCCAATCTTAAAGGAAAGGTGTACGCTATCCCGTCTCAAGTGTACATTATCTTGTCCAAGGCATGGATAATTCTTAATCTTCCCAATCTCGAAGGTAATGGGAATGCTATTCGATCCCAGTCATGGGTGGTTCTCAATCATCCCAATCCCAGAGGAAAGGTGTATGTTATCCCGTTCCATATGGGGATAGTTCTTAATCTTCCCAATCTCGAAGGAAATGTGTACGCTATCCCGTCCCAGATATGGATAGTTCTTAGTCTTCCCAATATCGAATGAATGGTGTATGCTATCCCATCATAGACATGGATAATTCTCTATCTTCCCAATCTCTGGAAAAAATGTACACAATCCCGTCTCAGACATGAGTAGTTCTGCCTAATCCCGAAGGTAAGGTGTACGTTATCCCCTCCTAGTACTCAATTATACACCCTTACTAGAAGTGGGTATTACTCTGTCCCATCCCAATGGAAGGGTGTATGCTATCTCCTCCTGGAAGAGATCGTACTTAAACACAAGCATTTCATCTCATGCACCATCACATAATACATAACAATTCATCATGAATCATCTCATACAACCACAAAATCACATATCCTAAAACCAATTTTGTATACCTTCACAGGCTATCCATTCATTTCAACTCATCTTTCATGAAATCATCCTATAATGACATGAACAAACACCACACACATTACAATATCAAATCCTCTAAATTAATCGCATTCTCGCAGATGCTCATCCATTCCATAATGCATAATCTAAACTCTATACTCCTCTAGACCAATAATCATTCACATATAGATATCGATAGCTAAGTTTCTTGTCATCAACACACATTCCGATTTACAATATCAAATCCTCCAAAATAAATATATCCATTTTAATCATTTCCCTCTCAGGATTAGCAAAGCTCCTACTATTACACCTCTCTAATATCATCATAAACCATCTTGGGTCCAAGATTTTATATCTATAACCCTTTTAATGATCAAGTCACATTTCTCTCATATATCCAATCTCTCTCTAAGTGGGTTTTCGATAGCTAAACATTCTCAAACTTTCACATTAATTCTATACAAGGTCACCAATAGATTTACAATAATCAATAGGTCAACAATGTAAGAGCATGCGCGTGTCAATCAATCATTAAGGCACATTCTTGAAGTAACCATACAACACCAGAAGATCATCCATTTCAAGATCCCACACAACTACATACAAGTAATTAAACTCAACCCTGAGGGGTCTTACCTCACATCAAATTCACGACTAAGATTACCCAAATAAAGGGAAAACAGTCACATGAGTCGACATCAGTTTCAAGGCTACCCATGTCGTCCACACAATTAACACAACATCAAGAACACAACTCCTGTACAACAAGTCTACTTTTCCTTTTTCATCATCAATAATAGCCCACAATCCTTTAAAGAGCCAATATAGCAAACACAAAACCAATACCAAATAAATCAGTTATCAACCAGCACACAATGTAAAAGAGTTTAAATGCTTTATTTCTGGTTAAATGTAGTTAATCTAATTTTTTAAATAGGAATTAAATGGTTGGGGTTAGGGTTTCACGTTCAGTATGTATAAAGGAGGAAAATACTCACCTGAGAAAGAGACTAAAAACAATGCAACGGTCTGGGCAGACCTGCAACAGTGGCATGGTGATCGCACGACAGGTCACGGTTGAGCCCGCGGAAGTAGTGGTGGAGGATGTCCAAGACACGTATGGAAGGCCAACCCGTGGAAGTCATGGCATTTTCCGGAGAACAAAGTTGTGTCTTGGAGAGGGGAAATAACGAAGCAGTGATGAATTGCATAAATAACCAGCCAAACAGAAATTGATAAGGGGATGATGGTTTCAGTCCCAGTTCGTGCCAACAGAGCTCACGGCAGTCGAAATCGCGCCTGAGAGGCAACGAGGTAGTGCTAGCTTCTTGTAGAGAAAAAGAGGTTTTGATTTTTCATTTTGTTGAGAGGCTTAAAACATATGAAAGAGTGAGTGAGCCCATGTTGCGGCTCAGGCAAGTGCACCTAATCATAACTTGTAATACAGTGGAGTATAGTTAGGACTACGAATGTCGAACCCACAGGAAATGCGCAAGTACCAGCATAATAAAGATCTTTAATTCTTTAAGCTAACAAAATATTTAGATTGGGATTGAATAGAAAACTAAAGGAAGTTGGAATAAAACTTTGAACTGAAATGATTAGAGCAACATTGAATAGGAGCAACCTAGGGGACCCGGGTTCACTAATACTAGATCCCGAATCTATTTCCTTGCTATCATGAATTATATTACCTTATCGAATGCCAACCACTCACTCTAAATTACTAAGGGATACCTAGCTTGTAATAGTCTTCCTCCTAACTAATTACTCCGTTTGGTCCTAGAAGGTAATTAAAGGAAAGAACATTAAGAACAGACAAGTTTGTTAATATAATAACTGATTGGAAATAAGCAATAACCTATCCGGCATATAAAGCAAATTCTGTGACCCTAGAGTTCTACTAATTAACTATGATCCTATTACCACAATTAACTAGTTTTATAAGGGTTAGCTACTCCCTATGAGATTAAGCATACTAGAATCAACACATTCATAAGGATAATAAGGAATTCAAGATAGTAATTAAATAGATATCAAGAACATTGTAAAAGATCCCCCATCACCCCTAGTGATGGAATTAGCTACTCATAATGTTATGCAACAAAAGAAAGTAAAATAAATCCAAACTCCTAAAAGACATGAGTTAATAGAACTGGGACACCCTTTCAGTAAGACAGTGGTCCTCCCGTGTGTTCCTCACATCTCCACGAACTCCAGCAGCAATTTAGAATTGATGAAAAGCTCTAATGATTCAAAAATTACTCCAATCGTATGATATTTGTGAATAACTCTCAATTGGGGCCTCTTGACTGGGGAATTCGTCAAAAGGTTTTTAGAAAAGATTAAGAGCCCCTATTTATAGATTAAGCTGCGAACTAGGTCATTTGGCTTTAAATCTGCACTATTCTGAGACGGGGTACGGCCGTATCGCATATATACACGGCCATACCAAGCTTCATTGATGACGTTGGAACGTACCCATGCGTGCTGCAGCCCTGACATCACTTTTGTACGGTCGTATTTCCTTTGACACGGCCGTACTGGACTATTTTATCGGCGTCAGGTGGTACAGACTGAGGGGGTACGCCCTTACTGAAGTTCTACTCTAGGTATGGTCGTACTATTTGTAGGTCAGGCCGTACCGCTTTCCAGTAGTGCTAAAACTCTCCAAAACTAGCCAGTTTTTGGTCTTTTTTTTGCATCTTTTGCTCTAAGTAGTGTCTTCGTGATATTTCTACATAATAAGACATAAATGAGTACCTTTGTGCTTAAATTAGAGCAAAATAGTATATTTAGATACTAAAAATGCCCTATAAAAGTAGACAATTTGGTGTGTTAACAGATCCCCACACTTGAGCTTTGCTTGCTCTCAAGCAAACTACTTGGTTAACTAGTAAGAAAAACTATTTTCACTGAATAGGGGCAAAAATATAAGTAAGACAACAACATGATATCACAAAACATGTCAACAAATAGAATGCCCAATTAGAGGTGTAAGTTCAAGTAAGCCAACAACCTGTATTTTTCAAGTCACACTCTCACCAATCTCAAAGTGTTTGTAGGTATAGTCATTAACACTCAATTTTTCAAATGAAGTAGCATTACCATAGGCTTATACATTGACTAAAAGCTCTACTATTAGAATCTATAAGACATGCAAAAGAGAAATGAGGGTCTTTCATTGGTTGTAATAGGGCCAAGGTAGTAATGTTTGGTATGATAAAGGAAAGAAAATGTCATGCAAAGGGTCAGAAACAAATCATCCAAAACAAGCAACCTAATTCTTTTTTTTCACTTTCAAGAGCAGGCAAGAATCCCAAATTTTGTTTAATCAATATTATTATTATTATTATTATTATTATTATTATTATTATTATTATTATTATTATTATTATTTTATTTTTTTTTAATTTTTTCTCCCTTCATACATTTATACAGCAATCAGTCATTTTTGAGAACTAGGAGGGGAAATAAATTGCTAAGCCTTCCTTTTTTTTTGTAAACATATAAAAGCGATTCAAAACATTATTCTTTTGATTTTGCCACTAATTGCTCTCAACTAAAAATGTATTCTAAAGTTGCCTTCACAGAAAATAATCAATAGTAACAAAGAGGGTACCAAAGAAATTAAATAGAATGCTTTTAGGCACAAAAGTTGGCAACTAGTGGTATAATGTATTCAAATTGGTAGTAGCCTGAATAATTCCTAAAAATTGCCCTTTCCAAATTCACATGCAAATAGACTCATGTTCGCTTTGTAATGATCTCAGCACAAGTTCTAGAATGCACATTCACAGAAAAATATCACTCAACAAATAAAAGAGGCAAAAGCATGATGTGGCCTCTTATTTCAGCCTCAAAACTCACATTTAATAGCTTACACAGAAAGTCAAAACTCACAGAACTTCAATGTTAATTTTTAGCAAAATCCAATTAGTAACAACGAATTGATTCAATCATAAGTTGTCATATAGAAAAATTTTTGTATAGCCCCTAAATCAGCAAAAATTTAAAGTTCTTCTATAATTGTAAGCAAATATAAGCACAACCAAGTAATAAACATAATTTAAAATTTCCTCCCACATTTATTTCTAGTAGTGTCCCCACTTTGACTATTTTAAAGCAAGCACAAGAGAATAAAATAAAAGCACATAAGTGCTATAAAAGAATACGGAGAGAGATTCCACTCTAAAGAATATCACGAGCAAATTTCTGGGGAATTCGGTGCTTCTATGTCATCATGTTCAGCTGTATTGAGTGTCTTGAAGACTGAGAATCAAACTGGAAGATTAAACAAATTAAAATTATTAAAAATAAATGATAAATACTAAGTAAGAGTCTACAGGTTGCCTCCTGTAAAGTGCTTGTTTAACGTCACGAGCCTGACGTGTTGCTTTAAGCGGTTGGTAGTTGCAGGGAGACGATGAATGTGTCTCTGGGTGTTCCTGCAAAATAGATTTTGGCTCGCTGTCCGTTCACCTTGAAGGTTGACCCATCTTTAGCAACCACTTCTATTGTTCCATATAGAAAGACTTGTATTACTTCATAGGGACCTGACCAACGAGACTTGAGTTTTCCTGGAAACAGCCGAAGTTGAGATTTATAGACTAATACTTTGTCTCCAATTTGAAAGCTTCTCTTTTGGATGCATTGGTCGTGCAACTTCTTAATACGCTCCTTGTACAATTTTGCATTTTCATAAGCTTCTAAGCGAAATTTGTCCATCTCATTTATCTGTAATAATCGATGCTCACCTGCCATCTGCATATTTAAATTGAGAAATTTGGTAGCCCAGTAAGCCTTGTGCTCTAATTCGACAGGGAGGTGACAAGCTTTTCCAAACACTAGTCTATATGGTGACATTCCTATAGGGGTTTTGAAAGTGGTTCTATATGCCCATAGAGCATCATCAAGTTTGAAAGACCAGTCATTTCTTGATGCACTAACAATCTTTTCTAGGATTTTCTTTAGTTCCCTGTTAGATATTTCTACTTGGCCACTGGTCTGGGGATGGTAGGGTGTGGCCACTCTATGGTTGACTCCATATTTTGCTAAGAGGTTGTCAAATTGTTTATTGCAAAAATGACTTCCGCCATTACTAATTATTGCTCTAGGAGTTCCAAATCTAGTGAAAATATTCGTTTTCAAAAAATCTTACTACCCTTCGAGCATCGTTAGTTGGTAACGCTGCTGCTTCTACCCATTTGGAGACATAATCTACTGCCACTAAAATATACATGTTGTTATTAGACTTAGGAAAAGTCCCCATGAAGTCAATGCCCTATACATCAAAAAGACACAAAACAAAATATTCTTTAGAGGCATTTCTTGTTTTCTAGAGATATTTTCGCTTCTTTGACAGGGGTCATAAGCCTTGACAAATTTATAAGCATCCTTAAACAAGGTAGGCCAGAAAAAACTGCATTGTAAGATTTTTTGAGCTGCACGTGTGGGTCCATAGTGGCCCCCTACTTCTCTAGAGTGACAACGCTCCAATATAGATTGGTATTCTGTTTCTAGGATGCATCTTTTAATTATTCTGTCGGCACAAGTCTTAAATAAATAAGGTTCATCCCAGAATCAGAAAAGAATTTCTTACGCTGTGCATATGTTAAATTGGGCGGAAGTACCTTACCGGCTAAATAGTTAACATAATCAGCATACCATGGTGTTGTAGAAATAGCATATAGATGCTCTTCTGGAAAGATTTCTTGAATTTGCTCTCTCTCTCAGGTGGTCATACTGCTGCATCTATCCTTGAAAGGTGATCTGCGATGACATTGTCTACGCCTCGCTTATCCTTGATTTCGATGTCAAATTCTTGAAGCAGTAAAATTCATCTGATTAGTCTTGGTTTTGCATCCTGTTTGGCAAGTAAATGTCTAATAGCAGAGTGGTCAGTATAAATTATGATTTTAGACATGACTAAATAAGAATGAAATTTATCAACTACAAACATAACCGCTAGTAGTTCTTTTTCAGTAGTAGTGTAGTTCGTTGTGCTTCGTCCGAAAAATTTTGTCTTTCCTTTGTCCTAACACCGCACCAACTGCGACATCACTAATATCACACATTAGCTTAAAAGGAATAGACCAATCAAGTGCTATCACAACAGAAGTATTTATTAATATAGACTTTAAAGTTTCAAAAGCTTTTAGGCATGCTTTAGAGAATTCAAATAGTACATCTTTCACTACAAGGTTAGAAACGGGTTTTGCAATTTGTGAAAAATCTTTTATAAATCTTCTATAAAAGCCAGCATGTCCTAAGAAGCTTCTAATAGCTCTAACTGAATTTGGGGGTAGTTATAATTTTGAAATAATCTCAATTTTTGCTGGATCAACCTCAATGCCTTTTTGAGAAATTTTATGTCCTAAGACTATGCATTCTGAAATCATAAACTGAAACTTTTCCCAATTCAGAACTAGATGTGTTTCTATGGATCTTTTTAGCACAAGTTCCAAATTATGCAAACAGACATCAAATGTGGATCCATACACTGAAAAATCATCCATAAATATCTCAATGCAATTTTCTAAAATATCAGAAAAGATAGCCATTATGCATCTTTGAAATGCTGTAAGGGCATTGTATAAACTAAATGACATTCTTCTATATGAAAATGTCCCATAAGGGCATGTAAAGGTAGTTTTTTCTTAGTCTTCATTAGCTACATGAATTTGCATATAACCAGAATAACTATCTAGACAGCAATAAAACTCATGGCCAGATAATTTTTCAAGCATTTGGTCAATAAAAGGAACTGAGAAGTGATCTTTCCTGGTGGCCTCATTTAGTTTTCTGTAGTCGATGCACATATGTCATCCAGTCACTTTCCTAACTACAATTAACTCTTTTTGCTTGTTTTCCATAACTATGGTTCCTCCCTTTTTAGGAAATACCTACACAGGATTCACCTAAGGGCTATCAGAAATAGGATAAATAATGTTAGCATCAAGTAATTTAATAACTTCTTGCTTGACAACTTCCTTCAAATTTGGGTTGAGTCTTCGTTAAGGTTGGACTATAGGTTTGTGATCTGTCTCCATGTAAATCCGTGGGAACAAATTGTGGGACTTATTCCTTTTATGTCATGGATGCTCCATCCAAATACTGCTTTGTTCTCTCGCAGAACCCTTAGAAGCTTTTCCTCCATCGACCCTGTTAAAGAAGATGAAATGATAACTGGTAAGGATGATGGTGGATGTAGAATACAAATTTAAGATTAGTGGGTAACGGTTTTAATTCCAGCTCAGGTGACTTTTCTAAAGATGATTTGACTGCAGTCTTTTTGGGTTTATCTAATCACTCAAATCGCTGCACCCCATTCCATGGCCTTAGTTCCATGCCTGCGTCCAGTGCCAGAACTTCCTCTTCATCTATGATGACTTCTTTACTGCAAGTTAAATTTTTTTCTAGAGGGTCTGTAAGCAAGTGTACCTGCAAATCAGGAGACATTAGAAAAGTTTATGTTAAAGTGTCTATAAAATTGCAAGAGTAAGAACTAGGTGTCTTTAATGAGTTAAACACGCTAAAAACAACTTCTTCATCGTTAAGCCGTAAAGCAAGCTTCCCCTGATGAACATCAATGATTGTTTTTCCTGTTGCTAAAAACGGTCTTCCCAAAAAAAAGGGTCTTCCTTATCTTCGTCTATGTCTAGAACTACGAAGTCAGCCGAAAAAATAAAATTTTCTACCTTTACCAAGTCATCATCAATTATCCCCTTTGGGTGCATTACGAACCTGTTTATCAGCTGTAATTGAAGTCTTGTGGGTCTGACTTCTTTTAAACCAAGCCGCTGAAAAATAGATAAAGGCATTAAATTTATACTAGATCCTAAATCACAAAGAGCTTTTTCAAAATAAGAATTTCCAATTGTGCATGGTATTGTAAAACTCCCTAGATCCTTCATTTTAGGAGGTAGCTTTCTCAGGATTATGGCTGAGCACTCCTCGCTTAATCGAATAGTGGAGAATTCCTAGAGCTTTTTCTTGTTGGCTAGGATATCCTTCAAGAATTTAGCATATTTAGGCATCTGATAGATAGCTTCCACGAATGGTATATTGATGGTTAACTGCTTCAAGACTTCTAAAAATTTTACAAATTAAGGGTCCTTCAAGTCATTCTTTAATCTCTGTGGGAATGGCACAATAGGAGTTGTGTCAGGTGGATTGATATATGCTGTTAATTGTTCTTTCTCAGGCTCCTTGTTCCTTGTCTCTCTTTCCTCGGTCAGAGCAGGTGATTTTTCTTGGGGCTGAGTGGATATGGCTTTTTCCTTGCTCTTCTCATATAGCCCCGGGAGTACTATCCCTCCCCTTGTAGTTATTAAATTAGATTGCACTTCTTGGGTAGGTGTCTCCTCCTCTGTCTTGGACAAATGGTTTATTAAGAGGGCTAATTGCTTTGCCAATTGTTTCTGACTTTCCGCATTTGTTATTACCAATTTTTCTAGATGCTTAAACCATTCGTCAAGTTCTTTCATGTATCCTTGAATTACTACAGGATGACCTGGGTATCGCTTCCTTTGAGCTCGAACCTGCAAAAATGAGTCTTGGTTTCTTCATACCGAATTGTTATTATTCGAGCAAGAACTACCATGTTTCTCAGTGCCTATAAAATTAACCTTCGCAATTTGATCCTCATTTGTTGAAGGCTTCCTTGAAGTTCTGACGTGAGCATGAGATGCTAACAAGGCTTCGAATTTTTCAGTAAGTGCATCCACCTTGGCTTCTAAAGATAAGGGAGTTTGCATTCCATGGCCGCCTATATCTATATCAATCTGTTTCCTTCCTGAAGACCATTGACCATCGTTCTGAGCCATCTCTTTAATGATTTCTAGCGTCTCAGAGGGTGTTCTTGTTCCCAGAGATCCCCACAAGCAGCGTCTGTGGCAGCTCTACTTTGTGCATTTAACCCATTATAGATAATGTGAACCAGTTGCCATGTAGCGAATTCCTTGTGTGGAAAACCTCTAAGTAGTTCTTGAAAATGCTCTCAAGTTCGTGCATTGGCTCTAACTCAGACTATTTGAAGTTAGTTATTTTTGCTCTTATCTCGGCAAATTTGGTTAAAGATAGATATTTCTGGAGAAATTTGCTCTTCAGATCCTCCCAGGTGATGATTGAGTTTGGTGCCAAAGAGTCTAGCCAAACTTGAGCTTTTTGCTGCAATGAGAATGGAAATAGAGTTAGTTTAATAGCTTCTGTTGTGACTCCATTATACTTAACAATGCTAAGTATTCTTCGCAAGATCTTGAGATGGGCATGTTGGTCCTCCGAAGGTAGCCCCAAAAATTGTACTGCAGACACCAGCTTGATTAAGGCAGGATTAAATTCAAAGTTACGCCACCTAATGGCTGGGCCATTTATGCTATCTTGAATATCAACAGAAGTAGAAAAGTACTCTTCGAGAGTGAGCTCTGGCTCTTCTTCCATTGTGGTGCCTGAGTACAAAGATGATAATTAATATAAATAAAATAGTTATAAAATAGTAAAACAGAAATTAAAATAAAAATGCTTAAAATAATTAAGATCTTGTTGAACCAATATGGCTAAAATATTCCTCGGCAACGGCGCCAAAAACTTGTTGCGGCTCAGGCAAGTGCACCTGATCGTAACTGGTAATAAAGTGGAGTATAGTTAGGACTTCAAATGTCGAACCCACAGGGAATGCGCAAGTACTAGCGTAATAAAGATCTTTAATTCTTTAAGCTAACAAAATATTTAGATTGGGATTGAATAGAAAACTAAACAAAATTAGAATAAAACTTTGAACTGAAATGATTAGAGCAAGACTGAATAGGAGAAACCTAGGGGACCCAGATTCACTAATACTAGATCCTAAATCTATTTCCTTGCTATCATGAATTATATTACCTCATCGAATGCTAACCACTCACTCTAAATTACTAAGGGCTACCTAGCTTGCAATAGTCTTCCTCCGAACTAATTACTCCGTTTGGTTCTAGAAGGTAATTAAAGGAAAGAGCATTAAGAACAGGCAAGTTTATTAATCTAATAACTGATTGGAAATAAGCAATAACCTATCTGGCATATAAAGCAAATTCTGTGACCCTAGAGTTCCACTAATTAACTATGACCCTGTTATAACAATTAACTAATTTTATAAGGGTTAACTACTCCCTATGAGATTGGGTTAGCTACTCCCTATGAGATTAAGCATACTAGAATCAACACATTCATAAAGATAATAAGGAATTCAAAATTGCAATTAAATAGATATCAAGAATATTGTAAAAGCTCCCCCCATCACCCTAGTGATGGAATTAGCTACTCATAATGTTATGCAACAAAAGAAAGTAAAATAAATGCAAACTCCTAGAAGACATGAGTTAATAGAATCGGGACACCCTTTCGGTAAGACGGTGATCCTCTCGCGTGTTCCTCACGTCTCCCCGAACTCCAGCAACAATTCGGAGTTGATGGGAAGCTCCAATGATTCAAAACTTACTCCAATCATATGGTATTTGTGAATAACTCTCAATTGGGGGCTCTTGACTGGGGAATTCGTCAAAAGGTTTTTAGAAAAGATTAAGAACCCCTATTTATAGATTAGGTCGCGAACTAGGTCATCTGGCTTCAAATCTGCACTATTCTGAGATGGGGTACGGTCGTACAGCATATATACACGGCCGTACCAAGCTTTGTTGATGACGCTGGACCGTACCCATGCGTGCTGCAGCCCTGACATCATTTGTGTACGGTTGTACTGCCATTGGCACAGCCGTACTGGACTATGTTGGAACCTAAACAATTGAGAAGTTTAGACCCTCATTAATTTTGATGATAACAAAGTATTCACAAGAGAACAATTTATGTTCTAACAATTCTTGAAGTGTGCAGATACTAATATTACTTATACTTCTAAGCCACTTAAGCAAGAAGGAAGAAGTTCACAAGAGAAGGATACACTCAATGTGTCAGCATCCGACTCATCCTAGTATATTGTCTTCGTGAGCGTCCGGAATTATCTTTTTGTGACACAAGGCTTATCCATTTGCTACGAGCGTCCGACCTTCCTGTTCTGAGCGAGCGTCTGAACTTCATTTTAAATCACGTGATGGTCACGTAGTTGCTCTTCCTCTCAGAAGCTTCTGGAACGGATTTCGAATTTGATCTTATGCGCTCAAATTGTTGTACGAGGTATCAAAGGTGACACCTTTAGCTAAAGACAAAAATCGTACAAGCATTTGTGAAAAGCAAGGTAGTACGAAAACGGTAATGTGTACTACTGAGATATTCTCTGGAAAGGAAGAAAGAGTGACTTTTTGAAATCACCTCACCAATGGAAAGGAGCCATTTTTTATCAGAACGGTAATATCCTTTAGAACTCCTATAAATACCCCAAGGTATCCATTGAAGAAACTGCCGAAACACTACAAGAGAATATTGCTTCATTTACTGAGAACAAGCACTGTTGCTATACACTACAAAGAGTCAATACTCTGAAAACACTGCTTCTGTGAGCAATCAAGTTTCGAGCCAAGTCTCTGGACTACAAGAACTGAACTCAGCGTCCGATACTTTCTTTTAGAAAGCATTTCTGTATTGAGCTTAATCTTTTATCCTCTTTGTGAGAGTTATTTCTGTTTGTATTCAACTTACTTGTAAAAGTTGTTTTGGCCTAGTTAAGGCTGTACCCTCAAAGGCTCGAACGTACTGAGTCGTTTTGAGAAGTTGAGAGTATTGTCAAGGTTGTGACAGTAGAATACTCTTAAGGTTTTGTAATCAGTTGATTATAGTGGAAAATCCTTTAGAAACGAAGGGACTAGACGTAGCTATCAGTTTGGTAGTGAACTAGTATAAATCTCTGTGTCTCTTGCTTTACTGCTTTACTGCTTTATATTTATCTTTATCTTATTCTGTTAAAAACAAGTTTTCACAAACTGCTTTTCCAGCGTCCGGTTTATTTCCAGTGTCCGATACACAAACTGTTTTTGAAAAACCTGTGTTCTAAGTGTTTTTAACTTAAAGTTTGCGAAAAGATTTCAATACAATTCAACCCCCTTCTTGTGTTCACGTTCAGACTATTTTATCGGCGTCAGATGATATAAACTGAGGGGATACGCCCTTCCTGAAGTTTTGCTCTAGGTACGGCCGTACCGCTTGTAGGTCAGGCCGTACTGCTTGTCCAATAGTGCTAAAACTCTCCAAAACTAGGCAGTTTTTGGTCATTTTTCACATCTTTTGCTCTGAGTGGTGTCTTCATGATCTTTCTGCATAACAAGATATAAATGAGTACCTTTGTGCTTAAATTAGTGCAAAATGGTATATTTAGATACTAAAAATTCTCTATAAAAGTAGACAATTTGTTGTGTTAACAGCCCACGTGGTGTCGCACCTAGGTAAGGGAGGAAGAAGGGAAGACTTCATCGCTTTGCTTCCGTGAGTGGAAGAAAAACAAAAGTGAGGGAGGATAGGGAAACAACTTTGTGCATTTAGAAGGAAGAAGATGAACGATCTAGGTTGTAGAAAAGCAGCAGTACAAAGAAACTGCACGAGGTGCGCGTAGAAATTGCTTCAAAGGGCCCATATTAACCGATTTGAAATGAGTTTGTTGCCGGGGAGGGGTGTTGCCAAATAACATAGGGTTGTATTAGTATGATCCATATTATAAGAAATAAAAGGGTCAATTTTTTGTTCCAAAACATAAGAAAATATGCATCAATTTTCAAATACATGAAACGCTAATTTCTAATTATATCCTTATCTACAGTAGGATTCATATTTATGAGATACATCTATTTTCCATGCAAGTGAGTTAGTTCATAAAAGGATTAGTTTTGAAAAAAAAAAATTAGGAGTATTAATTAAAACTAACTCATTTCAAATCTTTTCTTTAGTCTGTGTAAATTAGAGTTTTGTTTCTTATAATATAGACAAAATGGAGTATTTATTTATTTTTAAAGCTTTTTTCATTATAAAGCTCATTTTAACACTATTTTAAATAAAATACTTTTCCCAACTAAATAATATTCCAAAACCATATTTTAGAAATATTAAAAATAATATATCAATAAATCTCACTAATTACTAAATAAACACATATAAAATATACAATATATCAAAAATAATATCGGGCTATTACACATAGCATGGCATAAAATAATTGCTATAGTGAATTTGAATATGTAGTACTTGTCACTCATTGGATGCTGGACTTATCGTGTGTAATAACACTTTGCATTACATTTCTATAGCAAATCCGATTCAGAATTAGAACATGTACAATGCTACACCATTTTTTTTTTAAATTCATTTTCAAATAGTAAACCCATTCTAGGCCTAATTGAAAATGAATTTTACAAAAAAAAAATGTAGCATTGTACACGTTCTAACACACTTCATCTAAAAAGATGGACTCGGCCAGTATACGAGTTTGATTTTTGGCGATGGAATAACTTGGGGTCAAACTTTTTTTACCTCTCGGCTGAACTCCAGATTAATCAGGGCCCATTTCCCCTGGACATTAGAGCGGGGTCAAAGACCTCTAGACAAAAAAAAAAAAAAAACTCATACCAAGCCACAAAACAATGGGTAACTAACAAACGGGTTTAAGTGTTTTAAGTAACGATATTCATGGTTAATTAATCTAAGTTTTAATTGACTTGGCCTTTCGATATAGTTTTTTTAAATTGTTTTATGACATACTTTTTCCATAATTTATTTAGCACTATTTTTTGAAACATTTTTTTTTTAATTTGAAGAGAAAAACTAAATTTTTTTTTCTCGTTTTAGTTTTTCTCAAAACTTATTTATTTATTTTGAATTTTTAAACATTTTTTAAAGTTAAAAGCACTTTTTCATTATAAAACAAAATACAAACATATGAGAGTATAAAAATATTTTTTTTATGCCCTTGTGACCCTTGGGGTGTACACACTACCAAGGGAAAAGGGAAAAGAGAGACAAGAAAAGATGAAAGAAAAAGTTATTAATAAGATGAGTGATGTGTTATGGAAAATAGTTGAAATAAAAGAGGTTAGAGATGGGTGGGAAAAAAAATTAATTTCGAAAAAAATTAAGTAAGGAATAAAAATATTTAATTCATATGCAGAGTGGAGATTTTATCTGAATTGTCCAAGAAAAGACCCAGCAAAGAACACATTTAATTGTCCCTCTAATATGAAACCGCTGAGAGCATTCTAAGATATCGCAACTCCCCGTTCAACACAAACAAAGCCGCGTCAAGAAAAACTGGCAAACGATATTTCCACGAAAATTAAGTAAATTGCAATTTACAAACAAGGACGTCTACCTGCCCTATCTGTGGGAAAAAAAAAAAATGGTGACGACGACTCCGGTATCCTGCAGAAATGTTAGGTATCGGTATCCAAGTGAGCTGAGCCACTGAAAAACACCCACTTGTATTCGCTTATTATGTCATCAAATCCATCTTAATTACATTGAATTAGTTATTTGACTTTTTTAAATTGTAGATGCACCGCTTTTACACTAAATAATATATTTTTTTAAACTTCTCAACGGTTTCTCTTTGTATATTCTTTTTTTTCTTCATCTTTATACCCACTTCACAGTTCTTCTTCTTCTTCTTCTTCTTCTCACATAGATTTGATTTCTCTTCTTCATGTCTCCCGATAGATTTGATTTGACATACCTTTGCCATATATAGCCTTGGTCTCTGGTCTCCAATTTGTGCAAGTTATATTGCTTCCATGCATGGTCAAATTCATTTAGGTTTATTTTCTCATTACGTCATAGTGATATGGATAATTTCCCTGTAAATTGCCATCAAATTACATGGTAATTGTTCCTTTCTTTGAATGGGACCACACCACACGTCGTACAGCTTCAATTTTTCTTTATAAATAGTTGTGGGTGTATTTGAAGCGGTATCCGAGAACATAAGAGTGAAACAAATCGTTAAATCCTTAGCAAAAACTTCAATTTTTGTTCTGCTAAATTCCCTTTATCACCAGGATGAGCGACGGTAATAAGCCCAACATTCAAAAGGCTCTTTGCCCTGCTAGGCCTCCACCTCAGAGCAACAGCTCAACCTCAAACTCCGGTGTTAAGAAGCCACCATCTGCCAAGGACATGTTTTACCCCAAGAATAGATGATTTCATTAAGTAAAGGTATATATCAGACAAAATTAATGAGTTCGTTTTTTATCTTAATTTTCAGTTTTAAGTTAGTCTTTTATATTCTTTTAGTTTCAGTTTAATCGATCCCACATATTATGTTAGCCTAGATGACATGATTTTGGTTTTCTAATGGCTTTTTTGATTTTGATTCGTGGAAAAATTGATTAGCCAATTGTGTTTGTGGCACATGCACTTCTTGTTATATAAGGTCCAAAAGTTTGCCTCGAAATTAATTTTTTAGGTCATGCACAAGATTAAATTGAAAAAAATAAAATACAAGACTAACTTGAAATAGGAAATTAAGATAAAAGACCAACAAAGTAATTTTGCCTATATATTTAGAATTTAATGACGATGCCTTGATAGTGTGAGAAAAATTTACACAGTCATTCAATCATATCTCATCATGTTCGTAGATATTTGTATAAATATTTTAGGAATTAATATGTTATAACAAAATGATGATAAACTATATATTATTTTATATCGTTGGTCTATAATCATTAAACTGATCATATGGTCATATGTTTATTATCATAATCGATCAGGAATTATAACACTCTTTTGATTTGAGTTCTTCTTATACATTTGTTGATTGTCTTGTTTATTTCGTTTTGATCTTCATGCAGGTTGATGTAGAAGGGACCAAAATTGGAAGCATATAAGATAACCGATACATGTTGCTAGCTTGTTTACCGTTTTGTCGCTTTTCCTTTCTTTATTTTTTTGATCCTTGTATTTTCACTTAGGATTCTCATGTCTGTTACCAACAATAGTGATTAAGTACAAGTGGACACAGTCCATAATCTTTATTTACGTAGCATGCACTTTGGGTCAGTTATTTTCTTTTGGTATGTTTTCTTTGTAATTGGAAAAGTTGAGCAATTGAGTGGCATGCAAAACAAAACTAGAAATAAAGTTACTATGTTCTTATTCTCTAACCATGTGATGGTGATTAACAAGCAAAAACTCACGGATTCAAATCTTTAATTCGTTTCCTCTCTCAAGTTCAGCTCCTTTTCTTATTGAGCAACAATTAATTAAGTAAAATACAAATTCCTCCCAATCACTAATAATTTTTCTCTTAGTTGACTTTTCAGTTACATCTCTTATTGAATGGGAATGGGATAACAGAACTTCGAGAAAATGTTAACAATAAAAAATTAAAAAAATGAACAAATGTATATATATCGTTGCCCGTGTATACAGACACAGTTAAGTTCGCCCGCGCAGGATGGATCAGCTAGTAAGATTTCTTTGCTCTTACTAGCTAGGACTTGGATTCAAACTCGCTTCCCTGTGATTTTATAACCTATCTAATGCGAACTTGCGTTGTGTATTGGGTAGGCAATCCGTAAACTCCACTATAAATCCTCAATGATGTTGGTGGTTGGCTCTGGCCTTATATGAGGTCGGTCCTTGTCCTAATCTAAATTTTTGTAAAATCAAAAAAAAAAGTCACAGTTAAGTTCCAAAAGCTAAACTGTTAATACGAATGGGCAACAATATATACAGGCTGATAATGATAGTAAGCAAACTGTTTCCATTAATTAACACTACAAATGTTTGTTTAATAACGAAATAGCTAGGGAAATCAAAAACTATGTAGTTCTTGGGTAGAAAATGTTTAATATGTTAGTTGATTTTAATTAATTATTTCGAATAGGGATTCTTAGGATTTTGAGCTGTACAACTCATACGTCCTAAAATATAGATTAACCCGTCCCTGTTAATTAGAGAGTAATTCAAAAAATCTGGTTTATACTTTTTAGCATTATGTTGAGTTAGTTTACTGTTTCTTGAGAAAATTTTGTCTTGAAATTGATTTTATATTATTAAGAAAATATTTACGAGAGAATAAAGAAAAAATGAGTGTTTAAAGACAAAGATACTAACACACACAGTGATATGAAATGGGCTTGAGCCCAACCATCTTTAAACAAAGTAAATGAAAGCAAAGCAAAGGAAAGACAGAAGACAAACGCATCAGAGATGGGCGGTGCTGCTTGGTGAAAAGGAGGAGACCATTGTTGCAGTTGGTTCCGTGCGGAGGTGTCGTGCTTACAATTAACGCGAGATGAAGCAGCTGTTACGCGTCAATGGCGGAACGCGACGCACGCATAGACAAGTGGAGCGGCGTCGGCATACCGCCGGCGGCATATGCTGGGTGATCGGACTTCCCTTTTTCTCTTTCCTCTCGGTCTCTCATTTCTTATTTTGCTTGCTGTTATGTTTCTGATTTTGGGATGTGGTTTTATGGGTGTGTAGAGCTTGAGTGTTGCTGAGTGGTGTTGCAATCTTGGGACTGGTTTGCTGGTGATTTGGTGCGTGTTACATAGTGAAAGGGGGAAAAGCGAGGATGGTGGAAGTATGGGTAGTGAGGTTAGCCACTGGTTAAGACAAATGGAGGAGATGTTGTCATGTGCTTGAGTTTGGTGTTTGGAGATGGAAGTGGTTCTGCTAGAGTTGAATGGTCGAGACCCCCTCTCTTTGATGTATTAGCAAGTGTGTTTATAAAGGATGAGAATGGTATTAAGTCACTTTCTGTCCTTACATCCTAGTTTCTAGCTAGCTTGTTTCATTTTTTAGTGTTCCCAAAAATAGTGATTTTCCCCAACCTTTTGCTCATTCACGGTTCTAGCTACATGGGTTCTTGTTTGACTTTTCTCTCTTCGACACAGGTTTAGAAAAATACCGGCTATGAGTAGCTCACAAGCTTGATGGATATTTTGGTGCAAATTGGGTGGAAGAGTCTCTGAATTGAATTTGGTTGCAAACCCAAAATTGGTGAAAGGGTCCCGATCCATGGACACCACAATTTTGGAGACACCCATGGGACACCTCCGTCCGTCCGTCGACACTTTTTTTTTTTTTAAATTGTTAGATTTGTTAAAAAAAATGTAAATCTCATTTAACCACATAGATAACACAGTTAACCACTTTTTTGTACATAATTAATTCTCTGCCTTCGGTGCTTTTGGTGTCTCTGTCGGTGCCTCTGCAGGTAGGGGTGAGAATAGGTCAGGCCGCTCGATAAGGGCCTACGACCTAGCCTACGTCAGGCCCAGGCCAGTCCAGGCTTTTTTTTAAATAAACAAGGTTAAGACTTTTTTAAAAGTCTATTTAGCTAAAATGACCAGGTTTCGGGCCACACAAAAAGCCTTTTAGGCTTAACAGGCCGACCTATTTAAGTAAATATAAATAATATTTAAGTAAATATTATAATAATATTCCGTTTCCAGTTGGAAACTGACGTCAGGGGTTCCAAACGGAGAATCAAACAGGCATATACTTGTTGACTTTTTCAATAATTTAAACAAATTGGCTTACATAAATTTTGAAATATTTAAAGGTCTTATTGCAAAATAAAATTTAAATAGGCTATCATATAAGATTAGATTCTTTAAAAAGTCAAGTTAGACCTTAAAAAAGATTTATATCGTACGAATAAATCAGAATCAGACCATATAAAACTCAACTCGTTTTATCTATTTTCACTTCTATATATGTCTCATGTTTCTTAGTAGCAATAATTTTAATTTTCTTTTTTATAGTTTATTATAAATATAACTTAATCTTATTGGCTTATTAGCCCGTTAGTCTATTTAAAGATATCTGTCAGGTGACTTATTTAAAGATATTAATATCAAATAGGCCTTTAAGTTAGCTAACAGGTTATATTAGGCTTTCAAAAAGGTCAAGTCAGACATTAAAAAAAGCCTATGACAGGTAACAGGTTAGACTTAGACCTTGAATTTTTTGATCAGGCCAAGCTTAAGTCTTGTAAAGCCTAGTTCGGCCCCCTATTTCCACCCCTATCTGCAGGTGCCACTGAGATTTACATTTTTTTTAACAAAACTAACAATTTTAAAAATTAAAAAATATAAAAATATAAAAAAATATATATATAAAAAAAAAAAACAGTTGCCGTGTGTCCGTGTACGGACGTGGGTGTCTCACGGTGTCCCCAAAATTGGGGTGTCCACGGATCTTGTTCCTTGGTTAAAAGGAGAAGACACGTTGCTGCTACATCTATTTCCTTGTCCCTTTCGTTTTTGTCCTTTCTATTTTTTCTTTTTTCATTTGTTCTTGTATTTTATTGTATTTTTGTAATTAAAACATGAAGCAATGAGCAAGCAACAATTTGTAATTTTTAGGTTTTTTTTATTTCTATTTTTAATCCTTTTTAATAAAAAGAAACATGGTAAAATAAATTATTTTTTTTTTGAAAATTTTGAATTAGCCGGATAGAATTGGGGTACAACAACTGTCCCTCTTTAATTATATTTTATTAGAAAATGTGAATAACAATGGTTTTCATATTTTCATCATAAAATTTAAGTAAAGATAAAAACACTAATTTTGTCCGGAACTGCACAAAAGCGAGCCAGAAACTTAGGAATCAATACTTAAAGCTCACAAAGATAGACAAATAATACGGGTGAAAAGTGAAAATGAAGGATCAACGTTTGGCATGTTGATCGGAAAGAAACAATGAAAGGATTAACGCTTGGCATGTTGATCGAAACGCAATAATGAGGGATCAATACTTGGCACGTTGATCAAGAAAGCAAAAAACAAGGAACAACACTTGGCACGTTGATCCAAAAGCAATAATGAGGGATCAATGCTTGACAAGCTGATTAGAAAAGAAAAAAAAAAGGACCAATGCTTGGCGCGTTGATCCGAAAGCAATAATGAGGAATCGACGCTTGCTGGATCGGTTAGTGGCTTTTGAGGAAAGGGACCGTATTATAGAGGAGGCAAGCGAGAGAGAGAAAAAGGCTTTCAATGATAGTGTGCTCAATTAATATTAGAGGCTTGGGGAGTTTAGTGAAAAAGAGGAAAATCAGGTCTTTTGTGACCGGGGGAAAAGCTAGACTTTGTTGCTACCTAGGAGACTAAAATTGAGGTAATCATTGATAGATTGTCCTATCAATTATGGGGGTGCAATAGTTGTCATTAGGCTTACCTACTGGCGGATGGTAACAGTGGGGTTCTGCTGTCGTTATGGAATAAGGACAAGGTGGGTTTTGTTTTTTCATTTACTGGTGACAATTTTTTGGAAGTGTGTTTGGATTAGGGGTAGAGCGTAAGCAGCGTTTTATTGTGAATGTATATGCAAAATGTGACTAACCGGTAAAATGCATTCTCTGGAGCAATATCCTATAACGTCTAAAAGAGGCTTTGGTAAGGGACTTTGGTGTGTGGTGGGTGACTTTAATTTGGTTCATGCCCTGGGTGAAAGAAGAGCCTCTCGGTGCCTTTTTGGATTAATTGGACTTTTTATTTTTTTATCTTCCATTGCTAGGGCAACGATTCACTTGGTTTCAACCAAATGGATTTGTCATGAGTCGCCTTGATCAGATCCTTGGATTGGAATAGTGGTTGTATGTTTGGGGTGATATCAATTTATGGGCTCTACATAGGGATGTTTATGATCATTGTCCTCTTTTCCTTGGATATAACTCATCTAATTGGGGGCATTAGCCTTTTTGTTTTAATAATCATTGGCTACAACATAAGGGGTTCCAAAAGGTTGTTTCTGATGTTTGGTCCAGCTATCGTCTTTTTCTAGCTGGATGGGTATATCCTGAAAGAGAAGTTGAAATTGCTAAGGTCGGCTCTCAAAACATGGAAGTGTGAGGTATTTGGTCATGCAAATGTCAAAATCCAACTGCTAGTGGAGGATATTAAGGCTATAGATTTAAAATGCAAAGGTTTGGGTTTATCTCAAGAGGAGGTTGATTTGAGGAGAGTGTATTTCATTGAGCTATGGCAATTATTGAAGAGCAAAGATAGTTTGATGTTCTAGAGATTCAGATTTAGGTGGTTAAAGGAGGTAATGGTAACTCCGGTTATTTCCATGCCTGTGTCAAAGCGGGGAGTAGCTAAATAGGAATTTAGCACTGCTGGTGCAAGGTGAATCAATTAATCAACTGATTAATATTTAGAGGGATATTGTTAACACACCAAATTGTATACTTTTATGGGGCATTTTTAATACTTAATTATATCATTTTATGCTACTTAAAGAATAAAAGTGCTTACTTATGCTCTATTTTGCAGAAATATCAAAAAAACATCACTCAGAGCAAAATATGCGAGATTGGATAAAAAACTGGCAAGTCTTAGAGATTTTTGGCAATTTTGGACAAGAGGTATGGCTTAACAGTCATTCAGTACGACCGTACCTATGCAAGAGCAACAGTAGGGGCGTACCCCCTTTGTCAGTATAGCCTGGCGCCGAAGAAAAAGTCCAGTACGGCCGTACCAAAGGCAGTACAGTCGTACACAAGTATTGTCAGGGAGTGCAGAGTGCACAACTACGGACCAGCATCGCAAATAAAGCCCAGTATGATCGTGTATAAGTTCAGTACGGCCGTACTTCAGCCCAAAACGTGCAGATTTAAAGCCAGATGACCTCATTCGCATCCCAGCCAATAAATAGGCAATCTTAGCTTACTCTAGAGACCTTTTGACGAATTTATGATTCTCAGCCCCCTTTTTGAGAGTTTCTCACAAATCCTTCAATATTGAGTTTTGATTCCTTGGAGCTTCTTGCCAATCCAGTTTGGCTGCCGGAGCTCGTGAGAACGCGAAGAACGTGCTTAAGGACCGTCGTCATACCGAAAGGGAGTCCCGGTTTAGACTTATACTCTTGGTTTTGGATTTTTATGGCTACATGTATGAGTTTCTGTTATTATCATTTGACATGAGTAGCTAAATCCATCACTATGGGTGATGGGGGATCCTTTCCTATGCTTTTGATGTTTATATAATTAGTTTTATGAGTTTCTATTGTTTTGATTGATTGTTTTATCCCTAATATGCTTAATCCTATATGGCCTGATCAACCTTTAGTTAGTTGACTTAATTGGCGACGATTGTACTACAGTTAGTTAACGGAACTCTAGGAATAAAAGAACTCGCATAGGAAAATTGCTTATTTTTAATCAGTTATTAGATTAACAAATTAACCATTGCTTAATGCTCTATCCTTTAATTGCCTTGCATGATCAAACTGGGTAGTTATTAGGAAGAAGACTATTGATATTGCATGATCAAACGGTGTTAGTAATTTTAATGTAAGTGATTAGCTTTCAATCAGGAAATAGAACTCATAATAATTAATTAGTAAATTTAGGAGCTAAGTATTGGTGAAACCGGTTCCCTTAGGCCTTCCATAATAGTCTTAACTCGTTTTTGTGCATCGTTTGAATTACTATTTTATTTCAGTTTTAATCCGTACCGTGACAACCACCCTAAAAATTTAAATGGAGCCGCCACCAATATTTATTTTTTAGGAAAACATTGGAAAACCTATTTTTTTGGAAAGAATTGGAAGAAATGGTCTTTGGACCAGATTCGGGTTCGGGAGTTGGTTACGCGCAAGGAAAGATTAACACCCATACACGCCCATTTAAAAAATGGTACCCATTAATTGTTTATAAAAAATTGTTTGCCTTTTAAGAAAATTAATTCCCTTTATCAAATTTATTAAATAATAAGAAAAACGAACCCAAAAAAAAATTAAAAAAAATAATAAGCCTTTTTTATTGTATTTATTATTATTTCATCTCCTTTTAATAAAACAAAAATATAAACTGAAGATAAGAATTAATTCCACAAGTTATTAACTTATTTATTTAAAAAAAAATGCTTAAGTGAGGGAACAAAATTCAGAAACTTCTATTTTACTTTTAAGTCCCTTATTAATATCCTATTCATTTATAATGATTTATGAAATAAAAAAGAATAAATTGCAACTAAGTCCCTGACTTGGGTTTGGTCCCATTGGAAGACCAAACCCTAAAACATGATTATATAGAATGGAAAACCTATTTTTGCGTTTACACCCCTATTAATTACGTATTTGCAAATTGACCCCTATTTAGGGTTTGGCCCCGTTGGAAGGCCAAACCCTAAACCTAATTCCAATTCAAAACTGGGGGTACCAAAATTGACACCCACACCAACAACAGGGACGACACGAAGATAACAACAACAACAACAACAACAACAACAACAACAACAACAACAATCAACAACAATCATCAACAGTAACAATTACAAAAATAAAAGAACGAACAGGAAAGAAAGAAGTAGGAGAATGCAACAGAAATTGATTATAGCATTCAATTTAAGTCTCTGTTACATGATTTGTATTTAGAAAAGGAAACAAAAGGGAGAAGATGCAACCTGGGTATCAGCTCTTCCCAGAAAATCACAAACAGGGGCTGTGGAAGAAAAGCCTAGAACTAGAAAGTGTTTAATTTTTAGCTTTGGTAGGCTCACGGGTTCGTACTTCTTCTTCTTGACTCTGCTTGCTCTCTGTCTCTCCTTGTTCTCTCTCCGGTTCTCTTCTTAGGGTTAGGCTTCTGGTCTTTTTCTCTCGGCTTCTTAGGGTTCTCCCCTTCACGTAGCAATTGGGTTGGCTTTTATAGCTCTCAACCTTCGCCTCTTCCTTTTCTGCAAAAGAAGCAAAAAATTCGGATTATACAAACAGATCAAATAAATCTAGAAAATTTTAAAAGAAAAACGAATCAAAGAAGATAATACTCCCTTTTTGAGCCGGATCTTTAGGGGAAACCATAGGATTTCTTCTGTGCTTCTTTGTACCCATGCGTAAATCCAGGAGATAAGGGGAGATATGAGAGGAATTCGAGGGATAAGAAGGGGAGGGCGCCACGACGGATCTAGGGTTAGATTTAGAGAGGGGAAGAATAGATAAGAGAGTGAAGAGAAAAAGGGGGTTAGAAAAAGGGGGTTACGGATTTGTGGGAGAAAAGAGAGGAATAGAAATGAAGAAAAAGAGGGAGAAAGGCCGAGAATGGTGGGGAGATTAGGTTAGAGAGAAGGAGGAGAAACGGGGGAGGTGGAGCTGCGCCGCGGGAGGAGAAGAAAGGGAGAGAAGGGAAGGATGAGGGAAGGCTATGCGTGTGAGTTTTTAGGGTTGTTGATTTGTAGGTCAAAAAAAAATGGGCTGGGCTACGTGGGTGTGGTGAGATGGTTGGGCCAAGTAGGGGGTGCGTGGAGAATGAGGCACGGGGTGCAAGGAGCAAACAGAGGGAGATGCAAGAAGTGCAGGGTGTGAAAATAAAAGGGGGTGCGAGTAACAAAAAGGAAGTGATGGGTTGGTGGGCTGGAATTGGGTTGTGTTGCTATATGCACCACCCATATTTATTTTTTGCACGCCCTTTCTCAAATAATAAAAAAAATCCTCTTTTATTTTTCTTCTCTTTTTTTTAATCCCTTTTATCCTTAGCCAAAAATATTATTTTACTTATTATTACCACTATTACTAATTAAAAAAAATAAAAAATAAAATAAAGGTCGGACAAAATTAGGGTACTACACGTACAATTCTTACTCGCAATCTTTGTCAGCCTAAATAACATAGAATCTTTATTACATTGGTACTGGCGCATTCTCTGTGGGTTCGATATTCAGAGTCTTAAATATACTCCACTATTATTACGTGTTACGATCAGGTGCACCTTCTAGAGCCGCAACAAGTTTTTAGCGCCATTATCGGGGAATGTTTTAGCGATATTAATTGAATTCTAGTTACTTTAGGCATTTTATTTTGTTAATTTGTTTTTCTGCTTCTTTTAATTTTATTTTCTGATTTTATTAGTTTATTATAATTATTAGTTTAATTCTATTTTATTTTATTTTTTCTAAGAACCACTCTAATTTGATTTCCTTTGGTGTATGCAGACCGAATTAATATTTGATCTAGATATTGAAAGGACACTTCGTTGGTTGAGAAGACAACAACTAGCAATGGAGAACGAGCTCACATAGAACGAGTACTTCACTTCAACTACAGACGTGGCTGACAGCATCAACTATCCTACAATTCAGGCCACTAATTTCGAACTGAAGCTAGCACTGATTTCAATGGTGTCTGCAGTGCAATTCTTGGGCTTACCTTCTGACGACGCAAATGCTCATCTCAAAAGATTCCAGAAGGTTGCTAACACTGTCAAGTGTCAAGATGTGACACCGGAGGCCATCAAGTTAAGGTTGTTCTCATTCTCACTATAGGGGAAGGCACAACTATGGTTGGATTCACTTCCACCAAATTCTATTACCACTTGGGAGGATCTGAAAACTAAATTTCTGAATAAGTATTTTTCTCCGCCAAAAATCTGCAAAGCTGAGATCTGACATATCTGGGTTCGCTCAAAATGAAGGAGAATCAATACATGAGGCATGGGAACGATTTCAAGATCTACTTAGAAGCTGCTTTCATCATGGTTTTACCAAATGGCAGTTGGTTCAAATTCTATACAATGATTTCATAATGCAGACTAGAGGTGTTGTAGACGCTGCTTGTGGAGGATCCTTCGGAAAGAAGACACCCACTGAGGCTTATGAAATAATGACTCAAATGGCTCATAATAATGCTCAGTGGTCAGCAGGAGAAAGACAAACCGGAAGGAAGACCCAACAAGCAGGAATTTATAAGGCAGACACAAACACAACCCTCGAAGCAAAATTGGAGGCAATAACCAAGAAGATAGAAACTCTAATGGCAACGTAGACTCAGTCTAATGCAATAGCAACTAATAATGACAGGGGATGCATGTTAGTTGAGAGCCAATTGGAAGAATTCATTGCTGTAGGTCAAAGGGATTTTGATCTAAAGGCTGGAATGCAAGAAGCCATGCTAAAGTTTATGCAGAGACATAGACACCCGTGTCTAAGAGTTTTAGCTGGTTTCATGGAAAAAATGGAAGAAAGGCTCAAATCCATTGAAAGCAAGACAACTAGAGCTTTCTGTAATTTTTATGAAGTAACCGGTCATGATTTTAAGGACTACACCGAAGAGGTGAACTTTATAGGAAACAAGGCACAGAATGACCCCCACTCCAACACTTATAATCCCGGATGGAGGAACCACCCCACTTTCTCATGGGGAGGTCAACAGAAATAACAAGGCTAGAATCAGAATACTTACATGCCTCCACATTTACAAAACCATGCTCAAGGTGATAGAGGTCCCGGTTTGAATGACTTTAACAACTTCGTGGGACAAGTGGATGAGAGGTTCAAGACTATAGAGAAATTACTAGGCACTACTACAGAAGGCCAGAACTCAATAAAAGACCAAGTCTCAACCTTGGTAAATTTAATGACTCAAAGAAACACTTCTAAGTCAAGTGGAACCAAATCCAAATGAGAAGTGCAATGCAATCTTTGCGGCAAAAGAAGAACTAGTTTGTGCAAATGAGGGCATATCAAAGGGAAGTGAAAAAAAGAAGGCTAAAATTGAGCCTCAGCAGGTAAGTAACTTGAACGTGGCAAAAACACAAGAAAGGGGGTTTGAATTGGGTTTTAGAAACTTTTCTTAAAACTTATGTGTTTATGAAAACCTTTTTCAAAACAACTTGTTAATGAAATAAGGCAGTGCGTAAGTAAAAAAAAGAGAGATGAGAGTGACACAATGATTTATACTAGTTCACTATCACCTGATAGCTACGTCTAGTCCCTTCACACACTTAAAGGATTTCTCCACTATAATCAACCTGATTATACTTGAGAGTATAATACTGCCAAATTGGCTACACTCACAACTTCTTAGAATGACTTAGTACAGTCAAGCCTCTAAATAATACAGCCACTACTGGGCTAAATACAATGTTCAAAAATGTTTTGAAGCAATATCAAATATCTCTCATAGAGAGGATATACAATGAAAAACTCAAGCACAATGAATAACTTGCAAACTGAAAGAATAAAAACGATTAAGTGCTTTGTTCAATGTGATCTCAGATACTTGGAATGATTCTTGATTGCTCACTTTTTATTATAGCGTTAACCTACTTCAGTGGATGAAGTAAGGTATATATAGCTAGGGTAGCGAATAGTGTCGTTGAGACCTAACAACTCTTTTCACCTAGGTCAAAAGACTTCAGATCCCCTTTTTGTGGCTTTAGCAAGTCACATCGTTTTCCACTCTGCTTAAAGCATACTGACACAGCAGAAAGAATCAGAGTGTTTGTCTCTTGTGAGCTTTTTGAATATTAGACCCTTTGAGAGCAAGTTTCCTGATGATTATATTCATTGACATTCCCTTTTGGCCTTTGATACCTCATACATGTAAAATGCTTCATTAATGAGGTCTCTTAAATACGTGAGGTAGCCTTAAGTAAGCTTCAGTTTGTTTCCTATTAGAGCTGCACTGTTCATCAGAGTGAGCTCGAAGCAGAGGCAACCTCTTCAGCATAGAATTCATTTGCCTTTCATATAACAGAGAGTCTTGTAGAATTACGTGAGGGCTTCCATAGAGTGGTCTAACGATAGTCTGTTGTATGCATTGACTGAAGACCAAAGCGTTGACCAATCAGAAATGTGGTCTCAATAGAGTGTTGTCTACTAGAGCATTGACTGACCAAACAGAGTTGACTAAGTCAAGAGCTAGTCTTGCCAGAGCTTGGTTTACCAACAGAGTTGACTAAGTCATGTATGGTCTCACCAGAGCGTTAACTACCAACAGAGTTGACCAACTTCAGAGCAATGCTTTCACATCATGTCAGCATCAAAACAAAGGATCAAAGCTAGACTTAGATGTGTGAAATTCAAGATTTCACTAAGTCTTCTGAGATATTTTCTTCTGATAAATAGTGATTTCTGCACACTAACAAACACATTAGAGAATAAATTGTTTTTTTAGTCATTTGTTATCATCAAAACAATTAAGGGTCATTGTTTCTGAATCCACTTAATTCCAACATAACTCTTCTCCCCAATGTCCTAAAAGTTCTTATAATAATAGGCAAGCAATCAAATTATAAGAAAGGCATAGAAAATTGCATGTTAATATTCCTTTTGCTGAGATTGTCTCTGGACTGCCTAAATATGTCAAGTTTTTAAAAGAAATAATTTTTAATAAAATTAAATTGGAAGAGTAGAGAGAGTAAACTTAAATGAACATTGCTCTGCGATGCTAATGAATAAATTACCACCTAAGCTTAAAGATCAAGGGACATTTGTTGTTCCTTGTTCAATAAGTAATAATTCTTTCAGTGCACTATGTGATTTGGGTTCAAGTGTGAATCTAATGCCCCTGTCTGTTTTTAGAAAATTGAATTTACAAAAACCACAACCTTCTAACATGTCTTTACAGTTAGCTGATAAAACTCTTGTTTACCTAAGAGGAACAGTAGAGGATGTGCTAGTTAAGGTTGAGAAATTTATTTTCCCAGTTGACTTTATGGTTTTTGACATGGAAGAAGACAGAGATATTCCTATAATATTGGGACGACCATTTTTGGCAACAGGAGATGCCATTATTCAAGTAAAGAAGGGAACTATAACTCTAAGAATTGAGGATAAAGAAGAGGTTTTTAAAATTTGTAATGCTAAGAAAGCTCCTTCCTCTAGTGCTTCTTGTTGTTTCTTGTAGGATAAACAGGCTAAAGAAAAAGAGAAGCAACTTGAGGAGTAAAATAACAACTCTATTGAACAGAATGTGAACATAACCCCTTCCTTGATTTTGGAAGCAATTTGTTTGCCTAAATTCAAAGAACTGCTTGGAGAAGACCCAATTCTCCATATATTGAATTTTTATGACTTGGTTAAGACTGACAAATATAGAGAAACCATCGCAAATGAGATAAGATTGAAGTTATTCCCCCTTTTCCTTGGAGGAGTGGCTAAGCAATGGCTATTAATTTACCTAAAATTTCACTTTGAATCATGGGACGAATTAATGGAAGAGTTTGTTAGGGTATTTCAACCCACATTTGAGGAAAAAGACAAAGGGGATCACATCCAAGGATTTCAACAATTGAAGGGTGATACTTCTTAAGAGTTTGCTAGTTTTGAAATAGACCCATCCATTATTTCAGAGGTGCCAGTCCTAAAATTTAAGGGAACAATCAGGACAAGATCATATTCAGCACATAAGACGGTTCTGCAAAAAGATGAGGAATGCTAAATATAGGAACTTATCTCCAGATGAAGCAAAATTGAAGATCTTCCGGTTTTCTTTAGACGAGGAAGTAAAAATATAGCTATATCTCTTACCAGCTGAAGAAAAAGAGACTTGGAATTACTTAGTGAAGATATTTCTCAGGACATTTTCACCCATTATGAAAAAGCCAATTTATATCTGTGAAGAATGTGGGTGCACAATGAACCCACCAAAGAAGTGCTCAGACCCTGCTTGGATGGATCACTCTAATGAAGGCAACTATATTGTAGTCCTCCCCAATGGAAAGATGATGAAAGGTAACCTCAAAGAAGGGCAATTTCCTGGTGAGGACTAATTCTAAGTCCTCCGAACCGTCAGACACGGGACGTTAAACAAGCGCAAACCAGGAGGCAACCTGTGTTTGCTAACATTTATTTTTATTTTATTTATTTTGTTTTTATTAATGATATTATTTTCATTAATTATTAAAAATACAAAAAATTTAAAAAATTCTAAAAAACATTTTTTTTGGGAAAACCAGGATGTAAGGCGTATCAATCTTTAGGCACGGCCGTACCTCACGGCTTCATCCTAAAAAACACGGAGAAATAGGTCATTACGGCTGCACATATAACCAGGTACGGCCGTACCCCGTATCCAGAGGTTGAAAATAAAAGGTAACAGTGACAGGTAAGGGCGTACCTTGCTGTCGTACGCCCAAATCCTCTCCACTCAAGCACCCTCTACCCTCAAATTCTTCGTATTTTTCATCCCAAGACTATCCAGGTACTGATTCTAAACTTATTTCTTGGATTAAATGCCTGTTTTACTAGTTGTTTTTAGTTTTTAGGTGTTTTAGGTTTTACATTTAGTTTAATTATGATTTTACTAATTTAAGAGTAGTTTTGGCTAGGCTTTGCATGCTTAGAGACCCTATGAATGATTAGAGACATATATTTTAGGCTAAAAACTAAGAAAATCTGATTATAGGGTAGATTTTTCACAAAACTGTAGCGCAGTATGGCCGTACCTTTCAAGAACAGGCGGTACTGAAGGTCGTACTGGTGGCCTTAGGGTTGAAGATCTGACGCAGGTACGGGCGTACCTGTGGTAATGTACGGCCTTACATATGACTTGAGTCAGGCCATACTTACTATTTTAATTAAGGCATACTGAGACACTGAGTAAGGTCGTACCCCACGAAGTACTTTCGTACATAACACAGAACCTACATAAATTTTCTAATTTTATCTATTTTCTTTATTTTTGCATGAAAATGTCTAAGCGCCAGAGAAGTGAGGCCTCCTCCTCTGCAGCAGCACACTCATCTAGAGTAGTGCCGTCTTACATCCCACAGTAGCACAGGGAAAGATACAGACTGTTGTGGGATTTCCACACGCACACCCAGAGATATCTAGATTTTGACGCCCTCGAGCAGGTCGGCCTGCGAGGGGAGGTGGAGACTTTACTGCAGAGGATTGGATGGCTTCGAGCAGCCACAGTTAGATAGCCTAATCACGTGGAGGCTGTCCTAGACTTTCTAGCCACTTGTGGCTATCATATTAGGGATAGGGAGCCCGAGCATCCAGACTTAGAGGATGTGCCAGACCAGGAGTTAGTTGTCATATTCTAACTCTGCGGGACCCTCCACATGATGACCTTAACTGATTTCAACATCGCACTAGGATTTGAGATGGAGGACACAGTTCAGAGCCCAGAGTAGTTGGGAGCCCTCTTGGAGATGCCGGAGGGATGGCAGGATTCAGAGAGCTGGCGGCCTCTTACTGGGGATGCCCACTAGTACTACATACCCAGTCATGCTAAGGCAAGCAAGATCAGAGAATAGGTGATTATCCCGTTCTATAAACGGGAGAACCCTTAACGATGGGATAGTGACCCAGCTATACCTCTTCCTCTTTTGGGCCATGACGTACGAGTAGGACAGCCGCTGCAATGCAGGGATGTTCTTCTCGGGGACATGCACTCAGCTGGGCGTTCATCTGCAGAACCAGAACACTAGTCACATCATATTGGGGTCATTCATCTCCAGACTAGCTTCCCACCTCGGAGTTCGCACTGGAGCAAAGTCCATAATCATTGAGATGGAGCCTATTAGTCTTTTGACACTCTGCAACATCAGTGTTCTGGGGAGACTGGGCCACCGGGATTATGAGGTGGTTAGGCCACAGGAGCAGCAACAGCAGGACTAAGCTGCAGACTTTGAGCCCCTAGCAGAGGAGCATCCTGCACCATCACCACCACAGCTAGAGCCCGAACCACAGGGCCACTCCTATTAGGACATCATGATGCGTCTCGACGAGATGAAAATTAGTTTTCAGGAGCATCGGACCCACGTGGATCAGCAGCTGGCAGCCATTTTAGAGTACCTTTAGTGGCTCCAGCCATACCCACCTGCCGAGTGATGCTGGACTTTATTCTCTTTTCTCTTTTAGTACCTTGGCATTTACTTGTGTATTAAAAAGAGAGATGTACATATTGGCATGCTCTCTGGATACATTTTATTTTATTATTTTATTTTGCTATCTTATTTTCTTTTTATTTCTTTTTATTTTGTGTCTAAAATTTTTAATTGCTTGATGCATAGTTCTTGCTCCTGCTTACCAGCTTCATCGGTATCGGTAAAAGAAATATCAAATTTTGTTCATATCCCAATTCAATTTGCTCGTAATATTTTTCAGAGGGGAGTCTCTTTCCAACTTCTTTTATTTTAGCACGATTACTGTTAATTTCTTTCATCCTTTTTGTGCTTGATCTATCTTAGTAGCAGTGAGGACACTGCTTGAAATAAGTGTGGGGAAGGATTTCGTATTACTACTTGGCTATGCTTACAATTGCTTATAATTATAGAGAACTTTCAGTTTTTGCTATTTTAGGGCTATTAAATTTTTTTCTGACAACTTGTGATTGAAATAAATTTGTTGCTAGTATTAGAATTTGTTAAAAATTAGCATTGAGGATCTGTATGTTTCAATTCTCTGTGTAAGCTATTAAATGTGAGATTTGAGCCTAAAACAAGTGGCCACATCATACTCTTTGCCTATTTTCTTTGTTTGAGTGTTATTTTTTCATGATTGTACATTCTAGAACTTGTGCTGAGACCATTACAAAGCAAATAAAAGTTTATTTTCATGAGAACTGGTAAAGGGCAATTTTTAGGAATTTTTCAGGCCACTTCTATTTTGAAATTATCTTACCACTAGTTGCCCACTTTTGTTCCCTTTGTGACTCCAGCTTCTGATGCTCTACTAGCATTGCCTGTGACAGACTCAGTTTCCTTTCCTTGCTTTCCTGAGCCTTAAAGAAATCATCATTTGGTAAACTCCATTTGATGAGTTTTCCTAGCTTCTGTTTCTCAAATTCCATGTCTCTTTCCCATCATAGCATAATTTCCTCAGGGTAAATCATACTTAGAAAAATAGTTTCCCTATGCTTAAACAGGTCATCAACAAAAGCATCGAACTTAGCAATCGTAGCTGCTCCAAAATTTGTTTTGATAAGATCTCCAAAAGCAGCAACACAAGTGTTCAGACCTTTATTCTCAGGCAGATACAACCTTCACAGATTCTCTTTATCATCTACATTTTCAGAGACAAGTTTGAACTGAAGTAGAATGGCTTTGTCTTTCCAAGACATTGTCATTTTACTCTAGCTGAATCCAAGATCAAAATGTTTGCTGATTGAAGTCCATTGTTCTTCCAGTTTAATAACACTTGGGGGCCTTACAACCGGACACATAAACATATCATCAAAATGGAGAATAGCAAGGTTTGTATCAATTACCCTGCTGATAAAGCCAACTGTAGGAATGGTTGCTTCTCTGCATTACTACATCCAGAAGAGCCAGTGCTCCAAGCATCTTTCTTGAGTAGGTTCAGATAGACTTGTCTGGCTTGGTCTTCAGATAACTTTTTAACCGGAATCTCAGAAAATGCTTTGACATTGTATTTCCTAGGAGCTTCCTCATACTCCTTGATACCAATTGACTTGGGAAGTTTACCAGGAGCTGGTTCCTTCCTTTCCTCAGGTATTGACCAAGGGAGCCACCTTTGCCTATCAGGCACTATTGCACAGATGCTGAGGCAGGATCTCTGTATTGATGAATTAACTCAAGCCTTTTCATTTCCAGGCAGTGAGTCATAAATGACACTTCTTCGTCTGATATCCACCTTCTACACTCTTCCAGAGTGAGAGGTTCATGTTGTGGTAGATGATGAGGGAGATCAACAGAGAACATAATTATACTTCTGTTTGGAGGAGGTCTCAATCTTCCACCAAAGCAGGTATGCAATTTTTCATTCTCTTCAAAGAGTGGGGCAATCTCCAATCTTGCACCCCTGAAGTGAATGTCTTCAAGTGCCATAGAGAAGGGTGATCATAGATAGAATGATACACTTCTTCTCTAATAAACTATTGTTTATTTATAGATTACACAAATTTGTGGCCACCAAAGTAGTTGGTAGGTTTGAGAGTGAGAGAAAGTGGGAGAGGAGAAGTCACTTTGACTTTGTAGGTTTTGGGTCTGTTTGGAGGGATTTTGAAAAGTAGGTTGAAAGGGTGAGAGTGGAGTGAGGATATGTATGTAGTGAGAGATGTGTTTGTGGAGGTAGAGGGTTGTGGTAAAGGGAATGAAAGTGTTTTGGGTTTTGTGGTTTTCTGGGAAGTTTGTGGTTCAATGGATGGAGGTTGCTGAGTGACATGAGTAATGGCTTGTGTTTCGGATATAGTGGGTTGTGTGGAGTGTGGTGATGAAATAGAGAGTGGTGGAGCAGGAATAACATCATCAGAATCAAAGGTAGTAATGGAATCATCAACATTAAAGTCCATTACCTTTGGATTAAGCTTCTCAGAAAGCCTAATCAATCTCTTTCTTTTGCCTTGAGAGGCAACAACAGGAGGAGGAAGTGAAGGAATTCGCTTCCTAGGGCCAGGTCCTAATCAATCCCTTCCTATTCTTCTCCATTATTTTTCTGATAGGGACCCTGTCCTCTTCTTCTTCTGGTTCAGTTCTATCTTCTGGTGCAGGAGCCACATTCTGCTTTTTGCTTCTTGTCTCCCTTATTGGAGACTCACCGGTTCTTTTCACACCAGACACTAAGCTTCTGGTGGTTTTTTTTTTACACCTCCACCAACAGCAGCACCAGTTTCTTCTTCTTGTTTCTCCTATTTCACTTGTTTGATTCTTTCACCAATAATGAGATGCATTCTCACTAAACTGTTAACTCCAAAAGTATCAGGGCGAACAATAGTGCCTACACCTAAGTATTTTTCCCTTTCTATTCCTTTTAAAGCTCCAAGCTTTCTTACAATGCCATCCTTAATCATCATTACAGTAAGGAGAACACCATAAAAAATGGTCTTGTTGATATTTTTTCTTTTCAACAGTTCCCTTCATCGAACTTAAAATAGCATTGACCAGATTGTTGAAGATTAATCTAGGCAAGTTTATCTTCTGTCCTGCTATGTAAGTCCTCATAATGAACTTCTGTTCGTAGTTCACTATGTCACTAGACCCAGTCTTCAGAAGAACACTCTTGGCTATAATCTTATGAAGCACTCTGAAGTGAATCTTCAGATGCTTGGCAGTAGGAGTTTCTCCAGATTCTTTTATAGAAGCTAATTCCTTGAAGGCCTTCTCTAATTCCTTTTCTATTCCATTGAAGGCCTTCTCCCAACCATTATAGAAGCTAATTCCTTCAATTGGACAATCAGCAACTACAACAATAGTGTTAACAGAAATCACTAGTTTAAAACCTTTAACATGTCCTACGATTAATCCATCTTTGATCAGAGTAACAGTTCCCCAAAATTCCTTAACGGTAGTAACCAAAACTTCGACAGCAGAATCCCAAAAAAAGTAATTAGTCCATCCCATAGCCTTAAAACCTTCATTGAAGTCAAAACTGTAGAGCTTAAAATTCTCCAAATCAATTCGATTCTCATTTAGGAGTTTTCCTTCGGTCATGGTGTCGTATATAGCATAGTTCTGACCGACCTTAGTAGATGCCATGGTAGCAGTTGAGGAGTAGGTGATGGAGGTTTGGAGTTTCAGAGAGGTCTCACAAAGAGAGAGAGAGAGAGAGAGAGAGAGAAATTTCACAAAAAAGGCAAAGTACAAAGTGGTGCGAAAGTGGTGGAGTAGTGGGAAAGTTTTGAAGTGATGGTATAGTTGGTTTTTCAAAAACGTTTCACATTTCATTTGATTAAAACAAAATCAAAAAGAAAATAAAATAAAGATTACCCTTTTCATTAAATGTAGTTGCCAAAATAAAGTAAAATCTGGGAAAAGGATTTTATTGAGAACGCAAATAATCCTGACTCAGTAGGTGTGATGAGACACTTAAATCCCACACGCGTGTGACACAGGTGTGCTCGGATGCATGCAAAGAAATCACCAGATGCTGAGTTAATGTGAATGACATATCATATGTGTACATGTGTAAATGTTTATGTCATATTAGATACTGAATGATATGTTTCATAAGACGCTGAGATTAATCATTCTTCTATAAGATGAAAATTTAAATTTCTTCTTATAAAATTGAATCTCTCTTCAACAAAGGGGTTTTACGAAAATGTCAGCCCACTGATGATCAATGTCTACAAATTTAATTTCAAGAATACCCTTCTGAATATAGTCTCTTATGAAGTGATGTTTAATCTCAATGTGCTTTGCACTAGAATGCAATATTGGATTTTTAGTAAGACAAATTGCATATGTATTATCACAGAAGATAGGAATGTTACTCTCTTTTATCAAGTAGTCTTCAAGTTGATATTTCATCCACAAAAGTTGTGAACTACAACTTGCTGCTGAGATGTATTCTGCTTCCACTGTTGAGAGTGTAATTGTGCTTTGTCTTTTGCTTAACCAAGACACAAGATTTGCTCCAAGGAATTGGCAGCCTCAACTTGTGCTCTTTCTTTCAATTCAGTCTCCAGCAAAGTCAGCATCACAGAATCCTACTAACTTGTAATCTTTTGATTTCTTATAAAGCAAACCAAGATTAGTAGATCCTTGTAAATATCTAAATATTCTTTTCACAACACTTAAATGTGATTCTCTAGGATCAGATTGAAATCTAGCACACAGGCAGACGCTGAACATAATATCAGGTCTTAAAGCAGTAAGATAAAGTAGAGATCCAATCATACCTCTGTACATTTTCTGATCTACCTTCTTACCAGTTTCATCTTTGCCAAAAATACAAAGAGGATACATAGGAGTACACATTGGCTTGCAATCCACCATCTTGAATTTCTTGAGCAATTCCTTGATTTGTTTGCTTTGATGTATATAAATACCATCATTGCATTGCTTTATTTGAATTCTAAGGAAGAACCTCAATTCTCTCATCATGCTCATCTCAAACTCAGTCTGCATTAACTTAGAAAATTCTTTGCAAATATTTTCATTAGTAACTCCAAAAATGATATCATCAACATAAATTTGAACAAGTATAAAATGCTTGTTTGATGTTTTTCAAAATAGAGTAGTGTCTACTTGACCTCTGGTAAAACCATTTTCTATTAAAAAGGAACTTAGTCTATCATACCAAGCTCTAAGAGCTTGCTTAAGACCATACAAAGCCTTTTTAAGCTTAAAGACATGTCCAGGAAATTCATTGTCTTCAAATCCAGGAGGTTATTTCACGTAGACTTCTTTAGTTATAAAACCATTCAAGAAAGCACTTTTCACATCCATTTGATAAAGAATTATCTCATGGTGTATAGCAAATGAAAGTAAAATACGAATAGCTTCTAACCTTGCAATAGGTGCAAAGGTTTCAATAAAATCTATATCTTCTTCCTATGAGTAGCCTTGAGCAATTAATCTTGTTTTGTTTCTCACTACCTTACAATCTTCATCAAGCTTATTTCTAAATACCTATTTAGTACCAATAGCTTGTTTACCTTCTGGTAGAGTGACTAACTTCCAAATATCGTTTCTTTGGAACTAATTTAACTCTTCTTGCATAACCAGAATCCAACCTTCATCTTCCAATGCTTGATCAATCGTCTTATGTTCTATCTCAGAGAGATGTGCAAGATCTGCATGCTCCTTGAAAGAGGATCTTGTTCTTACTCTATCTCCAGGTTCTCATGTGATTTGATCTTTAGGATGATTGATTTTGTATCTCCAACTTTTTCTGGTTTCAGCTTCTGCTTGAGTAGAATCCTGTGTCTGGTCACCCCCAGACGCTAAAGATGCAGGTTCATTGTTTGTTGTACCACCAATATTTAATCTGAAAATAATTCATCTAGCTCTGACATGGCAGTGTCAGGCTTCTTCTCAACAAACTTGACATGAATGAATTCTTCAACTATCAAAGTTTCTTTATTGTATATTCTAAAAGCTTTAGATCTTTCAGAGTATCCCAAAAACATACCTTTGTCAGCTTTAGAATCAAACTTACCAAGTTGATCCTTAGTATTCAGAATATAACATATTCAACCAAAGGGATGAAAATAAGATATGTTTGGTTTTCTACTTTTCCATAGTTCATATGAAGTCTTCTTCAAAATAGGTCTAATAAAGACTCTGTTTTGAATGTAACAAGCTGTGTTTACTGCTTCTGTCCAAAAATGTTTTGCAATATCAGCTTCATTGATCATGGCCCTGGCCATTTCTTGGAGGGACCTATTTTTTCTTTCTATAACTCCATTTTATTGTGGTGTTCTAGGAGAGGAGAAATTGTGGGAGATGCAATTTTCTTCACAAAATTTTTGAAAGCTTTCATTTTCAAATTCACTCCCATGATCACTTTTAATTGAAGAAATACAAATTCCTTTTTCATTTTGAACTGATTTGCAGAAAACAGTAAATACCTTGAATGACTCATCCTTGTGGGCAAGGAATCTAACCCATGTCCATCTAGTAAAATCATCAACAATCACTAATCCATATTTGTTTTCAATTAAAGAGGTTGTCTTTGTTGGACTAAAAACATCAAGATACAAAAGCTCAAGAGGTCTAGAGGTTGAAACAACATTTTTAGAATGAAAAGAAGTTTTAACTTGTTTTCCTCTTTGGCATGCCTCATAGAGAGCATCAGAATGGAATTTAAGATTTGGTAAGCCTCTAACAAGACTTTGCTTGTTTAATTTTGAGATTAATCTCAAACTGGCATGACCCAATCTTTTATGCCAAGTCCATTGCTATCATCAACAGACATGAGACACTTGACATCTTATTTTACAAGTTCAGAAAGATCAATTTTATAAATATTTTGTTTCCTCTTTACAGTAAAGAAAATAGAGTCGTCTTTCTTGCTTTTTACTGAACATCCAGTTTCTGTAAAAATGACATCATAACCATTGTCACATAATTGACTTATGCTCAATAAGTTATGCTTTAGTCCTTCAACATAAAGTACATTATCAATAGAAAGAAGAGAGCCTTTACCAATGTGACCAATTCCAACTATTTTACCTTTTTGGTTTCCTCCAAAACCAGCAAATCCTTCTTCTCTAGGTCTTAGCTCTTGGAACATATGCTTTTCTCTCGTCATGTGACGTGAGCATTCACTGTCTAAGTACCAAGATAGGTGTGTTGACCTTGTTGCTAAGCATGTCTGTAACATAGACTATTTTATCTTTAGGTACCCATATCTTTTTGGGCCCTTTCTTGTTAGCTCTTGAAGGATACTTGTCCTTCTTAATCTTAAAAACAGTACATACACTTTTCAAATGACTATGTTTCTTGTAGTAAGTACAATGCAAGCATTCACTGTGATCATTGGGTTTGTCAGATGTTGAATTTTCATTTTCTAAAGAGGGTTCATTTGATAAGTAAGCAAGACCTTGAGTTATCATTTTACTGACACTCTAAATCATTGAAGCTTGCTTGCTTCGAGTTACACTCTCTGCAAGAAACTTTTGAATGGCATATTCATAATCATTTGACTTACATTTAGGATTGCTTTTAACTTCAGGGCTTTCAACTTGAGAGCTCTCAGCTTCTGGTTGCTTGTTAGCTTCCAGAAACTGGTTATCCACCAGATGCTGATTTTCAGTTTTTAGCTTCTGGTTCTCTTTATTGAGTATTGAGTTTTCTTTGTTCAAAGCTTGAAAATCTTGTGGTAATTATGAAAATTTCTTTTTCAAATTCTTATACTCAACGGAGAGAGTGACAGAGTCCTTAAGAAGATCATCAAATACAAGTTGAAGTTCAAAATAAGAGTCATATATTATTACCTCTTCAACTTCTTCTTCAGAATCTAAATCAGTATTTGCCATGAGGGCACGATTGGCTTCTTCATTATTATCTTCCTCAGAGGAGGATAAATCCAGATCTTCCTATGTAGCCACAAGACTCTTCTTCTTTCCCTTGAAAGAACTTCTTGTGGGCTTCTCTTTAAGGTTAGGACATTCAGATTTGAAGTATCCAGGTTTCTTACATTCATAACAAACGACTTGGCTTTTGTCTTTGCTTTCCTTCATGTCCTTGACATCTTTCTTCTGGAGTTTTCTCTTGAAGTTTCTTTTCTTCCACATTCTTTGAATCTTCTTAGATATGAATGCGAGCTCATCATCTGACCCATCAGGGTCTCCTTCTGAAGCTTCATCTTCTAATTCTTCTTTAGCATAAAGGGCTTTAGAAGAACTAGCTTTGTGCTTGTTGACTTTCAAAGCAATAAACTTGCTCTTCTTCACAGGTTCTTCCTCGTTCAGCTCAAGTTCATGAGCTTTCAGAGAACTCAAAAGATCTTCAAGATGTGAGACATTTAAATCTTTTGCTTCTTGAATAGCAGTGACTTTGGGTCTCCACTGTTTGGTCAAACTTCTCAGGATATTTCTCACATGATCAGGAGTGGTGTAGCTTTTTCCGAGGGCTTGTAACCCATGAACAAGTGTTTGGAACCTTCCAAACATAGATTCAATGTTTTCACCATCTTCCATTTTAACCAACTCATTGGCGAACTAATATGCTAGCTTTAGTTTCTCTTACTTGGGCAGAGCCCTCATAAGACAAAACAAGAGAATCCCAGATTTCTTTGGCAGTATCAAATTTACCACATTTATCATATTATTTTTCTGACATGGCACAGATAAGAATGAATCTAGCTTTTTGATTGATTTGATATCTCTTTTTCTACTCATCATTCCAGTTTTCTTTGGCTATTGCAACACCAGCAACATTAGTGGGAAGAATGTAACCACTTTCAATAATATCTCATAACTCAAGTTGTTGTGTCTCAAAAAAAGCTTTTATCTTATCTTTTCAGTAGTCATATTTTTCTCCAGTAAATAGAGGAAAATGGTTCATGTGACCACCTTCTGCAGACATGTTCACAGTATAGGATCATTTCTCTTAACACTGTTAAATGTTCAACCAAGAGGCCGAGCTCTGATATCAACTGAATGTGAACACAAGAAGGGGGTTAAATTGTGTTGAAAACTTTTCACAAACTTTAAGTTAAACACTTTTGAACACTTGATTTTAAATCTGTTTGTTATTTGATGTTGGAGTACGACCAGACGCTGGAAATAAAATTTATGAAAACTTGTTTTTATGCGCAAGATAAAAGTAAATGTAAAGTAGTAAAGCAAGAGACACAGAGATTTATACTAGTTCACAACCATCCTAGTAACTACGTCTAGTCCCTTCGTTCCTGAAGGATTTTCCACTATAATCGACTGATTACAAATTTCCTTAAGAGTATTCTACTGTCACAAACTTTACAATATTCTTAACTTCTCAAAACGACTCATTACGGTTGAGCCTTTGAGGAATCAAGCCTTAACTAGGCAATACAATTTTCACAAAGTATTTTTGAATACAATCAAATAACTCTCACAGAGAGGATGAAAAGATTAAGCTAAAAAACAAATAGCTTTCTAAATGAAAGAATATAAGACGCTGAAGTTCAGTTCTTCGGTTTCCAGAAACTTAGCACGAAACTTAATTGCTCATTTGAGAATACCTCTTTCAGAATGTAGTTTCTAGGCTCCTTCTTCAATGAATACCTTGGGCTATTTATAGGAGTCCTTGAGGGTATTATCGTTGCAGTAAATTTCAGCTCCAAATCATTGAGTGAGGTAATTTGAATTGCTGTCCTTTTCTTCCTTTCCAGAGAATATCAGAATAGTACATATTACCGTTTTTGTACTATCTGCTTTTCACAATTGCCTTGTACTAATTTTGTCTTATACTAAAGGTGTCACCTTTGATACCTCATACAACAAAGTGAGCGCACAAAATCAAATTCGAATTTCATTCCAAAACAGCTGAGGTAAAAGAGCATAAACGTGACCATCACGTGCTTCATTAGTAAGACCAGATGCTCGATCAGAAAGTAGGACGGACGCTCGCAACAATTGATTGGATGCTCGCTTTACACAAGATGCTAGAGTGAACCAGATGAAGACACACATGGAATGTATTCAATTTATTGTGAAATTCTTCTTCTTGCTTAAGTGAGTTATAAATCACAAGTAATTTTAACACCTGCACACTTCGAGACTTATCAAAAGATAAATTGTTCACTTGCAAATACTTTGTTATCATCAAAATTAATGAGGGTCTAAACTTCTCAATCGTTTAGGTTCCAACACTTACCATTTTGCTTCAAAGCATGTGTCAATCTCAGGTCTATTGGATTCATAATGCTTGAGTTAGTGTATCAACTCTCTTCTAATTGTTCTTGTTCTTCATGGATCAATCCTTGCTTGTTGTTTCTTTCAGTGCAGCAAAAGCCTAAAAATGGAGGGGACTACTGTCTTCGCTCCTACATTGGAAGAACTTGAGCATGTAAAGTCTGAGCAAGATCTTAATGAATTGTTCCCTCTTTGAGCCATGGAAGATGCGTAAAAGTGATCTTTTCCATCAGGATCTTCTGTTCTCTTGATCCCCCTCTCATAGCATTCATCACTAAGATATATTTTTCATCACAAAAAAGGGGAAAGTATTTTTATTGCTTTTAATAAATCTATCTCGGCCACTTAGGTATCTATATCATCAATTTACAAGGATATGGTTCATTAAAAAGAGCAAAGATGTACAAAACAGGATGATAGCAGGCACAACAAAGGTTCTGTCTTGTAGGTGTTTGATAATTGTTCCTGTTGCACTTGCTGTCATTTTGTCTGTGCCACATAATGTATGAGACTCCAAATTTTAGGTGATTTTCCTATTTTGTGCTACTCAAATAAAATCAGTAGTGACTCCATTAAACTTTGTTTTTAAATTTAGTTGCCTCACTTGTAATGTGCAACTTTTGTGACACTTGCAATATCAAACAAAGTTAATTTTTACCTATTATTATTTAGGAAATAGCACAAGATTGTAGGTTCTTTTAAACTGAAACTGTGAAATTTGGCTGACACATGATATGAGCTACTTGGTTGGATATGGAGCAACGTATCCTCTTCATGTTCACCATATAGGTGCTTCAATTGCTTCAATCTTGGTCTACCTAATGTCATATATGGTGACTTTTCTGTAGGGATCCTACCCCAAGAACCTTAAAGTAAACTACCTTGTTGATCTAGAAATTTATGACTTTGCTGATGTTTGCTGTGAAAATTTTGTGTCTTTGTTTTTAGGATGATTCAAAGCTCTAAATTAAGGAAACAAGCAAGAAATTTGGATAATAATAAGATTTGGATGCAGAAACTACCTTGTTCTTTGCTTTCTGAATGAGGTTGTATCCTCTGTGACCTTATTTCTGTTTGGCCAAGTCATGAATATGTCTACCTTGTTCTTTGCTTCCTGAATGGATGATTCTATTCACATATATAATTATATTTTTCTTCGCAAGCTGATGTTGAAATTTCATTTGAAGTTAATGATTTTGGAAAGGCCGAACTATTAGACCATTGGATAGATCCCCAAATTGTGTGGTCAAAAGGATGCAGCCGTAAAAGGTGATTTGGGACCCTTTGGTCTGCTAGTATTTGCATCTCAAGGCTTGCAAGAGTATACAACAGTGTTTTTCAGAATATTTAAATACCGACATTTATATATGCCATTGTTCTCTACCCCTTTCCGCAAATTTCTCACCAAACTTAAAGATATTGTAATCTCCTTTTTCTTGTTTCCCTCAAATTTGATGCTTATGCATGTATGATGATCCTATATATAGAAAACAAAAATTAACTTTTATGTATTTACGTGGATTGAAATTCGTGATTGGGTTTTGTTTTAATTTCTATGAGATTCCTGTGAGAATTTTTTTTTGTTTTAATTTCAAGATTACAGTGGGCTTAGCCGTTGTTAATTTTTTTTTGTTTTTGTTTTGTTTTAACTTACCGATGGCTTAGTCGTCTGTAACTTACAGACGGCTTGGCCGTTAGTAGATTACATATGGTCCAACCATCGGAAAACTCCGGTAGAGCCGTCGGTAATTTGCCACCGTGTACGGTGGGCATTACCTACGACTAAGCCGTCGGTAACCACTCCAATAAAAGGGTAACATTCCACCAATTTACCGACGACTGTGTATAATTTTTCGACAGCTAAGCCGTCGATATTACCGACGGCTTTAAAGGGCCGTCGATAACAGATTTCCAACTAGCCATTAGCTAACTGCCTCGAGGCTGTCGGTAATTCTGATTTATCGTCGGATTTCGTGATTTACCGACGGAAAATGATCGTCGGTAATAGCGAAAATTCTTGTAGTGTTTATTATTATCTGATTACCAATCTCCCTACTAACTATTATCCCATTTGGTCATTGGCGACTAACATTCTTTTCCTAAATTAACCCTTTGTTTGGTCATTCAAAGACTTTAAATCTAAGGAAAGCATAAAAAGTAAAGGAGTTGAATTGATTGAAAGACTATAATTAGTGTTTGGTCATTCACATTTATTAACCCTGATTATCCTATAGATGAATTAATTAATTACAGTACGATCACTGATCAATTAACCGATTATTAACATGCATAGGTTAGCTACTCTTAACATGTAATTCATCACAATAGGATGATTCTAAATGGTATAATAATATTGAAATAAAATATAACCAATCCTAAATGGTTCCTACTAAAACAAGATTCACGTAGGACCTTAGAAGAGATATTGATGGCATGTTTGATAACAGTTTTTAAAAACTATTTTCAATTTTTGAAAACCAAAAAAAAAAAATTGGGTAGATGTTTTGTCTTACGTGTTTTGAAAATCGGTTTCTCTTTTCTGTTTTTAAAAAATCAAAAACAAAGAACAGCTCCGTGTTGTTTTTGTTCCTGTTTTTCATTTTTTATTTTGAAAAGAATAGAGGCGGAGGAGAGCATGTTTTCATTAATTGCATAAAAGTAAATAAAAGCAATTGCTCCTCAGTTTCACGATAGAAATTAGGGAAGGCAAAGCGGGCCAACCCGCCCCAACCCAATTTAGCCCGCCAAAAAGCGGGGCGGGGCGGGCTGGCCCGCCATGGGTGGCGGGTTCAACTTTTTGGCCCACCCCGCCTAATGGCGGTTTGGCTGCCAGTGGGAGCACACAAAAAAAAACATTTTGGCATTTTTATTGTTGGGTATAAAAATTCAATATGCAAAAATCGTTTTGCCTTTTGATTGCAAGCCCAATACTCAACATATAATTCTCCAGCCTAATAATTTTTTTGTACCATTTTTAGAGTGATTTAATTTGTTGAGCTATTTTTTATTTGAATAGCATATGTACTCTATATTCTAAATATTTTTTTAAATCAAATCCGTGACACCATAGCTATCTAAAAAAATACTCATGTAATAGTTTTCCAAATAACTATGTTTCATATTTTTCTTGACACGTTGGCCAGTCTGTGTATTTTCGACATCTCAAAATATCAAACACACGATTATAATGTAGATATCACCAAGTCCAACCAAAAGTCTCAAATACACAAAACACACATTCGATTGCACAATACATACACATCCAATATTACAAGTCCCAACTTCCAAAATAACATCATGAAATTCGTCAACAATTCATTAAACTATTAGATTACTAAGAAAGATCATCAGGCATCATCTTCCGCATCAAGAACATTAGATGCACTCTTAGAAAAGTCGGATCCCCATTTGTCTCATCATTGCCATCATCATTTCCATCTACATTATAAAATAATGTGATCAATTCAATGGTTATCAAAATAATGTAAATAAATAGTAAATATCACGTTCGCATTAAATAAATTACCATCATTAAAAAGGCATGCATCCAATTGCGAGAACAAAGCAATGCTTCCACATTTTCGCAAAAAGACGATTTCTATACTTGTTAAGCACTCGAGAACCAATACTAAATGAAGATTGACGTGGTAATAGGAATGCTTAACAAGTCTCTAGCCATTATTGAAAGCTTTGGAAATCGATGTCATTATTCTTCCACCATATGTAATACATCCATTTGATCCGTAAAAATCGAGATCCAAACCGAGCTGTCCCAAATAAATATCAAGGTGACTCTTTCCAGTTTTACTAGCAACTAGATGCCTACACACTTTTAATTCCTAAAATGATGATAACAAAAGATTAGATGAGCATGATAAAGAAAGCAACTTATAAATACACATAATATTGAAGCATGGATAGTATTTGAAGCATTGGAAGCAACTTACATCAAATAGGCTTGGTTCACTTGACTTGCTAGATGAGGCATGGATAGTATTTGAAGCATTGGAAGTAGCACTTTTGGTAGAATATTGTGAGAAAAGATTGTACAACTTTTCTTTTATTTGTTCCACCTTCAACTCCCAAGTGTATGGATCAATTTTTTCATAACAAAAACCCAATGAATCCAACTTCATTCGTGGGTCTAACACTGTACCAAAGGCAAGAACAATACTATACTCATCCCAATACTTCTCAAACTTCAACAACATATTTTCAGCCATGCTTTTTATAACTTCATCTTCATCTTTTTTGCTATCAATTAAAAGACACTGAATTTTCCAAACTTGCAAAAAGTAGAGGTTGGAAGTAGGATAGCTTGTGCGGACATCAAGGTGGTAATTTCATAAAATGGCAACAAGAACCTACTCATTTTTTGTGCTCTACTCCTTTCTTCCTTTGAAGGATTACATATATAATTTGCATCATAGCAATGTAGGTTTTCAAAGACACGCCGATATTTAAGAGCACTTTTAAGCATCAAATAAGTTGAATTCCATCTTGTGTGAACACCTACAACTAACCCACTCTGTGCATCAATATTGCCAACTTTTTCAATTCATTGCTTAAATTTTATCATTCTACTCTTCCGAACCCCTCACATATTTGATGCTATCTCTAATTTTATGCAAAGCATCGTAGCTATTTTCAAATCCTTCTTGCACAATTAGATTCAAAATATGTGCACAACAACCACATGAAAGAATTCTCCATCACACAACAACCAATTTTGCAATTTAAATCGACTCTCATAGTTTGTTGCATGACATCATAAGTGAAGCATTATCCAAAGTGATACTAAAAATTTTCTTCTCATTCCCAATCATGTAAAAATTCAATTACTTTGTTAGACAACTCAAAACCACTGTGAGGGGGATGCATGTGACGAAAGTTAAGGATTTTTTGCTATTTAACTTCCAATTCTTATCCACAAAATGAGCAGTCAAGCTTATGTAACCCTCAGATTACAAGATGTCCATAAATGGAAGTTAAAGATATCCTACTAGGAATGTTAGCCATTTCTTCTTTAAGCTTTGTCTTTTCCTCATGAATACTTTCAAGACATCACCTTGGTGTTTCTAGTGATAGGAATGTATCTGAGATTCAAGCATGTGAGCTAATCCGTAAGCTCCTCGAACTCACAAAATTTGAAGGGTAAATCACGCTTAATGATCAATTTAGCACACTTTTCACGAGATACCATTCGCTTCTATCTTCAAAGACTTCAATTTTCCTTGCATATCTAACATCATTTGACCCACATCTTCAAATTTAATTTCCGTACACTTCTTAACGTGACGTTTTAAAGTCGAGGTCCCATGTTTTTACTTGCACCACCCGCAAACTCAACATTACGAAGGCATTGCACTTTACTCTATCCTTTTTCCCTCTAACTTAGTGAAAAATTTCCATACTTCAGATGTTGCTCTTTAACCCTTTCTCACTAGTTCAATGGATCAACTCTTGTGAGTCTTGTTCAATTCTTGAATCAAACACTAGATCCTCATCAAATACCAAATTCTCATCAATTGTATCCATTCCAAAACTAAATCATAAAACAAAACAACCAAAATGTAATTAGAAAACTACTATTTCATTTAGTAAGTCGATTAAACATAACAATCTCAATCACTACTTCAATCTACATTAACATCAATTCAAAATATCGAAGACTCGTATTAATTAACCCACCACCCTTCTCAGTGAGTGGACACCTCATGCAAAACAGCAGTTCACTTAGAAAGATAGAATCATGCAAGTCAGTAAATGTATGCATCAAAGGCTTCACTTACTTGTGATTAAGCCAAAACAATGTGAACTGGTATCCTCGAGGAGGTATCATGAAAAGAAAAACAAATAAAATTATTAGAGCAGTAGTAGAAGAAACATTAGTCAATTAGGGATTAGAGATTAGGCCAAGAAAAGCCGTAGGCCGTCGTAGGACAAGGCCAAGAAGAGGCATTATGCTATTAGGGATTAGGCAGCGAAGTGTGGATGGAAAAAGAGCTGTGAAGGCGAAGAGGCATCAGAGCACCGCGAGGTCCGCAGATCTCGAATCTCAGGGCATTAGGGAATCGTGGGTGGTAACGAACAAATTGGGGAATTACTGGTTTCAAAATTAGGGAAAATATGAAGAGGCGGACAAGGAAAACATTAATAGAGGCATCAAGGACTCACCAGCAAAAAATCTGCAACCACGTGGCGTGGTGGTCGAGAGATGGAAAAGTACCTTGATTCACGAAGGAGACAGAGAACGAGCCGTGAGATAGAGAAGGAGCAACGCAGAGAGCAATGCAGGAGAAAGGCAGAGCAAGCGCGGCGTGACTGACCCATTGCGGCGCCGCGTCAGCCGGCGTTAGCGATGTGAGCTTGACGGCGTATGCAGGAGGGAGAGGATGTAAGCGAGGAGAGAAAGCTTCGTTTTCGATAAAAATTGAGGTGCAGAGCGTGTTACCGTTACGTGGGTGTCGAGTTATATGGGCCTTTTTTTTTCCAGTGGAGTTATATGGGCCTTGTAAATTGTAATAGATAAAAAAAAAAGTGGCCGGGCGGCACTTCGCCCTCCGCCGCTCTGGCCTGGTGGGTTGATGGTCCAAGCGGGGCGGGTTATGTGGGTTGGCGGGTTCAAAACCCCAACCCAACCCGCCCCATTTTGGCGGGTTGGCGGGCCGGCCCAACGGGCCAGGCCCACTTTGCCACCCCTAATAGAAATTAGAAAGCTGCTCCGTTTCCTCTCTCTGTGCCTTTCGTTCCCTTTTTTTGTGTTCTTTTTCATTTAAAAATCAAAACCAAGGTTTTTGGTTTCGTGGGTTTACGGTTAAAATTGAATATGTCGTTTCAATCATCGTAAAAGAACTTCACCTTTTTGTAAAAAATAACATAGTAGAAAAATTATTTACTTTTGCTATAATATAATTTTCATTCAATTATTTAGGGTCCAACTCCTATATTATCATCATATACATTTTAAAAAAAAACTGTTTTTCTATTTTATTATTTTATCCACAATCAATAAAAGTTAATTTAATAATTTAAACAGAAAATGATTCAAAATAAAAAAATGATGTAACTTAATCATCATGACTAATTCAATGATAAATATGTATCAAATTATGGATTTCACTCTTTAGGATTTGGTCCTAGTCCTTCTTTATTCCTTTCCGTCGAATCAAAATAATATGTATCAAACAAGTTTTTTACTTTTTTAGTTTTCAAAACAAGTTTAAAAAAAAAAAATTTACCAAACAAATTTTTTTTTCATTTTTTCATCTCTAAAACAGTTTAAAAAAAATAGAATTACCAAACATATTTTTTTTAAATTTTTTCTTAAAAACAGCTTTTAAAAGTTGATCTTTAAAATAGTTTTTAAAAACCAAAAAGCAAAACACAATCAAACATGCCCTAAATACTCATGTTTATGAAGAAAACACAAATCAAAACATGGTTTATAGTACAAAATGTGAAAAACCGTAAAGGAAATCCTCGTTCTTCACTCCAAATCCTTGCTTCAGCTCTGGGCTCCCAAAATAGGTCACAGGAACTTTCCAGTAGAAAAACGATCCCCAAAACTGAGGTCTGCATGCGTATATATAAAGACAGGAAAATTCTGATGCACAAAACCACATGCACGATCGTTCTTCGCACTATTGTACGTTCATGCTGCAGCATCCATGACCATGCTCATTGAGCATGGACCAACTAAAGCGGTACTTTACAATCTTTGCACGATCGTGCTCTTCGAAAGCACGCCCATGCTACTTCACAGAGGTGGTGAGACAAATGGTGATCTGACATCGTTGCACGATCGTCCTCCTTGTTGCACGCCCGTGCTGCGACCTTGGACTCGAATCTTCAAGCACTAAGGAAGTTGCACGACCGTGTAGATCGCATGCATGGTCGTGCTCGTCCTCTAACACTCCAAATGTGATGCTTTTCGCACCAAAAGCTCAACTTTTCAACCATTTTCACCAATTTTGGCCTTTTTGTGCAAAAGACTGCAAATTAACGAATATAACAACAAATAGAACACTAATGCTCTCAAAATTGCCCAAAAATAGCCCAGAAAAATGCACTAATTTGGGATTTATCAACCTCCCCACACTTAACTTTGTTTGTCCTCAAACAAATTCTCGGCTTACAATTAAATTAAAAAAAGGATAGATATAGCCAAAAGATAAACCCTAAAGACAGTAAGTACAATTGACAATCAATCACAAATAAGGGGTAAATCCAAAAGATGTCCAATTAGAGGATCAAGTACAAGAGATCATCCTTTTCACAATTAAGGACACTTAACTTACATCTCTCAATGTGTTTAGAGAGTGAAGACAATCAAGCACACAAGTTTCCATAAATGCACATTATTATATGCTTGTAATGGGACCTAAATCTCCACTAAAATGTCCTACATGCGTGAAAAAGTTGAAGTCTTATAAAGGTTATAATGAGGGCAAGATAAACATGCAAAGGTACGAAAAAAGAAAAAGATATTCAAAAGGGCTAAAATAATAGCATTAATTATCAATAGAGCAGCCCCTTGAAGCAAAACTATGAGCTCTTGAAATTTGGCACTTGAGGTTCTTGGACTCCAACTTCTTCCTTCACTTTCCCTTCCCTTCTTGAGTAGCTCTATTTTAATTTTCCCTTCTTCATTTTCTTTTCACTTTTTTGTCCAGATATTTTGCTTTTCCAAATAGCAACTGTATATATTTTTTGAACCTAGAGTTTGTTAGATTGTTGTTGTAAATCCCAAACAAGTTTCTCTAATAGATAAATGTTGGCTTTCCTAGCCATTCTCACCTCCAAGCAACATGCCTTCTTTGGGAGAGTAAACTTACTCCAACTAACCAAGCTAACACCATTGCCCTGAGCACTTCTCCAAATGAAGTCCCTCATCTATGTGATCACAAATGACTTGGGGTAAAGAGAAGAGAGGACCAAAGAGGCAAGGGCTACTCTATATGACTTGTTTAGAATGTTCTTTTTCCAAGCGGCCATTTTGGAGGGCAACTTCTCAACTATGAAAACAAAATCACAATTCTGTATCTTTAAGCATAGGAAAGTTTAGGTATTTCTCAAAGTTGGTTGTGCTCCTTATATAGATGCTAGACATCTTCTCCATTTTACTTATACTCACCAGTTTTGACAACAAACCTCTTAACTTGGACAAGTTGACTTTAAGTCCCGAAGCTCTACTGAAATTATAAAATAAATTAGCAATGAAACGATATCTTGGCCACATTGAGCTTTGGTAAAGAGTAACACATCATCAGAAAAAGATGTGAAAGCCTGGAGCTACTATTGGCCACATGGGAAGCCATTTTCCTTCCATAACAACCGTAAAAATGGCTACAAAGAGCTTTTTCATATAGACGTAGAATAAATATGAGGAGAGCAGATCACCTAGATCCCCTTATCTAAGACTGTGGGTGGACTTGAAGCTAGGCATGGCACCTAGCTGGGTGACTATTCTTTGAGTCTGCGTTTATCGAGACTTTTTTTAGTTTCCTCGATCCCAAACGGATTGGTTAGGGATTTCGGGAGGTGGGAGGGTGGGATCTTGAGGTGGGAGCCTACCTAGAAGAGGAGGAGGTTCTTTGTTTAGGAGGAGTCTTTAGTTCAGGGGCTCTATATGACTTACTTGCCTCAGTTTCCTTGTCTACTGAGCCAAATCGGTGGTCCTGGGCGAGGCATCCGAGTGGATTCTTTTCAATTAGTTCAGCTTATGCTACATCCTCATTCAGGTTGATAGTGTTGTCATATCAGGAGTTTCATGTGCTTAGCAAGGTTTAGAAGAGTTTAGCTCCTTTGAAAGTCATTACGTTTTCTTGGCATTTGCTTTTGGTTAGCATTTGGACTCGGACAAATTTGCTTTGCAGGGATACTATGTGTCTTATATGGCGCCCGTTAGGAGTCGGAACACCACCTCTTCGTTAAGTGTGACTTCGCATCCAGGGCATGGTATGACATCATCAGATGGCTTGGCATTTAGGTACCCCTACACCTAGATCTCTTCTCCTTGTTTATGTTGTTTTGTTCCATTGGGTCGGGGACTCGGAGGAATTGTGGGTTAGCCCTCATTTGGCATATTGTACTGTGGGTCCTGTGGGATGAGCAGGATGGTCGTATATTCTCTGGTAGGATGTCCGACTCTACACAGGTGGTGTATTGAATCCAAGCCTTGTCCCGGAGGTGGTTTCTTGCGAGACCTAAGGGTAGCCCGAGCCTTTATTCTGAGTGGTTTGTGGATTCTATGGATTGTTTGGGTAGGTTTTAGTTGCTCTAAATCGGTATAGCTTCGATTGTTTCTTTTCCTTTTGCTTTGTTGATGGTCACTCTCTTCTTTGGCGTTGTGCTTCCATAGGGATGCATGCCTTCCCTCTCGTATTGCGTCGTTGAAGTACCCCTAGTGCTCCCTGTTAATTCAATTCTTTTGAACTAAAAAAAGTGGACTTGAAGCTTGGCATACATGCTGTTTCCAATATTCCATAATTAAGGGGGAGAGTGAAGGAGGAAGTGGAGGCGGAGGAGAGTAGTAGGACCAATCAAATAGTGCTAGCCATGCATGAAACCAAAATCCAAGAGGCAGGTGCGTAGGAGTTCTCGGTCCACATGACGAAAGGTTTTCCCATTGTTAATTTTGTAGGAACTTTCACCTTTCTTCTTCTTGGACTTGTGCAGGGCATGAATAACCTCATGCAAAATGGTAGCATTATCTTACGCATGAGACATTAAGTTTTTTTTTTTTTTTGAAAAGCAAAAGAAGCATCGTATTAAAAGAGAGTACTAGGAGTACTTCAACCCAATATAACAAAAGAGGTGAGAAGAGAGAGTGACGATGACCCTCCCCAACCTATCCAAGATACAAACAACGCGCATGAGACATTAAGTTTGATAATTGGTAAATACTTTTAAAGTATTAATTAGTTTCTCTTATTTATTTGGGGAAATAAAAAATGGAACGTCAAAATTAATATATATGCATGTTAATTAAGACATTCGTTGTTAAATAAAGTTTATTATACCTTGAAATTACGCTTATATATTAATGGAATAAATAGAATTAATAATAAAAACAATAACAGATTCAAGTTCTGAATCATTTAAACTTAATTACATTTTTATCCCTATAATTTGAATTATGTGCCAGGTTGATCTCTTAGATTTTTTTGATTCGATCAAGTTCTTATTTTAAAATTAAGCAAATTTAGTCTTGTTTACATTTTTTTTGTACTAAAACACTTAAATTTTCACCTTTCTATATTTAAATATTTGTGTTATTTATAATTTTATATATCAGTAATTTTAAAAAATTTAAAACAAGAAATATAATGAAAGTTTGGTACTTTTAAAATGATATTAGATTTTATCGTTAAATATGTTCTGAGTCTCTACAAAATTTTTATTTTTTGTTTTTAGTCCCTACAAATTTTTTTTTTCGAACTTTCGTTCCCTAAATATTTTTCGCGCTATTAATTAAGTTTTTACTCATTTAGCAAGTGGTGATGCAGTTGTCACTTACCACGTGGATTTTTAAATGACGGTGCATCTGTGAGTCACCAAAAAGAATATTATTTTTTGGTTAATTATTGCGGCTCATGCAAGTGTATTGTTAAGGATTTCGGCAAGTGTACCGAATCGTACAAGTAATAAGTGATAAGTAAGATCGTCTCCACAGGGATTGCGATTGATTATTTAACTCAACAAAGTTCATGTCTATTTTGAACGGGAACCAATTCTTAGTATTTGGAATCAAAGATATTTGTAACAACTGAAAAATAACAATAGCAACGATTTGAAAATCAAAGGATTAAAAACGACTAGGGATCGAATCCTCTTGTTTCCACTCTTATGCATTCAATCTACAACTAACGCAAGTTATTCCTTACAAATTGAAGTTCGAATCAACGATATTAGATTAAGTACAATTCCTTGTCTCATAACCCTTTTAACTAAACCAAAAATCCCTAATTCCTTAGGTGACCAATGATAAAGTTAAGTATAAAGATCAATGATTCATAAGAACACATGCTTATAAGGTTATATTCCTATAATCCTGCTAAACATGGCCAACAAACTCAGTTCAAGTTCAAAACCCCAATTTTCCAATCGTGAGAAGAACCTCAAATCAATTTGATAGCGATCAATTACCAAAAAGCATTAAGAATAGAGGTGAAGGCTCAATCATAAATGAAATAAACTTGCCTTGAAATAATAGAATCAAACTACATAAGAGTTTCCACAAGTTTCATCTACCCTAGTCTAAAAAGCTTAGTTACTCATAGAGAACAAAGAAACAAACCAGAAAAATAGAGAAAAGATAGAAGTCCACTCCATTGGAGACTCAAATCCTTGTTCCCAAGCTTGAATCCTCTTTGGAAATGGAGGAAAGTGAATCCCTAGCACCCCTTGACAAGCCCCACGTCGTTTTAGGTCTTTGGAATGGTCAAGAATGATCAAAACATCAAAAATTCGTGTTTTTAACGCTAACAGCGCGACCAGAGCCCTCCGGGTGCGCTCCACGCGCAACCTGCGCGCTAAGAAACAGAATGGGATCAGATTTCGCACTCCAGGAGCGCTCAAGCGTGCTCTGCGCGCATGGGATGCCATCTTGCACCCGTTTTTCCACTTTTTTGCATTTTTCACCTCTGTAAATCTGAGTTAGCTCAAGGTGTCTTCATGAAAGTTGAAGCTATGGATCTTAGCTTTCCAATGGCACTGGTTTCATTTCATTTGGACACCTACAACTCCAGATATGATTAAAAAGTTGAACAGGTGTCAGGTTGGGACATCATCACCTTATCAACTTGTAGCACAAATTACCCCAACTTAGAGATTGATTTAGGTCTCGATTTCTTCATCAAAGTTGTAGATAATTCTTTATCCTTCCAAAAAGACCAAGATCATCTCATTTGGTTTAGTGTGGCTCAAGATATAGCTTTTAGAATCTTCTTTGTCAAGGTGCGCTACCAGGCCAATCCTTTGGCTATGCTACCATTCCTGTGCTTAGAGACAAAAAACAATCATAGAAAACACTAATGCACAAACGTTAGACGGGATCAAGTGAATACATTAAATCATACAATTTAAGCAAATAATCACTTTGTGTTCGCTTCAATCACAACACAAATATTCAATTAAGCACTATAAATCTACATGTGATGAAGACTTATCACACAGGGAATGCGCAGGCAAGTGTATCTGATCGTAACTTTGGTAAGTGTATCTGATCGTAACTCATAATAAAGTGGAGTATAATTAGGACTCCGAATGTCAAACTCACAGGGAATGTGCAAGTACCAGCGTAATAAAGATCCTTAATTCTTTAAATGATAAGAATAATTGGGTTGGAATTGAATAGAAAACTAAGCGGAATGAAAATAAGACTTTAAACTAAGATGATTAGAGCAAGGTCAAATAGGAGAAACCTAGGGGAACCGGGTTTACTAATACTAGCTCTTGAATCTACTTCCTTGCTATTAAGAATTGTATTTCCTCATTGAATGCCAACCACTTACTCTAAATTACTAAGGGCTATCCTCGCGTACAGTAGCCTTCCTCCCAACTAGTTACTCTGTTTGGTCCAAGAAGGTAACTAAGGGAAAAAGCATTAAGAGCAGACAAGTTTGTTAATTTAATAACTGACTGGAAACAAGCAATAACCTATCCGGCGTATACCGCAAGCTTTGTGATCATAGAGTTCTACTAATTAATTATGATCCTGTTACAACAATTAACTAATTTTATAAGGGTTAGCTACTCCCTATGAGATTAAGCATACTAGAATCAACACATTCATAAAGATAATAAGGAATTCAAAATAACAATTAATTAGATATCCAGAACATCGTAAAAGATCCCCCATCACCCCTAGTGATGGAATTATCTACTCATAATGTTATGCAACAAAAGAAAGTAAAACAAATCCAAACTCCTAAAAGACATGAGTTAAAGAACCGGGACACCCTTTCGGTATGACGGTAATCCTCTCGTGTGTTTCTCACGTCTCCACGGACCCTAGCAGTAATTCTGAATTGATGGGAAGCTCCAATGATCCAAAACTTGCTCCAATAGTATGGTGTTTGTGAATGATTCTCAACAAGGGGGCTCTTGACTTGAGAATTCGTCAAAAGGTATTTGTAACATGTTAAGAGCCCCTACTTATAGACTAAGCTGCAAATTAGGTTATCTGGCTTCAAATCTGCACTGATCAGGGACGGGATACGGCCGTACCACATATATACACGGCTGTACTGAGCTTCGTTGATGACGTTGGACCGTACCCATGCGTGTTGTCGCCCTGACATCACTTGTGTACGACCGTACTGCCTTTGGCACGGCCGTACCAGACTATTTTATAGACGTCAGGTGGTACAGACTGAGGGAGTACGCCCCTATTGAGGTTCTGCCGTAGGTGCGGTCGTACCGCTTGTCTAGTAGTGCTAAAACTCTCCAAAACTAGCCAGTTTTTTGGTCATTTTTCGCATCTTTTGCTCCTAGTGGTGTCTTCATGATAATTCTGCTCAATAAGACATAAATGAGTACTTTTGTGAATTAATTAGTGCAAAATGGTATAATTAGATACTAAAAATGCCCTATAAATATAGACAAATTGGTGTGTTAATACATCCCACACTTGAGCTTTGCTTGCCCTCAAGCAAACTACTTGCGTAACTATAGTAAGAAAAACTATTTCTAATGAATAGGGGCAGAAAAATAAGTGAGACAATAATATGATATCGCAAATATGTTAGTAAATAGAATGCCCAATTAGAAATGTAAGTTCAAGTAAGCTAACAATCTGCGATTTTCAAGTCACATTCTCACCAATCTCAAAGTATTTGTAGGTATAGTAATTAACACTCAGATTTTTCAAATGAAATGACATTACCATATGCTTGTACATTGACCAAAAACTCTACTATTAGAATCTATAAGACATGCAAAAGAGGAATAAGGGTCTTTCATTAGTTGTACTGGGGCCAATGTAATAATGTTTGGTATGATAAAAGAAAGAAAAATGTCATGCAAAGGGTCAAAAACAAATCAACCATAACAAGCAACCTAATTCATTTTCACTTTCAAAAGCAGGCAAGGATCCCAATTTTTCAATCAATGTTATAATTATTATTCTTTTTGTAAATTATGAAGGCATGAGCATGATCACAAAAAAAAAAAAAATCTTTTTCTTTTCCTCCTTTCATGCATTTATGCAGCAGTTAATCATTTGTAAGAACTAGGAGGGGAATAAATTTTTAAGCCTTCTCTTTTGTAAATATATAAAAGGGATTTTTCAACTCTATTCTTTTGATATTGCCACTAATTGCTCTCAAATAAACTTTTTTCGAGATTGCCTTCACAGAAAATAATCAATAGTAACAAAAAGGGTACCAAAGAAATTAAACATAATACTTTTTGGGCACAAAAGTGGGCAACTAATGGGATAATGCATTCAAAATGGTAGTGGCCTGAATAATTCCTAAAAATTGCCCTTTCCAAATTCACATGCAAATAAATTCATATTCGTTTCTTAATGGTCTCAGCACAAGTTCTAGAATGTACATTCCAAGAAAAATGTCATTCAACAAAGAAAAAAGGTAAAAACATGATGTGGCCTCTTATTTTCGACTCAAAACTCACATTTAATAGCTTACACAGTAAGTCAAACTCACAGAACTTCAATGCTAATTTTCAGCAAATTTCAATACTAGCAACGAATTGATTCAATCAAAAGTTGTCATAAAGAATTTTTTTTGGTATTGCCCCTAAATCAGCAAAAAATTAAAGTTCTTCTATAATTATAAACAGTTATAAGCACAGCCAAGTAATAAGCATAATGTAAAATCTCTCCCCACATTTATTTCTAGTAGTGTCCCCACTGTGACTATTTTAAAACAAGCACAAAAAGATAAAATAAAAGAGAAATAAATGCTATAAAGGAACGTGGAAAGAGACTCCCCTTTGAAAAATATCACGAGCAAATTGATGGGGATATTGATAGTCCTATGTCATCATCTTTAGCTTCCTGGAGTGCCTCGGAGGTGATAGACAAACTGTAAAAGTAAATGAATTAAAATTACTAAAAATAAATGATAAATACTAAGTAAAGGGCTACATGTTGCCTCCTGTGAAGCGCTTGTTTATCGTCACGATCCTAACGTGTTGCTTCAAGTGGTTGGTAATTGCAATGAGATTTTGGATGTGTCCCTAGGTGTTCCGACAACATAGATTTTTGCTCCTTGTCCGTTCACCTTGAAAGTTGACCCATCTTTAGCAACCACTTCTATTGTTCCATATGGAAAGACTTGTATTACTTCATAGGGACCTGACCAACGGGATTTGAGTTTTCCTGGAAATAGTCGAAGTCAAGAGTTGTAGATTAATACTTTGTCTCCAATTTGGAAGTTTCTCTTTTGGATGCGTTGATCGTGCAACTTTTTAGTACGCTCCTTGTACAATTTTGCATTTTCAAAAGCTTCTAATCGAAATTCATCCATCTTATTTATCTGTAATAAATAATGCTCACCTGCCATCTGCATACCAAAATTTAGAAACTTGGTAGCCCAATAAGTCTTGTGCTCTAATTCGACAGGCAGGTGACAAGCTTTTCCAAACACTAGCCTATACGGTGACATTCCTATAGGTATTTTGAAAGCAGTTCTGTATGCCCACAGGGCATCATCTAGTTTGAAAGATCAGTCTTTTCTTGACGCACTAACAGTTTTTCTAGGATTTTCTTAAGTTCCTGTTAGAGATTTCTACTTGGCCACTGGTCTGGGGATGATAAGGTGTGGCCACTATATGGTTGACTCCATATTTAGCTAAGAGGTTGTCAAATTGTTTATTGCAAAAATAACTTCCGCCATCACTAATTATTGCTCTAGGAGTTCCAAATCTAGTGAAAATATTCTTTTTCAAAAACCTTACTACCTTTCGGGCGTCGTTAGTTGGTAATGCTACTGCTTCTACCCATTTGGAGACATAATCTACTGCCACTAAAATATACATGTTGTTATTAGACTTAGAAAAAGGTCCCATGAAATCAATACCCCAAACATCAAAAAGTTCACAATACAAAATAGTATTTAGAGACATTTCTTGTTTTCTAGAGATATTTCCGCTTCTTTGGCAGTGGTCATAAGCCTTGACAAATTTATAAGCATCTTTAAACAAGGTAGGCTAGAAAAAACTGCATTGTAAGATTTTATGAGCTGTATGTGTGGGTCCATAATGGCCTTCTACTCCCTAGAGTGACAGTGTTCTAATGTAGATTGGTATTCTGTTTCTGGGACGCATCTTCTAATTATTCTGTCAGCACAAGTCTTAAATAAATAAAGTTCATCCCAGAAATAATGCTTAACATCAGAAAAGAATTTCTTATGCTGTGCATATGATAAATTAGGTGGAAGTACCTTACCAACTAAAAAGTTAACATAGTCAGCATACCATGGTGCCGTAGAAATAGCATATAGATGCTCTTCTGGAAATGTTTCTTGAATTTGCTCTTTATCAGGTGGTCTTACTATTGCATCTATCCTTGATAGGTGATCTGCGATGACATTGTCCACGCCCCGCTTATCCTTAATTTCGATGTCAAATTCTTGAAGCAGTAGAATCCATCTAATTAGCCTTGGTTTTGCATCCTGTTTGGCAAGTAAATGTCTAATAGCAGAGTGGTCAGTATAAATTATGATTTTAGACACCACCAGATAAGAACAAAATTTATCAACTGCAAATATGACAGCTAATAGCTCTTTTTCAGTAGTAGTGTAATGTCGATGTGCTTCGTCCAAAGTCCTACTAGCATAATAAATAGTATGAAAGATTTTGTCTTTCCTTTGTCCTAACACTGCACCAACTGTGACATCACTAGCATCACACATTAGTTCAAAAGGAATAGACCAATCAGGTGCTATCACAACAGGAACATTTATTAATATAGATTTTAAAGTTTCAAAAGCTTTTAAGCATGCTTCAGAGAATTCAAATGGTACATCTTTCACTAAGAGGTTAGAAAGAGGTTTTGCAATTTGTGAAAAATATTTTATAAATCTCCTATAAAAGTCAGCATGTCCTAAGAAGCTCCTAACACCTCTAACTAAATTTGGAGGTGGTAGTTTCGAAATAACCTCAATCTTTGTGTCCTAAGACTATGCTTTTGAAAATCATAAATTGACACTTTTTCCAATTCAGAACTAGATTTGTTCCTATGCACCTTTTTAGTACAAGTTCTAAATTATGCAGACAGACATCAAATGTGGATCCATAAACTGAAAAATCATCCATAAATATCTCAATGCAATTTTCTAAAATATCAAAAAAGACAGCCATCATGCATCTTTGAAATGTTGTAGGGGCATTGCATAAATCAAATGGCATTCTTCTATATGCAAATGTCCTATAAGGACATGTAAAAGTAGACTTTTCTTGGTCTTTCTTAGCTACAGGAATTTGCATATAACCAGAATAACCATCTAGACAGCAATAAAATTCATGACCAGATAATTTTTCAAGCATTTGGTCAATAAAAGGGAGAGAAAAGTGATCTTTCCTGGTGGCTTCATTTAATTTCCTGTAGTCGATGCACATACGCCATCCAGTCACTTTTCTAACTACAATTAATTCCTTTTGCTTGTTTTTCATAACTGTGGTTCCTCCCTTTTTAGGAACTACCTGCACAGGGCTCACCTAAGGGCTATCAGAAATAGGATAAATAATGTCAGCGTCAAGTAATTTAATAACTTCCTGCTTGACAACTTCTTTTAGATTTGGGTTGAGTCTTAGTTGAGGTTGCACTTTGGGTTTGTGATCAATTTCCATGTAAATCCTGTGGGTACAAATTGTAGAACTTATCCCTTTTATGTCATGGATGCTCCATCCAAATGCTGTCTTGTTCTCCCGCAAGACTCTTAAAAGTTTTTCCTCTATCGGACCTATTAAAGAAGATGAAATGACAACTGGTAAAGAAGATGGTGGGTGTAAAAATACATATTTAAGATTAGTGGGTAGCGATTTTAATTCCAGCTCAGGTGGCTCTTCTAAAGATGATTTGACCGCAGTCTTTTTGGGTTTACCTAATTTCTCAAATCGCTGCACCCCGTCCCATGGTCTTGGTTCTATGCCTGCCTCTAGAGCTAAAACTTCCTTTTTAATTTCCTATTCATCGGTGATGACCTCTTTACTGCAAGTTAAAACTTTTTCTAAAGGGTCTGTAAGGAATCAAACACGTTGAAAACAACTTCCTCGTCATTAAGCCGTAATGTAAGCTTTCCTTGGTGAACATCAATGATTGTTTTTCCTGTTGCTAAAAATGGTCGTCCCAAAAGAAGGGGTACTTCCTTGTCTTCTTCCATGTCTAGAACTACGAAGTCAGCTGGAAAAATAAATTTTTCTACCCTTACCAATACATCATCAATTATTTCTTTTGGGTGCACTACGGACCTGTCTGCCAGCTGTAATTGAAGTCTTATGGGTCTGACTTCTTTTAAACTAAGTCGCTGAAAAATAAATAAAGGCGTTAGATTTATACTACTGGATCCTAAATCACAAAGAGCTTTTTCAAAATAAGAATTTCCAATTGTGCATTGTATTGTAAAACTCCCTGGATCCTGCACTTTATCGCTTAACCGAATAGTGGATAACTCCTCTAGCTTTTCCTTGTTGGCAAAAATATCCTTTAAGAATTTAGCATATTTAGGCATATGAAAAATAGCTTCCACGAATGGTATGTTGATAGTTAGTTGCTTCAGGACTTTTAAAAATTTTGCAAATTGAGGGTCCTGCAAGTTGTTCTTCAGTCTCTGTGGGAATGGCACAACAGGGGTTGTGTCAGGTGGATTGACAGGTACTGTTGACCGTTCTTTCTCAGGCTCCTTGTTTCTTGTCTCTCTTTCTTCGGTAGGGATAGGTGATTTTTCTCGGGGATGAGCAGATATGACTTTTTTCTTGCTCTTCTCAGATGGCCCTGCGAGTACTGTCCCTCCTCTTGTAGTTACTAGATTAGATTGCACTTCTTGGCTATATGTTTTCTCTTCTTTCTTGGCTAAATAGTTTATTAAGAGAGCTAATTGATCTGCTAATTGCTTCTGTCTTTCTGCATTTATTGATACCAATTTTTCCAGATGCATGAACCTTTCGTCAAGTGCCTTCATGTATCCATGATCTAATGCAGGGTGGCCTGGATATGGCTTCCTTCCCGCTTGAGCCTGTAAAAATGAGCCTTGGTTTCTCCACACCGGATTGTTATTATTTGAGTAGTGATTACCATGTTTCTCGATGCCTATAAAATTAACCTTTGCAACTTCATTCCCAATTGTTGAAGACTTCCTTGAAGTTCTGATATGAGCATGAGATGCTAACAAGGCTTCAAATTTTTCAATGAGTGCATCTACCTTGGCTTCTAAAGATAAGGGAGTTTACCTCCCATGGCTCCCTATTTCAGGATCAATCTGTTTCCTTTACGAAAACCATTGAGCATTATTCTGGACCATCTCTTTAATAATTTCTACTCAGAGGGTGCTCTTGTTCCCAGAGATCCCCCACAAGCAGCGCCTATGGAATCTCTACTATCACTACAAGAAATAGCGGGATTACCGACGGCCAAACACAAATACCGTCGGTAATAAAAAAATTCCGACGGATTACCGACGGACATTAGGCCGTCGGTAAACTGCGTGTCGCAAATACTTACCGACGGCTTTAACCCGTCGGTAAATTTCCGACGGTTTTCTCCGACGGTTTTAACCCGTCGGAACTTCCGATGCCATTTCCGTCGGCTTTAAGCCGTCGGTAAGTTTCCGACGGTTTTTTCGACGGTTTTAACCCGTCGGTAATTCCGATGACATTTCCGACGGCCATGACCGTCGGTAAATCCGAACTTAATTTTTTTTTTTTGAAAATTGTTTAAATATTTATTTTTATTAAAAAATTATTTACTTTTTTAAATTATTTAATTTTAATTTCTGTAATCAATTTAATTTATTTATCCATTTAATTAACGATTACTAGTTATCATATTTAATAATTAATTTCTTTCTGTATTTAAAAATGTAATGCGATAACATAACTATAAAACAAATTAAAAAAAAGAAACGTAACAAATAAATAAAAAAATTCGACGAACAAAACAGTAATAAAAAATATCCGAAAATATAAAAATATATCTATACAAACATAACTAATAGTCCTGATAATCATGATCATGATCACTATCACTATCTACATCATCGACATGATCACCAGTACTATGAGGCGGAGGCGGAGGCGGTGGAGGAGGCGGCTGGCGAGCTAGCAAATGGTATAGATCCTCCGCTGACACTTTGAGCCAAAATGGCGGCCGTCCGGCGGGCCTCCTCTGCTGGGCGGCCGCGATCCGGCCGCTTTCGATCGCCAATCATTGCCGCCGTCCACGGCCCGCTTCAACTCTGCTATCTCCCGCTCATCCGCGGCAGCACGACTGCTGGACGACTCTCCAGTAGAGAGGCAGCGGGCCCCTTTCTTGTAGTTGTTGGCAAGGTCGCCAGCACCGTATAGGCGACCCTTCTTCTTGCCGCCAACAACATTCGCCAAACCATCGGCCGACGCACTGGATCCTTCCGGGCTCGAGGCGGGGAACATGAGGATGTGCGAGATCTAACCTGAGACATCCTCGCCTCTAACTCCTCTGTCAAACATAAACAAATTAGTCAATTTTTATTGTAATAAAACAATATAAACATTGTTAAAAACTATTCATTATGTTTTATAATTACCTGGTCCGCCTCGACCGCTCATCGACAAACTCAGATTTTCTCTAATATGAGTTGCACGATGGAGCTCGTGCAAGTGAACCTCCCTTTGCAATCACGAGACTGTAATTATTTAATAAAAAGCTTAACTAAATAATAATAATAATAATAATAATAATAATATAAAACATACAAGTCGAGCTGCGTGCTGCGCCTGACTGACCGAACCTCCAGTATGCAAGCTCCCACCCTTTTCAGAGGCTCTATTCTTCTTCGCCTTCTATGCCAACCAAACAACAATCATGTTATAAAATAATTCCAAATAAACCCCAAGTAAGCTTTTTGGCTTTCACTATTTTTATCAAATCATGAATTCTCAAAAGCTATTTAACCTCCTCATGTAAAACATATAATAGAGCATAATAGAGTGGTGGTGGTGGTGGTGGCGGCCTGGTTTCGCGAACAATCGTTGAAACGTTGGAATAATTGGAACTTAGGCTTAAGACAAAAATTAAATAGAAAAGCACAAATGTAAAGACATACATCATATATTATCCTAATACATTTATCCAATTAAAATGTTAAAGCAGTCAAATACTAATGTACATAACATGCATAATATAAAATAGAGGCTAGCTAGTGGCGGCTCCTTGAGGGGTCCCAAGGACAAAATCGGGCGGTAGAATCCTCCGAAGGAGTCGATGGAGTGTAATCGCTCTACGCTGGGAGAATATTTTTGTGTGGACGGAGTGTAATCCTCTCCGATTGGAGAATACTCCGGTGAGGTCGGAGTGTAATCCTCTCCGATTGGAGAATACTCCGGTGTGGATGGAGTATACTCCAAGATCTCATCGTCATCGCTGGAGACCTGAACGATGTATGTCCCTCGATGAGCATCACCGGTAGCTACAGGCCTCCTGGGATCACCAGGCTGGTTCATCAAATCACGATCCTCAGCACGATCCTTAGTCCTGATGACAAAGCTATTTCGATACTCCCTCGCAGACATCATCGGCCTCCTGGAAGGCATAGGAGGATCACGATGGCGAGCATCGCGATCCTTAATCGTCACAAAGCTATTCCGATACTACCTTGCAGACATCATCGGCCTCCTGGAAGCCCTACCTCGACCACGGTTTCCATCTAAAGACATTATGCATTTGTTGTCAACATTGGTCAGTCATGAGCATATAAACTGAAAATAATCGAATTACAACAAAGCGAACAAAGGCATAGGTTTGCGGTATTTAAGACTTTATTCCAATATTTTTTCAATATTTTTTCAAATCATGATGCTAACCGAAGCGAGGATCGCCAACTAGAATTGTTTTTTCCCTTCTAATTAGCATGCTTAAGACAAACTTTTAACCTTGGACATAATATAAGTATCCTAAACTTTTAAAACAACTAACAATCCACAAAATCAATAAGAGCGAGCAACAGTCAAACAACTAACAATCCACAAAATCAATAAATGAGAACAACCATCAAACAACTAATAATCTCACGCGATTACTACTCTTGCAAAGCTACTAAAACAAAAATCAAATACCAACAACAGGAATACAAACAAACCTTAGTTCCCAAAATCACGAGAACACAAAATTGGAGGTCAAGCCACAAAGAATACGTGATGCACCAAAAACCTTCAAAATCACGTCAAAAACCTTCAAATCACTTCAAGAACTTTCAATCGTTCTGAAACATCGAAAAGGAACACCAAATCAATTTGGGATTCGGAAGGAAAAAACACGAACAAAGAAGGGCGAGAATAGAGAGCGAGAGAATGAGCGGTGGTGGGAGAGGTGACGGTAGACCACGGTGGTGTGGGGGTGGCCGGGGAAGGTACTGTGGAGGTGGCGGCGGCGGACGCGTGGTGCTATGGAGGTGGAGGTGGCGAGATGGTGTTCTGTGGAGGTGGCGGCGGATAGAGAGAGAGAGATGAGAGACAGAGAGAGAGACAGACACGGTGGTGGTGGTGGTGGCAGAGAAACGCGGTGGTGGTGGCGACTAAGGCGTGGTGGTGTGGGCGCGGTGGTGGTGGTGGAGAGAAAGAGTGAGAACGATGTGAGCGAGAGAGAATAGAGTGGTGGTGGTGGTGGCGGCCTGGTGGTGGTGTGGGCGTGGTGGTGGTGGCGGCGTAGTGGTGGGGCGGAGGAAGAGAGGGAAGTGAAAGAGAAGAGGGATGAAGATGGAGGAGAAAGGGAAGGCCTGGCTTCGATTATTATCGCGCGTGCAAGCGGCTTTTTACCGACGGTCTAGGCCGTCGGTAAACTGTTCGGCATTGCAAGCGGGTTTTTAACTTGCAAGCGATATAAGGCCGTCGAATTTGAAAAATAGCGCGTAAATGAAATATCTTTGAAATTACCGACGGGCATTGACCGTCGGTAAATTTAAACGGACTTATTGTTTTACCGAAGCGGCAGCGTCGAAAATCAACGTTTAAAGCGGTCTCGACCAGTCGGTATATGCCCGTCGGTAAATCCGAATTTTCTTGTAGTTATATGTGCATTTAACCCATTGTAGAAAATGTGAACAAGTTGCTATGTAGTGAATTCCTTGTGTGGAAAACCTCTAAGTAGTTCTTGAAAACGCTCCCAAGCTTCGTGCATTGGTTCCAACTCAGACTGTTTGAAACTAGTTATTTTTGCTCTTATTTCTACAAATTTGGCTAAAGATAGATATTTCTGGAGAAATTTGCTCTTCAGATCTTCCCAAGTGGTGACTGACTTTGGTGCCAAAGAGTCTAGCTAAACTTGAGCTTTTCCCTGCAATAAGAATGGAAATAGTGTTAGTTTAATAGCTTCTACTGGGACTCCATTATACTTGACAGTGCTAAGTATTCTTCGGAAGCTCTTGAGATGGGTATGTGGGTTTTCCGAAGGTAGCCCCGAAAATTGTACTGCAGACACTAGCTTGATTAAAGCAGGATTATATTCGAAGTTATGCTGCTAATGGCTGGGCCGCTTATGCTATCCTGAGTATCAACAGAAGCAGAAAAGTACTCTTCAAGAATGAGCTCTGGTTCTTCTTCCATTGCGGTGCCTGAGTACATAGATTGTAATTAATATAAATAAAAAAGCTATACAATAGTAAACAGAAAATAGAATAAAAATGCTTAAAGCAACTAAGATCTCGTTGAACTAATATTGCTAAAATATTCCCCGGCAACGGCGCCAAAAACTTGTTGCGGCTCAGGCAAGTGCACCTGATCGTAACTCGTAATAAAGTGGAGTATAATTAGGACTCCAAATGTCGAACCCACAGGGAATGCACAAGTACCAGCATAATAAAGATCCTTAATTCTTTAGATGAACAGAATAATTGGGTTAGAATTGAATAGAAAACTAAGTGGAATGAAAATAAGACTTTAAACTAAGATGGTTAGAGCAAGATCAAATAGGAGAAACCTAGGGGAACCGGGTTCACTAATACTAGCTCTTGAATCTATTTCCTTACTATTATGAATTGTATTTCCTCATTGAATGCCAACCACTTACTCTAAATTACTAAGGGCTATCGTCGCGTACAGTAGCCTTCCTCCCAACTAGTTACTCTGTTTGGTCCAGGAAGGTAACTAAGGGAAAGAGCATTAAGAGCAAGCAAGTTTGTTAATTTAATAACTAATTGGAAACAAGCAATAACCTATCTGGCGTATACCGCGAGCTCTGCGATCAGAGAGTTGTACTAATTAATTATGATCCTGCTACTACAATTAACTAATTTTATAAAGGTTAGCTACTCTCTATGAGATTAAGCATACTAGAATCAACACATTCATAAAAATAATAAGGAATTCAAAATAACAATTAAATGGATATCAAGAACATCGTAAAAGATCCCCCATCACCCCTAGTGACAGAATTAGCTACTCATAATGTTATGCAACAAAAGAAAGTAAAACAAATCCAAACTCCTAAAAGACATGAGTTAAAGAACTGGGACACCCTTTCGATATGACGACAATCCTCTCGTGTGTTCCTCACGTCTCCACGGACTCCAGCAGCATTTTTGAATTGATGGGAAGCACCAATGATCCAAAACTTACTCCAATTGTATAGTGTTTGTGAATGATTCTCAACAAGGGGGCTCTTGACTTGGGAATTCGTTAAAATGTTTTTGTAATATGTTAAGAGCCTTTATTTATAGACTAAGCTGCGAATTAGGTTATATGGCTTCAAATCTGGACTGATCAGGGATAGGATACGACCGTACTGCATATATGCAAGGCCGTAGCAAGCTTTGTTGATGACGCTGGACCGTACCCATGTGTTTTGTTGCCCTGACACTACAAGAAAAGTGTGATTTACCGACGAATTTTTACCGACGGCCACGACTCCGTCGGTAATATTTTAATTACCGACGGCCAAGCCGTCGCAAAATCGATGAAACTTTTAATTTGATCGTTAATTTTTACTGACGAAAATTCTATATTTACCGACGGCTAAGCCGTCGGTAAATCTATTAATTTATCAGTATAATCAGTGAGATTTACCGACGGAAAAGCCGTCGGTAATACGCCGTGTTACCGACGGCTTTTTCGTCGGTAAATCTCACTGATTATTTAAAAATCCCACCGAAATTGCGACGACTTTTTTTATATTACCGACGGCTTAGCCTTCGGTAATATCGACGGATTCAATTGGCCGTCGATAATACATTTCCAACGAGGCATTGTCCCAGGGCCTCGAGGCCGTCGGTAATCCGTCGGTAATCTTTATTTACCGACGGCTTTATTGTATTACCGACGGAAAATGGCCGTCGGTAATGACGAATTTTCTTGTAGTGACATCACTTGTGTACGGCAGTACTGCCTTTGGCACGGCCGTACCAGACTATTTTATCAGCGTCAGGTGGTACAGAATGAGGAAATACGCCCCTACTGAGGTTCTGCTCTAGGTACGGCCGTACCGTTGGTAGGTCAGGCCGTACTGCTTGTCTAGTAGTGCTAAAACTCTACAAAACTAGCCAGTTTTTTAGTCCTTTTTCGCATTTTTTGCTCCGAGTGGTGTCTTCATGATAATTCTGCACAATAAGACATAAATGTGTACCTTTGTGCATTAACTAGTGCAAAATGGTATAATTAGATATTAAAAATGCCCTATAAATATAGACAAATTGGCGTGTTAACATTAATGTAAAAATCAACCATTAATCCATAAATACAAAATCCTATATTATCCATTTCTTCCCAATTTCACCCTAATCCCCTTTCTCACTCACTGCCCCATCACCACCCCTCTCCACCATTTCTGGCAACCATCCATCCCTACCATTTCTGTCCACCCCTCCCTTGCTGTTAATTAATGGATTGAACTCGTAGTGAACTTCCACCACCATCCAACTCTGGCCACACACAACATCCATTCAGCTCATATCGTCCTCTCCAACATATAAACACTGTGAACCCCAACACGCAGTCACCACTAATACCTCCTTTGGCTTAAGCACATAACTAACAACATCACCATCCCCATTTATAACAAAAATAACATATACATGAACCAAAAAAATCACATCGTTTCATCCCAGCCTACAAAATCAGAAACACCTATCCACCATCTTCATAACCACTATAACACACTCACATTGTTTTATCCTTGCCAACAAAATCAGAAACATAAGAGAATGAAGGAGAGAGGGAGGGGAACAAGGAATAGCAAACAGAGAGACAAAACAGGGAATAGCACATCCGTGAGCTCCACCGGCAAACCACCACGCCGCCCTCTCCAGCCACCATAACAGTGGATCTTCATGGTGTACAAATTTTGAACCAATGGAGAGTTACCTGTGACATATGCCTCCCCCTCTTCCTATCCCAAACCCCTATACCCTCTCCCCCAATCTCATCTCACGACTGCCCTCAAAGGATAAAGTTTCTTGACCACCACCGAACCCTCCCCTGCGCCCTTCTTCCACGACCCACCGAACTCTCTTCATTCACAATCGCAAGTACAAACCCATCACCAGCGAGAACCCAATCCTCGTTGTGCACCTAACAACCCAATCATCATTGTTTCATCATTGCAACTCCTACCTGTCGTTTCTGTTAATCTTCTCCACCGAACCTGTAAATGAACCAACAAGTTGTGACTTTGATCATGAGACCGCCACGCCATTGTGCACTCATTTTGCTTCCAGTTTCACCATGATGGGGGTAGGAGAGGAAGGTTTGGGGTAGGGGAGTATGAGGGAGGATTGGGGAGGAAGAAGGGAAAGATCGGTTAGAGATAGGGGTTTTTGGATGTTTCAACCGCTCAAAGGGATGGGTGACCGAGTGAGGGGGTTGCAATTAGGGTTTGTTGTTTTATTGATTTTAATGAAGTTGTTTTAATTATATGACTCACTCTTCTTTTCATATTAAGTTTTAGGGTTGTTTTAGGGTTAATTGATTTTTGAGATTAATTAGTTTATGGATGAATTTTGATTAATTTAATTTAAAGGTGTTTAATAATAAAATAATAAAATTTTTGCTGACTCACTTGCCATGTGAATACCACCTCAATTAAAATGTCCATGTAGCAAGATCCAACATGGATTTTTGTTTGCCATATCAACAAGATTTAAATTTAAGGGACTAAAGTTGCTAACCAAAAGTATTTGGGGAAGGAAATTTTGTAGGGACTAAAAAAAAGTGAAAAATTTATAGGGACTAAAAATATATTTAACCCTATATTTTAAGAGGGAAAAGTTTGTAGTTGTTTTCTTAATTTTAAATGATACTAGTGAAATTACTCGTTTCTTGCACGAGTACTAATTAACTAAATTAAATAATAATGCACAAAAAATAATTGTTGTCATGCAATATATAATGATTATTAACTTTATAAGATTAGTTAATAATTATTTCATCATTAGTTCTAAATATAATAAATTATGATTAATAAAGATGAATGATATATAATTTAAAATATGTAAGTCATTTAAGAAAATATATTTATGATTGTTAATGACAATTAATTGAGATAATGTAATAATGACTATCTTAAAATTATAATAATTAAAAATTAATTTAGGCGGAAAAATAGATGAATATGGAGATGGCACATGACATAATCCGACGTGACAAAACTTCATTTTATTTAATATAGTAAATTAATATATTGACTCGTAGTTTTTTTGGTATAAATTGCGTATCTCTTACACGCAATTGCATAGACTAATCTCTCGAGACAAGTAGGATTACATGGATGGCAAAGCTCTACATCAAGAGTTTTAATGTTGTTACATTCTTACACTTGAATTTTTTTTTTTCCTGAACATTTCTCATACCTGAATGTGAACCCGAAACTTTGGTTGAGCCGTAAGAGACCCGTGCAATTTGATTGCAAGTGCCATTGGGTTGACCCATAGTATTGAGTACAGAAGGTTTATATAGAGCAATTTAATTAATCTATTTAATGTGATCGAGAAGATTTAAGTAAAGAAGGAGAATTCTAAAATGTTATATAAATAAATATATGGAGAGAGAAAGAGAAGGTGGTCGCACAATTGCCATAGCCGTTTCACACCTCGCTCGGGTAAGGCGTGTAAGAAGCGCGGTTTGTAATATTCCTCTAACGTTCTTGGAAGATATAGAGAAGCATATTACTATTAGACAAACATAGTTCAAATATTTGACGGTTTCTTTCTCTCTCGTTAAATTCAGAAAGCAGTTTATAAGCAGTTCAAGCAATTAACGTAACTGTTTCATTCATTCATCACCGCCCACGCGGGCCAGCTGTGTGTTTAATTTTCAACATTTCATGCAAGTCATCTCGGAAAATATGTAAGAAATGAAAAAGAAATGTCACAGTAAATCACCACCACATATGCGCATTGCTTGGAAACTATATATATATATCCATGGAGTTAGCTTAGCTTCTTCATTACTCAAATTAAAACACATATTTCAAAAAGCTATTACGTAAACATAAAAGCTACTATACATACGTACCTGCTTCTACATTGCACCATCATCAATATGAGTTCTCAAAACACAAACATACAGTAGGTTCTATGCCCAACCACTAGGCCATCATCCTCTCAAGGAGCTGGTACTTCCTCTACGTCTGCAGGGACTAAGCTTCCAACCATGGGGCAGGTCTTTTCAAGGAGAAGACAGTAATTTCACCCAATAACGTACCAGGTCATTTAGTTTTCTTCTCCCCAATGTTTAGCAATAACAATACACTTGTGTTAATTTTAAGTACTTGTTGTTGGATTTTGCTAATTCGATTAAATATATTTTCATTTCTTGCAGCCTTATATGTTGAAACTGACGATGATGATGATGATGCATGGGACCATTAATGGAAGCCGTTATACCGCATACTACCTATATTTTTTATATTTATTTATTTAATTACTTCAATTTGTTTTCGATATGATATGATGACTCTTCTGTATTGGAAAATCGTTACTTATACATATAGTTATGAAAAAACGCTAGTAGTCTTAATTTCTATTTGGAAGTACGTACCTTAAATTAATTATGAATCACTTTATTGAAGAGTAAATACCAAATTCGGACCGAGTCGACCTACTTCTCCATATTATCAATATTCTAAAATGATAACCGGAAATATAAAATGTTAATCAGATTTGTCTCTCTACTAGTGCGAAATATACCTAAAAAATAGACTTATAACACCGGTTTTGGCAATAACTAGCGTAAAAAGTGACACGCTGGCATTTTTGAAATTAACGCATCACTTTTTATGCTAGTTATTTCCAAACAGCCAAACTTGTCACGCCAGATTTTAAGGAAAACCGCGGTTAAAATTAGAAGGTTTTCATGCCGGTTTTATTGATAACCGCAGTGAAAGGTCTATTACGTCGGTTTTGTAGGATAACCGGCGTTAAAACCTTTGTTACTAATATAGCCAGATGCGAACACACACACACACACACACACACTCTCATTCTCCATCACCCCTTGCGCCGTCCCTCCCCCCTCGCGCTGTCCTTCACTCCCTCACCCTTCGTCGTTGTCCCTCACTCGCCCTCTCTCTCTCACTGCATTCTCTCTCTCTCTCTCTCTCAGTCGCCTCTCCCAATCGCTTTCAGTTCACCAGCAGATGTGAAGCAATCGACCGCAGCAGCGTTCACGTTCACGTTTCTTCTCCCTCGGCTGGTTTGTGGTGTTCTTCCTCGCCACCGTCTTCTTCTTCTCCCTCGGTCTCCTTGCTGTTCTCGCAGGTTCTTGTAGTTGCAGTTGTAGAAGTAAAAGATTTCATCGAGATCGAGAGAAAACCAAGCAAACCCTAAGCGGGCCAAGAAAACCAAGGAAAGGAAAGGAAAGGAAAAGAGCAATTTCGAAAAAGATGGGGGTGAACACTAAGGCGGAGGCGGCGAGGGCTCGCAAAAGCGCGACGGAAACACCAATGCAATACAGGGTCGCTGTTCTCAATCAAGTTGCATCATTGTTCCAAGCAGATCTTACCTTCTGGAACTGATTCTGTTGCTGTTGTTGAAGGTAAAAAGAGAGGGTCTTGTAAGCTTGGCCAGAAGCAACCTATGCATAGGAAATCCATTGACATATTTGGCCAGCGAACTTCTCAGTATAGAGGGGTAACAAGGTTAATTTTACCCTTTTATTTAACCAACCTTTAGTATATTGTGTTTCTCATTACTTTATCCTCTATTTAATCTACTTTTAAAATTTGAGTTTCGCTTTCACCCCTTTGAGTAACCTTTAGTATTGTGATTCTCATTACTTGATCCTCTATTTGATTCCAATTTTTAAAATTTGAGCTTATTTAGTCAAATTTGTGATGGTTCTTTCTACTTTTGTGAGCCTTTTTTATTTATTTTTTTCAATTTTTTAGTAACTCTTAGTTTGTTGTGCATCAGGCATAGATGGACTGGTAGATATGAAGCATATTTGTGGGATAATAGTTGCAAGAAGGAAGGACAAACTAGGAAAGGAAGACAAGGTTAGTGACAAAAAACTGAAGTTATGAACAATTTTGATCATGTTTGCGTTTGCAAAATCATAAGAATCAAAGTATCCTGGTCCTCTTCTCTTCGTTCTTCTAAATTTATCGAGACGTCTATTTTGATTAGCAAAATTCTGACAAATCATTGATTCATCTGGTGTATAAATATATGATTCATTTACCAGTTTACTAGATCGATAATTTTCATTTTTGATGTTCAAAAATTACTATAGATACAATGTCACATTCAGTAAAGATTTATGATACATGTATAGGATGTACTCAATGTGCCCGAGCCTGTCCCATAGATGTATTAGAAATGATACCTTGGGATGGATGTAAAGTTAAGCAAATAGCTTCTGCCTCAAGAACAGAGGACTGTGTCGGTTGTAAGAGGTGTGAGACCGCCTGTCCGACAGATTTCTTAAGTATTCGAGTTTATTTATGGCATGAAACAACTCAAAGTATGGGTCTAGGTTATTGATACGTTTCAAAAAACACCACACGAATACGTTTTTTAACTGGCAAAAACCTGTGCTCAAAAGAAAATAGAAAAGATTTTTTTCTATTTTCTTTTGAGCGTGGGCTTTTTATTTATTTTGAAATAGTCTGCAAATTTAGGTCTTTGTCCACTAACTCTTTCATGTCACATGTTCACATTGTGGATAACAAATTAGAAGGTTTTCATGCCGGTTTTACTTCTTGCTTGGACTTACTCAGTGATATTCCCGATGGGTAGCGAAAGCGAGAGAGTGGGTAGTGAGAGCGAGTGGAGGGAGGTGAAAAGAAAGGAGCGAAAACTAGGAAGGGAAGGAATTAGGAAAACAGACTGGGTTAGAGGGGCACCAACGGGAAGAGACTCATGGGGGAAACAAGGGCAACAAATCACTACGTTCTACTTCACAGAATTCCCAGAAACACATGGAGCTAGAGAAATGCATGGAATTTTTCAGAAGCATGGGTGGGTGGACGAGGTGATTATTCCGGGTAAGAGAGACAAGATGGGGCGTCGTTATGGATTCGTAAGATTCTTCAACGTGAAAGACCCAGGATTATTTGCTATAGAACTTGATAATATTATTATTGGAAGACAGAAGTTATACGCCAACCTTCCAAGGTTCGTAAGAGAGGATGCAAAAAGGAATGTCAGTGCACAGGCAGGAGTTAGTCGCGGGGGTACAAAGGTTAATGATTGGCCGTCGTTACCAGGAAGGAGAAGGTCAGAGGGGATCACGTACGCGAGCGTAGTTAAAGGAAGGGCTACATATATGACTAAGGGTGGTGCACACTCGAGTAAGGGTGGTGAATATTTGGCCAATAGGAAGCCGATCAAAATGAATGTTATGTGGAGGAAGGTGACTGCCAACATAGAGTATCAGACTGGGGAACAAGTTCTGGGCGAGGTACAAAAGGCTCTCGTTGGGGAAGTAGTAAATCCTGGTGCTTCGTACCTACTTCAACAAGAGTTCCATCGTCAAGGGGTTTTTGACATTAAGGCTACACCTTTGGGTGCCAATCTTGTGCTACTGGAAGAGGCAGAGCCAGGCGGGCTAGTGGAGATGATGCAGCAGAAGGATGGCTGGTTGGTCCAATGGGTGAGTGAGATAAGAAACTGGTCCCCAAAGGAGGTGGATAACGAAAGATTCGCCTGGTTACGTTGCTATGGTGTGCCGGTTCATGCTTGGAGTGATGATTTCTTCAAACTAATTGTTGCTCCGTTCGGTGATTTCATTGGGGCAGATACAAATACAAGAGAGAAGAGGTGCTTAGATGTTGCTAGGATACTGTACAGAACTCGAGTGCATGATCTGATTAACGAGGTTATAAGGGTGAAGATAAACGATGATATTTTCTCCATCAAGATGGTTGAAGACTGGTATGGTAACTTGAATTGGAACGGTGAGGTTAAGATCCAAACAGCAACACCAACAAATTCTGGTGAGGAAGACGACAGTGATGATGATGAATTCATCCCACCAACAATGGAAGATGAGGCGTCAGATGAGGAAGATGATGGGTACCACTCAAGAGCCGCAGGTGCAGTTAATGAGGCAAGGAAAATATTAACAAAGTTGGATGAGAACGAGGTGGGTTTGGTGGCTGAGGAGATTGAGAGACAGGTGGTGGGTGGCTCATATGATGATGAGTTAGCAATAATTATGAATATTGTGGAGGCTGCCTATTCCCAACAAATAACGGAAGAAGTGAGTGGATCAGTGGGAGACGTACAACTGGGTAACCAAACAACACAAGTAATAGGGGGGTGCGCGCAGCACTAAGTGACCCAGGAGTTGGGGTGGCCCAGAATGAAGATATTGAGCACAATGGAGGATTACACGTAAGTTGCTCTTATAAAAATGGGCCGGTGTCAAGTACTGGGCCTGTCGAAACAGCAATGCTAGACGGAATCCATGTCGAGGGAGATGGTGTCCTGCATCCTACACCTAACGCCGCTGTACGTGGAGCACCCACTCGGGTCTCTTCAAAGTGCTTAGGTCCAATAATGGAGTCTGGGGTTCACGAAGGTGCTGCTCCAGCTTTTCGATCTGAAGGGGGAGCGAACACAGATTGGGATCCCTCCCAAAATATGGTCTTGTGATTTCCGAAGGTAATGGCTGGGAGCTCAAGCTCGGCGAGCGGGAGTATATGTGTTGAATCTGTGACTTCATACGCTATTGGTCGGTGCAATGATCTATTTTGGGCAAGAAAAGATTTGGAACTCATGACCAAGATTTGGTCGCAAGCCATCAATATTGGGATCGTTGGTAGGGAGGCGAGAGGAGGTTTCAATCGCGGGATTAGAGAAAAGGAATCCAGGGACGAGACGGTAAAAGATCAGAGGGAGTCAAAGCAACATGCTAAATGAAGGTCCTTACTTACAATGTGAGGGGGCTGAGGGATGGTGCAAAAAGAAGAATAATTCGTTCCCTCATGATGAAAGGTAATTTTGATTGCTGTTTATTTCAAGAAACTAAAATGGAATCTGTTGATAATCATGTAGTCTATAACATCTGGGGTGGGTCAGATTGTTGTTGGGAGTTTAAACCATCGGTTGGCTTGTCAGGGTTGGAAGGAGGGTTTGTTCAGTGTGAAATTTAGATTTTCTGGGGATGGCTTCTTAGGGTTGTGAGTCTCAGTCCCTAGTTTAAATCAAGATCTGTACATAGTTAACGTTTATTCCCCATGTTGCTTAGGTGGTAAGAGAAAGTTGTGGAGCGACTGATTATGTCAAAAATGGTTTCTCGGTGGTTTGTGGTGTATAGGAGGTGATTACAACGCGGTGGTGTCAAGAGAGGAAAGGAAGGGTAGTACAATCTGAGAGAGGTGGAACTGAAATTGTAGAGTTTAATGCATTCATTAGGGATATGGATGTAGTAGATATTCTGTGCTTGGGAAGAAATTCACTTGGTTGATGGTAGCGGTGCCTCTATGAGTAGATTAGATAGATTTTTGATATCTGAAGAACTTATCACTGTTTGGAAGGTGGCAGCACAGTGGGTAGGAGATAGAGATATTTCAGACCACTGCCCTGTGTGGTTAAAAACAGATGTGAAAAATTGGGGACCTAAACCTTTTCGCTTCAATAATTGCTGGTTGGAGCATAAGGATTTTAGGAAATTTGTTGCAGAAACATGGGACATGTGCAAAGTTGAAGGATGGAAAGGATATGTATTGAAAGAAAAATTGAAATTTATGAAGGAGAAATTGAAAGTATGTAATAAGGAGGTGTTTGGAATCTTAAACTTGAACATTGACAAAGTTGTTGATGAGTTAAATGTCTTCGATGCTGCTGCAGCTGATGGGGGGGTTGTAGATCCACAACAAAAGAAACTTCTCACAGTCAAATTCTGGAATGATATTCATGCAAAAGAAAGCTTAATTGCACAGAAATCCAGAATTAAGTGGTTAGCAGAAGGGGACGCAAATACAAAAATTTTTCATGCAAGTTTGCAAGCAAAGAGGAGGAAAAACCAGGTACTTGCTTTGAAAGTTGGGGGTGTGTGGGTGGAAGAGGTTGGTGACGTTAAGGATGAGGTAAAGAAGTATTTTGACAAGAGTTATGCTGAAGAGCGGTTCCAAAGGCCTCAGTTGGATGGAGTTCAGTTTAAACAGATTTCATCAGACGATAACAGGTTCTTGCTGGCCCCTTTTGGTATAGAAGAGATTAGGGAGGCGGTGTGGAGTTGTGACGGAAATAAATGCCCAGGCCCGGATGGTTTTAACCTTAACTTCATTAAGAGTTGCTGGGATATGGTGAAAGATGCAGTTTATGGATTTGTGAATGAATTCCATGCTAATGCTTCACTACCTAAGGCTCTAAAGGCTTCTTTCATTACTCTTGTTCCTAAGTCAGAAAACCCACAGGAACTCAAGGATTTTAGGCCTATCTCCCTCATTGGTTGTTTGTATAAGATTATTGCTAAACTACTTTCTTCTCGGTTAAAACAAGTTCTGGGTAAGGTTATATCCAAATGTCAATCTGCTTTCCTCCCAGAGCGCATGATACTTGATGGTGTCGTAGTTGTTAATGAGGTGGTTGATTGGGCTAAGAGAAAAAAAGATAAATGCCTTCTTTTTAAGATAGACTTTGAGAAAGCGTATGACTCGGTATGTTGGGAGTATCTGGAGTATATGATGGTTAGGATGGGCTTCAGTAAAACTTGGAGAAAATGGATGAACACCTGTATTTGCTCGGGCTCAGTCTCAGTTCTTGTAAATGGGAGTCAAGCGGATGAGTTTATGACTAAGAGAGGTTTAAAACAAGGGGATCCTTTGGCTCCTTTCCTATTTCTCATTGCAGCGGAAGGTTTTGCGGGGTTAGTAAATAATGCAGTTACTATCGGTCAATTTAAAGGGTATATGGTGAACCAAGACATTTCTTTTCCCGCGGTTTCAAGATACCGACGATACAATATTACTTCTTTGAGCAAGATTGGGAAAATGTGTGGTGTATTAAAGCAATCATATGTGGCTTTGAGTTGGTCTCAGGTCTTCGAGTCAATTTGCTTAAGAGCAACTTATTCGGGATCAATGTCGAAGTTGAGTTTTTGGAGGCCGCTTCGAACTTTCTGCATTGTAGTGTGGGTAGACTCCCTTTCAAATTCTTGGGAGTGCTGGTTGGAGCTAATCCTAGACTTGTCTCGACGTGGTCACCGGTGATTTCCTCATTTGAAAAAAGATTAGCTTCTTGGAAAGGTAAATTACTACCCATTGGAGGTAGAGTTGCTCTGTTGAATTCAGTTCTGTCTAGTTTACCTCTTTATTATTTTTCAATTTATAAGGCTCCGAAGAAAGTGTTGAATACCTTGATAAGTATGCAGAGGAAATTTTTGTGGGGGGGTTGTGTTGATCAGGTGAAGGTTAACTGGGTCAGTTGGCAGAAGGTATGCCTCCCTAAGCATCTTGGTGGGTTGGGGATAAAAAACTTGGAGCTTTTTAACCACAGTTTGTTGGCCAAGTGGAAGTGGCGGTGCATAAGTGATACTGATGCTATCTGGTCTGGATTGTTGACCTTTAAATATGGCTATTTAAAAGACGCAATGTTGGAACCTGTCAGGCCAACTAGATATGCCTCTGTGTGGTGGAGGGACCTCATTTCACTGAAACCCATATGGTTTACTAATGCAGTTAAAATTAAACTGGGTAATGGGTGCCTAACTAGATTTTGGAAAGATAAGTGGATTGGCGGAGTGTCACTAAAGGATAGCTTTCCTAGGTTATTCTCTATTGCTAAAAACAAAGATGACTTGGTGTCGAACTCAGGTGAGTGGTCAGGTAATGTTTGGGAGTGGCATTGGAGGTGGAGAAGGAATTTTTTTAGCTTTGAAGTTGATGATTTTTTGCAGTTGCAGGCGCTCTTGAATGGGGTCAGCCCAAGCTACGATGACCCTGATGGCTGGATATGGACAATTAACTCCCCGCAGATTTTCTCTGTAAAGTCAGCATACTACGATATGTTGAGTACTTCTCATAATGTACAGGTGGATCAAAACGTTGGCAAAGCTCTTAAAGGGCTTTGGAAGAGTGCAATCCCCTCTAAAATAAGCGTGTTTGCTTGGAGATTGCTGTTGGGGAGGTTACCTGTTAAGGAACAATTAAATCGGAGGGGAATTATCCGTTGCAATCAAGATTTATGTTGTATTTTCTGTTCTAACTGTATTGAATCTGTGCCTCATCTATTTGTGAGATGCCCTTTTGTGCAGGAGGTTTGGTTGAGGGTTTACAGCTGGCTTGGGATTGTGGGTGCCATGCAGAATGAAGTCTTGCTACATTTTCTACAGATTGGTGGCTGTGTGAGGAATAAGAAATGGAAGTATGTGGTGTGGTGCGCAACTACCTGGGCCATTTGGTCAATGCGAAACAAATTTATTTTTCAAGGGGAAGCAATTAGTTTTACTAATGTAATGGCACATATTAAGGTATTATCATGGGGTTGGATTATGAGTAGAGTAGGAAGGGGATATCCTTGGCTTATTCAGATTGGTGCTGCAATCCATTAGGTTGTCTCCAGGTGTTGGAGAAGTGTTGAACTCTTAAGCAGTATTTGGTTGTAAACATTTGTAACTCATGGCTTGGGGTACTCTTTTTCCTCCTTTAGTCTTTTTTCCCAATTGGGTTTTTGACTTTGGGAAGTTTTAATGAGGCCCCTCATGTTGCTTCGGGTTGGAGTACCCCTTGTACTCCCACTTTAATATTACTTTTGCTTATCAAAAAAAAAAAACAAATCGACAAAATGTTGCATGTCACAGTTTATTTGGTAAGTACTTAAGTACTTTACCAAAGACCTTTTGCATTGTGAACACCTTGCTAATATGTAATTGATAAGGGGTAAATTTTTGTTTTGTGAACTACTAAACTAAAGGTGGTTATGATATGGAAGAGAAAGCAGCAAGAGCGCATGATCTTGCAGCTCTCAAGTATTGGGGACCTTCAACACATATAAACTTCCCGGTATGTTTCAATTAAGGGGCAGTTTGAAGGATTTAATCGCAATCTTGTACTCCTTGGAGTTCCATTCTCTCTATTCTTCTATTTGGCAGCTAGAAAACTACCAAACTGAACTTGAAGTAATGAAGAACATGACTAGGCAGGAATTCGTTGCCACTTGAGAAGGTTATTAATACGTTGCTAAAAGCTATCAATTATTATTGTTATGCTTAATGAAATTGTAAATTTATTAAATTATGTATTTGGTTGCTTTGTAGAAAGAGTAGTGGGTTTTCAAGGGCTGCTTCAATGTACAGAGGAGTGACAAGGTTTTTAATGCTATTTTCCTACCCCTTTTTCTTCTAAATTAGAAAGAAAACACTTGGGGGGTTAATTATCAATTATTAAAGCTAAATTTACCCTTTTTCCCTTCATGTTATGCTGCAGGCACCACCAACACGGTAGGTGGCAAGCAAGGATAGGCAGAGTTGCAGGAAATAGGGACCTTTATCCTGGGACATTCAGTAAGTCCTTCCAAAAAGTAGCATTTCATTTCCTCGTACTTCATTATAGCCATAGTGGGATTTTAGCATTCGAATTATGAACCAGAAACATCAATTATAGCTTGGTTTTAAGTAGTTTCTTAGCACTCGGTTATTATGTTATTATGCTAGTGACTGGTACTCAATGTTTGTTTCAATAGAAAAGGGGAGAAGCCAAGGTGTGAGTACAAAATGATGGAGAAATATAATATTATGCTTCATTTAGGTGTAAAGTTGAAATTATAGTGAAAAGAAACAAACAATTAATGTGCTTTCTAATTATTTTCTTAGCAACCATGTAGCAACTTTTTTGGAATGCAACGAGTTACTTTTTCTATGGCTTTTCTCTCACATTATTGGTGGAGAGTGAGAAGCAGTCAGACACTCTCAATCATTTCAACTACATGTACAAAACAAGTATAGACTTCAAAAAAGTAAAACATGAACCATCTGAAACATTCTTTATGTCGTTTTGTGTAAAAAATTTGCTTTCAGAAGCCTAGCAGTGTGGAGAAAATTATGGAAATTGATGACCACATAGATTGTGCAATGAGTGGATTGATTGCTGATGCCTGTACGCTTGTTGAGCATGCACGAGTTGAAACTCAGGTATATATACCCTTACAGGATAGGATATTGTGGGCATATAGTTGATTGGTTAATGATTATATACTAATGGGTGATCTTATAGCCAGTTACCATTATGTCTGCATTCTACCACCATTTCTTTTTCCTCTGACAGTCTCAACCATTTGGAGTGTCTCTCCTCATTGCTGGCCATGATGAGAATGGACATAGTTTGTAAGTATATGTTCCATCAAAGCAATGGTTATTTATGGGTAATGTGATAGGGTTATTTATGGTTATTTATTGTTTTAAACAGAAAATAAATGCACAACATGGATGTTTTGTTTTTGTAAGCCTAGGCTCTATTACTTCAGTCACTAGATGATACCGTTTAGTTTAATGCTGCTGATCATTCATACCCCTTTTCATTTTGGACTTACGGTTCTTACTGATTCTGATGTGCAGGTATTACATGGATCCTTCTGGCACATCATAATGATTTTTGTCCAAGTTGGGGTTCATTGCTTGTGTTTTTTGTGTGGAAAATGTTAAACTAAATAAATGTTTGATAATTTTTATATTAGTTGCTCTGTTCCCAGCCCTTTATAATCTATTGTCATTTTGTAGGTATTTATTTTCTGCTGAACTGTCAATTTGTTAACTTGATTCTGCTTAGAACGATGATATCAAGTAAAAAAAGGAAAGAAAAAAAAGACTTTTTATGGCGGTTTTTACATAAAACTGGCATAATAGGTGACTTACTACACCGGTTTTGTCAGATAACCGGCGTAGTAAGTCTAGTTTTTTTCCCCTTTTTGAAGTCCACTTTTTATGGCGGTTTTTGCATAAAACCAGCGTAAAAAGATGCTTTTTATGCCGATTTAAAAACCAACGTAATAAGTCCAATCATACTACGCCGAGAGAATACACGCCAGATAAAAAATCGACGTAAAAAGTCCATTTTAACAGGCGTAAAAGGGGTATTCTGCACTAGTGCTACATTGGTATTTGTATGGACTATAATGACATTAAATTGGTAATGATATGGATGCTATTACAAGATGTAAATGCAAAAGGTGCTTTTGCATTAATCAAAGAGGTATATATATACAAGCTGCCAAATCAGAAAAACTAACTAGAGCTAAGCTAAACTAGCTAGACTTAACTAACAATAGAGTTACATAAGATTAATCCCAGTTAACTTAATCTGATATCCCCCCGTAAAATGAACCATATATATCAATTAAGTTCAGTATGGACAACAAAGAATTAAAAACCCAGGGATGCAGTAATTTGGTGTGAATATCAGCAACTTGATTTGCAGAAGAAACAGATATCAACCGAATGACACCAGCTTGGAATTTTTCCCGAACAAGGTGGTAATCAATTTTTATGTGCTTTGTCCTTTCATGAAATGTTGCATTTTGATCTATAGCAATTGCAGATTTGCTATCACAATAGATTGGAGCAGAATCAGTAGAAATGCAATGTAGATCTTGCGAGAGGTATAACAGCCACTGCACTTCACGAGTTGTGGCAGCCAATGCGTTGTATTCTGCTTCAGAACTAGAGCAAGAAACCGTAGCCTGCTTCTTGGATTTCCATGAAATTAAGGAGGAACAAAGAAAGATTGAGAAACCCGTGACAGACCTTCTAGAATCTGGGTATGATGCCCAATCTGAATCACTGAAAGCAAAAAGTTTGAGATCATAATCAGTAGATAAAAATAGACCCTTGCCTGGAGAATTCTTGAGATAGTGCAGAACATGTACAACAGTCGCATGATGTGCCTCAGTAGGTGATGAAACAAATTGGCTAAGTCTATTGATAGCAAGCTATAAGGACTGCATCATCCAAGATCTCAAGAGTATATTTGCGTTGAGAAAGAGAAAGACCCTTAGCAGTCCTTGCAACTTCCAATCCCAAGAAAAATTTTAGTGAACCAAGGTCTTTGATGCAGAATTAATGATCTAGATGTTGTTTAACGTGGAAATCTCAGCCATATTATTATCTACAAGTACAATATCATCTACATAGATAAGTAGGATGGTGATGTTAGAACCAAGACATTTCACAAACAAAGAGTAATCTGATTTTGATTGTGCATAGACAAGTTGCAATAAAGCAGAGGTGAGTTTGAAATTCCATTGGCGGCTAGCTTGCTTGAGTCCATAAAGAGACTTAAGAAATTTACACACTTGGTTTGGTTTGGAAGCCTTAAACCCAAGAGCAATGGTCATGTAAACTTCCTCATGTAAATCTCCATGTAGGAAGGCATTATTAACATCCAATTGATGTAAATACCAGCCCTTGGCAGCAGTTAGTGCTAAAACCATTTCACAGTTGTCATTTGAACTACAAGTGAGAATGTGTCTAAGTAGTCAATGCCTTCCTGTTGGGTATAGCCCTTAGCTACAAGATGGGCTTTATATCTTTTAATGCGACCATATGAATTATATTTCACCATGTAAACCCACTTACATCCAATATATAGGATGTTTCCAAAGTGGTAAATCAGTCAATTCCCAAGTCTGATTCTACTCTAGAGCAAGGAGTTCTTGGTCCATTGCCTGCTGCCAGCAAACATGTTTTGTTGCCTGTTTGTAAGTCTTAGGTTCAGGTATGTGAGAAATGGTTAGACAAAAACACTTGTAAGAAGGGGACAAATGATCAAAAGTCATGTAACTAGAGTGAGGAAAGGAAATACCTGATGATTGACTTGTGGATTGCTGAGTGTGAACTATATTGCAGTGGTAATCTTTAAGATAATTTGGAGGATGTTTGGATCGGGTAGAGACCCTAAGAGCAGGAAGGAGTATAGGAGAAACAGAAGAATGTGATGAAGATACATCATCAGAATTAGAAATAGAGGAAGGAGAAGCAGTAGGACCATCTGCCGTAGAAACAGAATCGGGCACTACAGTGGAAACAAAATCTGCAGCAGTTGCAGATGCAGGAGAAGAAACAGGGAGGACATAAATGTCAGTAGCATTTTTGCAATGTGGAAGACAAATGGGAAAATTGGAAAAAGAGGAATTATGAGATTCAGAAGAGGAAACAAAGGGAAATGTATGCTCATGGAAAATGACATGTCTAGATAGACAGATTTCTCTGTTGAAAAGATCATACAAGATGAAGCCCTTAACCCCTTCTTTGTGACCTAGGTAGATGCATTTGCTAGCTCTAAGTTGAAACTTTGTTCTATGAGAGACCAAAGTAGAAGCAAAGCATAAAGTACCAAACACTTTAAGATGAGAAAAATCAGGTGGTTTTTATAAAGAATAAAAAATGGTGACCGGTTTTACAATTTCACAGAAGGAAGCAAATTGATGAGATGAACAGTATGTGACACAGCATAGGACCAAAAAAAACTGGAAGATTAGCTTGAAACATTAAGGCCCTTGACACATTTAAATATGTTGATGTTTTCTTTCAACTATCCCCTTTTTTTGGGGTGTTTCAACACAAGAAAGTTAATGAAGAATGCCTTTAGTTTGATAAAAAGACTCAAATAAGAATTCTTGATCATTGTCAGATCGGATGGCTTTTATTTTTGAAGAAAATTGAGTTTCCACATAGTTAACAAATTGAATTAGACAAGGTCTAGTTTTTGACTTTGCTTTCATTAATCTAATCCAAGTAAACCTTGATTTGTCATCAACAATGGTAAGAAAATATATATGATCAGTGATAGAGGGAGTCTCAAAGGGACCCCAAATATCTACATGTATTAGATCAAAAACAAGATTGGAAACAAAATTGCTAAGTGGAAAAGAAAGTTTCTTTTGCTTAGCAAAGTGACAAGTGTCACATACAAATGGATTGAAAGCAAAAATTGCAGAATTATTTTTCTGAATATGAGTGTAACATTGTGAAGATGGATGGCCTAGTCTATAATGTCGTAGATGTGAATCTAAAATGCTAGTACAAGTGTTATTAGCAAAATGTAAAGGCTTAGATGAAACTAGATAGGGATGAGGAAACTCCACTTCATATAGTCCATTAATCACTCTAGCTTTGCCACTCATCTTCAAGGTATTCATTTCCTACACAGGACAATGATCATTGAAAAAATAAACAAAACAAGATGAATGATTAGCAAACTTAGTGACTGATATGAGATTAAAAGCAAAGTGAGGGACATATAGAACATCAAAATGGGTAATGGTGTTAGTGAGATAAATTGTGCCTCTAATATTAGCAATGGTATTTTGCCCATTAGGAAGATTAATGGGAATTGGCTTAATTGTCCTATATGTGTTAAAAAATCAAAACAAAGAGGTAATATGATCTGTTGCCCCTAAATCTATGATCCAAGGTTGATAGAAACTACCTGAAGTGGTTACGGGAGAGGCATGGTGAGTGGTAATCAAATTTGAGCAGGTAGTAGTGGAGGATTGAGGGTAGGCAGCAGTAGATTGTTAATAGCAGGGACATCAGACCCTTGAATCTATTCTTGAGTAAAATGAAAATTGATGTAGCAACAGTAGCACAAACAGGTTCTAAAGCAGTAGTTGCATTAACCGATTTCTTGGATTTAAAGCAGGAGGAAATCCATTTTTGATGAAGCAAGTCTCCACATTATGATTCAAACGACCACAATGAGTGCATTGTCTTTGAAATTTTTGATTGGGAGACTTAAAACTAGAGCGAGGTTTCGCTTGGAAACCTGGTGTAGAATTAGTGCTAGAACCTGGTGCTACAGATACAGCCATAGCAGTAGGAGTGGGAAGAAGAGGTTGTTGGGGCTGGTGTTCCTGTTGAATAACCATGGAGTATACCTTGGATAAGGAAGGAAGAGGTTCAACGAGTAGAATTTGAGATTTTGCCCCAGCATAGTTGTCATTAAGACCTCGAAGAAAACCCAGGATAAAATCAGTATCCCTAAATTGCTGGACCAAGGTAACAACATTACAACAACCAAAAGCAGCTGATGTACAAGCCGGAATAGATCAAAAATTGCACAGTTCATCCCATATTATTTTCTTCTTAGTGAAATAACAAGTCATAGTGAGATCTCCTTGCTTCAAAGAGTACAATTCAGAGTATAGTTGAGAAATACGAACGTAATCACCTTGCGACAAACGGTTGCGAAGCTCCTATCAAACTTGATATGCAGTATCAAGCCAGATGATGCTTGATGTAATTTCAGTAGTCATGGAATGATGAATCCAAGACAGAACCAGTGTTTACAGTGTTTCCAAGCCTTGAAGCGAGGATCATCAATTGAAGGTTTCATAATTGAACCATCAACAAACTCGTATTTATTCTTCATTTGTAAGGCATTGGACATGGCACGAGCCCATCCATGGTAATTAGAAGGCTCCAATGGAGGAGAAACGAGAACAAATGAAGGATTAATTCTAATCAGGATGTATATAATAGACATCCAAAGGATCTTGAAGCTGTGTCTTTAGAGGAGTAAGATGAGGTGGAGGAAGAGAATCACCTTCAGATTCAGCCATTGTAGAAGAAGTCAAGGATCACGATTTTCTTCATCGCAAGAAAATCGAAGAAATCGAAGAAAGGGGAAAACCTGAGAAGATTAGGTTTCAAGAATGCAATGAAGAAATCGCAGAGAATGAATGAAGAATAGAATATTGCGACAAAAGAATCACAGAGAAGATTGACAAAATGTGAAGAATCGATGAAGAAATCTTCAGAAACTTCAAGAATGTGATGAAGAAGACGCAGTTCCAAAGCAATTTTTGGCCAGAGAAATGCAAAAGCGGTTATGCTGTTAGATGAAATTGATTTTCTTCTGATACCATATTACAAGATGTAAATGACAAAAGGTGCTTTTGCATTAATCAAAGAGGTATATATATACAAGCTACCAAATCAGAAAAACTAACTAGAGCTAAGCTAAACTAGCTAAACTTAACTAACAATAGAGTTACATAAGATTAACCCCAGTTAACTTAATCTGATAGATGCATTTGAAACTAAGTGAATAATGTCAAGGATGTATGTGCTAACAGAGATGAAAAGACAAACCTGACTAATATTTTGTAATTTCATGAATCATTTTGGAATATTGATAATGGGGGACTAGGTTGATATGATCATACAATTTCAGTGATCAAATTGGGTATTTACTCTTTTATTGTACTTGTCATCTGTTTTATTAAGTTGTAATCACTAATTCATTGAAGTTGTGACATTAATTTTTTTCGTCTAATAAACCAAATATATATTAACTTCTTTTTTTCTATCAACTTGTTAACCTTGAACCTAAACATATAAAATGAAACACTAGGTTATCTGCGATTTTAATGTCTATTTGTTGTATTTAGAAAGTAAAGAGATAAACTAAGACATTATTCTCATCCTAGATATATCATTTATACATATAGAAGAATTTCGATCCACCAAAAAAAAATGGATGAAATTCCATAAAAAAAATGGATGAATTTCTCGAAGTGGTGGTCCTCTATAGTTCCTTTCCTTTTGTTGATATTTCGTTTTACAATTGCAAAGAAAGGAAAAATAAGCTTGCAAAGATATGGCACATTGAATAGCTTACTCTCATTCAATGGTTTTTTTTGGTAAACACTCTCTCAATGTTTATAGCACAAGAACTCTTGCAATGCCCAAGTTTTATTTTAGTTTTTTTCGAAAAGGCAAAAGGAAATTTTATTTATATTGGAGAACCAAGACTCAAGAAAAGCCTAATCCACAAAGAAGTAACAGATTACAAAGATATTGCTAGCAAGTCAAAAATCCAATAATGCATGTCCTTTCCTATTACTTACAAATGATAGAGCAAGTAATCATAATCGATGGAATAGTTTAACTCCTTTTTCGGCAACAAGTTTATTTCTTGATCACCAAATTCCACACAAACAGACTCTGTCTCCAATTCTAACAAAACAAACCCCACTCTAGAACAACACCATTCCGAAAAAAGTGATGAGAGAGGAGAGAGGTGAGAGGAGAGAGAGGGAGACAGCGGCAGAGGGTGTTGGGAGGCAGGGGAAAAAGGATACGGCCAGTGGGCTCTCCTGCTGCATTCAAAGGATACATCGAAAACCTGATCAGGTCTACTGTTTCATTCTATGTCACCAATATCCCTATTGACATCAAGGAGATAGAGCTATAGAAGGTTTTCAGTTACTATGGAAGGGTGGCTGACATCTTTATATCACCAATGGTTGATAAACATGGCCAGAGATTTTGTTTTGTGAGATTTAAGGAGGTGAATGATGCAAGTGCATTAGAACGGAAACTAATAACAGTGGCAGTTGGAGGGAATAAGCTTAGGATTAACATTGCGAGGTATAATATGGTCTCTAAGACAACAATCCCAGGGCGAAAACAGAATGTAGTGGAGACCAGAGGACTTCAAATGGAAGGTTTTGTGGAGGAAAACAAGTCTTTTGCCTCTGTTTTGAAAGCAAATGGAAGCAATGCTACCAATAAAAAGAATTTTGGCTTAGGGCTTGGAATGAAGAATGGGGGGCATAAGAATTTTAAGCGAGGCATCTGCTCTGCACCTCAGCCTTTTCTGGATGTTGAGGTTTCTGAATAGAGGATGCAAACCTTGGCACAATGTCAGGTTGGAAAATTACAACATGGTGTTGGAGCTTTTGAGATACAAGACCACCTATATCTTGAAGGATACTTTGAGATTAAGGAAATACCTTTGGGTGGTGACCTCGTCCTTCTCTGGCCGTCCAAATCTGGGGTGCTACATGATGCGGTATATGCGAACCGTAGCTGGTGGTCCAATCGCTTTGAATCGTTTAGAAATTGGGACCTTATGATTCTGCCGAATGAGAGATGGGTGTGGCTATGGTGTTTAGGAATTCCACTATATGTTTGGGAAGACAAGCTATTCAATGATTCGGCAATGAAATTTGGAAGGCCAATCTCCATTGATAAGGCAACTTCAGTAATGACCAGATGTGATGTCGCTTGAATACAAGTCTTTGTCTCGGCGATTACCTCTATTGATGCGACAGTCAAGATTAAGGTTGCTGGTGTGATGTAACCGATCAGAACAGTAGAAGAGCAGTTTGGAAATTGGTCTTGAGTTCACGGCGCCGAAAAGGGGTTCAACTATGGCATATAAGTCCTCGTCCTCTTGCTCCGGTGAATGGAGTGCCGCGGAGGCTGGCTCTTTGGTTCCTCTGACACTGCTAGCTTTGGTGACAGATTCGAGGTGGATCAGAGGTCTCTGCAACTTTTGGGGAAACAGTGCAGCAGAGCAGGCTACAAAGAGATACTTTCGGACGCGACGGGAGAAGGCATACTAAACTAGCACAGAAAAGGAAAATAATGGAGCAGAGGATTGGCAGTGATGTAAAACTGGGATTGAGACAGGAAGGGGATGGTTTTTTGAAAAGTCATCCTTGCTCTCTCTCTCTCTCTCGTAACCGGAGGATCGGAGGAAGAAGCGGATATTGTGGACAAAGGTGAAGGTGACAGACTTTTTACTGAGGTTAGGGGCGGAAGAAAACAAAATGGTCTGGATCGGGTTAAAAGAAGATCCAAATGGGATGGGCCCTTTTAAGAGTTTTAAATACTTGTCTCTAAAGGGGTGTTAGAAAAAAGAAAGTGAGCGGGTGAGAAGTACTCAGATGAGTCAAACTGACCAAACGAGGATGATTGGGCTGATTTTAGGTCCATTACAGCGGGTGGGGAAAAAATGGAAGGAATGGAGGCGTAAACAGATAGCAGATCCAATGGATGGGCCAACATGGCTGGAACTTGATATTGGCGTTGACCCACCATTCTCTCAGGGTGAGACGATACAGCGGAGACACTCTTCGTCCTCTCTCACTTCACCATCGATGACAGATGGCGAGGTAGTGGTTGAAACTCTACCATCCTTAATGGTGTGCGAGGTGGTGGCTGAATCTTCGGCAGCTTGGTTGATGCAGTGGCGATTAATGTTGATAAGTGTCGCAGAAATAGGAAGGGCTTCTGAAAGCCTAAAGGAATCAACAAGAGGAGTAAAACCAACAATAAGGAAGTACCATTTGGTGGTGCTAATTGCTTGCCTATGGAATGGGGAACATCACGAAATTGAAAGAAGCAGCAGGGCCGAGTAGGGTATACAGGTTTCTAAGTCAAAGTGGGTGCTTCAGACTTCTCTTCTGAATCAATTTTGCCAACAAATAATTTGGGCTCTGAATTGCAACAGCCCATCCCCATTGTATAGCAATTAGATGGCCTTAATTTGATTGTGGATTTAGATCACAATAACCAAAACACTGCAGTTCCAATGGAGGAGAATATGGAACGAAACAATTTGGGGTTATTTCCTGAATGTGGGAGAGAGGTGTAAATGCAACAAAACTCATGAATATGGGGTCAAAATAGGCATGTCAGTCGGGGAGGACAGTACGGTTAATAGACTGGTTGGTTTAGAGTTGCAGGATCAATTGGGCAACAGTGTTCAGGAGATAGTGGATGTGGGTTAATGATAGTGTGCTCTGTGAATATTAGGTGGTTGGGAACGAGACCGAAAAAGAACAAAATTCGTGCACTTGTTTGGGACTTTAATGTGGAGTTTATTGCAATACAGGAAACAAAAGATGGAGGTGGTATCAGCCACACTTTTTCATCAGCTTTGGGGGAACCAGGATTGTAACTGGCACTTTTCGTCGGCGCTTGGAAACAGTTGGGGTATCCTATCTATTTGGGATAGCACGAAAGGTAATCTAGTCTTTCATTTTACTAGTTTTGACTTTTTTGGGGTTTGCTTGGAGTGGGGTGGAGCGGAAGAGATGTTTCTTTGTTAATGTGTACTCAAAATGCAACGTTCTGGATAAGAGGAGAATATGGGGAGAATTGGTAATGTCTAGGCGGGTTTTTGGAGGAGGAATCTGGTGTGTAGTGGGAGACTATAACTCGGTCTGTTCACTGAGCGAAAGAAAAGGTGTGGGGAGGTCTGATGGTTTGGAGGATGCTTTGGAAGTTCGAGAGTTTGTGGTTTTATTGAGGATATGGGGCTTCTTGTCCTCCTATGTTGGGTAGGAAATTCACTTGGTTCCAATCCAACGGCCCTGCAATGAGTAGACTTGCTCGTTTCTTGATGTCGAAGGATTGGATTGATACTTGGGGTGATTTGTCACTTTGGGGATTGGAGAGAGATATTTCAGATCGTTACCTGATTTTGACAAAACATTCCCAGGCTGGATGGGGCCCAAAATCGTTCAGATTCAACAATCATTGGTTGTCTCACAGGGATTTTAAAGGAGTGCTGGAAAATATTTGGTCTTCCCAACCACTTACTGGTGGATAGGGTTTGTGTTGAAGGAAAAGTTGAAGAGACTAAAAGGGGTGCTTAAACAGTGGAACAAGCAGATTTATGGGGAAGTAGATACAAAGATCCAACTATTGGTGGAGGCTATTAAGGTGCTTGACCTGAAGAACAAGGATGTAGGTCTCTCGGTGGAAGATGTCGAAGATAGGAAGCTCAGTTTCTCCCAGTTGTGGATGCTTCTGATGAGCAAGAATAGTGTAACATTCCAGAGGTCATTGGCAAGGTGGTTGAAGAAGGGGGATACAAACACTCTGTACTTTCATTTGTGTCTCAAGTCACGTGGGGCGAGAAATAGGATTCCGGCTCTAAAGGTGGGATATAGATGGGTGGTGGATGCAGCTGGGGTCTGTTCTGAGGCTACACGGTACTTAGGGATCACTTCTCAAAGGAGGAATGGGACCGTCCGTGACTTAATGGTATGGTTTTTTCCAGTTTTATCAGCGGAGGATTCTGCTTCACTTTCAGTACCTTTTTCTTTGGAGGAGATTGACGGGGTGTTCGCTGCATGTGATGGAAATAAAAGCCCAGGTCCGGATGGATTTAATTTATGCTTTGTTAAGTCCTTTTTGGAGGTGATGCGGTCAGAGGTGGGAATGCTTTTCTGGGAATTTTATGACAATGCTACATTGCCGAGAAGCTTCTCCTCCTTTTTCCTTACACTTATACCTAAGGTAAAATGTCCCCTCTCCCTTGGAGATTTTAGACCTATTTCACTTATTGGTTGTCTGTATAAGATTGTGGCAAAGGTATTAGCATCAAGATTGAGCAAAGTGATGAATGCTATCATTGCACCTACACAATCGGCATTCTTAAAAGGTCGCAATTTGGTGGATGGGGTAGTGGTGGTAAATGAGGTGGTTGGCTATGCAAAGAAAAAGAAAAAAACAGTGTTTGATTTTCAAGGTGGACTTCGAGAAGGCCTATGACTCAGTAAACTGAGGATTCCTAGATTACATGATGCAGCGGTTTGGTTTTGATAATAAATGGAGAGCTTGGATGAAGGCATGTGTATTTTATGGAAGTCTCTCAGTCCTGGTCATTGGGGGCCCGACAGAGGAGATCAACATCAAAAGCACGTTGAAACAAGGAGATCCTTTGGCTCCCTTTCTTTTCCTTTTGGTGGTTGAGGGGGATGCATCAGGCGGTGTCACTCGAGCTATTCACTAGTTTTCAAGTGGGCGAGCCGGATATGTTAGTGTCACATCTTCGGTATGCAGACGACACGCTATTCATTGGGGAGGCAAATGTGGAAAACCTGTGAGCGATGAAGGCGGTGCTTAGAAGCTTTGAATTGGCTTCTGCACTTAGGGTGAATTTTGCAAAGAGTAACTTGGTTGGGGTAAATGTAGAGGATTCCTTCTTAGCTCGGGCAGCCAGGTTCCTCAACTGTAAGACCAAAGTACTCTTGTTTAAGTACCTCGGGCTTCAAGTTGGTGCGAACCCCCGGCGAGCGGCTACATGGGCTCTGATGGTTGACATACTGCACGGTAGACTTATGGGTTGGCGTCATAGGAGTATCAGCCTCAGGGATCGAATTGTTCTTCTCAATTCGGTATTGAGTAGTATACCTTTATTCTTCCTATCATTCATGAGGATGCCGGTGAAGGTTTGGAAACTGGTGGTTAGAATACAGAGAGAATTTTTGTGGGGTGGAATGTTGGGTGGGAAAACGATTCCATGGGTCAGGTGGTCAGACATTTGTAAGCCAAAAAGTGGGGGTGGACTGGGGGTTAGGGATTTGAGATGGGTTAATTCTAGTTTGCTTGGCAAATGGCGATGGAGGCTTTTAGGGGACGGTGGAGCACTTTGGACTAAGGTGTTGGTGGCTAGGTATGACTCCAGAGTGTTATCAACGTCCTATTTTGTGGATCTTAGAGTTCCTTTATCGGCGTCGGAATGGTGGAAGGATATTTGGTTGATTGTGAGTAATGGGGACTTGGGTTCAGACTGGTTCTTGGCTAGTATTCGAAGGAAATTGGGAGATGGAAGGTCAACCTCTTTTTGGCATGACATTTGGTTCGACTATAAGGAGTAGATTCCTAAGACTATTCTCACTGGCTATAAATCCAGATATTTTGGTTAGTGCCTCTGGGAGATGGGAAGGTCTGACATGGGTTTGGGACTTTCCTTGGCCGAGGAGGCTTTTCACTTGGGAGGAGACACTGCTTGTTGATCTATATACGGCTTTACAGACTTCACTTCCATCGGCTGAGGCAGATAGATAGGTATGGACTGGGCACTCTAGTGGTGTGTTTTCAGTATCCTCAACATATGCTCTCCTCTCTGAGTCATCCTCACGTGTGGGTAGCCTTCCTGACATTGAGATTGGGATCCTAGGCAAGTTATGGAAGAGTTTGACTCCTTCCAAAGTAATTGCCTTCTCATGGCAATAATTCTTAGACGGAATCCCGACTCGGACTAACATACTTAGGAGGGGAGTTATTTTCAATTGTTTGCTACCACCTATGTACTGTGTGAAAATACTTAGGAGACTTCGCTTCATCTCTTTGGTAGTTGCGGCTTTACGTCGACGATATGGTATGCTATTGTTCGATGGTTAGGGAGTGATCATGTGAAGCCTCCAGATCTCTTCTCCTCTTTTGCTATGTTTACTTCCCTTGGAGGCAGATCTCGGTACAAGTACGACCTGTCGCGTATTTGATATTTTGTGTTGTGGGCAGTCTGGGACATCCGGAATAGTTGTATCTTCTCTGGTAGGGTGCCGGATGCGATCATTCTTATTGACCGCATTCGATCATTATCCTGGATGTAGTTCTTGTCTAGGGCTAAGTCCACTCCGTGTATGTATTATGAGTGTTTAATTGCCCCTCTGGAGTGTATTGCACAGAGATAGTTTGGTTGGTGTTTGTTTTCTAATACTCCTTGTTTGAAAGCCTTGGGCCCCTTGGCTTTCCTTCCTTGATTGGCTGTATTGGGTTGGGTATCCCTTAGACCTCCTTCTATATAATATTTTTGCCTTTAGAAAAAAAACCCACTCTAGAACAGCCAAGACATTGCCTTCACAAGTTGCAATATTTGGCGTTTATTAATTATGACAGCAAATTGCAAACTACATCAGGCAACAAGTGTATCAACAAAACGATGCTCTTTTTAATCATGTTCTCCACTTCATGCTATTGTAATGAGCACTCCACATAATGTGTGTTTAAAGCCTGCATCCTCCAGCCCTCAAAAAAAGCTGTTGCACATAGCATCAATCCGCAACTTTCAGCATAAGGCATAATTATAAGGAGCAGCACCAAAACCATGAGATTGATGATTATGTTCTCTTCATCTGTTTATCATTGGACAAGGCATCCAGCAATAATAATATCAATTCAAATCAGATTGGAGCAGTCAAGGAGATGTGATATATCTGCATAGCAAACATATGTGATGCACCGCAGGAATTAATTCCACCATGACTCAGCTGGAAGATTTCTGACAGGCTAGGCAATAACTGTGTGGCTGAGGTTATATTGCAGCAGCCAAGGCAAACGAGAGGATTTTGGAACCATCGAGCGGCCGAATAACAGTGGCCCTTGGCTAGTGAATGTGTCCAATTCCATGCTTGTAATTTAATTTCCTCCACTAATGCGGTGGTATTGACAATTTTTACATACTACTAGTATTGCAAATGTCATATAATCACAAAAATTTACCCTAATTAATAAATAAACGAATTAGTGCGTAAAAATTAAAGAATATGAGTCTTCCTCGAGCTGGCTGTGAATCTCACTTCATTTTTTTCCATTAATTATTGGTATAAGAGAGATGTGTAGGATAATAATGTATAAGTGGATTACTCATAGAAAAAATAATATAAATATTTTAAGGGTAAATAAATTTTATTTAACACACAATTGACATCTTTTCTATCTTTGAAATTGAGGAGGGGTCAAATTGTATTAGTCTAATACTTATTGTTGCACAAATAATATAGACCTTCGAATGATCACTACAAGAATTTATCGTATTACCTACGGACTATTAGCGAGAGCCAGGAGGCCGTAGGTAATATGTACTGAGGGCTTAGGCCCTAGGAGAAATTCCTGCATTCCTTAGCAAGGGCCAAAGCCGTAGGTAGTGTTTTTTATTTTTTTTCAAAATTATTAGGGAGGGCTAGGATGAAATAGCGAAGGTTGTGCCTCTCAGTAAAGTAAATTTTTTAGTGAGGGCTAGAGACCCTCAGTATTGACATAAGCACAACTTTTAGCGAGGGCTTAGAACCATAGGTAACACAAAAGCAATGCAATATAGCAAGGGCTCGAGACCCTCGGTGCCATACTGACTGACCGAAAGACTAAAAGATTAAAAGAGCCTAATCTCACGCGGCCCATTAATCCTCCCCAACGCAATTTCACGCGACCCATTAATCCTCCCCAACCCATTTTCATAACCCTAAAAGAAACTAATCCCTCTCCCAGCACTTCATTTCGACCACATTCCTTCTCTTTATCCTCTCTCCCCTTCAATCTCCCTCATTCCTTACATGGCGCCCCCTTCTCTTCCTCTCCCCTTCTCTCTTCATCCCTTCTCCCCTAAAACCTAACCCTAATTCTTCTCACCCTAATCTACAGTCACAGTGCCCCCTTATATTTCTTCCCCATTCTTCCATTTTCTTTCCCCTTTTTTCCTCAGTCTCACCTCAACCAAATCTTCACTCCACTACAAGAAATCTGTTTATTACCGACGAAAATTTACCGACGGCCTCGTGGCCGTCGGTAATATTTTAAATACCGACGGCCAGACCGTCGGTAATCCCCCGGAAAAAGGCTATGCAGGAATTTAATTTTTTCAGTAAATACCGACGGCTTATCCGTCGGTAATTACTAGGCCGTCGATAAATGTAAATCATTACCGACGGCTTAGCCGTCGGTAAACTATGATTTTTATTAGAACTCTCAGACCCACACACTCATAAGCCGTCGGTAAACTGTGATTTTTATTAGAACTCTCAGACCCACACACTCTCTCTGCATTCCCTTCCTTCGCGCTGCACTGACTCACCATTTTTCCCTCATTCGAAATTCGGCCGACAGCCTCCCAGGCGCCCAGCCTCGCCGCCCCAGACCCAGTCCACCACCGCGCCGTATCTATCTCCACGCCTCCGACCAGATCGCGCCACCGCCAGCCATCTACGCCTCCACCAAGCTAGCGAGTCGCTCGCGACCAGCAGCCCGTAGAGCTCACCGCGCCGCCGCCAACCACCACACATCTACCACGCGACCAGTCCGCTGCCAACCCCTCCTGTATTCCAGGTATCTTTCATCTTTCTTATTCTTTGGTTAAGAACATCACTGTTAGGGTTTTTGTGAAACCTTGGATTTGGGATTCTTTCATCTTTATATATTGCTCTGGTCGGAAAGCAACATTTTAGAGTTTTAGTAGACAAGCATTCGCGTTTGTGTTTTTAGGTTGTGTTTTGTCTCTTGCAATTGTCTGCTTTGCTTTGGGTAATTTAGGATTTGCTAACAAGCATGTCGATTTGGACGATACTTTGACATGTCTTCACTCTTATTAGATGCAACTGCTCCTTCTCAATTGGGATATCACTTGTTGCATTTTCACTAACTTTAATTAGTTTCGGATTTGGTATTGTTGTTTTTGTCAATTGACGAATCTGCGCAGCAGAAAGTGGGATGTCAAATACACATCTTATGTAACCACGAGGATTAACACAAAAGAATAAAACAAACCTTTTGCAACAAGTAATAAACAAGGGATTGGCAATAATTCAAAAGCAAAGAAATTTTTAGCTTCAAGATAGTGAATCCATCTATTTGTAGGATGTTGGCCTTTAACCTGGTATAAGAGACATGTAGAGACACATTAAAAATCAAATTATTTATTGCTATTAAGATAAGGTTGTCGATCCAATGATAATAATTTATAACAGAATATTTAATTGAAGATACTCAGGTAATGAGTGGATCCAGAAAGGCTATAGTAGTAGCAGTGGAAACTAGAAAGAAGTATCAATGGAAATAGACAGGACAAGAACCAAACTTGAAGTCCAAACTAGAGAAGGATTTAAAGTTGTAACGTTATGTATTTGATGATAAAGTCAAAACTAAATTTAAGGAATGTGTAAAATAAAGCTTGTAGCAAGAAAAGTGCATTCATTCCACCTTGGCATGAATGAGTACCTGGATGACATGGCTTCGGAAATTAACTTTTTCTCTTTCTTTTCTTGTTCTGTATTCAACATAGAGTATGCTAATGAGGTAAGCCGTCCAGCTACCCAACAAACCGTAGAAGAGTTGAAAAAGTATGCCAGAAAGCATTCCCAGCTGGAACTATTTTTATTATTGGATATAGCTTTTCATTAATAAAAATATAGCTTTTCTTGTTTGTCTTGTTTCTTGTTGAAGATCTCATCTCTCAAGTTTTGGTTGTAGCTCAGGCAATGTAGGTTTAATTTATTTCTTTTTGTCTGCTGAAAGAAAGCCCATAGACTATATAGCTTTTCATTGTGTGACTATGTTGCTTTAGAATGGTAGGATTTGCTTGTTCTGGTATTGGAGTTGCTTTTCATTGTATGCCTTGTTTGTGGTTGAAGATCTCATCTCTTAAATTATGGTAGCTGGTCATGCAGTGTGGGTTTGATTTAATTTTGTTTGTCTGCTTAAAGAAAGTCCGTAGAGTATATTTTTCATTGCGTGACTGTGTTGATTTGCTTGTTCTGGTATTGGAGTTCACAGTTTCAAATTTTGGCTAAAGAGCTATAAACTGATTATTCTTTTTTTTTTGGGTACATTATACACTGATTATTCTCCTTCAACTCATGATGATAAACGATGATGAGTTTGTCTTTTTTATGAATTAAGATAAGAAAATCATTTACCTAGTGTAGTGGTGTTGCTGATCATATACTTAAGGGAAAGAATAAAAAATAAAAATAAAAAGTGAACCATGACTTGAGGGGCAGTAAAACATATTGATGAAGAATGTTGGAAGCCTACACATCACACTCCTTGTGTAGTCATACATTCTAGTCTCTGGGACCCGAAACATTCTCTGTGACTTGTGTCTCCTTGACCACATTCCATTTATTACATACCTTCTAGTTTGTTCAAATATAGTCTTTGCTAGAGTTTGTGATTTTGAGTCGATTTATTGATAAATCTTGTCGCTTATGTTATCGTTTTAGTTTCATAGTGTTGGCTAAACAAGTAGATCTGAGTTGAACGCCTTTGCCTTTGGTTCTCTTTGCTTCAGCTGCTGATTTTTTGTTCTTATGTGATGTTGTCTGCCATTTGTCCAAATTCAGAGCTAGATTATACTATCTGGCTCAAATCAAAACTGAAAGAGAGAAAATGGAAGAAAGAACTAAGATAACACACACACACAGATGATTATTCAGTATTCATTAGTTATAGTTTTGTAGATTTTGTATTTTAAGTACATTAATTAAGAGGCAGGAAGGATTTTGGCAAATGTATATTACATTTTGATTGTCACGCTTGATTTGTCATTGTGAAAAACACAATGCTGTGGGTAAAATATTAAATATTCCAAATGCCTTATATCTGCTGAATTATCCAACTTTAGGGGTTTTTTTTTTGTGTTGTGTTGGAATGCTAATCATGCATAAGTGGACTTTGCCTAATCATATATTTTGAAGAAAAAACTAAGTTCCTTAATTATCTTCATCACTTCTTTGCTAGTGGTTTACTCTTTTGATGTATTGAATATAATATGAGTGAGTGTCTTCACGGGACAAGTTCGAGCCACGGTTTCTATGCTTTTAAGGTACATTTTGGTATTAAATGTCTGTGATTAAATTTCGAAGTCAATAAAAATTAATGGATGGCAAACTTAGAAGTCCAAATGGTTTGTGCAGTGCTGTAAGTCAATAAAAATTTAATCCCCCCATGATTTTCTGGTCCCTTGGATTTTTGGTGCAGTGCCGTAGTCTACAACGTAAGTCAAAGACTTATATAAACACAAACAATCGTTATATGATCTCTGTTGCTTTCAAAAGACCTTGTACTTTTGTGTGGATACTTTGTTTATTAAATGTTTATTTTTGGAGAGAACAAACTGACATTGGAACTTTCTGTACAGGTTATTATGGTGTGACAGACGCCTCATCTATGATTTATATTTTATAAGAACAGATTAGTGCTCTTCAGTGGAATTTAGACAGACGCCATCTGCCGAATTCACTATTTTACAAACTTTGTGTCATAGGCTTTGCTATAGTGACAAATTTGAATTTGCACCCACATTTTGCTGGTATTTCCTGCTCTCTCTTTCTATCTGCATAATTAGCACTTTCAGTATGTTGTGCACGTTTTGAAGCAATTTCGAAGCAAAATGATGTTTAGGAGATATTCCATTTTCTGATTCAATAATGAGCCATTTCTAGCCCATTTCCAGGAACAATTTTATAGTGGCATTTAATTCCCTTGATGACTTAATTAATGGTCCTACCCAAATGGTGCTGGCTGATGATGGCCATGATGACTGAACATCATGATCTCAATAACATGATCATGATCAAAGAGATTATTATCATCAATTTCATTTTTTTAATTAGATTTTATTATTCTTCTAGTTATGAACATGATTGGATGTTGTTGAATGTTTTTAGTAGCTTAGATGCATGATTGGTTTATTGGAAAAAAAATTTTTATGTTATTTGATTATAAATCACATGCTTTAATTTGAATTGATGTAGTATAACGTTGAATTACCTCTCTTGGAACAGTACAAGCATAATTTTTTGGTTGCCTTTCTTTTTCTTTTCTTTCTTCAACTTTTTTATAGACATAAGGATTCCTTTAATAAATTAACATATTGTAGCTAATAAGATGTAACTACCATTCACACTAACTAATTTGAAGGGCTGCATTCTACTTACTTTGTCTTGTTAGCCATACCAATAACATGACAGTTTGATCAATTATCAGATATTTTATTTCAATATGTGTTTGTATGCCTTAACAGCAATAGTAGATGTAGTATAGTGTTGAATTACCTTCCTTGGAAGATGAGTACAAGGAGAGGTCTGCTGTTTATTTATTTAATTTGAATTGATGTAGTATATTATTTGTAACATTATAAGCAGAATTTTTTGGTCGCCTTACTAAAAGTGACACATTTCAGAAATGGATGGTTACCCTCCAGATCGGAGTTGGGTATATGATAGGCTTTATCCTGGTAGAGAAGGGGTGAAACCAGGCTTTGCAAAAGGTGTTGAAGAGTTTATCTTGAAAGCTAGAGTACAACCTGAAGTTGCAAGTAATGGTGGAATCGGATGTCCTTGTGACATTTGCAAGTTTAGGAGCATATTATGCGAAAGAGAAGTCAAGGTCCATCAGTATCGTGTTGGGTTCAAACCAAATTATTGGTATTGGGTGAGCACGGTGAAGAAGCGCCACATGTTCACCCAGTAAATGTGCCTAGTAGTAGTGGACAAATGGATAATGATGATCCGTTCACGCTAATGCAACATATGGTGGACGATGCGTTTAGGCCTAGGTATGACTTCCAAAGTATGGGTGATGTGGGGAGTGAGGAACTCGGGGAAGAGATTCATGAAGACGAGGAAGATATTCATGAAGAGCCCCCAAATGCCGACGCCAAGACTTTTATGATTTGCTAACTGCTGCAAACGAGCCCATATATGAGGGTGCTTCTGAGTCAAAGCTTTCAATATGCGTGAAATTGTTGGCATGCAAGACAAATTGGAACATTCCTCAAAAGTGTCTTGATTTCATTGCAAGTATGTTGGGAGACGTGTGTCCTTCAAAGGAGAAATTGCCAAAAAAAATTTACCAAGCAAAAAGATTGGTGTCGATGCTAGGTTTGGAATCTCAAAAAATTGATTGTTGTGTTAATGGGTGTATGTTGTACTACAAGGATAATAGTGCAGAACGACAATGTAAGTTTTGTCAAGAACCACGGTATGTTCCCCGTAAGACTGGGATGGGTAAGTACAACGATGTTCCAGCAAAGAGGATGTTCTATTTGCCAATCACTCCTAGGTTGAAAAGACTGTATGCATCAACGGAGACTGCAGCTGAAATGAGATGACATTCTCACAATAGATCTGGGTCAGATATTTTACGTCATCCATCTGATGGTGAAGCTTGGAAGCATTTTGATGCGGTGTATCCAGACTTCGCAAATGAACCAAGAAATGTAAGGCTCGGTTTATGTTCCGATGGGTTCACACCTTACATTCAGGCATCTACAACCCCATATTCATGTTGGCCGGTTGTTGTGACCCCATATAATCTCCCCCTTGAAATGTGTATGACTAAACCATTTATGTTTTTGACTTACCTCGTACCCGGACCATCAAATCCGAAAGAAAAAATAGATGTGTTGTTACAACCTTTAATAGACGAGCTGCAACAGTTGTGGAGTGAGGGTGTTTTGACTTATGATATCTCTAAAAAGCAAAACTTTCAAATGAGAGCATCCTTGATGTGGACAATTAATGATTTTCCCGCATATGGTATGTTGTCTGGGTGGGATACACAAGGTAAATTGGCATGTCCCGTATGTATGGATGATACAAAGTCGTTTAGACTAAAATATGGGGGAAAAAACTCTTGGTTCGATTGCCACCGTCGATTTTTACCGCGTGAACACAAATTCAGAAGAAGTAAAAAGAGGTTTACAAAAAACAGGGTTGAGAAACATGGGCCTCCTGTAATACTGACAGGTGATATCATATGGAATTGGGTCAGTGGGGTTCCAAGTGTCGTAGAAGATGGAAAAGTTGATAAGTTACCTGAGTATGGACGTAGTCACAATTGGATAAAGCGAAGCATATTCTGGGATCTTCCATACTGGAAAGACAATTTATTAAGGCACAATCTAGATGTCATGAACATAGAGAAAAATGTATTTGATAATGTGTTTATTACAGTCATGAATGTTAAGGGCAGAACAAAGGACAATGAAAAAGCAAGAATGGACTTGGCCCTCATATGCCAACATAGTGACTTGGGGTTGATTCTAAAAGCCAATGGAAAAATGACAAAACCAAAGGCAAATTATTGTCTTTCTTCAAATGAGGCAAAGAATGTGATGAAGTGGGTGAAGGAGGTTAAGATGTCAGATGGGTATGCTTCAAATTTGGCAAGATGTGCAGATGTTAATAGAGGGCAAATGTACGGGATGAAGAGTCATGACTGTCACGTATTTATGGAGTGTTTGCTCCCATTTGCATTTAGTTCATTGCCTGACCTTGTGTGGAGACCACTTACAGAGTTAAGTCAATTCTTTAAGGGATTGTGCAGTAATAATTTGAGCCAAAATGATTTGATCAAATTGAATGAAAACATTCCATTAATCTTATGCAAACTTGAAAGAATCTTCCCACCAGGATTCTTTGATTCAATGGAGCATCTTCCAATTCACCTCCCACACGAGGCAATGCTTGGTGGTCCAGTTCAATACCAATGGATGTATCCATTTGAAAGGTATTCGTTGATATCTGCAATTATCTCCGTCTATATTGTCATATCTTTATTATAAGCCATTTTATTCTCATTTCTTTGTAGAATGATGGGTGATTTTAAGCGGTCGATGAAAAACAAGGCTAGAATAGAAGGCTCAATATGTATGTCTTACTTACAACGGAGACAACATATTTTTGTTCACATTATTTCAAAATGATTGACTTGTATGCTAAAAGTCAACGTAATGAAGCAAAGAAGATTGAATGACGATGTCACATCAACTTGTCCAATTAGCAATGGACTAGACGCCCTAGTGGGCAATCCAAAGCTCATCGGTTGATCGATCTTGAATGGAGGTTTGCACATGTACACATCCTCATCAATTGCATCGAGGTTAAGCCATATATTGAGTAAGTAATACACCATTAAACCCACACTCAATGTATTTACTAGTATATACTTACAACAACTCTGTCTTTCTTGGCAGTTACTTTTTGCAATATAACTCCATCAATGAAGCTGATCCTTCAGCTCAAACTCGTATTTTTGCTGAATTCCCAGAATGGTTTCGGTCCTATGTAAGCATTTGACCAAAAGCCTATTGCAAATAAATTGTCTTCCTATCCTCATTGTGGATGTTTTGTTTGTATAGGTTACTAATGAAGCAAATGGTGTGACTGACACAAACTTGATGTCATTAGCTTGGGGTCCAGAGTCAAAGGCCATAAGTTGGCACAAATACTTCATTAATGGGTACAAATACCACACACAAGCATGGGCTCAGGGTAAAAAGACCATAAACAGTGGGGTTTATGTCAAAGGGGTTACAGAAGGAGGAGAAGATGATTTCTATGGTATCATACAACATATCTACGAGTTAACGTATCACATGTTGCCTCACAGGGTTGCCTTGTTTTATTGGCAATGGTTTGATCCAAGACGGAATAGAGGAACCAAAGTTCATCCGCAATATGGCATTGTAGATATCAAGATGAATAGGCATTATGATCGTTACGATCCATTCATAATTGCACAAAAGGCTAGACAAGTGTATTATATACCTTACCAAGATTTGAGGAGAGACAAACGCGGTTGGTGTGTAGTGATAAAAACAAAGCCCAGAGGCCGTGTAGAGGTGAATGAAATTGACGATGACATTCCTTATCAAGATGAAGAGATGACACACATAGAGCTGATAACTGAAATTGAAGAAATGGATTGCTTGCGTGATCAAACACATAGTGATGAAGAGGTTGATGTTATGTCAATTCCAAACATTGATATTGATAATGAAGTTGACATGGATGTCGACGATGATGATAATTGTGAGTCTGAGCTTGACTCTAATGAGGGAGATGCTGATATGGATGTGGATGATCAAGATGATGACATTGACTAAAGTTGGTGTACTTGTTTATTTTAAAAGTTAGTGAAGTCATTGTGTTTCAGTTTTCGGTGGTACTTATTTGTAGCCACTAGTTTACTATTGTTGGTGTAAGCCCTAGTAGCCAATCTATTTTATATAGATTATTGTTTGTATCATGACTTTAATCATATATTTAATATATGTAAAGGCATCATTTATTATGTATAGCATAATAAAGTCCTTAGAATAGATAGTTCGTTTAATGGAACATCAAGTATGACTTGATCGTGAGACCCCATTGAACATATAGAATGTTATTCTTAAAGTATGCATAGTCGAAGTATTATTGTTAACTAGGACGACTATAATACATAGAGACTATTGTGTGAGTAGACTGATGACTAAATCTCACGGGTCATGGATATGTGATATCATGTCAACACACAAGTATAAATATTAGGATAATATTTATACTAGATTGACCCACTATGAGGATGCTTCATAATAGTTATGTAAGTGTCATGAGCGCTCCTCATGGCGACCATAGTGAAGTAGTCCTTCGACTTGAAGTCACTACGATTCCTACATGAAGAGTTGTAGGTTTTAATGCTATCAAACGTCATCCGTAACAGGATGATCATAAAGGTAGTACTTGGGCCTACAATGAATCATGTTGAGGGATGTGAGTGATGTAGACAGGATTCGTCCCTCCTACATAACAGGAGTAATGTCTCGGGCCTCTCGATAGAGTAGGGCGTGAAAATATGCGTGGCCACGCCGAGATGGGCCAATATGGGATATTGGGCTCATTTCGTGATTACACGTCTACTTGGAGATCGAGGAACATATGATTGGACTTAACGTGGATGACACATTTATGCCTCGTGTTCAATCAAGACATATGGATGAAGGGACATTAACTTCACAATGATTATGGTTGCGTTAAGGTTAATATCGAATCACCGATATTTCCATAGGCTGGGTGGCAGTTACACATTGCTAGATGTCAATCATTGTCTTTGATGTTTAATATTATATTGAATATTGAATATTAATATAATATTTAATATCATGGCCAGTCTAGTGGGAACCTATGGGGTCACACGCATAGAGATTCTATGATAGAGCAAGGAATTAATTAAATTAAGGTGAGCTTAATTTAATTAATAGAAATAATTAATTAAATTAGATTTAATTAGTTAAGGGATGATTTAATTAAAAGAGTTTTAATTAAATGGACCCAAGTGGGCTTGGCCCATTGGGTGTGTGGTGACCTAAGTGGGTGTGACCTTTTCTATTCAAGGAAAGGTGATGCTCATTTGTTGGTTGACCTAATTCAGAAATAAGGAGCCACCATCATCCCAAGAGAGCTAGCACTCAAGAGCTCCTAGGATCTCGCGTGGACTGAGTAGAGGGGCAACGATTGGTGCCTTTGGTGATCAAGATTGTGAAAGCACGCTATAAGAGGTAAACACAATAACCTACTTTGTGATTCTTGGCAATGACATGATCCATGGGAAGAGGGTTTTTCCGCTCAAGAGGATTTTTCAATCATGAAAATTAAAATTATTCTTCTTGAAAACCCAACAGTGGTATGAAAGCCTAATTGTTTGATTGCTTGAATCCATTTTTATGTAGCGGGTTTTGTTTACCTGCCGCAATGTTCACGGTTTCAAAGAAGTTTATTTCCGTGTCTACATTTTGATTTTGTGCATCGCGTTTGATTTTGTTCATCGGGTGCGCAGTTTAAAAAAATGACTTGCGCTATTTGCTTTTTGTGAATGTTATGAGCCGATTTTGATTCCAAGAGAACCCCTATACCGTTGCGTGATGATTTCTCCGGCCATTTTGCAAAACGCGTGAATCAACCGTGAATTGATTTCAAGATATTTCTTTTTTTTTTAATTCGTTTGAACAGTGATATTTGCATTTAAAAACCCATTCACGTTGACATTTTGATTGATCGGTTTTGATTGGGTATTGATTTCCATTTAATGGAATTTTGATGCAATTTTTTTTTATTGGCTAATGATCTGCCGGGTAAAAAAAAAAAGGGGGAAACGTGAAGCAAAGGAAAAACGTGGGTGGTAAATTAATTCCATTTTTTTTCTTCTTGTGCTCTAATAATTGGATTTTAGTGCTTTTCACATGGGACCATTAAATTGGTCAATTACCTTCTGATTCATGCCTGTTGAAAAACCTGAACAGTATAAATGGTTTCGATGTGCACTGTGCGTTTTTACGTTCAATTGGCCAATAAAGGGAGTTTACAGGCAGTGCGATTTTGCAATCAATTGGCTAACACATTTTATGCTCTTGTGCATTTTAAGTGTTTGATAAAATGTGAGCATTGAAATTTCTGTGTGTTAGCATGTTGATATTTTGATGTTTAAAATATTTTAATAATAATAATAATAATAATAATAATAATAATAATAATAATAATAATAAATGGTTTATTATTATTGTTTGTTATCAAAAATTTTAAGCATGTGGTTTATGGTTATGGCCCTAGATTATGGTGTTAATTTATTTTGGTAATTACGGCCTGCGTGTCGTGATTGATTTAAATGTATATTTAAATACGACCTGCGTGTCGTACCATTTATTTATTTATTTAAATAATATAATTTTTTCAAGAGTTGGAGAAAAAGAACACCATATGCGGACGCTAGTGGGAGCTTTGGAAGCTTTCTCGTGGGTCAAAGAATTGTAATAATTTAGTTATTTAAATTCTCGCATATTAGGAGGCCATAATCATAAAACCAAATCTCGTATGTATGTTATGCATGAAATGTGTGAGATGTATGTTTATCGCGTTGTATATTTTGTGTATGAGATGCATGTAATATATATGGCGTGTGATATATGATTTAAATTATTGATTTAAATATCTGCTAGCATGTATGTTATTGTATGCTTATATGTTTTGTTGAAATATAATGTTGCATAAATGTCATGTATGCTGAGAGATTCGCCTTGTATGCTAATACAACGCCAGTGAGATCGCTTAAAATAAAAATTCCCTCAATCTAAATATTTAGTCTAAATGCCTTCCGATGCGTGGCACTCGCCAAGGCCTTGATCGAATGAGTGTGGGTCATGCCAAAGCTGAGCACCACGTTTTATCTCGGTGAGGTGCGATTGGTGAAATAGCCGCTTGCCAACCATTGGGTTTAACTTAACTGAGTGAATTCAATAGGATTGAAATGTCTCAGAGGCAAGAGTTGGGCATCAATTTATATGATAAACTGGGATAAAGAGTTATCCACCCAACTGATCCAAGAGTTGCATGGGGATGCAATTGGAAAGGAGTTTCCTACCTAAATAACTGAGTTCTGGGTGATCAGCCAAAGCTGACTCAGGATGAAGTGAAATATGGATCTTGATCTCACTAGAAAATCTTCCAACGGGATTTTCCGAATCAATGCTGAGGGTCATTGATTTGAGTAAAATAGTGGGAGCATATTTAATAAAGTCCTATTAAATATGTTTTGTTCATGATACTGAAATTCTGTATATTTCTGTAATTGATATCACCATGGCATTAAACACTGTTAGTCATTACTGCGATTTGTCCTTTGGAAGGAAAAGGTATCCAGAAATGAATTTTTGGAACGGTACATGAATTTGAGGATAGTCCTCAAGTACGAGAAAAGTTGTATGTTCTCGACCAAAAGATTCCTGAGCAACCTACTCCTACTAGGATCGAAAAGGATGCTTATGAGAAGCATTAAGTCGATACCTTGTATGTAGGATACTTCATGCTTGCAATCATGGAGGCGTATGATATGATCATTCATCTCATGGTGCTCTACCAAGAGCAAGCAAGTCATGAAAGGTTTGAGGCTTCCTAATCCTTTTTCAGCTGCAAGCTACTAGAGGGTAACCCAGTGGGTCCTCATGTACTTCATACTATTGGGTACATTGAGAACCTAGAAAAGTTGGGATCTCTTGTGGGCCTAGAGTTGGCTACTGACTTAATCCTACAAGAGTTTATGGATAGTTATAGTCAGAAGGGATAGACCATGTTAACAGTCATGGAGGGAAAGGCCTAAAGTCTGCTATCAAGAAGTAGACATGAGTAAGAACAAGTTCAAGCTCAGTATTTCTGTCTTGAAGATGATATACAAAGATTGCTAAGGAGGGCACTTGCTTCCAATACAGTTGGACTGGAAAATTGGAAGAAATGCCACCTGTACTAGAAAGAGTATAAGTTGAAGAAAGGAAGTTAGACTTCTTCTACGGGTATTTTGTCATAGGAGACAAGGAATGTCTGGGAGCTAAATAAGTGTTATTAAGTTCCAAATGTTGATGGAAACATCACTTCCATTTCTTGAGTGGACAAAAAAGGATTTTATGTTGTAATAAAAAGGACAATTGTTGTTCCATTTATTCAACTGATGTTTTCAATGTTGGAGATCTTGAAAGACACGTACACGTGTCGTTGATCTCAAGTTGTCCATCTATGACATAAATGCGAATAAGGTCAAATCAAGTGATTTGATTTTTATATACCTAGGCATTAATGTTTAGGCCAAATAAGTAAGAAATATAACTCTAAGTTCCATTAAGATGGATTCTCGGACTCATTTGATTGTGAATCGTTTGAGGTCTATAATTCTTGCTTATTGGAAAAGATGACTGAGCTTAAATCACTAATCATGGTGAAAGGACTAGTAATCTTTTGGTGTGATACAAGAGATGTATATAGACCACTAAACAAGTTTGCAAAAGGTAGGTTTCCGAACTTCGATGGGTTTACTGTTGACTATAGTAACTAATGATTTGTGTATCTTATGAAACACAAATCGGGAATCTTTGAAGAGTTCAAAGAGCCCAAAGATGAAGTGCAAAACCACATTGGCAGGAGTATTAAGACCATACGATTGGATCGTGATGGTAAATACTAAAGCCAAAAGTTTGATGACTATCTGAATCGTACCTTGTCAGACATGGTCTGATCAATGATATGTCAGTCAAAACTTTATGACTCTTTCTGGAGTATGCTTTATATACAACTGTTTCTCGCCCTTAACTATATTCCATCTGAGGCAGTAAAAGGGCTCCATATGAGATATGGAAGGGCTTAAAAGCCAAGTGTGACATTTATGAAGATTTGCCTTATCAAGATTATTTGATAAACTTGAAGCCAAAATGAATAAATGTACTTTGTGGAGTATCCTTAGGAAACTAAGGGATACTGTTTCTACAATGTCTCCATGGACAAAGAGTTTGTCACGAAAACTGGAGTTTTCCTTAAAGGAGTTCATTTCCAAAGGAACCAGTAGAAGAAATGTAGAACTTTTCTTGCCTACAATGGAACATGAATCGGTTCCATAACTGTTATGGATGAGCCACCGATTCGAGTTACACAAGATCTATGTAGATCTAACAGGTCACATCACCAATATGAGAGACATGGACTTCTCCTGACTCAGAAAGGTGATGTGCTGCTCATGGATCAAAATGAGCCTGTGACCTACTTAGATGCCATAATTGGCCCAGATTTTGAGAGGTGGCTTGGAGCCATAGAATCTAAGATGGAATCCATGTGAACCAATAAGGTTGAACCTTGATGGAGTCACCCCAATGGGTAAAACCCATAGGATGCAAGAGGGTGTTTAATAGAAGACTAACATGGATGGTATTGTGAATACCTTCAAGGCGTGATTTGTCGTGAAAGGTTTCATGCAAATCCATAGTATAGACTATGGTGAGACCTTCTCCCAATCATGATGCTTAAATCCATTAAGATTCTACTTGTTGAAGATCCATTTATGGATTTGAGCAAGCTTTTAGAAACTAGAATCATCGTTTTTGATGAGACTGTTGGACAGTGGGATTCATCTAGAATGAAAATGAGCTTGTGTATACACAATGGTTAGTGGGAGTATTATTGATTTCTAGTCCTATATGTGAATAACATACTGCTCCTCAGAAATGATTTCCCTGCGAAGCGTAAAAGCATAGTTGGGAAATGTTTCTTGATGAAGGACTTAGGCGAGACTTCCTAAATGTTAGGAATCAGGATCTATAGAGATAGATTACTGAAGTTAGTTGGCCTAAGGTCGAAGTACATGTATGCATTGATATGTACTCGACTAGATGTCTTGTATGCTTTGAGCATGATAAACATGTACCAATATGATCCCAGTGAAGGTCACTGGACCACAGTCAATAATATCCTTGAGTACCTAGGAAAGAATAAGGATATATTCTTGACAGATGAAGGTTAGGAAGAGACCGTTGTACATTGTTATATTGATGCTACTTCCAAACAAATAAAAGTAATTCCAGGTCGCAGTCTGGATTTGTGTTTTGCCTACATGGTGGCACTGTGAGCTAGAAGAGTTCCAGGTCGGGGATAGTGTCTATTTCTCTTACAGAGGCCGAGTATGTAGCCGCCTCTAATGTGATTATAAGGCTGTTTGGATCAAGAAGTTCGTTTGAACTTGGCGTAGTTCCTAACTATGCGAACTCCATTGATCTCATCGTGATGATGATGGAGTAATCGTCTAGGCCAAGAAACTTGATCTCACCAATGATTCGAAACCATACTTAGTTGTTTCCATCTAATTCGATAGATAATAGAAGAGATGTAAAGATGTGCAGAATGATAACACAAAATAATCCGCTAAAGGAGTCTCTTGATCAATAGTAGCTTGACACTCACACTAGTTCGATGGGTGTTGAATTGATGCTCGATTGGCACTAGTGCTAGTGGGAGATTGTTGGTGTAAGCCCTAGTAGCCAATCTATTTTATATAGATTATTGTTTGTATCATGACTTTAATCATATATTTAATATATGTAAAGGCATCATTTATTATGTATAGCATAATAAAGTCCTTAGAATAGATAGTTCGTTTAATGGAACATCAAGTATGACTTGATCGTGAGACCCCATTGAACATATAGAATGTTATTCTTAAAGTATCCATAGTCGAAGTATTATTGTTAACTAGGACGACTATAATACATAGAGACTATTGTGTGAGTAGACTGATGACCAAATCTCACGGGTCATGGATATGTGATATCAAGTCAGCACACAAGTATAAATATTAGGAGTAATATTTATACTGGATTGACCCACTATGAGGATGCTTCATAATAGTTATGTAAGTGTCATGAGTGCTCCTCATGGCGACCATAGTGAAGTAGTCCTTCGACTTGAAGTCACTACGATTCCTACATGAGGAGTTGTAGGTTTTAATGCTATCAAACGTCATCCGTAACAGGATGATCATAAAGGTAGTACTTGGGCCTACAATGAATCATGTTGAGGGGTGTGAGTGATGTAGACAGGATTCGTCCCTCCTACATAACAGGAGTAATGTCTCGGGCCTCTCGATAGAGTAGGGCGTGAAAATATGCGTGGCCACGCCGAGATGGGCCAATATGGGATATTGGGCTCATTTCGTGATTACACGTCTACTTGGAGATCGAGGAACATATGATTGGACTTAACGTGGATGACACATTTATGCCTCGTGTTCAATCAAGACATATGGATGAAGGGACATTAACTTCACAATGATTATGGTTGCGTTAAGGTTAATATCGAATCACCGATATTTCCATAGGCTGGGTGGCAGTTACACATTGCTAGATGTCAATCATTGTCTTTGATGTTTAATATTATATTGAATATTGAATATTAATATAATATTTAATATCATGGCGATCTAGTGGGAACCTATGGGGTCACACGATAGAGATTCTATGATAGAGCAAGGAATTAATTAAATTAAGGTGAGCTTAATTTAATTAATAGAAATAATTAATTAAATTAGATTTAATTAGTTAAGGGATGATTTAATTAAAAGAGTTTTAATTAAATGGACCCAAGTGGGCTTGGCCCATTGGGTGTGTGGTGACCTAAGTGGGTGTGACCTTTTCTATTCAAGGAAAGGTGATGCTCATTTGTTGGTTGACCTAATTCAGAAATAAGGAGCCACCATCATCCCAAGAGAGCTAGCACTCAAGAGCTCCTAGGATCTCGCGTGGACTGAGTAGAGGGGCAACGATTGGTGCCTTTGGTGATCAAGATTGTGAAAGCACACTACAAGAGGTAAACACAATAACCTACTTTGTGATTCTTGGCAATGACATGATCCATGGGAAGAGGGTTTTTCCGCTCAAGAGGATTTTTCAATCATGAAAATTAAAATTATTCCTCTTGAAAACCCAACAACTATATCTATTGTATCTATTTCACACTGGTCTACTGCATTTGCTATGTAAATGGCACTACTTATAAGATTGTTAGGTTGGAGGAAAAATTTCAGAGACAATTATATTGTGCCTCGTTTTCTGTAATTGACATTGCAGGCTATCAATTTCAGCTCATTATTGTGCGCCATTTGATGACTATGACTTTATATTTTGGTCAAGGTTACCGGTTTCAGCTATTCTTTGTTTTATACTATGCCCATTTTGTAGTTGAAGCTCTACTTCGCTAATAATAAATGTAATTCATACACCCATTGGGCGATTTAGCTACAAAGAAAGGGAAATAAGGATAAGAAGGGATTTCTCAAATTTACCTTGTTTATTATTCTTGCACAACTCACGATCACGTTGTATAGTGCAGCTGGCCTCCTAAATTTTTGCTTGTTTTTGAATATCAGAATTTTATGGTTTTTTATTCCTTCAAATGTTCCAGTATAGAAATTATTATGGTAACATATATGTGAACATATATGTGAATCCTTTTTTTTTTTTTTGACAGATGCCTCCAAAAGAGAAAGAGCATCGGAGGTCTAAGCTGCCTACGAAGAAGGCTAAAACGATTTTGCCACAACGATTGGCACAGTCACCACTAGAGGACGACGCTAGCACACCACTCCGTGAGGCTAGTCAGCAACCTCATGCTCAGCAGATTGCTGGAGTGATACCACCTCCCCTGCCCCCTATAGTGATGATCCCTAATCCGGGATTTGTATCTCCTCCTATACAGGTATGTATTTAACTAGTTGTTGGATTTTTTTTTATTGTTTTCCCTTTGTTGTAACAAATTGATTTGTATTGTAGGAGCATCTTTCCCCTTTACCACAGGCGACATCCATTTCTGAGCAGGACACTCCTCTGAGGCAAGATGATGCAGGTGTAGGACCTTCACAAACTGTACGTAGTGGTCCGACAAAGGCAGGGTCACGACACTCCCATGTGGTGGATCGAGGTGACACCTGATGGGAAACCCATCATTAGGGTTATTGGCAATTCGTACGTCACTTTATAGTCTCATTTTTGGATTTGAAACTTGTGTATACTTAAAAATATGCAATCTGGTTTGATATTGTGTTTATAACTTATTTATAGGTTCATCCCGGGTAAAGTAGCCTCTAAGGCCATCACTGCGATCATTCAATCACGATTCAGGAACCATATCATACTTGGGGAGAGATTCCAGGAAAGACGGTGGAGAAATGGCTTAAGAAATTTCAAGTTAGATTATGTTACTTTTCTTATTTAAGGGTTTTCGTTATTGTGTGTTGATATTAATAATGGATATTGATCTTATTTGTAACATAATATTGTAGGAGCATGTTTCGTGGGATCCTAAAGACCATTATCTGGTTGAGAAGCTCTTCAAAAGCAAAGGCTCAAAGCGTCTTTCTGAGATGCTTATGGAGGTGAGGAAGAATGGTAAATGCCCAACCTGGATAGGCAAGGGGGCTTATGCAGAACTTAATGCCAAGTGGAATGCTCCAGACTATAAGGAGAAATGCACCAAGGCCAAGCAGAATCGCGCTTCTTCTAAGGGTGGTTCTATGCATACTGGTGGATCTATATCCATCACTGAGCATGCCTTGCGCCTGGTATGTTTTTTAAACACTTTATACAAAGCTATTAATATATAACAAATGTATAGAAGTGGTTATTATGATTTCATGACTGATGTTAAATTGTGTGCTAAATGTAGTGTGTGAAGAAATTCCAGGGATCTTAGATGACATAAGAATTCTCAAGGAAAGACTTGGAGTTCTAGAACTTAGAGTCAATGTCATAGAATCTAAGGTAGATAATAACCTTAGAAGCCCAGTAGTTCAAGCTAGCCCTGTCCATATAGCTAGCCCAGAACCATCTCAGCACGAAAATGATCATAATTTGGTCAACTATGAGTTAAATAACCCTAGTTTCACTGAGATAGAAAAACATAGCAATATTAGTGATAGGGATTTTCTTACCCTATGAGTAAAAAAGATATTCAATCTTTCCTTTGAAGAAAACAATATTAGAATGTCAATGTGTTTCCCCACTTAAGCTCTTATATACTTTTATGACATAAAAAGAAAACATGCCACCTTTTGTAACTTGGTTTTGCCTCAGCGTGTTAAACTTAATTATACCAAGCAGTGAGGGATGGACAAAACATATAAGCCTTCAAGATTGGTTTAGCTTTCTAAGAAGTTCTGTCATGTGAGTCACAAAACATTTTTTTTATAGCCTCTTTTAACTGTGAAATCTTCTCTCTTAATCTATATTAAAAGTGTATTGACATCTTCAATTAGTTGTAGAGCTTGATGATCCTTCCTAGCTTTTAAAGCTTCTTAACAACATCTTCTATGTTGTTCTCACATTATGCTTTCTATGAAGGTCTTTATTATGATGAGGGAAGATATGAGACTTGTGTTGGAAAGAGCCACAAATAGTGATTACTTCTTCTATGATGTCATGTATTAATTTACTGTATGTACTACAAGGTTTCTGAACAATTTGAAGTTTAGCCTTTTGAAGAATTCATTCATAGCTTCTGAACACTTCAGATAAAATATTGATTGTTTCCCATGCTTCCCTGTTTTTATGAACACACTTGAACAAATGCATTAGTAGCTCACCATTCAGAATACTTGTAATTTGTATCAGAAGTTTTTTCGTAATCAAAACTTACGGTTCTTAGCATAATGTCAGGATTTTAAACCCAACAAACCATAGTTAGTTGAAGTTAGTTGCTGACTTATTTTTTAGTTTCATTTCCAACTGTACTAAGTTGTATGTATCAAGTCTATATATATTAGACAGTGTACACTGAGATTCAATCAATGAAATTCATTTTTCTCTCATTTCACATTTCAATTTGGCATCGTGTGTGAATTTTCTCTCTCAAGTTCATTTTTCTCTTTCACATTTCTGGATTGTTAACTCAAGGGCTAATTCCCACACTGCTTTTTCTTTAAAATCATTTTATTCCTATCAGCGTGTGTGTCATGGGTTTGTTAATATTCCTAACAAGACCATTATCCATGTATCTGCAATTGGTATAATTAAATTCTTAAATGACTCTGTTCTGAAAAAAGTCCTCTTCATTTCCAATTTTTCATTCAGTTTACTATCAGTAAGTGCCTTACTCATTGATAAATCTGTTTCTATCACTTTTCTTCGTGATCTTTTTTCTTATTCAAGTTTTGCCACACTTCAAGGAGATTGGAATGGGTGATCTTCTTGAAGGCTTATATGTTTTGTCCATCCCTCAATCTGATTCTGTTTTGCATTCTGTCAAATGGTGGCATATTTATTTATTTTTTCTTAATTGCTTCATGTCACATTAAATGCTACTGCTATGGTCTTTTGAGGCTTTAATGTTCTTACCTTAAGTTTTGTTTGTTTTATTCACATTTTTTTTGCGAGGAATCAGGGGTTGCTTTCAACCATTTCTATTTATTTAATTCCAATAATTAATTATTCCAGCCAAAATATGTTTCCTCTGATGTAGTCTGCTTGGTAATATTTTACTTGTGTGCTTGTGTATATTTTACGTATTTAAATCAAAATACAAGCACGTGATCACATGTAATAAAAGGGTTATATATATGTTCTTAAAGTTTTTAATTATGTTTCAGTCTGATGAGTTGGGTAGAGAGCCCATGGTGGATGAGATCTTCTTGAAGACTAACACAAAAAAGAAGGACAAGTCTTGGGTGGACAACAGATCCAGAGAGACATATGTAAGTCAGATCATTGCATTTTTTATTTAACTAATTTTATTTTGTTTCATAAACAATATTGTAACCAATCTTTACTCTGTTTTGTTTTGAGCAGGAAGCCTATCAAGAGAAGGTGCAGTGGCGCCTCCTCTCGGCCTTACGATGGAGGAGGCAGCTGGCGATGTTGACCCCTCGACTCAGTTGCATTTATGGGCCCAATCTACTGGGGGTAGGACTTGGGGATGGCTGTACGATGTCGGAGGCTTGTCCGGATGTTTTAGGCCTGGTGTCTCCTCTCTGACCCAGGAGTCTTCTACATCTGGCACCAGTACCCAGTCCTCGACTCAGTACTCTGCTGAGGTGGCTGCACAGATTGCGGCTTTTGAGGAGCGCACAAGAAAGGAAGAGGAGGAGGCACGGGAGGAAGCACGGGAGGCAAGGAGAAAGGCAGAGGAGGAGGCTCAGGAGGCACGGGAGGCAAGGAGAATAGCATCGGAGCGGGACCGGCAGCCAGAGCGCTTGAGGGAGTTGTCTCGCCGTTGTTGCCGCTTATTCGTGCCCGTAAATCCCGCTGCCGACATCCGAGCGATGAGGAGTCAGAGGAGGCTGATTAGTCTTGTCGTTAGGCTAGGGATTTGACTTTTTTTTATTGACTTGTTTTGACATGGATTTCTGGGTTTTGACATTATGGATTTGTGGTCTTTTAAATTATGTATTGTTATTGATTTGCTTAGGACTGGTTGTAACTTGGTTTGTTCACTATGGATTTGTTGTTGTAATTATTAAAAATGTATGTTGATGGTTTTTTTTGTTAATGTATGTTGATGGTCATTGAAGCCCTTGCTGCATTGTAGGTACTGTACAATTTTGGGGCTGTTTAAAAACAAAATTTTCATAAATTTTTTTTTTGACATTACCGACGGCTAAGCCATCTGTAATATAATATACAGACGGCTTTTCAAAAAATTCATTAAAAAAAAATTTGACATTCCCGACGGCTTGGCCGTCTGTAATATACAGCGTGAATTACCGACGGCTAAGCCGTCGCAAAATCGATGAACCTTTTAATTTGATCCTTAATTTTTACTGACGGAAATTCTATCTTAGCCGTCGGTAAATTACAGACAGATTAGCCGTCTGTATTTTACCGACGGTTTAGCCGTCGGTAAATCTATGAATTTATCAGTATAATTCAGTGAGATTTACCGACGGAAAAGCCGTCGGTAATACGCCACCGTGCACGGCAGTGTATTATCGACGGCTTTTCCGTCGGTAAATCTCACTGATTATTTAAAAATCCCACCGAAATTGCGACGGCTTTTTTTATATTACTGACGGATTAGCCTTCGGTAATATCGACGGATTCAATTGGCCGTCGATAATACATTTCCAACGAGACATTGTCCAAGGGCCCCGAGGCCGTTGGTAATCCGTCGGTAATCATTATTTACCGACGGCTTTATTGTATTACCGACGAAAAATGGCCGTCGGTAAAGACGAATTTTCTTGTAGTGCTCAATCTCAATCTCCAAACCGAATCCCTCCAGAAATTGAACCAAATCTTCTCCTTTTTTTCATCTGAGATTCAGTCTGATTTTAAATGGTAGACGAAGATCTCCATGCAAATCAGGGAGTATTTTTTTCATTTTTCTCCACTTTTTTCTTATCTCGTAATATTTCTTTATTTGTTTTTTTTTTTTTGATTTATTTCTATTTTTGGTTGTAGGGGCTAAAAGGCTATAAAAGCCTCTTAAGACCGCAAGAGGGAAGAGAGGGGACGAGTGACATAAGGAGAACAAACAACTGAACGAAAAGAAGCAGAAGCAGTGAAGACGAAGGCCACGAGGAAGTTAAAGTGAGGTCACCAACAAAAATACCAAATACTTTAGATTTAGGGTTTTTTTTTTTGGGTCATGTTTTTGTTTCTCTTTACCCCGGATTGAATAATATAGATCTAGGCCATAATTATATTCTTCTTTTCCTCTCTGTGATTTAGGCCCTTTTTTTTGTATTTTGGATTGTATAATATAGATCTGGACCATAATTATATTCTTCTTCTCCTCTCTGTGATTGTCCATGTTTTTTCCAATTTAAAATATTTTTTCTTTGTTGTTTTTGTACTATTTCACTACAACAGAATGTTTAAAAGATAATGTCACTTTAAGCAGCGCTTATATTGGAAGTGCTACTTAAAATTAGGTAGAAAACTTTAAGTAGCGCTTTATTGAAAAAGCGTTGCTGAAGGAATAAAGGAATAAATGGCGCTTTCTAAGATAAGCGCTGTTTAAAGTGGCACACAAAGAATAAGTAGTGCTTCTGTAATGATAGCGCTTCATCTATGAAGCGTTGTTTATGCTCAATACTTAGCGTTTTAAATCTGCGACCTCTAACTCTCGCGTTTCACATTGTCGCGTTTTTAGATCATCTCTCTCGGTGACCTTTGATCTTTCTCGCGTTTCACATCTCTCTCTCTCTTGCATTTCTCGATCTGTCGCGTTTCTCAACTTCTGGACACAGCTCGGCACGTTGTGGTTCTGCTTCACCGTCCCATTGCTGGTTCGATCTGGTTCGGCTTCACTGTCCCGTTCCAGCAACGATAATAAGAAGAGGAGGAGGTGTGGTATTGCGGTGGATCTGGTTCGATCTGGTTTGGTATTGCGGTGGATCTAACCTAGGTTATGATATGTGGATCTGGTATGGCTCGTGTCGCACCGGATCTGTGGATCTATGGGTATTTTCACCAACAAGAAGAAGAGGAGGTTCTTTTCTTTGGAGCTCGATTTCAGCCACCATGAGTCAGCTTTAGATGAAATAAAGGCCAGATCTGTTATCTCTTCGTTGACCACTACAAAACCCCTTAAACAGAATTATGAACAGAGCGCCACCACCGCGAGCCACCGCGTCGGAATCTTCTGCCACTGCTTCAGAGTCCCAAGTTCATGGCCACTTCGCCTTCTCTTTCACATCGTGAATTGACATTTTTCATGTTTCTGTTGATTTTCCCAATTTTTCTCCAAACCCTAACTTCAAATATCATCCTTCTCCTTACTAGTTTCTGATTAATTGTTTTGTTTCATTGGTTCATGGATCATGAATTTAGATTTAGCGTGAGAAACCCCTATAGCCGAGCCTGTCAAGTGAATATTGTTATGATGTTTTGGGGCTGTTATGAAGTTTTGGTTCAAATCATCGCAACGGGAACGACGAAAAGATCAAACAGAGATGCAGGCAACGTAAATGCTAAAAACAAAGTGCTAAAAACAAAGTTTTTGGGGCTGTTATGAAGTTTTTGTGTGTTCTGAAATCTGAAATGAACTTCAACTCTTCATAAAAAAAAATGAACTGAACTGAACCTCAACTCAGTGACAAACTGAAGTAACAAAACAAAAAAAGGAAAAAAATCAGTGATGGCTACTTAAACAGCATTTCCTATTAGGAAGCGCTCCTTATCCTCACCTTTAGGCAGCGCTTCTTAGTAAAAAGCGCTGCTTAAAGGTGGGAATAAGTAGCTCTTCCTCAAGGAAGCACCATTTATTCCCTATTTTCAATAGCGCTGCTTTTTTATAACACATTCAGAAGCGGCTGAATAAGTAGCGCTTTTAAGCGCTATTTAAGGTAAAAAAATAAAAGCGCTGTTTATTCTTAAATTTGTTGTAGTGTTTGATCATTTTAGTGTCTTATTCCATTTTTGTTTTACCAATATTGTTTTAAAAACAACAATAATTAAATTTATGCAGGTTAAACTTTAAACTGATTAAATTTAATTATTGTTTTTTATAAAAAAGACGTTTCGAGGGCCATAGCCCTCGGTAATTACCTATGGTCACACCCACGGTAGTTACCTAGGGCTTTAGACCCTCGGTAGCTAACTGTGGCTTTACCTTAATGACCCTCGGTATATGTTTTCGACTAGCAAATATCCTACGGACACCTAGCCCTCGGTGGGCCCTCAGCAACGCATGCTTTAGTGATTGTTTTAAGCCCTCGGTAATAACTGTTTTTCTTGTTGTGGATAGGCCCAGTTATAGGCAGGCACACTAGGTATAATCTTGAGGTCCTCTGGCCCATAATATGGCAGTAGCCCAATACCAATGAAGTAACTGATCTAATCCACACAAATAACTAAGTCAACCATAACTGGACACCCCTACATAAGTCGGAATAAGTGAAAAATCCATTATGAATTCCTTCCATACACTCTGTGTTGGATCATGCGCTTACCACTAGGCCAAAAGCTATAGCTGTTAGCAAGGGCATAACTTTATTTCCTTAAGGATAATCAGAACCGCATCAAGCCTTGGGTTGGGATGTTAAGCCCATCGAATCCTAAGGGTGACACTGACCAATAAAGCCAATAATCTCCCCCCAAGTGTTACCCAGGGGATTCGAACTCATGACCTTGCTCTGATACCACTTGTTGGATCATGCGCTTACCACTAGGCCAAAAGCTATAGCTGTTAGCAAGGGCGCAACTTTATTTCCTTAAGGATACTCAGAACCGCATCAAGCTTAAGAGGTTGCGCCCATTATAGGCGTCATGGGTTAGGATGTTAAGCCCATCGAATCCTAAGGGTGACGCTGACCAATAAAGCCAACACTCTGATCTCCTAAAACACTCTTTAACTTGAGTGTGTGAGTCTTTGCAGATGGCTAACACCCTTTTACTCCGATGACGTCCAGCTTTGATATACTGCATGTCCACCTCGAGCATCTCAGATCATTTCTCCATTCAAAGTATCTTGCCACGTACTTCATCTTCTTGTTCCAAGTTGAACAGTGTCGCTGTAACACCCAAAACTAAACAGCTGAAAATCAAGGAAAATCTAAAACTTTTAAAATGCGTATGACCATATAATTATAAGAAATCAAGGTACGTAACATAAAATAGTAATATACCGACACTACACTGGTTGTAGTACAAACACAACAAGAGACTCAATAATTTCCTAAACAAAACAACATTGTGGAAGACATTTTCCACCTCGATCGACCGCAACCTTGTGGTGTCCTCGTCAGAAGATGCAAGATCTTCGTATTTTTTTTAAAAGTATATTATAATAGAGTATTATGAGTACCCTAACCCAAAAGGCTTGTACAATGGTGGGTGTAACAGCATGTGGATAGACCCATCGTAACTGACACAAAACCCTTGGAACTAAGTCCTAGCTATACAGCGAATAGGCTCAACATACCACTCATAATCCAGACAAGGTGTAGATTTACTCCTAGATAAGAACCGTTTCCATGATAAAGATATGATGGGATCAGCTATGTGATCCAAATCCAGTACCCTCCCCAAAAAATTGCATCCGTTCCGAAGGTCCCATAAAGCCCAAAGAACATATGCTAAATCAAAGCTAACCCCTGTCTACAACGCAAGTTCACCTCCAGAGCTCCAAGCTGTAAAAACAAAGAAAATAGATCCTCAGGCATAACATATTGAAATCCCAGCCACCTAAAGGTCTTGTACCACACCGATGACGAAAAGGTGCAGCTGGTAAAAAGTGATGAAATCCCAGCAAGATCTTCGTCTTCTATTCGAGTCAAGTGATGAGTGAATATTTTATAATATCTTAAGGGGTACTTTGGACATAAATGTGCATACTCCTGACCACTTTTTATAAGATACGATCATGTTTGCCCAAGTTTTGCAGATAAAAAGGGAAAGAATCATTCGGAGCAAAGGTACGCGATTTTGGTCAAAAATGGTCAAAAGATGCAAAATTAAGAGCTTCTAGACAAGAGGTACGGCCGCACATAATCTATGTACGGTCGTACACCCCTGCGAACCGTAGTATAGGCGTACAAGGCAATTCAGCACGAGCTAACACTGAAGTTTTCTAGATGTACGGTCGCACATCACCCTGGTATGGTCGTACATACCTACTTTCAAAAGTCAAAATCCAGGAGCTTTGCGAAGTGCGACTGTATATAATAAGGCAGTACGGCTGTACACCCCTAAGCAGTCAGCAGAACTGAAGGTTTTTCAACCTAATTTTGCCAAACTCTATAAATAAAGACCCAGGGCTTCGCATTTGACACACTTGGAGAGAGAGAGGTAAAGGCCAAATCCTAATTTTGAACCAGTAAAGTCGTCAAGAGGACTTTGGAGCGTGAGCCAGGATTTGTCTAGAGATTATAAGAGTTCCTTCCCAGTTTCTCTTACTTTTCTCAATATGTCTTCTGATTGTATTGCTTTTCAATTTTGTGACATGATCAACTATGCTCTCTTCTAGGGCATTGAGTAGTTTACCTTAGTAGTTCTTTAGCAATGTCTTAGTGACTATTTTGCTCTATTTCTATTCTGAATTTATTATCTATGTTAAAGTCCCTTAGCGTTATGATTGCTTGTGGTTTATTTATCTATGCATGAGTCGTTGCATTATATGTAGAGGATCCGGGGTTTTACAACTAGGCAATAAAGGGACCTTAGATAAATCAATTGCATGTTTTCATTATTTAATCTGTTAGAGGATCCGCGATTAATTAACGAATCTACAAGGGAATTAGGGACTTATAATGAAACCGGGGAGATATAGGACCTTTGACCAATCCAGACTCCTGGCTATCATAAGACTTAATGCTTTTAACCAAGGTTAGTTCAAGAAATTAGCCTTTGGGAGAAAAGTTTATCGACTGTTTGGGGAACAGGGCTGATAGATAGAAGGGGGTCAATAACATGAAGTAAAGGACGGATAGGATAGAATATGATTAAGAAAGGAATGAACTGAACGTGAACACAAGAAGGGGGTTGAATTGTGTTGAAAACTTTCTGCAAACTTTAAGTTAAAAAGACTTTTGAACTCTTGATATTAAATTTGTAAGTTATCAGATGCTGAAATATGACCAAACGCTGGAAATGAAGTTGAAGAAAACTTGTTTTTTCTTTGCAAGATAAGAATAAATGTAAAGAAGTAAAGCAAGAGACACAGAGATTTATACTAGTTCACCACCAAACTAGTAGCTACGTCTAGTCCCTTCGTTCCTGAAGGATTTCCACTATAATCAACTGACTACAAATTTTCTTAAGAGTATTCTACTGTTACAAACTTCACAATACTCTTAACTTCTCAAAACGACCTAGTACATTTGAGCCTTTGAGGAATCGAGCCTTAACTATGCAGAACAACTTTTACAAAGTAATATTCTTTTGAATACAATCGAATAATTCTCACAGAGAGGATGAAAATATTAAGTGTAAAAACAAATAACTTTCTAAAAAAAAGAATATCAGACGATGAGATTCAGTTCTTGGTGTCCAAAAACTTAGCACGAAACTTGATTGCTCACTTGAGTAATAACTCTTTCTGAATATAGTTTCTAGTAGTTTTTGGCAACCTTCTTCAATGAATACCTTGGGTTATTTATAGGAGTCTCTGAGGGGTATTATCGTTGTAGTAAATTTCAGCTTCATATCATTGAGCGAGGTAATTTGAAATGCTGTCATTTTCTTCCTTTGCAGAGAATATCAGAATAGTACACATTACCGTTTTTGTACTATCTACTTTTCACAATTGCCTTGTACGAATTTTGTTTTATATTAAAGGTGTCACCTTTGATACCTCGTACATCAAAATAAGCTCACAAAATCAAATTCGAATTCTGTTCCAAAGCAGCTGAGGTAGAAGAGCACAAACGTGATCATCACGTGATTCGTTAATAGATCAGATGCTCACTCAGAACAATGGACGGACGCTTGCAGCAATTGAGTAATCCATTTGTCAAAAGATAATACTACCGAACGCTTGCTTTAGACAAGACGCTAGATTAAACCGGATGCAGACACACATGGAGTGTAATCAAATTCTTGTGAATTTCTTCTCCTTGCTTGAGTGAGTTATAAAACATGAGTGTTTTTAATACCTACACACTCCAAGACTTATCAGAAGATAAATTGTTTACTTGCAAATACTCTGTTATCATCAAAATTAATGAGGGTCTAAACTTCTCAATCGTTTAGGTTCCAACATGAATAGGAGAGACGAAACCAAGACCCTAGGCTCTAACTCTATTTCCAAACTGTTTTCTACACTCTCTTTCTTTACTGCGCTTTCAAACCAACTATTCAAACACTTAAATAATTAATACGCCCGAAGTAGATTGGTACTTATCCTTATTCCCCATGGGTTCGACAACCAGGACGCAACAAGTTTTTGGCATTGTTGTCGGGGAATAACGGATAATATTAATCAAAAAACTTTCTTTTGTTTTTTTTTGGTTATGTTTTAAAATTTAAATTCCAAAAAAAAAAACAGATTTCCCTTTCTTTTCCTTTTGTAATTTTTATTTTCCAATTTTTATCTTTGATAGTAATTTGGCTTTTCCTTTTATAGAATTGTGATAGTTTATACTTACATGCTCTCAAGAGCCTCCCCTGATTTTTGATCCAGACATTGAAAGAACCGCAAAAAGACTAAGGACGAAGCACAGGGGAAGGAACATGGGAGAAAGAAGAACTCTACAAGATTATTTTGCTCCATCTGTGGGTCTAAATGAGAGCACCATGGCTTCCGATGTGGTAGCCAACACCTTTGAACTAAAGCCAACTCTCATTACCATCGTTCAACCATCAATTTAATTCATAGATACAATTAAGTTCAACTAGGCTCCCACGGATGCCATACGAAAGCTGTTGTTCCCATTTAGTCTCATTGATAAGGATACTCTGTGGCTTTCATCACTGCCAGTAGGCTCTATCACTACTTGGGAACAACTGACCCAGAAAATTCCCAACAAGCATTTCCTGCACTCCAAGTCTACAAAGCTTAGAGCCGATATTGCCAATTTCAATCAGTTTGAGAGTGAGTCCTTAGCAAAAGCATAGGAGAGGCTTTAAGACATGTTGCGAAGTTGTCCCCACCACAAGTATGAAGAGTGGCAATTCATTTAAATTTTCTATAATGGGCTCTCATCTCATAATAGAGCCACCACTAATGCCTCTTATGGAAGATCTATTCTAAAGAAGGAGCCTGGGGAGGTGCATGCAATAATTGAGGAGATGGCGGTCAACAATGACCAATGGAGTTCTGGAGATAAGCACATAAAGTAGCAAGGAGAATCATATCAGGTTGAAGCCAGTACAGCCATTGATGCTCATTTAGAAGTCATTACTAAACAGCTAAAGAGCTTGATGAATTACATAGCCAACCAGCCTCATCAATAGCTAACGCTCCCTGTGGAAAACGTGAGATAGCAGGCCATGAGACCGAAAGTCGCCCAGGAAACCCATGGACCAAGTAGACTGAAGAGACAAATTTTGTTAGCAACAGGAACCAAAATAACCCCTATTCTTTAATGTATAATCCCAAATGGAGAAACCATCCTAATTTCTCCTAGAGGGCAACAACAGAAATCTTGGATCAGCCCTATATAGACCCCTTCTTCTGTAAAACCAAGAAGACAGGAAGTCGGACCTTAGTGAAGTTGTGGGAAAGTATATAAAGAAAAATGAGGAAATAATGGCAAAAATGGAGAGTCAACTATCCTTCATCACTACCCTCCTACAACAAAAGGGCACAAGGAGCATTGCCAACGCAAGCGAAACCCAACCCAAAAGAGAAGATAGAACCACACAAGGCAATAACTGTCAGTTCATCCAGTCAGGGGAGTAGTAAGGCACTCAAGCAAGTTCAATAGGAGGAAGTTGCACCAACTCCTCTGATACCGCTAAAACAAGTAGACCCGGGAGACATCTGCATACCTTGCACCATTGGAGCAATGTCCTTTAAGAAAGCTTTGTGTGATACCGGATCAGTAGTCAAAGTGGTGTCGCTATCAGTAATGACCAAACTGAATCTAAAGATGCACGCTACCAATGTGCATATGCAATTGGCAGACAGGACAACTGTACTTCCAGTAGGGTAGAAGAAAACGTCCTAGTCCAAGTGGATACCAAGGGTTTTGTGGCAGACTTCCTTTTCATGGACCTCTCCGAGGACCCATACGTCAAGCTGATTTTGGGGAGACCATTCCTAGAAACAATAGATGCCTTCATTGAGGTAAAGAAGGGAAAACTTACCCTTCGTACGTGGGATGATGAGCTACTGTTTAACTTTGGCAGGACAAAGAAGAGGAAACTAGGTCTTGTTCCCACTTATGCATTTCAAGAATCACCCAAGGAGACTGCCAAACCTGCACCAACCACTCCGATCCATACCCGTCAGGCAGCGGCCAGATAGAACTTGTGCAAATTTTTCCAGTTAGAACATGAGACCGTGGGAGAGGCATGGGACAGGATTCGGGACATCTTGGGAAAATGCCCTCAACATGGGATTGCAACATGGAAGATTCTTCATATTTTTTATGCAGGACTCTCATCTCAAGGGAAACAGCTGATTAATAATACATGTGGGAGATCCAGGCTGGATAACACCACAGAGGGAGCTCTGAGAAAGATTATTGGTTATGTCCAGCAAACCCGGTTCGTAGAAGTCCTCATGTCAGCACCCACTGTATGCACCTCCTCCAACACCTAGAACAGTACCTTCTTTAGTTAGCAAAGTTATTTGTTCTAGAAAGTTTAGAGGAGAACTTGGGGAGGATGTTGCGGCCCCCACTATGAATCCCCCGAATCTACCACGAGAGGCAGCCTCCTACATAAGCCCACTAAGGCCCTCCGCAAGCAACATGCATGAAAAGAAAAATGGGCAACGAGTTTGATAATTGGTAACATACTTTTAAAGTTATTTAATTAGTTTCTCTTATTTATTGAGGAAATACAAAGTGGAACGTCAAAGTTAATATATGCATGTTAATTAAGACATTAGTTCCGGTCACAAAAAAAAAATTAAGACATTAGTTGTTAATTAAAGTTTATTATACCTTGAAATTATGCTTAGACTTTTTTTTTGTTACATCAGGGAAATAAATTATAGATTATGTGCTTATATTGATCGAATAAATAGTATTAAGGCTAAACTATACTTTTAATCCTTTATCTTTATTTTAGTTTTCAACTTGATCCCTTTTTTATTTTTTATTCCAGAATGGTCATTTATTTTGCAAAGTAATGCCAATGTAGTCCTTTCCGTTTAAATTGTGGTACGGAAAGGACCGCGTTGGTATAATTTTTGTAAAATATGAGATCATATTGGAACAAAATAAGGGACCGTTTCAAAACAAAAACAAAATGAGGGACCACATTGGTATAACTTTGTAACATAAGAGATCATTTCTGAACAAAAAGTAAAAGAGAGACCAAATTGAAGCCTAAAATAAAGATAAGGGACCAAAAGTATAATTTAACCTATAATTAATATTAAAATAATAATAGATTATATTTCTGAGTTATTTAAAATTAAATACATTTTTTACGAGAACATGACCCGTGCGATGCACAAATATTTAATGCACGTGGGTATAATATGTTTGCTTAAATTAAAAATTAATTTATATTTAGAAAAAAAATTAAAAAAATAATATAAAAGAAAATTTTAAAGGCACCTCACAAACTTCTAACACAATAAATGAAAAAGACAACCAGAGAATGCAGAGTATTTTGTAATGTGATTATTTTTTATGACCAACGAAAAATCGGACTACAAGGTCATGTTAAAGTCATCTTCAAGTAGTTCAGCTAATCTGTCCTTACAAGATAGGATATCACTTGACCAATAAGTTCTCAAGAGTGTTTCTTTTGTTTTATCTATCAATAAACAATTAAAGAGCATTTCCTTAGTGAATGTTTACCAAATTTGCAATCATATCTGAAATACATCCAAGTCAATTAAATTTTAGTTACCTTAAACTTTTTTATTGAGAAATGATCATTGCATAAAGTTTTGTAGCATGGTGTTTGTCAGCCGTAAGAACTAAGGTATTGTCAAAGCTCATTCCTTGCAAAAAATAAAAAATAAAAAAAGTCACATGGACATATAACCTAGAAAGCAAAAATAACATAAAACCATAAAGCATAAGTCTTATATACAAAACACCACAACACCTAAAATTTTAAGATATAAAGAAAAAGCCACCTACAATCAAACCCATAAACTAAGAAAGCAAAAACCTTACAACAATTGTCACCTAAACAAATATATTTAGATCAAGAGGTCAAATAACACATTAACCCATCTTAAAATGACAAAGGAGACCGAACACATACCAATCAATAATTAGAAAAAAGATTGGAATAACACTTATCAAGCTACATATTTTCTATCAAAAAAAGCTACATATTTACTAACTTACGATTAAATTAAATTAAAATATAAATATATTTCTTTTGAACAATCCCAAGCTACATATTAAAATTTGTTATAAATCATTATTAATAAATTTATCCATTAGAAAGCATGTGTATCATTTTTTTTTAAATAAAGACTTCCCAAAAAATATTGGTCAACGTAATTTAAAATAACATTATAGTAAAAAGAAACAAACATTCGGCAAACTACCAGAATTCAACAACCAAAAAATAAATACTATTCACTTACGCAAAATCACATATTTCAAACTGAAATGTAAATTAAGGTATACCCTTGAAGAAATACTCTGAATGCTCGTAAAAATTCCTGTGCAAATGCTCAAATTTTTGAACTTTAGCATCCTCTTTAATTTTAAGATTTTCAATATTTATCCACGACATAAGTGATAAACTTTAAGAGCTAGAGATTCATAAAATATGTCTCATAAGTGCAATTGTGATAGTAAAAGGCTGCAGAGACATATGATTTGTTGGGGCATGGGTTCAAACCCGCGGGACCCCTCTTTGAACAAAAAAAATCATAAAATATAACTGAAAATGTAACTTCACATTAAGAATTTAGCAACTTTAGTGTCATTTAGTATTAACTATGTTAGTTTAACATTTTCCATCTATTTTAATTTTGGAATTTTTTTAATTTTCAACTTTTTAATTTGAAAAAAATAAAATAAAATAAAAATGAATAAAATATGGTATTTACAAACACTTACTAACCAAAAAATGGGAGATACCTTCTTTTATATATATATAGTAATAATTTATTTCCTTTAAAACAATTAATTCTTAAATTAATTGAAATACGTATTACATAAATTAGTTAAAACAATTTAATGCATTTTTTCTATGTACTTGTAATTACTAATAATAATTTACATTTTATATGATAAAAGTAATTAAATAGAAAACTATTATAAAAAATGAAACAAATTCAACTACTAATATATTTTATTTTTTAAATTTTTATTTTACTGTTTTAATTTTAACTCATACTTATTGTTGTATTTTTATATTAAACTAAAATATTTTTTTAAAATTATAAAAATGTTTTTTTTGATATAGCATATAAACATACATTCTGTAAAATAATATAAATGTTTTTTATGCAATAAAAAATATAATAAGCATTAGGTTTATAGAATAATATAAACAAATTCAATTTATAATAGAACTTTTTTGACACAATTTATCATAAAATAAGTGTATTCCCATTATATGTTTTCCTTAAAAACAATTAATTCTTAAATTAATTGAAACACTTACCACTTAAATTAGTTAAAATAATTTAATGCAATTAAAATCAACTGAAGACAACAATTAGAAATATGCCTATTTATTTTATTCTAAAACTATTAATTTAATTGTAAGATACCAATTAACCCATAAATAGAAGAATAAAATTTTCAATATTGCCCCTAGACAACATTCTTTTATAGATCCCTGTAATTTGAATTTTGTGCAAGGTAGGCCTCTTAGAATTTTTTATCCGATCAAGTTCTTCTATTTTAAAATTAAGCAAATTTAGTATTGTCAATTTTCTTCTACTAAAACACTTAAATTTTCACTTTTCACATATAAATATTTGGTTTATTTGTAACTTTATATATGAAGAATTTAGAAACAAAGAAACATAACGAAAGTTTGATATCTTTTACAAAAATAATAAAACATGATATTAAATTTTTTAAAAGGGAAAGTTTGAGGTTTTTTTTAATTTTAAATGATATTAATATCTTGACCAGTAGTTTATTATTTTATTTTTTTTGTAATCCAGGTATCCCTGCACATAACTGCGAAGACCAATCCCTCAAGCTGGATAGGAGTATATGGGCGACAAAGCTCTCGCACAAAAGTTTTAACACTGTTGCATTTTCAAGCTCAAATTTGAACCCAAAACCCTAGTTAAGCTGGTAAAGACTCGTGTCACCTCATCCAAACGCTTTGGATTGACTAGTAGTTTTGAGGATAGAAGGTTTACAACAATTTAATTAATTAATTTATTTAATTTGAGATAATTTAAGTAAAGAAGGAGAATTTGAAAATTTTATATAAATATATGGAGAGAGAGAGAGAGAGAGAGAGAGAGAGAGAGGGTGGCCGGTGGCCCCTTGCTCGGGTAATTAATTAGAGGCATGTAAGAAACGCGGATTGTAATGTTCCTCTAATGTTCTCGGAAAGTTTCTCTCTCTAGCTCGTTCAATTCAGAAGCCAGTTAGTTATTAGGTTGCAAAACCTTGGTTCTTTTATGCTTGCTGCTTAAGCAACCTTCATCACCGCCCAAGCTAACTGTTTTTATTTTTCAACATTTCATATGCCCCGCAAATCATCCGCGGAAAATATGCGAAAGAAATGAAACAGAAATGTTGCAGTAATTCATCACCATATATACATGCATTGCTTCGAAACTCCCTCCCTAGAGTTTCAAATATAAATATCCGTAGAGCTAGGTTAGCTTCTTCATTACTCAAAAGACACATTACAAAAAAAAAAAAAAAGCTACTTACTACTACGTACGTACGTACCTGCTGCGCGCTACATTGCATTTGCACCATCATCAATATGAGTTCTCAAAACACAAACATTCAGAAGGTTCTATGCCCGACCACCAGGCCATCATCCTCTCAAGGAGGTACTTCCTCTAAGTCTACAGGGACTAAGCTTCCAACCATGGGGGAGGTCTTTTCAAGGAAAAGACAGTAATTTCACCCAATAACGGTACCAGGTCATTTAATTTTCTTCTCTCCACTGTTTAGCAATAACACTACACTTTTGTTAATTTTAAGTACTTGTTGTTGTTGTTGTTGGATTTTGCTAATTCGATTATATATATTTTCATTTCTTGCAGGCTTATATGATGAAACTGATGATGATGCATGGGACCATTAATGCATGGAAGCCGTTATATCGCATACTACCTATATTTTTTATATTTATTTATTTAATTACTTCAATTTTGTTTTTGATATGATATGATGACTCTTCTGTATTGGAAAATTGTTACTATTTATAGTTATCAAAAAGCTAATAGTCTTTTTATTTTTAATGAAGTACCTTTAATTAATTGTTATGAATGACTTTATTGTACTTGTTCTCTGTTATAAAATGTTGCAATCACCGATTCATTGCAGTGACATTACTTTTTTTTCTCATCTAAATCAAATGTATTCGCTTTTTTTTTTCTTTCTATCTACTCGTTAACTATGAACCAAAATAAAAGGAAACACTAGATTATCAGCGATTATTTGTTGTATTTAAAAAGTTAAGAGATAAGCTAAGACATTAAGCTCGTCCTATGTATATCCTGTATATGGATGAATTTCTCGTAGTGGCAGGTTGTCTTCTGGTTCCTTTCCTTGTGTAGATATTTCCTTTTATCAACGGAATGCTCACCGCGTTAGGCTAAAAAAGCCCATATGTTTTAATTTAATTGGGGAACACTACCACGGCATATATGGTACTGCTCCCAAAAAAAATGTCACAGTGAAGGTCTTTTTTTTTTTTTTTTTTTTTGATAAGCAGTGAAGGTCTTGTTTGACAGAAGAATATCATATATATATTCGAAGAGAAAACCTCCGGACTTTGCAAAAGCTGTGAGGTAAGAGGTACCAAAATTTGACGGAATAATAAAAGAATAATATTTAATCAGTAATTTTATAATTATAAAAATAAGTTGATGAGTAGTTTCATTTCACTCTACCTAAATTAAGTGGGGAAAAAATGAAAGGAAGTGATGAAATGAATACCACTAGCTTTCAATTCATCATTTTCTTTACTGTCCAAACAATGAAACATAACTTTATTTCATCTCATTTCACTTCATTCCATCACATAATACTTTATTGATATTGCTTTCAGTATAAGTACTAACTTACAAAGATATGATTTCATAAAATAACTTACAATAGATATGAGCGACTTGTGAATTTCCAAATTCACAATCTTTTTTTTTTTTTTGTGTGTCCAAATTTAATTCACAATCTATTTACAAATAACCATATGGGTTATTTATTTATCGAAATTACTATGTATTATTTTAGTACACACAATCTGTAAACCCAAAGGTTTAAACAAGTTAGAAACATACGACGAATCTTAAAACAACTGTATAATATGCTGCTCTTAATTGTCTTCCCATGTAAGTTCCACGCGAAAAGAACCTGCAAAAAAAAAAAATTGAAATAATGAATGTACCGATGCAAAATAGAAAACGGCTTTTATATATACTATTTTTTTTCTTGGTTGGATAATAGAGAATAAGAAAAACAGAGAATAATGAATTTTTTTTAAGGAAACACTCTTCTTGTTTGAGACTTTTATAAAATAAGATGAAAAAAAAAAGATTATAATAACATCTTTTATTTAATTTTGTGGACTTTTAAAGTTCTGACTTTTTGAAAAATTCAAAACATCCAAAACAATGGAACGGAAAATCTAAATCAATCCTTTTTCTTTAAAAAATATCTGAATCAATCCTACTAACAGCTCCCTTTGGAGTGTAAATAGGTTGATTTCTTTCAGATTTGAGATAAATAGAATCAATTATATTTAATCGAATTGGCCCGGTTTAATTTGGATCTTTAAAAATTTTCAGTAAATTGAAACCAAACGAAATCAATTAACATCGGGTTGCTTTGGTTTAGATTATCAAGTCAAAAAAAAAAAGTATTAATTTTTTAAAATTTTCATCCCCACATATTATCTTGTTTTTTATATAATAATTTGACTTTTATATCACTATAAACTAAAAAAAATTCTTCTTTAAAGATTCTAAATAATAATATGAAATTGATTTCAAATATTAATATTATTTTTAGTTAATATTTAATTTTTTTCTATAATTATAACATTACATATCTCATTAATCTTTTAATTTAATATATGATAACAAAATTATATAGTAACTTAGTAAAAATAATCACAAACATTTGGTAAACTTTAAGTAAGAATCTCAAGATCAGTAAAAATACAAAAGTAGAGGAGAAATGTAAGTACTAACATTTAAATATAAAAGGCAAAATTACTTTATAGGTCATTTAACTTATTTTCGGTTTTCGAATCAGTCCTTTATATTTTTTTCGACTAGGTCTTTTTTGTTTTAAAATATTTTCGAATCAGTCATTTATCTTTCTTTTTTCCCGAATAGGTCCTTCAGATTTGAAAAACAAGCCTACGTGTCCATTCATTGAAGGACTTTTTTGAAATATACTAAAAAATTGAATGACCTTTTTGAAACATACTAAAAACTTGAAGGACCTGTTTTTCAAACCTAAAGGACCTATTCGGGAAAAAAGAAAGATAAAGGACTGATTCGAAAATATTTCCAAATCTAAAGGACCTATTCGAGAAAAAAGAAAAATAAATGACTGATTCAAAAACCGAAAATAAGTTAAAAAACCTACAGAGCAATTTTGCCAAAATAAAAATTTAAACAAGAAAAAAATTGATCGATGATCAGCTTTGTTCAAGTTGAAAAAAGATAATCCAAACGAATCTGGACAAATTTAACTCATTTGGTTTAGAAGATTTTTTTCTTTTGAATAGCAAAGATCAATAGGAACGTTTGATTCGAAACCCTTTGAGCCGAGTGAGTCCACTAGAGTGTCTCTACGGTTTAAGCCTTTCAGACTTGCTATGAGACTAATATCTGATTTGACTGATTGAGTAGAGTTTTACCTCAGTCTCCCAATAGGGGTGATTCCATAAGGATTCAAAACCTTTGGTTACACCCCTAAGCTTTCTATACTATCGATAAATGGATGAAGAAATTCTAAGAAATGGATCCTTGTGTGTGGAGTACAAAATAGCAGTTTTATTTTTGTGGGGTGTTACCTGTTAGCCACTTCAAGTCCCTGTATAGGAAAGGCCAGAATATTGATCACTTAGTGTCTGCTTTTTCTCAGAACCATTTACTTCCACAGGAGGATCTTTCTTATAACCCAGACTTTTGTTCGTGGTAGAGGCATGGTTTTTCTTAATTGCACTCGACTTCTTTTTATCTGCAGAATCTTTCTTATACCCCAGATTTTGGGAAGTTGAACTCTCCATTTTTGTATGGCAATAGAGATATATTAGGTTGAAACAATGTGCTATACAATATCGTTTTTCTTTTGCGTGCTTTGGAGACGCGTGACATTTCCATATATTTATAACCAATAATTCAGGGTGCGTGTTTACAAGGAATGTACCATGTAATTCATTGTGATTTTAAGCTATTTACGTGCATGTAGAACTGCATTTGAGCATTAATTTCATAACAACACGAAATAGAGAGTAGTTGGTGTTTGAATACCTAAGGTAAGTCTCAATGATTTAAATTAATGTGGAATTGCAGAGTTTCCCTTCTTTTTTTTTTTTTTTCTTGATATAAAGATTTTCCCTTCTTTTGATCATATGTATTACAGCACCAATTTCGTCGTAATTTGTTTGCAAATACTTCGGAAACTTTCTGCTCCGCTCATTGGGAAAAGGAAAATAGAATTTTTATAAAAACAAAAGAACAATTCTAATTCCCGTTATCCACCATTAACTGTTCCAATTTTGGAGGTAATAAAAAAATTACAAATTGTTTTAAATTTTTTTTGTTGATATGTACAGTATATTACTAATAGGAAGTACAAGGGACACTCTCTATTAATAATATAATAGGGAGTAGAAAGGGTACTCCCTATTGTTTTAAATTGTAACCATTGTTTTAAATTTTTTTATATTCATAACAAGTTTTTTTATTGACGAAAATTATCGATAACAAGTTATCCATTTTGAAATGTTTGAGAATAAAAAAGAAAAGAAAATACAGTAGCAATGGACGTGCCAATTCCGCTGATGTGTGTTGATGTATGTTTCTATGAAATGTAATGCCAATTTCGATGGAAATGTACACCACCATGAAGGATTTGAAAGATAGATCTTTGCTATGAGAAATATAACTTGCAAAAGGATTATTTTATACAAAAATGAAAGGAATAAATCTTGATCATAGAATCAAAAATTGGTAATAAACATTAAAAGTTATCCAATAACATAATAAAAAAAGGTATTTAATAATATAATAAAAAAAGTTATTTAATAATCGTATGATTGTTAAATAACTAAATTATCATTTTAAAAACCCACACAATTCTATTCTTTAATTTTAAACATTTTTTTTTAGGGGAGGATTTTAAACATTTATAATTACCTTTTTTTTTTGGTACATTATAATTACTTCTTTTACTCCAAGATAAAATGACCCTCACATAGTTACACTTAATGCGTTTTCTTTGAAATTAGCTGGGAGAATCCGTGCTCAGTGGGAGGCGAAGAAAAACGTAATATACAGTGTAGTTAAGTTTTTTGTAGAAAAATAGTTTTTGATAGAAAAAGGGTGAATAAGTTTTTGCTATGTCTACTTAATTAGTGTTGTTAACATATGTAGTTAATAATGTAATAGGTAGTAGAAAGGGTACTCGCTATTGTTTTAAATTGTAACCATTGTTTAAAATTTTTTTATTCTTAACAAGTTTTTTTATTGACGAAAATTATCGATAACAAGTTATCCATTCCGAAATGTTTGAGAATAAAAAAGAAAAGAAAATACAGTAGCAATGGACGAGCCAATTCCGCGGTTGTGTGTTGATGTTTCTATGAAATGTAATGCCAATTTCGATGGAAGTGTACATCACCATGAAGGATTTGAAAGATAGATCTTTGCTATGGGAAATATAACTAGCGAAAGGATTATTTTGCACAAAAAGGAAAGGAATAAATCTTGATCATATAATCAAAAATTGGTAATAAACATTAAAAGTTATTCAATAATATAATAAAAAAATTTATTTAATAATATAATAAAAAATTATTTAGTAATATAATAAAAATAGTTATTTAATAATCGTATGATTGTTAAATAATTACAATATCATTTTAAAAACCTACACAATTCTATGCTTTAATTAATTTTAAACATTTTTTTTGAGGGAGGATTTTAAACATTTATAATTACTTCTTTTACTCCAAGATAAAATGACCCTCACATAGTCACACTTAATACGTTTTCTTTGAAATTAGCTTGGAGAATCCGTGCTTAGCTGGTGGCAAAGAAAAACGGAACATACAATGTAACAAAGTTTTTTTGTTGGAAAATAGTTTTTGGCGGAAAAACGGATGAATGAGTTTTTGTCACGTGTACTTAATAGAGAATGTTAATGTATGTAGCTTTTGGACGTATGAATGAGCTTTTAGCACGCGTACTTATAGACATGTTTTGGTTTTCTCAGTCAATGTATGAAAGGAGTAGGTAAAACCTTCATCTGTAGATACATTACCAGATGTTATCATATTTTGCATAAATATGTATTTACAGAAGAAGTGTGACCTACTCTGTAAATACATTTACGAATGTTTAAATAGTCTGTGTAATTGTGCCTTCCGTAATTGTATTTACGGACGGGAGACACTACTTTCATGAATATAATTACAAAGACAGTGAAAACATATTTTTATATTTTTATTACGGAACTAGTCATAATTTTTTAAATATTAGGATTTTTCTAATTATCTACTTGTCTAATATGTATGCAAGTATGACAAAGGGCGGCGAGGGAGGTTTGCGAGCAGGACAATCGGGGCGGGAGGTGCCTATGACTTCATCTCGCAAACAGAAGCAGCAGCTAGTTCAGGTTGCTCGAACAGAAGACCTCGCCTGAGAGATGCCACCGCCACCACCCCTACCAGCACAAGCCAAGGTGATTCCACCACACCCTACCATCTCCACCATAGATCGAGGAGATTCTGCCACCGCCACCGTTACCACCACTTCCACCTACACAAGCCGAGGGGTTACCGACATCAAATCCCAGGGGCTCGGGAGATATGTCTCTCCTTAACTCGTTTCCAAACCACACGGCCACCTACATATGGGTGAGAGAGGTAAGTGTTGTTATATTTCTAATTGTCAACATCTTTTTAGGATTTATAGTTTACTAATAATTAATTGTTGTTTTTTCTTTACAGTACTAAAAACCACTGAAGGTGGTAAACCACGCGCGGAATATTTCGGAGTGTGTTATTTGCCCTGAGGATGACTGTTTAACGAAGATTTTGGATCGGTCCACATTGGAGCCCCTTAGACATTTTACCTTCAGAATCATGGAGAAGGGTTTCCTATCCGCCTTTGTTGATAGGTATTGGCAGAAGCAGACCAGCAACTTCCGTCTTCCCTGTGGTGAGATGACGAACACGCTCGATGATATCTCCAGCTTGCTCCATCTCCCAATAGTCGAGAAGATGTTACATTTCAATCCCATGGGCTACTTGGAAACACCTACGCTGAGGCCATGGGAAAGTGCAGCAGACGAGAGACGCACACATGCACTACAGCTGGTTGTTATTGATGTACACCTCTGGCATGAAGCATCCAAAAGAGGCTGAGGAACTTTACCATATGGTGGAGCTGGTGGTACAGCTGCATCAGACGCAGGCTGTCAGAGCTTATTTATTGCAACTCATTGGTTGTACTCTATTTGCGGACAATAATTAGACTTATGTGGATGTCATGTACTTAAAGGTCGTCCACTAGTGATGCAGAGAGTTATGCATGGGGTATTAATGCCATGGCATACATATATAATAACATGTGCGACACGAGGTTTCATAGAACGGAGCAGATGGAGGATGCATCCCTTTTACAGGTAAGTTCACAAACTGTTGTTTATGCTGTTTATCACACCAAATTATTTATTCTTGTTGAGACACTGTTTTTTTTTCACACATAGATTATAGAGCACTTCCCCAGCATTTATGGTCATTAAGAGCACCCAGAGTGGCAGGAGGGGTATCCCCGGGCCCGCCGATGGTTAGCAGTTCAGGGCATTAGAGAGGTGAGGTCGTATCGCACGGCTCTGGATCGGTTGGCTCTTGAAGATTTGTGCTGGTTTCCATACAACGACGATCGCTAGCACCGCCCATTTGAGGAGATCTCCTAGTTCTCTCGGTGGCTTCAGTGCAATAGGATGATGCACCCAAATTTCCTAAAGTGGGTTCTACGATAGTTCGAGTACGTCCAGAGCCTGTGGAATCTTACAGAGTCTGCATGATCGGTGATATCTCTTGAGGAGATGGATTCCGCATACCTTGCATGGGGGGATCACCCAGTGGATGTCGCCATCAAGTCTAAACATACCACACAGCTGTGAGACATTGTACTGGGATACGCATGACCGGGACATGCAAATCTTTCATCCATACCCTTTACCCCCGGTTGAGGGGGAGTAACTTAGGGCCACCACCATTGAGCCCATCGCATAGGTATTGACACTCCAATTTGTCTATCTTTATGGGATAGTTTTAGTGCTAAGACATGCTAATTTGCGCCATTTAAAGGATAAAAGTACTCACTTATGCCCCATTTTGCAGAAATATCACAAAGACAACACTTGGTGTAAAAGATGCAAAAATAGACCAAAAATTGGCAAGTTTTGGAGATTTTTGGCAATATTGGACTTGCAGCATGGTCGTACCTATTCAAGCACAGCAGTAGGCGAATACCTCATGGTCAGTACAGTCTTGCGTCGAAGAAAAAGTCTAGTACGATTGTACCAAAGGTATTACGACTGTACATAATTGTCGTCAGATGGTACAGAATGTACAAGTATGGGCCAGCGTTGCAACTCAAGTGCAGTACGGCTGTGTATAAACTTAGTACGACTGTACCTAGTCCCAGATTGCCCAGATTTGAAGTCAGTTTGACGTAATTCTTAGCCCTTTATTGAAGACTTTTGATCCTGGAACCTTAGAGCCTCTTGCCCAGACCTGTTTTGCTGCCGGAGCTTGTTAGGAACACGAAGAACGCGCTTAAAGACCGTCGTCATACCGAAAGGGTGTCCCGGTTTAGATTTAATTCTCTCTATCATGGGTTTCGTTGTTTTTCATGTGATTTTATGTTACTTGCACTTACCATGAGTAGCTAAATCCATCACTAGGGATCATGGGGATCCTTTATTATGTTTTTGATATTTATCTAATTAATTCTATGAGCTTTCTATTATCCTGTTGATTGTATTATTCTTGCATGTTTAATCCTATAAGGCTTCATCACCCTTTAACAAGTTAATTTAATTAGAGGCGATCGTATCACAATTAGTTAATGGAACTCTAAGAATAATTGAACTCACTTATTATGCCGGATCAAGGATAATTGCTTGTTTCTAATCGGTTATTAAATTAACAATTCCACTAATGCTCTTCCTTCTATTTATCTTGCATGATCATTAGGGGTATTATTAAGAAGAAAACTGTTACTATTGGATGATCATTGGGTATTAATAGCATTAGAGTGGGAGATTAGCTTTCAACCAGGAAATATTGCTCATAGTTATTAGCTAGTAATTTCAGGAACTATGTATTGGTGAACCCGGTTTCCCTAGGCTTTCCATAATTGTTCTTATCTCGTTCTTCCGTATTGTTTGGTCTTTATTTTGTTTGAGTATAATTGTTGCAATCGTTTAAACCACGACCATCATTCGTCTAAATAACATAGGATCTTTACTAAATTAATACTCGCGCATTCTCTGTGGATTCGACATTTGGAGTCTTAAATATACTTCACTTTATTACGAGTTACAATTAGATGCACTTGTCTGGGTCGCAACAATAGGCAGATTGTGGTGGCCCAGGGCCTCAATTTTTTGGGGAACACCAAATTATTTTTTACTTGGTAGTGTATACAAATATTTATGATACAATAGGTCAAAGATTGTTTGAGAAATTAAAAAATATTTTAAAAACTCTTGATCTTGATTTTAATAACCTGAGAGGATAAAAATATGAGAATGGATCAAACATGAAAGGTTAATAGCAATGTGTACAAAGAAAATTATTAGATATAAATCCTAGAGCCTTATACATAACATGTGGTTGTCATAGTCGTAACTTGACACTTTGTGATATTGAAAATTCTTGTACTAAAGTTAAAGATTTTAAGTCCTACAACGTATTTATACTATATTTACTCATTCAACAAAATGTTGAAAAATTTTAAGAGATAATGTGAAAGGTTTAACTATCAAACCATGGTTAGTAAAATGAAGTTAGTAAAATTTGCAAAAAAAAAAAAAAAATTACATGTGTATTGATGTGGCTTTAGAATTAGTAAAATGTTTGATTAACTACTTGAAAAAATATAGAGAATCTGGATTTGAAAATGCTATTCTGAAAAAAATTGTGAATGAAATGAAAATTGAATGTGTGTTTGTTCAAAAATGTCAAATTCGTAGAAAAATGCTATGATAAAAATTCCTCTAATTGCACATAACCGAACCTTGAGTCTGCTGATGAGTCTTTTAGGATTCATTATTTTTTATATATGTAAATCAAACAGTTGGTTCACTTACAAAAATATTTGAGCAGTACTATGAAGATATTTTTTGTTTTTTGTTTTTTTAGTATTAAAAGACTTAGATCATTCTCTTATAATTAAGGACTTGAAATCATGTTTCAAACATCTTGGAACTTACCTAAAGCATGATATTTTTTATGATCTTGATGGTGAAATTTTATTTGAAGAATTGAAAGTCATTGAAAAGGTTTAACAGTTGAATCAAAATTAAACTATATGATATTGAATTCTTTGAAAACAATTAATTGTTTTCCCAATGCATGAAAGCCTTATAAAATAAAATTAACTATCCCTACTACTGTTGCATCTGCTGAAAGAAGTTTTTCTAAATTGAAATTGTTAAATCTTATTTGCGATCTACTATGTCATAAGATAAATTAAATAGTCTTGCTTTGATTTTTATTGAAAATGACTTTTTAAAGAACCTTGTGATTATGAACCGATTATTAATATTTTTTCAACAAAAAATGCAAGGATAATAATATTCAAATAATTACTAGGACACCATTTTTTTGGTTCGCCCAAGGCACCCAAAATCTAAGGACCAACCCCAGCAGATGCTGATACTGCTAATGCAGGTGCATCTAACACATCGAAGGCATTGGAGGACAGATCTGCCTCTAGCAGTTCTGCAAAGCTTTATCAGGTAAGTCAATATTAAGTTATATTATTTTGCATAGTAAATAACTTTTTTCTTAATGTTTATTTAATATGTTAAATTATTATTTGCAGGCGAAGATCACAATGATCCGGGATGGCGTACGTGCAGGGTATCCTAGACAGAGGGGAGGTATAGGAGGGGAACCTTGGCTAGTTGGCACTTCAGGACCTGTTTTGGGAGGCAGGGAAGCCCATCATATATCAGAGGAGAATGAGGGCAAGATCAGTGTAGAAGCAGTAGCCTCTTTTTTTCCACTTTCAATTCTATTTAGTAGATATTTTCAGTTTATATACACATACTAATTTATGTACGCCTTCTATTTTGTAATTATTTGTTGCTCATGTATGCACACTGGTTATATACGCACATCAGTTTGTAATTTTTTTTTTCTTTTTATATGTGCACATTATTTAGTAGGTACTATTTTGTATTTTTTAATATATGACGTTTTCACAACCTAAAATATTAATCAATTAAAATTGTGGTTATTTGGTTTTGTAATTATTTTTTGGTTTTTACACGCACACCTAAAATATTAAGCAATTAGATAGAAATAAGACACTTCTTGAATTAAAAATATTAAAAATACAGCAAACTCATAAATATTAAAAGGAAATTGGTAAATAGTACGAAAGTGGCTACCACAAACTTAAAAATACAAACTTGAAAATTGAGATCATAGTTGTGTCAAGTTGGTAATGATGTGTTCATCGGATCTAGTTGATGGCTCTGGTTTATTCAGATTGGCGATGATTGGGTCGACGAACATTGGTTTCCTTAAGCAAGCAATGATCTCCTGGCATCTTTTCCACATCGCTGTCATCTTCAAGTTTGAGAGCTCTGTATTCAACATTGACGTCCCACAGTTATAAGGTATCAATAATGGATATCAACCACTTTTTAGTATATTCAGCTCTCACATTATCATGAACTTTTTTCTCTTTAAGGCATCAAATGTGATGCCTTTGTCTATCCTAAATATTTTAGGGACATCACATTGAAATGTAATCCCTTTATCAATTGTTATAATTTGACCATTAATACACAACAAAAAAACTCATGTTTATAACGTTGGTGAGTGAGTGAGTGAAGGAAGATGAAGGAACTCTGAGGTGGGGAGAATCAGATCAAATGGCTTCTATTTGTACGTGTATCGATGTGAGCTCAACCATTACAAATGTCAATGTGACGTCATCCATTCATTTATTGACGCATAGGCTAGCACTTACGCATTAGGTGTATTAGCAAAAACAGCTTTTTAGAGATCTTGGTGACTTCTGGAAATATATTTTCGGAATGCTATTAATAGCGATCGGAAATATATTTACGGATACAACATGAATTCGTTCGTACACATATTTACGAAACGGAAATTCATTTTTCCGTAAAAACACTTACAGATGTTATAAATTGTTCGTAAATGACTCTATAAAAGACTATTTTACCAATGATCTGAGTTCTAACTTCCAGAAATAGATTTACAGATGGGGCATTTTTGGAAAAAAGTGAAAGTCTGACACGAGGTGTATATGGTAGGTGTGTTTAACAACCCTTATTTTATCAATTTTTTATTTTAAAAATAAAAAAAAATTGGATTTGGGACATCTTAGGCCTAATATTGGAAAATTTAAAAATGATGATGGGCCAAGTGAGCCCAATATGTTTAACAAAAAACTTTGGGCTTTTATTTTGGGGCCTCCCCAACTTAATTTTACCACCTCCCCTCCTCCATAAAAAGTCTAAAATACCCCTTTCACTTTCCCGTACTCGATCCTTCGTCTCCCCTTTTTTGCTAGATTTTAAGGTCCCGGCAATAAGAATCCGGAAGGTCCCGGCAATAAGAATCCGGAAATGTTTTGATCAACGTAACGTTGTTTCACCTCCCTTTTTGCTAGATTTGAGCTTCCAGAGAATAAGAATCCGGAAAATCCTGGCAATAAGAATTTGGAAGTGGTTTTTTTTTTTTATATTCACCATACTTCAATCCGGAAACTTGATTCTGAGAGATTCTGGAAACAAGAATCCGGAAGAGGTAATTTTTCAGGAAAAAAAAGGCAAAAGCGCGACGGTGGAAAGCGACCGCGGCGGCAGTTGCGGTGACGAAGAGATAGAGTGTGAGAGAGAGTGATAGACACAGAGACAGAGTACGAGAGAGTGTGTGAGATTGAGTTGAGAGAGAGAGAGTGAGGTGAGAGGAGTGGGAGGTGAAGATTGAGAGAAAGAGAGAGTTAAGGAAGAAGATAGTAAAAATAGGGGTAAAATGGGGATTTTAGATGGAGGGGAGGTGAGAAAATTTAGTTGGGGAGGTGTTAAAATCATGGGCCAAAAACTTTCAACTAATTGCTTTGGAAATGGGCCGTTGGAACCCGTTTTAACCAGGGAACTTTTTATTTTGGACGTTGATTTTATCACCTCCCTTCATTAATTTTCACACCTCCTATTATTTTGAAAATCCAACTTTGCCCTTGTTAAAAAACACAAAATCACTTTGTCACCTCCCTCTCCACCTCTCTCTCATTCCTCAGCTTCTCCGCCTTACCTCCCTCTCTCAATCTCTCTCATTTTTTGAAGGTGTTTTTCTTACCTTGTCATCTGCCCCTATCTCTGGTGTCATCTCGTTCCATACCTCTTCCACATTGTCACTGATCTGAGGTGCATTGGCGTATTTTTTTTTCTTCCTAAAATCACTGGTTTTCTGGATTTATGTTTCTGGATTCTTCCGGATATAAGAATCCGGACATTTGTTATGTTGTTTCATTGTTTGACGATTCCGAATTGTAAAATCCAGATTCTTCAGTATTCTAAAGTCCGGTAGTTCAATAATATCTAGAAATAAGAATCCGGAAGGATCCGGTAATAAGAATCCAGAATTTGTGTCTGTTAGAATTTTGACAATTCTTTTCCAGTGCAATTTCAATGGAAGACAACTTTCCCGAAGATAACTTTCCCGACACCATAGCGGCCAGTGTTCCTGATGTTCCAGAGGTCGTTTTCATGGACTGTACTAGTGCATTCACTACTGCGTGGGTACTTATTTTATTGATCAGTTTTGTTAAGATTTGTTGGATGAGTTGGTGAATGATACATGTTGTCGTTTCAGGTATTTTCTACCCGAGATGACCTATTGGCGTGGGCACGAGATGTTGGCAAATCTGTTGGATGTACGGTTGTTATTTTAAGATCAGAATATGGGCAATCAAGCAAAAAGACTTTTGTGATGTTAGGTTGCGAAAAAAGTGGCAAGTATAAATGTAACATCCCAAATTTTCTTTAATTTAGTGATTTAAAGCAAATTTGGAAATTAGAGGTAAAATGGTAATTTTACCCTAGGATTAAGGATATAAGGGACTAATTAGCCTTGTGTAATTTTAACTAATTAAAATTACTCAAGATGTTATTAGGGACCTAAAGTTAAATTATCGAAGCTAAATAAGGGATTGTTGACAAGTTTTAATTAAATTTAGGCCTAGGTTCCACCATACACTATGTTTCATTTAATCCCACCTTATCACTCCCCAAACCCTCATCTACCCCTCCTTCCATCAAGCACCAGCAGCTCAAAACAGAAGAAAGATAGAAACAAAGGGGGAAAGAAAGGAAGGGAAGAAGAAAAGAAGAAAAGAGGGGAAAAAAGAGAGGAGGTACAATCGAAGGAGAGGAAGGGGTGGCGGCCGCGACGGCCACAGCTCGTGGCAGCGCACCACCGCACCGGTCAAGCAGCAGAAGGTGGCCACACCACTGTTCATCCAGGCCAAGAGAGAGAAGAGGGAAGAGACAGCGAGAGTGAGAGAGATTCAGAGAGAGATCGAGAACTGAAAGAGGAAGGGAACTCGAAATGGAAGTGAAGCAAGGATCCAAACCTGATTTTGGAGTTGATTGAAGCTTCAAGAAAGTGCTCTCATGGAGGTTAGGGCAAATGTCAACTAAGGAAGAGGGTTGCATATGGGTTTTTCTCAATGGAGAAGAAGAATCAAGGCCAAAAGTTGAAAGATTGAAAGGAAAAAAATGAAGATTGAAGCTTGAGAGCTCATTCCAGGGAAGATAGTTAGGGCTTTAGATTAGGAAATTTGGGGGTTTTCACCCTAAAGCCTTTAAGGAGCAAGAGGTAACATAGATTTCCCCTAAAACCTCCCTTAGGTTGTGCTAGGATTTAATGTTTAATTCATGCAATTTAAATTATTGTTATATAATATGATATGGGGTTTGGTTGAAATAGGGTTGGATCCTGTCCCCAACCCCTCAATTATTGTGTGATGTTTGCCTATTGGGAGTTCCATTGAGCTCTAAATGGATTATGTTTGATTGTGATTTAGCCTAAATTGGGAGTTGCTGTGACTTCCCTGAATTAATGGAGTACTTTATGTCTTCTTTAAAATTAGTTTTATGTCATATGATTCTTGGGTTTGATGTTGGTTTCAAACTGGCATGTGAATGAGTTGGTTGATGGTAATTGAATGTGAGTTTTCTCCTTGCTTTCAGTGTTTCCTACGAAATTCACTTAGCCTGACCAAATCCGCTAAGCGAAATTCCTGCTGGACGAGATGCTGCTAGAATTTCGCTTAAGCGAAATTCCTTAGCTTAGCGAATTTTGGGCAGAATTGCCCAGTTATGTTCTATCCTGTTCTGGTTTGCTGGTGAAGTTGTGTAAGGTTGATAATTAGTTTCCTTAAGGGATTTTATGGTCTTAAACAAGATATAAATTGACTAATTAAGTACTTACTTGATTAGGAGCCCTTCATATACCTTAAACTTAGGACCTAAGCTAGGTTGCAAGTCAAAAGAAAACATTAACCAAGATGGAATTAAAGGAAAATAATATGTAGTAAACTAGGACCTTAACTCAACTTAAAATTAAGTGAAGTTATGGCATCAATATTATCACCATGGGATGAGTAGTATGGGCTACTTTCCTTAGGAATAAGAATTTCTCCCTGTAGAATCATGTTTATCTTTTTATATATGCCTATGTTTGGATGATTAATGGTTTACATATATTGTAACTTTAATGAAGGGGTTTCCATCTTATACGGTTAATAACGTTAACTATTTTGACTTGTTATAAGAATGAGGTTGAATGCTAGAAAACATGATTGTGTATGAACGTTAATTAGTTGAATATCTATCCTTGTTATTGGTTGATGATAGTTAAAAGGAATTACTTTACGAATTACGCGTCTTGATTGTTTGACTTGCATATGCATTGATGTTTGACATAGCATATGCGTAAGGTGTTTGTCTGTCAGGGTGACGATACGGACGACAGGCCTGTCAGTTGTGATTCCTTGCAAGCGTTTACCGATGGCGACCCCCTTGTTAAATAGCCCTAACGGGATGAGAAAAAGAGAAGAGCGTAATTAAGCTCAAGTGCAATTGCTAAAAAGGACCAAGGGGGTACATCAGAGGAACTCATTTGCATGATGTAATATTTTTACTAATCCTTACCTAGAGGAACCATTATGTATACATTGTATTGTTAATAATGCAACATTGAGGAATTGATGTGAATTGTGCATTTTGAATTGTACATGAAACTTGAGGATTTACTTAGAATTACGTTGTCTTACGATTGATTATCCCTGAATTGAGTTTGTATTTCAGTTTTGATGAATAAGTTGAATGATTGAATATAGTGCATAAGTGTAGATTTAAATATTCTTGAACAAATCATGTGTGAACTGGTTAGGGAGATGTTTTCCATACATCGCACACCACGTATGGCTGGAAACAACGGTAAAAGTTTTATTATCGTAAGTCTATGTTACTGAGTTTTATAAACTCATGTTTTGGGGGCGTTGTTTTCAGGTACAAGCTTAATTGAGAAGTTCAGAGCATGAGTTATGCTCGGTCTTGCCTTTCTGCGAGATCCGAGTCACCGGATCACGAGTCAGAGCCCTAATTGCTTGGTCGATTCCTTGTAATTAGGAAATAATGTGTATTAGTAATTATTTCTATTGTCATTATCGTCATGGTTTGTAACTAATTTAAGTAATTTCTGCGTTTACAACTCTGATTTATGTCTACTAGTTCTATTAGCATTAGAATGTAATTTGAACCAAGGACTTTATTTAAACAAGTGTAGTATCTTTAGAAAGGATTCACTCTTGGTTATTACTTAGAAAGGCGAAAATTTTCCAGGTCTGAATTATTTTAATTCCTTTAAATTAGTAAGTAATTCCCTAATTAGATCTAGGGTGTTACATTATGGCATCAGAGCAGTTCGACCCTCTTGGACTGTGAGTCAAGTGCGTCTAAAAGTGATCCGGTTTAGGAAAGAGTCAGTTGTGACGGTAAATCTGAATTTTCTAATTTCTTTCTATGAATTATTGAGGTAGGCCACCTCAAGGATTCGTTTAAAGATTGAGGAGAATGAAGATGAGCAAGAATTAGCATGGTATTTTCTCGTTCTACGAGATTTTTTAATATATGTATATACTCGTACGTAGGGGCATATACATATATGTAACTATCAGGAGACGGAAACGGGAATCATGCCGATCGTTGGAATGGGACTTCCGGGTTTCATCCCAATCTACAACTATTATGTAGTTACCTTTGATGTGTTATGTGCTAATAAAGCCTAATGATGAATATGTGTGTGTGTGTGTGTGTGTATATATATATATATATTCACCTGTTGATGCTGGAATTGGTAGGTGTTGATGCCGGAATTGGCGAGGTTCTCTTCCTCCTCGGGATTGGGCGCTTTCTCTTTCAGGGTCCGACGACCTGGGTGGTGGTACCTGCAAAAACACTCCGACGCCTAAGTTAGATAGGGATTTGGAGGGGAAGCGGCGCAGGATGTATTAGGGTTTAGGGTAAGTAGAACGTATCAAACCTGGGGGGTCTAGCCCCCTTTATATAGTGGAGTTGCTTGGAAGGAAGGAAACCTCCGATCCGATTTCTGCGCCCGGTAATCCCTCCCTGACAATTCGGGATTTAGCTGATCTCTTCCTGATATTTCGCCGACCTGGTGCAGATTAGCTCGCCCCTTCCTTAGGTCGACATCATCATCGGGAAAATTGTACCGGAAGTCCGTCTGGCGGGTCTCGGTCGGTGGCACTTCGCGGAGCGGGGGAAAGAAGGAACCGAGCTGATCTGCACCAGGTCGGCGAGCGTACTAGGACTCGGCTCGGGACCGGTCCATAACACAAGCCCCCTAGACGCTTCGCACGAAAGGGCGAAGGGTCTATCCAATGTCCTTGGGTCGGTATCCGAGTCGAGTCACCAAGGTCGGGGGTGTGTCCCAGAAGCTTTTTTGTCTGATGGGACTCAGATGGGACGTCTGCTCAACCGTTCCTCTTCCCACCGTCGATCATCTAATGCGGCCTGAACCACTAGAACTATATCCAGTTTCGTAAATGTAGGGCTCGGATTGGTTCGGCTCAGCTCGGTGATCCAGTTAGGAGCCCAGCTCGGAGGTCGGCTCGTAACATAAGCCCCCTTAGACTTGTTAACTTGAAGAGTTAAGAAGTCTATATTATTTGTTCTTTTTTGACCCTATGAATGAGGGCTATTGAATGGGGAGTGATCCGTTGTTGATTTTGAACCATAAGTCCCCGAGACTTGCTTGCCGAGTGGCCGAGCAACTTTGTCGAGAGTAGTAGGTCGGGTTGGACCTATCTAAGTGCCACGATCGATTACATGGGTTTCACCTGTCAATAATATAATGACTGGTCAGATGATCTGATCTGCAAGGCATGATGTCTAAATGTCTGAGATGACCTATGAGGTCTGATTTCTGAGGTCTGAGCTGGTGAGAGGTACTGGACCTCGACTGATCGCGTAGTCTTCCTCGGTTCATGTGCTACATGTGTCGGGCATTAACCTTATTTCCTGTCTTTACAAGGGGACGTAAGCCCCCGATTGTTTAACTGCGTCGCGGTTGTACTTATTCCAGCATCCTCGTTTTTCCTCTAGGATGGTCGGTCATGGTCGAGCTTATTCGATCTGGGCTCGCTGTGGCCGAGGTGTCAGCCGAGCCGCTTTAGAGCTTGTAGGCCTTTATGCCGACCTAGTGTCTTGAAACCACAGGGATGTTTAGGCCGATCACGACCTTCCGAGCCGCTGAGAGGCAGGCCTCTATGCTGACCTGGAATCTCTGGAACCGCAGGGGTCGAGCTGCGAGTGAGCTCACCAAGCCTTTATGCTGACTTGGGTTTAGGACCACGGGGGTCGAGCTGCGAGTGAGCTCACCAAGCCTTTATACTGACTTGGGTTTAAGACCAAGCCTTTATGCTGACTTGGGTTTAAGACCATGGGGGTCGAGCTGCGAGTGAGCCCACCAAGCCTTTATGCTGACTTGGGTTTAGGGGACCACGGGGGTCGAGCTGCGAGTGAGCTCACCAAGCCTTTATGCTGACTTGGGTTTAGGGGACCACGGGGGTCGAGCTGCGAGTGAGCCCACCAAGCCTTTATGCTGACTTGGGTTTAGGGGACCATGGGGGTCGAGCTGCGGATGAGCCCACCAAGCCTTTATGCTGACTTGGGTTTAGGACCCGCGAGTGCATTGCTCGGTCAAGACGTTCCGAGCTTGGGGCTCGATGACTTAGTTAAAACACCCTGAATGCAATGTTAAAACACCCTGAATGCAATGGGGATTGACTTATATTAAATGGGGAAGAAAGAGAAAGAAGGATGCGCCTCGTTAAAACCTTTCCAAACCAAAAACCCAGTGGGAAAAAGGGTTTGCAAAGGAAAGAGTACGTCATCCGTTTACAATTGTTTAACTAAAGTAGAGCTTGAGGTGCGTGGCATTCCAGGTCCTCGGTATTGCCTTTCCGGATAATTCTTCTAGCCCATATGCGCCGTGTAGGTGTTCTGATCTGATGCGGTATGGCCCTTCCCATGTCGGCCCTAGTTTGCCTCGCGCTTACATCTTTTACCGGCCTGTTCGACTTTCGGAGGACCAGGTCTCATACTTTGAAAGTTGTTGGGCGGACTCTGGAGTGGTGGTGCTTGCCGGCGCGCTGTTTAGTGGCAAAGTTTTGCACACAGGCAAGTTCCCGAGTTTCTTCCAAGAGCTCAAGCTCGACTCCTGCTTCCACTGGCGTCAGTGCCTGGCGTGTTCTCTTACCGTGATGTGGAACCGAGCTCTACCGCACCATGGCCTCCATCCCATACGTTAGCCGGAAAGGTGTTTCATTTGTAGCCGATCGGGGTGGTGTGGTATGCCCACGACCCGCAGAGTTCATCCGCCATCGCCGCTTTGTCTCTCCAGCCGCCATGAGGCCATTGAGGATAATCCTGTTTGCGGCCTCGACCTGACCATTGGTTTGTGGATGCTCGACGGAGGCGTAGACGAGTCGGATTCCTAGACCTTTGCAGAAGTCTTTGAACGCTGTGCTGGTGAACTGTGTGCCGTTATCTGTGATGATGGTGTGGGGCAGGCCATGGCGGCAAACCAGGCTTTTCCAGACAAATTTTTTGACCCTCTCGGAAGTGATGGTTGCCAGCGGACACGCCTCTATCCACTTGGAGAAGTAGTCTATGGCGACTATGATGAACTTGAGTTGGCCCGGTGCGAGGGGAAAGGGGCCAAGTATGTCAAGCCCCCAGGTATTGAAAGGCCAAGGGGCGACGACTCCGTGCAGGACTTCCGGTGGAAGATGGTCTCGTTTGGCGAATCTCTGGCACTTGTCGCACTTCACGTATTCTAGGCAATCCGACCTGGCGTCGGCGAGTAGCTTTGCTCGTAGGATTTTAGCCGCCAGGTCCTAGTTCGTGATGGTTCCCGCAAATACCCTCATGTAGTTCTCTCATGACGTACTCGAATCGACTTTTCTACGCAGTGAGTAGTGGGTCGCGAGAAACCTCTCTGTAAAGTCTGTCTCCGATTAGAGTGTAGTGCGCTGGATCGCCGTTGGACCTGCGTGATTCTGCCTGGTCTTCGGCAATCTTCCTGCTTTCAAGTACTCGACGATGTTCTTCATCCAAGAATCGAGCCGATCAACTGCGTAGTTTCCGTTGTCGCGATGCTTGGTGCCTCTAAAGTTTGACGACCACCGTATGGAGCTGTCCTCGGTCTTCATACTAGCCAATTTTGCCAAAGCAGGTTCCGCCTTGTTGTTTTGTTCTCGAGGGATGTGCTCGAGTTGGACCTCTTGGAAGTTCTGAATCATGGCATTGACTTTCTGAGCGTACTGGGCAAGTATGTCGTCTCGACACTGGTACTCGCCCTTGACCTGGTTGATCATCAGTTGGGAGTCGCTCTTGATTCGGAGCGTCTGGACTCCCAGCTCCCATGCGAGCTTGAGACCGAGTAATAAAGCCTCATACTCGGCTTGGTTGTTGCTAGCTTTGAATAGGAACCTGAGTGCCTGTTCGACGCTGATTCCAACAGGGCTTTCAACGATGATTCCTGCTCCGCTGCCTTTGGAATTGGAGGAGCCGTCCACATATAGCGTCCAGTACTCGACCTCAGGGGTCGGTGTTAGCTCTGCAATAAAGTCAGCTAAAACTTGTGATTTGATGGGTCCTCTGGCTCATACCGATTTGGAATCGGAGAGTTCTACCGACCATGCCACCATTCGCCCGAGAGTTCGAGACCTGCAGGATCCTTTTGATTGGGTAGTCCGCTTTGATTACCACCGCAGCGCTGAAAGTAAGGCCTCAATCTCCTCGCGGAGGTCACTATCGGGAGCGCCGGTTCTCCACCTACGGTACCTTAGCTCCGCGTGGAGGACTTTGCTCCTGAAGTAAGCGGGCATTTGCTCGGCTTCTCTCTCTTCTATTAAGGCCGAGCTGATCGAGGTGTCGGTGGGCGCCAGGTAGAGGAGGAGAGGAGCTCCTTTGGTGGGCCGTGTGGGCCGGTGGTGACGCCAGAAACTCCTTGAGCTTTTGGAAAGCCGTTTCACAGTCGTCGGTCCATTCGAACCGGGTCGGTTTCCTGAGTACCTGGTAGAAGGGAAGCGATTTGTCAGCGGAGCGAATTACGAACCTGGAAAGGGCCGCGATACGACCAGCGAGTCTTTGCACTTCCTTGATAGAGCTCGGGCTGCGCATCTCCAACACTGCTCGGCACTTGTCGGGGTTGGCCTCAATGCCTCTGTGGGTGATCATGAACCCCAGGAATTTGCCTCCGAGCACCCCGAACGAGCACTTCTCGGGGTTTAGCCTGATGTCATATTTTCTCATAATGTCAAATACTTCCTGGAGGTCCCGGTAGTGTGCCTCGAAGCTGGAGGTTTTGACCATCATGTCGTCCATATACACCTCGATCGTCTTCCCGATCTGCTTGGCGAAGACCTCATCCACCATCCTCTGGTAAGTTGACCCCGCGTTCTTCAGACCAAAGGGCATAGTGACGTTGTAGAAGTTGGAGGTCTCCGTCATGAAAGCCGTCTTTGGCGCGTCGGGCGGGGGCATCTTGATCTGATTGTACCCAGAGTACGCCTCCATGAAACTGAGCACCTGGTACCCTGACGTGTCGTCCACCAGAACATCGATGCTAGGAAGAGGGTATGGATCTTTAGGGCAGACTTTGTTTAGGTCGGTGAAGTCCGTGCACATCCTCCACTTACCGTTGCTCTTCTTGACCGATCTGACGTTGGAAAGCCAAGTTGGGTACTTGATTTCCTTGATAAACCCGCTTTCAAGAGCTTTGATGTCTCTTCTCCGCCGCTTCTTTTCCCCTGCGAGTCTTCTTTTGCGCTGAGCAACGGGGCGAGCGCCGTGCTCTATGGATAGCTTGTGGCAAGCCACTCTGAGGTCTATTCCGGGCATGTCCTCCGGGCCCCATGCAAACAGATTCGCATTGTCGAGCAGGACCTTCGTCAGGGACTGCTCGCTCTGCTGGCGATTCGCGTCCCGGTCGTATGCTCTTGCCGGTCCTCTTACTTGATCTCTTTGATGTCATCGGCCGACGCCGGAAATCACTCTCCCTCGGTCGAGCTCAATCATGCGGTTTGACTTGGTGACCTCTTCTCTGTCATCCCTTTGTTGACATAACCTTGTCTCGCCTCCTTACGGTCGGCGTGTATCGTAGCAATCGCCCATCGGATAGGGGGAACTTCATCGCCAAATGGGGGGTGGAGACAATGGCGCCGATCCCATTGATGACAGTTCTGCCGATTATCATATTGTAGGCGGTGTCCGCGGCTGAATCGGCTTCTACCACCAGGAGGTGGGCTTCGATCGTCTTGACCCCGACGTCCGCTTTGAAGGTGAGCAACACGTCGAAGTACCCAGTCACCCGAGCTTTAGCACCTGAAAAACCGACTAACGTACCTCGATAGGGCCTGATAATCGAGCTCGGTAACTTGAGTCGGTCGAAGGCTTCTTTGTAGATCACGTCTGCCGAGCTTCCTTGGTCGACGAGTACTCTCCTGACGTTAAATCCAGCGAGGTGCACTGTGATCACCATTGGGTCGTCTTGGCATCGATCTATTCCCTGATAATCCCTCTCCGAGAAGGTTATGGTTGGTAAGGCCTCGGCGGCGGGCGTTGACGCCGGTGTTGACGGATCTCGGTGCCTACTCCGACCGTTGCTAGATTCGCCCCCACCTGCAAAACCACCTGCAATTAAATTGAGTGAGGGGGTACCTTCGTCTCGACCCTTCTGCGTTGACGGCGGGTGAGCGTCTTTCGCCCTCCCCGAGCCGGCGATCGGTTGCTCTGCTCGGGCGAACGGGATCTTCTACGATTTGTTTCGTTCTCCTGGGGTTGCCCATTCCGCTTTGTCCACATACTTCGCTAAATGTCCTTCTGTATGAATTTTTCAATTTTTATCTTCGCTTGACATTCATTGGTGGTGTGCCCGTAGATCCGGTGGTATTCGCAGATATCTCCGTGATCCGCATCGGTGGGGAGCCCTTCCGAGGGGCAAGGTTATGAGGTTGCCGTGTAGGCCTCCTTCAAGACTTCGGTCCCTACCCACGGTCAAGGAGTGAACCGTCCTCCGTAGTCTTGCCGCCCTCGGCGCTCGTTCTATCCGCCTTCCGGCGGATCCCTACCCCTGTCTTGCCGATTCTGGGTTTCCCTTTTGGCGGCAGCAACCTCTTCCATTTTGATATACCCCACTGCTCGGCATCTCAGCTCGTCCAAAGATCCTGCAGGTCGGCGAGCGAGGGAGTCCGAGAAGGGACCAGGTTTTAGTGCTGACACTATGGCGTGGAGCGCCACATCGGTGCTGAGATTTCTGATTTGAGCCGTTTCGTTGTTGAAACCCTCTATGAAGGACTTCAGCGTCTCGTCCGACCTCTGTTTGAGTCCGACCAGGCAAGTGGAATTTTTCCGGAAGGCTCGGCTCGTGGTGAACCTGGCCACGAATTGCTCGGCGAGTTGCCTGAATGAGTGGATCGAGCGTTGTGGGAGGTTAGAGAACCACATCATGGCCGGTCCCTTCAGGGTGCAGGGAAAGGTCCGACATTTCAAGCCCTCGGATGCGTCGATCAGTAGCATCCGCGCGTTGAAGGAGGTAATGTGCTCTTCGGGGTCGGTCTTGCCCTCGTGGCGCCCATGTTGGGGATTTGGAACCGCCGACCAGGTCGGCCATAACCCTCTCGCCAAATGGGAGCAAGGTTAGCCCGATTTCGGAGGGTTTGCTTCTCGCCGCTACCGCCGGATGTGACCTCTCGCCTTGGGCTCTCCGTGGCGCTGATGCGTTCGACCTGGACGAAGTCCTGGCCATCTCTTCTAGTCCGCGAGGGTGTCTCGTGGCCTTGTCTTTCTCGCGATCGCGGGCTTCCGCGATCTGGCGTCTTAACTCCTCGTTTCCGCCCGAAGCTCCAAAGCGGTGCGGTGGTGGGTGTTCGTTCGGCGGCCGAGTGATGACTTCGCGGTGGCGATCTGTGATTCACCGTGCTCCTGGTGCGCGCCATCCAGCTAGGGGTTTTCTTGAGGCCTGGGTTAGTTTTACCGGGCCCCACGGTGGGCGCCAATGTTGATGCTGGAATTGGTAGGTGTTGATGCCGGAATTGGCGAGGTTCTCTTCCTCCTCGGGAGTGGGCGCTTTCTCTTTCAGGGTCCCACGACTGGGTGGTGGTACCGCAAAAACACTCCGCGACTAAGTTAGATAGGGATTTGGAGGAAGCGGCGCGGGATGTATTAGGGTTTAGGGTAAGTAGAACGTGTCAGGCACAAGTCTAGCCCCTTTATATAGTGGAGTTGCTTGGAAGGAAGGAAACCTCCGATCCGATTTCTGCGCCCGGTAATCCCTCCCTGACAATTCGGGATTTAGCTGATCTCTTCCTGATATTTCGCCGACCTGGTGCAGATTAGCTCACCCCTTCCTTAGGTCGACGTCATCATCGGGAAAATTGTACCGGAAGTCGGGTCTGGCGGGTCTCAGGTCGGTGGCAATTCGTCGAGCTCGGGTAAGAAGGAACCGAGCTGATCTGCACCAGGTCGGCGAGCGTACTAGGACTCGGCTCGGGACCGGTCCATAACACAAGCCCCCTAGACGCTTCGCACGAAAGGGCGGAGGGTCTATCCAATGTCCTTGGGTCGGTATCCGAGTCGAGTCACCAAGGTCGGGGGTGTGTCCCAGAAGCTTGTTTGTCTGATGGGACTCAGATGGGACGTCTGCTCAACCGTTCCTCTTCCCGCCGTCGATCATCTGATGCGGCCTGAACCGCTAGAACTATATCCAGTTTCGTAAATGTAGGGCTCGGATTGGTTCGGCTCAGCTCGGTGATCCAGTTAGGAGCCCAGCTCGGAGGTCGGCTCGTAACATCACCTATTGGTGAAGTTAGTTAAAAGAAGCAACCTTGATTGATAAGACTAGAAATAGGAAAGTGTCACTAATATTGAATTGCTTTTGTTCTATTGAGATAGTAATACTTATTTGGTGTGAAATATGTACGTTCGGTTAATGGATGTGCTTGTTGCAATTTTCTGTTGTTTGTAATTGGTGTGTCAAGTATATGGAAGTTCTGTTGCTAGATTAATTGGTAACCCCATGAGCGTACGTATGATGTTTCACCCATTGTGTGCTCCACAGAGCTCCAATTGGGATGAGGCTTAGTTCATGAGAAACTAGACTCATAGTGCTCTAGAATGAGCACAAGAATCACTTGAAAATGTTAAGAAATGAGTTAGGTGTTGAAATTATAATTTAATGGTCAGTAGTTGTTCTAATTTCTGACATCAGCATGATTTTTTTGTAAAACTGCACTAAATTAATGGTTATGTTCTAAAATAAAATTTAGATTCATAAACTAGACATCTTAAGCTTTCCAACGAGTGCTCATTTGCTCAAATCCGACACTGTTTGATATTTTATTAAAATCATCCAATTTGATGTAAAACTGCAGAAAAACGTCCCTGATTTTGTCCAAAATTCGCCCAGCGAATTTCCTCAAGCTAAGCGAATTTGACAGCAGATTTTGCAGTCATTTCTACTGACAAATTGGCTTAGCGAATTTGGCTGAGCTAACTGAATTTGGGGCAGAATAGAGAGTCAAAATTCAGTTCTAAGAAGTTTATGGGGGGTAACTGTTAGATACTTGATATAAGCTATCTTTAAAGGATGATTATGGACTCTTGTCATGGATAATACCATTATCCACCTAAGAAAATGGTATTCGCCATTATGTACTTGTATGCTTAGTTATGATTGTTAGACTTGTTTCTATGCTTGAAGTGATATCCTTGGATGAGGCTAGTAACATAATTGTGCTCCCTCACTAACCGGGTGTTCTATTTTGACTATATATTTGTATATGCTTGATAGAACTAAGTGTTATTTTTTTTTTTGTCGTGACCGCTTACTCTAATAGCCTTTAGAATTGATAAGTAAGGATTCTTAGCGGTGCGGTTTTGATCAATTAAGGATGGGCATTCATAATCGCTTAGATTTCTAACACTTGTTAATTAATCAGGATTGTTGGGCCTAATCATTATGGATGGATCTTAGGTTGATTGGGAACCTCAAAGCCTTCTAAAGAACCTATAGTGCCTTTGGGTCGAAGTACCTTAGTAATTTCTAAATCAAAAAAGGAATAACGTGAAGCCAGACTTCTAAATGCATCGGTTATAATTAGGGAACCTTGAAGTTAGTCAAGCCCTAGTTCGTTAGAAATACTCTAAGCCTTATAGGCATAATAACCTTAGCGGAATATCTAGTCTAAGGAAGTGATTAGATTATAGTCCTTGGACTATAAGAGTATTAGTTATAGCTAAATCACCGGAAATTCAAGGATATTAATGTCTATGCTAGATTCAATAGCTGGTGTGCGAAGTAATCTTGTTGATCAATCACAAACTCTGTCATAACTTAATAGCCTCTTATTAGGAATAAGACTTAGTTTGTAACTGGTTAACTAAATCACCGAATTCTCCGTATACTTGACCTACAGTAGCTATTAATTCCTTTTGGAAATTTCGATGATTTAGAACGATAAGAAAAGGAACTTACTCATTAGAAGCAGAGTAGGTTAGAGTTCGCAGCGGAAGCACGGAGAGCGAATCCTATATAAGGATAAGGTTAGAAGGTAAGGAGAATTTTGGGGGCAAAATTCCTAAAAGGTGGGGAGTAATATAACATCCCAAATTTTCTTTAATTTAGTGATTTAAAGCAAATTTGGAAATTAGGGGTAAAATGGTAATTTTCCCTAGGATTAAGGACCATTTTACCCTAGGATTAAGTATATGAGGGACTAATTAGTCTTGTGTAATTTTAATTAATTAAAATTACTCAAGATGCTATTAGGGACCTAAGGTTAAATTATGGAAGCTAAGTAAGGGATCATTGGCAAGTTTTAATTAAATTTAGGCCTAAGTTCCACCATACACTATGTTTCATTTAATCCCACCTTATCACTCCCCAAACCCTCATCTACCCCTCCTTCCATCGAGCAACAGCAGCTCAAAACAGAAGAAAGAAAGAAACAAAGGGAGAAAGAAAGGAAGGGAAGAAGAAAAGAAGAGAAGAGGGAAAGAAAGAGAGGAGGTGCGATCGAAGGAGAGGAAGGGGTGGCAGCCGTGACAGCCACAGCTCGTGGTGGCGTACCACCGCGCCGATCAAGCAGCAAAAGGTGGTCGTGCCACTGTTCATCCAGGCCGAGAGAGAGAAAAAGGAAGAGACAGCGAGAGTGAGAGAGATTCAGAGAAAGACCGAGAACTGAAAGAGGAAGGGAACTCGAAATGGAAGTGAAGCAAGGATCCAAACCTGATTTTGGAGTTGATTGAAGCTTCAAGAAAGTGCTCTCATGGAGGTTAGGGCAAATCTCAACTAAGGAAGAGGGTTGCATGTGGGTTTTTCTCAATGGAGAAGAAGAATCAAGGCCAAAAGTTGAAAGATTGAAGGAAAGAGATGAAGATTGAAGCTTGAGAGCTCATTCCATGGAGGATGCTTAGGGCTTTAGATTTGGAAATTTGGGGGTTCTCACCCTAAAGCCTCTAAGGAGCAAGAGGTAACATAGATTTCCCCTAAAACCTCCCTTAGGGTGTGCTAGGATTTAATGTTTAATTCATGCAATTTAAATTATTGTTAAATAATATGATATGGGGTTTGGCTGAAATAGAGTTGGATCCTGTCCCTAACTGCCCTAATTATTGTGTGATGTTTTCCCATAGGGAGTTCCAATGAGCTCCAAATGGATTATGTTTGATTGTGATTTAGCCTAAATTGGGAGTTGCTGTGACTTCCCTGAATTAATGGAGGACTTTATGTCTTCTTTAAAATTAGTTTTATGTCATATGATTCTTGGGTTTGATGTTGGTTTCAAACTTGCATGTGAATGAGTTGGTTGATGGTGATTGAATGTGAGTTTTCTCCATGCTTTCAGTGTTTCCTGCGAAATTCGCTTGGCCTGACCAAATCCGCTAAGCGAAATTCCTGTTGGACGAGATGCTGCCACAATATCGCTTAAGCTAAATTCCTTAGCTTAGCGAATTTTGGGCAGAATTGCCCAGTTATGTTCTGTCCTGTTCTGCTTTGCTTGCAAAGTTGTGTAAGGTTAATAATTAGTTTCTTTAAGGGATTTTATGGTCTTAAACAAGATATAAATTGACTAATTAAGTACTTACTTGATTAGGGGCCCTTCCTATACCTTAAACTTAGGACCTAAGCTAGGTTGCAAGTCAAAAGAAAACATTAACCAAGATGGAATTAAAGGAAAATAATATGAAGTAAACTAGGACCTTAACTCAACTATAAGATTAAGTGAAGTTATGGCATCAATATTATTACCATGGGATGAGTAGTATGGGCTACTTTCCTTTGGAATAAGAATTTCTCCCTGTAGAATCATGTTTATCATTTTATATATCCCTATGTTTGGATGATTAATGGTTTACATATATTGTAACTTTCATGAAGGGGTTTCCATATTATACGGTTAACAACGTTAACTATTTTGACTTGTTATAAGAATGAGGTTGGATGTTAGAAAACATGATTGTGTATGAACGTTAATTAGTTGAATATCTATCCTTGTTATTGGTTGATGATAGTTAAGAGGAAATACTTTATGAATTACACGTCTTGATTGTTTGACTTGCATATGCATTGATGTTTGACATGGCATATGCATAAGGTGTTTGTCTGTCCGGGTGACGATTCGGACGGCAAGCCCGTCGGTTGTGATTCCTTGCAAGCGTTTACCGACGGGGAAACCCTAGTTAAGAAGCCCTAACGGGATGAGAAAAAGAAAAGAGCATAATTAAGCTCAAGTGCAATTGCTAAAAAGGACCAAGTAGGTACATCAGAGGAACTCATTTGCATGATGAAATATTTTTATTAATACTTACCTAGAGGAACTATTATGTATACGTTGTATTGTTAATAATGCAACATTGAGGAATTGATGTGAATTGTGCATTTTGAATTGTACATGAAACTTGAGGATTTACTTAGAATTACCACTGCTAGAATGTTGCTATTTAGCGTAGGCCAAAAGCCGACGCTAACTATGAAAAGTCCACGCTAAATCAAGATTAGCGTCGACCTAGCGTCGGCGTCGTGGTCGACGCTAAAACGCTCGAAGCTAACTTTTAGCGTCCGCCATTTTGAGGCCGACGCTAATTAGCGTCGGGTAGACCCACGCTAAGCAGACGCTAGAGTTGTAATCTAAAGTCCGACGCTAATATTAGCGTCAGACAAGCCCACGTTAAGAAGCTCACGTAAACTGTTAGCGTCGGCCAAGCAGACGCAACTCTGCGACATCTTAGTTTTGCTTAGTGTCAGCTTTGACCGACGCTAATTAGCGTCGGCTAAGCCTATGCTATCTCCAAGGTCTTCACACGCTACTGAGCCTCCCAAGGCTCTAGTTACTGCTGAACCAAATGTAAAATCAATGACATCTTTGAAGGATGTTAGCTGATTGAAACAAAGTTGAGCAATCACTATCAATCCTTGCTTAGAAGTTAACACCTAAGTTAAATGTCATGACATCTTAGAATTAATATAATGATTGAAACATGAATACATGAATAGAGTCAACCATTCTCAACAAATTCTAGAGACATTTGCAGACAGCTTTTCCTTGACACTACTTTACAATGTAATAAATAAGCAAGAATCAAACCAAACCATCCTATCTAAATCTAAAAAAATCTCCATTTCCAATGAAGCAGTCAAGCAGACATTGTGTCGTTTAATTAGCAGCTTGTACCATCTGACAATGTGGGATTTGCTAAAACGCAGAAACAAAGATAGGGGAATGCAAGATGGAAATACTTTCAACAGAAAAGGGCTCTCTCTATCATTGTTTTGTGCAAATTATGTTAAAGTGTTTGACATCTGATCGCAGCTACTTGAGAGGAGTAAAATTCAGACATCAAATAATCTTAACTCTAATTAACTCCAGATTTTTCTATATATATAGCACTAGAAAAATGATGTATATCAATGTACCCAAAAAAAGTTAAAAGGGGCATATATCATAAAACAAATGTGAAAGGACTTAAATAGAGTCAGAGAGCGGGGCCAACCTGCTTGCAGCTTTTGCACCAATCTTCTACCTATAAAACCTGTTGCTCCAGCTACTAATATGATCATTTGATTTCCCTGCAAAAATACTCTACGCGTTAATGAAGAAACTAAGCAACCAATTAGAAAAGCCAAAGATAAAATTGAGAACATTTAAATAATGGGTTGTTTTAACAAAGGCATCATGGGCAGCCTGCAAAAGGATAATATGAGCACACTGCAGGCCAATTTTTTGGTGCAAGATTCATAGAAAAGCTAGTGTAATGAAATAGCACAAGACTAATAAAAGACAAGGAAAACAAAAAGTTTTAGTAACAAACCAAGGCCTCAAACGATTAGAAAACAATTGTAGCAGAGTACGAAAAGCTACGCTTATGAAATGGCAAAAGCATCTCAAGCTCAAAAGTCAAGCCTAATATAAAAACCACATGCAGAAAGGGAGTACCCATACACAAGTGCTTGTCAAAATGAAGAGAAAGACAATTCAGGGGTGAATAAATTTCCAGAATTGTCAGAGATACAGTAAAAGGGGTTGCTTTAGAGTTGACACTTAACATGACATGAACATTCTCTAAAAAACTTACACATTTGATCACAATGAATGAATTAGGATTTTCTCTTGAAAGAGAAAATTACACATTCTTACCTTGGCCAAACAAACCAAGGCTTTCTCCTCAAGCTCTTCCACCGGAACGGTATTCCGAGCAGCCTCCTGGCGCTTTGCATCTTCATACTGCAAGATATAATTATCATAACAATCAGCATATGAAATCAGTCATGAGAAAATATTCTTAAGGACAACATGGAAGCCTGTTTCTTCTTCTGAGTGTCTCATGAAACCAACTAGAGTTGGTCTACTTTAAAACTAAACCTCGTTTTCACACATGCTATGAAGCTTCATGAATTAAATGCCTTGTGTTCCTTATTTAAAACAAATAAAAAAAACTACTACTGCTATAATGAAATAAGCTGAAAATTACCATGAGAACTTGAGTAACATAAGGTCGTACTCTACTCTCAAATTGGTGTGTATCTTCGCTGGCGACATACTGCTGCAACATAAACGCTTCCTCCTCTACATAATATGTTGTATTTAATACAAAAGGCAAGTAGCTGAAAGAAAACTACAATTAGTTGATAAGAACTTACATTGAAGTTAGTTTAATTGAAGCCCATTCCTTGGGTACCGTACCATAAAGGTGGTTTAAAGCAAAATCACTACAATGAGAGTACATTTCATTTCAATTGGCAAGGCAATAAGTTCAACCAATATAGAAACTTAAGTAAGTTGAACTGTTGAAGTGAAAAAACAAGAAACTAAATTTTAATATTAAACAACTACTGGAGCATCTTTAAGGTGTTCATAGTTCTTACACTTCTCTGAGGTAAGGAAGCTTAACCAATTGAGGTGGAAGCATGCCAGGAAGGAACGTTGTACCCCTTGAACGTACTAAAACTATAAAAAGTCAGTTTCCACTACTATTAAGATGCAATAATAATGGTGTATCAAAATTCAAGAAAATGTAACCAAGGATAAATAACTTTAAAACACTCGGAATAAGATAAAGAGATATTTACATCGTTACTACGTGACAGAAGGTGTCATTTCCAGAAGAGCAATCACAATTAATGGGTAATGATAATGGACAACATAAACCATACAAGGAGTATTGATGACTTCATACACAAACATGAATCTCAGAGACAGAATTCATGTTTCCCCCCAAAAGAAGTGATCAACCAACAAAAGTTAAGAACACAGACATGGATATAAAAAGGAGAGTATCTCAAATTCCATTTAATGGATAATTTGAACTTAATTTGTCTCTCTAGTTACCTAGAATCAAAGGTATGTGTGGAACTTATATAAAAATAAAGCTATGTGTGGAACAAAATCAGGAAAACACAATACCTTAGTATCTTCTTGTGTGAAATGTTACAAATAGTACAGAACCATACACATTTTTATTTGCAGCTAAACCCACACATTCTAATAGTGCAAGAGGAACCATCCTTTCTTAATTATAAATTTAAATTAATATCAAACAAATAATACCCAATAATGTCCTAAAAAATAAAACTGAAAAAAATTAAGAGATAAACACCATTCCAATCACAGTAAACAAAGGAAAAAATAGAATAAATTATAGAAGTTGGTACATCGAAAAGCAGCAAACAACAGGGGCATCACATAAATTAATAGCACTATCAGAAATAATAATTACACCAAAAAGCAGAAATTAATTAATCGAACATGTTTCTGGGGGAAGAATCTTTCTTTGCTCAATGTTGTATCCTGTTTTCTCTTTAGTGTAAGATATCTTACCTTCCCTTTTGTTATAATTTCTGATTTTCTCTTACACTCCAATGAAACTTCTTATCAAAGATAGCATGCCAAACGACAAAACTATCCAAATCAAGCCCTCACATCCAATGTCTCTACACAAAAAATATGTAAATAAATAAATATCTAACCTCTAACCGTTTAGCAAAATTGAGTTCAACCTTCTTCTTCCTCCCCTATAAGGTAAACAAAGATAAATAGCTTTAATTTCACACACAAAAATTAATGTTGCCCAAATAAATCAGAAAAATATAATTCATTTAACACACTTCTAAAAATATGCTCAAGATTTATTACCCCATCACCAGAAGTTCTTCAAAATTAATTATCCATAACCTTGCCTCATGAAAATGTGGAACTACAAACATTGTGTTATTTTGCGACTTACATTGAACCATCAAGCACTGGAGAAGCACTGGAGCTTTGAAAGCTTAGGGCCACAGAGGCAGTTGAGAGAGAGAGAATGAGATACGAAAGGGTGCTTCTCCTTTAGGTCGCGGCGGCCGGAGATGCAAATCCATGGTGGTCTGTTAGCGCGCCAATGGAGAAGACGGTGGTGAAAGAGTTGGCACGAGAGAGAGGGGATGCGAACGGGAGAGAAGGCATGCGAACGAGAGAGAGGGGATACGAACAAGAGAGAGGGGAGTGCGCCAATGGTGGTGGTGGTGGTGGTGGTTCCTCGTTACTCGGTGACCGTTCGCAGGTTGTTGTGGACTTGTGGTGGCTGCTTCTCGATAGTCTGAGTGAGATAAAGGTTTTCAGATAGGAAAGTTAGGATTAGGGTTTTGTGATTTTTATTTTATTTGGTTTTCATGTTGAATTTTTTAAATGAATTAGAAAACAAAACAAAAATATAAAACAAAGGGGCCGCATAACAAAAAGAAGGTGTGGGCGGGACAATTAGCTTCGGCCAACCTACGCAATTAATAATTTACTCGCCTTAGCGTCGGATAAGCCGACGCTAAATTAAATAAAATAATTAAAAAATTAATTCGCTGGTTAGCGTCGGCCAGGCCTACGCTATGCCGACGCCAATAGCGTCGGTGTCGTGGCCTATGCTACGGTTTGGAAGCTAAAAGCAAGCATTCTAGTAGTGTACGTTGTCTTACGATTGATTATCCCTGAATTGAGTTTGTATTTTAGTTTTGATGAATAAGTTGAATGATTGAATATAGTGCATAAGTGTAGATTTAAATATTCTTGAACAAATCATGCGTGAACTGGTTATGGAGTAGTTTTCCATACGTCGTACACCACGTATAGCTGGAAACAACAGTAAAAGTTTTATTATCATAAGTCTATGTTACTGAGTTTTATAAACTCACGTTTTGGGGCGTTGTTTTCAGCCATACATAGTGTGCGACGTATGGAAACTACCGTAGTTGATGAGTTGAATGTTTCAAATGCAACACAAGACACTGTGATTGATGAAGGTCCAATTCTTAACATGATTAATGAAGCTTTTGGAGTTGATAGGCACTGTGTAGATGAAGACAGTGGCGAAGACGTAGGAGGGATACCAGATATAACTCAAGAAGGGGATGAAGCTAAAGAGTTTTATGAATTGGCAAGAGATGGAGAACAACCGTTGTATGAAGGGTGCACAAAATATTCCAAACTTGCTTTTATAGTAAAGTTGTTACATATCAAATGCTTATGTGGGATGACTGATAAGACTATGACAATGACCTTAGAACTACTGCAAGATGATTTGAACATGTAAAGATTCCAAGTTCATTCTATGAGGCAAAGAAAACTATAACCAAGCTTGGTTTGGACTGTGAAAAGATACATGCATGTCCAAATCATTGTATGTTGTATTTGGGTGAAGATGAAAATAGGGAAACATGCAAAATATGTAACAATTCCAGATGGAAATCACGGACAAAAATTGGTGAGATTGATGCATCCAATGATAGACGTAACAAGAAAAAGGTGCCTGCAAAAGTTCATCGTTACTTTCCATTAAAACCGCGTTTACAGAGATTGTTTTTGTCTTCAAAGACTGCTAGGGATATGAGATGGCATTATGTGGATAGTAATAGCGATGGCATGATGAGGCATCCTAGAGATTCTAAAGCTTGGAAGGCGTTTGACTCAACAAATATCTGATTTGCATCAGTTCCACGAAATGTTCGCCTTGCATTAGCTACTGATGGTTTTAGTCTATTTGGTAATTTAAGTACAAGTTACAGCATTTGGCCAATTATTCTCATTCCTTACAACACCCCTCCATGGGTGTGTATGAAGCCGACATCTTTTATCCTTTCAACACTAATTCCTAGTAAAAAAAATGGCGGGAAATAATATAGATGTTTATATGCAGCCTTTGATCAAAGAGATGAAAGATTTATGGCATGACGGTGTAGATGCTTATGATACGTCAACTCGAGAGATGTTTAAATTGCATGCAACATTGATGTGGACGATTAGTGACTTTCCTGGGTTGGGATCTCTCTCTAGATGGAACACGTATACAGGACTGGCTTGTCCTACTTGTAACTTTGATTCTATTCCATGTCGTCTGCCCCATAGTAAGAAATGGTGTTTTATGGGTCACCATCGATTTCTTGATCAAAGACACAGATTTAGCTTGAACAGGGTTCAGTTTAATGGAGAACAAGATAGGCGCAGTTCACCCAAAATGTTATCTGGTTCTGAAATTCTTGAATAAGTTAAGAATATCAATGTCATCTTTGGTCAAAGAGCTGAAATAGGTGGAAGGGGAAACGATCACGTGGTGGTGGGAGTACCTCGCAAGAAGGCACTCAACAATGGAAAAAGAAAAGCATATTTTTTGAGCTTCCATATTGGGAGCATAATTTATTGCGCCATAACCTTAACGTTATGCATATTGAGAAGAATGTGTGCGACAATGTCATCTATACCTTACAAAATGACGCAAAATTGAAGGACCATATCTTTGCTTGGAGAGACCTTTAATCAATGGGCTGTAGGCACGACCTTTGGCCTGATGAAAGTGGAAAGTTTCCTTTAGCCATTTATACAATGACTAAACAAGGAAAGAAGTCCTTTTTAACAACTTTGAAGAATATCACTGTGCTAGATGGTTATTCAAGCGACTTTCCTAGGTGCATCGATGTGGACAGTCTTCGAATAAATGGGATGCTAAAGAGTCATGATTGTCATGTACTGATGGAGCAATTTCTGCCATTGGCCATGCGAGTAGGATTGCCTAAGGAGGTATCGACAATTTTAATTGAGTTATGCTCATTCTTTAGGAAGTTATGTGGTAAAGTGATGTGTGTTCCAGATTTAGACAAAATACAATATGATATTGTGCTCACTCTATGCCACATGGAAATGTTATTTTCGCCTTCATTCTTTACTGTCATGGTTCACTTAATTGTTCACCTTGTTGAAGAAGCTAAGCTTAGAAGTCTCGTGCATTATCGATGGATGTATCCTATAGAGAGGTAAATTATGTGTGGTGATACTTCTTTTTGACCGAATAATGTCTAGAATGATTATTACTTAAAATGTTTGTTATCCAAATGATAGGTACCAAGGGTCATTGAAATCTTATGTACGCAATAAGGCATGACCAGAAGGATCTATAGCAGAAGGCTACTTAATGCAAGAGATCCTAACATTTTGTTCAAGACATCTGGATAATATTGAGACAAGATGGAATTGACCTAGTCGTATAGATGACGAACCTAATGATGTGCAACCTAAAAAACTAATGGATGAATTGTTCCCGCAAGTAGGAAAACCAATTGGCAGTTCTTCATACTTCACTCTTACATCCAAAGGAAAGCTACAAGCTCATCGTCATGTACTAACCAACTGCCCTGCTGTTGATTGCTATCTCCAGTAAGTACTTCTCAAAATGGTGTACTCCTAGTTTATACTTTTGTATATCTCCTAACTTAAATCTATATAGCGAATTTAGAGAAGTTGTGCGGAGACAACTAAGGAATCGTACAAGGAATCTTGCCAAGATAGATAAGAAGGTTCATAGAGAATTTGTTAATTGGTTCTCTAATCGTGTAAGTGTACTCCACATGAAGTGAGACGTGTATATTGGTAACACGCATGTCATTAACACTATATATTTTTGTTTTTAGATTAACAAAGATATGAACAATCTTAGTGAATCAGATAAAGACATCCTTCTTTGCCTTGTTAGAGTCCCTATTGACAAGGCTAGGAGATTCACTGCATATAACGTCATCGGATATAAATTTCGAACCTTGGCACGAGACGACGGACAAAAAACTCAAAATAGTGGGGTTTTTTGTACATTTGGCACTAGAAGTTACTCAAGTAATAAAGATACCCAAATGAGATTTGGAGGGGTGCCTTACTATGGGAAATTGATAGACATCATTGAGCTTAACTACAATGGTGCATTCTTAGTTCCTTTATTTAAATGTCAGTGGGCCAATGCCACTAACACCAGAGGCATGAAAAAAGATAATTTGGGTTCTATCTCAATTAATTTCACAAGACTAAGACATACAGGTGATCATGAAGATGATGAACCGTTTATAAAAGCTTCTGAAGCGCATATGGTTTTTTATGTGGATGATGAGAAAGAAAAGGGTTGGATCATACCTATTCAATTAAAGCCAAGAGACTTATATGACATGGGTGAAGAAGATGAAGGGATCATGGTTTCCAATGAGGTCTATCCATCACAACTTGGAACAAACTTTTTCTGATGATACTGTGTATATACAATTAGCAAGAGCCACTACAGATGATGATATTCCAACTTCAACAATTAATGCAAATATTGATGATTACAATGATAATATGATTGATGATAGGTATGGGTAAAATTTTTAGTCTTTGTTTTCACTCTTTTATTCCTTTGCTCTTATATTATATTTGGTACATGTTATATTTTGTAAAGACTATTAACATTGTGGTTTTGTAGGATGCCTAAAAAGAAAAGGTACACTCCCAGGACACAGTCCACGCCAGCTCAGATTCAGGCTAATACTTCGACTGTGAGTCAAAGTGCATCACAGAGTGCGCCTCCATCTCATACTAGCTCATCCATTAACAATAAAATCCCAAATCCACAGCCTATGCAAGCCGAAAATCAAATTCCACAACCTACTCAACCGAGTGATCCTCAACCTACTCAACCTAAAGACCAGCATCATCAACGCATTTATGGGAGAAAGTCCAATAAATATTGAACAGTTGATGTGATTGGTATACAAGTTGCATCCTAGTAACTTTGGTCATTTAATTAATAGTTTTAATGAATTATATGTTTAGAGATACTAATATTTTCTTTTAATATTGATTTAGATGAGGCTGGGGTACGTACAGAAAGACGTTTAAAAGTCTATGATTGGTTTGCGTTTCCAAGAGGGAAGAAAGTGGTCCTTGAATGGAATGAGAATGGTCAACCAATTGGAGAAGCCGCTGGCCTTTTGGGTGGAGCTTTAGGAGCAATTGCAGCTAATTTTGAAGATTTTCCTAGGTGGCCAAAGGTTCCTTTAGGTTACAAGGAGAAGGTTTGGAAGTACCCTATAAAGGTATGAGATATAATTGTACACATTTCATTTTTAGTTTATCTTTGTTTACTAAGGGTTTTTTTTGTTTTATGAAGGAAAAATTTGATGTAAATGATGAGGGACATAAAAAGTACATCTTTGGAAATATTGGAAAAAAGTGGAGGGATAATAGGGCGCTATTCACTACTAAAAATTAGCTATTTAGCGACCGATTTAGAGACCGAAAAAAATTGGTCGCAATAGCGACCGATTTAGAGACTGAATTCTTCGAGTTATTGATAAAAAATGTTTGTTGCAACCGGTCGCAAATAATAAATTAGCTAATTTGATTTAGAGACCGATAATTAGCGATGAAATATCGGTCTCTAAATCGATTTTTATTCGTATTAAAAATTTAAAAATTATTTTTTATCTTTAGCGACCGATTTAGAGACCGATAATTAGCGATCGAAATATCGGTCTCTAAATCTGATTTTTATTTGCATTACAAAAATTAAAAAATTATTTTCTAGCTTTAATGACCGATTTAGAGAGATCGATATTTAGCGAATCTAAATATCGGCCGCTAAACTTAAGTTTTTTTTTTTTTTTTGGTGCTGAAGCTTAAGTTTATCTACTACCAAAATATACTATCTGCTACCTGTTGGAATGACAATTTAAGAACTCTTATTTATATGACATCTGTTTCTTTTTTGGGGTAAATTGTCTTTCAAATCTCAGTTTCACTGAAATAAAACAGCGCCACTTCTCTGCCCATCCCTCTCAAAATTTTTTAAAATTTCAAACCCACGTTGTGCCCTCACTTTTGGTTGCACCCTCTCTCTTTCTCCCCTTATACGACACTCTTTTTTTTTTCTCTCCCTTTTTCTCCCCCACTCTCCCTGTTTCTCCTACTTCATCATCTTCTTCCTCACACTTCCTCCTTCCACCCTCCCATCAAAGCTTCATAGTTTTTGGTTTTTCTCCTGTACATTGTCTTTATCCTTTACCAACATCCCTACTATAAAAATTAGGGTTTCCTTCAATCTTCCATTTGTGCTTCCACAACTTCTTCTTCCTTCACATGGCATTTTGAGGTAAGTTTGTAATAGCTTCGTTTTGAGGTTGTTATGCTTCTGCTTCTTCCCCTTATTTCTTTCCTATTTTTTCCCTTTTGATCTTAATCTTTTTCCTTATCTGTTTTTCAGCTTTTGCGAACAACACCATTGGAACAACTTCTGAAGGAATTTAGCTTTCTCTCCTGGGCTTCAAACGATAGAATCAAAAGTTGTGATGTGTTTGTAGCTGAAAACTTGAGCTTGGAGTCCACGTATGGGTCGTAACTCATCTTGCTTAATAATGGTTAACCGACATTTCCTTGCTTGAGAAAAATTGAGAGAAACAAAACAATTTTGCCTGAATCACCTGTCATACCTTGCTTCTTTTCGTTTGCAGATTTGTGGGGTTTCAACCCATTTATATTGGTCAAGTTAATATAGTTGGTGTTGCATATTTCTTTTTCTCTGTCACTGCTCATTTCTTCACCTCCATCTACACTAACATTTTTTCGTTGCTCACCAACTGTTTGAAAACCCCATATAATATTTCTGTGTTCTGATTTTTATCATCAAATTGAAGAATAGACGATCTGAGTTGAGGCATTTTCCTTCCATTTTCTGTCCATAGTTGGTAGTGAATGTATCCTTCACTTCCAAAACCTTGATAAAATGCTTAATTGGTAGGTGCAATGTTTAATTTTGTTTCTGTGGGTATTTTGTTGGTTGGTTGGTCGGTTTCTTTCTGTGACACAACACTTTAGTTTTCCATTGCCTCAATCTTTATTTAATAGTTTCTTCTCCATTTTTAAATACTTGAACCATATGTGCTCATTTTTCTATAAGAAACTTTTAGTATCAATCACTGAACTCATTTTTCTGGGTATTTCAACTGGGGCCAGATTGTTTATTACTTTAACTAAAATCCTAACCTGGACTGGAGTATTTGACCGCTCTTGGTTTCTCAACCAAGCCTTCAACATTTACTTATACATTGAGTTGCAATATGATGCTGATTTGATCATTTTGATGCTTGGGGATTACTGTCAAATGCAGCTTACCGTGTTGTTGCCAAGGAATCTGTTAGCAAGTAGAGATCTCTACTGCTTTCCTAGAATGTGTCAAAGAAGACCTTAAGAAAAGATACAGTGGTGAAAAATCTGACACAACTGATGGAAAATTTCTCAACTAAGAGTTTGGGTATGCAAATTTCTTTCCATGCCTTTCATAATGTTTACTGCTAATTCAATTCCTGGATAGAAACATTTGTCCATAAATAGTAAATAATTCTGCTGCAAATTGCTGACCAGTTATGAAAGAACACATGATGAACTATATAATAGACCATGCTCAATAGATTGAAAAGCTAAAAGAGTTTCAAAAGTTAAAAATACGTGTGTTAAAGACCATGCTCAACATGCAACTTGATTGTATGGCCTCATAATGGATAAAAGTTGGATTTCAGAAGCGGGTGCGTGTGGTAGCTGCCATATGTGGGTCAACTTTTTTTATGGTCTTTTTACTTAACAAGCTAGATGCTTAAATTTTTTTACTTTATGTTTTTCTCAGCATATAACTCACTCTTTCAAGCTGATTCAAAGTTAATATATACTTGAAGTTGCATTTCAAGACAGGAATCAGTGAAAGCTATTTTTTGTCATCAATTATTTCCTCTGTTCTCAAAATAATAAACTTTTTCATATTTAGTGTGTTTATTTGTATGTATGTATGTACGTATGTATGTATGTGTGTGTGTGCACGTGCACGCGCGCCCTATTAATGGAACATTTCAAAATTGTTAAAACCATAGTTGTTTAAAAAATTTGGGTGATATACGTTATATATGATTTTTCAAATACTACTTTCTATTTTTAAAAAACATGCAGAATTTTATGTAACTATTTCATGGAATTGGGGAATTTATTTATAAGAAAGTGATTATAAGAAATTCATTCAAAGATTGATAATGTGTACTTTCTGATTTAGGAGCTTCATGTACTTCTTATGCATTTGATTCACAACACCATTATTGGGCACTTACAAGGAAGAGCACCAAGGATATCAAGCTTATAAGCAATCAAAGCTACAACATATCAAGCTTTCAAGATTTAATTTTGGGTAAGAAATTTTTCTTTTGAAAATATAACTTACCCATAAAGGACTGATAACTGTTTTTGTTTTTACAAGCCCGAGTATGTTCACTTTCTCTTTAAAAGTTGCTATTTTTTTGGTTGTGTATCGAATAACTAAGGTTACTACCTTTTGGCCATGGTATTATATTTTTAACAGTGCATCTTGGTTTCTATAGAAGGTAAGAAGGCAATATTTGTGGAGCCTTCTTGGTTTGAAAGCGGAAAGTTGTTACTCTCTATGTTGGTAAGTTTCATTCTCAAGATGCTTTTTCTACTTTATACACAAACAATGAATGCAACCGATCCCAAAAGGCATACATGATAATCAGATATGAGTATCTCCTATTTTTAATTGGGAAAAGCATGTCATTCTTTTTTTGCTTATTTCCAAAACATAAGGTTTTATTACCCATCCGTGTGACAACCTTTGTAGTTTAAAATTGAATTGCTAGAGTTTAAAATTGAATTGCTAGATTACTTACAAAAATTGATTTGCTACAAGAGGATTACAAAAATATGAAACATTGGTTTAGGTTCATGAAACTTCTGGATTTAGATTTATTAGATTTTGTTCAATTGCTAATTTGGTTTTCTATCTCTAATTATTGCAGATTTTATTTATATTTTTAACTATTGTTATATGTATATCTTTTAATGAACTAGGGAGACAAGATACAAGTAGCTGTTAGAAAGGATTGCCTCCAACTTGTGTGAGAGGGCCGCGAGCCCCATGGGATTTGGGAAAGGCAAAATTGTGGCAATCTTGATTTTTATGGTTGTATTGATATGTTCTAAGCTTTGGAAAAATTTAGGAAAATGTTTGATTAAATTTGGATGTGTTTTGAGAGCGTAAGACTATTGTAATTATCAATTAACCCTTACACTCTTGAAATGAAGTTTAAATTGGATTGGTTGGATCCTTGAGGCAATGAAACACATACGGTAATTGAGTTCTTTGAGACTCAAGAAAGCCAAGTGGAGCCCAATTAAGGATTTTTATTGAGTTTGGCATGAAAAGTATCGATTCTTAGTGTTGTTGAATATTTTAAGTTTTGAAAGAGATGAAAATGGTTAGAAAGAGGTGTAAATTTTGGTGTTCATCTTTGGTATTACTGTTTTTAGTTTTCTTTTTTGTTGTCGTGCATGATCTCGAGGAGGATTGTTTTCTTTCTATAAAACTTTGAATCAAAGTGTCACTTTATCCTATGACTATTTATGTGTGTTATATTACAGGTGAGAACCATAATTAGAGCTTGGAGAAGCTTGAGGTTAAGGAGAGTTTGATCAAGAATTTGCAGCCTCGAATATAAAGCTCACTGTGAGCCGTAACCTTGTTGTTGAAGCTAAGATATGCTGTTGTAGTAGAGGACACAAACCAAATGGTGATATGTGAGTGACGAATATGGATCCTAAGACATACTTACGCATGCAACCAGTGCTAAGGAATGCATTGGGAAGGAGTAGTGAAACTCGAGGACAAGACATGTAACCAAACACACTAGTGTGCAAGGTTCTCATGTTGACATTGTACTATTTTTGTAACAGTTCACTTTGAATGAAATTATCAAGTTATATTGTTTTGTAATAGTTCACTTTGAATGAAAATTCTTGATGTATTGTAAACATCTTACATGGTGATGAATTTTATTTTATTTTTATTCAAATAAAGTTATATCTAGGGTTTGGCCTTTAATAAAATTCTATTTGATTATAAAAAAGGTGATAAAGTTTTAAGGAACTGATAAAATGTGTTGAAAAAATAGATTTTGAAAGTTTAATTTTTTTAAACTAAACATAAATTAATTTAGCGACGATTTTAGAGATCGATGAATTTGATCGATTTTAGGGACCGATTTAGAGACTCGATTTATAAAAATATAAAATCAAATTAGTCAAATCTGGTCTCTAAATCGGTCTCATGTAAAATCGTCACTAATCGATCTCTAAATTCGGCCCTAAATCCGTCGCTATATATTCACCCTAAATCGGTCTCTAAAATCGGTCTCTAAATCGGTCTCTAAAATCGGTCACTAAATCAGTCTCTAAAATCGGTCTCTAAATCGGTCGCTATATATTCACTAAATCGGTCGCTAAAATTAGCGATCGCTTTAGCTATCGATTTTGTTGGTCTCTAAATCGGTCGCTAATTCGATTAGCGACCGATTTTAGAGGTTTAGCGACCGAAAAATCGGTCACTAAAAACTGATTTTTTTGTAGTGATTGTTTGCGGAATATTATGACAGGACTCTTAAGTCCCGACTAGATGGCATGTCTAGGGAGCAATAGGACGGTTTTCTGAGCTATCGACTAAGTGAAGACATTATGGTAAGAAGTGAAGTGCTGAAAATATTCTAATAAAATCTATCATTTACTAACTTTGTTTTTTTCTTAATATTATAGGAGATGGCCAAAAAAATGCAGAAAATCGACAAAAGCAAACTATTCTCCATACACTTGGGTAGAAAACAATTGCAAGGAAAAAACATGAACTGGTATCACTTACATATTCTTTTAATATTTTTCTATTGTAAAATTTAAATTGATTATTTTATGAGGTTACTAATTTGATTCACAATGTCAGGAAGTGCAATCTGGGAGAAGTTATAGTAGAGGAGAAATATATCCTATTGCGCACACCAAAAACGATGGAAGTTTTATTAACGATGAAGCAAAACAAAAGAGTGTGAGTTATTTACTTATTTATTTATGAGTTTCTATTAATTTTTAGTACTTAAACGTGAGTCTACTAGCCTGCGTGAGGCCTTATTTTGGTTTTATTGTGATTTGGAGAGCAATATGTTGATACTGGGTTTTGAAATTTTCTGAATGACCTATTTATTATTGTAAATTGTACAATTAGCAATATGTTAACATACCTCATGCAACCTGACTATATTAGGGTGCCTGACAATCTTCATAATGGATATCTCTCTTTTAATCTATAGCATGTTTCAAGTTAGAACAGCTAATAGCAAAGAGATGGAAAGAATTACATTTTATAGCATGTTTCACTAATTTTCAATAAATTAGACCCATATAACAAGGTGTTACATTTTATAATTATTATAGAACAATTACACATTAGCTTTGCAATGCATTTCTTCCTCTGCAAATTTCACAGTCAGCTTTAAGCTCCATAAGCATTTGCAACCGTGCAGCCATATTTTTGTTTATTTATAACTTTATAGAAGCATTAACAGTCTAGAGTGAGAGTCTACACAAAAAATAGCTTGGCTTAGATCACCAGGATCAGTGAAAAAGAATCGTATCTTAAATTATATTTTGAACCTGTTAGGAACATGCGATGGAAATAGAGAAAAGAAAAGAATGATTTATTGCTTGACTAAAATTGAACAGAACAAGGAGAAAGATAAGGGTTTGCCATCCACAAAGGGTCTTTCGTTTCATAACCAAGCAGTGAGCACTTTCTCACTTCTCTCAAAATACAATTCCTTGAAAGATCCCCGTACCTTTACTGCCCTCTATTATTTATCTAACAAATCTTCTCAAACTAACTAACTAACTATCCTCCTAACCGTATGAATAATTTACAACTATAAATAGGTCATTCAGAAAATTGACAACTATTATGATGTCAAGTTATATTATTTTGTGGTTTTGTTTAGACATCTATTATTTGTTGTTTTATTCGTATATTACTCAATATAAAAGGATGGGCAGTCAATGAAGATGAACTAAATGATCCTGGATTCAATTCTTGCTTGTATTTTGGTTGGTATTGTTGTGTTGTGATTATATAGGTGTATATGTCATTTTGGGGTGTCGATATTTAAGGGGAGGTTATGCCGAAATTCCGGTAGAAATATCTTTGAAATATAGGCTATTAGAAGTTAATATCATGGTTGTTCTTTATGTCAAGTTATGTGTAGTTAAGCCTTGTTAGACTAGTGTAGTAGTCTATGTGTAGTGACACTGTGTTTGGCATGATCAGTTTGGTTCTGGCTTGTGGACCAACATCCTTGCATGCTAGTTAAAAATGACTGTATTAAAGCTTTGTGTACCTAATTACATGTTTGTCAATGTATATATAGGCGGAACTAGATGAGAAAATGGATGACCCATCTTTTGAAAAGGATGCCTATGTTGAGGTGTTTGGAAATGAGCACCCGAGACGTGTGCGTGGCATGGGGTTTGACATCACCGCCACTCAAGTTTTTGGACCCACTTATCGTTATGGGAGCTCGAGTTCCTCATCATCTACAGGTCCTACGTTATATGAATTTGAAAAGATGAAATTAGAACTGCAAGCAAGTAATGAAACAGTTGCAGCCTTAAAGCAAGAGGTAGCAAAAGTTCCCACTTTAGAAGCACAAATGGCTTTTCTTATGCAACAATTTGGTGGCTAATTTCCACCTACATTTAACCAGGTAAGAATATTAAAATACCACAAAGCGTTTGTCAATGAAACTTTTTTCTTGTCATACTATTATAACATACATAACTACTTGTTATTTAAAAGTGTGTTTATTATTTATTTTTATTTTATGTTTGCAGGGTTCAGATATAGGCTCACCTGTTGAAGTGAGACGTTCTTCAAATGCAAGTCACGATCTTCCAAGTGACAGACATGGATCTTCTCCTTAGTTTTTAAGGATTTATTAATCGACTTATACTTTTAAGGAATGTATTAAACTTATTCCATATAACTGCACTTGACTATGATACGATATTTTGCACTTGACTATGATACTGTATTTTGCACTTGACTATTGTTTGGTATAATAGTTTTTTTCTTTTTGATAAATGTGATGGTTTGGTGGTTAGATATTCAATTAATAGAATAAATTATAATAAATTGTTTTAGCACAAAAAAAAGATTATAATAGTCTTTTAATAAAAATAGTTTATTTTATTGAGCAATTTAATAAAAAAAATACGGAATTGTGGTGGTGGTTAGATATTAATTTTATTGTGGTGATTTTATAAAAAAAATAAATTTTAATAATTAAACAATTTTATTTTGCATTTTTTAACCCAAAAAAAAAAGAATTTGGACTTATCGCGGCGGTTCATAATCGCCTCAAAATGACTAAAGCAGATCGCGGCGGTTTGAAATCGCCGCAATATCCCAAAAGAAAACCAATTACTAAGCCTGTCTCTGTCGGTTTGTAACCGCCGCTAGAACCACTGCAAACACCCAACCGTTGCGAAAACCGCCGCAATACCACAAAAGAAAAACCAACAAACTAAGCCTGTTTCCGTCGGTTTGTAACTGCCGCGAGAACCGCCGCAAACGCCTAACCGCCGCAGATTACTCGGCCGGCGGTTATACCAGCGGTTGGCTATTACCGCCGCGAAATGACGTCCCGACACCGATAACGGCGACGGTTTTTGAACCACCGACAGGGGTATTTCAGCACAATGCCTTCAGAGCCGCCGCAGTTTACCAAAATTGTTGTAGTGTTTGTTTAGACAATCAGCGCCTCCTCCGCCCAACAAGTCAGCTCCGACTTCGTCTAGACATTCAGCTCCTCCTCTGCCCACCAAGTCAGAACCACCTACACATCCTCCTCCGCTGAAGAAGTCAGCTCCGGCCCTGCCATACATACAATAGTTTCCTTATCAAATTCATCAATACATTGACAACATTATTGATGTACGGCCCGATGGTAATTATGGGTTTCGTAGCATCGCTGCATTACTTGGTTTGGGTGGGAATGCCTGGCCTTAATCCGACAGGATTTTATTAGAGAGCTTGAGAGAAACCGTGACGACTATGTTGGTGTACTTTGTGGCGAAGACAACCTTGAGGCACTAAGACGGTCACTATATGTTGACTAGGTTGATCAGGTTGCCAAGAAAGATAAATGGATGACCGTTCCAGATGCAGGATATATCATTGCTAGTAAATATAAGGTGGTCCTGATATGTTTAGACCGAAGGGGAAGTTCCACAATTTTCTCTCTCAGGCACGGACCACCGATAGATTGATATACTCACCGCGTCCTCTGCTTTGGTTTTCTACATAGAATGGAACACTTTGTACAGGTACGATAGTTGTGTTGACTCTTTATTTTTTGTAACCTTTACATAGTTTATTGACTTTGTTTAATTGGTTTAAAAATGACATGTTTCGGGTCTATTTAAAGAATGATGCTCCAATACCCAGCCAGATGTTCAATGGAAAAGGTTTAGAAACGATAGTGTTAGGGAATTGGAGGCGCTATATCTTAGTCGCATACAACATTGGACGTTTATTTTTATTTCATCTACAAACCATATAGCTGTAGATTGAATATTTATTGTATTGGATGTCTATGTTTATGGTTCCCTTTGCGTTTTCATTGTATTTACCTTGTGCTTAAGTTTAATGATGTTGTTTAGTCCTATTATAACTAGTCTAATTTTGAATTTTGAACCATTTTGAAAACAAGCTGTAAACTCAACATCCAGATTCTTAAGTCCGGAATTTTTCATAAACAAGAATACGGGAGTGTAAAACACAGCTATTGTAAACTAAACGTCCGGATTCTTGAGTCCAGAATTTTTCGTATACAAGAATTCGGAAATGTAACAGATACGTATTACAATTCAAACGTCCGGATTCTTGATTACGGAAAATTTTGGACTCAAAAATCCGGAATTTCAGAGCATACAGAAAAAAAATTAGCAGAAATGGAAGCTGCCTGAACGAAGGTGAGAGAGAAGGCGGCACTGTGGGAGAGGGAGATAGAGAGAGAGAAGGAGTTGAGCAAGAGTGAGGGAGGTTTCGTATGAGAGAGAGGGAGATGAGGAAGAGATAGGGAGGAGGTGATCGTGCGATATAGATGGGAAGGTGAGGAAGGGAGAAGGGATGAAGGTGGAGGGGCATTTTTGTCTTTTTAGTGGGTGAGGGAGGTGTTAAAATTAAAGAGGGTAGGTGGTAAAATCATGGGCCTTTTGTTTTTGACTAATTAATCAAGGAACCTGGGCTCTTGAAGTTCAGGCCTGCTATCTTATATGGTTTTATTGCAAAACTTTTGGATCAAGAAAAGGCGAAAAAAGAGAATTTAAGTTTATGTTGAAATAAGAAAATATTGATTGATGAAAAAACCAATTCGACTAAGTAGAATATTATTAATTAATTTCATTTATATATTCAACCAGACGCAAACATATCAATTTCCAACACAGAAAAAAAAAAAAAAAGACAATTGATTTGGTTCATATAACCTTTAACATGAAAGTTGAATCATACAAACCACTTCACAAATTTTTGCTTAATCAGTTCTCATTGATATATAATATTATATAATGTATCAACACCTTATAAAAAAAAATGAAACAATAAATTACAACTTTAACTAAGCAAAACATGTTTCCTCTAAAAAAAATAATAAATAAATAAAGACACACTCACAAAGCAAAACATGATTAATTCTATTATATTACAATCCTCTACTTCTCTAGTACATAAATCATTTTTTCACGAGGCTTAAATGAATTCCTAAAATAAAAGGTTGAGTAAATGATCTCTTTCCATAGTGGATATTGCAAAACTAAGAATAGAAGTATCGGTAGAAACGCAAGCACCGAAATGAAATCAGGAACCCAGTTCAAACCATAGCAGTATGTTATGAAGAAGGCACTACAAAATGCTACCATCATGCTTGTTACGGAAATGAATAGCATCAGCAATCCAAATATTAGCTTTAAGGGCAGTAACCTGTGAAAGTCATACTCTGCATAACGTGAGATAAGAATAGACAAGAAAACGAACATTGCAGTTGCAGATGAGACAAGTGCAGATGCATCTGATATTGCAAACACCAAGAATGGCGTTTTCTCCAAGTAGTTTGGTTTTCCCTTTTCATCATCATTGGTACCACCTGGTATGCTAATTGCAGCAGAGAAGACTCCTGTGGCAATCACGGTTGACATAAGCATACAAAACTCAGCAGTTCGTTTCATCCATCTCTCCGCATCTCTCCGCAATCCTTCATGCTCCCTTGTGAATAATTCTTGAGCTGTTAACCCTTCAGAATTTCTCATATTTATGAACCCTGCCGGCATTATCTTCTTCACCTCCTATCATATTTAGGATAAGTTTAATTTCTATATACAGACAGCAATGTAAAAATATTTTAACATTCATCCAATAATATGTTCCCACCTCGATTATTTAATAATTTTAAAAACATATAACTTATCATATTTATTAAATGATGTGGCAATACATCATTGGATATATGTGTAATATTACAAATTAAATTCATATATGAAATGGTTTGTGTGTTAATATATATATATATATATATAACATGACAAAATTATATAAAAGTAAAACACAAATTCACATTATTTTTCTGACAGGAATACACGGTATAAAATTAAAACCTATATAAAACAAAATAAATTATATGGTGGACCGGTACTTGAAAATAATTTGAAACACCAACAGGGACTAACACAGCCCTCGAAAAGCAGAAGCTCACAATCATTCTCATTCTCACGGTTGAGACGATGACCTAATTGGTGTCGGTTCAACAAAAATAAAAGAGAACAAATATTAGTACTTTAAAATTCAACTCATATTCGTTTCACATTGTTTTTATCGAACCGACACTGATCAAGTCACTGTCTCAGCCGTGAGGATGAAGAGGATAGTAAGCTTCTATTTCCAAGAGACGGCGTCAACCATCTTTAGAGTTTTGGCGTTTTTTAAGTATCAGTCCATCGTGGACCACCTACCACCTATCAAAGCGGTCCAATGTAGAAACAGTCATTAAAATAATAAATATTTATAGTTTCCCAATTATAGAAATGTACAATTTTGGTCTCTACAATTTAAACCCTATAATATAAGTTTGGCTTAAATATATTTTTAGTCCCGATAAATATAGAGAGTTTTGATTTTAGTCCCTATAAAATTTTTTATTTATTTTTTGTCCCTACAAAATACTTTATTTTGATTTTGGTCCTTTTGACCAAAATTCATAAGAAATTCTTTAGAAAAATGAAATGTTTGCTATGAATTTTGGTCGAAATAATGATTTTTACTTATTTGGATCAAAATTCACAAAAAATTTGGCAGGAAAATGAAGTGTTTCTGCGGAGTTTTGCTATGAATTCTCCATAGAAGGACTAAAACCAAAATAAAATATTTTGTAGGACAAAAAACAAACAAAAAATTTTACATAGACTAAAATCAAAACACGCTATATTTACAGGGACTAAAAACATATTTAAGCCTGTAAGTTTTTTCTTAGTTTTAGTCTCTATAATATTTGATTTATGTTCAATTAGTCTTGTATGATAGCTAGGGATTACAGGGACTAAAATAAAACAACGATATCAATTACAGCATATTTCAAGAAAATAGGGATAAAAAAATATACTTTTTAAACTTTAGGGACCAAAAGTGAACATTTCTCATAATTGAGGGAGTAAAAACATAATTTAACCCAAATTAAATTAACGAACATATAAAAAAGGGTTAAATATTTCTAGATGATTGTGTAAGTGTTTGTGGAAAATAAATTAACAAACTCAAATCAATCAATGGGAAGAAGTTTTCTATTACCAAAATATATTTTCTGTTAGGGGAGGGGGGCTTATAGCAAAAAATGAAGTAGATGGTAACCATACCCTACCAAATCAAGTTAATGATACAGGGGAATTAATGATGTCTATGTTCTGTATGACTATGGTTAGAGTAGTTAGTTATATGTGACCGTCTAAAAACGTGTAATACTACCATAAAAATCTATTATCTATATAAGAAACTTAATTACTAAGGACATGACATTTATCTGTTTTTAAGTCAAAAATTATTTTTCTACTAAAAACTTAACTACACTCCAAAAGTTTAACTACACTATAGATTCTGTTTTTTTTACCGCCCATGATGAATCATCATGGGGTTCTCTCGAGTACTTTCAATTTATAAATAGAACAAGAATGTGGTGACTATGTGGAAATGCAAAGCCATTAGATAAAGGGGTACTACTTGTACCTCAAACCATAATAACTCGCGGCACATTTGGAAAGCTGCTCCAGAAACTAATTCAAGTTGAGCTGGTGGTGCTAATTTTGCAGCCAGGTGCAATAAAGTATTTTTGCCATCTTCCTCATCTCCAACTTCATATGTTACTATGATATCCTTTATAGGCCCTATTTCATGTATGAGATTGTAGATGGTGGCATGGCGATGCAAAACAGCTATGTGAATTATACTTTGGTTTTTGCTATCCACTTCCCATATCAAGCTAGGATAAGCACTAACAAGCTCCGACAAGAACCCAAAATTACCAACTTCTGCTGCATCAAATAATAGTTTAGAAGGTTCACTGATGATTTCAGTTATCTCTGATTTTATGTGTCTCTTGCTGAGAATCGTGGTCCAAAGAAATTTAACCAATTGAAAAATCACATGATTTTTCATGCCTGCAATACAAAATTTGGGATGTTACTTGCAAAGAAATAAATGTAAAAGAATGAGGGAATCTGTAAGATTTATTGATAAAATGAAAATTAATTCAAGCCCAATGTCTTAGTTTTCCCAATAAATATTAGTGAATGTAATTAAGGATTTACCAGGGTTGGTCATGATGGGATCCTGATGTTCTGGACAATGACTGCAAGAATCCAAAGGTCTTTGATTTTGAGCCAAGAGATGCAACGCTGTATCTCTGTTCACATCACGTGCGAAAGCTAGCCATTCCTTCTTTCTTGCCATTTTTAAGGCTAAGTCTGAAAAGTATTATGATCAATACTCTTTCTTGTCTCTGTATTTTAGGGAAAAAAGTATGTATACGTTTTAAGAAATTATTAATATCATTATTTTTCAAGGTAAACTAATTTGTTTTAACTAAAATACATTTGTTATAGTTGGAGTTGGTTTGAAGCACTAATTAATATAGGTAGGTTGAGATACAAATAAATAAGAATATTATTGAGAAAAAAAAAAGTATAACGTGCTGGATTTATTGGCTAGAGGTAGAGGGACTCAGAAATATGATCGGATACCAGACTCAGGTTGACGGTCGGGACGACAACATATGACTGACCGAACAGGGAGACAAGCACTTACTCTCGGGGTTTTCGTACTTGGATCGGTCGATCGGCGTGTCGCTAGATTGATCATCCATTTGGGCCTAAATGTGAGGCCTACTACTAGACTCATTTAGCAACTATACAAGGATACCTATTGACAAAGACAAGGTAACTTGAATATCCTAATTATACTACTATATAGGGGGACCTAACTTTGACATCAGAGTGACTTGTATCCCCACTAGTGGCACCACCACGATGGACTCCCTCATCGACAAAGCCACCATCTTCAACCTTCTCCTAAGGTACCCTCATGTTCCACTTGTAAACAAAAAGTAAATAATACTCGATAATCTATAGTGATAAATAATTTGAGACAAATTAATATTCTAAACAAAGAGAGATAAAATTAAACAAATGGTAAGAAATACTTACGGTAGTTGCCGGTGTAGATACAAGTGAAGAACAATAATTTCCAGTCCTGATCTTGGAATGCATTTATGGTCTCGTCGTATAGATGCCATGTCATTTCGCATCTTCCTTGCAATGCAGCAAACTGAATAGGAGTAAACCCATTTCCACCCCTGATTACTGGTAAGTGTGGGTTTCTACGCAGCATTAAGCCAACAATTTCAAAGTTTCCAGCTGCAGCAGCAAAGCAGAAGGCTGTGTTTCCCTTGATATCTTGCAATCCTATGTGATCATCATCAAGTATTTCCAACAGCTTCTTCACAAAGTGAAAGTGGTTTGCACCTGCTGCAACATGCAGAACCGTAGGCCACCCCGTTGCTATGGCAGCATGCTTCAACCTACTATCTCGGTTTAAGTAGTGCTTTGCTGCTGGCCAGTTGCCTTCTAGAGCAAGCTTGTGAAGGGGCACACAAAGATCGAGAAATTTTGTCATTGCATCACCTGAAACAAAGCTTAGATTGTAGTTAAAAAGAGTAATTCTTGCATGAGCATTAATACCTACAGGTAAACTACAATCAATTAAAAGATCAAAATAATATTAAAATAATACCTACAAAATTTTTTATATCCTTATTATTATATATATATATGTTACTACTTTAATGTATTTTGAACTCTTAATTGATTGTTCCCATAGGCGCTATATTTCAATGAATTATTTCTTAACATGTTTTTACTTTTAGAGAAGATTGGATTTCAAATTTTGAATTTTAACTATTGAGTTGGAAATAGAATCAGTAGGCACACTCAATAAAATTCCCTCATGATCAGAGCGAAGAATAAGAAAACCACACAACAGAACTCTGGTACCTTAAGCGTTAGTTTGGTTGGACAAGGCATCGGGACGGAATGTGAAAGAAGAGAAAGTGTATCGATTTATGAGCCTTCTTTAGTTTGTTTGAACTAAAACTGAGAGAAGAGAAAATGACACGAGAGACCCACAACAATATTTTCTTTGCATAAATGAACAGTCTCACAAGATCAGTTGGGATGTGAAATGTCAATTATGTTACAGCAAGTCCCACACCGGTGGGTTCTTGCTTTGGTGAAGGCTTTGGAGCCTATATAAGGAGGCTTAGTAATGCTTTTATAATCATCCCAAATCTTCTTCTCTTCTCATCTTTTATTGTTTATTATACTCGACAAGAGTATTGTGAGAGTATTTGTGAGGTATTTTGTGAGAGGTATTCTTGTAATATTTTCCCACATAGTGAAATTCTTCTGGTCTTGCCCCGTGGTTTTTCCCTTATTTGTTGAGGGTTTTCCACGTAAATTTTGTGTGTTCATTTCCTTATTTTCTCGTCTCTTATTTTAGTTGTGTGACACCATTCCGTTACTCTGGTACCTAACAGTGGTATCAGAGCTCCAAGGTTGGTGATACTATTCCGCTGCGTCACTTTAGGAAGGTGTTGGTTCTTAGTATGCTCTGTGGTTGCAGCATTGTCTGATCTGCCACATCAGAAAAGAATTGTTACCGGAAATAGTGTGGTAGTGTAAAAGTGTATGTCTAGTAAAGTTCTGGCTAAGGAAAGACAAGGTTTTTAAGTACGCTTAGCGACACCTCTCTTTCCTGGGAACTTACTTGGTGCACTCTTTACAGGCTACGGTCACTTTTTCGGTATATAGTACTATTCACAGACACGGTTACTATTCACACGTGTGGTTGTATACTTTTACAGTAATTGTTAACATATACTGGATTTGTTCTGGTATACGGATACGTACAATACTGTTCACGTATACTGTACTATTCACGGTGAAATAGTGTAATCCGGTTCGGTTCGTGTACAACCATGGCAGCAAAATTTGAGATAGAGAAGTTCAATGGGAGTAATTTCTCCCTGTGGAAATTGAAGGTAGCGGCAGTTCTGAGAAAGGATAATTGCTTTGAAGCAATTGAAGGCAGACCTGCAGATATGACTGATGAAAAGTGGAAAGAGAAGGATGGCAATGCTGTTGCCAATTTGCACCTCGCAATGGCGGATTCAGTTTTGTCAAGTGTTGCAGAAAAGAAGACTGCAAAGGAGATTTGGGATGTACTTAACAAATTGTACGAGGTTAAGTCATTTCACACAAGAATATTCTTGAAGAGGAAACTCTACACTCTTCGAATGAGTGAATCCACATTGGTGACGGATCACATTAACACCCTGAACACGCTATTTGCTCAGCTCACAGCATCAGATTTCAAAATAGCAGAAAATGAACGTGCAGAACTTTTACTTCAGAGTTTACCAGATTCGTATGATCAACTCATCATCAACATTACAAACAATAATGTTGCTGACACTCTTCACTTTGATGATGTTGCCGGTGCAATTCTTGAAGAAGAATCCAGGCGCAAGAATAAGGAGGAAAGGTCAGAAAGTTCGAAGCAAGCAGAAGCTTTAACGATGATGCGAGGCAGATCAACAGAACGTGGCCCCAGTGGGAGCCAAGATCGTGGTAGATCAAAATCTCGAAGAAGAAAAAATCTCAAATGCTACAACTGTGGCATGAGAGGGCACTTGAAGAAGGAGTGTTGGAACAAGAAGAATGGAGAGAGGACCTCAGAAGCATCAACCTCGCAAGGTTGTGTTGCAAGTACCTCAGATGATGGAGAAATCCTGTATAGCGGAGCAACAAGTTCTAAAGGTGGAAGGAAGCTCAATGATGTCTGGATAGTGGATTCAGGTGCGACATGGCACATGACTTCACACCGAGATTGGTTTTGTACTTATGAGCCTGTCTCGGTAGGATCCGTGTTTATGGGAAATGATCACGCCTTAGAAATCGTTGGAATCGGTACTGTCAGAATAAAGATGCAAGATGGTACTGTTCGCAAGATACAAGGGGTACGACATGTGAAGGGCTTGAAAAGGAATCTATTTTCCACTGGGCAATTGGATGACCTCGGGTGCAAGATCCATATTGAAGGTGGAATCTTGAAAGTAGTGAAGGGCAATCTTGTGGTGATAAAAGCAGAAAAGAGCACAAGCAATCTATACATGCTTTTGGGAGATACGTTACAAGAGGCGGATGCATCAGTTGCATCAGCGAGCCATGAAGAATCAACGATGATGTGGCATCGCAGGCTAGGCCATATGTCGTAGCGTGGCTTAAAAGTCCTTGCAGAGCGATCTCTTTACCCGGCTCAAGGCGGTAACTTTACCTTCCGTGAGTCTTGTGTGACAAGTAAGCGACATAGATTGAAATTTGCAAAAGTAACTACCGGAAGCAAACACATACTAGACTTGATACATTACGATGTGTGGGAGTCGCGGAAACATCCATGGGGAGCAAAGTATTTTGTATCATTCATTGATGACTACTCCAGGAGATTGTGGGTGTACCCGATCAAGAAGAAGTCGGATGTGTTTCCAGATTCAAGGGTTCAAAGCACAAGTAGAGCTTGAAGCGGGAAGAAAATCAAGTGCTTGAGGACGGACAATGGAGGAGAATATGTAGATGGTAACTTTCTATCATTCACGCAAGCAACAGGTATTACGAGACAATTCATCATTGCACATACACCTCAAAGAATGGTGTAGCGAGCGGATGAACAGGACTCTCCTAGAAAGAACAAGAGCTATCTTTGAGAACGGCGAGATTGGCCAAATCTTTTTGGCGAAGCGATCAAAGCGCACGTTACGTGATAAATCGATCGCCATCAACAGCGATTGGTTTGAAGTCACCAATGGAGATGTGGAAAGGAAAGCGGTAGATTATTCTTCTTTACATGTGTTCGGATGTCCTGCGACGTAATGTACAACTCCCAAGAAAGAACAAAGTTGGATCCAAAATCCAGAAAATGTATATTCTTGGGTTATCTTGACAATGTCAAGGGGTATCGCTTGTGGGACCCCGCCCGCATAAGCTTATTGTTAGCAGAGATGTAGTCTTTGCGAGAAAATGAAGCGCAAAGTGAGCAGAAAAATGACAGCACTTCCAAGGAGACTGCTATAGTGCAGTTGGAGAGAAAGACTCAAGAAGATGATTCTTCTGAAGCAGAACCAGAGCACATAGAACAAGAACCAGATGAGGTCAATGATGAAGGAGTTCGACGATCAACACGTCAGATAACGGCACCATCATGGCACTCAGACTATGTTATGGCCTGCCATGATGCATACTGTCTTTTGACCGAAGAAGGTGAACCATCAGCTCTTCAAGAAGCGTTGAACAGTTCAGATGCTTCTCAATGGATGACAGCAATGCAGGAAGAAATGGAAGCCCTACATAGAAATAAGACTTGGGAACTTGTTGAACTTCCAAAGGGTAGGAAAGCCATCGGGAACAAATGGGTGTTCAAAATTAAACGAGACGGCAATGATCAAGTGGAACGGTATCGTGCCAGACTTGTAGTCAAAGGTTATGCTCAGAAAGAAGGGATAGACTTTGACGAGATATTTTCTCCAGTTGTCAGACTACTACTATTAGGGTAGTGTTGGCAATGTGTGCTGCATTTGATTTACATCTTGAACAGTTGGATGTAAAGGCGCTTTTCTTCATGGAGAACTTGAAGAAGAAATTTATATGCTCGACGTAAGGCTTTAAAGAACAAGGAAAAGAAAACTTGGTTTGTAGGTTGACCAAATCTGCAGACGGTCTAAAGCGAGGCACCCGGATGTTGGTACAAGAGATTTGATTCCTTCATAATTAGCCTTGGTTACAACATCGAGTTGAGACCATCAGACGTACTACAAGAGGTTTGATGATAATGATTTCATCATTTCTTTGTTGTATGTGGATGACATGTTGGTGGTAGGCTGACAAAGATCGAATCCAGGAATTGAAGGCACAATTGGCTAGGGAGTTTGATATGAAGGACTTGGGACCCGCAAACAAGATTTTAGGGAGGCAAATTCACCGAGACAGAAATGATAGGAAGATTTGGCTTTCTCAAAAGAATTATCTAAGGAAGGACTTGCGGCGCCTCAACATGCAAGACTGTAAGCGAAGTTCTACCCCGCTTCCTGTCAATTTTAAATTATCCTCAGGTATGAGTCCTAGCAATGAAGCGGAGAGGATGGAAATGTCTCGAGCACCGTATGCATCGGCGGTGGGAAGCCTTATGTATGCCATAATATGTACCGGACCGGACATTGCACTGGCGATGGGAGCGGTTTGTGGGTTTATGGCAAATCCAGGTAGAGAGCATTGGAATACTGCTAAGAGGATCCTTAGATACATCAAAGGAACCTCAGATGTTGCATTATGTTACGGAGGATCAGAATTCATTGTCAGGGGTTATGTTGATTGATTTTGCAGGTGATCTTGATAAAGGAAATCCACTACGGGTATGTATTCACAATTGCAGGGGAGCGGTGAGTGGTTATCTAAATTCTGGTGTTGTAGCTTTGTCTACTACAGAGGCTGAGTACATGGCAGCTACCCATGCTTGCAAGGAAGCTATCTGGATTAAAGGTTTAATGGAGGAACTCGGGCACAAGCAACAAATGATTACTGTGTATTGTGACAGTCAGAGTGCCTTGCACATTGCAAGGAATCCAGCTTTTCATTCCAGGACAAAGCATATAGATACCCAGTATCACTTTGTTCGTGAAGTGGTAGAGAAAGGAACCGTGGATATGCAAAAGATTCATACCAAAGATAACCTAGCAGATGTGATGACGAAGCCAATCAATGCTGACAAGTTTATTTGGTGTCGATCCTCCTATGGCCTATCAGAAACGTAAGCGACATGGAATGGCAAGGCAGAAAGAGTGGTGTGAAGATATGATTGACTCAATCAAAATCTTCAAGTGGGAGAATGTTACAGCAAGTCCCACATCGGTGGGTTCTTGCTTTGGTGAAGGCTTTGGAGCCTATATAAGGAGGCTTAGTAATGCTTTTATAATCATCCCAAATCTTCTTCTCTTCTCATCTTTTATTGTTTATTATACTCGACAAGAGTATTGTGAGAGTATTTGTGAGGTATTTTGTGAGAGGTATTCTTGTAATATTTTCCCACATAGTGAAATTCTTCTGGTCTTGCCCCGTGGTTTTTCCCTTATTTGTTGAGGGTTTTCCACGTAAATTTTGTGTGTTCATTTCCTTATTTTCTCGTCTCTTATTTTAGTTGTGTGACACCATTCCGTTACTCTGGTACCTAACAAATTAAAAGGTTGATTTTTATTCGATAACTTTATTTTACTTTTATTGTTTTAGAGACATTATTCTTTCCACTCATTTTCTACCCAATCAAATAAGTGAAGATAAAAATTTTATTCTTTCTTTCACTACACGGTCAATTACCACGGGACTATTAGCGAGGGTTTTAAGGTGGTAGGTATTATTTTTATTATCGAGGGCCTAGTCCGTAGGAAAAATTATGCTGATAATTAACGAGGGCTTTTAGCCCTCGATAACACCTGCCCAAGTTAGCGAGGGCCAATGGCCCACGGTAACGACTTCCTTGCATTTACCGAGGGCTAGTGGGCCACGGTAACACATGCCCAAGTTAGCGAGGTCCAATGACCCACGGTAACAACTTCTTTGTAAACTCCGCCAACATTTAGCAAGGGCCCGTGGCCCACGGTAACACCTGCCCAAGTTAGCGAGGGCCAAAGGCCCACAGTAACACCTGAATAAAGAAAAAATAAATAATAAAACTCCTTCACCCCAGCAGATACACCCGCCCCCACCTCATTTTTTAATTTTTTTTCCAACATTAATTACCTACCTACTATTAATAAAACCCACCCATGCCACTAGATGAAAAAAAAAATGAAACTCACATCCCAGTTCCCCCTTCAGCTAGCACAGCGCCCTCCCCTCCCCATTTTCTCTCAAAGCGATGTGCCCTCCCCTTTCCCAGTCTGTTCTCTTGTCTTCTCACTTAGGTAATCATTCTCTCATTCTCTTTTCTTCTTCTATTTTTTTTTGTTTCTTCCACACCTCTCATATTTATAAATTCAAAAGAATTTTTGTTTTTGTTTTATTGACTAGATGTTTGTTTCATTTTTTCAGACAATGGTGGAACAAAAGGGCTATGAAAAGCTTCTCTGTGTGAAAATTTTTCCTTCATTGTTGGTCTCTTCTTTATTTTCGTTCTGTGTGATTCTTTTTTTTCCTTTTCTGGTTCGTTCTTAATTTTAGTACTGTTGGGTATGGCTTTTTTCTGGTCTCTTCTTCATACTTATGAGATTATGTTTTCTGGTTCTCTTTTTTTATGGTTCTTTTCTGGTCTCTTCTTCATTTTCATGGGAAAAAACGTTCAATTTATGAGATTATGTTTGAAGTTCTGGGTATCGCTTTTTTTTTCATTTGTGGTCTAATTTCTAGTTTTCAAATTATTTCTCGGTTTAGCGTTCGCGCTGAAATTTTTTAAAAAAAAAACTGCTAATATTAGCGAGGGCCAAAGGCCCACGCTAACAAATATATTACCTGCGGCCAAAGGGCCTCGCTAACGTCCCAGGTTATTAAAATATCTATTTACCCACGGCCAGTGGCCCTCGCTAACACCGCTACTGTTATCTACGGCCAAAGGCCCTCGCTAATACCTATGACCAAAAGCCCTCGGTAATTGCCTACGGCCTTTTCGAGAAAACCCACGGTATTAGTTACCGATGGGCGATTAACCTACGGACAGTGGGCTCTCGGTAAAACCAGCATTAGCGAGGGCTTTTGGCCCCCGGTAACGCCTGAAATTCTTGTAGTATTTCCTTGCACTTTCTCCCATACCAAACAACTAAAAAACCATCTAACTTTTTACTCACTTCTGTTCCTTTCACTTTCTTTTTGGAACCAACTTGGCCAACACTAAACTTGGCAGTGTGACAGTAGAAGCAGGATTCCACTATAAAGAAATCCTAGGATTAAATCAACTCTTTCTCAAGCAGAATTCTACAAATAATAACTTTGCTCCCCACCCTACTCACACGCGGTACCTTCACCCTGGTTGTGTTAGCAAATGCAAAGGAGGCGATGAACCTGGTAATCGTGAATAAAGGTCGCAATCGATGTGAAACTTGACACTGTCTTTGTCTTTGTCATATCGTTGTCTAGCCACTGTGCTCGATCCTGAGGAGATCGTTATGTCCTTTACAAAACTAACAATCATCCTTCTAGTACATCTCCTATCATTAACCCACCTAAAGCCCTCTAGTTTTGATGGAGAGAGTGTGGACGACACATAGTAGTAACAGAGGAATTGACAACGTGGTTTAGGATGGTGTAGTTGAGGTGTATTTGATAGGCGGGTGTTATGAAATGCCCAATGATAAAGGGGTTGAAGCCTGACGATGGAATGAGCAGTAATCATTTCTTTTTTTTTTCATAAAAAAATATATTTTATGATACTACTGTTGTAGACTGTAAATAAATTGAGTCATTGGCCAATAAACTCCTCCTCGAAGACCACCTCTTCATCTGGCATGGTGGCGGTGATTTTTTTAATAGGGAGTTCAAGGAAGATCAAGCAACCATATGAGAGTAATTGAGATATTAGGAGATTAGAGGTGAGAATGAAAACCAATAGCCAAATAATGGTTTCATGGCTTAGGGTTTTATGAGTTCACGATTGGGAAAAAAGAGTGGGGGGCTCATAGGACTCAAATGTTACATATGGCGCCAACAAGATTAGCAACAATAACATGACAACAGATAAGGCAGACCATTTTCTGTGGTCCATTAATATACCATAAAAAAGAATCATTGTGATACCCCCACTCCCAATAATTCCTCTTCCACTGTAGCACTAGCCCCACCCTCCCTTTCCACTCCAACATCCTCTGCACCACCCTCTGTAGAAAGAATGGTCATTGATAGAGGAGGTTAAAGGAGATATGTGGTTTTGGCTCGAATAGATTAACGCCTGCAAGTTATCCAAATCAGATTCTCGCAACCCAATACGAAGTTTCGGTTAGGACTATTGGTCTCGCTAGAGTCAAAATTCCTCACAATCGGGTCGTTCCCATTTTGACGTAAACCTAACCAGGAAAAACTGATGTTATTGTTGTTGTTAGTTGATGTGCTCTAGTTGTGGCAGTGATTTCGCAATGGCGAAACGGGTGACCGGGTTATCCCATATTGAGTTCTTTGTAATCTAACTTGTTGGCGTCGCAACAACTTAGTGAGTCTCGAAGGCATTTGCTAAGCTCGAACTCATAAATGGGTTTCCTATATTGTGACATACTTCTTTGTGAATAAACCCAAAAAAAATGTTATCATAAAACTTTCTCTCTCTATCTCTTTTTGTCGAAACAAAACTTGTGAATGAAACCACAACAAGGATAGAAGAAGGGGTGGGTAGGGGGCAAGGGTTTGGGTAGAGTGTATTTTGCAAATTTTTGCTTCATGGTGCATTGGTGGACTACCTAAAATTAGTCCAGTGCATAACTCACCACCATAACATATTTTCATCAATTTTGCTATTTGCATTGATTTGGTTAAGGGTTTCTTTTGCTTCAATGAGGGAGGGGGTGACGATAGATTTGATGAGACATAGTGTTTGGTTGAGAGAAGGGGTGGAAAGGGAGGGAAATTAACCCTCTTTTTATTTGGTTCTCGAGAGTCAGATCAAAATTTTAATAGAGGGGAGGTATCAATTTATCTTTTACACACTTATAACATTTCATGGGAAATTCAATTTAAAAATATTTTTGTCTATCAATTTAATATTTTATAAACTCTGCTTGTCTTCTAAATCCTCTAATAATGGAAGGGAGCAAAACACATGAGTGATTTTGCTCCTCTTCTCTTCTCTTTCTCCCCTCTCCAAAAAATTGAACTAAACAACCAAAATTTTAAACAATTTACTACCTCCCCTCTTCTACCCTCCTTTCCATTCCCCTCCAACAAAATAGTGTGTAATAAAGTAAAAAAAAAAGACTTCAACAAAAATCCATTCAGTAATATGTGTTGTTCATCGAAGTAAGGTGACTTTTTACCATTTGACTATGATAGGGGGCTGGGGGATCGTACAAAGAGAAGGCGGGTGCAGTCTCTTCTAACGTCAGGTAAGTACGATATGTATTTGTTACAAGAATCAAAACGTGAGGCAGTGGATTTAAATTTTTTGGCAAGTATTTGGGGAAGCTTTGATTTTGAATGGATCCACAAACCCTCAGAGGGGCTATTTGGAGGAGTGATCACCATGTGGAAGTCAGGGCTATTAAATATTAAGTTCACTTTTTCTGGTGTAGGATTTTTGGGTATGTGCGTCACTTACAAATAGTCTGATGTCTAATACTATTTTGTGAATGTGTATTCTCCGTGCAATCTGGCTGTAAAACGTAAATTGTGGGAGGATTTGGGTATGTTAAAAGAGGGATTTCCAAAGGGGGGTGGTGTGTAGCATGTGACTTTAATGTTGTTGATGCTAAGAAGGAAAGAAAGGGGAAGAATTCACAAGATAACTGACAAGAAATGGAGGAATTTAGTATGTTTATTTGAAGAATGGAATTAATTGATGTGCCTGTGTTGGGGAAAAAATATACATGGTTTGCTTCTAATGGAATTACTATGAGCCGCATCGACAGTTTATGCTATCCGAGGGAATCATTGCTGAATGGAATGTTATAGCTGAGTCGGCGGGTGATAGGGATGTATTCGATCATTGCCCTATTTGGCTGTTATGTTCAAATACTAACTGGGGGCCAAAGCCATTTAGGTTCAACAATTGTTAGCTCGAACATAAGGAGTTTGGATCTTTTGCAGAAAATTGTTGGAAATCACTTCATGTAGAAGGTTGGAAGGCCTACAGTTTAAAGGAGAAATTGAAGTTGATGAAGGACAAACATAGAGTGTGGAATAAGGAGGTCTTTAGAATGGTGAATTTAAAAATTGATAAAACTGTTGAAGCAATAAACGCTCTGGATGCATTAGCAGCAGCGGGAGGCACAACTGATCCAGAAACCACGAAGTTGCTAGAAAGTTAGTTTTGGTAGCAGCTCAAAGTTAAGGAGAGCTTACTTCACCAAAAGTCAAGAGCTAAATGGATATGCAATGGAGATGCTAATATAAAGTATTTTCATGCTTGTCTGAATTTAAATAGAAGGAGAAGTAAGCTGGTGGCATTAAAAGTGGATGAGAAATGGATAGATGGCGTGAATGAGATAAAGACTGAAGTTAAAAGGCATTTTGAGCAAAAAATTTTGGAATCCGATTTTAGTAGGCCAGTTTTGGAGGGGATTGATTTCAAGCAGATCTCGGAGGAAGATAATGTGTTTCTCACAGCTCCATTTTCAAAGAAAGAAATTAAAGAGCCGGTGTGGAGTTGCGAAGGGAATAAAAGTCCAGGTCCAGATGGTTTCAACTTTAATTTCATTAAGTCTAGCTGAGAGTGGTTGAAAGAGTTGTGTATGAGTATGTTCAGGGGTTCTATGTAAATGCTCAACTGTCTAAGGCTATAACGGCGTCCTTCCTGACACTAATCCCTAAGAATGATCACCCATAAGCATTGTCAGAATACATGCCTATATTTCTCATTGGGTGCTTATACAAAATACTTTCAAAATTGCTCGCACTAAGGCTGCGAAAAATATTGGGTAAGGTGATTTTGCCATGTCAAACAACTTTTCTTCCAAGGAGACAGGTTTTGGATAGAGTCTTGGTGGTAAATGAGCTAACTGACTTAGTGAAGAGAAGGGTGATAGATGTTTACATATGAATGTAGACTTCGAAAAAGCATACAACTCCATCAGCTGGAGTTATTTAGAGTATATGTTGGGCAAAATGGGTTTCAGTACCACATGGAGAAAATGGATGAAAGCTTGCATTTGTTCAAAATTCAGTGTCGGTGCTAGAGAATGGGAGCCCAGTAGATGAGTTTAAGGCCAAGAAGGCATTGAGGCAAGAGGATCCTTTGGCTCCGTTCCAATTTTTGATCGCGGTGGAGGGAATATAGGTTTGGTAAATAAAGCAGTAGAGTTGGGTGAATTGAAAGGATATATGGTGAACTACGAGATTTCTTTCCCCTTTTCTAATTCGTAGACAACACCATTATGATGTGTGAAGACTCATGAGCAAACCTTTGGTGCTTAAAAACAATACTGAGAAGTTTTGAGATGGTTTTTGGTTTAAGAGTAAATTTTTTTCAAAGGTCAATTGATTGGTGTAAATGTTGATGAGTATTTTATCAATTCAGCTACTAATTTTCTGTCATGTTGTATCAGATCTTTCCCGTTTAAGTTTCTAGGGATCCCGATGGAAGCTAATCCAAGACAATGTTCCACGTGGAATCCGGTGGTGGAAAAATTGAAGAAAAGGCTTGCTTTAAGGAGAGGATGACACTTATCAATTGGAGGAAGAGTCACATTGATCAACTCGGTATTGACAAGTATGCCTCTTTACTATCTCTCTTTGTATAAGGCACCAAAAAGGATTTTACAAAAGATTATTCAGATTCATAGGAATTTTTTTTGTGGGGGGAATGTGGTGATCAAGTAAAAACAAAATGGATGTCTTGGGATAGAATATGTTTACCAAAAAATTGTGGTGGATTGAGTGTAAAAAATATTAAAATTTTCAATCTATCTCTGTTGTCCAAGTGGTTATGGTGATGTTTGATGGATCACAATGCAATTTGGTACAATTTATTAACTTGTAAATATGGTGCATTGGATAAGAGTTTGCTGCAGATGGTGCCCATAAGTGCTAACCGCACTGCATCCATATGGAGGAGGGATCTAAAGGTACTGAATTCGAATAGAGGAAGATTTAATGTCTGGTTTTTTGATGCAACTCAGATCAGATTAGGCAATGGCTCAACTGTGAGCTTTTGGAGAGATCCATGGTGCGGATCGATTCCCCTAAAGGATGGATATCCAAGACTATTTCAGGTTTGTGACAATAATTGTTTGACAGTTGCTAAAATGGGTAGTTGGAGTGAGGAGACATGGTTATGGAATCGGCAGTGGAGACAACCACTTTTTTCCTAGGAAGAAGAACTCTTAAAGGAGCTATAGAATCTAATTGAACAGGTTGCCCCCCAAAGGGAGGCACAGGACTCATGGACATGTGCACCTGATAGGAGTGCAAGACATTCAATTAGATCAGCATATATTGTGCTGTTAAAGGCTTAGAACAACTTAGATACCAATACTAATCTGTCTAAAGTTTATAAGCAGTTGTGGAGGTGTGCTATCCCATCAAAGGTGTTAGTTTTTGTTTGGAGAGTTTTCCAAAATGGACTGCCAACAAGGGAGGTGTTGTAAAGAAGAGGAATTATATCACCGAGTCAAGGTACTTTGTGTGCTTTTTGCTTTTTGCATGGTGAGAGCAACAACCGTCTTTTTTTTTTCATGCTTATTTTCTTATAATGTGTGATCATTGGTGTATGTATAGTCAGGGTGTTTTGGAGTCTATCACTATGATGGTTTTTGCCATTTTCGACAGCATGGGGTTGTTCTTGAAGGAAAGAAATTTAAAAGAGTGATGCATTTAGTTTGGTGTGTTGTTCTTTGGTCATTATGGTTAGCAAGAAACAAAATTTTATTTCAGGGAGGGGTGGTTGAGGGTAACACTGTTATTGCTCAAATTAAAGTGTTATCTTGGGGGGGGGTTTAATTGTAGGGAAGGAAGAAATTATGGTCTTTCGTTTTCTGATCGGTGCTCTAGTCCTATAGAATGTATTAAAGCGGTGTAACCGTTTGCAAAGTTATAATGGGCTGGAGTACTCCTTGTACTCCCTTATATGAAATTTGTTTTTGCTTATTAAAATAAAGGAAATGGAAAATAACCTAAAGTAGCCAGTTGTTACGGGTTTTTATATGTAAACATTTATCCCCAAATGACCAAATTATACTACATTGTGTCCCAGTGTGAAATTTACCATTAGTGTGGCACTCCCATCAGATTCCATAACACCTTTGGATTTAAGCATGTGTTGCAGTCAGTGGTTGAAAAAAGATATGCAGATCTGGATGCTAAATAGGAAAAGGACGAAAGGTTTCATCTTGTTGGGTTGCTGGATAGATGGAAGAAGCAACGTTTCATCTCGTCTTCACAGGGGCATTAGGGGTTTCCATGTCAATGGGTCAATACCGAAACGTTGTTTGATCTTTTAGTTTCAATATAATATCATATCCAGATTATACAGAATTTGGGGTTTAATAAACCATATTTATCACTAACTTTGGATTCAAACACACCTTCTTGATGCGAATAAAATGTATCAAGAACAAGAACTCGATAGCAGTAGTGGCACACAAGAAAAGAAGCACAGTAAAAAACACCATAACTCCTGCAATTGATGTTCCAGAAATCTCCAGATGGCATTGATTTCAATATCAAGAATATTGTACATGAGACGCTTCGCCTTCCTCCATACTTTGCTAGGGTTTGGTAGCAGTGGCGCCCTCACACGTCTCGTCCTCCCTATGGGCCGGCGTGCCCTGTTAGGGTCCTTTCTCTTCGGCGGCTGCTTGGAGATCGTCCCCTCCATTGTTGGAGGTTCCCCTCGCCATCTACTTGTTGACGTTCTTGGCCCAGATTCGGATCTCACGCATCCTTCTCCCCTCTCCCTGATATCGCCGTCCCCAACTAGAATGGGACCTTGGCCAACCATCCTGGGGTTTCACCGCCACGACCAAATCGCCGCGCCTCCAAGCTAGATTCACCATGTTCTGGCCATAACTAGTGCTCCAGATCCGGGGTACAATCCGCAAGCACCATTCCCCCGTCTTTCTTACTTCCATTTGATGGGTGTCACCTATCTCACATGTTGTTTCTTTCTCCGGTCACAACCTGGATGCCACCCTCATACAGCCTCCACCCCTGAAAATGACCCCCTTATGGTTCCACCCTCAACCGCCACAATATTACAGTGGGTGGATCGTCCACCACCTGAACCACCATTGTGGGTCAACAAAGTAGATATGAAAAGGAAATGCAATCTCCCAAATACAAGAAATTCTGATCAGGAGCATCCTTCAACTGTCCTTTGTCCTACTAATTTGGGCCCTTTACGGCCTCCTCGTAAGCAATCGGATGTGAGAACATTAGTTCAATATGGTAATACGGTTGTGAATGCCTATGTGGTCTTTTTTGTGTGTGTTGTGATGCTATGTTTAGAGAAGGGTAAGAGCTCCTTTGATGTGTTTGCTGAAAAGCCCCAACTGAAAAGGGTATGTTGGACTAACACAGGGTAAGCAACTCTCAAAGAGGCTGATGACAATTTCAAAGCTCGCACCACTTTTCTTGTGTCTTCTGTACAGGGGTTTAATCTGGACAAACTCAAGACCATGTATAGTCGAATCGAGCCTGCAGAAGTCAAACAAGTGATCCGTAATTGGATAGATTTTAAGACTATGAATTCTCATTTCTTCTCTACGACTTTGAGAGAATGACTCTGCTAAGTAAGATGTTAGGACCTAGATATTGGCTTGTTTATGCTTGTTTGATTCCATATCACTCTATGTGTATGTTTGCATTTGTCTTATTCGATTTAGTGTATTGCACTAGTGCTATATTGGGAATGGGGAATGCCCCAACACGCAATGCTCGTTCGAATTGTACTCATCTTTCTCTTAGCTAATGAATGAAATTTGCTTACTGTGAAAAAAAATAAAAGAATATTGTACATGAAGTGCTAGGCAAGTGGTAAGAACTAACCCTTATGACATTGTTCAAATTCCTTTGGAGACAGTTGTAATATGACCATTAATGTCACTGAAATAATAATAATGTATCCCCTTTCTCCACCTCTTTAAAAAAAATTGGGTTAATAGCGCTTTTCGTCCCTGTAATATGAGTGAAATTCAGTTTTAATCCCCTATAAAAAATTTTATTTGTTTTTTGTCCCTGCAATATAGAAATTTTTATTTTTGACCCTTATTGTTTTGATTTTAATCCCTGTAATAGTTTTTAATGATGGTTCTAGTCTTTGTAAAATGTTGTCCATGTTGATTTTAGTCCATGTAATACGGATCATATAAGGACTAAATCCAAAATAAACAAATATTATAGGGACTAGAATCGAAACTACAAGGACTAAAAGCAAAAATTTATACATTGTAAGGACAAAAAACAAATAATTTTTGTTGTAGGGACTAAAATCAGATTTCACTCAGACAAAAAAACACCTTTAACCAAAAAAATATTACGAATACTTTCTTCACGTCAGAACAATTTTTTTTTTAAACCACTGTAATTAAGACTTTTATCCCCATGTCATGACAACTTTTTTTTTTTTTGGTGCAGTCATGACAAGTGTTTTTACTAAGCTTTATGTGACTAAAGCACCATAAATTTCATGAAATTCTCTCCAGTTTTCTCGTGTCGGATTCGGATCCCCACCCTTAAATACGCTTTTCCCTTTTTTTTTTAATTACTCAAAATCCTTTCACGTATTTTTTTGAATGGTCGGGAATCCACCCCAGAAATATTTAACTACAGGGTTTGTTTAGCCAATTTTACATTTTTTTAATTGATTGCACTTGGAAGTAATAATTTAGAGAAAGAAAGCTAGTGTATTATTATGAAGGAAAAAAAAATGAAGAAAGAAAGCTAGTGTATAATAAGCAACAGTAAACAATAACTTTGCTTATATCATATTGACCGTATTGCAATATGGATTAATTATTAATGTTGCCCAAATATTATATAATTAACTATCACATAAATTTACCTACCAAAAAAAGAGCATACCTACCAAAAAAAAACTGTCACATAAATTTCGTTTCTTTGTCTAGAAAACACTACTTTCTTGCTATTTGTGTGAATATATATGGAGATGATAGAGAAATTGAGAGAGTACCTGTTTCCTCTAAAAAGCAAAGGTCGGGAGAATTATGCAGATTTGACTCGGTCGTTTGGGGATGTGATACTGGAGCTGTAGAATGGACCACTTCCCTGTCAAAGACAAGATTTTTGCAACATCAGAAACCGATTTAGAGTGTGTTTTGGTTAAGATTTAAGAGGGGCTAAAATCAATTCTAGAAGCAAAAACAAAACGAATATAATTAAAACTACTATAAATGTATTTGGGTTACAAAATCGTGATAGATAAAACTGATTCTGAAGTGGGTAGAATTGATTCATATGGAACCAAAAATTCTTAGCTTTTGTGTTGGATAAAATCTATTTTGGGTTTGGGACCCACAAAATTCTTTACATTTACACTCTACATTTATCATCCAAACAAAATATATTCTTAAAATATCGTTACCAAACACAAATCAGTTTTTTAAACTCAATTTTTTAAAATCAATTATTTTAACATCAATTTTTCAGAATCAATTATATCTCAATCTAAAACAAACGGACCCTCAGTTTCTAACTTTGACACATTTTTCGTAAACTATTAATTAAGATCTTTGGTACCTGTAAATTAGTTGGTTACCAGTATCCATATTAAGTGATTTAATAAAAATAGTTCATTTGTTCAATATAGTTCATAAAACCGTTAAGACACGCATTTTTTTGTTATTTTAAAAGGAAGCGTAAATTTATGAATAATTATTTTTGTGCCCCAAAAATTATTTTACAAATTAAATTTGCTAGTATGTTGATCTTCCTCTTTCCTCTGAGACGTTTAAAATGTCTATCATATTAGAAAAAAGTGAAGAATAAAATAGCGATGCAACTTGTTTTTTTTTTTTGATATCTAAGCTCCATCTGATGAAGAAGAAGAAGAAGAGAAATCAAATCTTTGTCAGAAGAAGAAGAATTGTGAAGTGGGTATAAAGATATGCTAATTCTAATATGCGGCACATTCATAGGTGTTGCACGGTGCCTCATCTATCCTTACCGTTCGATGAGTCAGTCTCAAAGATAAAACCAAAACACCAGTTTCTACTACCTTTTCCCTCTCCATTGACACTGTGGCTTTGCATCTCTTTCCCATGGCTGGAAATTTCACACCTTCCCCAAAATGGCTGGAAATCTCTGCACTTACATTCAATTCAAATCTCTTGTTCAAGCATTTTGCAAAATATTGGGACGATGAAAAAAATTTGGAAATCGCAAGGTTCCCCTCCTCCTTCCTCCTTCTCGCAACTGTGACCATGCAGAGCCGCCATCGTGAGAGCATTGCGCCAACCAACCCAGCCGACAACCCCTCCCTCCCTTCATCTCTCTTCTCACCAAGAGAACCCCTCCTTTGTCCCTCTCCATTTTTCCCTCTCCTTTTCTTCTGGTCATGCTGCACAGGAGATGTCCCTGTGTCCATTTTGTTGCTATCGCCGCCGGAATTAGCGACAGTGGAGGAGACTAAAAGAGGGCGCACTTGTTGGAACTGCTATGCCTAGGATTTTGCAACTAAAGAAATTGGCAATTGCTCTCTGATTTCATTAGCCTGAATGGCTTTAAATAGAGGTACAATTGAGATACACAAGCTCGCCGATCCTACATCTAAGGCACACAATCAGCACAACATTAATTTATATAATATCAGAATTGATTTACAAAATATGACAGCTATTAAGGAGCAATTAATCCTTGTTGACCGATCCTGCATTTACACAAGAAGCAAATGACTCGAGGAGATTGAGGAGATGATTTGTCTATCTATTACGCCCCCTCAAAATTGGGTCACCATCTTTGACACCAATTTTGTCTCTGAGTAGAGAGAATCTTGCTCTTGAGAGTGGCTTGGTCAAGATGTCAGCTAGCTGATGCCTAGTGGAAACGTGAGCCACCCGAAGCTTTCCATTTGAACCAATTATCGCACAAAATGATAGTCCAAGGCAATGTGTTTCACCGAGAATGAAACACAGGATTTGCACATAGATAAGTGCCAATATTATCGCAAAAGAAGGAAGGTGTGTGAGACTTTAATCCAAGTTCACCTAGGAGATTGAAGAGCCACATAACTTCAGCCGAAGTGTTTGCAACAGACCTGTATTTTGCCTCTGTGGAAGATCTTGCAATGGTTCTCTGCCTTCTTGAGAGCCAAGAAACTGGATTACCACCAAGATATATGATGAAAGCCGAGGTGGGTGTTCGGTCATCAAGGTTACCACCCCAATCTGCATCATTGTATGCCTGAAGTTGAAAGTGGGATGGTTTCTGGAGTTGCAAGGCTTGATTTATTGTTAATTTGAGATACCTTAGGACCCTTTTAGCTGCTGAAAGTTGGCTGATGCATGAACTGAGATAACTTATTGATGGAAAAGGCAACATCTAGGCGGGCCAGTGTTGTGTACTGCAAGGCTCCAATGATGCTTCTGAATAGTTTAGAGTCTGCTGGTGCTGAACCATCGTTTAACTTCAGAGGTGTTGTTGAGCAAAGTGGTGTGGTTGTTGGCTTGGCATCGTACATATTGAATTTCTCTAACAATTCCCGAATGTAACCATGTTGGCAAAGAAGTAGTCCATGTTTGTTGGGAATGAGTTCAATACCAAGAAAGTAGTGGGGAAAACCAAGCTGTTTAATAGAGAAGCGGCTTGCTAATTCTGTCATGAATTAGTTCAGGAACTGATTTTTGCTTCCTGTGAGAAGCAAATCATCTACATAGACCAAGAGGTGTGCTTGCACTCCTTCCTTGTCATAAATAAATAGAGAGGGATCAGTTAAACTTGTCTAGAATCCATATGACATAACAAAGGACTTCAAGGATTCATGCCATGCCTGTGGGGCTTGTTTCAAATCATAGATGGCCTTTTTGAGTTTGCAAACATGATTAGGAAATTCAGCATGGACAAAACCTGGTGGTTGCTGCATGTAGACATTTTCTGATAATTGACCTTGTAAAAAGGCATTGTTGATATCCATTTGATGGAGTGACCATCCACGAGTAAGTGCAATTGTGAGGACCACTTTTATAGTTTGTGGTTTGACAACAGGTGCAAATGTTTCTTTGTAATCAAGGCAAGGCATCTGAGTATACCCTTTGGCTACTAATCGGGCCTTAATCTAGCAATGCTACCATCGGGATTTCTCTTAATCCTGAATAACTGTTTGCATCCTACTAGGTTGTTGGTCTCATTTCTAGGAACAAGTGTCCATGCGCCATTTTTCATCAAAGCATCAAACTCTTCTGAACATGCCTTACTCTAGTGTGGTATTTTTAGTGCATGAGTGATAGTTGATGGCTCAAGATTTCAGGGAGTGTGTGTTTAGTAGCTGTGAAGACCTGCTTTGGTTTGAAAATATTGTTTTGAGACCTAGTAACCATTATGTGAGTGCGGACAGGATTAGCAGGATTGTGAATTTGAGATGGATTAGTAGAAGAATTGTTACCTGATTGTAAATCATGAAGCCTGATTGAATTAGGAGCATTTCATTGCGAGGACCACGCCGGTTTGTGCGAGTCTGGCGGCGATTTAGTGCGATAGGCTGTGACAGTGGGATTGGGAGTGTAAATTGGTTGGATAATGGAGTGTAGGGAGGAGTCAGTAGGTGAAGTAAATGGACATGACTTTGGTGGTTGAGTCAAGGATTGATATGGAAAGGAATTTCCAATGAAATTAACATGCCTAGACACATAGATTCTGTTAGAACGCGGTTCAAGACAGAAGAATGCATACTGGGATGTTGAGTAGCCAAGGAATATACAAGGAAGAGGACATGTTTGAAGCTTGTTCTTAATGTAAGGTCTCAACCATGGAAAGCACAAGCAACCAAAAGAGTGAAGTTTGTCATTATCTGGGATCTTTTTAAACAGAATTTCAAATGGAGTTTTCATTTTTATGGTAGGGGTTGGCATTCTGTTTATGAGATAAGTAGCTGTGGTAAAAGCAAAGGACCAGAATTAAGGGGGTAAGTTAGCATGGTGTAGTAAGGCACGACCTGTTTCTACAATGTGTCTATGTCTCCTCTCAGCAGTGCCATTTACCTCAAGGGTGTGAGGTGGTGTTGTAAGATGTGAGATGCCATGATTGGCTAAGAATGATTTTAGTTTGATGAACTCACCACCATTATCAGAGAAGAGAGTGATAATAGGCAAGCCAAAAAATTTCTCAATAAGGGACTTGAATTGAATGAAAATACTGGAAACATCCGACTTATTTTTCATTGGATACAACCATACATACTTAAAGAAATGGTCAACAAAGACTACATAATATAGATAACCATCTAAGGACCTAATAGGGGTTGGCCCCCAAACATCAGAATAAATGAGCTCTAATGGCTTGCTACTGGTGAGGCGGTGATTGGAGAAGGGAAGTTTGTGACTTTTGGCATAATGACACGAGCTACATTCATGAGATGATGGAAGCCTTATTGGGATGTGATGACTATTTGCCAGATGTTGCATGATCTTAGAAGAAGGATGACCTAACTTATGATGCCATGTAGATGCAAACTGGATGGATGTAATGAGTGCTTGAGGAGGAGTGGAGGGAGAGATGGACAGATGATAAAGATCTTGCTTAAGTGGTCCTTGTAGCAACACTTGACCCGAATTCAAGTCCTTCACAACAAAATAATTTGGAAAAAATTCAACTGAGCAATTGTTAGATTGGCAAAGTTTTGAAACAGATAATAAATTGGATTGTATATGAGGTACACACAACACTTGTTTGAGATGAAGAGGCTTGGTGTGTGTGTGAATAAGTGTGTGACCAATGTGAGAGATTTTCAAACCTGAGCCATCACCAATGGTAACTTGATCAGAACTGGGTAAGGGTCGGCCAAGGTCCACTGCTGAAGATCCTGGTCAATGTGGTGGGAGGCACCTGTGTCCATAATCCAGCTAGTGTTATGTGGGGCAGATTGACGAGTTGCAACATTTGCTGCTGGTTTGATTCCATTTTTCTTTGGGAATTCTCTGATCCGGTAACAGTTTCTTGCACTATGTCCTGGTTTGTTGCAGAATTGATAGATGATTCTAGCTCCAGCATTGTCTGGATTGGAACTGTCCTTTGGTTGGAACTGGCCTTTGTGTCGTGAGACAGCATTGGCAGTGGAAATGATTGAGTCATTTGAGGCTGGTGGATCACGATGCAGAACAATCTCGTAATCCATGAGTTTCTCATGCAATTCAGCAAAGAAGATTAATGTTTCTCTGTTGCGTAGGACAACAGCTATGTCATGGTACTCTTGACTAAGGCCATTTAGTGTGTGAATGACCAGATCGGTTTCATCAAGAGGATGATCAATAATGGAGAGTTCATCAGAGATAGCTTTAATACCTTGAAGATATGCTACCATAGTTTGAGTACCCTTGGTGAAAGTGGAGATTTTGTGTTTGAGGGTCACGACTCTGACTCTGGATCGATTTGCATACATGGTGTTGAGAGTGTCTCATACTTGCTTGGCAGTTTTAACTGTGGCAAGGTGAGTCACAACTGTTGCTGTGACAGAAGAGACAATGGCATGGACAATAAGCTGATCCTGTCATGTCCACTTAGTGAACTCGGGATTGCTGACAGCAGGGTCACCAATAGTCTTTGCAGGGCAGGCTTTGGTGCCATCAATGTGACCAATAAGGTCATAACCAGTCAACAAAGCAAGAAATTGAATTCTCCATGCTGGGAAGTTGTCCCCATCTAACTTGATATGCAGCTGAGAGCTTGCATTCAGGACCACAAGACCATCGGTTGCAAGAACAACTGCCATAGAATAGAAATGGATCGAGAGAAAAAAAAAATGTTGTTAAGCTTGATGAGCTCTGATACCATAAAGAAATTTGCAATTGCTCTCTCATTTCATTAGCCTGAATGGCTTTAAATAGAGGAACAATTGAGATACACAAGCTGGCCGATCCTACATCTAAGGCACACAATCAGCACATCATTAATTTAGATAATTTCATAATTGATTTACAAAATATGATAACTATTAAGGAGCAATTAATCCTTGTTGACCGATCCTGCATTTACACAAGACAGCAAATGACTCGAGGAGATTGAGGAGATGATTTGTCTATTTATTAGTAACCGCCGATTTCTGAGCAGTAGGGGTATGATATGTTGTGGGTGGTCCAACATAGCTATAGTGAGACTAATATAATCCTACGGTGAAAATGAGTGAGGCACAGTGCACCACCTATCAAGTGGTGCACCCTAGAAGTCGCCATAAAGATAAAGAAGAGAGAATACAAAGAGACGCTATTGAGAAGTTTTGAAAAAAAAAATAATTAGTTTAAAAGAGTTGCATCTACAATTTAAAAAAGTCAAATATCTAGTTCAAGGTAATTAAGGTGAATTTAATGATTTGATAAATAGATACATGTAAATATTTTTTTTATTGGTTCAACTTAATTGGATACCGGTACCCAACATGCACTTTAACAGTTGTCACCTTATTATTATTATTGTTATTATTATTATTATTATTATTATTATTTTATGATCTAAGTTTGGTAATTACTATTTTTAGAAAACCACAAACGTTGCATACACTAACCTGTCAAGCTCCTCCCACATTTCCTTGGCTATTTTGCAACTCGAAATTCTTTTTAAAGCATCTGGGTTTACGGCACACCATAAAATATATTTGGCTTTTGCCTCTTGTTCCAAAATCTTCGTTTCTTCATCATCGAATTCATCTTCAGATTTCTCCAATTCTTTACCCTTTATTATCTTTGTTGGAACTTTTGATCCATTCTTGATCACAAGCCAAAGTTTGAAGTCTACAGATTGTATGAATATCTTCATACGCTCCTTCCACTCAGTGTAGTTTGTACCATCGAAGTATGGTGGCTTTGAAATAGATTGTCCTTCAATGATGGTTGTGTTCATAATTTTTCAACTGTTGGACCTGCAATGATCATTTTCCCCGTGTTATTAGGCCCATCAGTGTCAATGAGGCAAATTAGGACCACGATTCCCTGCGGTGGAATTCAACTGCAGGGCCCTTTTTTGGAACAGTTAATTTAATTTTTTTTTAACAGACAACTGCAGGGTTCTACATTTTAATTTGGATTCCCTGCGGTCGATTTTCACACAGTTTCACACGGTTGTGTGTGACAAGCTTATCGCATACGGTGTAAATTTAGGTAAAGAGAGAAAGAGTGGAGGGAGATGTCTTGGGTTGTCGAAAGACAAAAAATCCATTTCAGAAATACACTAAATGCAGGAGACTGCAGGGTTGTTGAATTTCAGAAATCCATTTCCGCCAAATTGCCATGCCCTGATTTTGTTTATGATGAACAATACTCCCTCCGTTCTAAAACATTTGATGATTTAATATTTTAGTTTTGTTCCAAAACTTTTGATGTTTTACAAATCCAAGACTAAATTAATGCATTTTTTCCAAACATACCCTTCATTCCAATTAATACTATGTGCTTCTTACGAGACTATTGTAGTTACCAAGCGAATAACTAACTACTCATTAATGAGAATGATCACATTACATAGTTTCTAGACATGATTAAATAAGGATATTTTGGTCTATGTATATACCATTTAATGTTTTTTAATGGTTGTGCCACAACCTTAAACATCAAATGTTTTGAAATGGAGGGAGTACCAATTTCTTTAAATAAAGAATGTCTTGTTACCGAGTGCCCTAAAGACATTGGTTAAGGAATCAATAAAAATAAAATTTATCTTGAAAATACAAGTTAAACATTTTTAACCGAATAAATACACTATTTTTTCATACAAACTTTTCTCTTTTGATTTTTTTACCAAAGACATAAGGGCACTCATTAGCATTTTCCAAATTTTTTATTGTCGATGAAAATTCACGTGGAGTCTAAACAATTGTGTGAGTTTCACTTTCCCTTTAAAGGGACCTACTCCATATACAGTGAAACTCACAAAAATTTCATTCAATAATAAAGAATATATTAAAAAGAGAGTACTAGAGTCTGTTCGATTTAGTTTTTTTTTTGTTATAAAAAACTATTCGATAAAATAATTTTGAAAAACAGTTTTTCAAATGAAAACAAATAAAAAAGCTGTTTGACAACATTCACTAAAAAACAGTTTTAAAAATAAGAAGATAAAAAAATTGGCTTGGTAAATTTGTTTTGAAAGCACTCATAAAAAATTGTTTAGAAAGTATTTTTTTTGTAAAAAGAAAAAAGAAAATCTATTTAGTTGTATTTTAATTTCTTTTCAAGAATTTTTGATCAAATAAAGGACTTGGATAATTAATTATATTAAAAACTTATTACTAATATACTTTTTTTTTAAAGCTATTACTAATATACTTGAACATTTGACTTCATGATATATGTCTGAACAAATTAAAGAACAATTTTTAATATTAATATTAAGTTTCTCTCAAAAAAAATTAATATTATGTTTATACTTAAGTTACGTTTCTAAAAAATTAATGATTGTCTTAGTTAAAGTATTTTAATAGGACAAATGCTAACAAGTGCCCTAAAAACACTAGTTAAGGAATCAAATATAGAAATTTTGTATTGAAAATGGTGTATTTAATTACTTGAAAGTTTAAATGTTGTTTTTTTCAATACAAAATTTCTATTTTTTGATTCCTTAACTAGTGCCTAAAGTTACGTGTTAGCAAGACTCTTTTAATAGTATTAGAATCATTATTACAATTATTACCCTTTTAATAGTATCAAAAAAATATTGTCGATCACGCTCATTTCCAAAACAGTAACTCAGTTTTAGAAATGTTAATATGTCATTAAAAAAAAGAGACCCTGTTTTCCGTGTTTTTGTTGTTTTCAAAAAGAGGAATAGAAAACCAAAATAGCTCCCAACTGTTTTGCTCTTTTGGTTTTAAAAACAATAAAACAGAAACTGTTTTAAAAATTAATTATTACAAAACAACTTACTCCCTCCGAAACCATTTATAAGGAAAAAAATCATTTCCAGATTCGTTAAAAAATGTATGTATCTGGTCCAAAAATAGACCAGATACATACATTTTTTAACGAATCTGGAAATGACTTTTTTCCTTATAAATGGTTCCGGAGGGAGTACCAAACAAGATTTTTGCTTTTTAAATTGGTGACAACTCTCATCCCCAAGAGTTTTATTGGGTATGATACCCAGTGTCCAATCATTTGATGCCACATAATTTTTTTATATTTAATTTTTAAGTGAAATTAAGAGTTCATTTGTTATAGCTTTTTTGTAAAAAAAATCATTTTTTTTCAAAAGTAATCACTTTTAAGAGTTTTGCATCTGTTTGTTACATCTTTTAAAAAAATGAAAATTTGAAAATAATCTAAAAACTAATTAAAATGAGAAGTTATTTTCACTAGATTCTCATAAAAATCATTTTTTTGAACCATTTTGAATTACCCCATTTTGAATTTATCCTATTTTGAACAATTTTGAATTATTACAATATTCAAATATATATAAAAATTAATTTTTTAAAATAAATATGCTTTCTTGAATGATTTTTTTATGTCTTTTATGATTTTTGTTTTAGAAAAAAGTACTTTTATATGGTTGTATCTTAATAAGTTAAAAATAACTTATTTTAAAAAAAAAGTAACTTTTTATGATTGTAAACAAACATAAATTAGCATTTGCTTTTCTTAAAAATCTCAACAAAAAAAATAATCACTAAATTATTTTATATCAAAGTTTTTTTAATCTCTAACAAACTGATCTTAAGTTTTAAGTTATTTTTACCTCAAGGGTATCAATACCCAACTTTCTTTCGAGATATGTAAGAATTCACCTTTTAAATTTTACTTAAAAAGCAACAGTTTTTGAAAATGGTAATGAAACAAGCCCTTAGTTATCGGCACTTCATTCCAGGATATTTCTTGCCTTGTGTGTGTGTGTCTAATAACTCAAAATGAAACAAAAAATACATACATACATGAACAAAATTTAGCACTCAATTTTTTCCCAGTAATTTAACATACATAAAAGATTAAAGGAATGTATAAATATATGAATTTTTGTATACAATTTGTAAAAAAAATTCTTGAATTTTTGTATCATTATGAGCTCATTGACTAATAAATTTTATGGTCAATTAGTGGGAAAAAAATTAAGTTGTAAATTTATTTAAAAAAAAGGTAAAAATATATATAGGAGTTAATAACTATATAACAAAAGAATATATAGTACTAGTAACATTGAAAGTTGTAAACATATAAACAAAAATTATTGAATAGATTGTTCAATATTATTCATTCATTGCCATTTAAAAAAAATTATGTAAAAATGGACTAAGATATAACACAGAAGAGTGTATATTTTAACATAAGTTGACAAAAGACTTAAAAGTGTAATTCAAGCATCTTTAAGGGAAAGAGAGTGTAATTACCACAAAATAAAAATATAAGAACAATTACTAGATAAGTACAGTGGTGTAGAATGAATAATAACCAATTGCAATTTGCCAGAGGGGACCCATCCCCCCCTTTTTTTAAAATTCTTTTACCCTTGTCTTTCGGCTAAATATTGTATAGCCACTCTTGCTTGGGAACCTAATTGTGGCTGAAATTTCAACCCAACAAAGAAAATGTTAAGCCGCATACCTGGAAACACACGTTTGAAGTAACAGAGACTTTTGCTCCTACACTTGACACTTGCCTGCACAAAATTGACCAATAATATATATATAAGCAGCATGTAGTTTTGAGCAACGTACGTTATAAAGGAAATATTCCAGAATTGTACAGGAAAGTACTTTGATTTCTATTTTACTAGACAGATCCTTGTTGAGGTGTAGTAGTACACAACGAATCAAAGATACCGAAGTAAATTAATTCAAAGGGAACTCATATTTGGAGAAGGAAATTAGACAAGAGTTCGGAAAATGAGGTTTAAAAAATTAAGTGCAGGTGAAAATTAATTAACCACCGCAATTAAAAGGAGATGGAAGAAGAAACGGAGCAGAGAGTAATAAGAAGAGTATTGTGATGAATGAAGGAGGGAAGAAGGGACAGTGTAGAAAGGACACCCCATGCTTATGGCTATATATAAAGAAGAAATGCTCAGGGAAGTTCGATTATATATGTTCTTTCCGTGCGTTGTTGCCTTGTATTTGCAATTTTAAGGGAGATTTTCCCGTCAACGAGAGTCTATGCGTTGTTCCAAGTCAACTATGAGTCAATGATATAATCATTTCTTTGTGTGGCTCTCATGTGACTGTCTCAATTAATCGATCAATTATCTGTTTAAGAAAACTAATTACACTTAATTTGATTATCCACATTATGTCACATGTCAACATCTCCATCTTTTATGTAAAAAAATTATTTTTCGCTGATTACTTTTTTCGGTTTTACCCTCAAATTAGTAATGAGTACATCACTTTCAAGTTATTATATTCTACTATACATTTATGATAATTGTTAATAACTTATTACACTCTTTCATTCATTTATAGCTTTTTCTTAATATGTGTGAAACTTCTTAATGTGACACTTATAATGGGACGAAGGGAGTATCACTCATCATAATGATGATATTGGTGAAATTAATATCTAAGGGTAATTATACCGACTTCTCGAAATTGGGTCTTGTAAAATCTTACTACCTCTGTTTCTTTTTAGATGTCTTTTAATATTATTTTACACAGATCAAGTAAACCAATAAATTTTATTGTTCTTAATGAAATTATTGGTCTAGCCCTTTCTTCCCTTACTCATGCTTTTTGCTAACAATTGAATGGTATATATATTAAATATTTATTAATTTAATTCTTAAATTTAAAAGAAAAAGAAAAAAGAAATAAATGACAATAAAAGTTAATCTAGTTAGTAAGGATACAACTCATTCTCATAAGGACGCGGGTTCGAATCCTGTGTCGATGTGAAAATCCTGTTGATGGGTAAGTGTTTAACTGACCCTGCTGAACCTCTGAGGCTGTCACTGACCTGCAGACCAAACTCACTAGCCTAAAGGCTACCATGACTGTGACTAAATGCGCGAAGTTTTCAATGTTCATAAACAAAAACCGATCTCATAATTTTAAAAATGAATTGGGCCATTTAAAAAATAGTCTTAAGTTAAACGAAACCAAATTTGAACTAGTCAATGCAGATTTGCAGGTGATATCATGCTTTTTTATCTTATAATCCCGGTAGATCTGCACATTACAAAATCCCGCCCAAACTCCTTCCTTTTCCATTCTAATGCTTCTCATTTAATGTTAACTTACCAGCCCATTTAATGTTTACCTAGCAACATGTTTCATTTACGATGGAGCACATAGCTAACATGTTTACTGCTTCCAGTCGTCAGCCTCTTCCTTCCCTCTCTTCTCTCTGATGAAGTTTCAAAAATTTTTGAATTCATCTTCTTCGTTCTTCCTTTTCCTTTCTCCCTGCCTCTCTCTATTTTCCCTCTCCCGTGAAATCGTTATTCTCTCCCTCAAAATCCTATCTATGCGTTTACTGCCACGAACGCTGGAGGATCTAACCACGCAGAGCTATCTCAATTCTCACATTTCAATGCGTCGGCAGCAAACAACATCAATCATGGCTACTGCTACTAACGCCGCCGCAGCCCCACCGCACCAGCTATCACAGAAGGAAGCCGGCATCCAAATGATGTTGGCCGTCGATGTCCACCTCGGCACCAAAAACAACGACTTCCAAATGGAACAATACATCTTCAAGCGCCGCAACGACAGTAACACCCAAATCATAAAAAATTAAAAAGTCATCATCTTTGAGAAATTTACATTTTCTTAATATATTTTGTAGAAAATGATATTTGTAAAATTGGATTTTTCATTGGGTTCTGTGTTGATTTAGGTATTTACATTATAAATCTTGGGAAGACATGGTGTAACGTTCGAATTTTAACAGTACTTTTAATAGTTTATATTTAAAACAAACATGCACTTTATTGATTAAAAGAAAGTATACAAAGTTTATTACATAAGTACAAAATAAAAACTAACACCCATAAGGGTGATAGAAAAAACCCTCACTGGCCGTGATTGTTGTCTCTAAATAATTTGACCCGAAGACCTTCAGTCCACTTCTTATAGGTCGTTTCTCTTCGTCTGCTAATTGCCACATAATATAGAAACACACAAGAAAAACACAGGAGTAAGATATCCGTTGAAACAGATGAAAACAAAATAGGAAAAAGCTATATTGGCCCACCACTGTCGAAAGGTAATTAGTAACTACGGAACTATATATATGTGAATTTTTCAATCCAAATTATTGCTCTATAAATAGGTTAGTATATCTGTAAAGGTTATAGAGAAAACAAGTTGAATCCAAAGCAGCATCTAATTCTATGATATGGCTTGCTTTTTGCTTACCATAATAATTTAATAATTATATCATTTTAAAAATCTATACAGAGAATAGACCGATGTAACTAACTTTTTGGTATCCACATTTTCTTCTCATTTTTACCTTAGAAATAAAAATTTAAATTTAAATCTATATAAATTTTATTTTTTAATTTTATTAAAAAATAAAATAATAGTTTCCTTAACTACTAGATAAGATTTCATCTGTTTAGCAAGTTTATCTATTTACATAAATATGTAAAAAAAAAAATACATACAACAAATAAAATAAAAAATGTAGAAAGACATAGAAAATAAGGATTTTTTTAGGGGTGTACAAAGGTTTAAGAATATACCAAAATTAATACCAATCATATTTAATTAAATTATTTTGATTTATGTCTTTTAAAATTTTTTCAGCAAATTCAAACCAAATCAAACTAATCAACATCGCCTTAATTTAGTTTAGATCATCTGGGTAAAATAAAAACAATAAATTATTACTTGATTTAATTTAAATTATCAAAAGTCCCTGATTCTTTTTCAATCAGAAACAATTTTGAGGAAACAGATTATTGTCGTCGTCGATAGATTAGTTACTACAGTGTACGTATACAAAACGTAGACATGTGTTCATTAGGGGGGCAACTTTAAGGAATCTAAATCTAAATAATAATAAGGCTAAATTACAATTTTGGTCCCCCTATTTTGCTCAATTTTTTATTTTAATCCCTCTATTTCTAGTTTCGGATATTTAGTCCCCCTATTTTCAAAAACTCTGACATTTAGTCCAAATGAAAATTTGACTCTCAATTTTGATGACTTGGAGCTGATGTGGTCTTAAATAGCTTAAATGGCAGCTGACATGTAATTGTCAAGTCATTAAATGAGTCCATGTCAACAGACATGTCACGAGTTTAATTAATTTTAAATAATAACAATTTAAAACTAAAAAAAATAGAAGTTGAATTTTAATTTCAATTTACAACTAAAAAAAATAGAAGATGAATCCAGAAATGAGGTTTCATGAGTGATAGCAAGAACAATCATCAACATCAACAACAATCGTTTTCAGATCTGGAGCGACAGCAAGAACAACAACAACATCATCAAATAGCATAGAGGAAGAACAACAACAACAACAACAGCAAGAACAATCGTTTTTTAATGAACCTTAAATCTGGAACAAGAGCAAGAACAACAACAACATCATCAACAACATAGAGGAAGAAGAAGAAGAAGAACAACAACAACAACAAGAACAATCATTTTTTGATGAACCCTAAATCTGGAACAAGAGCAAGAACAACAACAACAACAACATCATCATCAATAGCACCCAACACCACCATGTTTAACACTCCAGCATCAACATCATCATCGCGATTTCTGCTTCTTGTTCTCCTTTTTTCAAATTAAAAAAAAAATCCCACAACCCAGCAACGTGAACCCAGCAACAGTGAACCCTAAATCCCAAAAATGTGAACCCAGCAACAACGACAACAACATCAGAAAATTCATCAATAATTGAAAACTCCCAACAGCAACCCAGCAACAGTAAACCCTAAATCCCAAAAATCTTCATCGTCCCCTTTTGAATGTTCTCATCTTCATCGACACAATGAACCCATGGTAGTTTTTGAAAAATCTGGAAAACCCCTACATTGAAGAAACGAAGAAGCAGAGAGAAGAAGCGACAAAGCAGAGCGACGAAGCGAAGAAGAAGCAGAGCGAAGAAGCTTCTGGAACCAATTTCTGAGAGTTTTGCAACCAACTCGCCTCTCCATTTTTTGATCTAGGCGAGTTCTGTTTTCTTCCAAGCTTCCAACGATCCTTCCAAAACCAGAGAAAATGGTGATTTTTCTTCGTCCGATGACTGCGATTTTTATTTCTGATTTCTGCGATTTTTCCCCTAACCAGGATGATACCTAATTTGGTTCCACCACTCGAATTTCTGCGACTTGAATTCCATAGCGAAGAAGCTTCTGGAACCAATTTCTGAAGAAGAAGACACGAAGAAAAAGTACAAAGAGGAAGAAGAAGATACGACTTGATTTTCTGTTACTTGAATTCCAGAGCGAAGAAGCTTCTGGAAGCAATTCTCCTTTCAATAATTTTTTTTTTGGCTAAATTGCATGAGGTGGAAGAAGAAGAACAGAGAGATCTGGGTGAGAGGAAGACGATGACCAAGAAGGAGAGGGCGAGGAGGAGATTAGGGTCGAGCAGGAGGAGATTATGATTTGGGGAGAGGAAGAGGGTTAGGCGTTTGGAAGAAGAAGATAGAAAAATCTGGGAAGAGGAAGAGAGCGAGGCGTTTGAAGGAGATTATGATTTTTTTTTAGGTTTATCTGTGATTATGATTTTATTTCTTTAATTTTATTTATTTAATTGAAAAAATAAATTAAATGATTTTTTGTTTATTTTAAATAAGTATTGCTGACTATACAGTACAGTCACTTGCCACATAAGCGTTTAACATGTCACATCACCCAATTTTGACCAAAGTTAGAGATAAGAGATCCAATTTCAGAAAAATGTGGGGACTAAATGTCCGAAATTAGAAATAAAAGGACTAAAATAAAAAAATTGAGCAAAATAAAGAGACCAAAATTATAATTTAGCCTAGTAATAATAATGTCCCCGCATGGTTGGCTCAGTTGGTTAGAGCCCAGGGACGTTGGTGTACTGGCCTGGGATCAACCCCGCTTGGCCTCGTTTGTAGCTCCCGTGTGTGTGGGGTGTACCACTTTACTAAGACCAAAAATAAATAAATAATAATCTATACCATTATATAAAGAGAACTACTTTCAATAACTGTTTTTTGGTGTACTAATTTACTTCCTATTTTACCCTTGAATAGTTTACAAGAAAAATAACTGCAAAAAAAAACTACATCTTCTTCTTCTTACTTGAACTTTTATACATTTTTTTATAGGTATTCATCGTAGCGCAATAGAAATGCGGAAAGACGGGCACGGTAGTGCCCGTCTTGCCGCTAGTAGTAATAATAATAATTTCAGCCGCCTTTGGGACCGACTCAACAGTCACTATGCTGTCTTCTTTATGATTGTTAACTTTAACTTTAGGCTTTAATCTTTATACATGTGCGACCATGTGTTGTTCGATACACGGTAGAAATAAAATAATATAAAATTTAATACACCAAAAAGAATAATACTATAAAATTCATTATTCCATCATTTATATTGTGTAATATTTTTTCGGGGAAACATTTACTTTTTTATTAAACAGTTTAGTTTATGTACTTCTTTCAAAAATATTATTATATATATTATAGAATGCTTCTCCCTCCGAAACCATTTATAAGGAAAAAAATTATTTCCAGATTCGTTAAAAAATGTATGTATCTGGTCCATTTTTTGGACCAGATACATATATTTTTTAACGAATCTAGAAATGACTTTTTTCCTTATAAATGGTTCCGAAAGGAGTATATATTATTACTTTTTTTTAATTTATTATTAAATATTTTTTAATATTCCACCAAAAGAATTAATTTATTTAATATACGAATACATATATATATATATATAATTATAATATATGTATGAATGTATATAATTATAATATAATATAGTGGCTCCAACGTTTCTCTACCTTTTTTTTTCTTTTACCTTGTCAGCCTTGTGACTAGAGCTGTCAAAACGGGCTACCCGCATCGGGTAAACCGCATCAGACTCGGGCTTTATAGGGGCCAAAAAGCCTTAGGTGATATTCGGGCTCGTAATTTAGAGCCGGCCCGACCCTCTGTGTCGGGCTTTTCGGGTCGGCGGATTAAAAAACAAAGAACACGATACAAAGAATACAAATTACGCTTTGACTAAAAAGCAATACAAATTCTGCAATCTGACAATTACGCAATACTGAATACAACAATACAGTTACGCAGTGCAATCTGACAAGCAATACAAACAAGAACACAAATTCAGTAATACAACAATACAGATTCTGCAATACAAGAACACAAATTCTGCAATACAAGCAATACAGATTTTGCAATACAAATAACACAAATTCTGCAACCATCCACTTTGAAACAAAGAATACAAATTCTGTTTGTGCGGTGTTTAAACAAAACAACTATATAATAAAACAACCATCCATTGTCTGACCATGAAAGTACAAAACAACTATATGATCCAATGCATGCCATGATGCGACTGCAAAGAAATCAACAATAACATTAAATGGCAGCACTTGAAAGTTGAAACAAGAGCTCAAAGTCCAATGCATGTCACTAATGTCTTAACAATAAGAGACACAAGAGCTCACCACCATGATCAGACCACAACGGGCGTGACACTCGAGCCTTCTCCAGAAAGCTTTGCATCCTCCAATTCAATGGTATCCCTCTCATTATCATCATCTTCATTATCATATTCTACAAGAAAAAATATTGATTATGCCATAAATTGTTATATACTTATTCAAAACCGTGTTGGTATCCTTTGATTTCCCAATGAAGATTGTTGTTGTGGATGACTCACATTAGAATGAGTACCATCTTTGAGATACTCCTCATAAAGCCTTTTCAAATTCATCTTGACTGTTTGCAACTTCTCTTCACTGCTTGCCGGATCAACATTTTGATATGTATATTTCAAGAAATTAAGCTTCTTGGTTGGATCAAGAATAGCCCCAAATGCCAATACCGTACTATACTCACTCCAATACTTGTCAAACTTTTCTTTCATATTTTTAGCCATGCTCTTGATAATAATATCTTCACTTGCCAAGTTTGAGATCAAAAGAGACTCTATCCTCCAAATTTCTCCAAAATACAGATTTGAAGTAGGGTAAGAAGATCCAGATATCAAGTTTGTAATATTGTAAAACGGTTTCAGAAGGCCACACATTATTTCAGCTCTCCTCCACTCATCAATTGATGGACATGATGTATAATTTTTATCACACAAACTTAAGCTATAAAAGGCACGATTACCTTGATTATCAGCTAAAATTTCACGATTACCTTGAGGGTCAAATTTTCTCCTTTGCAATCTTCCATCAGCATCAAGAAGCATATCCCCCACATCACGGTATTTAGCAGCAATGAACTTACACCCATCCTTATGACGGAGTAAATGACTAGTTCCATTTTTAGGTGCACAGCCCAATTCTTTTCCACAACTCTTGCATCTACATTTTTCTATCCCATCCTTATTAACACCGATCTTTTCAAAATAGTTCCACACATCAGATGTTAGGGTCTTTGACTTCTTTGGTAGAGAAGTCACAGTTTCATCTAGTCCTTCATTGTTCCTAATTAAATTATTTTGACTGCATGGTGGGGGTGGGGTTTCCAAAATTTGAATATCATCATCACAACAAGCGTTCATATTGCAAGAAAACTATCTGCAAGTGAAAATACAAGAAATGCAACATAAATTGAGGGCTTTAGACAACTTACTCTTCAACTTGCGATTTTGACGCCAGGATCGAATCGGATAAGGAGTCGAGGAAGAGAACTGGTGCTTGAGCTTAAGAAGAAGATAGAAAGGCTCATACCAAGGGGACTTCATCAACATTCAGATAGGGACGAATCTCGAGAAGATCGTCGGATCGGTGCGGACTGCCGGTCGGTGAAGCGGCGGATCAGGTGCCTGAAAAAGAACTCTTCTTGGCGTCTTGATACCGAAGTCCTTACTTGTCGAGGTTCTCATCCCGATCTCCTCGAGGACCGAAGAACCCTCGCTGACCTTCCTACTCACCGAAGAACCCCGAACCGATCTACGTACTCGTTGAGCAATCGTGAACCAATCCTCACCATTCACTAGATCCAGCGATTACGAGTTCCTCGCTAGATATTCCTACATGGACCAACCTATAAACAAGGGTCACGACACTCGACAAGATGCGCGCGCTCAGCGGATGAGGAGCGACGCATAAGCGGATGAGGAGCAAGACGTTCTCTCTATTGTGCGCAGCGGATGAGGAAGCGACGCATATTGGTCGCTTGTTGCGACTTGCGACTTGCGCCGTTTGAAAGAAAAAATAGGGTTTCTTTTGTTGTTAGTGTGAATCTGAGTGAAGATGGTTACTGGGCTCAGTGGGCTGGATCCTGTGCCTGTCCTGGAGCGGTGGAGCCAGTAAAAAAAAAAAGGAATATATGGGCTGCTGGCTGCAGTGTTATTTTTATTTTTTTTAACTATATGGATTATACTATGCTGAAATTTGCCGAAACCCGGCTAGACTGGCAGAGCAGACTCGGCTTTATCGGGCCGGGCCAAAAAGCCCGGTTACAAAAATGGGTTCAAAATATGCTACCCAAGCCCTATCATTTATCGGGCTAGCCCGGCCCGGCCCGGTCGGGCCGGCCCATTTTGCCGGATCTACTTGTGACCATAACAACCATATCGAAAGCAATTTTGGTGCAAACTTTCATACCAATGGTGTGTTTGGTTATGAGAAGAGAGAAAAAAGTGAGAAAGAGTGTTATTGACTTTATTGTCAGCGTCACCCTTAGGATTCGATAGACTTAACATCCCAACTCATGGCGCCTATAATGGGCACAGCCCCTTATGCTTAAGGAAATAAAGTTGTGCCCTTGCTAACAGCTATAGCTTTTGGCTTAGTAGTAAGCGCTTGATCCAACAAGTGTGAGAAGAGAGAAAGAGGTGAGAAATAGAGTAAATTTAAAGTATTGTTTGGTATAAAAAAAGATGAGAGAAATAAGAGAGAAAGAAGTGTATATTATTTTAAAAAGACAAAATTACCCTTATACTAATAAATTGTTTTTTCATAAGTTACTTCATATATACTTTATAAAGCCACTGTTTGCTTTGAATAAAAAAAGGCCAATATTTAGCTGTATTAAAAACAAAGGAGTTTTTCTGATAAAAAAGCCAATGATTTGCTTCTAATAAAATAGAAGGCACCTTTTTTAATTCAAAACAAAAAAACCACCGTGGCACCGTTTAAAATAAAACGTACATTTTACCAAAAAATAAATAAATAAAACACACAAAGACATGTTTGCCTAGACAAGAGAGATGTGCGGGACAAAAATGGAAACGGAGAGGTAAACAGTAACTTCTTCCTTTCTTCTCATATGAGCGAAGATTACAAAAAGTCATGGGACCCACATTATTTTAATCTATATTCCATATTTCTCTTCAAACCAAACAAGGAAAATTTGCTCTCTCTCTTCTCTTTCTGTCTACTACAACTCGCTCTTCAGTAATTCTCTGAAAACAAACATACGCTAAGAGTTTTTGTCCTCTACCAACGATGTGAGACAATAATGGTTGAGCTAGATTAATCTCAACACAAATGCGGGCATATTTACCACGCGAATGTATCAACATTCATTGATCAATTTTTAACATTGTCCCAAAGCTGCCCCTATACGCCACAAAAACTTGGCATTATAGCGTTCAAAAGGAAACTTTGTAATGATAATAATGTGGTAAGGATACTTTCCACGTGAAGTCGTTCGTGTTTAGTAGATTTGATGTTCTTGAGTATCTCTTTTAATGTCTTGATTATGGAATAAGATCTTCCTTCCTCTTCTTCTCAAATCTAAAAGTGGTACATGCAATCGGACTAAGATCGTTGTCATATGTCCCAAGACATATATTTATAGAGGAAATGAATGAGACCGACTCTCTCATAAAGGGTTACAATGGTCCAACATATCTTTTCGATAGTGCTGGTGACAAAGTTGACACATCCTTACAATTTTAGGTACCAACATGAGTATTTACTCAAATATAAATAAAACAGCATATTGAAGTATGCGATGATGATCAGAATGAATGAAAAAATGAGTCTGGGTGTTCATCAAAAAGCGAAAAAGAAAGAACACCTATTCAATGATAATATCTTTACTGGAGGAAAAATAGAAAATTTAAATACTTCTATGCATACATAGAAAATACAAACCCCTACAAATGCCTGGCATCAGACATCAGAGATGCAGCAGCTGCAGTAGCAGTAGGAACAACACCGGTTGAAATGCCTGGCTTGGACAGATGGAGAAGCCTGAGAAATTGACACAAAATAGTTGCATGTGTCAATGATCTATATGAAGGAACAAACCAAAAACATGATATGCTTCTGCACACTTAAAAAGAGCAAGTGGAACTGTGGAACACATGGGGTTGAGAGGTGGAACAATAAAACAAGAGAAACTGGGGAACAAAGGGAGACCAAATGAAAGGAGAAAAGCCTCTGCGAAGTAGAAACAAAGGTTCCAGTAATAATAAAAAAATAGAAGAAGCAAATGTCTTATGGGAACCGTAAAGCGCAAGGGAAAAAAAATTTGAAGGCACAGAGGTTGAAACGGCGCCTCAGCTCCTTAAAAAAAAAAATAATAAACGAAACCTAAACTTACTTAAACTTAATGGGCTGGGTCGGTCGACGTCCTCAGCCTCTATTTTTTTTTTAAAAACAAGGGAAAAACCCTAAAAATGCCTAAAGTCGCACCAGGTTGTGCGGCTGACCCGGTTCGGAACTCACACCCGCTCGCGAACAAGAATCGCACGATTCAATGGAAGTTTCGCGATTCACTGATTCACAGAGATTCATGCGCAATTTCGATTCAACATGCGATTCGTATTGACAGCAACTGTTTTCCTATCGAATCACGATTCGCATCCCACAAACCGTACAATACTTACTACCATGGATTGCATACCATATTAAGATATTTTGATAATTGAATATTTGGTTCTATGCTTAAGCTTCTCAAACCAAGATGTCAGTTTCAAAAAAGTTTTAACTTTTAAATGATCAACCCTCAATTAGAGAAAGATGATAAAAATACTATAACTGTGTGCACTAGGCAACTTCAGTAAATCGTTAATTACAACAATAACTAAGCCTTTTCTCACTAGATGGGATTGACTACAGTACGTCATAATAAGTCATGCCAATTATTAGATCCAAAGATTGACCATTTACCTCTAAATCTTTTTTCATGGTTTGACCTATAATGTTCTTTGGTCTCGCTCTACCTCTTAACTATTGGACTATCCACCATCTTATCTACTTTTCTTACTGATGCTTCTACAGGTCTTTTGCAAACATAACGAAATCACCTAAGATAAGATTCTACCATTTTATGAAGGATGTCCCAATTTTCTCTCAAATGATTGTATTTTTAATCCTATCTTGTTTTGAGTAAGCACTCATCCAACACAATATTCTCATCTCTAAAACATTAAGTTTACTTTCTTGTTGGCTTTCTATCACCCAACATTTAGTTCCATACAACATTGTGGTTCTTATAACTGTCCGATAAAATTTTCCTTTAAACAAGAGAGATATTTTTCTATTGCATATCACACTTCAAGCATACCAAATTGGATCCACCCTACATGGATCCTGATGTTGACATCTCCCTCTCACTTTGTATGATAGACGCAAGGCACTTAAAACATGAGACTTGGGAATCTTTAATTGTTAAAAAAAATAAAATCAATTGTGCAAGGATAATGACATTAGCAGAATTTGCATTAATACATTTTCCTCATGTTTTAAAACATCCAGAAGTAAGTTAAGGGTATAGTGGTGCCAGGTGCTAACTAATCGACGAAAAAGGAAAGATGAAGGAAGGAATTGGACAAAGTTGCAACAACCAAATAGATCAACGAAAAGGCTGTGGATGTTTAATATATTTAATTTTTTTTACTCTGTTTCTTTATTTACAAGCCATTTCCAACACTTCTCTTGACATCCTTTATGTAAACACATTTCAAAATGGTTCTGCTTTTCATTTTAACAGTGAATATAACATTAAAGAAAACACACCCATAATGAGGGGGGACACAAACCATGAAAAAATGTGACTTAAATTATATGAATCTTGTGATCACTTGGTAACTAAAAAATTGTTTCTTCTGTACATTTAAGCTTTCTTTGCATTTTTGTCTGAGAAAGGGATCTAGTCAAGTAGCTACTCAATGTTTTTCCTTAATGCCTAGAGCATTTAAATTACTAGAACCTTAAACCACAATTCATAGATAGAATTCAAATACTCATGGTCAGCATTACTAAAAAAATGTGACTAAAATGGAGGAGATTATAGCTGTCATATGAAGTATGGTGGAGGGAATTATGGCATCATCTAATCCATGATACAAACCAACTTGGTGGGATAAGGCTTTGTTGTTGTTATTAAGCACAGTGGACTGTGCAAGCGGAATCCAAAAATGCAAACAGCAGGAGGCCAACACAAAGGTTTCCAGCATTCTTAAATGATTATCATGATGATGATTGAAAATTCAAAGAAAATACAAACTCACGTGTGTCTCTATAATTCCCTGAACCACACATTCCATATCTGCTTTCTTCCTCTACATTAGGCAACAGATATTGTGGAATTATTTATGTAATTTAACATTTGCAAAAGACCTATCAAATATTTATACAATTAAAACAGACATGAAGCTTCTTAGTTTTTACTCTATTTTTCAACATCATAAATATTAACTTCTTTCCTCTCAAATGGCATACAGAAGGCCTGGTCATGGTTTGGTTCAGCAAGACAAACCAAACCAAACCTAATTGGAAATATAGTTCGGCCAAACCTAACCAAAATGGTTGCATCCAAATGAACCGAACCAAACTGGTTCCATGGTGTTGCGAGTCCCACATTGGGTGGTTAACGAGCCTGGCCGTTGCTTATATAGCTGGGTAGACCACCCCCTCACAAGCCGATTTTGAGGGGACCTTTCGGATGCCTGAATTCTAACATGGTATCAGAGCCACGTTCTGCCCGGTGGTGTGGATAGTGCCGCTAGCCCTCGCTTGTGGTGACGAGCCTAGGCTCAAGGGGGCGTGTTGCGAGTCCCACATTGGGTGGTTAACGAGCCTGGCCGTTGCTTATATAGCTGGGTAGACCACCCCCTCACAAGCCGGTTTTGAGGGGACCTTTCGGATGCCTGAATTCTAACACATGGCTCAGTGAACCATTTCTTATCTCGCAAACAAGTTCTGAACTGGTTGCTTTGGACTGGTTTTTGAATTTGTTTGAAAATAAGTTCAAAAACTGGTTTACTCTACTATCAAATCGAGAACCAGTTAATAAACAGCTTAAGAATTGGTTCCATGGGTTTGAGAACCAATTTGCTTAAGATCCAATGCAAGAACTGCTTTTAATAACTTGAGAACTAGTTTCCAAAGGAACCGGTTTTGCAATAGTAAGAACTAGTTTTGAAACAGCATGAACTGCTTAAGAAACTGTTTGATAACAAGTTTCCAATTTTGCAACTATTAACAAGAGTTGATGGACTAGAGTCTGAAAAAATGGTAACCGAACAGAATGATACTTCTGCAACATATTGCTGGCCCCCATTAAACCATGATTCGGGACACTTGTTCCTGCTCACATTGTTAGCAAAGTTAGATACATGATATGGTGTGTTGTTATTTGGTGTCTATGGCTACCGCTACTGCATAATAAAATTATGTTTCAGGGAGCGTGGCAGAATTCAATACAATTATGGCTCAAATTAAGGCAACATCTTGGGGTTGGTTTAATTATAGGGAGGGGAGACACTCCAATTTATTTTTTCCAGAATGGTGCATGAATCCTATTGATGTCTCAAAACTGTAAATAAATCAGTCTCTTAAGATGTAATCATGGGTTGGAGTACCCCTTGTACTCCCATTAAAAAAATATGTTGCTTATCAAAAATCAAAAAAAAAACAAAAAAAAAACACAATGATTCAGTTCGTGATGATTGGAATAACAAGTCACAACATAGGGATAGCACAAGGCAAGGCCAGATTGATGATGCTAGCTGCTAGCTAGGTAACCTAACGATGTCATATTCACAATTCATATCAAAACACAAAATAAAATCCCGCCGGAGCTAGGATTTTACCCACAAATAAACACACAACCACACCACAGCAAAATCATGTGGAAAAAGTGCCAAATTAAAGATAGCTATTGGATTAAATCAAGCCCTCAACCCTCAACATACTGATTCAATAATTTCCTTTTCTCACTCTACAATAGTCTAGTGCCCGTCTTCTTTTCAAAATTGTTGTCTTGCATTTTTATAAAATTACTACTGCATGCAAGTTTAAACGAACCAACAAAATAAGGATGACCTTATCTTGCAAATTATATTTGAACAGTGAACATCTACACCTCTATTTACTTGAACATAGATCACTAACCACACATAAAAAGTATTTAAAAATGCAAAAAAAGTGGTAGATCTATTATAGGTCTGAAAACTAAAAAGGGTAAGCATGAGGCACCTTGAACTAGCACTGAAAGTTTTGAAAGGATAACTTAAGTTTTGAAAGCAAAACTTGAACTCACAGAAGCACCTTCAAAACAAGTGAGAACATCAGATATAAGGGAAGCAACAATCAGCCATCTTTGAGAAGAACATACAATAATGAGAAGACAACCCAAATTTAGAAAGAGAATAAACATACTAAAATTAGCTCTTCAGCAAATGACAACAAATAAGTATGACGTCACAGAAAACAGATCAAGTTTAGTAAACAGTAGATTTGTTACTTGGGTCTATGGTATCAGAGGCCACAACGGTTCGTGAAAGGCTAGGTATCTCAACATCAGATGTGGACAATGCCGCACACGAACAGAATAATCGAGTAGCAATTTAGCATTAATAATTACCGAAACACACAACACAAAGAAAGGTTTTTTTTTTTTTTAACTGGTTCTTAAACTCATGAAACCAACTATTAAACTATTTCTTTTAACTGGTTCTTGATTTGATAGTAGGATGAACCAGGTTATAAGTTTTTTTTTCAAACAAGTTCAAAACCAGTTCAAAGCAACCAGCTCAGACCCAGTCACAAGATCAGAACCGGTTCACAGAACCATATGGTAGAAAACTCCTATGCTTGTTAAACTGTAAAGCTACAAGCCACAAGGTAATGTATGCTTCAAAAGTCAGAAGCCACAGGCTAACCATAAAATTTAACACTGCCCAGCCCCAAAACCAGAATACTTCATTTGCTTTAATCCCACCACCACCTGCAGACCAAAAATAATCCTTCCTTCTCCCATTGAAAAAAAAAAAAAGAACACAAGAAAAATAAGATAATTCACGCGTATCTAGCTCAATAAGCTCATGTCATGAATGATTTCAAAAACCAAATAGTTGAGAAACACAGCTTATTATTAGAAGTTGCGTATTTATCACACGAAAACAACCGAGACAGTTTGCAGGCATGACAATTTCAGCCATTACAATCCTCAAAGAAAACAAAGGGAAAATTAGGTCTTGAATACTACTGATGACTTAGACCGAAATGATGTATAAAAATTCACATACGAGGCAATAATCTTATTCCACAGATTTAAGTTATCCTCAAGGAAAAAGATAATGCTGTTACATGGCATTGTAAAAAATTATGATTAAAATATATGAAGAGAAAATCGTTTCCATTACTTATTTTCTCTAAGAGGGAACTCTCTTCTGTCAACCAACGCCTAGAATCTAAAAATATGAAGAACTGACTCACAACGCAAATTATAGATGATATAAATTGATTAATTATTGTAAGGACCACCAACCTCAAAATGCGACGAGAGAGACAAATTCGATAGGCAACAACTGGGATAGGGTGACTAAGGGGGTTCTGACGAGGGTTACTCTAGCGCCGGCGAGGGTGCGGCGGCCAGCGTACGGACAAAAGGTGAGTCAGGGCCGAGTTTGTGATCTGTGAATTAGGGACCCAAGCTCTGCTCAGCATCAGTTCGGTGCCTTCAATTTTGGGGCGTGCACGATCGGTTTACTAAACCCTTTATCCGAACCAGTCAAACTAATTGGTTCGTGTTGGATTATGGAGTTTTTTTTTTTATTGGAAAATGTTAGTACTTAGTTGTTAGATTAGTTTTTCTCTTTCGTCAGAATTTGAACCCTATATCTTTAACTCATTCACTTCTTACGCAAACAATTGTGCGCTCTTAATTTTGGGAGTTGCATTTTGCATCTCTTTTTTTTATTTTTTATTTCTTAGATATATATTTCTTTCCGACAAATATAGCGGGAATTTATGCAGTAAATGACTGTTTTCCTTGTTTGAGGTATTTTGGGTGGGCATAGATCGGGTTGAGTGGGTTTTGGGGTGTTTGAAGACCTAACTCGATCAACTAAATATGGGTTGGGTTGGGTTGGGTTGGTTTAATCGGTTTTTTTTTGCGTAACTCAAACCAACCTAACTTGAACTCGTATAGGTTGGTTTGGGTTGGGTGATCGGTTTATTATTAAGATATTTATTTCTCAGAAAAAATTGAGAAAAATTGAAAAAATAGAATAAAAACCCCATTGTTGAGGCTTTAATTTGGATTTTCAAATAAAGAAAATCTTCATCTTTTCATCGTTGCATAAAAAGCATAGTTGACCTCAATTTTGAGTAAAATTTCCACTAAAATTATACGACCAAGTGAAATGAAAACAAAACAAAATTTATGTGTTAACTAATTACATCTTCGTTCATATAGTATTAATCAGTATATGCGTTCAATTACATGCAGTGGGTTGGGTTGGGTTACTTGGGTTCGCAATCTTCCGACCCGATACCTAACCCAAAGGCTTTGAATTTGCTTCTTTTAAAATCGACCCAACCCAATTACCCAAACCAACCCGAATTTTCTGGGTTGGGTTGGATCGCATAGTTCGGGTTCGCGGGTCGACCAGTACCCGTGCCCACCCCTAATTCCATGTACCCAAACGTGTTTTCATGTGAATTGTGATGCCATTATATGAGCAATGGGTGTGTATGTATGTTGTGATGTTATTCTAGGTTATATTCACCGTAGAGCAACGAAATAAATTGTGTCATAGTAGTATGTGTGAGCCTTGATAGTACCAGACTGAAATTACGTTCGAATATGATTGATGGCATCGTGAGTGCTTTATGTGCAAATATAGAATTTTATGACATGATGATGGATGTGATTGTTGGTTCTATTTTGGGTCATTAATGTTTGGCTGCTCTTGATGAATACTAGTATATCTCTATTATATACAAATGAGAATAACCTCATTGATTATTCTTCAAATGGCAACCACTAAGCGAATTAGCAATAAATTATACTTATGTGTCATCCGTAAAAAAGGAAGATCGATTAGCAATAAATTATACCTGAATGCTTGACTGAATTTGTGGAATTAAATGCGTTGTGATGTGTTATTTAATTAAGGTGTTGGATTGTGATACAGTGCAGTTTGTGAGTTTAATGTACGAATTGAATGTAATTTTGGATTACTATTGTGATGATGTGCTTTGACTTGTGAAACAAATGTATGTGAGATTGTTTTAGTATGAATAGAATGTTGTGCGAAATGCTTGAGATTAATGCGAAATTGAGTTGGACCGAATAGAAGTATTTAGAGGAATTGTGCTAAGCAGTTGTAATAGTTAGGTAAATTGTGGGCCATTGGTATGATTTTGAGGTTGAGAAATCTTAGTTTATTCGATATGTTCGTAATTCTAGACTTAGAGTCACATGTTCAAATTATGATCAGTGATCGAGTGAGGCGAATTTACTATAAGAGAGTGTGGAATGCCTAACGGTTTAGTGAATAATAAGTAACGATTTCACTTGATGTAAAACGACATGCTAAGATACGGGTGATTTGCATAGTTGAGTACATGAGGAATTGATGATTTTTAAAGTCATCCTTAAGGTGAAGAATATGTATATTATGATCAAGGTATTAGAGGTGATGAGTATGTGAGTACCTAAAAGTTAAGAGTAACATAGGCTTCAATTATACATGTTTGGATTACCAAGAGTTTTTTGACAATGAGGATGACTTGGATAAAATGAGGTGGTTAGCTTAAGGTTTAACTGATGATTTTAAAAGTTAATACTTAGGACGACGATTCTTAATCGATTATTGTTGAGTAGATAATAAATTATAGACTTTTGGTTGCACTATTGAAGGTATTTAAGGATAGTTATAATTTAGGTAATTGGTACATGTTGTTTTAAAGTTAGCACTAAGGCAATTATGCCTTATCGCAAAAATAATAAAAGAGTATTTGAGGCTCCGAGTATCGAACCAACAGGGAATGTTAACAAGTACCAAACTACTAAAGTTCTTTCTCTATTTAGACAATAAATTTAAAGTGAATATTAGAACGAGCACTTTTGAAAACAAAGATTAAGAAAGTTATGAGAAAAACACAGAGACGAGGGATATTGAGAATTCAAATTATGGAAAGCATAGAATATCTGGGTTCACTTAAGCCAAATCCAAGTTATTATTCAGTTAATCAATGAATGTTTCTCTCTTCTAATAGATTTCCAATCACTCGCTCTTATTTTATTAACATGCAATGATCTTGCAATTCTAATAGTCTTCTTCCTAATCTAATATCCTAAATGGTCATGCAAGATAATTAGTAAGGAAAAGCATTAGCGACAACGAGCTCGTTAATTCAATAACCAATTGAAAATAAGAAATTATCATTGGTCCGGCATAATTATCGAATTCAATTATTTCTAGAGTTTTGTTAACTAATTGTGGTATGGTAGTTAGTCAATGAATTAACTACGCTAAAGTTGACCAGGCCTTAATTGGATTAAGAATACTAAGAACAATTCAATCATAGGAAAAGGAAAAACATGCATATCATAAACTGAATTCAAACCAAAATATAGGCAAAAGATCCCCCATCACCCTAGTGATGGGTTTAGCTACATGTTCAATACTGAAAATAAATATACTAAAAACATCATGGAATCTATAAGATGAAAAAGAATAAACTAAACCGGGACACCCTTTTGGAATGACTACGGTTTCTCGTTCTCTCCAAGCTCCATGCTTCAGTCTCTCTCAAAACGCAACGCAACAACTCCAAAAATGCGCTAAAAAAAGGGTTTTCAAAAAGGGTTATATAGAAACGCGCACATTTGTGTTAGTTTTGTCATTATGTACAACCATGCTTCACTATGTATAGTCGCGCTTCACTAAATGAATGCACTGGTTCCGCAATTATGTACGGCCATGCTGACGTAGGTACGGTCGTGCTTAGCTCAAAATTCGGTGTTGAGTCGTGCTGCTACTCCTGTACAGTCGTGCTGACCTATGTCAAGCTGTACTAAGCTTTGTCAGATCGTGTTAGTTTCATTCTTCGGCGTTGGACCGTACTGAAACTTTGTAAGGGCGTGCACCCATTAAGCATGGTTGTGCCCAAATCATATCGAGTCGTGCTCCTTCATTAGAAGCTCAGAATTTCGCTTCTAAGTGTCCAGATTTCATTAAAATTTCCCAATTTTACTCTAAGTGTTGCATTTTTCGTATTTGTGCATAATTAAAGGTAAAGTGGGTGAATTGTATATGAAAAGAATAAAATAAATATAATTCACACTAAAAAACCCTTAGATATTTAGGCAATTTTAGAGTTTATCAGTACATTATGTTAATGACTTGGAATAGGGGTTGTTTAGCTTAGGAACCTGATCCTTGAGTTAAGAACTAGTGAAATAATTTTGAGGATGATTTTACGACATTTATTTGTTTATGTGATGTGTTGTTATCATGCTACGAGAGCATGATTGTGGATGGTGCTTCGGTAATACTATGGCTCTGAGAGACCTAGCCTGAGAGAGACGAGGATGGTTCTCATTTTTTGTTGTGACAAGGAAACCAAAGGGACATTTTATGTGCATGTGTGCATTGGTATTGATGTGACGAGTGACCTAGCATGTGAGAGGCAAGGATGGTAATTTTTTAATATCGATGTGGAGATGGGACCTAGCCTATGAGAGTCGGGGATGATACATCTTGATGAGTTCGGAAGGAACTTTTGAGTATATGCTTGTTTGACATGCATCATAAATGAATAGGTTGGGTGAAAGTGTCGTTGAAATGGGAAGGTGGAGGCCACTAGGGGTGAGCTAGAGGGTGGATCCTTAGCCTTGGGGGTGAAGCAGTTGGGTGTGGAAATCCCAGATGTTTTGGACTAGCTCTCTAAAGCGGGACACCTTAGCAAGCTTGACTACCCCAGATGCACACCGAACATTATCATGATTAGTGAGATAAGCTCTTCTCAAAGAAACTGAATATGTCCTTCTAGTCAAACTTTCCAAATTAGTAGATGAGATTGGTACCACATGTACATGGAGATAGTGGAAGAGATCACATTGCATAATCATGCACCATTGACATTAATATGTTGTTGAGATTGGTTTGGGTTTATGTGCCTGTATGGGTTGAATTGTCTTTTGGTGCAGGTATTGATTTGGTTTCTTGTGTGTTAAATTGCTCAAGTATGAGCACTTACCTCTTTTGTATGTGTTTTTCTATTTGATGTCGGGTGCATGTGTGTCGAGAGCACTCATTGAGATTTTTCTCATTCCTTTAAGTATTATTTTTTCAGCTAACCAACTTTGGGTATTAAAGACGTCTTTTTTCCCTTCAAAATATCGAAGATGTCTTATCAATTTGAGATTTGTGCATTTGAAATATATATTTATAAATAAAGCTCTAAGCGTGTAATATTTAATTTGTATTGAAAGATGATTTGAAATAAATGTATAGTTATTGTTTGAGGCTTTGGTCTCGATGACCAATTATTTTTAGAGATTTATATTTTACAAATGGTTTTACAAGCTTCAAGTTGAGTAAACAGTTTGAAATATTTACGAAAACTTAGTTCTCATATTAGTGATAAACTATCATAACCTATCTTAATCCAGAGTTTAGTGATCCATCATGATAAGACAAGACAATTCCATCACTCTATCTTTTCCTGTCTCTCTAGTGTAAATCTTATCCTGAGATGAGGGCTGGATTAAAAAAAATTATGTGATAAAAATATTTTCTCATTTACCCTTGAAAACATAATTTAAAATCTAATGAAACATAAAAATATTTAAAATGAAAAAATGAAAAACGTTAATATTATAAATTATAAAATTATTTTTTTAATTAAAAGTAAAATTATAAAGATAAATTTAAATGAATAAGAAAATTTATAATTAATTTAAAAAATCATGTGAATTTTCTCACAAGGGAATTTTGTTATTTTATATTATTATTAAAATACTAAAAATATAAAAATCTAATAAATTTAAAATTATTTAAAATAAAAACTAAAAATTAATATGGAAAACTATAAAATTAATTAAATTAAGTTAAAAATTATTTAAACATATTAAGGCTAATTTTTCGTTATATATGATTTATAAAATTAAAAATATAAAAAATTAGAAATTATAAAATCTAATAAAATACAAAAAATATTAAAAAAACTAAAATTTAAATATTCATATTAAAAAAATTAAAAACTGATAAAAATATTGTAAATTAATTTTTAAAAATTTATATAACTTTGTCAGATGGAAAATTTTGTCATTTTATATAACTTATATCCTATCATACTATTCTTTGGTTGATCTCAAACACATGATATCATAATATAATGTTATCTAGTTTGTTATCAGATAAACATTAAACACTAGATATGATAAGAGCTTATCATGTCTATATTCTATCATATCGTTATCCTATCCATGCTAATCCTATTCTGGTCATTGAATGGACCCTTATACAACATTGACGAATTTCGTAAGTGTTATAAGGAAAACGTTTTGAACTTACATACTTTTATTTAAAATGAGATATGAATTACATACATTGCATTTATTCTATAAAATGACATTTGAACGTTATGTTTCTTAAAAAAATCAGCTTATTTTACGAACAATTTCATAACTATATTATTTTACAACAGGATAACCAATAGTTAATAAGATGCTACAGCATGCATTGCTGCTATGCCCTTAGACTAAGCACGTCTTTTTTTTAATGGCACACACATGCACGTATATTAACAAGTGAGTACAAGGGGTAGTCAATCCCAATACAGACTAATTCGGGCGTACAAGGGCCAACAACACAACACTACCACCTACAATTCCATCTCCCAAAAGCAAGACCAAATTATCTCCTAATACAACCCACTGGGTCTACAAATCACTCATAATACAAGCACGTAGAGGACTTACCCCGAGACATAAACCATCTCCAAGACAAAGACCTAACACGGTCGATCATCTCAAAACTTGAAAATTTTTGTCTATACTCTTGAAAATGATTAAGGCATTTTAGGCAATTTGTTTGAAGCCTCTAATTTTTGAATGAAAACTTCCTCTAGTTGCCCCTTTTGAGCCTTTATTGAAATAAATTTTCTTGGTACCCATGCTTTTGTCAAATGTCTATGGTACCTTTTAGAGTATGTTTAAGGGAGCAATTGGATGCTTGATCTCGTTTGAATATTGATGCTGGATCTTAGGATATCTTCTGTTGTTTAGTTCCTCCCCAATAATTATTGCAAAATTTCAAATAAGGGAGAATAAAAAAAATAATAAAATAAAAAAATAGAACAGAAAAAAACAGAAAAGGAGCAAAATAAAAAGGTTTTGAAAGCAAAAAGGGAAAAATGGATTGCTCTACTTATTCTGCTTTAAAAGGGTTGCTTTAATTGATCATTTTGAAAGCCCTTGAATTTCCCTTCCTTGTTTTTATCCCACTTTACAAGTAAAATCCCATGGCCACGTTACAATCTTTTGAAAGAAATTTTGATTCTTGTGTGTTTTCATTAATTATTTGCTGAGATTTGGTTAATAGTCAAGCCTATGGTAGAGCACTTTCATTGATGGATATGAGCGAATTGTCTTAACCTTTAAAACACTTGGAGAGTGATAAGGAGAGTGCCCTTATCAGTGACAAACATGATTTCAGAGAGCTTAAACTTCTAATTGGGCTTGATTTTGATTATCTCCATTGTGTTTGATAGTCCTTTAGCCTATTATTTGATCTTGCTTCTATCTCGGGTTCCTTAACGGTTGCATCTCGTATTTTCAATTTCATCTTTGGCCACAGCAATTGCTTGAGGACAAGCAAAATTCTAAGCTTGGGGTAATTTGATGCGTTCAAAATAACATATAGTTTACTGTTAGTTTTGCATCGCATCTTAGTCATTTTAGTCATTTTAATCCATGTTATTTATGCATTTGGCTTGATTTAAATAATGCACTTGGTTTTGGTTCAATTGTGCGTAAAGGAAGGTATTTGTCCTAGAAAAAAGGAGAAAAATCACGTGGAATAAGTTGGGGTAATTTGTGCTACAAGTTGATAATGTAATGATGTCTCAGCCTGACACCTGTTCAATGTTTTAATCATATCTGGAGGTTTAGGTGTCCAAATGAGATGAAACTGGTGCCATTGGAAAGCTAAAATCCATAGCTTCAACTTTCATGAGACACCTTGAGCTAATTCGGACGTTAAAGAGGTGAAAAATACCAAAAAAAAAATGAAGAACGGCCTAGCCGTGTCAGGAAGCACGGCCGTGTTGCGACAAAGACTGAGCAACAACAGAAATGTAATGAAGCACGGCCAGCCGTCACACCACTACTCAGTGCTACAACAAAGACCCTGGACGCAGAATTTTACGTTTTTACATGTTTTGGACTTGTTTTTTTACTCCTTTTCACCCTAAACTATAAATAGACACTTTAGAGACTTGTCTAGGATTCAAACTTTGATTCTTGGAGGCACAGTGGAGGATTGGGATCAATCTCTTCGTCTCTTCTCTCTTGATTTCCTGGGTTGAATGTTTATTTATATGGATTCTATTCTATCCATCATGTTAGAGTAGTTTCCCTTGTTCTAGGATTTGGGGCTATGCCTTTTGATGTCTTTTGGATGATTATTTGATACTCTCTCTATTACTTTGAATGCAATTCGATTTCGTTCTTATTGTTATTATTATTTCTTATGAATTCGGTGGCCACTTATTCATATGTGTTAGATTTCTAGGGATGAACCGAGAGGTGAACCTTTGTTATCGGAACCATAAGAACGGAACTTAGGATTAAAATCAGGAGAGTAATTTTTAATCCTTCGAGGATAAAACAAGCTATCATATTTCTTAATGGGTTTAATTCGATTTCAATTACCACGAGAGTAGGAATTGTATCGTTTAAACACGGTTTATGTATCCTAGGAGGGAACTTTTACTAAATTATGATAGCTTGCCTTCAATTGAATTCATTTGCTAATAAGAGAGTAGTTAATTAGGATTTCAGAGCATCATTGTGGTACCCCCAGTCCTAAAAGTTTTTTCTTATTATTAAAATCATCCATTACATTGTTCTTAATTTATTTTATTTCTATTACAATAACAAATTCTATTTCTCGAATTATTTTAATCAGCGTAAAAGCAGTCTCTGTGGGATCGATATTTTATTACTTGACGACAATTCAGTGCACTTGCGAATTTGAGCCATCAGTAATCCTAGCCATTCAGGGTGTGGGGAATGTCGTCCTTTGTGCACGTGGTGAAGCGGAGGGAGGCGGCCCTCGTCCATCTGGGGGCTACTTAGTACGTTAGTATAACCATCTGTATGGGCTTTATAAAGCCCAATAACTGTAGTTAGGGATCCCAGTAATGGGACCCTACCTTAACTGTATTTAACAGCTGTTTGTCCCCTATTACATAGGGGTCTTTAAACTGTCTATTACCGTATATAGAGCGGTAGAGTCCTTATCCTATTCCTTAATCAGGAATAGCGGACTCGTTAGCTCCCACTAATATTTCTTACTTAGCTTACAGTTAGTTAAGATTAGTTCAGTGTAATCAATAACAAGAACTCTAGCCCAAGCCCTAGCTCCTTACCACTTAATCTGTTGATAAATGAATTCCAATTTGTTGACTAGTACTTATCAAATCTTGCTCAATAATCTGATTTGGTCTTGTAGTCCAAATAATTCCGTACAATAATGTATCTGGAATAGTAGTAGTTTGTGAAACAAAAATACTTGTACAAGCCATCAAAGTAATTCCATCCCTAACGGTCCAAAGATGAAAATCTTGGTAATATTCTGAGCTATTCATGAACATCACAGCAAATATGATTAAAATGTTAATAGCTCCCACATAAATAAGTAGCTGTGAGGCAGCTATAAAATGAGAGTTTGATAAAATATATAATAAAGATATACAAACAAGAACCAGTCCCAACGAAAAAGCAGAAAAAATTGGGTTGGGAATTAATACTACTCCTAGACTTCCTAATACAAGACCCGACATCAGCTACCCTCCCATACCTCCTCTGGGAAATTTGTGACATAGAAGGATAATGGAGTGCATGAAGTCTCTGAGAACACCCCCATACTCCTTTCTATTGCCCACTGCCGCTTTCCTTCGTTCCTGTTCCTTTCCACGTTCCCATACTCTCTCCCTCACTCCACCGCGCTCCCTCTTTCCTCTCTCATCTCACAAGTTGTTTTTGTTGTGGCTCCACATACAACACTTAACATACCCATCCTCCTATTCTTACTCATTTTTGTAATAATTCATTCTTAGCTATACCCTGTGAGAATGTGCGCTAGTGACTTGTGTTTTTGTTACTAATGTAATCACTACTTTGAGACAGAGTCACTCACAGAATAAATTCAAACATATAACAAAATTGAAATTCATTAATTAATTAGCACAAGCTTGATCATTCTAGTGAATCATACGTTTACTTGGCCTAAAGAGAGAACTACAAATGTAAGCTGAATACACTATATCCGACCAGAGAGAAAACTGTAGACATATAAACAAGGGTATTGGTAAAAAAGCAAGTGCTGAAATGAAGTTTGGAACCCACTTCAAACCATGATAATATGTTATGAAGAAGGCACTGCTAAATGCAACCATCATACTGATTATTGAGACAAACAGTGCCACAAGTCCAGATATCAACTTCAAGGGCAGTGACTTAAGAAAATCATCCTCTGCATATCTTGAGATGAGGATGGACAAAAAAATTAGGATTGAGGTTGAAGATGAGATTAGTGCCATGGAATCTGATAATGCAAATACGAGGAATGATGGTTTATGTAAATAATTTGGAGATCCTGTGTTATCATTGTTGCCACCTGGTAAGCTGAATGCAGCAGAAAATACTCCAGTAGCTATGAGAGTTGAAACAACCATACAAGAGTTTGCTGTTCTCTTCATCCAAGACTCTCCCTTTTTTAGCAATTCTTCATGTTCTTTGGTAAACAGTTCACGAGGAGTAAAGCCTTCAGAATTTTTCTTTTCTATTAATGTTGGTTGCATTATCTTTTTCACCTCCTGCAACATCAATGATATATGTACTAATGATATGTATGTAAGCTCTTAACTTCGTGAAATTATGCATAAATTAAGGGATAGAAAAGGCTAACGACTTTATCATGATTTGTTAATTGTATCAGTATTTAAGATATGAAAGGAGAAACAATTAAAAAATTAGGTTTAATTACGTCTATCAAGTATCAACTATTTGAGAATTTTTAAATAGATCTCTGAACTATAAAATTGTAATTGAGTCCCTCAACTTATCAATAATTTATAATTGGGTCTCTGAGTTTTAATATCGGGTCTCTCAACTTTCAAATAATTTTTGATTGGGTCGTCCCTAAACTGAACTCTCCACTTTAACAGGGATTGGTTATAAATTATTTAAAATTTCAGAGACCAAATAATTAAAAATTATTTAAAAGTTTAGGAGTCTAATTAAAATTCATGGATTCAATTACAAATTATTGATAAGTTTGGAGACTCAATTGCAATTTTTTTGATTCAAATATCTATTTAAAACTTCTCAAATAATTCGGCAACTTAGGGAGTATTTAGACCTAAAAACAATTATATGAAGAAAGAAAGAATATATGGACTACATATACCTCAAACCATGACAACTCAAGCATCATTTGAAGAGCTGCTCCAGAAACTATATTGAGTCGATCAGGAGGTGCTAATTTTGCAACACAATGCAATAAATTATTTTTGTTATCATCTTCAAAAGCTAATATGAAATCTTTCATAGGGCCTATTTCATGTATCAAATTGAAGATACTAGCATGACGGTGCAAAACAGCAATGTGAATTATGCTTTGACCCATGTCGTTCAGTTCCCATATCAAATCAGGATAAGTGCTCATAACCACAGATAGAAACTCGAAATTTCCAACTTCTGCGGCAATAGATGTTACTTGGGATGGTTCTCTTATGACTTCCATCATCTCTGAATCATCTAGGGTAAGTACTATAGCCCACATGCGTTTTATAAGCTTGAGGATTGAAGCATCCTTCTTACCTGAAAGTTGGAACACATAATTAAACAAGTTAGTCATGGGAAAGAAAGTAATAAAAACAAGGGAATATAAATCTACCTATTATTTATTATCTATCTACTATAATCTACAAAAAGCAAAATCGCAAATTCTAGCGTTACCACTTCAACTTTTTAAATATGTAAATGTTTGCCATATAGACAAAATTTTAACATTATTGTACGAATAAAACTTAAGTGCAGTTCTTTTTTTTTAATAACAAAAATATATTTAGTACAGTTCTTTGTGCGCGGTTTTTACTGTTTTCTAATCACAATTCAATACATGGATTAACTATCCAATAGTAAAAATAAGATTATTTTGAATTTGAATTTAAATAAAATATTTAATCCACGTGACATATTATAATTGGTAAACACCCACAAACAATACCTAAAATTTTTTCTTCTAGTTCACCGGGGACCACCTATTGGGATGGTTTATGGTTCATATTTCATACTACTCTGGCCTCATTTATAAGCAAAAAAAACATTTCCACATTCATTAAAAAATATATGTATTTGGTCCAAAATTTGGACCAGATACATATTTTTTAATGAATGTGAAAATGTTTTTTTGGCTTATAAATGAGGCCGGAGGGAGTAGTGTTTAGCAACACATGGACAACAAGCAATAACTGCAATATGTGTGTGTATGCCGTTTCAAATAAAAATGCATTGGAGTATTGCACGAAGTTGAAAAAATGATTAACATTTTCCTAATACCACTAAAAGTGAAGTGAGTATGCACTTACATAAATGCAGGAGGTTTTTGCGATACCCAAGTCTTTGACAAGCGCAAACCGAACGTTTTCGAGCCAATACATGCAAACCTGTCTCAGTGTTTTCTGCTCGAGTAAAAGCTAGTCTTTCCTCCTGATCTAGCATTTCCACGGCTAAATCTGCAACATAATCCAAGTTATGTCGGTTACAAATTATGGTGACAGCATGATTAATGTGAGTGCTTATCAATGTCTGTGTTGGAGATCCAAGGATAACTAGTGATATGACTGAAATAGTTATTACAAGTCAGAGACAACTGCTTTTGTCAAAAAAATTAAAAAAAATGTCAGACAACTTTCACTATGTGAATTAGTTTTTGGGTTGAGTTAGACTCAAATTCAAATTTTAAAATATTATCGGAGACTATTCTATAAATGTGTAATCATTGACACCTGTATTTTGACTAAAACACCCACCAAAAAATAACTTTTTCCTAAAATTTATTTTCAGACAGCATAAAACAGTCTGCAAATAAACTTTCGAATACAAAAGCTTCACATTTCAAAGGGGGTGCAGGCTAGCAAAAACGGAAGTGTTAATAGTTACTTTCATTCTATAATCTATATCTATTATTGGGTCATCCACTATCGGCCGCCTATAGATGTCTGGTTCTGCAAGTCTCGTGCCCAAGATGTCCAATCAGACAATCTTCACCCATAAGCTAGGCTAGCTTATGTGATCGAGTCAAACTCAAGCCCTAATTCTAAGAGTTTGTTAATTCTATTTAACACCACTCTAATTTTGACTTTAACACTTCCCACCGCGAAAAATTATCTACTTAAATACTTACCGTAGAGTCCGGAGTTTATACAAATGAGGAACACCATATCCCAATCCTTTTCTTCGAGTATTTCTATAGTTTTAGGAAACAGATACGATGCCATATCACTTTTTCCTTGTAAAGCAGCCAAGTAAAGAGGAGTGACTCCTTCTCCACCTCTAATTGTTGGCAACAATTCATTTCTTTTCCGCATAATCTCAGCAATCTGCACATTTCCAACTGCTGCAGCAAAGCAAAAAGCAGTGTTTCCCTTTTCGTCTTGCAATTCCAAATCATCACGATCCATTAGTTTTACAAGCTCCTCCACAAAATGAACATGGTTTGCTCCTACTGCAACGTGGAGTACTGTTGCCCATCCCTTTGTTATGGCAGAAATCAGCAACGTTGGATCATGGTCTAATATTTGCTTAGCTTCTTTCCAATCGCCTTTCAGAGCTGCTTTGTGAAGGGGAACACATTGGGTTAGGTATCTTTTTCTGGCTTCTTCTGCAACAAGTTAATTGAGAAAATCACATATTGACAAAATTTTATTTCAAGATGTGTATGTACATATATATGTGTGTGTGTGAAGATACAACTAAGCTTGGCATTGCGGTCACAGAAACCTAGAAACCTTATTGTCGTGGACCTTAATTGGCCACTGTTAGTAATTCTATGCAATAACCATTGTTTGGACAACAATTGGTTTCACAAGTAATAAGTATACACTTTGTTGTGTGTTTTATTTCTATAATCAAAGAGTGAACATGGTTAAACTATTTTTATATACGTAATAAGTTATTTTCATAAGTTATCTCGAAGAACTTATTAAAATTAATTGAAAATAGACTATTGAGATGTCATGAACTATTTTTTCTAAACTCTCCCAAACAGTTAACAAGACTTCTGTAAATAAACTCTTTCAAAAACATATTTAATTTGAACCAATTACAGTTTGGCAAGATACCTATATATAACGAATCTTATACTGTCCAAATCATTAGTTAAGTTTACAAACCCAAAAAAAAAAAGGTTCGCACCCTGTGTGAAAAAATAATTGTATGATTTTAAAAAGGGACAGGAGCTTACGAGTGGAAACTAAATGCAGGAGAGGCCTCCTAAACTGAGCTGAATCAACTCTTTGAAAGTGTTGCTGGAAAGATGTGGAGTCTGCTATAGCCATTTCTCTGCAGAAAAGAAAACATATAATATTAATTTTTTCCCCTCATTAATTTGTCAAGTTTAGTATGCATGAGATAAACATCATATTATATTTATCTGTTCTTTTGGAATCTTATGAAATCACTTTTATTTGGTGAGCTTATGTAAATCACCAAAAGCAGAGGAAAAAACTATGTTTCTTTTGAGTACCTATAATAATAATGTCCAATAATAAGTAAAAAGCGATATAATTTCATCAAATCCGAATTCCAGTTAAAATTTAGGTAAAATTACACCAAATGTCATTTATCTTAATTTAAAGTTTCACTTTAGTCTTTTATTTTTGTTTTGTGTCAAGTTAGTCTTTTAAAATTAATTTTAGTTTCAGTTTAGTCTCATATGTTCTAAAATATTGACAATGTTAACCAAATTGGTCTATTTTTAGCTTTTTGCAACAACTTTTTAAGTTCTGATTTGTGGCACAATTGATATAGCAGATTGTGTTTGTGGTACACATGCATTTCTCGTTGTAGATTAGCCAACAATTTGCCTCAAAATTAATGTTTTAAAACACGCAGGCCTAAATTAAAAAAATAATAAACTTAAAGGACTAACTTGAAGCTTTAAATTAAGATAAAAGACCTCTGAAATAATTTTGCCTACAATTTATTAAAAACGAACTGATTCATGTATACAGTTTTAAATGATAGGGAAAAAATAGGCTACTATTTATAGAAAATATAAATAAAATGAACATATATATAAATATAACATGAGAGGTTAAATAGAAATATAACATGAGAGGTTGCAACAATAATCTTCGTTTTGGGTTCAAATACATAAAAGTAAAGGGATAAAATACACACATTCAAAATATTACTTGTAATTTTATCAAATTGAGAAAGTGTATTTGTATACCCTCACATACATGTAGGTCCTTCACTGAGCATCCCTAATGTTCTGGAAACTAGTTTAATATTTTTCCGGAAACTAATTTTTTTTTTTATTTGACGCAAATGAATCCGAAAACTAATTTCTAGACGTCATTAAGAATTATTTCGAAAACTATTTTTTTGAACACCTGGGAATGCTGTCGGAGAAAAAGGGTGTCGAGACCAATAAAATATGGCCCATATTAAAGATACCCCCACTTGTTTCCCACACCCCCCCCAATTTCCAAAACCCCAAAATACCCCTACTAATTTTCAACTAATATCCCACTTTCACATTCTTGTCCCCATTTTTTTGTAAAAACGGAGTCCGTCCCGTAAATTGGAATTTATGGTACAGTGTAATAATACTGTAAATACGAATTTACGATTATGTTTACGGTATATAATCCTAAATTCGTATTTACGGTATATATTTTTTTACTAATTAACTTACGTACCGTAAATAATGGATTTACGGTATACATTGTTTGTACCGTAAATTCATTATTTACGGTATGTACTGAACAAGTTCAGAATGTACCGTAAATAATGAATTTACGGTAAATGTTGTTTATACCGTAAATTCATTATTTATGATGCGTTCTGAACTTGTCCAGTACATACTGTAAATAATGAATTTACGATATAAACAATGTACACTGTAAATTTATTATTTACAGTACGTTAGTGAATTTTATTATTTTTTCCAAATTTTTTTTCCACATAATAATTTTTAATAGTTTATTAATGATTTTTTGTTTGTTTGTTTGTTTGTTTTATTTTAGTTTTATTGGAAATGGATGATTTTAATGCCTTCTATTCTGATGAAGCTGACAAGCCTACTAACGTTTTTCAACCTGTAGATTGTGGTGACGCATTCACTACTACGCTGGTAATTTATTTATTATTTGATATTGTGAATATATCGTATTTTTATAATCAAAACATTAAGTTTAATTTTTTTTTCAGATATTTCCTACACGGGATGATCTTTTGTATTGGGCTCGAGAGGTTGGAAAGCAAAACAATATAGTTGTTGTCATTGCAAGATCAGATACAGAAACGGGACAAAAAGGAAGAAAAATGAAAATCATTCTGGGTTGTGAAAGGGGTGAAAAGTATAGACCCAATAATTCAAGTTCTTCAAAGTCAACTACATCTCATAAGTGTGAGTGTCCGTTCGCGCTTAAAGGAAGACCTTTGTCAACGAGTGAAGGCTGGATACTTAGGGTCCTTTGTAGATTTCACAACCATCGGATACCTGAAAGCATGACGAGTCATTCATTTGTTGGTCGATTAAGCTAAAATGAGAAAGAAATTGTTCATAATATGACAAAGAACAATGTAAAGCCGGAAAGCATTTTACTGACACTGAAACAGCGCAATAAGGACAACTTCACTACCATCAATCAAGTGTATAATGAGCAGCATAAATTTCGATCAACTCAGAAAGGTTCAAGAATTGAAATGCAACATTCATTAAACTTAATACAATGTGATCGATATGTGTTCTGGTATAGAAGACATTAAGATTCTGACATTGTGAGAGTTAATTTTTGGACATATCCAGATTCCATTAATTTATTGAATACATTTCACATTGTCTTGTTCATGGACAGCACCTACAAAACCAACAGATATCGGCTGCCACGATTTGAAATTGTCGGTGTTACTTGTACAGCCTTTACATACACTTGTCATTTGCCTATTTGGATTCTGAGCAGCGTGATAACTTTTTCTGGGCACTAGAGAAGTTAAGAGGACTGTTTTGAGAGAGGAATCAATTCCTCAAGTTATTCTGACTGACAGAGATCTTGCTTTGATAAATGTAGTTGCGTCTGTTTTTTCAACTTCGTCTAATTTGCTGTGTCAACTTCACATAGGTAAGAATGTCTATGCGAAATGCAAGAAGTTGACATTTCGTGAAGACAAACATGAGGCAGTGAAGGATACATGGGATGGTGTTGTTAATGCTGCTGACGAGGTTGAGTATGAGTAGCGATTGATGACTTTTGAGTGTGTATATCCAGAATTTCCTATTTTTATCGAATATGTCAAGAATACATGGTTGAATCCCTACAAGGAAAAGCTTGTTGCGGCATGGACCAACCGAGTAATACACTTAGAAAATACAACAAATAGGTATGTTGAAACTAATAGATAAAATTGGTTTGATATTTTTTTTTTAATTGTGTCGTTGCATCTGATGTGGTTTAATTTTTGTTTGTTATTAGGGCTGAGTTTGAACATTGAGCATTGAAGAGGAATCTGCAAAACAGCAAGGGTGACATGTGTAGTTGTTGTGAAGCTATGAACAATATGTTTGCACTGCAACACAACAAGATAAAGGCATCATTTGAGAGAAGCATAAACGTAGTGGAGCACAGGCACAACACCTGTATGTTATCAGATTGCATGGATTTGTATCAAGGACTGCACTACATCATATTGTCGACGAGTATTGATAAATCTGCTTATGGTTGCATTATCAGAACGACACATGGGTTACCCTGTGCTTGTGAGTTGGCGGGTTACAGTAGGCTGTTTGTACCTATTCCATTGGAGGCAGTTCACTTGCATTGGAGGAGTTTACATTTTGTTGAACACTAAGAGCAACAACATCAACATCAAACAGAAGACGGAGTGTCAGAGGAAGTGCTTTCGCTTCAGTGGGATGCATTGGTAATGCGATTTCAGTCACTTAACGTTATTGGCAAGAGGACATTGTTTGCTAAAGTGAGTGAACTTGAATTTCCAAACACAACTTCAATGTGTCCACCTCCTGAAAAGGTGAAGACCAAGGGAGCACCGAAAAAGAGTAAAGGTAAGGCCCCAACAATGAATGGATATGATGTTAGACGCGACCCATCATATTTTGAGCATATGGACAATATGTATTCTAATGTACCATCTAGGACTACATCAAAGGCATCATATAATGTACCCACAAGGAAAAAGAAACGATTTTCTTACCTGGGTCAATTTCCTAAGCAGTTTCATCCATATATTGAGGACATAGTGGATATAAAAGATGATAGAAACTGCGAATATCGTTCCATTATAGCATTACTTTGTAAATCTGAGGACGGATGACCTATAGTCCGTCAAGACTTGGAAAAAGATATCAGAATGCATCCTGATTTATATGGTCGATTTTTTGGAAATCGATATCAAGAATTGAGGAAGCCGTTGCTTAGTGTAACTGGTACCTGCTAACCTGACAAGTGGATGTCCTTATCAGACATGGGTTACGTAATAGCAACAAAATATAAATTGATTCTAGTCTCTTTGAATGAGTGTAGTCAAACGTGTTGGACATTTTTTTCCTCTTAGAGGCATGTGTCACCCAACCGAGTCAAGTAACACTCTAATTTGCATTTGGTTACATTATTTCCACCGCCCACCTCAGTATACACGACAGGATCCAGATGACCCTATAGACTTGGGCGACGATTGATTATGTTGTAGTGATCTGAAGTGAACTTTATTACTTTTAACTGTTCGTGCTTTTTATTTTTGGTCTTGTCCTTTGCTACTGTATGTGGGCCAAAAGGAATCAATAATTCCTTTTTGTCATTTTTATCAATGGACACTTTTAACGGTTCAGATCGCATTAAGCATTCTATAAATAGAACCGTTTTCACACACCTAATTTCACCTAAACCCTAAATCAATTTCATCACTTAGCCCGCTCGTGAGCCATGCCACTCACTCAGTCAACCTAGTTCTCGATGGATTCGAGCCTTGTCGTTGTCTATTATGATGGCAGAATCACAACAAGTGTGGATGGCGTGGTTTTGAATGCGAGGAATCGAAAATATTTAGGCTGAAGACATCCATTATCATTGAAGAACTGAAGCAAAAGATTCAGCGAAAGCTCGAAGCTAGATCACGTACAGTGGCAGAAATTTACTATCGATGCAAGTTTCGGTAGGTAGTGGTTGTGTTCTGTATATGAATATGATACTTCTAAACGACGGCGACATACGAAGGATGTGGGAGGCATTCAATGATCATTCTAACCGTGGCCCAATAGAGTTATATGTTGTGCTTGGTAGGTCGATCGATGAGATCATTGAAAAATGTCGTGCACCAAGAACAATTGATGAGATCATTGCAAGCTGTCGTTAACCATAGCCAAGGATTAGAACTGGTGACTAGGTCATGCAATGTTGCGTTTAATGTTGTGTTGTTGTTGCATGTAATGTTGTGTTTAAAATTCGTAGTTAAATAAAAAAAACACATACAGTAAATTATGAATTTGCGGTATGATAATTTAAAATCATCTTACCGTAAATTCATAATTTACGATATACAATTGAAAAGCTTGATAACGTAAATTACTAATTTATGGTATGAAAAATTTTAAAAAAAATTCTAAAGTAGGAATGTACTTTAGAACTTTTTCATACCTTAAATATGAATTTACAATATGAAATTTCGAACATGTATACCGTAAATCCATATTTACGGTATGAAAAAAAAATTAAAGTACATTCCCACCATAAATTATGAATTTATGGTATTCAAAAACACATACAGTAAATTACAATTTTCGAAAAGAGTGCAGAGGTTTTCATTTTGGAATTTCGAATTTCCGGAATTGAGTCAGGATGAGAAAAACTGGAATGTAATTTTGTTATTTTGGGTAGGGATATTTTGGGGTTTTTGAAAATTGGGGGTGTGGAAAAGGGGTGGAGGTGTCTTTAATAAGTGCCTAAAATATTGATAACATTGGACAGTGACCCAACCCTTGCACTCATTATACTTAAGTTGGGATTCTATAAAGGCCGAAGCCAAAACACAGGTAAGGTCCCACGAAGTGTGGTCCGAACAGCCAAAAAAAAAAAAATCAGATATTTTGACTTGTGTGGCCAGTGGCGATAGGCGAGTGGCTTTGTTTGTGTGCGCGCGCGGGAGCTGTAAAGTATAATATTCCATAAATAAATAAATAAAATAAATGTGGTGGAGTATAAGTTAGAGTAATATAAAATATATAGCAGTATTAAATAATTATATTCGCATACTTACACACTCATCATCTTAGATCTGTGCTATCTCTCGAGTCTCAATTGAAACTTTTGCACTCCTACCCTTGGATTATGTTTTCACCTCCCTCTGTTAATAAAAGATACAGAGTCTACTTATATCAACAACAACCAAAAAAGGATAAAGATTCTACCAAATTCGTAGGTAACAATCATTATTCAATGAAAAATAAAATGCAAGAAATACATAAAATGTTTAGCAATGTCTTATCCTAAAGGAATATCCTGACTCAGACCAATAAGAGTCATATAAACTTTGCAACAAGTGCTTTAATGAAAAGAAAAATTAAAATAAGTTTTGAATAACTATAAATAATAGCTTTTGTATAAATTAAAATGAATTTTTAGTACTTTAATTTTCTTAAAGAAAATCTCCAATCTAATATTTTCACAAATATCTATAAAATAAGGGATTTTTAGCAAATAAGAACCAAATAATCTAGTCTAGAGAGGCACAGCCAAATATATAAAACATATGTAAATGCTACTTCGCCCTCCCCTTAAACATATGTGAAAAAAAAAAGAAGACACAAAGGAAGAAAAAACTATAAGATGAAATTCTTAATCATATGTATTACCTCATTGAAATTCACTTTTCCTGGGGGGGGGGGGAAATGAGCCAAATAATCTCAGTGGAGAAGCTAAGCTCCTAGAAACAAGAATAAGAATAAGATTCGGCAAAACATCAAAGGCACACCTCTGGATGCGGTTGCCACAGATGAAGTGGTCTTCATAAGTGTTTATTTTCCTGTGTATTTTCTTCTGTTTTCTATATATACACTTTTTCTTCTTATATATTATACTTGAAAAATTTCTACACCAAAAAATACTTGATATACATTTTAAGAGCTGAAAATATTAGAAAGCTGGAAAAAGGTTTGTGAATTGTGATTAAATAATTGTATACTTTGAAAAAGAGCAGAGTTCTTTGGTCAATCCCGAACAAAGAACTGCAGTAAAAAAAAACAGAGAAGAAAGGGAGGAAGAAGGGAGCAAGACAAATTAAGAAGAAAATAAGTAAGAGTGAGTGAAGCAAGAAAGCAATAAATTTGATTACCAGAACGCACAAGCTTCAGAAAATTTTCCGAAGTTTCCTTCTTGCAGAGTGACCAAATTCTGTCTGCAGCGAAGTCTATGGTTTGTCAAGATGAGTCCAAGTGAAATAATGGGTGAATGTACAGTAAACCGAAGACCAAGACCTTTGTTAGGCTGCTTGTGAAGTCAATGATAAATTAACAAACTAGTATATAATAATTACAAGATGAAAACAAAATAGGAAAAAGCTATATTGGCCCACCACTGTCAAAAGGTAACTAGTAACTACGGAACTATATGTATGTGAATTTTTCAATCCAAATTATTGCTCTATAAATAGGTTAGTATATCTGTAAAGGTTATAGAGAAAACAAGTTGAATCCAAAGCAGCCATTCATCTAATTCTATGATATGGCTTGCTTTTTGTTTACTATAATAATTTAATAATTATATGATTTTAAAAATCAATACAGGGAATAGACCGATGTATTAGAACTCTCAATTAAATGTATTTAGTTCATTACTTATCTTATGGTTAATATTTAATTAGCTGTTAGTTAGTTAGATTAGTTGATGAGCTGTCAATTAGTTAGTTTCTTAATCGTCTCAGAACTAACCGTGAGCTTGGTTATATAACCAACTCCTTGTAATCTTTTTTCAATCAATCTATCAGAAAATGAGATTCATCTCAAGTTCTTTCTCTCTGGTTTAATATGGTATCAGAGCAATTCTTCCGCAATCGATCCTTCATCGCATGCATGCGATTTCATCTCTCTGATTTTCGATTTTCTATTCTCTGATCTCCGATCGTTCTACGGTGTTTCGCTGTTCCCACGATCATCTTCAATCCTCTTCATTGTTCGATTTTCCTCAACAATGGCGAATCAAATGCAGAATCACGATGATGCGTTTTATCTGCATCCTTCAGATAATCCAGGTCTTGTTCTCGTTTCACAACCTCTAACCGAAGATAACTTCAGTTCTTGGCGCAGAGCTATGCTCATGGCTTTCGATGGCAAGAACAAAGTAGGTTTTGTTGATGGAACGATCCTCAAGCCTGCTGAAGGACATCCACAGTATCGCGCCTGGATTCGTAACAATAGCACCGTATCTTCTTGGCTCCTGAATTCAATCAGCAAGGAGATTGCTGCGAGTGTTATTTACTCTGCCAGTGCTGCTGCAATTTGGCAAGATCTTCATGTGCGTTTTCAGCAAAAGAATGGACCACGTGTGTTTCACTTGAAGAAAGAAATGATCAATTGCACACAAGGTTCATCTTCCATTGGTTCATACTACACCAAATTCAAGGCTATGTGGGAGCAACTTGGTGAATATCGCCCGGTCCACCATTGCAATTGTGGTGGAGTTCAACCTTTATTGGATCACCTTCAAGCTGAATGTGTCTATACATTCTTGATGGGGCTTAATGACAGTTTCATGAATGTGAGAGGCCAAATCCTGCTAATGGATCCACTGCCGTCCATTGATCAGGTTTTTGCTCATGTTTCTCAAGATGAGAAGCACAGGCAAGTAGGTAATTCTGTTATTCCTACTGATTCCCCAATGGCCTGTGCAGTTCAAGCTCCAAAAGGAAAATTCACCAAGAAGGAAAGACCTACTTGCTCACACTGTGGAGTTTTAGGTCACATCAAGGAGAAATGTTTCAAGATTCATGGTTATCCACCATCTTATAACAAGAAAGGTCCAGGAAACAAGCCTGCTGCTGCTGTTGTTAATCTCGTTGCAGATCAAGAAAATGCTGGTGCACATGATGCAACTGGTTCTTCAATGACCACTCAACAATATCAAATGATGATGCAGTTCATTCAAGCTCAAATGGCCAAGGCTGCTACACCTGAATTTGATCCATCAGGTAACTCTTGCCTAGGTATGGTTTTGTCCACTTTTGAGTCATCAAATCACAGCACTTGGATATTTGATTCTGGCGCTTCTTCGCACATTTGTTGTGATCTGTCCATGTTCAATTCTTTCACATACTTGCGTGATAAACATGTCACATTACCAAACAAGACACAGGTTGCTGTTAGTGCTATTGGTTCGGTTGATTTATCACCAACACTTAAGCTGTATAATGTCTTGTATATACCTTCATTTAGTGTCAATTTAGTTTCTGTAAGTCAACTATTACAGAATACTAAAATGTCACTAACTTTTCTTGCCAATAATTTTTTCATCCAGGGAACCCAACAATCGAAGGAGATTGGCAAGGGTGACCTAAGCAATGGTCTCTACACCATGCATTCCAATAAGGCATTTCATTCTTCATGTAATAAGGCATTTCTTACTGAAAATGTATGCAATTCTGTTTGTAATTCTGTATGCAATTCTGCTTGTCCTTCATTTCCTGTGTGCAATTCTGTTTCTTTTGCAAAGTCTAAGCACAATGCCAAGCTTTGGCATGCTAGGTTGGGTCACTTGTCTGACCATGTTTTGAAAATTCTAAGTGATAAAGTTTCACTCACTGTACCCTCCAATTTCAATTCAAATGAATGCCAAATTTGTCCTTTAGCAAAATTCAAAAGATTGCCTTTTACCTCTTTGAATAATCTGTCACAACATCCTTTTGATTTGATTCATTGTGACATTTGGGGTCCTTATAATAAATCTACCTATGATGGCAAGTTTTACTTTCTCACTATTGTAGATGATTGTAGTAGGTTCACATGGATCTACATGTTAAATAAAAAATCAGAAGCCCCCCTACGGATTAAGCAGTTTTTCATTTTTGTTCAAAAACAATTTGACAAAACTATAAAATGCTTGAGAACTGACAATGCCAAAGAGTTGGCCTTGACTGGATTTTTGCAGGATAATGGTGTTCAACATCAGTTTTCATGTCCATATAGACCACAACAAAATTCTGTGGTAGAAAGGAAACATCAGCATTTGTTAAACATAGCTAGAGCAATCATGTTTCAAGCTAAGTTGCCCATAAAATTCTGGGGTGACAGTGTGTGCACTGCAGCACATCTCATCAATAGGACTCCTTCTCCTATTTTGCAAGACAAATCCCCTTATGAGATTCTGCATCAGAAACTTCCAGCTTATGAATGTTTAAGGGTTTTCGGGTGTTTAGCATATGCAGCCACCATTCCTCAACTCAGAAATAAATTTTCCCCTAGGGCATCACCATGTATCCTACTTGGTTACCCTAATGGCTACAAAGGTTACAAGTTGTATGATCTAACTTCCAGAAAGTTTATCATTTCTAGAGATGTTGTCTTCCATGAGAACACATTCCCTTTTCAACATTTCACACCTACACAGTCAATCGATAACCAGTTTCCTGATTTAGTGCTGCCAAAACCCTTGCAATCACCTATTCATGATGATTCAACATCTGTCCAACACCCAGAAACAGAACCAAATACTGACCTGCACACAGAACCTGAAACAGAAACAGCTCCTATTCCAGACACAACACCAGCTCCTGTTGTTCAGCCTCAAACAGCACCTATCAACTTGCCACCAGCAATACCAAACCTTAGAAGGTCCTCTAGGACTCATAAAAGTCCTGCATACTTAGATGATTTTGTATGCAACACTTCTTATCCAATCAATTCCCACCTTGCATACACCAAACTGTCTCCAGCATACCACAACTATATCCTGCAGGTTTCATCAGTTTATGAACCTCAGTTCTATCATCAAGCCTGCAAATCAGTTGAGTGGTGTAAAGCTATGCAGGAAGAGATCAATGCACTTGAAGCCAATAACACTTGGTCTATACAACCACCGTCACTGCAGGAAAGAAAAGCATTGGATGTAGGTGGATTTTCAAAGTTAAGTACAAAGCTGATGGAAGTTTGGATAGATATAAAGCTAGACTTGTAGCTAAGGGGTACACCCAACAACTTGGTCTAGACTTTGTGGACACTTTTTCTCCAGTGGCAACTCTCACCACTGTTCGGGTTTTATTAGCCTTGGCCGCACAAAACAAGTGGAAGTTGGTTCAACTAGACATTAACAATGCCTTCCTCAATGGTGATCTATTTGAGGAAGTGTATATGCAACTGCCACTTGGTTATCCTAGCAAGGGAAAGAACATGGTATGCAAGCTCAACAAATCCTTATATGGTTTGAAGCAAGCGTCTAGGCAATGGTTCCATAAGTTCTCATCAACCATTATGCAAAATGGTTTCATTCAAGCTTCTGCAGATCCTTCTCTTTTTACAAAAGGGTCAGGACAAAATCTGGTCATTCTTTTGTTATATGTAGATGACATTATTCTTGCTAGTCCGAGTGACAAGTCAATTGCAGCAACACAGCAGCTTCTCCAAAGCTTATTCAAGCTAAAGTTGTTGGGAAATCTGAAATACTTCCTAGGATTGGAGATTGCTACTTCTCCTAAAGGCATATACCTATGTCAAAGGAAGTATGCCACTCAATTACTTAGTGACACTGGTTTTCTGAATGCTAAGCCACTTCCCACACCAATGGATCCAAATATACAACTCAGTGACACTGAAGGAGAACTAGTTGCAGATCCTTCTCGGTACAGAAGATTAATAGGAAGATTAATGTATCTCACTATCTCGCGGCCAGACATAGCTTTTGCTGTGAATAAGCTCAGTCAATTCATGACTCAGCCCCGAACTCATCACCTACATGCAGTACATCATATCCTGCAGTATGTAAAAACATCTCCTGAACAAGGTCTCCTCTTTTCTGCAAAACCGATCTTGCCATATCAGCATATGCAGATGCTGATTGGGGAAGCTGTACATCAACCAGAAAGTCTACCACTGGATTTTGTGTTTTTATTGGTGATTCCTTGGTAGGATGGAAGTCCAAAAAACAGCCTACAGTATCAAGATCCTCTGCAGAAGCAGAATATCGCGCATTAGCTCTTCTAACAACTGAACTATTGTGGCTAAGACAGTTATTGAGAGCTTTTCAAGTCAAGGTTCCCTCATGCAAAGTTTTCTGTGACAGCAAATCTGCTATTCAATTAGCAAGCAATCCTACTTTGAATGAGAGATCAAAACACATCGACATTGATGTCCATTTTATCAGAGAATATGTCAGCAACAACTTCATCAACCTTTTTCACGTTCCTTCCAAGCATCAACTAGCCGACCCTTTGACAAAGGCACTTCCTAAGCAATCATTTGTAAACCTCATCTCCAAGTTGGGAATATATGATATATATCTTCCAACTTGAGGTGGGGTATTAGAACTCTCAATTAAATGTATTTAGTTCATTACTTATCTTATGGTTAATATTTAATTAGCTGTTAGTTAGTTAGATTAGTTGATGAGCTGTCAATTAGTTAGTTTCTTAACTGTCCTGTAACTAACTGTGAGCTTGGTTATATAACCAACTCCTTGTAATCTTTTTTCAATCAATCTATCAGAAAATGAGATTCATCTCAAGTTCTTTCTCTCTGGTTTAATACGATGTAACTAACTTTTTGGTATCCACATTTTCTTCTCACTTTTGCCTTAGAACTAAAAATTTAAATTTAAATATATATAAATTTTATTTTTTAATTTTATTAAAAAATAAAATAATAGTTTCCTTAACTACTAGATAAATTTCTTCTGTTTAGCAAGTTTATCTATTTACATAAATATGTAAAAAAAAAAATACATACAGCAAATAAAATAAAAAATGCAGAAAGACATAGAAAATAAGGATTTTTTTAGGGGTGTACAAAGGTTTAAGAATATACCAAAATTAATACCAATCATATTTAATTAAATTATTTTGATTTATGTCTTTTAAAATTTTTTCAGCAAATTCAAACCTAATCAAACTAATCAACATCGCCTTAATTTAGTTTAGATCATCTGGTTAAAATAAAAACAATAAATTATTACTTGATTTAATTTAAATTATCAAAAGTCCCTAATTCTTTTTCAATCAGAAACAATTTTGAGGAAACGGATTATTGTCGTCGTCGATAGATTAGTTACTACAGTGTAGGTATACAAAACGTAGACGTGTGTTCATTGGGGCCAACTTTAAGGAATCTAAATCTAAATAATAATAAGGCTAAATTATAATTTTGGTCTCCCTATTTTGCTTAATTTTTTATTTAGTCCCTCTATTTCTAATTTTGGATATTTAGTCCCCCTATTTTCAAAAATTCTGACATTTAGTCCAAATAAAAATTTGACTCTCAATTTTAATGACTTAGAGCTGATGTGGTCTTAAATAGTTTAAATGGCAGCTGACATGTAATTGCCAAGTCATTAAATGAGTTCATGTCAACAGACATGTCACAAGTTTAATTAATTTTAAATAATAACAATTTAAAACTAAAAAATATAGAAGTTGAATTTTAATTTCAATTTACAACTAAAAAAAATAGAAGATGAATCCAGAAATGAGCCTTCACGAGTGATAGCAAGAACAATCATCAACATCAACAACAATTGTTTTCAGATCTGGAGCGACAGCAAGAACAACAACAACATCATCAAACAACATAGAGGAAGAAGAAGAAGAAGAAGAAGAACAACAACAACAACAGCAAGAACAATCGTTTTTTGATTAACCCTAAATCTGGAACTAGAGCAAGAACAACAACAACAACAACAACAACATCAACAGCACCCAACACCATCATGTTCAACACTCCAGCATCAACGACGTCATCGCGATTTCTGCTTCTTGTTCTCCTTTCTTCAAATTAAAAAAAATCCCACAACCCAACAACGTGAACCTAGCAACAGTGAACCCTAAATCCCAAAAATCTTCATTGTCCCCTTTTGAATGTTCTCATCTTCATCGACACAATGAACCCATTGTAGTTTTTGAAAAATCTGGAAAACCCCTACACTGAAGAAACGAAGAAGCAGAGCGAAGAAGCGAAGAAGAAGCAGAGCGAAGAAGAAAAGAAGAAGCAGAGCAAAGAAGCTTCTGGAACCAATTTATGAGATCTTTGGAACCAAGTCACCTCTGCACGTTTTGATCCAGGCGAGTTTTGTTTTCTTCCGAGCTTCCAATGTTCCTTCCAAAACCAGAGAAAATGGTGATTTCTCTTCGTCCGATGACTGCGATTTTTATTTCTGATTTCTACGATTTTCCCCCAACCAAGATGATACCTAATTTGGTTTCACCACTCGAATTTCTGCGACTTGAATTCCATAGCGAAGAAGCTTCTGGAACCAATTTCTGAAGAAGAAGACACGAAGAAGAAGTACGAAGAGGAAGAAGAAGATACGACTTGATTTTCTGTGACTTGAATTCCAGAGCGAAGAAGCTTCTGGAACCAATTCTCCTTTCAATATTTTTTTTTGGGTAAATTGCATGAGGTTGAAGAAGAAGAACAGAGAGATCTGGGCGAGGAGGAGATTAGGGTCGAGCAGGAGAAGATTATGATCTGGCAAAAGGAAGAGGGCGAGGCGTTTGGAAGAAGAAGATAGAAAGATCTGGGGAGAGGAAGAGAGCGAGGCGTTTGGAGGAGATTATGATATTTTATTTATTTATTTTTTTTAGGTTTATCTGTGATTATGATTTTATTTCTTTAATTTTATTTATTTAATTGAAAAAATACATTAAATAATTTTTTGTTTATTTTAAATAAGTATTGCTGACTATACAGTCCAGTCACTTGCCACATAAGCGTTTGACCTGCCACATCACCTAATTTTGACCAAAATTAGGGATAGGGGATCCAATTTCAGAGATTTGAAAAATGTGGGAACTAAATATCCGAAATTAGAAATAGAGGGACTAAAATAAAAAATTGAGCAAAATAAGGGACCAAAATTATAATTTAGCCTAATAATAATATTGTCCCACATGGTTGGCTCAGTTGGTTAGAGCCCAGGGACGTTGATGTACTGGCTTGGGATCGATCCCGCTTGGCCTCGTTTGTAGCTCCCGCGTGTGTGTGGTGTACCATTTGACTGAGACCAAAAATAAATAAATAACTCATAATAATAATAATAATAATAATAATTCCAGCCGCCTTTGGGGACTGACTCAACAACTGCAAAATTAAAGAAGTTTATTCAACGGTCACTATGCTTGTTGTCGTTATGATTGTTAACTTTAACTTTCGGCTTTAATCTTTGTACATGTGTTACCTTGTGTTGTTCGAAACACGGTAGAAATAAAATAACATAAAATTTAATACACCAAAAAGAATAATACTATAAAATTCATTATTACATCATTTATATTGTGTAATATTTTTTCGGGGAAACATTTACTTTTCTATTAAACAGTTTAGTGCCGGTTTGTTTTAGATTTTAGAATCTCGTTTGGACCCCAAAATCAATTTTAGCATTTTTTTAGTTACTATTCATGCGTTTATTTTAGATTTTAGCAGATTTTAGAATCCCGTTTGCACTCTAAAATCAATTCTTGTAGAATCTACAACATCCAAGCTTTTCCGTTCAGAATAATTGATTCTAGGTATGGGACCCACAAAATCTTTCATATTTACACTTCAAAAGTGATTCTACTTTGTCAACCAAACACAAATCAATTCTTCTGAACTCACTTTTAAACTACCATTACCAAACACAAATCAATTTTTTTAAACTCAATTTTTTTAAAATTAATTTTTTTAAACAAGATTCTTCACAATCTATTCTACCAGAATCTAAAACAAACGGACCCTTAGTTTATGTACTTCTTTCAAAAATATTATTATATATATTACAGAATGCTATATATTATTACTTTTTTTAATATATTATTAAAGATTTTTTAATATTCCACCAAAAGAATTAATTTATTTAATATATGAATACATAAATATATATATATATATATATAATTATAATATATGTAAGAATGTATATAATTATAATATAATATAGTGGCTCCAACGTTTCTCGACCTTTTTTTTTTTTTATCTTGTCAGCCTTGTGACCATAACAACCACATCGAAAGCAAATTTGGTGCAAATCTTCATACCAATGTTGTGTTTGGTTATGAGAAAAAATAGAGAAGAGAGAAAAAAGTGAGAAAAAGTGTTGTTGGCTTTATTGGTCAGTGTCAACTTTAGGATTCGATGGACTTAACATCCCAACTCATGGCGCCTATAATGGGCGCAGTCCCTTAGGCTTGATGCGGTTTTGAGTATTCTTAAGGAAATAAAGTTGCGCCCCTGCTAATAACTATAGCTTTTGGCCTAGTGGTAAGCGCTTGATCCAACAAGTGTGAGAAAAGAGAAAGAGGTGAGAAATAGAGTAGATTTAAAGTATTGTTTGGTATAAAAAAAAGATGAGAGAAATAAGAGAGAAAGAAGTGTATATTATTTTAAAATGACCAAATTACCCTTATACTAATAAATTGTTTTTTCATAAATTATTTCATATATACTTTATATAGCCATTGTTTGCTTTGAATAAAAAAAGACCAATATTTAGCTGTATAGGAAAAAAGGAGTTTTTCTGGTAAAAAAGCCAATGATTTGCTTCTAATAAAATATAAGGCACGTTTTTTAATTCAAAACAAAAAAACCACCGTGGCACCGTTTAAAATAAAACATACATTTTACCAATATAAATAAATCACAAAAAGGCACGTTTACCTAGACAAGAGAGATGTGCTGGACAAAAATGGAAATAGATAGGTAAACGGTAACTTCTCCTCCCTTTCTTCTCATATGAGCTAAGATTACAAAAAGTCATGGGACCCACATTATTTTAATCTCTCTTCCATATTTCCCTTCAAACCAAACAAGAGAAGTGTGCTCTCTCTCTCTCTTCTCTTTCTATCTACTACAACTCTCTCTTTAGTAGTTCTCTGAAAACAAACATACGCCAAGAGTTTTTGTCCTCTACCAACAATGTGAGACAGTAACGGTTGAGCTAGATTAATTTCAACACAAATGCGGGCATATTTACCACGCGAATGTATCAACATCAATTGATCAATTTTTAACATTGTCCCAAAGCTGCCCCTACACGCCACAAGAACTTGGCATTATAGCGTTCAAAAGGAAACTTTGTAATGATAATAAAGTGGTAAGGATACTTTCCACTTGAAGTCGTTCGTGTTTAGTAGATTTGATGTTCTTGAATATCTCTTTTAATGTCTTGATTATGGAATAAGATCTTCCTTCCACTTCTCAAATCTAAAAGTGGTACATGCAATCGGACTAAGATCGTTGTCATATGTCCCAAGACATATATTTATAGAGGAAATGAATGAGACCTACCCTCTCATAAAGGGTTACAATGGTCCAACATATCTTTTCGATAGTGCTGGTGACAAAGTTGACACATCCTTACAATTTTAGGTATCAAAATGAGTATTTACTCAAATATAAATAAAAGAGCATATCGAAGTATGCGATGATGATCAGAATGAATGAAAAAATGAGTCTGGGTGTTCATCAAAAAGCGAAAAAGAAAGAACACCTATTCAATGATAATATCTTTACTGGAAGAAAAATAGAAAATTTAAATACTTCTCCACATCTCCACATCCTTACTTTGTGTGTTATCTAGGGATGAAAAAATAGGTGGGGCCAAGGAATTTTAGTGTATATCAAGTATGTGCTTATATGCATACATATAAAATACAAACCCCTACAAAGTTGTACCCCCACCATCAGACATTAGAGATGCAGCAGCTGCAGCAGCAGTAGGAACAACACCGGTTGAAATGCCTGGCTTGGACAGATGGAGAAGCCTGAGAAATTGACACAAAAAAGTTGCATGTGTCAATGATCTATATGAAGGAACAAACCAAAAACATGATATGCTTCTGCACACTTAAAAAGAGTTGCTAGTCCACCAAAATAGATAACCAGTAACAATTTCTAAAAAGATAGATGACCTTAGATGGCCAATCACAGATGAAATTGACAATAGAGTAGAACATCACAAGATACCAGCCACTTATGTATACAAAGCTAGCAGTTCCATCCACCAGGTAAGTAAAGGATTTGCAGTAAGTATAGAGAAATGTACAATTGAGAATACAGTAGGAGATTCTTACGGGGAAAGGTATTCACAAAAGGATGACACAGCAGCAGCAACTTCGGTATAGGTTTCAGCAGAAGCAGGCGCTGTTACTTCAACCATCTGTATACCAGGTGTTACTGGAACGGCCTCATCAGTTGCATGCAGCTTCAGCATTTTATTGATTGACGAAACCGTAACAGTGATTTGTGCCCCCCTATAGAACTTGAAGGAAAACCCCACCCTCAGCAGCTCATGATCTAACTTGTACCCCAGTGTATAGAACAAACGAAGTGCATTCTTGCTCGCTTTGCTCTCCACCATTGTCCTAACCAGAACTGAAATTTGCTCAGCACCAGCACCCCTCATTGCACCACCTATATGTCTAACAGTCCTGAACAAGTCGTCAAGCACAGATTAAATGTATATATGGATAAAGTTGTAAGAAATGATCAACCATAATGTTGCACTGTTTACCATGAGGGTTCAGCTTGCTCTAGATCACATAAAAGTCGAACCTCCGAGGATACAGTGCCTAGAAAGAAAAGGAATAAAATTATGATCAGTTTGAGAAAGGCCAGAGTATGATATACTAAAGAAAACTGGACCTACACACTCGCTCAAGAAAACTAGCCAAAAATATTGAGAGAACTATTCAAGATTTGAAAACTTCTTGACTCCATCTAGCTAAAATGCAATACAGAACGAACCAACATCTTGGAAAACTATGAATTTCTTCCAAGTCATGGAACAGAAAGGCTAAAACAAGCAACCATGACATGTAAAACTGAAAGTGATGTATTCAGTTCCAATCACAAAGCTAATACCAAACTACATCACAGGTAAGAAATGGAACATGAAGCATGGCATTTAGATGCTAGTCCACCAACCAATGCAAATACTTGAATGAAAATATTGCTGCATACTCTGAGCCAAGCACTTAATACAGATTTACACATTGTGTGCGTAAATTCAGAAAATGTTAACTCGTTTATTCTAATCGTGGCCTGCTGCCAATCATGTTTGGTTATCAGGACTACTCTTTCTGGGCATCCAAGGATTCCCGGATATTTCCTCATAATTTGAACTAACTTTCCAATATTGCATTTGGAGGCTTGGGAGGGAGTAAATGGGGCAAGGCTCTGGGGAAAAAGTGCTCTTTACCGCTTTGTGGAGTGGAGTGGAGTGTGTGAAACTGTTATGAAATATAATTGTTTATCTTCATTTTCAATACTGTTCCTCTCACGAGCACTCTCAGAGGATTGGAGTGGAGTGTGAAACTGTTATGAAATATTTCTTACCTAGGAATGTAGTGCAATTGAAGCCCTTATTCTGGCAACATCTGTTTCTCTGCTTTATTTTTATTTTTCCAGGAAAATCACCCTCTTCCCTTCTTCCTTAATAACCAAATTACTTTCATGTAGAAAAATAAAGAAATTTTGTTGGTCACAACTTAGCAACATATTGGAAGAAAATACTCACCAAGATTTGGACCATTCTTGAGGCATATTTCATGGATTCTTAATCTTTCTCTCTGAACACCACATAGCCCTTGAAGAAGAATCTCAAGGGCCTCAACATGCTGCAAAAGATAACAAAATATAAAGGTTGTGTTGAATACAGTCCTTTGACATGAAGGATTCCTCCTAAAAAAATGTAATATTTAGATAACAACACTTCTTGATAGTCTTAAAGCACAATAGTTGGATATATTGAGCAACATAAAGATTAATATATTCTTTATTTTCAATGAATAATGTAATCTAGAGCCTTCCACCAAATAATCTCATAGTTCTAATGAGTGCAGAAGTAAATTAGGAGATATGCAAATGCGAGTAATGGTGGCCATGAGACAGCAACTGTCTTGCATGTGGAGATTCCAAATCCAAACAAAATCATAGGATAATATATATACCATCATATTCATGTATACCGTAGCTTCTAGACAACAGCGACAGTCTTAAAAACATCATCAAATAGTTTCACATCAGAAAGGATAAAGCTATTTCTGAAAAGGCAACAACCAAATATGGGTCATTCGAAGGGCAAACACATTTGGTACAAGAAGGAGAAAGATGATGTGAACACAAGGTGTCAACATATGATTTTTAAGAGATAACAAAACAAAAATCTTACCCAAATAATATTGAAGTGAAAATGGCCTACTGGGAAAGCTAATATTTGAATTTTTGTAAGAAAAATTTAACAGTTGAGCATGTTAAGTCTATGTTCTAATATAAGAAGCGTGTATTTGAATGTCAAAGCATGGTATTTGAATATTGCCATGAAATGGTCAAATATCTCATGGCAACGAAATTTTTAAATACCACCTTCAGATATTGTAAGTGATGCTAAAAAGCTTATAGCAGGTCATTGTTTGCATCACGGTTATCGTGAATCGTTCGTTAGCCCTATTTTCTGAATCTTGTATCGTATCTTTTTATGAATCGTAATATACATAATCAATAAAAATATGAAATTTTTAAGTGAAAATAAACAACATAAGGAAAAAAAAATGAGCTAATGTATCATAGATAAACTTCAAAATAATTCAAGATTTAAGTCAAGAAAAAAAAAAAAAAAAGTGTTTCAACCCCAAGAAGAATGAGCGCAATATTTGCACTTGACCATAAGCCTATGAGGTGGAACACTCTCACATTGATTCCATGTGATATCAACCTCCCTTTCTTTTTCGTCTGACCTAATACCAAATAAAATATAAAACAATAAAAAAGAGCAAGCGGAACTGTGGAACACATGGGGTTGAGAGGTGGAACAATGAAACGAGAGAAACTGGGGAACAAAGGGAGACCAAATGAAAGGAGAAAAGCCTCTGCGAAGTAGAAACAAAGGTTCCAGTAATAATAAAAAAATAGAAGAAGCAAATGTCTTATGGGAACTGTAAAGCGCAAGGAAAAAAAAATTGAAGGCACAGAGGTTGGAACGGCGCCTCAGTTCCTATTTTTTTTAAAAAAAAAAAAATGAACGAAACCTAAACTTACTTAAACTTAATGGGCCGGGTCAGTCGACGTCCTCAGCCTCTATTTTTTTTTTTTTTTTAAAACGAGGGAAAAACCCTAAAAATGCCTAAAATCGCACCAGGTTGTGCGGCCGACCCGGTTCGGAACTCACACCCGCTCGCGAACAAGAATCGCACGATTCCATGGAAGTTTCGCGATTCACTGATTCACAGAGATTCATGCGCAATTTCGATTTAACATGCGATTCGTATTGACAGCAACTGTTTTCCTATCGAATCACAATTCGCATCCCACAAACCGTACAATACTTACTACCATGGATTGCATACCATATTAAGATATTTTGCATTAATACATTTTCCTCACGTTTTAAAACATCCAGAAGTAAGTTAAGGGTATAGTGGTGCCAGGTGCTAACTAATCGACAAAAAAGGAAAGATGAAGGAAGGAATAGGACAAAGTTGCAACAACCAAATAGATCAACGAAGAGGCTGTGGATGTTTAATATATTTAATTTTTTTACTCTGTTTCTTTATTTACAAGCCATTTCCAACACTTCTCTTGACATCCTTTATGTAAACACATTTCAAAATGGTTCTGCTTTTCATTTTAACAGTGAATATAACATTAAAGAAAACACACCCATAATGAGGGGGGACACAAACCATGAAAAAATGTGACTTAAATTATATGAATCTTGTGATCACTTGGTAACTAAAAATTTGTTTCTTCTGTACATTTAAGCTTTCTTTGCATTTTTGTCTGAGAGGGATCTAGTCAAGTAGCTACTCAATGTTTTTCCTTAATGCCTAGAGCATTTAAATTACTAGAACCTTAAACCACAATTCATAGGTAGAATTCAAATACTCATGGTCAGCATTACTAAAAAAAATGTGACTAAAATGGAGGAGATTATAGCTGTCATATGAAGTATGGTGGAGGGAATTATGGCATCACCTAATCCATGATACAAACCAACTTGGTGGGATAAGGCTTTGTTGTTGTTATTAAGCACAGTGGACTATGCAAGCGGAAGCCAAAAATGCAAACAGCAGGAGGCCAACACAAAGGTTTCCAGCATTCTTAAATGATTATCATGATGATGATTGAAAATTCAAAGAAAATATAAACTCACCTGTGTCTCTATAATTCCCTGAACCACACATTCCATATCTGCTTTCTTCCTCTACATTAGACAACAGATATTGTGGAATTATTTATGTAATTTAACATTTGCAAGAGACCTATCAAATATTTATACAATTAAAACAGACATGAAGCTTCTTAGTTTTTACTCTATTTTTCAACATCATAAATATTAACTTCTTTCCTCTCAAATGGCATACAGAAGGCCTGGTCATGGTTTGGTTCAGCAAGACAAACCAAACCAAACCTAATTGGAAATATAGTTCAGCCAAACCTAACCGAACTGGTTGCATCCAACATGAACCGAACCAAACTGGTTCCACGGCTCAGTGAACCATTTCTTATCTTGCAAACAAGTTCTGAACTGTTTGCTTTGGACTGGTTTTGAATTTGTTTGAAAATAAGTTCAAAAACTGGTTTACTCTACTATCAAATCGAGAACCAGTTAATAAACAGCTTAAGAATTGGTTCCATGGGTTTGAGAACCAATTTGTTTAAGATCCAATGCAAGAACTGCTTTTAATAACTTGAGAACTAGTTTCCAAAGGAACCGGTTTTGCAATAGTAAGAACTAGTTTTGAAACAGCATGAATTGCTTAAGAAACTGTTTGATAACAAGTTTCCAATTTTGCAACTATTAAGAAGATTTGATGGACTAGAGTCTGAAAAAATGGTAACCGAACAGAATGATACTTCTGCAACATATTGCTGGCCCCCCTTAAACCATGATTCGGGACACTTGTTCCTGCTCACATTGTTAGCAAAGTTAGATACATGATATGGTGTGTTGTTATTTGGTGTCTATGGCTACCACTACTGCATAATAAAATTATGTTTCAGGGAGCGTGGCAGAATTCAATACAATTATGGCTCAAATTAAGGCAACATCTTGGGGGTAGTTTAATTATAGGGAGGGGAGACACTCCAATTTATTTTTTCCAGAATGGTGCATGAATCCTATTGATGTCTCAAAACTGTAAATAAATCAGTCTTTTAAGATGTAATCATGGGTTGGAGTACCCTTATACTCCCATTAAAAAAATTTGTTGCTTATCAAAAATAAAATAAAATAAAATAAAAACACAATGATTCAGTTCGTGATGATTGGAATAACAAGTCACAACATAGGGATAGCACAAGGCAAGGCCAGATTGATGATGCTAGCTGCTAGGTAACCTAACGATGTCATGCTCACAATTCATATCAAGACACAAAATAAAATCCCACCGGAGCTAGGATTTTACCCACAAATAAACACACAACCACAGCACAGCAAAATCATGGGGAACAAGTGCCAAATTAAAGATGGCTATTGGATTAAATCAAGCCCTCAACCCACAACATACTGATTCAATAATTTCCTTTTCTCACTCTACAATAGTCTAATGCCCGTCTTCTTTTCAAAATTGTTGTCTAGCATTTTTATAAAATTACTACTGCATGCAAGTTTAAACGAACCAACAAAATAAGGATGACCTTATCTTGCAAATTATATTTGAACAGTGAACATCTACACCTCTATTTACTTGAACATAGATCACTAACCACGCATAAAAAGTATTTAAAAATGCAAAAAAAGTGGTAGATCTATTATAGGTCTGAAAACTAAAAAGGGTAAGCATGAGGCACCTTGAACTAGCACTGAAAGTTTTGAAAGGAGAACTTACGTTTTGAAAGCAAAACCTGAACTCACAGAAGCACCTTCAAAACAAGTGAGAACATCAGCTATAAGGGAAGCAACAATCAGCCATCTTTGAGAAGAACATACAATAATGAGAAGACAACCCAAATTTAGAAAGAGAATAAACATACTAAAATTAGCTCTTCAGCAAATGACAACAAATAAGTATGACGTCACAGAAAACAGATCAAGTTTAGTACACAGTAGATTTGTTAGTTGGATCTATGGTATCAAAGGCCACAACGGTTCGTGAAAGGCTAGCTATCTCAACATCAGATGTGGACAATGCCGCACACGAATGGAATATTCGAGTAGCAATTTAGCATTAATAATTACCGAAACACACAACACAATGAAAGGGTTTTTTTTTTTTTTAACTGGTTCTTAAACTCATGAAACCAACTATCAAACTATTTCTTCTAACTGGTTCTTGATTTGATAGTAGGATGAACCAGGTTATAAGTTTGTTTTCAAACAAGTTCAAAACCAGTTCAAAGCAACCAGCTCAGACTCAGTCGTAAGATCAGAACCGGTTCACTGAACCATATGTTAGAAAACTCCAATGCTTGTTAAACAGTAAAGCTTCAAGCCACAAGGTAATGTATGCTTCAAAAGTCAGAAGCCACAGGCTAACCATAAAATTTAACACTGCCCAGCCCTAAAACCAGAAACAGAACAGAAGCAGGTGTTGAGGCAGAATCGTCACATTAGGGTTGAGGTCGTAGATTCGGCACATAAGCATCTCCAACGGTGCAGAAGAAACAGAACAGAAAAAACAACCAAAAATCAAGAGGGAAAGAAATCAACCCATTCATATTCAGAATCCGTGAACTAGAAATGAGAAAGGGGAGGGAAGAAAGAAATGGTGGGCACAAAATTTCAGATCTAACATTTAAGATTCCACAATTTCAGAGCTTCAAATCGAAAGAAATGGTGGGTACCGCTCCACGCCTCTATCTCGACGCCGTCGTTTCCCACCGCACCGTGAGCGAGCGTCGACCCTTAAGACACCGCACTGTCGTTTCCCGCCGCCGTACAGCACCGCACCGGGTTTCTTGAAAGAAACAGAGAAGGGTTTGGGTAGGAAGCAGCACCGATCTTGAACAGCGAAGGATTTTGGTGGAGAAGGGTTTCGGCGATTGTGTAGTGATGAAGGAGAAATGAGAGATCGAGGGAGAGAACCGAGCTGGAGATTGTGGGAGAAAGGAGAAGTTGCGTATTATTAGAAGTTGCGAAATAGTTGCGTATTATCAGTCATGAGTGATTTCAAAAACCAAATAGTTGAGAAACACAGCTTATTATTAGAAGTTGCGTATTTATCACACGAAAACAACCGAGACAGTTTGCAGGCATGACAATTTCAGCCATTACAATCCTCAAAGAAAACAAAGGGAAAATTATGTCTTGAATACTACTGATGACTTAGACTGAAATGATGTATAAAAATTCACATACGAGATGTACCCAAAAAAAAAATTCACATACGAGGAAATAATCTTGTTCCACAGATTTAAGTTATCCTCAAGGAAAAAGATAATGCTTTTACATGGCATTGTAAAAAATTATGATTAAAATATATGAAGAGAAAATCGTTTCCATTACTTATTTTCTCTAAGAGGGAACTGTCTTCCGTCAACCAACGCCTAGAATCTAAAAATATGAAGAACTGACTCACAACGCAAATTATAGATGATATAAATTGATTAATTATTGTAAGGACCACCAACCTCAAAATGCGACGAGAGAGACAAATTCGATAGGCAACAACTGAGATAGGGTGACTAAGGGGGTTCTAACGAGAGTTACTCTAGCGCCGGCGAAGGTGCGGCGGCCAGCGTACGGACAAAAGGTGAGTCATTGTGATCTGTGAATTAGGGACCCAAGCTCTGCTCAGCATCAGTTCGGTGCCTTCAATTTTGGGGCGTACACGATCGGTTTACTAAACCCTTTATCCGAACCAGTCAAACTCATCGGTTCGTGTTGGATTATGGAGTTTTTTTTTATTGGTAAATGGTAGTATGTTAGTTGTTAGATTAGTTTTTCTCTTTCGGCAGGATTTGAACCCTGTACCTGTAACTCCTTCACTTCTTACGCAAACAATTGTGTGCTCTTAATTTTGGGAGTTGCATTTTGCATCTCTTTTTTTTTATTTTTTATTTCTTAGATATATATTTCTTTCCGACAAATATAGCTGGAATTTATGCAGTAAATGACTGCTTTCCTTGTTTGAGGTATTTGGGGTGGGCATAGATCGGGTTGAGTGAGTTTTGGGGTGTTTGAAGACCTAACTCGATCAACTAAATATGGGTTGAGTTGGTTTAATCGATTTTTTTTTGCGTAACTCAAACCAACCCAACTCGAACTTGTATAGGTTGATTTGGGTTGGGTGATCGATTTATTATTAAAATATTTATTTCTCAGAAAAAATTGAGAAAAATTGAAAAAATAGAGTAAAAACCCCATTATCGAGGCTTTAATTTGGATTTTCAAATAAAGAAAATCTTCATCTTTTCATGGTTGCATAAAAAACATAGTTAACCTCAATTTGGAGTAAAATTTCACCTAAAATTATATCACCAAGTGAAATGAAAACAAAACAAAATTTATGTGTTAACTAATTACATTTTCGTTCATATAGTATTAGTCAGTATATGCGTTCAATTACATGCAGTGGGTTGGGTTGGATTATTTGGGTTCGCAATCTTCCGACCCGATACCCAACCCAAAAGCTTTGAGTTTGCTTCTTTTAAAATCGACCCAACCCAATAAACCAACCCGAATTTTCTGGGTTGGGTTGCATCAGATAGGTCGGGTTCGTAGGTCAACCAGTACTCGTGCCCACCCCTAATTCCATGTACCCCAAACGTGTTTTCATGTGAATTGTGATGCCATTATATGAGCAATGGGTGTGTATGTGTGTTGTGATGTTATTCTAGGATATATTCACCGTAGAGCAACGAAATAAATTGTGTCATAGTAGTATGTGTAAACCTTAATAGTACCAAACTGAAATTACGTTCGAATATGATTGATGGCATTGTGAGTGCTTTATGTGCAAATATAGAATTTTATGACATGATGATGGACGTGATTGTTGGTTCTATTTAGGGTCATTAACGGTTGGCTGCTCTTGATGAATACTAGTATATCTCTATTATATACAAATGAGAATAACCTCATTGATTATTCTCCAAATGGCAACCTTTAAGCGAATTAGCAATAAATTATACTTATGTGTCATCTGTAAAAGAGGAAAATCGATTAGCAATAAACTATACCTGAATGCTTGACTGAATTTGTGGAATTAAATGTGTTGTGATGTGTTATTTAATTAAGGTGTTGGATTGTGATACAGTGCAGTTTGTGAGTTTGATGTACGAATTGAATGTAATTTTGGATTACTATTGTGATGACGTGCTTTGACTTGTGAAACAAATGTATGTGACATTGTTTTAGTATGAATAGAATGTTGTGCGAAATGCTTGAGATTAATGTGAAATTGAGTTGGACCGAATAGAAGTATTTAGAGGAATTGTGCTAGCAGCTTGTATTAGTTAGGTAAATTGTGGGCCATTGGTATGATTTTGAGGTTGAGAAATCTTAGGTTATTCGATATGTTCGTAATTCTAGACTTAGAGTCACATGTTCAAATTATGATAAGTGATCGAGTGAGGCAAATTTACTATAAGAGAGCGTGGAATGCCTAACGGTTTAGTGAATAATAAGTAACGATTTCACTTGATGTAAAACTACATGCTAAGATGCGGGTGATTTGCATAGTTGAGTACATGAGGAACTGATGATTTTTAAAGTCGTCCTTAAGGTGAAGAATATGTATATTATGATCAAGGTATTAGAGGTGATGAGTATGTGAGTACTTAAGAGTAACATAGGCTTCAATTATACATGTTTGGATTACCAAGAGTTTTGTGACAATGAGGATGACTTGGATAAATTGAGGTGGTTAGCTTGAGGTTTAATTGATGATTTTAAAAGTTAATACTTAGGACGATGATTCTTAATCGATTATTGTTGAGTAGATAATAAATTATAGGATTTTGGTTGCACTATTGAAGGTATTTAAGGATAGTTATAATTTAGGTAATTGGTACATGTTGTTTTAAAGTTAGCACTAAGGCAATTATAGCCTTATCGCAAAAATAATAAAAGAGTATTTGGGGTTAGAGTATCGAACCAACAGGGAATGTTAACAATTACCAAACTACTAAAGTTCTTTCTCTATTTAGACAATAAATTTAAAGTGAATATTAGAACGAGCACTTTTGAAAATAAAGACTAAGAAAGTTATGAGAAAAACACATAGACAAGGGAGATTGAGAATTCAAATTATGGAAAGCATAGAATATCTGGGTTCACTTAAGCCAAATCCAAGTTATTATTCAGTTAATCAATGAATGTTTCTCTCTTTTAATAGATTGTCAATCACTCGCTCTTATTTTATTAACATGCAATGATCTTGCAATTCTAATAGTCTTCTTCCTAATCTAATATCCTCAATGGTCATGCAAGATAATTAGTAAGGAAAAGCATTAGCGACAGCGAGCTCGTTAATTCAATAACCGATTGAAAATAAGAAATTATCATTGGTCCGACATAATTATCGAATTCAATTATTTCTAGAGTTTCATTAACTAATTGTGGTATGGTAGCCAGTCAATGAATTAACTACACTAAGGTTGACCAGGCCTTAATTGGATTAAGAATACTAAGAACAATTCAATCATAGGAAAAGGAAAAACATGCATATCATAAACTGAATTCAAACCAAAACATAGGCAAAGATCCCCCATCACCTAGTGATGGGTTTAGATACATGTTCAATACTGAAAATAAACATACTAAAAACATCATGGGTTCTATAAGATGAAAAAGAATAAACTAAACCAGGACACCCTTTTGGAATGACTACGGCTTCTCGTTCTCTCCAAGCTCCATGCTTCAGTCTCTCTCAAAACGCAACGCAACAACTCCAAAAATGCGCTAAAAAAAGGGTTTTCAAAAAGGGTTATATAGAAACGCGCACATTTGTGTTAGTTTCCTCATTATGTACAACCATGCTTCACTATGTATGGTTGCGCTTCACTTAATGAATGCACGGGTTCTGCAATTATGTACGACCATGCTGATGTAGGTACGGTCGTGCTTAGCTCAAAATTCGGTGCTGAGTCGTGCTGCCACTTCTGTACAGTCATGCTGACCTATGTCAAGTCGTACTAAGCTTTGTCAGATCGTGTTAGTTTCATTCTTTGGCGTTGGACCGTACTAAACTTTGTAAGGGTGTGCACCCATTAAGCATGGTTGTGCCCAAATCATATCGAGTCGTGCTCCTTCACTAGAAGCTCAAAATTTAAGTGATGCATTTTCATATTTCTGCATAATTAAAGGTAAAGTGGGTGAATTGTATATGAAAAGAATAAAATAAATATAATTCACACTAAAAAAACCCTTAGACATTTAGGCAATTTTAGGGTTTATCAGTACATTATGTTAATGGCTTGGAATAGGGGTTGTTTAGCTTAGGAACGTGATCCTTGAGTTAAGAACTAGTGAAATAATTTTGAGGATGATTTTACGACATTTATTTGTTTATATGATGTGTTGTTATCATGCTACGAGAGCATGATTGTGGATGGTGCTTCGGTAATACTATGGCTCTGAGAGACCTAGCCTGAGAGAGGCGAGGATGGTTCTCATTTTTTGTTGTGACAAGGAAACCAAAGGGACATTTTATGTGCATGTGTGCATCGGTGTTGATGTGACGAGTGACCTAGCATGTGAGAGGCGAGGATGGCACTTTGTTAATATCGATGTGGAGATGGGACCTAGCCTATGAGAGTCGAGGATGATACATCTTGATAAGTTCAGAGGGAACTTTTGAGTATATGCTTGTTTGATATGCATCATAGATGAATAGGTTGGGTGAAAGTGTCGTTGAAATGGGAAGGTGGAGGCCACTAGGGGTGAGCTAGAGGGTGGATCCTTAGCCTTGGGGGTGAAGCAGTTGGGTGTGGAAATCCCAGATGTTTTGGACTAGCTCTCTAAAGCAGGACACCTTAGCAAGCTTGACTACCCCCGACGCACACCGAACATTATCATGATTAATGAGATAAGCTCTTCTCAAAGAAACTGAATACGTCTTTCTAGTCAAACTTTCCAGATTAGTAGATGAGATTGGTACCACATGCACATGGAGATAGTGGAAGAGATCGCATTGCATAATCATGCACTATTGACATTAATATGTTGTTGAGATTGGTTTGGGTTTATGTGCCTGTATGGGTTGGATTGTCTTTTGGTGCAGGTATTGATTTGGTTTGTCTTGTGTGTTAAATTGCTCAAGTATGAGCACTTACCTCTTTTGTATGTGTTTTTCTATTTGATGTCGGGTACATGTGTGTCGTGAGCACTCATTGAGATTTTTCTCATTCCTTTATGTATTATTTTTTCAGCTAACCAACTTTGGGTATTAAAGACGTCTTTTTTTCCTTCAAAATATCGAAGATGTCTTATCAATTTGAGATTTGTGTAGTTGAAATGTATATTTGTAAATAAAGCTCTAAGCGTGTAATATTTAATTTCTATTGAAAGATGATTTGAAATAATTGTATAGTTATTGTTTGAGGCTTTGGTCTCGATGAGCAATTATTTTTAGAGATTTATATTTTAGAAATGGTTTACTGTGCATTAAGTTGAGTAAACAGTTTGAAATATATATGAAAACTTAGTTCTCATATTGGTGATAAACTATCATATCTATCTTAATCCAGAGTTTGGTGATCCATCATGATAAGACAAGACAATTCCATCACTCTATCTTTTCCTGTCTCTCTCGATGTAAATCTTATCCTGAGATGAGAAATTTGGATTAAAAACAAACATTATGTGATAAAAATATTTCCTCATTTACCCTTGAAAACATAATTTAAAATCTAATGAAACATAAAAATATTTAAAATGAAAAAATGAAAACGTTAATATTTATAAATTATAAAATTAAATTTTTTTAATTAAAAGTAAAATTATAAAAATAAATTTAAATGAATAAGAAAATTTATAATTAATTTAAAAAATCATGTGAATTTTCTCACAAGGGAATTTTGTTATTTTATATTATTATTAAAATACTAAAAATATAAAAATCTAATAAATTTAAAATTATTTAAAATAAAAACTAAAAATTAATATGGAAAACTATAAAATTAATTGAATTAAGTTAAAAATTATTTAAACATATTAAGGCTAATTTTTTCATTATATATGATTTAAAAAATTAAAAATATAAAAAATTTGAAATTATAAAATCTAATAAAATACAAAAAAGTATTAAAAAAACTAAAATTTAAATATTCATATTAAAATAATTAAAAACTAATAAAAATATTGTAAATTAATTTTTAAAAATTTATATAACTTTGTCACATGGGTAATTTTGTCATTTTATATAACTTATATCCTATCATACTATTATTTTGTTGATCTCAAACACATGATATCATAATATAATATTATCTAGTTTGTTATCGATAAGCATCAAACATTAATTAGATACGATAAGAGCTTATCATATCTATATTCTATCATATCGTTATCCTATCCATGCTAATCCTATTCTGGTCATTGAATGGACCCTTATACAACATTGACGAATTTCGTAAGTGTTATAAGGAAAAAGTTTTGAACTTACATACTTTTATTTAAAATGAGATATGAAATACATACATTGCATTTATTCTATGAAATGAAATTTGAACATTATGTTTCTTAAAAGGAAGGTTTTAGTTGTACTCATAAAAGGAATAAGCTTTGGAAAAAAAATCCAGCTTATTTTACGAACAATTTCATAACTATATTATTATTTTACAACAGAATAACCAATAGTTAATAAGGTGCTACAGCATGCATTGCTGCTATGCCCTTAGACTAAGCACATCTTTTTTTTTAATGGAACACACATGCACGTATATTAACAAGTGAGTATAAGGGGTAGTCAATCCCAATACAGACTAATCGGGCGTACAAGGGCCAACAACACAACACTACCACCTACAATTCCATCTCCCAAAAGCAAGACCAAATTATCTCCTAATACAACCCACTGGGTCTACAAACCACTCATAATACAAGCACGTAGGGGACTTACCCCGAGACATAAACCATCTCCAAGACAAAGACCTAATACGGTCGATCGTCTACACCAGATCCGACACTCTCCCATAAAAGATGCATTCATTTTGTAGGTCCCAAATAACCCAAAGAACGGTATGTCAAATCAGCACCAAGCCCTGTCTGCACGACGCCTTACCATCAAAGAGTCTGAACTGGGGAACGAGGAGGGTAGATCTAGTAGGAGCACAAAATCGTAGCCTAACCAGCTAATAATCGCATACCACACAATAGAAGAAAACCCACGGAAGGAGGTCAAAATCAAAGGGGGGCCCAATAAGGGGATCCTTTGGCCCTGTTTCTATTCCTTTTGGTGATTGTGGGACTCAGTGGCCTTATACCCCAAGCAGTGGCTCTTCGACTATTTACTGATTTTGCATGGGCAACTAGGGATGGTAGTGTCACACCTCCATTATGTGGATGATACCTTATTGATAGGGGAGGCTAGTGTGGAAAATCTTTGGGCAATGAAGGCAGTTCTTAGGTGGTTTGAGCTTGCGTCCGGCCTTAAGGTTAATTTTGCAAAGAGTAATCTAATAGGGCTAAACGTGGAGGGGCCTTTCTTAGCAATGGCAACAACATTCCTAAACTCTAAGACAATGGTACTCCCTTTCAAGCATATCGGTTTTCTAGTTAAGGCGAACCCTCGATGCGGGTCCACATGGGTTCCAATAGTGGAGGTGTTATGCAGTAGGCTTCTTGGGTGGCGACATAGGTGTATTAGTCTTGGGGGAAAGAATTTTTTTTTTTACTAAACTTGGTGCTCAATCTTCTATTTCTCAGTTATGAGGATGTCGATGAAGGTTTGGAAGCAGATGGTCAGAATTCAGAGGGAGTTTTTATGGGGAAGGACGTCGGGGGGAAAAAGATACCCTAGGTGAAGTGGGCTAATATATGTAAGCCCAAGAGTAGGGGAGGCCTAGGGGTGAGAGATCTTAAGTGGGTAAACCCTAGTTTGTTAGCAAAATGGAGGTGGTGGCTTATAGGGAGCCCTTTGGTGTAGGGTGTTGGCTTCGAAATATGGCTTAGGAGTGACTACCCTATCTTACTTTGGTGATCTGAGAGTCCCTGCTTGGGCATCGGTGTGGTGAAAGGACATCTGTTGGATAAGCGATTTGGGGGTGAGGATTCTGACCGGTTCTCTACTAGAATTAGAAGAAGTATAGGAGATGGGAGGTCTACCTCCTTTTGGAATGATAACTGGCTTGGGGACTCACTACTGAGCCGTAGGTTCCCTAGATTATTTTCATCGCAAAGACACAAGGATGCCCTGGCCATGAGATGTGGTAGATACAGGATGGGACAAAGACCTTGGATATTCCTTGGTTATGCCATCTTTGTCTGCGGAGCCTGATTGATGGGTGACCAGGGATCCCAGTGGTAAGTTCTCTGTCTCATCCGCATACGGCTTCATATCAGAGCCTTCTTCTTGTGTGGCTAGACTCACAGATCTGGAGGTAGGAGTGCTAGGCAGGATTTGGAAGAGTTATGCTCCTTCAAAGGTGGTTGCATGTCTAGTTTAGTACACAATTACAATATGTACCCAAAAAAAAAACTCACTAGGTTTCAAGCTTGGCTGACTTAGAAGCTCTTAGAGTTTAATAACCAACCAGATTTTAAGGAATTTGCTTTAACTACAGTGACTTGTACTCTATTTGCCATTTAGAAGACTAGAAACCAATGGGTTTTTGAAGGACAAATTCATAAACCTATTGCCATTCTTCAATTTGCTAAGTCTATTATTAGTGACTACATAACTCAATTTACAAAACCAAGTCAAAACAAACACCAATCGTTGATCAACATACACTACGCCAGATTATTTAATAAAAGGCGCCACTTTCACTAGTGCTTACAACTGAAGCGCTACTTAAAATTATTCGAAAGGCTTTCACTAGCACTTCTTCAAGGAAGTGCTACCGATGGTTTAAGAATAGACATCGCTTCTTAAGAAAACGCTAGTAAATGTGGACTTACGGAATAAACAGAGCTTCTTTCAGTAAACGCTAGTGAAAAGCATAAGATTAGACAGCGCTTGTTACAAAAGCGCTGGCTATAGTGAACTTTCGCTAGCGCTTTCTTAGAAAAGTGCTATTGATTTCTTACCCCAAAATAATAAACAAGTTAATAACCCTAGCAGCCACAGAACGCGACACCCACGAAAGCCACTCCCACTGCAAACGTTACTCCTTCTGCGAACACCATTCCCTCCGATGAATGCCACTCCCTCCGACAAATGCCACTCCTTCGCTCTCACTTTGTCATATCTCTCTCACACAAAAATGCCACCGCCACTCCTTCGCGCTACTCTTTGCCACTGTTCAGCACTAACGCCGCACTTACGCGCCATGACGTGTTTCCGCCTCCTCACATACGCCGTCAGCCGGTTACATTGAACGCCACCACACCAACGCTGCCGCACCATTGAACGCCGCCACTCCTCACTCTCGATTGAAACAAGGATCTTCACAAAGACAACCCAGCTCGTAAGTGTGTTTCCAACACTCATCTCTCTCTCTCACCTACTTCTAAACCAAACCCAGGTCTTATTTCTATCTCTTTTTGTTAAAGTTCATGTCTTTTCTCACTTTTTTATTGTTAATTTTGTTTTCCCTTAAAGGGGTTGTCGACATGTTTCTATTTGGGTTGGGGTTTGTTAATTATTGATTGCGGCAATTTCGGTGTTATTAGGGATTTAGGGTTTTTGTTTTTTATTTTCACTTTTTTTGTTAATTTCAGTGAAAATAACAAGGCAGAGAAGATGCAGCAGACACTGCAAATGATTCCTATGATGCCTTCATTCCCACCAACAAACATAACCACCGAGCATATTCAAAAAGTATGCTTTTTTACTATCTTAATCCCACTGTTTGCCTTTTAAGTTACAGAGTTTAGTTTAAGGTTTTCATGGTTTCTTCTGGATTTTATTGTTGTTATAATCTTTATTATGATTTGAATATTGAGGGGCGATGGTTGTTAAATAGGAGAGAATGAATTGGATTTATTGGTTCAATAGGTCATCCCAGTGTTGGATTCTCATACACCAATTGTTGAAGCTTCATTTTGTTCAATAATTCAATCTGAATTCTGAAAGAGAGGGAAAGGGAGTGTCACTGAATCAGAATTGTTGGCACCTTGCTTTAAGAACTTTAAAATTTTAGAGCTTTTGGTTTGGGGGCTTATAGATTTATGCATATGAACAGGATTTAGAGATGGAATACCATTATTATCTTAAGGTTTCTGGATGTTAAACTTGTTGGCTCTGCAGGTTTCTACTGTATTTTCAATGAATGAACAGCTTAAAGTAACTTGTGAACTCATGCTCTTCAACTGATTCAATACCAATCAATTTATCTTTCATTTTGGTTTCTCAGTTAAACTCCTTGACTGGGGGGAAGAGGGACATTGATCAGATGCTAAAATAGCTTCGTCGAGTGCAGTTTTTACACAAGAAGTTGTTGTTTGGCACAAGCTTGATCATCCTAATGTGACAAAGGTAATATTTAGATTTTCTTATTTATTTATTTATTTATTTATTTTTGGCCCCGTTAACCTTATTCCCCTGTATCATGTGAACCCTGTTTCCCCTTTATCTTGTGATGTTGAACATGTCAATAGCTTAACATGGCAAGCTTATGTGCTGTCATTTGCTACTATGTATTAGGCAAGATTAAAGTGAATGGGGTGGAAGGAAATTGCTACTCGTTAGCATTGGCTCTTTCCTTCTAGTGTATATTCAAACATCTATGTGAGAATTGTTGGAACCTAAACAATTGAGAAGTTTAGACCCTCATTAATTTTGATGATAACAAAGTATTCACAAGAGAACAATTTATGTTCTAACAATTCTTGAAGTGTGCAGATACTAATATTACATATACTTCTAAGCCACTTAAGCAAGAAGGAAGAAGTTCACAAGAGAAGGATACACTTCATGTGTCAAAGATCCTGGCCATCCTAGTATACTGTCTTGGTGAGCGTCTGGAATTATCTTTTTGTGACACAAGGCTTATCCATTTGCTACGAGTGTCTGACCTTCCTGTTCTGAGCGAGCGTCTGAACTTCATTTTAAATCACGTGATGGTCATGTAGTTGCTCTTCCTCTCAGAAGCTTCTGGAACGGATTTCGAATTTGATCTTATGCGCCAAATTATTGTACGAGGTATCAAAGGTGACACCTTTAGCTAAAGACAAAAATCGCATAAGCATTTAGAAAAGCAAGGTAGTACGAAAAGCGGTAATGTGTACTCATCGAGATATTCTCCGGAAAGGAAGAAAGAGACAACTTTTTTGAAATCACCTCACTCAATGGAAATGAGCCATTTTTACTGTGAATAAAGAATATCCTTTAGAACTCCTATAAATACCCCATGGTATCCATCAAGAAATTGCCAAACTCTACAAGAGAATATTGCTTCACTTCATCGAGAACAAGCACTTGCTATACACTACAAAGAGTCAATACTCAAAGCACCGTCGCTTGAGCAATCAAGTTTCGTACAAGTCTCGGACTACAAGAATCAACTCGGTCCGACACTTTCTTTTAGAAAGCATTTACGTATTGAGCTTAATCTTTTATCCTCTCTGTGAGAGTTATTTCGCTTGTATTCAACTTACTTGTAAAAGTTGTTTTGGCCTAGTTAAAAATTTGTACCCTTCAAAGGCTCGAATGTATTGAGTCGTTTTGAGAAGTTGAGAGTATTGTCAAGGTTGTGACAAAGATAATACTCTTAAGGTTTTGTAATCAGCTGATTATAATGGAAAATCCTTCAGAACGGCGAAGGGACTAGACGTAGCTACCGGTTGGTAGTGAACTAGTATAAATCTCTGTGTCTCTTGCTTTATCGCTTTCTATTTATCTTTATCTTGTTACGTTAAAAACAAGTTTTCACAAACTGCTTCAAATGGTCCGGTTTATTTCCAGCGTCCGATACACAAACTGTTTTGAAAAACCTGTGTTCTAAGTGTTTTTAACTTAAAGTTTGCGAAAAGTTTCCAACACAATTCAACCCCCCTTCTTGTGTTCACGTTCAGTTGGTACCAGAGCTCGGCCTCTTGGTTGAGCACTTAACATTGTTAAGAGTAAAGATCCTACTGTGAACATGTCTGTTGAAGGTGGTCATATAAACCGTCCTCCTCTATTCAATGGAGAAAAATTTGATTACTGGAAAGATAAGATAAAAGCATTCTTTGAGACACAAAATCTTGATTTGTGGGATATAGTTGAAAGTGGATACATTTCTCCCACTGATGCCCTTGGTGTTGCAATACCTAGGGAAAACTGGACTGATGATCAGAAAAAGAGATATCAAACCAATCAGAAGGCTAGATTTATCCTCATCTGTGCTATGACAGAAAGAGAATATGATAAATGTGGTAAGTTTGATACTGCCAAAGAAATATGGGATTCTCTTGTTTTGTCTTATGAGGGTTCAGCCCAAGTAAGAGAAACAAAGGCCAGCATGATGGTTCGCTAGTATGAGCTATTCAAAATGGAAGATGGATAAAACATTGAAACTATATTTGGAAGGTTCCAAACACTTGTTCATGGGTCAGTGCCCTTGGAAAAAGTTATACTACACACGACCATGTGAGAAAAATCTTGAGAAGTTTGACTAAGCGGTGGAGACCCAAAGTCAATGCTATTCAAGAAGCAAAAGATCTAAATGTCCTTCTTGAAGATCTTATGAGTTCTTTGAAAGCTCATGAACTTGAGCTAAATGAAGAAGAACCTACCAAGAAGAGTAAGTCTATTGCTTTAAAAGTTAATCAACATAAACCTAGTACTTCTAAAGCTTTTCAAGCTGAAGAAGAAGAATCAGATGATGAAGCTTCGAAGGAGATTATGATGGATCGACGATGAGCTAGCTGCTCATATCTAAGAAGATCCAGAGAATGTGGAAGAAGAGAAACTTCGTAAGGAGGTTTGGAAGAAAGAGAGAAAGGACAAGAAGGAAAGCAAAGACAAGGACAAAGCCCAAGTCATTTGCTATGAATGTAAGAAGCCTGGACATTTCAAGTCCGAGTGTCCTAATCTTAAGGAAAAGTTCACAAGAAGCTCCTTCAAGAAAAAGAAGAAAGGTCTCATGGCAACATGGGAAGATCTTGACTTATCCTCCTCTGAGGAAGATAAAGTAGAAGAAGCTCACATTGCCCTCATGGCAGACACTGATCTTGATTCAGAAGAAGAAGTTGAAGAGGTAATAATATATGATTCATATTCTGAACTTCAACTTGCATTTGATGATCTGTTAAAGGACTCTGCCACTCTCTCTATTGAGTATAAGAATTTGAAAAAGAAATTTTCAAAACTATCACAAGATTTTTATTCTTTATACAATGAAAACTCAGACTAATGAAGAGAACTGTAAAACCGAAATTCAGCCTGGTGGATAACCAAATGGCCTGGAAGCTAACAAGCAACCGTGGTCGAGAGCTCTCAAGTTAAAAGCTCAGTAGTTACAGGCAATCCTAATCGCAAATCAAATGACTATGAACATGCATTTCAAAAGTTTCTTGCAGAGAGTAACTCAAGCAAGCAAGCTTCTATGATTTGGGGTGTCAGTAAAACGACAACTCATTGTCTTGGTTATATATTAGATAAACCTCCTTTAGAAAAAGATTCACTATCTGGTGACACCAATGATCATAGTGGATGCTTGCATCAGACTTACTACAATAAATCTGGTCATTTGAAAAATGCGTGTCCTGTCTTTCCAACTAAGAAGGACAAGTATCCTTCAAAAACTAACAAGAAAGGACCCAAAAAGATATGGGTACCTAAAGATAAAATAGTCTATGTTGCAGACTTGCTTAGCAACAAAGTCAACACACCTATCTTGGTACTTAGACAGTGGATGCTCAAGGCCACATGACGGAGAAAAGCATATGTTCCAAGAACTAAGACCTAGAGAAGCTGGATTCGTTGGTTTCGGAGGAAATCAGAAAGGTAAAATAGTTGGAATTGGTCGCATAGGTAAAAGCTCTCTTCCTTCTATTGCTAATGTTTTATATGTTGAAGGACTGAAAGAGGAAACAAAACATTTATAAAGTTGATCTTTCTGAACTTGCAAAACAAGATGTCAAGTGTCTTATGTCTGTTGAAGATGAGCAATGGATTTGGCACAAAAGATTGGGTCATGCTAATTTAAGGTTAATCTCAAAATTAAACAAGCACAATCTTATTAGAGGCTTACCATCAGTGTATATCAAGTATGTGCTTATATGCATACATATAAAATACAAACCCCTACAAAGTTGTACCCCCACCATCAGACATTAGAGATGCAGCAGCTGCAGCAGCAGTAGGAACAACACCGGTTGAAATGCCTGGCTTGGACAGATGGAGAAGCCTGAGAAATTGACACAAAAAAGTTGCATGTGTCAATGATCTATATGAAGGAACAAACCAAAAACATGATATGCTTCTGCACACTTAAAAAGAGTTGCTAGTCCACCAAAATAGATAACCAGTAACAATTTCTAAAAAGATAGATGACCTTAGATGGCCAATCACAGATGAAATTGACAATAGAGTAGAACATCACAAGATACCAGCCACTTATGTATACAAAGCTAGCAGTTCCATCCACCAGGTAAGTAAAGGATTTGCAGTAAGTATAGAGAAATGTACAATTGAGAATACAGTAGGAGATTCTTACGGGGAAAGGTATTCACAAAAGGATGACACAGCAGCAGCAACTTCGGTATAGGTTTCAGCAGAAGCAGGCGCTGTTACTTCAACCATCTGTATACCAGGTGTTACTGAACGGCCTCATCAGTTGCATGCAGCTTCAGCATTTTATTGATTGACGAAACCGTAACAGTGATTTGTGCCCCCCTATAGAACTTGAAGGAAAACCCCACCCTCAGCAGCTCATGATCTAACTTGTACCCCAGTGTATAGAACAAACGAAGTGCATTCTTGCTCGCTTTGCTCTCCACCATTGTCCTAACCAGAACTGAAATTTGCTCAGCACCAGCACCCTCATTGCACCACCTATATGTCTAACAGTCCTGAACAAGTCGTCAAGCACAGATTAAATGTATATATGGATAAAGTTGTAAGAAATGATCAACCATAATGTTGCACTGTTTACCATGAGGGTTCAGCTTGCTCTAGATCACATAAAAGTCGAACCTCCGAGGATACAGTGCCTAGAAAGAAAAGGAATAAAATTATGATCAGTTTGAGAAAGGCCAGAGTATGATATACTAAAGAAAACTGGACCTACACACTCGCTCAAGAAAACTAGCCAAAAATATTGAGAGAACTATTCAAGATTTGAAAACTTCTTGACTCCATCTAGCTAAAATGCAATACAGAACGAACCAACATCTTGGAAAACTACGAATTTCTTCCAAGTCATGGAACAGAAAGGCTAAAACAAGCAACCATGACATGTAAAACTGAAAGTGATGTATTCAGTTCCAATCACAAAGCTAATACCAAACTACATCACAGGTAAGAAATGGAACATGAAGCATGGCATTTAGATGCTAGTCCACCAACCAATGCAAATACTTGAATGAAAATATTGCTGCATACTCTGAGCCAAGCACTTAATACAGATTTACACATTGTGTGCGTAAATTCAGAAAATGTTAACTCGTTTATTCTAATCGTGGCCTGCTGCCAATCATGTTTGGTTATCAGGACTACTCTTTCTGGGCATCCAAGGATTCCCGGATATTTCCTCATAATTTGAACTAACTTTCCAATATTGCATTTGGAGGCTTGGGAGGGAGTAAATGGGGCAAGGCTCTGGGGAAAAAGTGCTCTTTTACCGCTTTGTGGAGTGGAGTGGAGTGTGTGAAACTGTTATGAAATATAATTGTTTATCTTCATTTTCAATACTGTTCCTCTCACGAGCACTCTCAGAGGATTGGAGTGGAGTGTGAAACTGTTATGAAATATTTCTTACCTAGGAATGTAGTGCAATTGAAGCCCTTATTCTGGCAACATCTGTTTCTCTGCTTTATTTTTATTTTTCCAGGAAAATCACCCTCTTCCCTTCTTCCTTAATAACCAAATTACTTTCATGTAGAAAAATAAAGAAATTTTGTTGGTCACAACACAACTTAGCAACATATTGGAAGAAAATACTCACCAAGATTTGGACCATTCTTGAGGCATATTTCATGGATTCTTAATCTTTCTCTCTGAACACCACATAGCCCTTGAAGAAGAATCTCAAGGGCTTCAACATGCTGCAAAAGATAACAAAATATAAAAGTTGTGTTGAATACAGTCCTTTGACATGAAGGATTCCTCCTAAAAAAATGTAATATTTAGATAACAACACTTCTTGATAGTCTTAAAGCACAATAGTTGGATATATTGAGCAACATAAAGATTAATATATTCTTTATTTTCAATGAATAATGTAATCTAGAGCCTTCCACCAAATAATCTCATAGTTCTAATGAGTGCAGAGGTAAATTAGGAGATATGCAAATGCGAGTAATGGTGGCCATGAGACAGCAACTGTCTTGCATGTGGAGATTCCAAATCCAAACAAAATCATAGGATAATATATATACCATCATATTCATGTATACCGTAGCTTCTAGACAACAGCGACAGTCTTAAAAAACATCATCAAATAGTTTCACATCAGAAAGGATAAAGCTATTTCTGAAAAAGGCAACAACCAAATATGGGTCATTCGAAGGGCAAACACATTTGGTACAAGAAGGAGAAAGATGATGTGAACACAAGGTGTCAACATATGATTTTTAAGAGATAACAAAACAAAAATCTTACCCAAATAATATTGAAGTGAAAATGGCCTACTGGGAAAGCTAATATTTGAATTTTTGTAAGAAAAATTTAACAGTTGAGCATGTTAAGTCTATGTTCTAATATAAGAAGCGTGTATTTGAATGTCAAAGCATGGTATTTGAATATTGCCATGAAATGGTCAAATATCTCATGGCAACGAAATTTTTAAATACCACCTTCAGATATTGTAAGTGATGCTAAAAAGCTTATAGCAGGTCATTGTTTGCATCACGGTTATCGTGAATCGTTCGTTAGCCCTATTTTCTGAATCTTGTATCGTATCTTTTTATGAATCGTAATATACATAATCAATAAAAATATGAAATTTTTAAGTGAAAATAAACAACATAAGGAAAAAAAAATGAGCTAATGTATCATAGATAAACTTCAAAATAATTCAAGATTTAAGTCAAGAAAAAAAAAAAAAAAAAGTGTTTCAACCCCAAGAAGAATGAGCGCAATATTTGCACTTGACCATAAGCCTATGAGGTGGAACACTCTCACATTGATTCCATGTGATATCAACCTCCCTTTCTTTTTCGTCTGACCTAATACCAAATAAAATATAAAACAATAAAAAAGAGCAAGCGGAACTGTGGAACACATGGGGTTGAGAGGTGGAACAATGAAACGAGAGAAACTGGGGAACAAAGGGAGACCAAATGAAAGGAGAAAAGCCTCTGCGAAGTAGAAACAAAGGTTCCAGTAATAATAAAAAAATAGAAGAAGCAAATGTCTTATGGGAACTGTAAAGCGCAAGGAAAAAAAAATTGAAGGCACAGAGGTTGGAACGGCGCCTCAGTTCCTATTTTTTTTAAAAAAAAAAAAATGAACGAAACCTAAACTTACTTAAACTTAATGGGCCGGGTCAGTCGACGTCCTCAGCCTCTATTTTTTTTTTTTTTAAAACAAGGGAAAAACCCTAAAAATGCCTAAAATCGCACCAGGTTGTGCGGCCGACCCGGTTCGAAACTCACACCCGCTCGCGAACAAGAATCGCACGATTCTATGGAAGTTTCGCGATTCACTGATTCACAGAGATTCATGCGCAATTTCGATTTAACATGCGATTCGTATTGACAGCAACTGTTTTCCTATCGAATCACGATTCGCATCCCACAAACCGTACAATACTTACTACCATGGATTGCATACCATATTAAGATATTTTGCATTAATACATTTTCCTCACGTTTTAAAACATCCAGAAGTAAGTTAAGGGTATAGTGGTGCCAGGTGCTAACTAATCGACAAAAAAGGAAAGATGAAGGAAGGAATAGGACAAAGTTGCAACAACCAAATAGATCAACGAAGAGGCTGTGGATGTTTAATATATTTAATTTTTTTACTCTGTTTCTTTATTTACAAGCCATTTCCAACACTTCTCTTGACATCCTTTATGTAAACACATTTCAAAATGGTTCTGCTTTTCATTTTAACAGTGAATATAACATTAAAGAAAACACACCCATAATGAGGGGGGACACAAACCATGAAAAAATGTGACTTAAATTATATGAATCTTGTGATCACTTGGTAACTAAAAATTTGTTTCTTCTGTACATTTAAGCTTTCTTTGCATTTTTGTCTGAGAGGGATCTAGTCAAGTAGCTACTCAATGTTTTTCCTTAATGCCTAGAGCATTTAAATTACTAGAACCTTAAACCACAATTCATAGGTAGAATTCAAATACTCATGGTCAGCATTACTAAAAAAATGTGACTAAAATGGAGGAGATTATAGCTGTCATATGAAGTATGGTGGAGGGAATTATGGCATCACCTAATCCATGATACAAACCAACTTGGTAGGATAAGGCTTTGTTGTTGTTATTAAGCACAGTGGACTATGCAAGCGGAATCCAAAAATGCAAACAGCAGGAGGCCAACACAAAGGTTTCCAGCATTCTTAAATGATTATCATGATGATGATTGAAAATTCAAAGAAAATATAAACTCACCTGTGTCTCTATAATTCCCTGAACCACACATTCCATATCTGCTTTCTTCCTCTACATTAGACAACAGATATTGTGGAATTATTTATGTAATTTAACATTTGCAAGAGACCTATCAAATATTTATACAATTAAAACAGACATGAAGCTTCTTAGTTTTTACTCTATTTTTCAACATCATAAATATTAACTTCTTTCCTCTCAAATGGCATACAGAAGGCCTGGTCATGGTTTGGTTCAGCAAGACAAACCAAACCAAACCTAATTGGAAATATAGTTCAGCCAAACCTAACCGAACTGGTTGCATCCAACATGAACCGAACCAAACTGGTTCCACGGCTCAGTGAACCATTTCTTATCTTGCAAACAAGTTCTGAACTGTTTGCTTTGGACTGGTTTTGAATTTGTTTGAAAATAAGTTCAAAAACTGGTTTACTCTACTATCAAATCGAGAACCAGTTAATAAACAGCTTAAGAATTGGTTCCATGGGTTTGAGAACCAATTTGTTTAAGATCCAATGCAAGAACTGCTTTTAATAACTTGAGAACTAGTTTCCAAAGGAACCGGTTTTGCAATAGTAAGAACTAGTTTTGAAACAGCATGAATTGCTTAAGAAACTGTTTGATAACAAGTTTCCAATTTTGCAACTATTAAGAAGATTTGATGGACTAGAGTCTGAAAAAATGGTAACCGAACAGAATGATACTTCTGCAACATATTGCTAGCCCCCCTTAAACCATGATTCGGGACACTTGTTCCTGCTCACATTGTTAGCAAAGTTAGATACATGATATGGTGTGTTGTTATTTGGTGTCTATGGCTACCACTACTGCATAATAAAATTATGTTTCAGGGAGCGTGGCAGAATTCAATACAATTATGGCTCAAATTAAGGCAACATCTTGGGGGTAGTTTAATTATAGGGAGGGGAGACACTCCAATTTATTTTTTCCAGAATGGTGCATGAATCCTATTGATGTCTCAAAACTGTAAATAAATCAGTCTTTTAAGATGTAATCATGGGTTGGAGTACCCCTTATACTCCCATTAAAAAAATTTGTTGCTTATCAAAAATAAAATAAAATAAAATAAAAACACAATGATTCAGTTCGTGATGATTGGAATAACAAGTCACAACATAGGGATAGCACAAGGCAAGGCCAGATTGATGATGCTAGCTGCTAGGTAACCTAACGATGTCATGCTCACAATTCATATCAAGACACAAAATAAAATCCCACCGGAGCTAGGATTTTACCCACAAATAAACACACAACCACAGCACAGCAAAATCATGGGGAACAAGTGCCAAATTAAAGATGGCTATTGGATTAAATCAAGCCCTCAACCCACAACATACTGATTCAATAATTTCCTTTTCTCACTCTACAATAGTCTAATGCCCGTCTTCTTTTCAAAATTGTTGTCTTGCATTTTTATAAAATTACTACTGCATGCAAGTTTAAACGAACCAACAAAATAAGGATGACCTTATCTTGCAAATTATATTTGAACAGTGAACATCTACACCTCTATTTACTTGAACATAGATCACTAACCACGCATAAAAAGTATTTAAAAATGCAAAAAAAGTGGTAGATCTATTATAGGTCTGAAAACTAAAAAGGGTAAGCATGAGGCACCTTGAACTAGCACTGAAAGTTTTGAAAGGAGAACTTACGTTTTGAAAGCAAAACCTGAACTCACAGAAGCACCTTCAAAACAAGTGAGAACATCAGCTATAAGGGAAGCAACAATCAGCCATCTTTGAGAAGAACATACAATAATGAGAAGACAACCCAAATTTAGAAAGAGAATAAACATACTAAAATTAGCTCTTCAGCAAATGACAACAAATAAGTATGACGTCACAGAAAACAGATCAAGTTTAGTACACAGTAGATTTGTTAGTTGGATCTATGGTATCAAAGGCCACAACGGTTCGTGAAAGGCTAGCTATCTCAACATCAGATGTGGACAATGCCGCACACGAATGGAATATTCGAGTAGCAATTTAGCATTAATAATTACCGAAACACACAACACAATGAAAGGGTTTTTTTTTTTTTTAACTGGTTCTTAAACTCATGAAACCAACTATCAAACTATTTCTTCTAACTGGTTCTTGATTTGATAGTAGGATGAACCAGGTTATAAGTTTGTTTTCAAACAAGTTCAAAACCAGTTCAAAGCAACCAGCTCAGACTCAGTCGTAAGATCAGAACCGGTTCACTGAACCATATGTTAGAAAACTCCAATGCTTGTTAAACAGTAAAGCTTCAAGCCACAAGGTAATGTATGCTTCAAAAGTCAGAAGCCACAGGCTAACCATAAAATTTAACACTGCCCAGCCCTAAAACCAGAAACAGAACAGAAGCAGGTGTTGAGGCAGAATCGTCACATTAGGGTTGAGGTCGTAGATTCGGCACATAAGCATCTCCAACGGTGCAGAAGAAACAGAACAGAAAAAACAACCAAAAATCAAGAGGGAAAGAAATCAACCCATTCATATTCAGAATCCGTGAACTAGAAATGAGAAAGGGGAGGGAAGAAAGAAATGGTGGGCACAAAATTTCAGATCTAACATTTAAGATTCCACAATTTCAGAGCTTCAAATCGAAAGAAATGGTGGGTACCGCTCCACGCCTCTATCTCGACGCCGTCGTTTCCCGCCGCACCGTGAGCGAGCGTCGACCCTTAAGACACCGCACTGTCGTTTCCCGCCGCCGTACCGCACCGCACTGGGTTTCTTGAAAGAAACAGAGAAGGGTTTGGGTAGGAAGCAGCACCGATCTTGAACAACGAAGGATTTTGGTGGAGAAGGGTTTCGGCGATTGTGTAGTGATGAAGGAGAAACGAGAGATCGAGGGAGAGAACCGAGCTGGAGATTGTGGGAGAAAGGAGAAGTTGCGTATTATTAGAAGTTGCGAAATAGTTGCGTATTATCAGTCATGAGTGATTTCAAAAACCAAATAGTTGAGAAACACAGCTTATTATTAGAAGTTGCGTATTTATCACACGAAAACAACCGAGACAGTTTGCAGGCATGACAATTTCAGCCATTACAATCCTCAAAGAAAACAAAGGGAAAATTATGTCTTGAATACTACTGATGACTTAGACTGAAATGATGTATAAAAATTCACATACGAGATGTACCCAAAAAAAAAATTCACATACGAGGAAATAATCTTGTTCCACAGATTTAAGTTATCCTCAAGGAAAAAGATAATGCTTTTACATGGCATTGTAAAAAATTATGATTAAAATATATGAAGAGAAAATCGTTTCCATTACTTATTTTCTCTAAGAGGGAACTGTCTTCCGTCAACCAACGCCTAGAATCTAAAAATATGAAGAACTGACTCACAACGCAAATTATAGATGATATAAATTGATTAATTATTGTAAGGACCACCAACCTCAAAATGCGACGAGAGAGACAAATTCGATAGGCAACAACTGAGATAGGGTGACTAAGGGGGTTCTAACGAGAGTTACTCTAGCGCCGGCGAAGGTGCGGCGGCCAGCGTACGGACAAAAGGTGAGTCATTGTGATCTGTGAATTAGGGACCCAAGCTCTGCTCAGCATCAGTTCGGTGCCTTCAATTTTGGGGCGTACACGATCGGTTTACTAAACCCTTTATCCGAACCAGTCAAACTCATCGGTTCGTGTTGGATTATGGAGTTTTTTTTTATTGGTAAATGGTAGTATGTTAGTTGTTAGATTAGTTTTTCTCTTTCGGCAGGATTTGAACCCTGTACCTGTAACTCCTTCACTTCTTACGCAAACAATTGTGTGCTCTTAATTTTGGGAGTTGCATTTTGCATCTCTTTTTTTTTATTTTTTATTTCTTAGATATATATTTCTTTCCGACAAATATAGCTGGAATTTATGCAGTAAATGACTGCTTTCCTTGTTTGAGGTATTTGGGGTGGGCATAGATCGGGTTGAGTGAGTTTTGGGGTGTTTGAAGACCTAACTCGATCAACTAAATATGGGTTGAGTTGGTTTAATCGATTTTTTTTTGCGTAACTCAAACCAACCCAACTCGAACTTGTATAGGTTGATTTGGGTTGGGTGATCGATTTATTATTAAAATATTTATTTCTCAGAAAAAATTGAGAAAAATTGAAAAAATAGAGTAAAAACCCCATTATCGAGGCTTTAATTTGGATTTTCAAATAAAGAAAATCTTCATCTTTTCATGGTTGCATAAAAAACATAGTTAACCTCAATTTGGAGTAAAATTTCACCTAAAATTATATCACCAAGTGAAATGAAAACAAAACAAAATTTATGTGTTAACTAATTACATCTTCGTTCACATAGTATTAGTCAAGATATCGCGTTCAATTACATGCGATGGGTTGGGTTGGATTATTTGGGTTCGCAATCTTGACCCGATACCCAACCCAAAAGCTTTGAGTTTGCTTTTTTTAAAATCGACTCCAACCCAATAAACCAACCCGAATTTTCTGGTTGGGTTGCATCGAATAGGTCGGGTTCGTAGGTCAACCAGTACTCGTGCCCACCCCTAATTCCATGTACCCCAAACGTGTTTTCATGTGAATTGTGATGCCATTATATGAGCAATGGGTGTGTATGTGTGTTGTGATGTTATTCTAGGATATATTCACCGTAGAGCAACGAAATAAATTGTGTCATAGTAGTATGTGTAAACCTTAATAGTACCAAACTGAAATTACGTTCGAATATGATTGATGGCATTGTGAGTGCTTTATGTGCAAATATAGAATTTTATGACATGATGATGGACGTGATTGTTGGTTCTATTTAGGGTCATTAACGGTTGGCTGCTCTTGATGAATACTAGTATATCTCTATTATATACAAATGAGAATAACCTCATTGATTATTCTCCAAATGGCAACCTTTAAGCGAATTAGCAATAAATTATACTTATGTGTCATCTGTAAAAGAGGAAAATCGATTAGCAATAAACTATACCTGAATGCTTGACTGAATTTGTGGAATTAAATGTGTTGTGATGTGTTATTTAATTAAGGTGTTGGATTGTGATACAGTGCAGTTTGTGAGTTTGATGTACGAATTGAATGTAATTTTGGATTACTATTGTGATGACGTGCTTTGACTTGTGAAACAAATGTATGTGACATTGTTTTAGTATGAATAGAATGTTGTGCGAAATGCTTGAGATTAATGTGAAATTGAGTTGGACCGAATAGAAGTATTTAGAGGAATTGTGCTAAGCAGTTGTATTAGTTAGGTAAATTGTGGGCCATTGGTATGATTTTGAGGTTGAGAAATCTTAGGTTATTCGATATGTTCGTAATTCTAGACTTAGAGTCACATGTTCAAATTATGATAAGTGATCGAGTGAGGCAAATTTACTATAAGAGAGCGTGGAATGCCTAACGGTTTAGTGAATAATAAGTAACGATTTCACTTGATGTAAAACTACATGCTAAGATGCGGGTGATTTGCATAGTTGAGTACATGAGGAACTGATGATTTTTAAAGTCGTCCTTAAGGTGAAGAATATGTATATTATGATCAAGGTATTAGAGGTGATGAGTATGTGAGTACTTAAGAGTAACATAGGCTTCAATTATACATGTTTGGATTACCAAGAGTTTTGTGACAATGAGGATGACTTGGATAAATTGAGGTGGTTAGCTTGAGGTTTAATTGATGATTTTAAAAGTTAATACTTAGGACGATGATTCTTAATCGATTATTGTTGAGTAGATAATAAATTATAGGATTTTGGTTGCACTATTGAAGGTATTTAAGGATAGTTATAATTTAGGTAATTGGTACATGTTGTTTTAAAGTTAGCACTAAGGCAATTATAGCCTTATCGCAAAAATAATAAAAGAGTATTTGGGGTTCCGAGTATCGAACCAACAGGGAATGTTAACAATTACCAAACTACTAAAGTTCTTTCTCTATTTAGACAATAAATTTAAAGTGAATATTAGAACGAGCACTTTTGAAAATAAAGACTAAGAAAGTTATGAGAAAAACACATAGACAAGGGAGATTGAGAATTCAAATTATGGAAAGCATAGAATATCTGGGTTCACTTAAGCCAAATCCAAGTTATTATTCAGTTAATCAATGAATGTTTCTCTCTTTTAATAGATTGTCAATCACTCGCTCTTATTTTATTAACATGCAATGATCTTGCAATTCTAATAGTCTTCTTCCTAATCTAATATCCTCAATGGTCATGCAAGATAATTAGTAAGGAAAAGCATTAGCGACAGCGAGCTCGTTAATTCAATAACCGATTGAAAATAAGAAATTATCATTGGTCCGACATAATTATCGAATTCAATTATTTCTAGAGTTTCATTAACTAATTGTGGTATGGTAGCCAGTCAATGAATTAACTACACTAAGGTTGACCAGGCCTTAATTGGATTAAGAATACTAAGAACAATTCAATCATAGGAAAAGGAAAAACATGCATATCATAAACTGAATTCAAACCAAAACATAGGCAAAAGATCCCCCATCACCTAGTGATGGGTTTAGATACATGTTCAATACTGAAAATAAACATACTAAAAACATCATGGGTTCTATAAGATGAAAAAGAATAAACTAAACCAGGACACCCTTTTGGAATGACTACGGCTTCTCGTTCTCTCCAAGCTCCATGCTTCAGTCTCTCTCAAAACGCAACGCAACAACTCCAAAAATGCGCTAAAAAAAGGGTTTTCAAAAAGGGTTATATAGAAACGCGCACATTTGTGTTAGTTTCCTCATTATGTACAACCATGCTTCACTATGTATGGTTGCGCTTCACTTAATGAATGCACGGGTTCTGCAATTATGTACGACCATGCTGATGTAGGTACGGTCGTGCTTAGCTCAAAATTCGGTGCTGAGTCGTGCTGCCACTTCTGTACAGTCATGCTGACCTATGTCAAGTCGTACTAAGCTTTGTCAGATCGTGTTAGTTTCATTCTTTGGCGTTGGACCGTACTAAACTTTGTAAGGGTGTGCACCCATTAAGCATGGTTGTGCCCAAATCATATCGAGTCGTGCTCCTTCACTAGAAGCTCAAAATTTAAGTGATGCATTTTCATATTTCTGCATAATTAAAGGTAAAGTGGGTGAATTGTATATGAAAAGAATAAAATAAATATAATTCACACTAAAAAAACCCTTAGACATTTAGGCAATTTTAGGGTTTATCAGTACATTATGTTAATGGCTTGGAATAGGGGTTGTTTAGCTTAGGAACGTGATCCTTGAGTTAAGAACTAGTGAAATAATTTTGAGGATGATTTTACGACATTTATTTGTTTATATGATGTGTTGTTATCATGCTACGAGAGCATGATTGTGGATGGTGGTTCGGTAATACTATGGCTCTGAGAGACCTAGCACGAGAGAGGCGAGGATGGTTCTCATTTTTTGTTGTGACAAGGAAACCAAAGGGACATTTTATGTGCATGTGTGCATCGGTGTTGATGTGACGAGTGACCTAGCATGTGAGAGGCGAGGATGGCACTTTGTTAATATCGATGTGGAGATGGGACCTAGCCTATGAGAGTCGAGGATGATACATCTTGATAAGTTCAGAGGGAACTTTTGAGTATATGCTTGTTTGATATGCATCATAGATGAATAGGTTGGGTGAAAGTGTCGTTGAAATGGGAAGGTGGAGGCCACTAGGGGTGAGCTAGAGGGTGGATCCTTAGCCTTGGGGGTGAAGCAGTTGGGTGTGGAAATCCCAGATGTTTTGGACTAGCTCTCTAAAGCAGGACACCTTAGCAAGCTTGACTACCCCCGACGCACACCGAACATTATCATGATTAATGAGATAAGCTCTTCTCAAAGAAACTGAATACGTCTTTCTAGTCAAACTTTCCAGATTAGTAGATGAGATTGGTACCACATGCACATGGAGATAGTGGAAGAGATCGCATTGCATAATCATGCACTATTGACATTAATATGTTGTTGAGATTGGTTTGGGTTTATGTGCCTGTATGGGTTGGATTGTCTTTTGGTGCAGGTATTGATTTGGTTTGTCTTGTGTGTTAAATTGCTCAAGTATGAGCACTTACCTCTTTTGTATGTGTTTTTCTATTTGATGTCGGGTACATGTGTGTCGTGAGCACTCATTGAGATTTTTCTCATTCCTTTATGTATTATTTTTTCAGCTAACCAACTTTGGGTATTAAAGACGTCTTTTTTTCCTTCAAAATATCGAAGATGTCTTATCAATTTGAGATTTGTGTAGTTGAAATGTATATTTGTAAATAAAGCTCTAAGCGTGTAATATTTAATTTCTATTGAAAGATGATTTGAAATAATTGTATAGTTATTGTTTGAGGCTTTGGTCTCGATGAGCAATTATTTTTAGAGATTTATATTTTAGAAATGGTTTTACAGGCATTAAGTTGAGTAAACAGTTTGAAATATATATGAAAACTTAGTTCTCATATTGGTGATAAACTATCATATCTATCTTAATCCAGAGTTTGGTGATCCATCATGATAAGACAAGACAATTCCATCACTCTATCTTTTCTTGTCTCTCTGATGTAAATCTTATCCTGAGATGAGAGCTGGATTAAAAACAAACATTATGTGATAAAAATATTTCCTCATTTACCCTTGAAAACATAATTTAAAATCTAATGAAACATAAAAATATTTAAAATGAAAAAAATGAAAAACGTTAATATTTATAAATTATAAAATTAAATTTTTTTAATTAAAAGTAAAATTATAAAAATAAATTTAAATGAATAAGAAAATTTATAATTAATTTAAAAAATCATGTGAATTTTCTCACAAGGGAATTTTGTTATTTTATATTATTATTAAAATACTAAAAATATAAAAATCTAATAAATTTAAAATTATTTAAAATAAAAACTAAAAATTAATATGGAAAACTATAAAATTAATTGAATTAAGTTAAAAATTATTTAAACATATTAAGGCTAATTTTTTCATTATATATGATTTAAAAAATTAAAAATATAAAAAATTTGAAATTATAAAATCTAATAAAATACAAAAAAGAAATAAAAAAACTAAAATTTAAATATTCATATTAAAATAATTAAAAACTAATAAAAATATTGTAAATTAATTTTTAAAAATTTATATAACTTTGTCACATGGGTAATTTTGTCATTTTATATAACTTATATCCTATCATACTATTATTTTGTTGATCTCAAACACATGATATCATAATATAATATTATCTAGTTTGTTATCAGATAAGCATCAAACATTAATTAGATACGATAAGAGCTTATCATATCTATATTCTATCATATCGTTATCCTATCCATGCTAATCCTATTCTGGTCATTGAATGGACCCTTATACAACATTGACGAATTTCGTAAGTGTTATAAGGAAAAAGTTTTGAACTTACATACTTTTATTTAAAATGAGATATGAAATACATACATTGCATTTATTCTATGAAATGAAATTTGAACATTATGTTTCTTAAAAGGAAGGTTTTAGTTGTACTCATAAAAGGAATAAGCTTTGGAAAAAAAATCCAGCTTATTTTACGAACAATTTCATAACTATATTATTATTTTACAAATGAATAACCAATAGTTAATAAGGTGCTACAGCATGCATTGCTGCTATGCCCTTAGACTAAGCACATCTTTTTTTTTAATGGAACACACATGCACGTATATTAACAAGTGAGTATAAGGGGTAGTCAATCCCAATACAGACTAATCGGGCGTACAAGGGCCAACAACACAACACTACCACCTACAATTCCATCTCCCAAAAGCAAGACCAAATTATCTCCTAATACAACCCACTGGGTCTACAAACCACTCATAATACAAGCACGTAGGGGACTTACCCCGAGACATAAACCATCTCCAAGACAAAGACCTAATACGGTCGATCGTCTACACCAGATCCGACACTCTCCCATAAAAGATGCATTCATTTTGTAGGTCCCAAATAACCCAAAGAACGGTATGTCAAATCAGCACCAAGCCCTGTCTGCACGACGCCTTACCATCAAAGAGTCTGAACTGGGGAACGAGGAGGGTAGATCTAGTAGGAGCACAAAATCGTAGCCTAACCAGCTAATAATCGCATACCACACAATAGAAGAAAACCCACGGAAGGAGGTCAAAATCAAAGGGGGGCCCAATAAGGGGATCCTTTGGCCCTGTTTCTATTCCTTTTGGTGATTGTGGGACTCAGTGGCCTTATACCCCAAGCAGTGGCTCTTCGACTATTTACTGATTTTGCATGGGCAACTAGGGATGGTAGTGTCACACCTCCATTATGTGGATGATACCTTATTGATAGGGGAGGCTAGTGTGGAAAATCTTTGGGCAATGAAGGCAGTTCTTAGGTGGTTTGAGCTTGCGTCCGGCCTTAAGGTTAATTTTGCAAAGAGTAATCTAATAGGGCTAAACGTGGAGGGGCCTTTCTTAGCAATGGCAACAACATTCCTAAACTCTAAGACAATGGTACTCCCTTTCAAGCATATCGGTTTTCTAGTTAAGGCGAACCCTCGATGCGGGTCCACATGGGTTCCAATAGTGGAGGTGTTATGCAGTAGGCTTCTTGGGTGGCGACATAGGTGTATTAGTCTTGGGGGAAAGAATTTTTTTTTTTACTAAACTTGGTGCTCAATCTTCTATTTCTCAGTTATGAGGATGTCGATGAAGGTTTGGAAGCAGATGGTCAGAATTCAGAGGGAGTTTTTATGGGGAAGGACGTCGGGGGGAAAAAGATACCCTAGGTGAAGTGGGCTAATATATGTAAGCCCAAGAGTAGGGGAGGCCTAGGGGTGAGAGATCTTAAGTGGGTAAACCCTAGTTTGTTAGCAAAATGGAGGTGGTGGCTTATAGGGAGCCCTTTGGTGTAGGGTGTTGGCTTCGAAATATGGCTTAGGAGTGACTACCCTATCTTACTTTGGTGATCTGAGAGTCCCTGCTTGGGCATCGGTGTGGTGAAAGGACATCTGTTGGATAAGCGATTTGGGGGTGAGGATTCTGACCGGTTCTCTACTAGAATTAGAAGAAGTATAGGAGATGGGAGGTCTACCTCCTTTTGGAATGATAACTGGCTTGGGGACTCACTACTGAGCCGTAGGTTCCCTAGATTATTTTCTACTGCAGTGCACAAGGATGCCCGGTTGCGGAGATGTGGTAGATACAGGATGGGACAAAGACCTTGGATATTCCTTGGTTATGCCATCTTTGTCTACGGAGCCTGATTGATGGGTGACCAGGGATCCCAGTGGTAAGTTCTCTGTCTCATCCGCATACGGCTTCATATCAGAGCCTTCTTCTTGTGTGGCTAGACTCACAGATCTGGAGGTAGGAGTGCTAGGCAGGATTTGGAAGAGTTATGCTCCTTCAAAGGTGGTTGCATGTCTAGTTTAGTACACAATTACAATATGTACCCAAAAAAAAAACTCACTAGGTTTCAAGCTTGGCTGACTTAGAAGCTCTTAGAGTTTAATAACCAACCAGATTTTAAGGAATTTGCTTTAACTACAGTGACTTGTACTCTATTTGCCATTTAGAAGACTAGAAACCAATGGGTTTTTGAAGGACAAATTCATAAACCTATTGCCATTCTTCAATTTGCTAAGTCTATTATTAGTGACTACATAACTCAATTTACAAAACCAAGTAAAAAACAACAACAATCGTTGATCAACATACACTACGCCAGATTATTTAATAAAAGGCGCCACTTTCACTAGTGCTTACAACTGAAGCGCTACTTAAAATTATTCGAAAGGCTTTCACTAGCACTTCTTCAAGGAAGTGCTACCGATGGTTTAAGAATAGACATCGCTTCCTTAAGAAAACGCTAGTAAATGTGGACTTACGGAATAAACAGAGCTTCTTTCAGTAAACGCTAGTGAAAAGCATAAGATTAGACAGCGCTTGTTACAAAAGCGCTGGCTATAGTGAACTTTCGCTAGCGCTTTCTTAGAAAAGTGCTATTGATTTCTTACCCCAAAATAATAAACAAGTTAATAACCCTAGCAGCCACAGAACGCGACACCCACGAAAGCCACTCCCACTGCAAACGTTACTCCTTCTGCGAACACCACTCCCTCCGATGAATGCCACTCCCTCCGACAAATGCCACTCCTTCGCTCTCACTTTGTCATATCTCTCTCACACAAAAATGCCACTCTCTGCCACTCCTTCTGCGGGCTACTCTTTGCCACTCTGTCTAGCACGAACGCCGCACCCTTACGCGGCCATGACGTGTTTCCTGCCTCCCTCACATACGTCGTCGCTGAAGTTACATTGAACGCCACCACACCAACGCTGCTGCACCATTGAACGCCGCCACTCCCTCACTCTCCAGTTCGAAACAAGGATCTTCACAAAGACAACCCCAGTTCAGAAGTGTGTTTCCAACACTCATCTCTCTCTCTCACCTACTTCTAAACCAAACCCAGGTCTTATTTCTATCTCTTTTTGTTAAAGTTCATGTCTTTTCTCACTTTTTTATTGTTAATTTTGTTTTCCCTTAAAGGGGTTGTCGACATGTTTCTATTTGGGTTGGGGTTTGTTAATTATTGATTGCGGCAATTTCGGTGTTATTAGGGATTTAGGGTTTTTGTTTTTTATTTTCACTTTTTTTGTTAATTTCAGTGAAAATAACAAGGCAGAGAAGATGCAGCAGACACTGCAAATGATTCCTATGATGCCTTCATTCCCACCAACAAACATAACCACCGAGCATATTCAAAAAGTATGCTTTTTACTATCTTAATCCTTTGTTTGCCTTTTAAGTTACAGAGTTTAGTTTAAGGTTTTCATGGTTTCTTCTGGATTTTATTGTTGTTATAATCTTTATTATGATTTGAATATTGAGGGGCGATGGTTGTTAAATAGGAGAGAATGAATTGGATTTATTGGTTCAATAGGTCATCCCAGTGTTGGATTCTCATACACCAATTGTTGAAGCTTCATTTTGTTCAATAATTCAATCTGAATTCTGAAAGAGAGGGAAAGGGAGTGTCACTGAATCAGAATTGTTGGCACCTTGCTTTAAGAACTTTAAAATTTTAGAGCTTTTGGTTTGGGGGCTTATAGATTTATGCATATGAACAGGATTTAGAGATGGAATACCATTATTATCTTAAGGTTTCTGGATGTTAAACTTGTTGGCTCTGCAGGTTTCTACTGTATTTTCAATGAATGAACAGCTTAAAGTAACTTGTGAACTCATGCTCTTCAACTGATTCAATACCAATCAATTTATCTTTCATTTTGGTTTCTCAGTTAAACTCCTTGACTGGGGGGAAGAGGGACATTGATCAGATGCTAAAATAGCTTCGTCGAGTGCAGTTTTTACACAAGAAGTTGTTGTTTGGCACAAGCTTGATCATCCTAATGTGACAAAGGTAATATTTAGATTTTCTTATTTATTTATTTATTTATTTTTGGCCCCGTTAACCTTATTCCCCTGTATCTTGTGAACCCTGTTTCCCCTTTATCTTGTGATGTTGAACATGTCAATAGCTTAACATGGCAAGCTTATGTGCTGTCATTTGCTACTATGTATTAGGCAAGATTAAAGTGAATGGGGTGGAAGGAAATTGCTACTCGTTAGCATTGGCTCTTTCCTTCTAGTGTATATTCAAACATCTATGTGAGAATTGTTGGAACCTAAACAATTGAGAAGTTTAGACCCTCATTAATTTTGATGATAACAAAGTATTCACAAGAGAACAATTTATGTTCTAACAATTCTTGAAGTGTGCAGATACTAATATTACATATACTTCTAAGCCACTTAAGCAAGAAGGAAGAAGTTCACAAGAGAAGGATACACTTCATGTGTCAGCATCCGGCTCATCCTAGTATACTGTCTTCGTGAGCGTCTGGAATTATCTTTTTGTGACACAAGGCTTATCCATTTGCTACGAGTGTCTGACCTTCCTGTTCTGAGCGAGCGTCTGAACTTCATTTTAAATCACGTGATGGTCATGTAGTTGCTCTTCCTCTCAGAAGCTTCTGGAACGGATTTCGAATTTGATCTTATGCGCTCAAATTATTGTACGAGGTATCAAAGGTGACACCTTTAGCTAAAGACAAAAATCGTACAAGCATTTGTGAAAAGCAAGGTAGTACGAAAACGGTAATGTGTACTACTGAGATATTCTCTGGAAAGGAAGAAAGAGACAACTTTTTTTTGAAATCACCTCACTCAATGGAAATGAGCCATTTTTACTGTAACAGTAATATCCTTTAGAACTCCTATAAATACCCCATGGTATCCATTGAAGAAATTGCCGAAACTCTACAAGAGAATATTGCTTCACTTACTGAGAACAAGCACTGTTGCTATACACTACAAAGAGTCAATACTCTGAAAGCACTGCTTCAGTGAGCAATCAAGTTTCGTGCCAAGTCTCTGGACTACAAGAACTGAACTCAGCGTCCGACACTTTCTTTTAGAAAGCATTTCTGTATTGAGCTTAATCTTTTATCCTCTCTGTGAGAGTTATTTCTGCTTGTATTCAACTTACTTGTAAAAGTTGTTTTGGCCTAGTTAAGGCTGTACCCTCAAAGGCTCGAATGTATTGAGTCGTTTTGAGAAGTTGAGAGTATTGTCAAGGTTGTGACAGTATAATACTCTTAAGGTTTTGTAATCAGTTGATTATAATGGAAAATCCTTCAGGAACGAAGGGACTAGACGTAGCTACCAGTTTGGTAGTGAACTAGTATAAATCTCTGTGTCTCTTGCTTTACTGCTTTCTATTTATCTTTATCTTGTTCTGTTAAAAACAAGTTTTCTGGCTGCTTTTCCAGCGTCCGGTTTATTTCCAGCGTCCGATACACAAACTGTTTTGAAAAACCTGTGTTCTAAGTGTTTTTAACTTAAAGTTTGTGAAAAGTTTCCAACACAATTCAACCCCCCTTCTTGTGTTCACGTTCAGTTGGTACCAGAGCTCGGCCTCTTGGTTGAGCACTTAACATTGTTAAGAGTAAAGATCCTACTGTGAACATGTCTGCTGAAGGTGGTCATATAAACCGTCCTCCTCTATTCAATGGAGAAAAATTTGATTACTGGAAAGATAAGATAAAAGCATTCTTTGAGACACAAAATCTTGATTTGTGGGATATAGTTGAAAGTGGATACATTTCTCCCAATTGATGCCCTTGGTGTTGCAATACCTAGGGAAAATCGGGTGATGATCGAGAAAAAGAGATATCAAACCAATCGAAGGCTAGATTTATCCTCATCGTGCTATGTGAGAAGAGAATATGATAAATGTGGTAAGTTTGATACTGCCAAAGAAATATGGGATTCTCTTGTTTTGTCTTATGAGGGTTCAGCCCAAGTAAGAGAAACAAAGGCCAGCATGATGGTTCGCTAGTATGAGCTATTCAAAATGGAAGATGGATAAAACATTGAAACTATATTTGGAAGGTTCCAAACACTTGTTCATGGGTTGCAGGCCCTTGGAAAAAGTTATACTACACCTGACCATGTGAGAAAAATCTTGAGAAGTTTGACTAAGCAGTGGAGACCCAAAGTCACTGCTATTCAAGAAGCAAAAGATCTAAATGTCCTTCGGCTTGAAGATCTTATGAGTTCTTTGAAAGCTCATGAACTTGAGCTAAATGAAGAAGAACCTACCAAGAAGAGTAAGTCTATTGCTTTAAAAGTTAATCAACATAAACCTAGTACTTCTAAAGCTTTTCAAGCTGAAGAAGAAGAATCAGATGATGAAGCTTCAGAAGGAGATTATGATGGATCAGACGATGAGCTAGCGTTCATATCTAAGAAGATCCAGAGAATGTGGAAGAAGAGAAACTTCAGAAGGAGGTTTCAGAAGAAAGATACAAAGGACAAGAAGGAAAGCAAAGACAAGGACAAAGCCCAAGTCATTTGCTATGAATGTAAGAAGCCTGGACATTTCAAGTCCGAGTGTCCTAATCTTAAGGAAAAGTTCACAAGAAGCTCCTTCAAGAAAAAGAAGAAAGGTCTCATGGCAACATGGGAAGATCTTGACTTATCCTCCTCTGAGGAAGATAAAGTAGAAGAAGCTCACATTGCCCTCATGGCGCATAATCGATCTTGATTGAAGAAGAAGTTGAAGAGGTAATAATATATGATTCATATTACGAACTTCAACTTGCATTTGATGATCCGTTAAAGGACTACGCCACTCTCTATTGAGTATAAGAATTTGAAAAAGAAATTTTCAAAACTATCACAAGATTTTTATTCTTTATACAATGAAAACTCAGTACTAATGAAGAGAACCAGCCGAAAACGAAAATCGTCTGGTGGATAACACGTCCTGGAAGCTAACAAGCAACCGTAGTCGAGAGCTCTCAAGTTAAAAGCTCTGTAGTTACAGGCAATCCTAACTGCAAATCAAATGACTATGAACATGCATTTCAAAAGTTTCTTGCAGAGAGTGTAACTCGAAGCAAGCAAGCTTCTATGATTTGGGGTGTCAGTAAAACGACAACTCATTGTCTTGGTTATATATTAGATAAACCTCCTTTAGAAAATGATTCAGTATCTGATGACACCAATGATCATAGTGAATGCTTGCATTGTACTTACTACAATAAATCTGGTCATTTGAAAAATGCGTGTACTGTGTTTACAACTAAGAAGGACAAGTATCCTTCAAAAACTAACAAGAAAGGACCCAAAAAGATATGGGTACCTAAAGATAAAATAGTCTATGTTGCAGACTTGCTTAGCAACAAAGTCAACACACCTATCTTGGTACTTAGACAGTGGATGCTCGCGTCACATGACGGGAGAAAAGCATATGTTCCAAGAACTAAGACCTAGAGAAGCTGGATTCGTTGGTTTCGGAGGAAATCAGAAAGGTAAAATAGTTGGAATTGGTCGCATAGGTAAAAGCTCTCTTCCTTCTATTGCTAATGTTTTATATGTTGAAGGACTGAAAGAGGAAACAAAACATTTATAAAGTTGATCTTTCTGAACTTGCAAAACAAGATGTCAAGTGTCTTATGTCTGTTGAAGATGAGCAATGGATTTGGCACAAAAGATTGGGTCATGCTAATTTAAGGTTAATCTCAAAATTAAACAAGCACAATCTTATTAGAGGCTTACCAAATCTTAAGTTTCAATCTGATGCCCTGTGTGAGGCTTGTCAAAGAGGAAAACAAGTTAAAACTTCCTTTCATTTAAAAAATGTTGTTTCAACCTCTAGACCACTTGAACTTTTACATCTTGATCTTTTTGGTCCCACAAGGAATGACCTCTTTAAGCTGGAAAGAAATATGGATTAGTCATTGTTGATGATTTTACTAGATGGACATGGGTTAAATTCCTTGCCCACAAGGATGAGTCTTTTAAGGTATTTCTTGTATTCGCAAATCAGTTCAAAATGAAAAAGGCATCTGTATTTCTTCTATTAGAAGTGATCATGGGGGAGAATTTGAAAATGAAAACTTTCAAAAATTTTGTGAAGAAAATGGCATCTCCCACAATTTCTCCTCTCCTAGAACACCTCAACAAAATGGTGTTGTAGAAAGGAAAAATAGGTCCCTCCAGGAAATGGCCAGGACCATGATCAATGAAGCTGATATTGCGAAACATTTTTGGGCAGAAGCAGTAAACACATCTTGTTATATTCAAAATAGAATTCTTATAAGACCTATTTTGAATAAGACTCCTTATGAATTGTGGAAAGGTAGAAAACCAAACATTTCTTACTTTCATCCTTTTGGTTGTATTTGTTATATTTTGAATACTAAAGATCAGCTTGGTAAGTTTGATTCCAAGGCTGACAAAGGAATCTTTTTGGGATACCCTGAAAGATCTAAAGCTTTTAGAATATACAACAAAGAAACTTTGACAGTTGAAGAGTCCATTCATGTCAAGTTTGATGATAAGAAGTCTGACACTGCTATGTCAGAGCCAAATGAGTTATTTTCAGAATTAAACCTCGGTGACAAGTCAGACGGTGAACGTGCATCTTCATCATCCGGTGGTGACAAGACGAAGAATTCTACTCAAGCAGAAGCTGAAGCAAGAAAAAGCTGGAAGTATAAAACCAATCATCCAAAAGATCAAATCATAGGAGAACCTGGTGGTAAAGTACGAACCAGATCCTCTTTCAAGGAGCATGCTGATTTTGCACTTCTCTCTGAAATGGAACCTAAGACGATTGATCAAGCATTGGAAGATGAAGGGTGGATTCTAGCAATGCAAGATGAGCTAAATCAGTTCCAAAGAAATGATGTATGGAAGCTAGTCACTCTACCAGAAGATAAGCAAGCTATTGGTACTAAATGGGTATTTAGAAATAAGCTTGATGAAGATGGTAAAGTTGTGAGAAATAAAGCAAGGTTAGTTGCTCAAGGTTACTCACAAGAAGAAGGTATTGATTTCACTAAAACTTTTGCACCTGTTGCAAGACTAGAAGCTATTCGCATTTTACTTTCATTTGCAGCACATCATGAGATAACTCTATATCAAATGGATGTGAAAAGTGCTTTTCTAAATGGTTTTATAACTGAGGAAGTTTATGTTAAACAATCTCCTAGTTTTGAAGATATTGAATTTCCAGAACATGTTTTTAAACTTAAAAAGGCTCTATATGGTCTTAAGCAAGCTCCCAGAGCATGGTATGATAGACTAAGTTCCTTTTTAATGGAAAATGGATTTACAAGAGGTTTAGTTGACACTACTCTTTTCAGAAAATCTTCTAACAAGCATTTCATACTTGTTCAAATCTATGTTGGTGATATCATTTTTGGAGCCACTAATGAAAGCCTTTGCAAAGAATTTTCTAAGCTTATGCATGCTGAATTTGAGATGAGCATGATGGGAGAATTAAAGCTTTTCCTTGGAATACAAATCAAGCAATGCAGTGATGGTATCTATATACATCAAAGCAAATATATCAAAGAATTATTGAAGAAATTCAAGATGCTGGATTGCAAGCCTATGTGTACACCTATGCATCCTACCTGCACTCTTAGTAAAGATGAAATTGGTAAAAAGGTAGATCAGAAAATGTACAGAGGTATGATTGGATCTCTACTTTATCTTACGGCTTCAAGACTTGACATTATGTTCAGCTGCTGTGCTAGATTTCAATCGGATCCTAGAGAATCACACCTGAGTCTTTGTTAAAAGAATATTCAGATATTTGCAAGGAACTACTAATCTTGGTTTGCTTTATAAGAAATCAAAGATTACAAATTAGTAGGTTTCGTGATGCTAACTTTCTTTGGAGACCGAATTGAAAGAAAGAGCACAAATGGAGGTGCCGGTTCCTTGGAGCTAATCTTGTGTCTTGGTCAAGCAAAAGACAAAGCACTATTGCACTCTCAATGAAGTGAATACATCTCAAGAAAGAAGTTGCGCTTCTCAACTTACGTGGATGAAGTATCAACTTGAAGACTACTTGATAAAAGAGAGTAACATTCCTATCTTTTGTGATAATACATCTGCCATTTGTCTTACTAAAAATCCTATATTGCATTCTAGAGCAAAGCACATTGAGATTAAACATCATTTTATAAGAGACTATGTTCAGAAGGGGACACTTGAAATCAAATTTGTAGACACTGATCACCCGGTGGTGATATTGTTACAAAACCCTCTTGAAGATAGATTCAATTTTATAAGAAGAAATTTAAATTTCCATCTTATAAAAGAATGATTAATCTCAACGTCTTATGATAGATATCATTTGAGCATCTGGTATGACATCATCATCATACGAGTAAGCATTTTTATATGCCAACTGCATCATAACTCAGCATCCGATGAATCAGCTATGAGCATCCGAAACACACACGTGGTAAGCTCGTGTGGAACTTAAGCGTCTCATCACACCTAATCTGAGTCATGATTATTTACGTTTTCAATAAAATCTTTTACTTTATTTTGGCAACTGCATTTAATGAAAAGAGGTATCTTTATTTTAATTTCTTTTTAAATTTATTTTTATTACTCGGATAATGAAGAGGTTTTTGAAAAGTAACTGTACCAATTACAAAACCTTCCTACTACTCCTTCTTTTTTGCTCCACAATCACTCGCTCTGTTTTCAGTCTGAAAAACAGTTTTTTCTCTTCTCTTCATGACTGTTCTGAAACCCTAAACCTCCATTTCTCTATCTCTCAACTGCAATCATGTCTGGTGTAACAACCTCTGAGTATACTGCTATTTATGACACCATGGCTGAAGGAAAGGTTCTGTTGGAAAATCAAATTGATTTAAAGAACTTCAAACTCTATGGCTTCGATTTCTACAGTGGTTTCAAGGCAATGGGTTGGGAACATTACTTCTTTTGGAAATAGGTTGAGGTTCTAGTTACTGCTATCAAGGAATTTTGGGGTAATGCTCGTTTACACCAAGGTGGTATCTTTGAAGGAACTGTGAGAGGCTACAAGTTCATTTTTACCATTACCAACATTTCTGAAGTCACTGGTTGTCCCTGTGAAGGTATCGTTTACTACACAGATTGGGCTGATGCATTTCATGGCCTTGAGAAGGTCAATGAGGATTTGTTTGAGAATTATAAACAGCTGAAAGAATCTGGTGAAACCCCTACTGCAAAGCATTAATTTGAAGAGTCATTACAGAGTTCTTCACAAGATAATCATTAAGAGCGTCTGGTTGAAGGCTGATTCTAGTGACATAGTCAACTATGAACAGAAGTTCATTATGAGGCACTACATGGCTGGTCACAAGGTAAACCTGCCAAGATTGATCTACAACAACCTGATTAATGCACTGGTTAATTGGAGGAAAGGTGTTGCTGACAAGAAAAACACCTACAAGTGCATTCCTTATGGTGTTCTTCTCACTGAGATGATGGCCAAGAATCTGGTTGTAAACAAGCTGACTGCTTTGCCAGATCAAGAAAAGGTAAAGTATTTTGGCACTGAGAGTGTTGTGATTCCTGACACCTTTGGAGTTAACAGCTTGGTCAGAATGAAATTGATCACTGGTGAACAGATGAAGAAGGTGAAAAAGGAACAGGGAGTAGAATCTGGTCCGTCTCTTAGCAAGAAGTCTACTACTGATAAAACCACCAGAAGCTCAGTAACTAGTGTGAAAAGGACTTCTGATTCTCCAGAAGAGGAGACAAGAAGCAAGAAGCAGAAGGTGGCTCCTGCACCTAAAGAAAGATCAATCGTAAGATGAGGACCGCGTTCCCATCGGTCGGTCCCGAGGAAAGAAGCAAGCCGGAAGGCGAGAAATAGGTTTCGTCAGGTGCCTGCGAAGAAGGCAATTCAACGTCGCCTCCGGTACGCCCCTAGACGAAGTGAAGAGATTGGTCAGCGATCGAGCTTGAACCAAAGGTACTGAATTTTATTGATGATTCTGTATCTGTTTTTGAAACTGATGATACCATTCCTGCTCCACCTATATCTGTTGCACAACCATCAACCATTCAAACCTGTGCACAGAAAGCCAGAAACACAACCGCTCCCATAGCCCCCAAACAACCTACCCAAACACAGACCAATACACTCACCATCTCCTCACCTCAAACCTCCACATATACCTCCCTCACTTCATACATTTCCAAACTTCATTCTCATCCTTTTAACCTCCTTTTCAAAGTCCTTCCATTTAATCCTTTCAAACCCTACATTCCCCCCAAGTACAATATCACAGTAATGACACCAAAAACTACTACCCTAATTCCAAAGAAACCTGTCCCTCTTGACATTAGACCAAAATTTGTTAGATATGAGTCATATAACTCTATCTACAATCACCCATCTTTATGGCACTTGAAGACCTTCACCTCTGGAGTTTCAAGACTGGAGATACCCCCTCCAATAATGCTGTCTTCAAGGATGGCAAAGACAATGTTGAGATGTCCTTTAAAGGAAGGCTGAGACCCAAACCAAACAGCAGGGTAATTCCCTTTTCTGTTGATGTACCAAGGTTCCTGCTCCAGAATGAACCTCTTACATTAGAGAAATGTGGCAGGTGGATCACAGAAGCTGAAGCCTGTATGATGGCTCATTGTTATGAGCAGAAAAGGCTTGAAGTCATTGGCAAATATAGAGACCCATCATCTGTCTCTATAAAGATTGTTCCAGATAGGCAAATGTGGTTACCTTGGTCTATTCCTGGAAAAAGAAAGGAAGCTGCACCTGGAAAAATGCCATTCAATAAGATAGGCCCTAAGGAATATGAGAAAGCTCCCAGAGACTACAAGGTCAAGGAGTTCACCCAGCTTCCGGTAAAGAAAATTTCTGAAGATCATGCTAGAAGGTATTATTTGAGTGCTCTGAAGAAAGATCAATGGAGAACTGGATCTTCCAACTGCTGTAATGCAGAGAAGGCAACAATCCCTACTGTTGGTATCATCGAGAAGGTACCTGAATCCGATCTTGGAACTGCTTATTAGGATGATATGTTCATGTGTTCTGTGATTAGACCGCTCAACTTGGTGAAGCTATATGCTCCATGGGATCTAGTCTGGAAACACTTTTACATTGGATTTGGCTGGATGCAATGGTCTGCGTCTTGGAAAGACAAAGCCATTATGCCTTGTTTTGAGCCCCTGACTATTGACAAAGATGACAGAGAAATTTTGAGGAGACTATTTATTGCTAAAAATGAAGGCCTTAACTTCTCCTTTGATGCCCTAAGTGTCTTCTTAGGCAATGTGTTTGGAGAAGCTGCTGCTGAACAATTTGATGGTTATGCCAGAGACATTCTTCAACACAAAGAAATGATCTTCAATTATCTTCTGTTTCCTGATATTGTTGAGCAAAGAAATGAAGCCCTATATGAGTCTGAAAGAAGAAAACTTGGAACTATTATCAAATGGTTTCCACCAGGAGATAATTACTTCCAATGGGCAAAGGATAGGAAGAAGATAAAATCTGTACTACTGAGATATTCTCTGGAAAGGAAGAAAGAGACAGCTTTTTTTTTGAAATCACCTCACTCAATGGAAAGGAGCCATTTTTACTGTAACGGTAATATCCTTTAGAACTCCTACAAATACCCTATGGTATCCATTGAAGAAACTGCTGAAACTCTACAAGAGAATATTGCTTCACTTACTGAGAACAAGCACTGTTGCTATACACTACAAAGAGTCAATACTCTGAAAGCACTGCTTCTGTGAGCAATCAAGTTTCGTGCCAAGTCTCTGGACTACAAGAATTGAACTCAGCGTCCGACACTTTCTTTTAGAAAGCATTTACGTATTGAGCTTAATCTTTTATCCTCTCTGTGAGAGTTATTTCGCTTGTATTCAACTTACTTGTAAAAGTTGTTTTGGCCTAGTTAAAAATTTGTACCCTCAAAGGCTCGAATGTCTTGAGTCGTTTTGAGAAGTTGAGAGTATTGTCAAGGTTGTGACAAGAGAATACTCTTAAGGTTTTGTAATCAGTTGATTATAGTGGAAAATCCTTCAGAACGAAGCGGACTAGACGTAGCTACCGGTTTGGTAGTGAACTAGTATAAATCTCTGTGTCTCTTGCTTTCTTGCTTTCTATTTATCTTTATCTTGTTTTGTTAAAAACAAGTTTTCACAATTTGCTTTTCAGTCAGGTTTATTTCATGTCAGATACACAAACTGTTTTGAAAAACCTGTGTTTTAAGTGTTTTTAACTTAAAGTTTGCGAAAAGTTTTCAACACAATTCAACCCCCCCTTCTTGTGTTCACGTTCAAGAATACTATTATTCACACCTAATGTCAAATCCATTTTGCAGTTTATTGGGGCGACAATGGGAATATCATACCTACAAATACAAACAGAAAATGGTCATGCATGCATGCCAAGTAATGTTTGTTGTGTTGTTGTTGAGTATTGTCCCGGGGGTGCGCCGAAGTCATGTCACTTGGTGAAGAATGAGCATGGAAGCGCTAAGCGGTGAGGAGTTTCTTGGTGAGGAGTTTCATCCCTTTTCTTGGTGACAGGGTACCACTTCATCTTTTAATGACGCTCAATTTAAATTTTTGTTTTTGACTTGTTGCTGTAATTTTTCAGGAATTAATGTGATAGCTGGAGTTGGCCTTCTATCTACACCTTAAATGCTTCTTTTTGCAGCTATTTGTTGTTATACATCCACCCTTATGGGACACTACTTTGAATGTAGAGAAGGAATCATCACCAACCCAATTATAAGAGAAATTGCTTTGGTATGTATGTTTAGATTTATGTATCAATGAGTTTATCTATTTCTTTATTTAAATTAGTTGAAAATTATTGTGCAATAGTTGTTACTTGGTATGTAAAAGTGCTAATCGGGCTGGGCATTATTGTCTTAGGCAGTTTCCTAGCTTAACTCTCATTTCCTCTTGTAATCTTGTTCTTTGTAAAACACTTGTTGGTAAAAGTGCAATGCTTTTCTGACCTGATGAGAGTATAAGCTGTGTGTATGTTTGACATAGTTATGCTGTTGAAAGTGCAATCTTGCCAATATCATAAGATGGTGCGATTCTAGTGTCTAGGCAAAAGATAGTGTGTGCCTGTTAAGGCACAAAATGCCAGTTTACTTAGCTTGCAAAATGCCTCACCTGAATATAGTGACTAATTAAACTTAAAGTTTGCTTGCATTGCTCGCTGGTGTTTACCCAGAAAATTGAGTGAATTGGATAGTGTACCAGTTGTTTGTTTGCTTGCATTGGAAGGCTGCTGGAAATTCTTGGTAGCATTTGTGTTTCCAATATTAAGTCTTTAGGGGCCATTTGTGTTTCTGCGCACATGTACATATACATTGTAAATTTTGTTGATTGTTGTGGCTACTCTAATATATGGATTGCAGATTTTATTGTTTAGGATCATCATTTAACCATTTTTTGAACCAAGTCTAACACATGCTTAGGCCTGTAAAAGCTAATTTAATCGTTGTGGCTATTTTATTTTTTTTCATACTAAAAACATATTTTATTAATTTTTTATACTAAAAACACATTTTTTTGAAGGGCGAATGCAAGAGAAAATATGAAAAATCTATATTTTTTTAAAAAAAAGGGGACTATTGAAAGTCCTACCTACAATAGCGCTTCCTTGAGGAAGCGCTGCCTATTCTCATAATTTTTGAGAATAAATAGCGCTTCCTTATTGAAGCGCTATTTATTTAAGGAAGCGCTATTGAAAGTCCTACCTACAGTAGCGCTTCCTTGAGAAAGCGCTGTCTATTCTCATAATTTTTTAGAATAGATATGACTTAAAAGTCTTGTCTATTATGAAAAATAGGCAGTAACCTCAAGCGGCTATTCTCAAAATTGCCAGCGCTTCCCAAACGTTGTCTTTTCGAAACACAATCACTAGCGAGTGATTAGGCAGCGCTTTTAAGCACTAGTGAAGGCAAAAAATAAGCGCTATTGATTTGGTTTTCTGTTGTAGTGATACCAACAAAAAACAAATGGAGATTACCCATAGAGGGTTTTTTCATGTTAAATGCAGATGCTAGCTTTAACAAGGAGAAAAGGGTTGGGGCTACTGGAATAATAGTACAGAGTCACCTGGAAATTGGTCTCTAGAACCACCCGCCTCTTCCCGACCTCAACCTTTACGGTAGCTGAAGCCTATGCTGTGAAAGATGCTTTAACCTTTGCAATGAACCTAGATGTGTGCCAAATCATAGTGGAAAGTGACTCCCTTGAACTTATCAGGTGCTGTAGGAGAGAAAGTAAAAACGGTGAGAATTTGCAAATTATAAATGACATCCACAAACTCAGAAAGAGTGTTGGGTTCTATGACTTTACCTGAGTGTCTGGGGAGGACAATCAAGCTAGCCATCTGCGTGGCGCAAAGGGCGCTTAAGGACTCCCTCCCTCTCGTGGAACTCCCCTCAAATCTCCAATTGTGTTAAACATTAACCTACAACAAGCCCCGAAGAATTCAAAAAGGTCAGCAAGCAGGACTCAGAGTAACACAGAGAACAAGGACGACAATTGCTTTGGTAGGCTCTCACTAGAAGTGGACAACAATTTGATGGTGGAGCTAGAAATGAGGCAATGAACATGAGAAGTCGAATAAGAAGATAGGCCCGAATTGAGGTTCGTGACTACCTCGAGAGTGGTGGAGTCACATATGGAGCAATGTAGCAGCTTAAGGTTTCATCGAGCAAGCTCAAGTGAAGTGAAAAGTACTTGAGTTAAGGACTTTTGTTCCAATTGTGTACTTGTGTCGAGTTTAAGTTCTTTGAGCCAATGCATCTTTGTTTTTTGTTTTTCTGAGATTGCAGTTTATTGGCTATTGGGCCGTTCAGTTTTTGTAGCCTCTTGGTCTTGGGTGTTCTTTCCTTTGTTCTAATTCCATTTCGATTGGCCCAAAAACAAGAAGCTTAATAACTGCATGTTAGATATTTATTTATTTACAAATATTCACGTCTAAAATACGATCGAGAAACAAATGTTTGAAAATAGCGAAAGTTAATATCGTCTTGTGGAGGAAAACCATGATGCACGGTTCATAAAATTGATAACTAGTGCATGGTGATGGCTAGAGTGGGAAAGTAAAACATGTGATCCGTGATAAACAATTAAGTTTTGATCATTGGATTCATTTTGTTATCACCACTCTCCTCTTTAAAATGAATCCAATGGTCAGAGCTTAATGATTCATCATGGACCACGTGTCGGTGCACATATTATTTTGGAAGAGATTTTAACCGATGGTGTAATTTCATTCTAAATTTTTTCAAATTGGTGTAAATTAAAAAATATCATTTAAATTAGTATACAAACATGCATGAGAAAGTTGATTTGTATTCAATATTGAAAATAAAATTTATCAGTTGTATTTTGAAAATATATATGGCTTACATACAACTTGTATGTTTCATTAAAAACTCCTTGCACTTTCAAATTTTCTTTCTATACGTAAATTGTATACCTCGTACATGATTATACATCGTGTTATACGGTCTCTGACCAATATTACTAGTAGTTTGAAAAGTCAATTAATTCCTTTCACTTTAATTTTTGCTTTGTCCGTTAGTTTTGGTGGACGGTCGACGATCATTACTGTTGTAATAATTAAAAGGTTCAAAGGCAAGGCCCACACGACACGAGAAGGCAACATAATAGAGGTGTGGCTATGATAAACCATGACAGTAATGCATGTACGATCGATGTTTGTATATTTTGAAAATTATTAATTGACTGACTGATGATTTAATTAATTTTCTTCAATTGACTAAAAATAGGAACCCGTTTTTATTCATGGAACTAACTCCCCCCACATCATGTCACTTCGTCGGTCACACAACGAGACCTGAATTGCAAGAGCTGCCACCTTAACGCATTTCGGTTTCCGCGTTCTGTGGAAAGCCATCTTATCTCACGGTACTGCTGAGAGGATTCTCAAGATAAACTGCAGGTACTCTTCTTCCATGAGCTTTTTATATTCTCTTCCAAGAGTAATTCTTATAAGTTAAATCTCATATCGATCTTGCTAATTACTTAATTACCCTACGTTTGCTGAGCTTTAATTTTCAACTTTTTTCCCTTCCTCCAATGTTTGAATTTAATCCAGCATCTTTTTTTTTTCTTCTTAATCTTCCTAATTTTCTCTTAGTCCTGCTTGTTGCTAGAGAACGGTGGATATATACGACTCTTCTACCAAACCATTTGAAAATAAATGTTATTGTTGATATGGAGTTTCAAAAATAAACCCTTTGGTTTTATTATTATTTTTTCTTCTTTTTTGATCTCTTTCATTCCTCCTTTCTAGTTGTATATCGAATATATCTTTCTCTAATTCGTAATGCTCCTTCACTCTTTCATTGCACTCCTTAATTTTGTTCCGGAGATAGTGGAAATAACTAGTAATCATTTCTACTGGTAATTGGTGTACTAGTAAAAGGTACGTACTGTGCAGACTTTGAAACAAGAGGTATGGAAAAACTGATTACGGACTTTATCAAAAAAAAAAAAAAACTGATTCGGATAAAATTTTGAGGTGTGCATGGCAAAGACTTGTAGTTTCTAAGTCAATTGACAAAAAAGTATAAAACGAATAATGCTAATGACTATATATACACACACACACACATTATATCAATCCTTCTTAAAAGTGGGTGCATGATAGAGAATGCTGGCTAACTGGGTGCATACACGTAGCTTGTCCGTGCAAGTTGATTAAAATGATAGAATAAGACAAAAATCGGGGACAACCGCCTAGTGTGATAAATAAAACAAGATATTATATTATATCCATATATAAGATTAAAAAAAAAAATCACTACCAAGGACCCTCAATTAATGTTGTAAAATTATTATTTTTTTTCAAATATATCCCTGACATTGCATTAAGGGTTCGTTTGATGGACAAGATAAGATATGAACAAATAGGATAAGATAGTTAGATAAGAAAATGGTAGGATAAAGACATGATAAGCTCTTATCCTATCATGTGTTTAATGCGCACGTGATACGAAACTAGATAATATTATGTTATCATATCATGTCTTTGAGATGAACCAAATAATAATATAATAGGTTATAAATTATATAAAATGACAAAACTACCCATGTGACAAAGTTAAACATAATTTTTTAAAATTAATTTATATTATTTTTTATTAATTTTATAATTTTTAATATGAATATTAAAATTTTAGTTTTTATTTTAAATATTCTTATACTTTATTAGATTTTTGATAATTTCTAATTTTTATATTTTTAAATTTTTAAATCGCATGTGATAACAAAATTAGCAATGTGACAAAATTACATATAATATTTTTAAATAATTTTAACTTGAACTAATTAATATTTTAGGTTTTAATATTAATTTTTTTTAAGTCTTTTTAATTTTATTAGATTTTTATATTAGTTAGTTTTTTAAAATAATATAAAAAGACGAAGTTACCTTTGTGAAAAATTGCACTTGATTTTTAAAATTAATTATTATTATTATTATTAGTTTAAATTATTTTATAATTATACTTATAATTTTTAGTTTTTATTTTAATTTTTAAAATTAAAATTTATTTTTTATTTTATAATTTATAATATTAATGTTTTATCATTTTTTATTTTAATATTTTTATGTTTTATTAGATTTAAAATTATGTTTCTAGGGGTAAACTAGGAAATATATTTTCTTATCTTATCTCGTTGGTTTTTAACCCAACCCTCATCTCAGAATAAGATTTACACTAGAGAGACAAGACAGGACAGAGTGACAGGATTTACTTATCCTATCTTGCTGGTTCATTAAACACTGGATTAAGACAGAATATGATAGCTTATCCTATCTTGTCTGATCACTCATCCTGACCATCAAACGAGCCTATATGGTTTGTTTCGAAATGTCATATTCTGGATTAAAAATATCAAGCAGTAAAATAAATATCACTAAGTGACCAACTACAATGTCTAATGTTAAAAAAAACGATCAGTAAATAAAATGTTAAAAAAATTAAGAAAAATCACCGATGGCTTTAAAAAACTAATTATGAGAAAACGCAATGACCCAATTGCTTTTTTTTTCCTCTTTAATTTTTTTTGTTTAACTACACTTTTGGTCTTTTAGATGTCGCGATTGTGCTATTTTGGTTCTCGAGTTCCAATTGCATGAATATGGTCCTTCAGGTATCACGATCGTTTGATTTTGATTCCTCATATTTCAATTGTGCGAATTTGATCCTTTAAGTATTGCAATTGTGTAATTTTGCCAATTGCCATTGAATTTATAATCAAAAGAGAAATGCTAGGAACACATTATCTAACACTCTCTTTCCAACGCATTCCCTTCTGTCGGGTGAAATTCTTATGGTCCCACTAAATTTATGTGAGACCCACATTATTTAGTGAGACCTACTTGAATTTCAACTAATAAGAGAGTGAGTGTTGAGAAGAAAATGTTAAAAAATGTGTTGATAAGACTTCTCTAATCGAAAATATTGATGTGTCGCATGTAGGTATGACCTGACACATAATTGTACTTAGTCTGATAAGTGGCATATTAGCCTAATTGTCATATGAGTTTGCTTAAAATTTAAAAAAAACATAATTGGATGGAGGGATAAAAATTGCACAATCTTAATATTTGGAGGACTCAGTTCACATCATTAGAATATGAGGGATCAAAACTGCATAATCTTGATACTTGGAGAAAGCAACTCATGCAATTGAAACTTGGGGACCAAAATTACACATTCGCAATAAGAGAGGGTTGGTATTTTTTTTCCCCCTCCTCTTTTTGTTGATACAAATATAAGTTATCCTACGCTACTTAATCCATAGTTTCTGATTGTTTTACAGAAAAATGGAGACGATAAATGCAAAATCAGTAACATCTCCATCACAATTGCAAGCACAGGAGGTTCATATTGCTTCTACTCGATTGGGAAGCCCCTCAGTTGAGTTGACAACATCATCATTGGCACAGCCACAAGTTGTTCGGATTGCTTCTGACCAATTAGCAAGTCCTTCTCATGTGGTTCACATTGCTTCTCCTCAACGTCGATGCCCTTCCCTTCACCTAATAGAAGATAAAAGTAAGATCTCTCTCTGCACATATATGTATCCAATTTTAATTAAGAATAATAGGTTCACATTGCTATAGAGATTATGGAGAGGAGATTGAAGCTTGTACATTTTTAAAAAACCCAGAAACCTTAGCTCATCATTTTGGGAAGAAGAAATTCATTACCCTAGCTAATATTATATTTTTGTTTTGATTTGGTCTCCTTATGTGTCAACTCAGCTGCCAAATCATCACTTAACTACCATATACATAAGGTAGCTTTCACGACCTTAGTAATGGAATAACCATGTTGGTATAACATTTGTAACAAAAGAGACCAATTCTAAACAAATAATAAGTAAGAGACCAAACTAAAACCTAAAATAAATATAATTGGGGACTAAAAGTATAATTTAACCATATATATATATATATAGAGAGAGAGAGAGAGAGAGAGGGGGGGGGAGGGGGGGAGAGAGAGAGAGAGAGTAATGATTATGATGAGAAATAAGAATATTAAAGTTACAATATGAAGTTAAAATTAAGAGTTCAGATTATATTTCTAATTAAAACAATTCCATGTGATCTTATTTATCTTTAACTATAGACATAATATGAATAGTCAATTTTAATAGAGTTTAAAAATTATGCACTGTCAATGCAAACTAGTTTTATACTGACATCTAATAAGAGTTAACTATATTGTCATATTAGCCATTTTTATAACTATATTTTAAAATTAACTCCTAAATAGTGGTCTCTCGTTAGATGACAGTGTAAAACGGTGCATGCTCCTATTTCTCATTTTAATAGTTGTAATTAAATATTATTAGTCTAATTTTTGGATTTCCTAGAAGGTTAATTAATTTTGCCTCTTTTTTTTTTTTTTTAACAAGCATAAACCAAAGACCAAAAGAAAAAGCATCCACATGTTGAGAAAAAAGCATAACCCGTGAATATTTTAAGCTTAAAATTCAGTAACAAACATTTGTTTATCTTGCAACTGGTACAGACACCCATGATATTAGCACCTAGGTTTTCTTTTTTTTAATTAATCAGAGAGAAGTCAACACCACTGCTCACACCGGTGTTGAATATAAGCAAAAAAAAAGAAAAAAAAACTACCTCATATTTATTAAAAAAATTAGTTAATCTCAATTAGTTAATCTCATTTAATTTTATTAAAGTAATCAAAAGAGTAATTGCATTCCCAAATTACCTTTCATGGGAACTTGTTCTACGAGAATAAAAGAGTTATTGAAAAATAAAATTTGAATCAATTGATGGGTATTTTGGGTAAAATATCATTAAACAAGTTGATGTTAGTTAAAATTTGCGAGCTACATGCCCTGCTTAAACCATATTCTAACACTTCTGTTGGTATACTGGTTAAGAATGTTGTCTCTCTAAAGCTCATATGGTTTTATGTATAAACATATTTAGGTTATATATGTTCAGTTGAAGGATTTTTTGCACTTCAATTTCTTCAGGGAAATACTTCAACCAATGTGTACCCCTTTATAAGCTAGCACTATCAGGTGACTGGAATGCAGCAAAGAGTATGATAGATGCAGAGACTGAGATGCTAAACGCTGCTATAACAAAGGATTGGGGGACACTACTTCATGTTGCAGCAGGAACAAACCATGTTCATTTTGTACAGGAGCTTGTTAAATTACTGAACCAAAATGACTTGGAACTGCAAAACTATAATGGGAACACAACATTGTGCTTGGCTGCTGCATCTGGAAACCTACAAATTGCTGTTACAATGATCAACAAAAATGGATGCCTACCACAGATTAGGGGTGCAGAAGGAATGACCCCTCTTTACATGGCTGCCATTTATGGAAGAAGCGACATGGCAAGGTATCTGTACCCCATGACTGCAGACATGTTAGAAGAAGAGGAATGGAATGCACTGTTCTTCCTTTGTATTAATAATGATTTGTATGGTGAGTTTATTGCCCTGAATTCCTCCTTAAGAAGTGATTCCTTGTTGATACATGAAGACTGACACATGCATCGTAGCAAGTTATACAAGATTTACTGAACAAATTAACATTTAAATGAAAAAAAAAATGGCAAATCAACAAAGACTAATTTAGCAGTCCCCAAAGTGGAAGATTTTGGATAAATATTTAGCTCAAATTTTTACACTAATAAAAAATTTAATATCAATATTGACTAGTTTGGTGTTCCCTTAAAATTTGGGGGTGAAAAATATAGGGCTGAATTCTTTTTTTTTTTCCCCCCCTTCATTTGTTTTACATTTTTAACCTTGTTTTTAGGTGATACCACATTCTTTCCAAAAGTTAAATTTTGTCCCTTCTCTTGTATTTTTCCTCTGTCACACAAAAGTCAAGTTCAATATGTTGTTAGACTTGATGCATCTTTTAAGTCATTATGAGCTTAATCTATAATTTTTTTTTTTTTTTACTGTATTAAAGTTTAAATTGTAGACTGCAAACTAGATAAGCCTTTTCTTTATAGATGATAATGTCCCAATTTTATTCTAGTGCATGTACGGGTCAGATAGATCCCCAGGTAGTTTCTCAACAAAAAAGAAAAGATAGAGTACACATGCTGATATCTCTTACCTGTAATTGCACTCCTAGCAATTTTTGGGAAATTTTGCAGATATAGCTTTGCAAATGTTACAAAAACAGTGGACGATGGCACTGGTCCGAAACGAGAACAATGAGACAGGCTTACATGTCTTGGCTCGAAAGCCTTCTGGTCTTGGTTGTCGAGTTCGAAACCAGACCGTGAACACTAGTAAGTCTTTACAATCACCCTTAAAAGGGTCTGTTTACTTATCGTGTTTCATGTTTTTATTTCTACTGAAAATAATAAACATTAGAGAATACATTCTAGAATTTTTTGAAAATGCAGTTTTAAAAACAGATCTAGTATTTCTGAAAATTCTGATAATGCTAAAAAATTGTTTTCAGTATTTACAAAAATGTATTCTGAAAAAGTCTTCCATCTTCCTCTCTCTATCACAACGGCTATACTTGTTCTGGTTTCTGAAAATGACATTTGTCACTTGTATAGGAAACTCTTCGACCAATACTTTAAATGAAAATGAAAATTCAAAATGCTTTTAGAAAGTTAACGGGTCCTAGGAATCGTGTTCATGTTTTTCTGTTTGCTGTTTTTTAACACACTCTAGCCATTGGCCTTTGCGAATTCTTTTTAATTTTTTATGCCTTCAGCCATAGAATTTACCTCTTAGCCATCAGTACCTCATCAGATTAATAACCAATCAAATTATGTGTATAGGCATGCAGACAAGTCCGTTTCTCCAACTTGTTAGGTGTCTTTGGGGTATACTTATCAATCATGGTTGCATGGAAACACACAGGACAATCATAAATCACCCATCACAAATAACATTTGTTGCTACAGAAATTGGAAATTTTCACTTTGTGGCTGAGCTTATGAAGTTTGACCCTGATTTGATATGGGAAGTGGATGGCAAAAACCGAAGCATAATTCACATTGCTGTTCTGCACCGCCATTCAAACATCTTCGGCCTAATACATGAGCTAGGCTCCTTCAAAGATTTGATTGTAGCTCTTGAGGATGATGAACAAAACAATATACTACATTATGCTGCAAAATTAGCACCTTCATGTAAGCTTAGCTCAATTTCTGGAGCAGCTCTTCAAATGACTCATGAATTACTATGGTTCGAGGTATTTTCCCCACAACTTCACCATACATACGTCATATAAGATCATATGTTTTTATGTATATATTCAGCTTTTTCTTTCTCTTCTTTCAGTTTCCAACTTATATGTCTGTGTGATTGCTTCTTTTATCCAAGGTTTTAATTGTTTTGTGGTTACTTCTCGATCTTTTATAATACAAAAAAAATTAAGGACAAATATTGCTGATGCGACCTCAATTACTGTTGTGATGTGGCCGCGCAATCTCTAAGCACCTTGAAGTTATAGATGCAACTGCACTTGTCGCAATTTAAAACCTTGCTTATATCTATCTTTATATTACTAACCTGTAATCACTTTTCCGTCTCATTAACATTTCATGATGTCTTTTTTTAAGCAAAAAAAATTAGTATGCAAAAGCATTACTGTGATATATGACATTCTAACTAAATTGGCACCTCAACTGTCACCCATCATTTGTTCACACCAATAATTTTATTCATAAAATCAAAAAAGAACACATGCAAAGGAAAACAAAGGGGAAAACCTTAATATATACATCATATTTTGACATTGCAGGAAGTGAAAAAGTTAATGCTGCCATTAGCGATAGAGAAAAAAAATTCTAATGGCAAAACTCCTGGTGAATTATTTGAAGAGGAGCATAAAGAATTGTTGGCAAAGGCAGAGTCTTGGATAAAAAGCACAGCAAATAATTGTATGCTTATTTCAACCCTCATATCCACAGGAGTGCTTACAGCAACATTTAGCATACCTGGTGGCAAAAATAAAAATACAGGAACTCCAAACTATTTGCAGAATCCGGCATTCCTAATATTCGCGGTATCAGCCGCAACTGCACTGATATCATCTTCAGTTTCCATACTAGTTTTCTTGTCTATCCTCATCTCAAGTTATGCAGAGTATGACTATTTCAAGTCACTTCCCTTCAAATTGATATTTGGACTTATTGCACAAATCATCTCCATCGCAAGCATGATGGTATCATTTAGTGTTGCCTTTTTCATAACATATTACCATGGTTTAAGGTGGGTTCCATATTTTGTTTTTGTGCTTGCATTTCTTCCAATACCTGTATTCAAATTTCTTCTATTTCCACTTTGGTCAGATATTTTTCGCTCTTTTTACTTTTGCATGTCCCCAATTCAGCCAAAAAAACAAATGCTTAACTAGCTAGAAAAGCAGAGGCAATGTAAATTGTAGTCTATATAGGCTGCCATGTAGTTGTAAAATGTATGAATTCTTCTTGAAATAATGATTAAGCAGGTTAAAAACGACAAAATTCCATATGTTTCGTGACCAATTTGTATTGCATTCATTCGTGAAACTACCCTTACTCATTTTTATTGTAATTTTAATATTGCACATATGCAATTGTCTTAAATAACTTTTTCGTTCCTGCAAAATAGTGGTTTCTTGGTTATGGTGCTTAAATTTTTTGTTGTTATTTTGTATCCCTATAATAATTTTTTATTTGGCTTTAGTCATTTTGTCAGTTAAGAGATGAGGTGGCTATCGAAAGTCCACCTCATCAAAGCCATGTGGTATCACATCAGTTGAAATGTCATTGTATTTGACACGTCAGCCCTCCCCTTCCCCTAACGCTTCATACTGTCTCTCGTCGCCCCCTCCCTTCTCTCTCTATAACACCATCAGTGTCACACAAACCTAACCTTAATTAACCTTAATCGCAATTATTAGTAATAATACCATAACGAACTGGGGTTTAAAGTTTGTTTTAAGCTTTTGTATTTTGATAAAGGTTTTTCAAACAACAAGACGCAAGTTACCTTTGAATTTTGTCCTTCTAAGGCACATGTGGAAAAAACACCATGAGTTTAACACCCATTGTGCACCTACCTTTTTCCCGTTTCCAATAACACATCAGTAGACTCATAACCATTAGAAGCTATGGATACATCACCCGAATCTGATTCCTTGTCTTGCTCCGTATATTTCTTCTTGTTTTCTTCGTGTGTTGGCAGTTTCGCTTCAAATGACCCTTTTTCTACATGGGAAACACTTTATTGGCTTGTACTTTAATCACATATTTCTTCTTGAAATCCATCTACTTTGTTACGCTGCCATCATTTCTTCCTTTGGACTGCTACTTCAATTCCTTCAACATTAGAGTAGATTGGACCTCCTCTAATATTAAGGAATTCTTCCATAGACTAACATGTCATGAAGGTTCTCAAATTCTTGTGGTAGATATCATAGCAAGAGTAGTGTCTGATCTTCGCCTTCAACCTTGATCTTGATGTTTTCAAGATCAAGAATGTTTTTGTTGAACTTGTCTAGATGATATTTCGTTGTAGTTTATTCCTACATCTTGAATATGTAGATCTTCTATTTCAAATGGAGACGATTTGCTAAGGATTTCTTCATGTACAGATTCTCCATTTTCAACCAAATAGTTGATGCAAATTTCTCCTTCGACACTTCTCACAATACTCTGTCTCTAAGACTCAAAATTAGAGCATTGTGCGCCTTGTCTAGGATATCCTCCATCTCCTTGTCGAAAACATATTGGGCAATTACACTTCACCAGCTATGGCATCTTCGAGTTCTTGTTGCACCAAGATTGCCCTAATCTTTAACCTCCAGAGGCTGAAATCATTCTTCCCAATAAACTTAAACCATCTCTAGGATGTTACTGTCTAAACTAAAAACTCAGATGCATACAACATAATTTAAAATGTCATTTGCTTTAGGAAAACAAATCGAGTAGTTGGAGCTCCCTCGAAAATATGAGTAAATTTTTTTTCTTTAAAATCCTATAAGAGTCTAAACTGCAAGAGAAATAATTGAAACAACATGGTTCATATAGCATAAAGTTTTCATAATAGTAGTGCTCTGTTCCAATTCTTCAGATGAAAGTAGTGTTTGGCCTCCGAGATAATTATCCAATCAATCGCAATCAACCTCTCAAGTTCGATGAACCGAGGTGGGGGTGGATACCTGCAAAGCCACTCCGACACTCAAGTCAATATATGTTTTAGCATGTGGCTAGAGAATAGGAAAATAACATACCTTTGCATGAATATATAAGTCTCTTTATATATAGTCGCCCTATGTAGGCCAGAGTAATTGTGTCCTCAATCCAAGGTAACATCTCAGACTTTGCCACTCACGTGTATCGGGGTAGATTCCCCATGTTTTGAGGTAATCCATCTCCCTCGGGTACTGCTCATGGTTTCCTAAGCTTCGCCTTTATCAATCTCTGCTCTTGATTTGGTGAGATCTTTATCTGTAGGGGTCACATCGAGATCTCTTCTCGCGTGTATCTAAGGGTTATCTGTAATGATGACCCTCTCTGATATGACTTGGGCCTAATTTGTATCCCATGTGGTATGTGACTTTTCAGTCACTGTGTCAATGTAATCTATCTCCTCAGACCGTGAATATGCCTATATTAGTTTGCTCGGGTTGTGAGCATACCTGGACAAAGTACCAAAAGTAGTCACCATGAAGGTGAATATGTATATGAGAATAAGAATACATACATCTAGTAAAGGGTTAAAAATCAAATAAAAAATATACATAATCTACATAATCAAATACATCTTATGACAGATCAAATATACAATTGCACCATCATAAGGGTTAGGTCCTACACAACAGGTAACTATCCCAAAAGACACTTGTATTCATCCTACCTAAGATACGCCTTAACTGGTCATACCTTGGGATCTTTGTTGGAGGAATCCCCAACAAAGTACCTACACCTAGGATCAATAGACGGAGCCTTAGCTTCCTCAGAATCCTCCTCAGGATCCTCTTCCTCGTTGTTGTTACCCATATACTGAGAGTACTCCTCCCACTTTCTGTTGCTAAGTGGAGTGTATTTCTTACTGTCTGTCACGTCCAATCATAGGGCAACTATAACTAAATTGTCATGTATTAGTATACATCAATAGTTAGACTTGCTCTAGGACCAGTCATCTGTCGTGCCAATCTAGTGTATGTAGCGGTCCGGGCCTCAAAATCAACGGCCCAACGCTCTCTATCATTTTTGTCCATGAACTTAAGCCTCGAATTCGTCAAAGGGTGAACGGGTTGATCAACAACATCTATTGTACACATCCAAATAGAAAAGATGATGCAAAAGAAAGCAATAAAGGGTGAGTAACTCACATGTGAGTTCTATCGCAATAGCCATACAAGCAAAAAGAACATACTACTAATACATTGACACATAATATAGATATAATATATTAACACCTGCACACAAAATAGTTTAGTAACATAGTGATGAATGTGTGAGACAAAACCAAAGACGACGTGATGTGCTCCAACTTTGACAAATAATGATTAGAATATGTCCAAATCGGAGCCACCGAATTCGCAAGCACCAAATGAAACAGTAGACAAACGTGGAAGCAAATTCGCAAGCACTAAATCAAATCAGAGCCACCTAATTTGATCTGATCAGATAGTTGGGTCAAGAATTATGTTACAGTAATTACTTACTGCAATTAAGTATGTTATGTCCTTTAATTCATTTTCTGTTTTCTGGTTTAAGTAAATACTAGTTTATTATGAAATAAAGTCACACAGTACTTGTGACCACACAACCCTACATTCTAGAAGGTAAGGTGGCATAGGGTAGTGCTCAGCTGTTAGAATATACCTTTTTGGTATAGGGAAAAATTATGTAACTACCTTTCTTACATATAGCCCATGAGGCCAATGAAACATTATCACGTTTATTCACAAAATTCATTCTCTCTCCTCTAACAATTCTTCGAAATTCCTCTTAGCTCTCTCAGCACTGAGCTTCATTTTACCATTGAAGCTCTTGCTTAGAGCTTAGGTTTTATGGGAGTTTTCTCCCTAGAATCCAACTTTATCAATTCGTATCAAAGCATTGACTTAGTACTTCGATAATGGCAGCTCGCAGTCAAGTTACTATCGCTGAATTGGAAAAGAAATTTGATGAAAAACATGATGAACTCAGTGCTAGACTGGAGCACATGAGGGAAGGAGTAGCTCAATTGGAGAAATGAATGTCGGAATGGAGGAGATCAGGAGCCTTTTGCATGCATAAACTCTGCAACACCAGAATGACAATGATTCCTTTCATAATAATCACATTTCGTGCCATGAAAGTCGTAGTGAACCCCAGGACACCATCATAATTCATACTCAACCTGGATCTTAAAGATTGACTATCCCAAGTTTGAAGGTAAGAATATGAAGGACTGGTTGTATAAATGTGAGCAATTCTTCCTGTTTGATGGTATCGCAACATATTCGGAGGTTCAACTAGCTTCCATCGAAATATTCCTATTATGTCAATGCCAATTGAATCAATGTTATTAGCTGTGAATTCGAACTTTTTGGTATTTTCTGTTTCTTCGGATGATATGATGGGTCCTAGCACCTTCGGTGCGTACCCATGCGCGGTAGGGCACTCCGTTCGCTCGCGCAAAGCGCCAGCTCACTACGTCCCTTCAGACAAGAGTACCGATAGATCTTCAGATCGTTCGGTACTCGATATTATGCAATAGCTACGCTATTGCTCATCGTCTTTTGGTGGGGCAACATTGAGATTCCGGAAATGCATTCTTTCCCCCCTTGCTCTGGGCTTTTTGTTGGGGCAAAAATACGAGAGATAAGGGGATCTAATGAAGATAGGTCTCGTGCAATCAAAAATCGGGTTGGGCTGTCCGCCCCGCCCTGACCCTGTCCCTTTCCCGCTCCCCGTAGCTCTAGCTCCTTACCGGGAGGAGTGAGTGGTAAGTGCTTCTATGTCCTTCCATAGTCGTGAGTAGGATCCATAGAAAGGTAATGGGTTGTAGGAAAAACATTTTTTAATTTCTCTTGTTTAAGCAAGCGCAGGGATCTTGCCCTTTAGTGGCACTTGAATTATATGAGGAGCAAGTTTGATATCTATCCTCCTTGGGCGCAATATGTAGCTGATGTCTATCCTCCTTAGGACTTACCCAGGATTCCTTGCTGCCAGAACACTCCCTGAGCATATTTTTGGCTGGTTTGGAGCAGAGTACTCAGATTTAGGTTCGAATGTTGAATCTCACTTCCATTTCTCATGCTGCTAGTTTAGCCAAATTGCATGAAGCTTCTACGCTATATACAAAACCTAGTAACCGCTTCAATTCATCATTTTCTAAACCTCTTAACTTGAATTCCAAGCTTCCCTATACAAATAATCAAATAATCCCACCCCAACCAAAAACCCTTGCTCGCCAAAACCCCTAGGGCTTATTCTGCTGATGAGATGGCCGATAGAAGGGCAGAATGAACGTGAACATAAGAAGGGGGTTGAATTCTGTTGAAAACTTTTCGCAAATATTAAGTTAAAAACACTTAGAACACAAGTTTTTCAAAACAGTTTGTTAAACAGACGCTGGAAATAAACCGGACGCTGGAAAAGCAGTTTGTGGAAACTTGTTTTTAACAGAGCAAGATAAAGATAAATAGAAAGCAGTAAAGCAAGAGACACATAGATTTATACTAGTTCACTACCAAACTGGTAGCTACGTCTAGTCCCTTCGTTCCTGAAGGATTTTCCACTATAATCAATCTGATTACAATTTCCTTAAGAGTATTCTTCTGTCACAACCTTGACAATACTCTCAACTTCTCAAAACGACTCAGTACAGTCGAGCCTTTGAGGGAACAGCCTTAACTAGGCCAAAACAACTTTTACAAATAAGTTGAATACAAGTATGAATAACTCTCACAGAGAGGATAAAAATTAAGCTCAATATAGAAATGCTTTCTAAAAGAAAGTGTTGGACGTTGAGTTCAGTTCTTGTAGTCCAGAGACTTGGCTCGAAACTTGATTGCTCACAGAAGCAGTGCTTTCAGAGTATTGACTCTTTGTAGTGTATAGCAACCGTGCTTGTTCTTAGTAAATGAAGTAATATTCTCTTGTAGAGTTTCAGTAGCTTTGGCTGATTTAGCTTTGATTCGGCAGCTTTAGCTTTGATTTTATTGATTTCTTCAATGGATACCTTGGGGTATTTATAGGAGTTCTAAAGGATATTACCGTTACAGTAAAAATGGCTCCTTCCATTGAGTGAGGTGATTTCAAAAAGCTGTCTCTTTCTTCCTTTCCAGAGAATATCTCAGTAGTACACATTACCGTTTTCGTACTACCTTGCTTTTCACAATTGCTTGTACGATTTTTGTCTTGTAGCTAAAGGTGTCACCTTTGATACCTCGTACAACAATTTTGAGCGCATAAGATCAAATTCGAAATCCGTTCCAGAACCTTCTGAGAGGAAGAGCAACTACGTGACCATCACGTGATATAAAATGAAGTTCAGACGCTCGCTCAGAATGGAAGATCGGACGCTCATAGCAAATGGATAAGACTAGTGTCACAAAAGGATAATGCAGACGCTCACGAAGACAGTATACTAGGATGAGCCGGATGCTGACACATGGAGTGTATCCTTCTCTTGAGAGCTTCTTCCTTCTTGTATAAGTGGCTTAGAAATATATGTAATATTAGATCTGCACACTTCAAGAATTGTTAGAACATAAATTGTTCTCTTGTGAATATTTTGTTATCATCAAAATTAATGAGGGTCTAAACTTCTCAATCGTTTAGGTTCCAACAATCTCCCCCTTTTTTATGATGACAAATATCTAAGGTTGATGAACAATTTAGTTTCAAAATGACATCAAGGGTCTCCCCCTAAATTTAACAATTTTGATATATAAGATAATTCTAGTATTTAGGTGATAGTTGATAAACAAATTCAATTAAGTTATCGCAAAACAAAATACGTAGATGTATCAGAGTAAGATCGGATGCTGATCAAAAAAGATTGATTTAATCAAATTGTACCAAATTTATTTATCATTATAAGAGCACTAGTACCAAATTTATTTATCATTATAAGAGCACTAGAATAATGAATATTAGCGCATTAATAAATAACCACACAAATGCTATGTATGAAATGCTATGCATGATACTTCAGTTCCAGCGTATTCATCGGAGTGTGAACATCGGACGGTAAGTTAGTCAGATCTTCACGTGTTCATCATACCTTTCTTTTACTCCCCCTTTTGTCATCAGACAAAAAGAGTGTAAAAACACATCATAGTCAAAATAAGACTTAGAAAAATTTGAATATAAGGCAGATAATTAGAGCAAAAATAGTGTATAAGTGTATCAACAAAAATAAGAAATATCACTTAGTACCAAAAATTTTTTTAAAGCAAAACAAAGTTTAAGGGTTTGGAAGAGGTGGTGGAGGGATGTTGAGACGTTCATAAAGTAATTTCAGAGCAGTCTCCAGCTGAGTGACTTTCATGTTTGTGGCCTTCATCTCTTCAAACTCTGCTTTGGGAATAGTGACCATCTCAACTGCAGGAGTAGAGGTAGAAGGTCCAACTTCTGGTACGGGTGCAGGTTTCATCTTCTGATGCTCTGCTAGCACCCAGTTGGATAGCTTAAGTCTCAATTCCTTCTTCCGTTGAGCTTTTAGAAAGAATTCATCATTTGGTATAAACCATTTGATGAAATTTCCAAGTTTTCTGAGCTCAGATTCTGTTTGAATTTCCCATTGATACTTCACATCTTCTGGATACAGCAAACCCATGAAGATGATTTCTCTGTGTAGAACTACATCAGCAGTGAAAGCATCAAACCTATTTCCAGCTTCTTCTCCCCATATACTTCTGATAAAGACACTTAATGCTTCACAAGCGTAAGAGAGTGCTTCATTTTCTGCCAGGTAAATTCTTCGCAGATTTTCCCTGTCATTTTCTTCTAGCACTAGGGGGACGAGGCATGGTAACATGGCTTTGTCTTTCTAAGACTCAGACCATTGACTCCAAGTAAATCCAATGTCGAAGTGCTTGGTCAGTGACCCATTGGTCATATATCTTCATGCAGTCAAAGGTCGACATCGAGCATATGAACATATCATCGAAGTAGACTGTTCTAAGATTGATGTCAGTAATTCTGCTGATTGAGCCAACTATTGGAATAGTGGCCTTCTCGGCATTGCAGCAGTTTGAGGAGCTAGTTCTCCATTCATCTTCTTTCAGAGAATTCAGGTAAAACCTTCTAGCATGATCCTCAGAGATCTTGGCAATCGGAAGCTTAGAGAATTCCTTAAGGTTGTACTTTTTAGGAGCCTTCTTATACTCCTTGAGCCCGATCTTGCTGAATGGCTGCTTGCCCGGAGCAGGTTCTTTCCTTTTCCCAGGGATAGACCAAGGTAGCCACCTTTGTCTATCTGGTACTATCTTTGCTGAAACAGAAGAAGGATCCTTGTACTGTCTGATTACTTCAATCTTCTTCATCTCAAGACAGTGTGCCATGAAGGCAGCTTCTTCATCTGTGATCCACCTTTCGCATTCTTCCAAAGTGAGCGGTTCATTTTGTGGTAGGGATCTAGGAAGATCAACAGAGAAGGGAATTTCTCTGCTTCCAGATGCTGGTCTCAATCTTCCTTTAAATGACATCTGAAAGTGGTCTTCTCCATCCTTGAATGTAGCACTTATTGGAGAGGCAATCTCCAATCTGGCAGCTCCAGAGGTGAAGGTTTTCAAATGCCATGTGGAGGGACGATTGTAGATACTATGATATATCTCATACTTAACAAACTGTGGTTTGTATGAGACATTCTTCCTTCCACCAACGTCTGTAGGTTTAAGGGTAATGGTGAGTAAGGTGGGAGTGGTTTTGGTGATTTTGTAGGTTTTAGGTGTGTAAAGTTTGAAGGGATTAATGGGAGGTATTTTGAACAATAGATTAAAGGGATGAGAGTGAAGTTTGGAAATATATGTAGTAAGTGAAGTATTTGAAGAATTTTGTGGTAGGTCAAGGTTGAATGTAGTGGATGATGGTTGGGTAGGTTTAGAGAGAGTTGAGGTTTGTTGGAGGCTCATTTTGGTTTTCCTGGTTTGTGTTTGTGGTTGTGAAACAGACAGAGGTGGTGCAGGAATAACATCATGAGCATCAAACACAGATACTGATTCATCAGCAGTAAAATCAAGTACCTTTGGGTTAACCTCTGATGACTTGACCAACCTTCTTTTTTACCCTCTGGTGACAGCAACAGCAGGAGGAGGAGGAGGGATTTGCTTCCCTTGACCGGATGCTGAAGCATCTTTTTCAGCTGCTGGTCTAAATTGTTTTTCCAAGACCTTTCTGATGGCTATCCTCATCTTCTGGTTCTTCAACAGTAGGTGCCACCTTCTGCTTTGTCCTTCTGGTCTCCCTTGAAGGAGATTCAGCAGGACTTTTCACACCAGTCATTGAGCTTTTGGTGGTTTTCTTTTCAGCTTCTCCTTCCTGTTGCTCTATTTTCACCTTCTTGATCATGGAGCCTGTAATAAGCTGCATCCTGACCAAACTGTTGACTCCAAAAACTTCCGGACGAACAACAGCACCAACACCAAAGTATTTTTCCTTTTCCTCTGTGTTGATGGAGTCAGTCAGGTTCCTTACAATGCCGTCTTTGATCATCATAATGGAGAGAAGAACTCCATATGGGATTGTCTTGACGATATTCTTCTTATCAACATTCTTCCTTGAGAAGACAAGGGCATTTATCAGATTGTTGATAATCAACCAGATTGATTTTCTTCCCATCCATGTAGTTTCTCATAATGAACTTTTTCTCGTAGTTCACTATGTCGCTTGACCCAGCCTTTAGAATCACGCTCTTGGCGATGATTTTGTGCAGTACTCGGTAGTGGCTTTTCAAGTCTTTAGCCGTGGGAGAGATGTTCTTCTTCTTCAGTTCACGGTAGATCTCAAACAGAGCTTCATTGACTCTCTCAAGTCCTCTGTAAGCATCAGCCCAGTTTGAATGGTAACTTATTCCTTCACATGGACACTTGATTATCTGAGCAATAGAGTTGATGGTGAAGCGTAGTTTGAATCCTCTGATGTGACCTTTTATTATTTCCCCTGGAAGTAAGTATGCACTTCCCCAGAATTCCTTAATAGCGTAGCTCAGTACGTCCACTGGTTCCCAAATGAAGTAGTTTTTCCAGCCCAGTTTTTCAAGACCTTCCTCAAAATCAAAACCATATAGCTTGAAGTTTTCGAAATCAACCGGGTTCTCATTCAGAAGTTTTGCCTCAGAGAAGACATCGAAGGCAGCAGTGTATTGTCCAACCTTTCTGTCGGCCATTGTAGCAATTGAAGAGAAGATGATGGAGGTTTTAGGGTTCGAAAACACACACAGAGAGAGAGATAGAGAGAAAGAGAGAACGAACACGGTTTTGCAGAAAACGCAGAGTGAAGTGATGGAGCGAAAAATGTGGAGTAGTGGGAAAGTTAATAGAGAATGGTACAGTTCTTTTTCAAAATATCGCTTCGTATTTCCACATAAAAAATTAAATCAAAAAGAAAAGAAAATAAAGATTCACCTTTTCATTAAATGCAAACGCCAAAATAAAAGTAAAAGATTTTATTGAAAACGTAAATAATCATGACTCAGTAGATATGATGAGACGCTTGAGTCCTTAACACGTGTGACACATGTGGGTGTGCTCGGATGCACGCAACCGATTCACCAGATGATGAGTTATGATGCATATAACAAATAAGATGCTTATACATGTAACACCCCAAATTTCCTTAAGCTTGGTTTGTTGTGTGTGCACAAGCTTAGTATGGCTTAAAGATGAACTCTAAGTGATATTTTCATTGATTGTCATAGTTGAATATGTGAAAAATTGTGTTTGGTGAAATTTTGCCCAGTGTGAATCGATTCCCAGGCCCCTGTGAATCGATTCAGGGATGTGAGCTTGCTGGGACTCGATTAGGTTTGCAGTGAATCGCAGAGTGAATCGATTCACAAATGTTGGTCCTCTGTGAATCGCAGCGTGAATCGATTCACAAAAGACAGTTCTCTGTGAATCGAATCTGGGAACTGCAGGAATCGATTCCTGCACTTAAAACTGCGATTCCTGCCATTTTTACACTGAGTGAATCAATTCACCTATGCTGTGAATCGATTCACAGCTGCAGTATATCAGAAAAACTCAGCAGAAAAAGAACAGAACGCGAGTGTTAGAGAGAGGGTTAGAGAGAGAGAGTGCGACAGAGAGAGGAATGAGAAGGAGTGAAAACACTTAGGGTTCACGAATTAGAGGGGAAAAACAAGGATTCATGCTAGATTCATCCTCAATCTAAGCTTGAATCCAAGTTGGGGAGTGTTTATGCTTGGATTGGAAGGTTGGAGACAACCCCTAGAAGGCCAGCTTGAAGGAGAAGGGGAAGAACGTGAAGAGGGAGCTGAGCATCAGCTTTTGAACTTGAATCTTGGGAGTTTTGGTGAGTTCTACCTTCTCTTAGGTGTTGGGCACCCATAAGTCCCACATTAGGGTCCCCTTGGAAGAAAACCCATGAACCCTAAGCTAGGAAGTTCCCCAAATCCCTATTTGATGTATAGTTTTTAGTGTTAATTGCTATGCATGTATTATTGGGACAGTTATAGGGGTTAATGTTGTACCCAAAACCCCCATAAACTGTGAGATGGATGTTTGACCATTGGGAGCTCCATGGAGCCCTAATGGAAATGTGTTTTGTCTTGAAGTATTTTTCCTTGACTGAGCATGTTACATGTTTTCATTTGAAAGTGAAATGTATCTTTTACATGAATATGTTTAGTTCTATATGAAGCTAGAGTAGCACCTAATTGTATTCTTAATCTTGATTAAAGCATGCATTTAAGGATATAGTGGTGAATTAAATTCCCTAAAAGACACTAAGATACCTCTAAAGGGGGTGATCGATATGGTTAGCCGTGTGGGACGCTCTCGGACGGTTAAGACGTCTAACCACCATATCGAAAGTGTGTTTATGGGGTTGTATGGATGTAAGCATACAACACTACCCATGAACACGAGCCAAAGATGAATTAGAAATTCATAGTAAGGATATGCATTGCATTGCATAAACGTGTCATATAAATTCTTGACTGATGATAAATTTCATGAATTGATGGTGAGGAGTCGGAGGGAGGATTCACTGAGATTATTATCTCACCCCATTCCTTGTTTAATTATTTTACAGATGTACAGGTACCAAAAGGTGATTGACAGCTGCGTGCTCTCGGCATTTTGTTCACTGTATTAGCTGTAGTAGCACCTTGGAGTTGTAATTCTTAGAATTTATGTATTGGTGTTGTAACGTCCTAAACGTATGCACTTGGGTTTTAGTTTTATGACATTTGAACTTAATGTTGGATTTTAAGTTTAAATTTTATATTCGGGATTACTGTACCTAATGTTAATTATCCTATTTTCAAGCTAATGAAAGTAAAGTGTTACATTATGGTATCAGAGCAGTTCGATTCTAATCGGACTGTAGGGATTGCTAGAAATAGTTTTGTGAATTTCTTGAGTCTGTTGTTGTCTTTCTACTTATTATGCTAAGAGATATTGAGCCTGATCAACTCAATGCTTGGTGCATTCTATGCAGAATTATGGCTTCAGGTTCTGGAAGGCGCGGGAGACCCAGGAGGAACACTGAAATACCTCCGGATCCGCCAGGACAAGATAATGCTTGGCTGCAAGGGATATTGCAGGCTATCCAGAATCAGAGTATTGCAACCAACAATCTTGCAGCTCAGTTAGCCCAACAACAGCAGCACCAAGCCCAACCTCCCCCGCAAGAGGAGGAATTGGACCGGAAATTTCTCAAATTCCTCAAGACGAAGCCACCAACCTTCAATGGAAAGGTAGAAGCCATGGCATCCCAACATTGGCTAGAGGCCGTGGAGAAGAGTTTTAGGGTGGTTCATTGTACCGAGGAACAAAAGGTCGAGCTAGCTACTCATGTGCTCATAGAGGATGCTGAAAACTGGTGGAAAGGGGCCCGAGCTTACATGGTGGCTCAAGGGACACCACTAACTTGGGTGAACTTTCAGAGGATCTTCTTGGAGAAGTACTTTCCACAGACCGTGAAGGATATGATGGATAGAGAATTAGTCCAGCTTCAGCAAGGGAAATCTACGGTTTCAGAATATGTGAACAAGTTTGAGGAGTTAGTAAGGTACTCATCTGTTGCTCAATTTGCTCCGGATGATAACTGGAAAATCAAGCAGTTCAAGTGACCGAGGCGGACATCCGTAACAAAGATTTCACTGCATCGAATTCACCGAGTTTGCCAAGGTAGTCCATCAGAGCTACGTGGCTGAAGCAAGCTTGAAGAGGATGTATGAGGATAGACAAACTAGGTGGCAAGATAAGAACAAAAAGAAGGATGCAGATAAGAACGCCCAACACATGAGACCGAAAGGGAACCTTTTCAAGGGAAAGCAGGCTCAAACCTCCGAGTCTGATTATCATGCATGTTCAAACTGTGGGAAGAGACATCCGGGAGAGTGTATGAAGGGCAAGAATGTTTGCTATGTTTGTCACCAACCAGGGCACATGGCCAGGGAGTGCCCCCAATACACTAAAGGGAAAGGAGCCAAGCCTGGTGATCCTAACCAAGGGAGAGTCTTTACTCTGGATGCCCAGAAAGCAAAGGGAGCGGAAAATCTGATGAAAGGTACTTGTTTCCTTCAGGATGAACCTCTAGTTGTTTTGTTTGATTCGGGAGCAACACATTCTTTTATCTTGTGTACATGTGTTCAAAGGTTAGGGTTGTGTCTTACCTCATTGCAAATTCCGTTGCATGTGTATACACCTGCCGAAGGTAGCATTTCCACTTCCTTAGTATGTGAGAATTGTCCTCTCATAATTCAAGGGAGGATTTTTTTAGTAAACCTCGTGTGTCTACCTCTGGTAGGGATGGACATTATCTTGGGTATGGATTGGCTTTCCGCCCATCAAGTTGTTTTAAATTGTTTCTGTAAAACGATTGAATTTCCAAATGTGCACTCTATTATTGAAGAGTCAAGTCATGTTACACATAGTAATGAACTTCTATTGAGTCACTGTCTAGTGGAAGGTCTTGCGAGATATATGATCTTACTTTCTTCAACTGTAGGGGTTAGCCTCGACCTGGATACTATCCCTATAGTGAACAAATTCTTAGATGTGTTTCCTAGCGAGGTAGCAACCTTACCACCTGAGAGAGAAGTTGAGTTCTCCATAGAACTGGTTCCCGGAACGGGACCAATCTCCATAGCTCCTTATAGGATGTCACCCTTGGAGTTAAGGGAATTAAAGACACAGTTGGAAGATTTGATTGCTAAGCAGTTTATTAGACCTAGTGTGTCACCTTGGGGCGCACCTGTCCTTTTGGTGAAGAAGAAAGACGGGAGTATGAGGTTATGTATTGATTACCGGAAAATCAATAAGATCACAGTGAAGAATAAGTACCCCTTGCCCAGAATAGATGACTTGTTAGATCAACTTAGGGGAGCTTCGGTTTTCTCTAAGATTGATCTAAGATCTGGTTATCACCAGATTAGAGTTAAGGTAGAGGATGTCCCAAAGACGGCATTTAGGACTAGATACGGGCACTATGAGTATTTGGTTATGCCTTTTGGTCTGACCAATGCTCCAGCCGTATTTATGGACTACATGAACCGAATTTTTAGGCCCTTCCTTGACAAGTTTGTAGTGGTCTTCATAGACGATATCCTAGTTTATTCTAAGGATCCTCGAGAGCATGAGGAACACCTTAGGATTGTTTTAAGTACCCTTAGGGAAAAGAGCCTCTTTGCTAAACCTGAGAAATGTGAGTTTTGGCTCAGTGAAGTTAAGTTTCTGGGTCATGTGATTTCTAAGGAGGGAGTGTCGGTTGATCCTAGTAAAGTAGAAGCAGTCCTTAGTTGGGAACAACCAACCACGATCCACGAAGTTAGGAGCTTTCTAGGATTAGCGGTTACTACAGAAGGTTTATTAAGGGATTTTCGCAGATGGTACTTCCCGACAAGGTTAACCCGAAAAGGAGCCATTTGTGTGGACTAAGAGTTTGTGAGAATAGTTTCCTAGAGCTTAAAATCAGGTTGACTTCCACCCCGGTCTTGATTATCCCTGACCTAGCATTGGGATTTGAAGTTTATAGTGATGCCTCTAAGAAAGGGTTAGGATGTGTTCTCATGCAGAATCGACAAGTTGTAGCTTACGCATCTAGGCAGTTAAGGCCCCATGAGGAGAACTATCCTACTTATGACTTAGAGCTAGCAGCCATTGTCTTTGCTCTAAAGATTTGGCGACACTATCTGTATGGTGCCCAATTTGAAGTGTTTAGCGACCATAAGAGCTTGAAATACCTTTTTGATCAGAAGGAACTTAACATGAGGCAGAGAAGATGGGTTGAGTTCCTAAAAGATTATAACTTTGAGTTGAAGTATCATCCGGGCAAAGCGAATGTGGTCACGATGCCTTGAGTAGGAAGTCCTTGCATGTGTCTTCACCGATGATTAAAGAAATGGAGTTCTTTGGAGTCCTTTAGGGACCTTAACCTTGGAATTTTCCCATCGCTGAAACGATCTCATGCTTTACCATTTAGAAATTTCTGTAATTTTAGGGAGCAGATTAGACTTGCCCAGAGCTTAGATGTAGAGTCATAGCCTAGCAAGCACCGCCCCGGTTTTTCTGAGGCCGAGGATGGCACTTTATTGTTCCATCAGAGAATCTGCATACCAAAGAATAATTCCATTAAACAGCAGGTTCTAGGAGAAGCCCACAAGAGTGGATTCTCGATACACCCTGGTTCCACCAAGATGTACCAGGACCTTAGACAGAGGTATTGGTGGCCAGGCATGAGGAATGATGTGGCAGAGTTTGTAGCTCAATGCTTGGTTTGTCAGAAAACCAAGATAGAACACCAAAAGCCTTCAGGTCTTCTCCAACCCTTAGAAATTCCCGAGTGGAAGTGGGATAGTATAGCAATGGACTTCGTGGGAGGGTTACCCTACACTCAGTTAGGATATGACTCTATATGGGTCATAGTGGATAGATTAACCAAATCTGCTCATTTTCTTCCCATAAAGTCCACTTACAAAACGCGCTTGGGTTAGTGTGATCTATATCGAGAGAGATTGTTAGACTCCACGGAGTTCCATTAACATTGTCTCGATAGGGATCCAAAGTTCATCTCTCGGTTTTGGAAGGCACTTCATCAAGCCTTAGGGACGAGGTTAAGTCTTAGCATGACCTACCATCCCCAGACAGATGGTCAATCTGAGAGAACCATTCAAACCTTAGAGGATATGCTCAGAGCCTGTGTTTTAGAGGATGGCGGTAGTTGGAGCAAGTACTTGTCTTTAATTGAATTTTCATACAACAACAGCTATCACTCTGGCATAGGAATGGCACCGTACGAGGCCCTCTACGGTCGCAAGTGTAGGACTCCTCTATGTTGGTTCGAAGTGGGAGAGAAACAATTGTTAGGCCCCGACCTTGTTCAGGAAACCACTGATAAGATTCGTGTGATTAGGGAGAAGATAAAGACTGCTCAGAGTAGGCAGAAAAGTTATGCAGATCGTAGGCTCAAACCCCTTGAATTTGATGAAGGAGAACATGTATTCCTAAAAGTCACTCCCACTATAGGCGTCGGTAGAGCTCTTCGGGCCAAAAAGTTGACCCCTTGGTATGTAGGTCCTTTCCAAATCCTCAGTCGAGTTGGTCCGGTCGCATACCAAATTGCCTTACCTCCTTCTTTGTCAAATCTCCACAATGTTTTTCATGTGTCTCAGCTTAAGAAATACATTCCGGATCCATTCCACTCCATAGATCATGAGTCTATACAACTTAGATCAGATTGCACGTACCAGCCCGAACCGGCCCAAATAGTGGACCGAGCTTCCAAGGCACTCAGGAATAAGAGTATCCCTTTGGTCAAGGTGATCTGGGACGGATCCACTCCCGAAGAAGCCACTTGGGAACTTGAAGATGAGATGCGAAGCCAATATCCGCAACTTTTTCAATAGGTATGTAAGTTTATCCAATTTTGAGGACAAAATTTTTTAAAGGTGGGTAGTAGTGTAACACCCCAAATTTCCTTAAGCTTGGTTTGTTGTGTGTGCACAAGCTTAGTATGGCTTAAAGATGAACTCTAAGTGATATTTTCATTGATTGTCATAGTTGAATATGTGAAAAATTGTGTTTGGTGAAATTTTGCCCAGTGTGAATCGATTCACAGGCCCCTGTGAATCGATTCAGTGATGTGAGCTTCTTTGGGACTCGATTAGGATTGCGATGAATCGCAGAGTGAATCGATTCACAAACGTTGGTCCTCTGTGAATCGCGGCGTGAATCGATTCACAAAAGACGATTCTTTGTGAATCGAATCTGGGAACCGCAGGAATCGATTCCTCGCACTTAAAGCTGTGATTCTGCCATTTTTACCTTTGAGTGAATCGATTCACCTATCTTTGTGAATCGATTCACAATTCTGATATATCAGAAAAACTCAGCAGAAAAAAGAACAGAACGCGGGTGTTAGAGAGAGGGTTAGAGAGAGAGTGCGACAGAGAGAGGAAGGAGAAGGAGTGAAAACACTTAGGGTTCACGAATTAGAGGGGAAAAACAAGGATTCATGCTAGATTCATCCTCAATCTAAGCTTGAATCCAAGTTGGGGAGTGTTTATGCTTGGATTGGAAGGTTGGAGACAACCTCTAGAAGGCCAGCTTGAAGGAGAAGGGGAAGAACGTGAAGAGGGAGCTGAGCATCAACTTTTGAACTTGAATCTTGGGAGTTTTGGTGAGTTCTACCTTCTCTTAGGTGTTGGGCACCCATAAGTCCCACATTAGGATCCCCTTGGAAGAAAACCCATGAACTCTAAGCTAGGAAGTTCCCCAAATCCCTATTTGATGTATAGTTTTTAGTGTTAATTGCTATGCATGTATTATTGGGACAGTTATAAGGGTTAATGTTGTACCCAAAACCCCCATAAACTGTGAGATGGATGTTTGACCATTGGGAGCTCCATGGAGCCCTAATGGAAATGTGTTTTGTCTTGAAGTATTTTTCCTTGACTGAGCATGTTACATGTTTTCATTTGAAAGTGAAATGTATCTTTTACATGAATATGTTTAGTTCTATATGAAGCTAGAGTAGCACCTAATTGTATTCTTAATCTTGATTAAAGCATGCATTTAAGGATATAGTGGTGAATTAAATTCCCTAAAAGACACTAAGATACCTCTAAAGGGGGTGATCGATATGGTTAGCCGTGTGGGACGCCCTCGGACGGTTAAGACGTCTAACCACCATATCGAAAGTGTGTTTATGGGGTTGTATGGATGTAAGCATACAACACTACCCATGAACACGAGCCAAAGATGAATTAGAAATTCATAGTAAGGATATGCATTGCATTGCATAAACGTGTCATATAAATTCTTGACTGATGATAAATTGCATGAGTTGATGGTGAGGAGTCGGAGGGAGGATTCACTGAGATTATTATCTCACCCCACTCCTTGTTTAATTATTTTACAGATGTACAGGTACCAAAAGGTGATTGACAGCTACGTGCTCTCGGCATTTTGTTCACTGTATTAGCTGTAGTAGCACCTTGGAGTTGTAATTCTTAGAATTTATGTATTGGTGTTGTAACGTCCTAAACGTATGCACTTGGGTTTTAGTTTTATGACATTTGAACTTAATGTTGGATTTTAAGTTTAAATTTTATATTCGGGATTACTGTACCTAATGTTAATTATCCTATTTTTAAGCTAATGAAAGTAAGGTGTTACAATACACATACATGCTTAAGTCATATCAGATGATGAGATTAATCATTCTTCTATAAGAAGAAAGTTTAAATTTCTTCTTATAAAATTGAATCTATCTTCAGCAAGCGGTTTTGTAAATATGTCAGCCCACTGATGATCAGTGTCTACAAATTTTATTTCTAGAATACCCTTCTGAACATAGTCTCTTATAAAATGATGCTTAATCTCAATGTGCTTTGCTCTAGAATGCAATATAGGATTTTTAGTAAGACATATGGCAGATGTATTATCATAGAAGATAGGAATGTTACTCTCTTTTATCAGGTAGTCTTCAAGTTGATACTTCATCAACAGAAGTTGAGAACTGCAACTTGCTGCTGAAATATACTCAGCTTCTGCCGTTGAGAGTGTAATTGTGCTTTGTCTTTTGCTTGACCAAGACACAAGATTTGCTCCAAGGAATTGGCAGCTACCACTTGTGCTTTTTCTTTCAATTCGGTCTCCAGCAAAGTCAGCATCACAGAAACCTACTAATTTGTAATCTTTTGATTTCTTATAAAGCAAACCAAGATTAGTAGTTCCTTGCAAATATCTGAATATTCTTTTAACAACACTTAGGTGTGATTCTCTAGGATCTGATTGAAATCTAGCACACAGGCAGACGCTGAACATAATGTCAGGTCTTGAAGCCGTAAGATAAAGTAGAGATCCAATCATACCTCTGTACATTTTCTGATCTACCTTCTTACCAATTTCATCTTTATTAAGAGTGCAGGTAGGATGCATAGGTGTACACGTAGGCTTGCAATCCAGCATCTTGAATTTCTTCAATAATTCTTTGATATATTTGCTTTGATGTATATAAATACCATCACTGCATTGCTTGATTTGTATTCCAAGGAAAAACTTCAATTCACCCATCATGCTCATCTCAAATTCAGCCTGCATAAGCTTAGAAAATTCTTTGCAAAGGCTTTCATTGTGGGAGATGCCATTTTCTTCACAAAATTTTTGAAAGCTTTCATTTTCAAATTCTCCCCCATGATCACTTCTAATAGAAGAAATACAGATGCCTTTTTCATTTTGAACTGATTTGCAGAAAACAGTAAATACCTTAAAAGACTCATCCTTGTGGGTAAGGAATTTAACCCATGTCCATCTAGTAAAATCATCAACAATGACTAATCCATATTTCTTTCCAGTTAAAGAGGCTGTCCTTGTGGGACCAAAAAGATCAAGATGTAAAAGTTCAAGTGGTCTCGAGGTTGAAACAACATTTTTTAAATGAAAGGAAGTTTTAACTTGTTTTCCTCTTTGACAAGCCTCACACAGGGCATCAGATTGGAACTTAAGATTTGGTAAGCCTCTAACAAGATTGTGCTTGTTTAATTTTGAGATTAACCTCAAATTGGCATGACCCAATCTTTTGTGCCAAATCCATTGCTCATCTTCAACAGACATAAGACACTTGACATCTTGTTTTGCAAGTTCAGAAAGATCAACTTTATAAATGTTTTGTTTCCTCTTTGCTGTAAAGAATATAGATCCATCATTTTTGCTTTTTACTGAACATCCATTTTCTGTAAAGACAACATTATAACCACTGTCACATAATTGACGTATGCTCAGTAGATTATGTTTCAGCCCTTCAACATATAAAACATTATCAATAGAAGGAAGAGAGCCTTTACCTATGCGACCAATTCCAACTATTTTACCTTTCTAGTTTCCTCCGAAACCAACGAATCCAGCTTCTCTAGGTCTTAGTTCTTGGAACATATGTTTTTCTCCCGTCATGTGACGCGAGCATCCACTGTCTAAGTACCAAGATAGGTGTGTTGACTTTGTTGCTAAGTAAGTCTGCAACATAGACTATTTTATCTTTAGGTACCCATATCTTTTTGGGTCCTTTCTTGTTAGTTCTTGAAGGATAATTGTCCTTCTTAGTTGTAAACACAGTACACGCACTTTTCAAATGACCAGATTTATTGTAGTAAGTACAATGCAAGCATTTACTATGATTATTGGATTTATCAGATGCTGAATTATTTTCTAAAAGAGGTTCATCTGATATATAACCAAGACCATGAGTTGTCGATTTACTGACACCCCAAATCATAGAAGCTTGCTTGCTTCGAGTTACACTCTCTGCAAGAAACTTTTGAAAAGCATGTTCATAGTCATTTGATTTGCAGTTAGGATTGCCTGTAACTACAGAGCTTTTAACTTGAGAGCTCTCGACCACGGTTGCTTGTTGGCTTCCAGACGCTGGTTATCCACCGTGACGCTGATTTTCGGTTTTCACGGTTCTCTTCATTGAGTACAGAGTTTTCATTGTGTAAAGAATGAAAATCTTGTGATAGTTTTGAAATTTTTTTTTTCAAATTCTTATACTCAATAGAGAGAGTGGCAGAATCCTTTAACAGATCATCAAATTCAAGTTGAAGTTCAGAATAAGAGTCATATATTATTTCCTCTTCAACTTCTTCTTCTGAATCAAGATCAGTGTCTGCCATGAGGGCAATGTGAGCTTCTTCTTCTTTATCTTCCTCAGAGGAGGATAAGTCAAGGTCATCCCATGTTGCCATGAGACCTTTCTTCTTTTTCTTGAAGGAGCTTCTTGTGGATTTTTCCTTAAGATTAGGACACTCGAACTTGAAATGTCCAGGCTTCTTACATTCATAGCAAATGACTTGGGCTTTGTCCTTGTCTTTGCTTTCCTTCTTGTCCTTTGTATCTTTCTTCTGAAACCTCCTTCTGAAGTTTCTCTTCTTCCACATTCTCTGGATCTTCTTAGATATGAAAGCTAGCTCATCATCTGATCCATCATAATCTCCTTCTGAAGCTTCATCATCTGATTCTTCTTCTTCAGCCTGAAAAGCTTTAGAAGTACTAGGTTTATGTTGATTAACTCTTAAAGCAATAGACTTACTCTTCTTGTTAGGTTCTTCTTCATTTAGCTCAAGTTCATGAGCTTTCAAAGAACTCATAAGATCTTCAAGCCGAAGGACATTTAGATCTTTTGCTTCTTGAATAGCAGTGACTTTGGGTCTCCACTGCTTAGTCAAACTTCTCAAGATCTTTCTCACATGGTCAGGTGTAGTATAACTTTTTCCAAGGGCCTGCAACCCATGAACAAGTGTTTGGAACCTTCCAAACATAGTTTCAATGTTTTCTCCATCTTCCATTTTGAATAGCTCATACTGGCGAACCATCATGCTAGCCTTTGTTTCTCTTACTTGGGCAGAACCCTCATAAGACAAAACAAGAGAATCCCAGATTTCTTTGGCAGTATCAAACTTACCACATTTATCATATTTTCTTTCTGTCATAGCACAGATGAGAATAAATCTAGCCTTCTGATTGGTTTGATATCTCTTTTTACGATCATCACCCGATTTTCCCTAGGTATTGCAACACCAAGGGCATTAGCGGGAGAAATGTATCCACTTTCAACTATGTCCCACAAATCAAGATTTTGTGCCTCAAGGAATGCTTTCATCTTATCTTTCCAGTAATCAAATTTTTCTCCATTGAATAGAGGAGGACGGTTCATATGACCACCTTCAGCAGACATGTTCACAGTAGGATCTTTACTCTTAACACTGTTAAGTGCTCAACCAAGAGGCCGAGCTCTGGTACCAACTGAACGTGAACACAAGAAGGGGGGTTGAATTGTGTTGAAAATTTTTCGCAAATATTAAGTTAAAAACACTTAGAACACAGGTTTTTCAAAACAGTTTGTTAAACAGACGCTGGAAATAAACCGGATATTTGAAAAGCGATTTGGAAAACTTGTTTTTAACAGAGCAAGATAAAGATAAATAGAAAGCAGTAAAGCAAGAGACACAGAGATTTATACTAGTTCACTACCAAACTGGTAGCTACGTCTAGTCCCTTCGTTCCTTAAGGATTTTCCACTATAATCAATCTGATTACAATTTTCTTAAGAGTATTCTTCTATCACAACCTTGACAATACTCTCAACTTCTCAAAACGACTCAGTACATTCGAGCCTTTGAGGGTACAGCCTTAACTAGGCCAAAACAACTTTTACAAATAAGTTGAATACAAGTATGAATAACTCTCATAGAAAGGATAAAAATTAAGCTCAATATAGAAATGCTTTCTAAAAGAAAGTGTCGGACGTTGAGTTCAGTTCTTGTAGTCCAGAGACTTGGCTCGAAACTTGATTGCTCACAGAAGCAGTGCTTTCAGAGTATTGACTCTTTGTAGTGTATAGCAACAGTGCTTGTTCTTAGTAAATGAAGCAATATTCTCTTGTAGAGTTTCGGCAGTTTCGGCAATGGATACCTTGGGGTATTTATAGGAGTTCTAAAGGATATTACCGTTACAATAAAAATGGCTCCTTCCATTAAGTGAGGTGATTTCAAAAAGCTGTCTCTTTCTTCCTTTCCAGAGAATATCTCAGTAGTACACATTACCGTTTTCGTACTACCTTGCTTTTCACAATTGCTTGTACGATTTTTGTCTTGTAGCTAAAGGTGTCACCTTTGATACCTCGTACAACAATTTTGAGCGCATAAGATCAAATTCAAAATCCGTTCCAGAACCTTCTGAGAGGAAGAGCAACTACATAACCATCACGTGATACAAAATGAAGTTCAGACGCTCGCTCAGAATGGAAGATCGGACGCTCATAGCAAATGGATAAGACTAGTGTCACAAAAGGATAATTCCAGACGCTCACGAAGACAGTATACTAGGATGAGCCGGATGCTGACACATGGAGTGTATCCTTCTCTTGAGAGCTTCTTCCTTCTTGTATAAGTGGCTTAGAAATATATGTAATATTAGTATCTGCACACTTTCAAGAATTGTTAGAACATAAATTGTTCTCTTGTGAATATTTTGTTATCATCAAAATTAATGAGGGTCTAAACTTCTCAATCGTTTAGGTTCCAACACAGAAGGCTTATCTATGTTCTATGATGAGCCTTTCACACTGGTAAATCAGCTTAAACACAAAGTGGCACAGTTGATTGTGATGGAATTGGAAGAAAATGAACTAATTGCAGAAGAGGATGAGGCTGTAGAGGTGATTAATAAAGATACAGCAGAGAATTCTCAGTTTAAGAGCCCTCAAATTACATTGAATAGCCCTCAAATTACATTGAATACTCTCACTGGCGTTCCAATTATCAGACCAAGAGAGTTACGTGAATGCACAATAAGAAGCAACTGCACGTTCTTCTAGATAGAGGCAACACACATAATTTTCTAGATTTGGAAGTAGCTAGAAAATTGGAATGTAAGTTGGAAGGCATTCCTCCCATGGCAGTCATTGCAGGAAGGGGAAGCAAAATAGAAGCTTCATTTATTTGCAAAGGGTTTAGTTGGCAGCTGCAACAAACTAAATTTATTGTAGATGTAATAGTGCTTCCTTTGGTCTGTTGTGATTTGATCCTAGGCATACCATGGCTTAAGTCTTTGGGTCCAATCTTATAGGACTTCAACAAACTTCATATGGGGCTTTCAATTAAAGGGAAGAAGTTCTTATTGAGAGGAGCTAAACTATATGAGATTAAATTAATTGGTCACAAGACTTTTGCTTAAGCAGTACAACAGAGTACAATAGCGGACTAAAATTTGTTTCTTATGCATTGATTCCTCTCATAATCTGTTTGAGGTACCAACTTGCCACATGCTCCAATCTGCTCACACTCAGAATTAGGTACCCTCTGCCATTGAACAACTTATTGCTCAGTATTCTGAGATATTTAAAGGACCTGTTAGTTACCCCCCTAAGCCTGGTTTTGATCATAGGATTCCTCTTAAGGAGAGCACCAATCCATTTAGCTTGAGACCTTATCGGTATTCCATCATTCAAAAGGATGTTGTAGATAGATTGGTGGGTGACATGCTTAACTAAGGCATAATTAGGCACAACAATAGCCCTTTTGCATCCTCAACTGTGTTAGTTAGAAAAAAAAAGATGGCTCATAGAGGTTGTATGTGGATTGGAGAAGGCTAAATCAACACACCATCAAAGATAGATTCTCATCCCACTCATAGAAGATTTGATGGATGAGGCTCCACTATTTTTTCTAAGCTTGACTTACGATCAGACTACCACCAACTTAGAATGGAAGCTGGTGAAGAACACAAAACTGCATTCAAGACTCATGCTGGCCATTTTGAGTATTTTTGTGATGCCTTTTGGTTTTACTAATGCCCCTGCATCCTTCCAAGCTTTAATGAATCCATTTACCAACCCTTCTTGAGGAAGTTTGTGATTATTTTCTTTGATGATACATGTTGCGCGTGCAAGGTGCAAGTATACACATTAATTGTGAAGGTTAAAACGGTAATTATGCAGTAAGAGTGGCAATGAGATAACAGTTTTGATGAGGTGAAAACAAATTGTAAAAACAGTTAGAGGCACTAATAATTTATAATTCATGTACAGGTCAGAATGCTTCAGGAAATGCTGCAGCATTTTGGGTCCAAAATTTAATTGCAAGTGTTTTCCAATAACTTTAAGATGAGGTTCACTAAGTTAATCTCATTCCTGATTTCACATTAGTTACTCTCACTTCTAATAAGCATGATTCAGCTACCCTATGGGGTTAGAGTAATATTCCTATTCACTCCAACTTCAATAATTTCTCAATTAATCAAATTAACCATATTAATCAAGTATTTCCACTCATTAAATTTTCCAATATTAATGTGCTTGCATTCAAGTAAGGGTGATCAATCTTCACTTAGAATATATAAACAGAACTTCCAACTTGATTAAAAAACATAAACATAACCTTAACACATTCAAACCCATCCTCATAAAGTCATAGTCCCCTAACTAGATGAGTTTAGCTCATATATATTGAGCTTTAAACTAGAAAATACAAACTAAGAATTAAAGTAAATAGTCATTACAAACTGAAAATCAAACGAACAATGGATTAAGAGAAGTAAAGAAAACCCAAGGAAGAAGAATGGCCTAAGCGACTTGAGTGAACATGAAGCTTCTTCTTGCCTTTAGCTCCTAAACTTGTAAACTTTCATCCACTGCACATTATGCAGAGATTCAGCTGCAACCTTGGTCCCATAGTGCTAAATGGTGAAGAAAAATGGTGATGGAGGAAGCTCAAAGTGATGAAAATGGTGGAATGGAGCGATGTGGAGAAGAAGAGCTGTTATGTACTGTTCTATTCTATGGAGGCGCTGATAAATGTGACCTAGGGCAGAGGATTAAATTAGAGAATTTTCCCTCTCTTCTGCCTTAAGCTGCCAACTGTCCCTTCTTTTCTCCTTTTGAGGCTTTTTCCTTTAATTCTTTGTTTAAAAGCAAGTGTGGCCCGTATCCCAAAATACTAGCTTCAATTCAATGCTTCTTCATGGTTTACGTGGGTTTTTACCCCCATTAGGACAGCTGAGTTCATTTCCATTTAATTCTCATTTTCCAGCTAGCAGTGAATTATCCTTGGTCATGTCCAGATGCTGTAGCTCTTAGATCATTTTTTTGCAACATTTTCATGCTTTTCCTACACACTAAGACAACATATCAAAACACATATGTGGGCACCTAAAAGGGCCCCAAAATAGGAGTAATCACGGTTTCCAATCATTTTATCCGCAATATAGCTAAAACATGCACATTTGGTCAGCAAAACACCTTAAGAGTTGCAAATTCAAGCTTGATAAAGGCTAAATAATTCTTATTTATAAGATTTATCAATATACTCATCTATAGCCCCTCTATTGAAGATCACATCGTTCATCTAGAGCTGGTTTTTCAAACCATCCGCAGGGAGCATCTGTATTCGAAAAAAGAGAAATGTTGTTTTGCCACTATCAAGGTGGAATATCTTGGTCACTTTATCACTCCAGAAGGGGTGCCTACTGACCCTTCAAAGATTCAAGCAGTTAAGGATTAGCCTGTTCCTAGTAACCTTAAACAATTAAGGGGATTCTTAGGCCTTGCGGGCTACTATAAAAGATTTGTGAAGGATTTTGGCAAGGTTGGGAAACCTTTAACTGACATGTTAAAGAAGGATAATTTTATATGGATCAAGGCTTCTACTGTAGCTTCTCAGACTTAGCTTTAGTTACTGCTCATGTGGTGGCTCTCCCTGATTTCTCTAAGATTTTTATTGTTGAAACCGATGCCTCTGCTATAGGAATACGTGTTGTTTTGATGCAGGACAAGCACCCTATAGCCTATATTAGCAAGTCCCTGGGTCCTAAGCAACAAGCTATGTCTATATATGAGAGGGAACTCTTAGCTATTATTTATGCAGTGTAGAAGTGGGGAGCTTATCTGTCACGGGGACCTTTCATTATCAAGACTGACCAGAAGAGTATGAAATTCTTGTTGGAACAAAGGCTCAACACTCATTTTCAACAAGTTTGGATGACTAAGTTGATGGGTTTTAAATTTGAAATTCAATACAAGGAAGGTACTACCAACATTATTGCAGATGGTTTATCTAGGAATATAGAGGTTGAATTCCTCCCTTTATTGTTGGATAATGCTAACACGGGGTTGCTTGACCAGATTAAAGACTCTTGGAATTTTGATTCCAGCATTCAGAAACTGATTTCTGATTTGCAGCTGAATGCTTGGTCTCATTCGAAGTTCACTTGGCATAGGGGTGAACTTCAAAGAAAGGGAAAGTTGGTTATTGGGGCTAATCAAGAATTGAAACTGCTGATCCTTAAGTGGCTACGTGACTCTCCTTTTGGGGGACACTCAGGGAAGGATGTTACTGCAGTGAGAGCCAAATCTCTTTACTTTTGGAAAGGGATACTGAAAGATATTCAACAATATGTGAGAAGGTGTGACATTTGTCAAAGATGCAAGCCAGACATGGCTGCTTCCCCTGGTCTTTTATAGCCCCTACCTATTCCTACTAAGATTTGGGATGCAGTTATTATGGATTTTTATTGAAGGGATTCCTTCATTCTTCGGGTAAACAAGTGATCTTAATGGTGGTGGACAAATTAAGAAAGTATGCCCATTTTATGCCCCTCTCTCACCCCTATAAGTCTTGGATGTGGCTCAACTTTATCTTGACAATGTTTTCAAACTTCACGAGTTGCCCAACACTATTACAAGTGACAAAGATCCAATTTTTGTTAGCAAAGTTTGGAGTGAATTTTTCCAACTGCAAGGTGTGTCTTTAAACAAATCCACTGCTTACCATCCTCAAACAGACGACTAAACAGAAATTATGAACAAATGCATTGAGACTTATCTTCAATGTATGTGTGCTAAGAAACCATCTACTTGGTCTAAATGGCTCTCTCTAGCGGAGTGGTGGTACAATACCAATTTTCACTACTCCATCCAAGCTACCCCATATGAGGTGGTGTATGGACAAGTTCCCCTTCTGCATCTTCCAGGTATTCCTGGTGAGGCTTCTAATATAGTTGTTGATCGCACCCTTGCAACTAGAGAAGCTGTTATTAAGCTTCTGTAGCTCCACTTACTAAGAGCTCATAATAGTATGTCGCAGCAGGCCAACAAGTTTCTGTGCGACACTAGTCGTTCCACAAGCTTCTTCCCAAAATTTATGGCCCTTTTAAGGTGCTAGATCACATTGAAGATGAACTGAACACAATAAGGGGATTGAATTGTGTTGAAAATGTTTCTTTTCAAAACTTAACCAAAAAACCAAGTTCTTTTAAAGTTGTTTTACCACCGGATGCTAAAAGCTCCGAATGAAAAAAAAAAGTTTATGAAAACTTGTTTTCTTGTAATAGTGAAAATAAATCAAGGGGAGTAGAGAAGAAGCAGACACAAGAATTTATACTTGCTTACCACTAACTGGTAGCTACGTCTAGTCCTTTTGTTCCTGAAGGATTTTTCACTATAATCACACTGATTACAAGTTTCCTTAACAGTATACTACTGTTGCAAACTTGACTATACTCTTAACTTCTCAAAATGACTCAGTACGTTCGAGCCTTTGAGGAACCAACCTATTACAAGGCTTACAAGTTTACAAAGAGTAGATTTGAAAACAATGAAAAACTCTCAACACAAGAGGATAAACGATTAAGCTCAACAACAAAATAACTTTCTAAAAGAAAGAATAAGACGCTAAAGGTTGTTTACTGCTTGGTCCACAGAGGGCTTAGCACAGAATTCTTGATTGCACTCTTGATTTCTCTCTTTCATAATTCTGTAACCTTCTTCAGTAACAGAGATGGAGTATTAATAGAGATATTCAATATTACCATCGAGAAGTAAATCAACTCCAATCATTGAGTGAGGTAACTGAGGAGAAATATCAGTAATTCCTTTTCCAGGGGAATATTCGAATATTATAGCTTTATTACCATTTGTACTATTTTCTTTTCCAATCCTTTGCAACCTGACACAATTTGAAAAGATTACGATCCTTGTCTTTTGGCTAAAGGTGTCACATTTGATACCTCGTACTATCAAATTGAGCGCAAAAGGATATTTTGAATTAACTGCATGGATTCACTAAGACAGAGTGCGATATCAAGGCGTGCTTCACGCGTGCTTTGTTTAAAGAACTAGATGCTCGTTGAGTGACATCAGACGCTGAGAACAAGCAGAGGCTAACTAGCGTTTAGATACATTCCACGTGTCTTAATCTCTGGATATCGGACGCTCGCTACGACCAACTACCAAATACAAGCAAATGACCATATGCAAACAACTTTAGTGCAAGGATTCTCTTGTAAACGTCTTCTTCTTGCTTGAGTGGTATTTCATATATACATAGAAAATTTGTCATACACACTTTAAGACTTATCAAACGATAAATTGTTCTCACTTAGATACTTTGTTATCATCGAAATTATTGAGGGTCTAAATTTCTTAATCGTTTAGGTTCTAAAAAATCTCCCCGTTTTTTATGATGACAAACATCTAAGGTTGATGACAATTTTATTTTAGAAAATAATTTCAAGGGTCTCCCCCTGAGTTCAATAGTCATGTATAAGCACATATTTTCTAAAGCATTAAGCTAAGTATTAGGGCATGATTTCTAACAACAGATTTAAACATAGAATCAGAGCATAGAAATTTAATCAGATCATACATCAGAGCATAATTGCATGAGAAATGCTTATTCAATCAAATGTTGAAATTATTACTTGCCTGACAAATGCTTAATCAATTAGATGCTGAAATGATTACTAATGCATGATATGTGTTACTTAGCGTTCATCAATCTTTACCTTTTACTCCCTCTTTTATCATTAGACAAAAATAAGTAAACCATCATAGTCAAAGCAAAAGATAATAATGGCGAGAAAACTTTGAGATGAATTCAAAAACTCATTGTATTTTTTTTAAAAGGGGATGGAGGAAGGGGATATATTATTATTTCAGTGGCTCTAATGGCCATGTTACAACTATCCCCGAGGGGATTGAACCATGTCCTTTGGGGTTACAAAACCAAGCTTCTACCACTATGCTAGCACCCCATGGACAAAAATTCACTGTATTAATAAAAGAAATTTAACACAGAGAATGGTTTTTCATAAGAAACAAAGAAAAAATTATGAAGGTGGAGGGTTCTAGCGATTCAGCAGAGTCATGACAATACTTTCCAACTATGCAATCTTATGACTCACTTCCATGAGCTTGTTGTACTCAGCCCTTGTTAAAACCACTGGTTCATCACCAGATGCAGAAGTAGAAGTAGAGGCCTGAGACATATGGGCTTCTTCTTTAACCCATTCAACAATCTCAGGGTCTGAAGCCGTTTTAGGCCAGGACAAGGTCTTCTTCCTTCAGTTCAGCTTCTGCCTCAGCAAGGCAAATGCTGATTATGTCTTGTTCCAGATCAAACATCTCTTTTTATCCTTCTTCTCTTTTGCAGCAATCACAATGGCATCCAACCACTTGAGTGTGTCCTCATCTAACTCATTGTGCATCATGATCTCGATTTCAAGGGCATGTTCTCCTTCCTTGAGAATGTCTTCCTTCTCTTGTTCTTTTCTTTCTCTATCTTTGATGAGCATAAGTCTGCGTACCAGACACTGTAGCATGTCATCAAAGTGTTGGACTTCCAGGTCATAATCATCCCAGTTTTTTCTGACTTTCCCTCCTTCTTCAATTTCTTCTTTTTCTTCCATTGAGAGACCAGAGGATCCAGTACACACAGAATCAGCTTTGATTTTGTGGTGGTAGTTATCCTTTGCTTGGGCTTCAGTTTTCTTGTAGACAGGCATGTCAAAAAGGTGCTTAATCTTGCTTTTTCTTGGGGCGTTTTCCCAATGCTCAAGAGTGAGCATTTCAGGGTACCTTCGAGGTACCTTGTTCTTTCTCTTCTTGGGAATAAGCCAACGTAGCCACCTTTAGCATTTTTGCTAAGGTACTTCTCCTTTGCCACATCATCCATTTCCTCCAGCTTCTCAATGATGTTTTGCTTCTTCATCAGTTCAAAAAGAAGAATACCATAGGGAATGGTCTTATTTCTCTTCTCAGATGAAGAACTTTTCCTTGACTGGACAATAGCATGGGATAGAGTGTTAACTAACAACCTCGGGAGATTAAGAACAGTTCCCGCTTTATGGTGTCTCATTATGAACTTTTGTTCCATGTTCACAATGTCAGATGAACATGCCTTTAGCATAACACATTTGTAGATAAGTTTATGAAGAACTCTGAAGTGGCTCTTCAAATACACAACAATTAAAGGCTTTCCCGAAGCCTTCAAAGTTTTAAAGTTCTCAAACAAGTGGTTATCCACAGCTTGTGGGCCACCAAACTGTGTTTCCAGCCATCAGTAAAAATCAAACCTTGGTCAGGATACCTTATCAAGTCATACACTATTTGTAGAGAGATGTTCAACTTAAACCTAACGACATAACCTTTGAGTACGCTTCCAGAAAATGCCTTAACAGAACTCTAGAACTCCTTCACAGTAGTAATGTAAACTGGCTTCTTTTCCCATTGGAAGTAGTCCCTCCAACCCATGAGAGTAATCCCTCTTCTGAAATTGAAATCATATTTAGAGAAGTTGATCAAGATAAACACGGTGTTCTATCAACACCTTGCCTTTAGAGATGGTATCGTAGGAAGCTGTTTGAGCGATGTTCTTGAATGCCATTGATGTAGAGCAAAAGAAACTTAGAAGGGAAGTTTGAGGGTTTTGAGAGAAAGAAGGTTTTGCAAACAAAGAGAGTACAAAGGTAGTGAAGTAGTGGAGTAGTGAAAAGGTTTGAATGTGAAAGTGGGAAAGTTTTTATAAACCGTATAAAATAAAATAAAATAAAATACAATAAAAGATTCCTTTCAATCAATCCGTCGGTTGTCAACAATAGAAGATTACTGCAGTAAAACTTTATTGAAAATGTAAATTTAATCATGACTCAGCAGGTAGGATTGAGGCGTTTTAGTATGCACGCACTTGACACGTGTATAAGAAGCGGATGCGAAGTCACATAAGATGCAACACAGTAACATATGCTGAATGAGGCTAAATGCACATTAGACCAGGTGCTTAATCACCCAAATGCAAATATACTATCTGATACACATAATATTAGATGCATACTATCACAAGAAACACAAAGTGTACCAGATACTAAGATTAAACACTCACTCATTTATAAGATGAAAATTTAAATTTCCTCTCATAAATTTGAATCTATCTTCAGTAAGGGATTTTGTAAAGATATCAGCCCACTGATGATCTGTATCAATAAATTTTATTTCAAATACACCCTTTTGAACATAGTGTCTTATAAAATGATATTTAATTTCAATATGCTTTGCACGAGAATGCAAGATGGGAATTTTAGTAAGACATATAGCAAAAGTATTTCACAGAAGATAGGAATATTACTCTCTTTTATCTGGCAGTCTTCAAGTTGATATTTCATCCACAGAAGTTGAGAACTGCAACTTGCTGCTGAGATGTATTCAGCTTCTGCTGTGGAGAGTGCTATGGTGCTTTTTCTTTTGCTTGACCAAGACATACGATTTGCTCCAAGAAATTGGCAGCCTCCACTTGTGCTTTTTTTTCAATATGGTCTCCAGCATACTCAGCATTACAAAACCTACTAATTTGTAATCTTTTGATTTCTTATAAAGTAAACCAAGATTAGTAGTTCTTTGTAGATATCTAAAAATTCTTTTAACAGCACTCAAGTGTGATTCTCTAGGATCAGATTGAAACCTAGTACATAGGAAGACACTGAACATAATATCAGGTTTTGAAGCAGTGAGATAGAGAAGTGAGCCAATCATACCTCTATAGAGCTTTTGATATACTTTCTTACCATTTTCATCCCTGCATAGAGTGCAAGCAGGATGCATAGGTGTGCTCATTGGCTTGCAGTCTATCATGTTGAACTTTTTGAGCAATTTTTTGATGCATTTTCTTTGATGGATATAGATGCCATTATTTCATTGCTTTATTTGGATTCCAAGGAAGAATTTCAATTCTCCCATCATGCTCTTCTCAAATTCAGGCTGCATCAACTTAGAAAATTCTTTGCAAAGTCTTTTATTAGTGGCACCAAAAATGATATTATCAACATATTTGCACAAGTATGAAAGGCTTGTTTGATGTTTTTCTAAATCGAGTAGTGTCCACTTGTCCTCTTGTAAAATCATTTTCCATTAAAAAGGAATTTGTCTATCATACCAAGTTCTTGGAGCTTGTTTAAAACCATATAGTGCCTTTATAAGTTTGAAGACATGTTCTAGAAATTCAATGTCTTCAAAACCAGCGGTTGTTTTACATACACTTGCTCAGTTATGAAACCATTCAAGAAAGCACTTTTAATATCCATTTGATAAAGGATTATTTCATGATGTGCAACAAATGAAAATAATATGCGAATAGCTTCTAATCTTGCAACAGGTGCAAAGGTTTCAGTGAAGTCTATAACTTCCTCTAGTGAGTAACCTTGGGTGATAAGAGTGTGTGTGGTTTTGATGTTAGAGATAGAGTTCAAGACTACGAGTCACTCTTGTTGAATCTAAATCCTAATCACTATACAAAGGTTCAAGTCAGAAGACACCTCTGCTTATGCATAATCTTAATGAGGCGTTTGACGCTACTTCTGAAACCATTTTTTAAATTCAAGTGGGGGATTGTTGGAACTTGGAGTAGTGAATTGAAAAATTGGGAAGTCCCACATAGGAGAGAATAGACACTTTAAGAGTGTTTATATATGTGGAGCTCACCCCCTTGGGATGTGCCTCAAGGGGTACCCACTTTTATAAGAGGGAGAGGATGCAAACAAAGTGACCACCACACACGCGCGCGCGCCGCCGCCGTCTGGGCTTGGGCTGTGTGGTGTACTTTTTGGTAAACGAAAAAATTAATTTTTTAAATTTAAATTGTGCGTTTACTTGGTCACTACTCTATCAGAATAACGTTCCGAGAATCTCTCACCCACGATCCGTGACTCATCTCAGTAATTTCATCGGTGTCTTCGAATTTTCGAACAATTTTGAAAATCAATTTCCAACACTAACCACCAACTAAAATCCAAAAAAACACAATCCTTTGTGTTCATAATTTCGACCAGTTATCACTCAATCATTTTTGTTCAAATTTTTACTTAGACTACGATTCCAACAAACAAAACACACTATGTCAAGTGCATTCAACATTAATAATATTCAATACAAGATCATAAAATTCAGGAATAAAATTCATTCACATCAACAACAACATTGATGTTCCTTACGACATTGATAAAGCCTTTTTCGCCAAAGACGCTCTTATCCCCAAATCTGACCAGACAACATCTCTGATCTGCATCTAGGGAGCATGGTTTATGAAATAAACAAGAGGCTATGGTAAAGTGGGGTGAGACAAAGGTAATGACGAGTTTGCATAGTTCCAACGCTGGCCATGGTGGCTGGATTTTGGGCGAGACAGCGATAACCTTTGTGAAAAGAAGCAGCAGTAGATGCGAAAGAGATGAGAGGGAGAGAGAGGGCAGAGGCAGGGGTAGGATATTGTGTGAAAAAAGTTGTAGGTGTTCTCGTTTTTATTTCTGACTCATCTCGGCTGTTCATTATTTTTTAATAAATCTAACGGCGTATAAAAGTGGTCACCAGTGAACCATTTAATGTGTTTCTTCACCGTAAGTGAACCATTTGATGTTTTTCTTCACCGTAGAAGCCCCCAAAATTAAATTAATCGTTTTTGTTTTGCTTAAATATCGATTATCTATCACTTATTCATCGAAATATATATTTTGTCATTACCCAACTGTATTTTTTAGACTCATTTAGTATTTTTTAGACTTATTATAATTTTTCCATCCCGAATTATAAAAGCTTTTTGTCTTTTTCATTTGTCCATTTTATAAATCCCTTTTGAAGTTTGTCTATAACATTAATTATTTTTTCCCTATTACCCTTATTTAATTTATCTTTGTTTTAATCAATAAGTTAAAAGCAGTGTAATACAATTTACCTTCCCAATAAATTCAATGGTTGTTTAGGTAAAATAATAAAAATTGTATACAAATTTATTGTTTTTAACTACATTAATTATATTCCTTAGTGTGAGAGATTTTCTCAAAAGGCATTGGGATGGAGGGAGTAGTACTTTTTTTTTTGGTGAACACTCTGGTACCCAGTAAAAGTATTGGGTATTGTACCCAAGTGAACTTTTTTTTATCAAAAACTTTTCTACGGTGTCTCTTTTTATTCTGTCTTCTTCATTTTTATACACACTTCATGGTTATTGTTCTCCTGACATAGATTTGATTTCTTTTCTTCTTCCTTATGTGAATACATGCCTTGACAGGATGATTTTGATGATTGACAAAAGGGAGTCTTGCAAATAGTCAACCGTGCAAAAAGTGGAAAAGAATACCAAGACGCGTATCAAGAATGATTGTTTCTCAAGTCTTTGGGTTATGGGTATTTATTTATCTTTATTAAGACAATTTGTAAGTAGTAATAAAAAGCTCTCAATTAAAATTAAATCACACACGCACAAAATATTTTGACATGCATATCTCGTGTCGGATGTCGAGCTGAGGAAGTCGGATGTCGGTGAGGAGGAAGTCGGCGTGTCGAGCTACGAGGAAGTCGTATGTCGAATCGAGGAGGAGGTCGGCGTGTCAAGCTTATGAGGTCGCGTGATGAGCTCTTGTCGCGTCCGGTGATGATCCGTGTCGAGCTGATGAGGTCGCGTACCGAGGTCGCGTGTCGTGCTGATGAGGTCGCGTGCCGAGCTATGAGAACCGAGCTGATGAGGAGGTCGTATGCCGAGCTGTGTTCCGAGGTCGTGTGCCGAGGCCTTTTGCCGAGCTGTTCAGAGGTCGTATGCCGAGCTGTGTCGAGGTCGTCTGTCGAGCTGTGTGGCGAGGTCGTCTGCCGAGCTGTCTTCAGAGGTCGTATGCCGAGCCGTCTCCGTGTTTTCAATACGCAACGGACAAATTCCAACGGACAAATCAAAACGCAACGGGCAAAATGCTGCAACGGACAAATCCTGCAACGGTCATTTCGACGCTCCTCCATTGCCTATATAAACACAACTCGTGAGCTTTGTTTGATATACAACAACGCAGTGCTTAATTTTTGTGCCAAAAACTCTGTCAAATATTTTTCATCACTCACACTTATTTGAGCACAATTTTTGAGAGTCTTTTTATTCTACATAATTTGAGTTGTATTATTTGAGCTTCAATTTGTTATATCTGCACTATTGAGTGTATCTTTTTCGTCTCATTTTATTTGTGAAAATCATTTATTTTTGGGTAGGAATCCCAAGGTGTTCATAGAGAGGTGATATCTCTTGAACGTATTGCTCTGGTTTAGAGTTGTAAAGGTTTCTAGCTGAACCTGATTTAAAAGCTAGTGTCTTAGTGAAAATCCCATAGTGGTTTGCTGTGGGGACGGGGGGTGGGCCACAGGGGTGTTAGGTGGCTGATCCTGGATAATTTGTTGTGTGCTTTTTTACTCCTTATCTCTCTACTTTTCAGTCAATTAAATTTATGTACTTTATTTTATTGTTATTTATATCTTACTATTTACTTTAATTTTAACTCGTTTGCAATTTATTCTTCAAGTGATTTATCTATTTCACATTAATATTTCCGCAACTCATAATTAGCACTTATTTCTCCAAAAGTTTTTGAAAGCAGTTCACACACAATTCACCCCCTCTTGTGTTTGGAGTCACTTGTCAACAAGTGGCATCGAGCTAGACTCTTGTATAAAGGACTTAACCGTCTCAAGAGAATGACTTCAAACAATAACGAGGGAACCTCCATGAAACAGACCCCATTTTTCAATGGTGAGGGTATGGTTATTGGAAGGATAGAATGCAAATCTTTCTTGAGGGTGTTGATCTTGATATTTGGGATCTTTGTGGAAAATGGTCCATTTGTCCCCACTCAATCAATTAATGATGCGGTGGTAGACAAACCAAGATCACTTTGGACCGAAGATGATAAGAAAAAGGTCCAATACAATTTGAAAGCTAAGAACATCATCATACGCTTTAAGCTACGATGAGTTCTATAGGGTCTCAAATTGCAAGACTGCTAAAGAAATGTGGGACACCCTTCTATTGACCCATGAAGGTACTACACGGGCCAACTCATGTGTCATGGCAAAACACGAGGAGGATGAGGTAAATGCTCTTGAACTTCGAATCTCCTTTAACTTATGATGAGCTGCTTATTGCTTGTGAAGAATTAAATAATGAAACGATTAAACTTGGAAAAATTGTTCTTTCTTCTAAGAAAACCATCTCTTCTCTTGAATCAAAAATTGAAATTTTAAACAAAGAGATAGTGATTCTTAAAGAAAAACAAGTTGCTGTGATTGAAACTTCTCCTCCCATATCTTGTGAAAATAAAAAAGATGAAGTTTTAAAATGCAATGAGTGTAGTGTTTTGAAAAATAAGGTTGAGGATTTAAATAACACTCTTGCAAAATTTACAATGGGAAGAGATAATCTAAACATTATTTTAGGAAACCAAAAAGGTACTTTTAGAAAAGCTGGTTTAGGTTATCATCCAAAAATTCATGAAAAATCTTTTAAACTCTTCAATCACAACAAACCCTCAAGTAGTCCTTTCATTAAATGCTTTCACTGTGGTAGAAATGGTCACACTGCCTCTATTTGCAATATTAGAAAGAATAAAAATGTAGTTGGCAAAAAGATATGGATTCCAAAGGGTACTTTGCCAAAAACTAACTCATCTGGACCCAACTTAGTTTGGGTACCAAAAGTTAAAACCTGATTTTATTTTGCAGGTGTGCTTGAAAGCCAAAGATTCAAATTGGTATCTTGATAGCGGCTGTTCAAAGCACATGACAGGAGACAAAAGCAAGTTCTCCTCTTTGGAACCCAAAAATAAAGGTTATGTTTGTTATGGTGATAATAATAAAGGTAAAATTCTTGGGATTGGTACTATTGGTAAGAGTCTTAATCCCATTATAGAGAATGTCTTGTATGTGGAAGGTTTGAAACATAACTTGCTAAGTATTAGTCAACTTTCTGACAAAGGCAATAATGTTATATTTGATTCTTCAAAATGCATGGTCGTAAATTCTTTTAATAAAAGTCTGATTTTGTTGGATCTAGAATTGGAAATATCTATATGGTTAATTTAGATGAACTACCTTAAAATGATGCATGTTGTCTTTTTAGTAAAGAGAATGAATCTTGGCTATGGCATAGAAGAATGGCTCATATTCACATGGATCATCTTAATAAATTGGTTCGTAAAGACTTAGTAATTGGCTTACCAAAGCTTCGTTTTGAAAAAGATAAACTTTGTGATGCATGTCAAAAGGAAAACAAGTAAAGGCATCTTTCAAATCTAAAAATATTGTTTCTACAAACCGGCCTTTACAACTTTTACATATGGATTTATTTGGCCCTTCTAGAACTAAAAGCTTTGGTGGCAATTACTATGCTCTTGTTATTGTGGACGACTATTCTCGCTATACATGGACTTTATTTATTTCTCACAAAAATGATGCTTTTAATGCTTTTGAAAACTTGCAAAGGTTATACAAAATGAGAAGGGACTTAACATTGCTTCCATTCAAGTGATCATGGTGGGAATTTGAGAATGAAGCATTTGAAGCATTTTGCCTGAGAAAATGGCATTGATCACAACTTTTACGCTCCAAGGACACCACAACAAAATGGAGTGGTTGAAAGGAAAAATCGGTCTCTTGAAGAGCTAGTGAGGGCGATGCTCAATAAGACTAACCTTCCTAAGTACTTTTGGGCAGACAGTGAGCACCGCTTGCTATGTGATGAATCGAGTTCTTATAAGGCCGATCCTTAAACAAACACCGTATGAACTCTACAAAGGAAGGAAGCCCAACATTTCCCACCTTCACGTTTTTCGGATGCAAGTGTTTTGTCCTAAACAATGGTAAGAATAACCTTGGAAAATTTGATGCCAAAGCGGATGAAGGTATATTTCTTGGATATTCTATTTCTAGTAAAGCTTTTCGAATTTATAATAAGAGAACTTTGACTATTGAAGAATCTGTGCATGTTACCTTTGATGAGTCTAACCCAAAATCTTTGGTAGAAGATAGTGTTGATGATCTTGCAGAAATATTGGGAAATAGTCACTTAGAAGATTCAAGCGAGTCCAAAGATGAAGATGAAAATCCTTTGCCACAATCTTCTAAGGAATCCCCTCATTCAAATTTACCAAAAGAATGGAGAGTCTCAAAACATCATCCACTTGACAATATAATTGGCGATATCTCTAAAGGGGTAACAACTCGAAACTCTCTTAATCATGCATGTCTTTTCATGGCTTTTGTTTCTCAAGTTGAACCAAAGGACATCAATGAAGCCATTATTGATGAACATTGGACCCTTGCTATGCAAGAGGAATTAAATCAATTTGAAAGAAACAATGTTTGGGAACTAGTTCCTAAACCTAAAGATCATATAGTCATTGGGACCAAATGGGTCTTTCGCAACAAGCTTGATGAAAACGGTATTATTGTTAGAAACAAAGCTAGACTTGTTGCAAAAGGCTACAACCAACAAGAGGGCATAGATTTCGATGAAACCTATGCACCCGTGGCTAGATTAGAAGCCATTCGTATGCTTCTAGCATTTGCATGCATCATGGATTTCAAACTTTTTCAAATGGATGTTAAAAGTGCATTTCTTAATGGCTTTATTCAAGAAGAAGTATATGTTGATCAACCTCCCGGTTTTGAAAATTTTGAATTTCCAAATCATGTTTTCAAATTGAAAAAGGCTTTATATGGTTTAAAACAAGCTCCGAGAGCTTGGTACGAGAGGTTGAGCAAATATTTACTTGAAAAAGGTTTTGAAAGAGGAAAAGTTGATACCACTCTTTTCATTAAACACAAAAAGCATGACATTTTACTTGTTCAAATTTATGTCGATGATATAATATTTGGTGCTACTAATGAATCCTTGTGTAAGGAATTTTACGATATCATGCAAAGTGAATTTGAAATGTCAATGATGGGAGAGCTAAATTACTTCATTGGACTTCAAATCAAACAAACAAAAGAAGGAATTTTTATAAATCAATCCAAATATTGCAAGGAGTTGCTTAAAAGATTTGGAATGAGCAACGCCAAAGAAATCTCAACTCCCATGAGCACATCATGCTATCTTGACAAAGATGAAGGTGGTAAGGCGGTCAAGTAAGTAAGTATAGAGGTATGATAGGATCTCTTCTCTATCTCACCGCTAGTCGTCCGGATATTATGTCTAGTGTTTGTATGTGTGCACGTTTTCAAGCAAATCCTAAGGAATCACATCTCTTAGCGGTAAAGCATCATGAGATATCTCACCGCACACAAACCATGGGTTTATGGTACCCCAAAGTCTTGTTGCACACTTATTGGGTACTCGGATTACGATTTTGCGGGTTGCAAAATGGACCGAAAAAGCACTAGTGGGACATGTCACTTACTTGGGAATGCCTTGGTCTCATGGCATAGTAAGAAACAAGCGGTGTGGCTTTGTCCCTTCTTTGAAGCGGAATACGTTCTGGTGGCGGTTGTTGTGCACAAATTATTTGGATGAAACAACGGTTGAATGATTATGGGATTAATCTGAAAACTGTTCCAATTAAGTGCGACAATACTAGTGCCATAAACCTCACGAAAAACCAGGTTTATCACTCCCGGACCAAACACATAGAAATAAGGCACCATTTTATTAGAGATCATGTTCAAAAAGGAGATTGTGTGATTGAGTTTGTGGAAACATCTAAACAACTTGCAGATATTTTTACTAAACCTTTGCCTAAAGAAAGCTTCTTTTTTATAAGAACCGAGTTAGGAATTTTAGATCAATCATGCATTGAATGACTGCGTGTGAGTGCATTTTATTATGAATAAGTTCTAACTTGGGCGTTGGAGTGTGCTAACATTTTTATGCAGGTTCCGTTACCAAGAATAAAAGTGGAGAAATGCAACCGTCCTTCCTGTAATCGCTAAAATAAAAGTTTGTGCAGGTTATGTTAACCGCAAACAATTATGCTTCATTGAACCCTTGATATTTTTCGCCATCTAGTTACACGTATATGCATACGTTTTACATGCCTTTCCCTTTATCTTTTCCGCTTTTTGATGTTGCCAAAAGGGGGAGAGTTATATGATTCAGGGGGAGTGGTTTATTCCATGCATATTGTGAGGGGGAGTTCTTCACCAAAATGCCAAAATGCGCCTAAACTCTGATATCTTTTTTAATATTGTGAGGGAGTTTTTCTAAAATACGTGCTTAAACTCGATATCTTTTATTGAAAAACCTTGCTTATATCTCATTGCTATATCATGATTATATTTTTACAAAAAATCCTCCATGAGATGTTTGTCATCATCAAAGGGGAGTCTGTGAATACATGCCTTGACAGGATGATTTTGATGATTGACAAAGCGGAGTCTTGCAAATAGTCAACCGTGCAAAAAGTGGAAAAGAATACCAAGACGCGTATCAAGAATGATTGTTTCTCAAGTCTTTGGGTTACGGGTATTTATTTATCTTTATTAAGCATATTTGTAAGTAGTAAAAAAAAGCTCTCAATTAAAATTAAATCACACACGCACAAAATATTTTGGCATGCATATCTCGTGTCGGATGTCGGTGAGGAAGTCGGATGTCGGTGAGGAGGAAGTCGCGTGTCGAGCTACGAGGAAGTCGTATGTCGAGCGAGGAGGAGGTCGCGTGTCAAGCTTATGAGGTCGCGTGCATCGAGGTCGCGTGATGAGCTCTTGTCGCGGCCGGTGATGATCCGTGGTCGAAGCCGATGAGGTCGCTGCATCGAGGTCGCGCGGTCGTGGCCGATGAGGTCGCGCGTCGAGCCATGAGAACCGAGCCGATGAGGAGGTCGATGCCGAGCCGTGTCGAGGTCGCCCGTCGAGCCGCGTGGCGAGGTCGCCTGGCCGAGCCGCCTTCAGAGGTCGTATGCCGAGCCGTCTCCGTGTTTTCAATACGCAACGGACAAATTCCAACGGACAAATCAAAACGCAACGGGCAAATGCTGCAACGGAAAAATCCTGCAACGGTCATTTCGACGCTCCTCCATTGCCTATATAAACACAACTCGTGAGCTTTGTTTTAATACAACAACGCAGTGCTTAATTTTTGTGCCAAAAACTCTGTCAAATATTTTTCATCACTCACACTTATTTGAGCACAATTTTTGAGAGTCTTTTTATTCTACATAATTTGAGTTGTATTATTTGAGCTTCAATTTGTTATATCTGCACTATTGAGTGTATCTTTCTCGTCTCATTTTATTTGTGAAAATCATTTATTTTTGGGTAGGAATCCCAAGGTGTTCATAGAGAGGTGATATCTCTTGAACGTATTGCTACAGTTTAGAGTTGTAAAGGTTTCTAGTGAACCTGATTTAAAAGCTAGTGTCTTAGTGAAAATCCCATAGTGGTTTGCTTTGGGAGACGGGGCGTAGGCCACAGGGGTGTTAGGTGGCGAACCTGGATAATTTGTTGTGTGCTTTTACTCCTTATCTCTCTACTTTTGACCAATTAAATTTCTGTACTTTATTTTATTGTTATTTATATCTTACTATTTACTTTATTTTTAACTCGTTTGCAATTTATTCTTCAAGTGATTTATCTATTTCACATTAATATTTCCGCAACTCATAATTAGCACTTATTTCTCCAAAAGTTTTTGAAAGCACCGTTCACACACAATTCACCCCCCTCTTGTGTTTGGAGTCACTTGTCAACACCTTATGTTTTATATTCTGCATAAACTCGCCAAAGACAAATCTGGACCGTTGAGAGAAAACACAATCCGTGTGAAACGTTTCCAGCCAACCATAGTGTTCCCAACCAACCTCCTCTTTAGGGGTGAGAATAGGCTGGGCCGAACTAGGTTTCGCAAGGCCCAAGCCTAGCCTGATCAAAAAATTTAAGGCCCAAGCCTGGCCTGTTACCTATTACAGGCTTTTTTGGGGCCAGACCTGGTATTTTTGAAAGTCTGATATGGCCTATTATCCTACTTAAAAGTCTACTGATATTAACGTCTTTGAATAAGTTATCTGACCGATTTTAAAATAAACTAACGAGCTAATAATGATGTTAAGTTCTATTTATATTAAGCTATAAAAAAAATAAAACCACTGCTACTAAGACACATGAGACTTATGGGTGGAAATAGATAGAACAACTGAGTTTTATAAGGTCTAATTCTGATTTATTCGTATGATATAAAGTTTTTTCAGGGCCTAACATGACCTTTTAGAAAATCAAACCTTATATGATAGCTTATTTAAATTCTATATTGTTATAAGGCTTTAAATATGTCAAAAATTTATGAAAGTCTATATGCTTAAATTATTGAAAATTTCAGTAGATATATGATTTAACACAATATACAAAATCTGGTATAATAATAATAATAGCAATATAAAATTATTATTTATATTTAATTAAATAGGCCGGCCTAGGCCTAAAAAGTTTTTTGGGTAGTCCAAAGCCCAACCTTTTTTATTAAATAGACTTTTTAAAAAGCTTTAACTTAATCTATTTATAAAAAAGTCTGACCTGATCTGAATTTAAAATAAACTAGGTCGTAAGCCCCTGTGAACCAGTGTGAACTATTCTCGCCCCACGGATTTCACAAAGAAAAGCACCGCGCTCCGTCAGCTTCGCAGATTTTTCGGTGCCACCTGTTCGAATTAATTCTCACGCGCCCCATTTAATTACTTACTCAGCTGCCACTCCAATTGATTACCCAACGGCTTTATCCAGGAGGCATCCAATTAATGCACCACTTCTTACACACGTTTGCAACGTTCTTCTGAGGTGCAAACCAAGCCCTCCAGTGAAATCCCAACATGTGTGGAACGTAGCTTTAAGGGGTGTTTGTTACAGATTTTCTAAGAGTAAAATCACTTTTTTTTATGTAAAAATCATTTTTTTAATTTTTAGTGTGTTTGTTTAGGATTTTTTAAAAAAAATGATTTTTATACAAAAAATGAGAAGCTGAAATTAGTAGATTTTTAGGAGATGAAAATGCGATAGATGAGAGAGAATGCGATAGATTCTCACAAAAACACGGAACTTTTCAAACTAATATTTTTTTTGACGAAATTGCCCTTCTTCTCTTCTGTTGTTACGCTGTGGGAACTCCAATTTCCCTGTTTAGGTTTCCCTTCTTCTCCGCGCCGCTTCTCCTCGCTGCTGCGCCGTTCTTCTTGTTCACCTCGATGCTGCGCCGTTCTTCTTCTTCTTCTCCCTGCTGCGTCGTTCTTCTTCTTATCCGCTGCTGCGTCGTTTTTCTTCTCTGCTGGGCTGGTGTTTTGCTGCGTTGCGCAGGTGTTCTTCTCTGCTGCGCTGCGCCGGTGTTGATCTCCACGACGCATCAGGTAATGTTCTCGTCTTCTTTGTTTCTTCTTTTGCGCCGTTGTCTGGTTCATCTTTGTGTCCTTCTCAATTTCTTCAAAAAATCAAAATAAGGTACATAGAAGTTTTTTATCCTCCATTTTTGGAGATGCATGAGTTCTCCAACAATTCATGATTGATTATACTTGTTTCTTCTACAGCTATTTAGGGTCCATTTTGTTGTTTTTTAGTTTTTCAGGTTATGCATATGTCAGCCATTCTTCTTCATTTATTAATGAACTTAGCTTTTTTCATTATTTGTCAATGGGAGAGGATCAAGCATACCCATTTGATGACTTGTTGTCCTGTGCTTTTTTACTGCGTCCTGTTATTACTGTGCTTTTTTCATTATGCACAGTACTGTTAGAATGAAGAATGGAGTTTATTCGTATTGATTGGAAAATGAAGCAGTTGAAAGCTTTGTGTGTGTTTTGAGGGAATTCTGGTGCATAATGAATTTGATTAACTTTGTTGACAAGTGTAGAGGTAAATGTGGATTTCATGTGAAGAGGTTTTGTTTCTGAAGTTCAATTTTAGCAATGTTTCTCTGTTGGCTGGTTTCTTTTATTGATTCTTATAATGGGTCTCTGGAAAATGTTCATCAATTTGGTTGCACTCTGCACCTTCTTTTGTAGTGTGTACATGCTAGAATTTCCAACTCTATTAATTTTGTAAACCTGGAAGGATAGGGGTTATGCTGATTCCTTTCCCTTTTCCATTTCTCTCTTTCCACTTGTGTTGCCTTGGCCATAAACATGTTACAACAGGTGCAGAGTTATAAGCTATATACGTTTGATAGTATGTTTTTATTTAATAAGCATCAGGATTTTACATTTTGGATACATTTGGCCAAGTGCGTTTGACTTTCAAATTTCAAAGACTTTTCCAGAATCCTCTGATGTGCAATTTTTTGCCAAAGTGAAAATACATGCTTCTTATAGAATTGTATTCCCCTTTTAAATATACATTTAATGTCAAATGTTATTGATCAATCCATGTGCAGCTTGTGTTATGTATTTACTGGTTTTTGAAAATCTTTCACGCAAAACAAAAATAAGAGAATGGTTGAAGATCAGTCAATTGTTGGGAAAAGAAAAATATATTATGATCAACATGGAGGTGAAGCACTGATATGCAGTGACAGTGATGAAGAGTTAAAAGAGCATGGGGAAGTTAAACATGACTTTTCTCAGTGTGAAGACCAAATTCTAAAGTAAATTAAAATGAAGATGTTATAACTGTATTTAGAAGTTCTATTTGTTTTGTGAAGAAAGAAGAAGACAAGAGCTAGAAATCCTGATTGTTATATTTGTTGCTAGTGATATGCATCCTTGATTTCCATATTTAATTGCCAAGTAATATAGATGCCTTGCTGGACCTCCAATGTTTTTGGTTGCAGCTGCTCAGGAAATAAGTCCTTTATCACGAACACACAAGACATGATTTCTAAATTTTATACGAAAATTAAATTCATTGTGCATCATTTTTCCACTTTGTTCAAATGTTTTAAGTTTCTTTTTTATTAAAACTACTATCTTGACTATTGAATAAAGCACTGTTTTTGGTGAGCACTCTGGTGCTCATTTTGGTGGTGTTATGAGTATTTTGTAATGGTTGAGCATATGATCTTGTGGTATTGTTAAGAGTGCCCTGTTAAGCCTCTTTGTTTAATAGTTGGAATGCTATATATATACACACATATATTCACTTACAATGTTATACTCTTTGCTGACTTTGTTAAAGAACAATTAGAATGGCACCCAAAAAAGATGTGAAAAGTTCTGAGAGTGATGGAAGAGTTGTTGCAAGATGGGATGACTGTAAAACCGAAATATTTTTGAAAATTTGTGTTGAAGAAATAGATGCCGGTAATAGGCCAACTTCACACTTCTGTAAAGAAGGGTGGAAGAATATCACTGAAAAGTTTGAAGAGAGAGCCGGTTATGCCTATGATCGTACACAACTGAAAAATAGATGGGATGCATTAAGAAGGGAGTTTTCATCATTTGCAAAGTTATGCACACAACAAATTGGAGTCGGATGGGATCATGATAAACAAACCATTCGGGCTGATGATGAATGGTGGACTGCTAAGAGTAAGGTATGGTTGTGTCTTGGTATACTATGTAATATTTTAACTTGTGTTTGTGATAATTTATGTATAAGTTCATTTTTCAGGAGGATCCAGAGATTTTGGTATACTATTAGAGACCAATAGCCAAGACGAGGGCAACAACGACACTACTAGTTTTATTTTTATGTATTTGGTTTATATTGACAATGTTATATTTGACTAGCGTAAATACCTTGAGTTTGTTAGAATATTTTGTTTATAGATATTTCAAACTTTTATTAGTATTCCATGTTACTTTTATTATGTATATTATTTATATTAGTTTTATATGACATAAAATTAGTAAACTACTTTTAAAAATTAATATTATGTGACATAAAATTATTTATAATTATTTATAAATTATGTCACACAAGTTTATAAAATTCTATGTTTTAATTTTAACCATTATTACAAAAACTTGTATTTAAAGATAAATAAAATGTATTTTTAAAAATATTATGTATTTAAAAAAGTGATTTTCAAACAAACATGTTTTCTTAAAAAATGATTTTTTACGTCCTTTATGGTAATTTTGTATTTAAAAAAATCATTTTTATGTTGTTGTATCCAAACAAGTTAAAAATGATTTTTTTAAAAAAATGATTTTTATGATCCTAAACAAACATAAATTAGCTTCTGATTTTTTTAAAATCTCTAAAAAATAATCTCTAGATTATTTTAAAACATAATCACTTTTTTTTAAGCCGTGACAAACGGGCCCTTAATGTCATATAACCTTGGGCCACCTATATTGCACACTCCATGCCAATTGCAGCCGAGTCCATCATGTCTGCAAACTAATTGGCGCCACCAATTTTCAATTGGACAAAATTCAGAGCTCCTTAATAAACCCTCTTTTGTACCCAAAAACAAAAAAACAAAAACCAAAACAAAAAAAAAAGCTCCCTAATAAGGCAGTTGTTAAATAAACCCAACATTTTATTGGGTATACCTAACTTTGACAAAAATATTCCTGAGTATATAATAAAATTCATTTTTTTTTAACTCCACACAATTTTTTACCAAATTTTTTTTTGGAATTCGCAAATAACATATTAAGATACACAAATAAGAAAATTCGTACAAATAAGCTATATGCACGTGTATCAAATTTAAAAAAATAATACAAGCAAATAGCTATTTGCGCATGTGTTTTTTTTTTAAATTTTATTCGCGCAAATAGCTTATTTGTACATGTATACAAAAATGCATATCACAAATATGCAATGTGTATATCACAAATGTTATCGGAGATGGAATTTAAAAAAAAAATGCTATTTGCATATTACTTCCTTTACACGCAGATATACAACGTGTAAAAATTCAGTTAGTTATTTGCGAGAATATATATGCAACGTCAATCTATTTGTGTAGATTAATATTTGCAAGTAGCTTTTTTTAATAATAAAAAAAAAGACACTTGCTAGCATGCTATTTGCGCGTGTTAGAATTTCTGGAATTCCTAGTTCATTTGCAGCCTATCGCTGATAGAATTAAGGCTAAACTTGCTGCCTGAAAAGCTTCTTTACTCTCTGTCATGGGTCGTGTTCAGCTAGTGAAGAGTGTTATTCACGGCATGATGATTTATAGTTTTTTGGTTTATACTTGGCCTGTGTCGCTGTTAAATGAGATTGACAGATGGATCCGTAATTTCATTTGGTCAGGAGATGTTAATAAAGCGAAAATTGTTACTGTTGCCTGACATAAAGTTTGTTCTCCTTACTTTGAAGGTGGGTTGGGTCTGCGATCCATTAGAGATGTTAATGAAGCAGCTAGTTTAAAGCTTTGTTAGGATTTTCACAATGCAGACACGCAGTGGGCTAATTTGCTTAGAGCTAGAGCTTTAAGGAAGCATGGTTTCATCAAATATCACATTGACTCCACTATCTGGCCTGGCATTAAGAGCAAAATTTCTGTGGTTAGTGACAATAGCAGTTGGCAGCTTGGTAACGGCGAGAGTATTAATTTTTGGACTGATCATTGGGCTTCAACGACTCTGGTTCAGTTGCTAAATATTCCTGGCCACCTCCATGATCATTTAGATGCCAAGGTTAAGGATTTTATTAGCCATGGCATTTGGTCTGTTCCTCGGTCTATTCTGGGTGATTTTCCTATACTGCAAACGGAATTGAAACGCTGCTTTATCCCTAAGTTTAGCGCGCAAGATCATAGAATTTGGAGGCCAACAAATTCAGGTGAGTTACACTTTAAGGATGCGTTCTTGCATCTCCGCCCCATTAGTCAAACTGTGAAATGGGCGAAGTTGATTTGGAATAATGTCATCCCTCCTGCTAAGTCTTTTCTTTCTCGGAAATTGTTGCACAACAAGGTTCCAACGGATGAGAATTTGAGGAAGAAGGGTTGTCTCTTGGTTTCTATGTGTAGTTTGTGTGGCAATAATTTCGAAACTAGCCTTCATTTATTTTGTGAATGAACCTTTGCTCAAAAGCTTTGGAGATGGCTTAGTGGCGTCATTGGCGAGCAGCTTCACACTACCTCCTTCCATGCTATTCTTAGTATTTGTGAGAAGACTTGGTCTTCTCAAGCTGTAGATGTTATTCTTGCTGCAATTCTTAATGTGGTTTGGTGGATTTGGAAATGCAGGAACATGCTCAGATTTGAGAATACAAGAATTCATTACCACTCTGTGGTTACTGCCATCTCAGCTAGTGTTTCCTTGTCTGGTAGAACAAGTAAAGGTTGCATCTCTTCCTCTTTGCAGGAATTTGTGCTTCTTAAGGCTTTCTCTATTGATGCAAAGCCTGGTAAGGCTCCTAAGATTGTCGAGGTTCAGTGGCTTCCGCCGCCTTGTTATTGGATTAAGTGTAATACTGATGGCGCAGCAAGAGGAGCTCCGGGTTATGCTGCCTGCGGAGGCATCTTTAGAGACAGAAGTGCAGCAGCTTTAGGTTGTTTTTCTCTTAATATGGGCATCACTTTTGTGCTGCACGCAGAGCTAATAGGCGCTATGGTTGCTATTGAGCTGGCGTACAAAAACGGTTGGCGTAATTTTTGGCTGGAATGCGATTCACAACTTGTAATTCTTGCCTACAACTCAGTCATTATTGTTCCTTTGCAGCTTCGGAATAGGTGGTTAAACTGTATAGAGCTCACTAGGAAAATGTGTTTTAGAATTTCGCATATTTATCGGGAAGGCAATCATTGTGCTGATAAGATTGCTTCTCTGGGGTTTATGGTTTCTGGCTTTCATTGGTGGGATACAGTTCCTAGAATAATTTGGGATGATTTCTCTAGAAATAGAGTGGGTCTCCCAAATTATAGATTTCAGTAATGTTCCTGGGTCTGGGTCTAGTTTGGGCTGCTCTGATAGGTTTTGATGTGCTGCATATGATTGTTAATGACTTTGGTGCCAACATAGTTGGGATGATAGTCATTATTGAACGTGAACACAAGAAGGGGGGTTGAATTGTGTTCAAAACTTTTCGCAAACTTTAAGTTAAAAACACTTAGAACAAAAGTTTTTCAAAACTGTTTATATATCGGATGCTGGAAATAATCGGACGCTGGAAAAGCAGTTTGTGAAAACTTATTTTTAACACACCAAGATAAAGAGAAATAGAAAGCTATAAAGCAAAAGACACAGAGATTTATACTAGTTCACTACCAAACTGGTAGCTACGTCTAGTCCCTTCGTTCCTGAAGGATTTTCCACTATAATCAACTTGATTACAATTTCCTCAAGAGTATTATTCTGTCACAACTTGATAATACTCTCAACTTCTCAAAACGACTCAGTATAATCGAGCCTTTGAGGATACAGCCTTAACTAGGCCAAAACAACTTTTACAAGTGAGTTGAAATACAGTAAAAAATAACTCACACAGAGAGGATAAAAGATTAAGCTCAACTATAGAAAAACTTTCTAAAAGAAAGGGTCGGACGCTAAGTTCAAATCTTGTAGTCCAGAGACTTAGCACGAGACTTGATTGCTCACAGAAGCAGTGCTTCAGAGGTTGACTCTTTGTAATGTATGGCAACAGTGCTTGCTTTCAGTAAATGAGGTAATATTTCAGCAGTATTTCAGCAAGCTTTTTCACAGTATCTCGGCACCCTCTTCAATGGATACCATGAGGTATATATAGGAGTTCCAAGGATATTACCGTTACGGTAAAAATGGCTCCTTTCCATTGAGTGAGGTAAATTCAAAAAGCTGTCTCTTTCTTCCTTTCCAGAGAATATCCCAGTAGTACATATTACCGTTTTCGTACTACCTTGCTTTTCACAATTGCTTGTACGATTTTTGTCTTTTAGCTAAAGGTGTCACCTTTGATACCTCGTATAACAATTTTAGCGCTCAGAATCAATTTCGAAATTCGTTCCAGAAACTTCTAAGAGGAAGAGCAGCAACGTGACTAACACGTGATTTGAAATGAAGTTCAGACGCTCGCTCAGAATCGGAAGTTCGGACGCTTGTAGCAATTGGATAAGCCTAGTGTCATAAAGAGAAAATTCCAGACGCTCACAAGGATGAGTCGGATGCTGGCACATGGCATGTATCATTCTCTTGAGAATTACTTTCTTCTTGCTTGAGTGGCTTAGAATATATGTATTATTAGTATCTGCACACTTCAAGAAATGTTAGAACATAAATTGTTCTCTTGTGAATACTTTGTTATCATCAAAATTAATGAGGGTCTAAACATCTCAATCGTTTAGGTTCCAACAATTATAGTGATGCATGTGCATGTCAAGCCCTGTTTTGGCCTTTATTTAGGCGGGTTTTCATTTCTTGCTGGTTTTTTTGTTATTTTATTCATGGGTTTTGGCCTAGTCCCCCCTTGTTTTTTGTTTTCTTTTATCTTTTTTTCAATAAATTTTAGGTGGGGGTACTCTTTTTCCTTCTTGGTGTTTTTTCCCTAAGGAGGGTTTTGCATCAGAAGGTTTTAACGAGGCCCCTCTCCTTTCTTTTGCTAAAAAAAAAAATAACATATTTATGAGTTGATTTTCTAAAAATAAAAATACGAGCAAATATGCTATTTGCGCTTGAAGAAATTCCAAAAATTCCAACACGCTCAAATATCATATTTGTGAGTTGGTTTTTTTTTTTAAAACAACAACTACACGCAAATGTGCAATTTGCGCGTGAAGAAATTTCAGAAATCCCAACAAACGCAAATAGCATGTTTGCAAGTGTCTTTTTTGGCACTTTGAAACTCGCATATATGTTATTTGCACGTAAAACGAACAAAGTAAAAAAAATCACTTTTGATAATTTTTCGAGGGGCATTTTTGTTAATATTTTGTAATTGTTGGGTGTACCCAGCAAAATGCTTGGTGCGTTTAACAATTCCAAACTCACGGTACCTTCCAACATGTTTTCAATTCAGATGCACATCTTGTTAATGAGTCAACTCTTATTTCTCACGTGCCTCTCTCATTGCAACACCAACACAAAATTCATAGCTTCCTATTAATGCATTCACACGGGTCGCGCTGCGTTGGTTACCTTTTTTTTTTAATCAAAAGACAGAAAAGGAGCCTCGTTAAAACCTTCTGATGCAAAACCCTTCTTAAGGAAAAAATATCTAGAAGGAAAAAGAGTACTTCTCCCTATATTTTATTGAAAAAAAAAGGAAAAAACCGGAACAAGGAAACATGGGGGACTAGGCCAAAACCCAAGAAAAATAACAAAAGCCAAACCAGTAGGAATGAAAACCAAACCTATCAAGAAAGAAATAGAGCTAGTGCTAGTCTTAAACCAATTATTGTGCAAAAGCATCACTATAGGAGAAATGATCCCAGCTAGGCTGGCACCAAAACTCCTAACAATCATCTACAGCACAAAAACAGAAACAAAAAGAACCAAATCCATAGAAGAAAAAACTAAAACTATAGGAAGGAAAGCCTAGCCTATTTATTTATAAACAAAATGAAAGTCGGAAATCCTCAACCGATTTCGAAAGAAATCTTCCCTAATAAAGTTTGGAATCAATTTCCACCATTAAAAAACAAGCCTGGGTCGTGCCAAATGAGTCTAGCTTATCAGCACAGGAATTTCCTTCTCTGTAGATATGAGAAACCTTGAAGCGCATGGAAGAAACAAGAGCAAAACAATTATTCCAACAAGTGCGGAGCTTCCAAGGAGCAATGGTCGGATTGGAGAGAGCTAGGATGACCAGCTAAGAGTCACATTTCAACCAAATCCTATGCCACCCCCTATGGTGAGCCTCCTCTATAGCAATCATAGCAACAAAGAGCTCAACGTGCAGAGCAAAAGAAATACCCAGGTAGGAAGAAAAACAACCAAGCACGACACCACTACTATCTCGAAAAATACCTCCACCTGCAGCATGACCCGAGGCTCCCTTAGCAGCACCATCGTTGTTAACTTTAATCTAACCACAGGGAAGCGGCATCCAATCAACCTGAATGATAGAGGGGGACTTCCTGGGATGACCTGAAATCTTAAAGAATTTTAGAATGGTTAATTCATCGATTGAAGAAGACATACAGTGCCTGGAGAGGTTGCCCGTGAGAGAAGTATTACTAGAAATCATATTGATAGCAGATCTTTGAGCAACGAACTTGTTTTCAAAACGAAGGTTGTTCCTACAAAACCAAATAGTAGAGAAAATATAGGTGATACAGGCCAATAAGACATCTTTAACCTGAAGACTCCAATCTCGAAGTAGAACAAAGAGAATGGTTTGATAAGAAGAGGTATCCAGAGGAATCTTAATAGTTGCAGCAAACCAAAGCCACAGGCTATGTGCAAAAGGGCAGCTGAGGAAAAGATGGGAGGAGGTTTCCTCCGCTTGGCCACAAAGACTACACATGGACACGACAATACACCCACAAGAGCGAAGGTGCTCATCAGTAGGAACACGATCATGAAGAAGATGCCAAACAATAAAAGTCCTAGAAGGGGGAATCACCGGGCTCCAAATCTGGTTTCCCTAACCCCAAGGCAAAGAGGGTTGAGATTAAGACAAAAAAGCATAAGAGTCTTTGAATCCAAGTATACCAGAATTTATACCTTCCCAAAGCAAATGGTCCTCAGACGGAAAAGCAGGTAGCTCAGTGCGAACAATCTCGGTGACCAGATGAGGGAACCTGGAATTAAAAGATTCCAGGATATTCCACCTATTATCTGTAAAAAAAGCTACTACAGAAGAATGGAGGGAACTATTAAGGGCCTCCGGGATGCCAAGAATGTCCACAATAGGTTCAGAAAGCCATTTGTCCTTCAAAAAATTGATAGTGCTACCATTTCCCACAGTCCAAATAGAGTTTGCCATGATGGGCTCCAAATGAGGCTTAATACCCGACCTAATAGAGGATTTCACACAAGTCAGGATAGGCTTACCATGACGAAAATACCTAGCTCTGAGAAACCTTGCCCATTGATTATTAGATGAACACAGGTCCCAACTAAGGTTGAGGGAAGCTGTCGAATTGATAGAACGAAGTGGACGAATACCTAGACCACCTTGTTGAATATGAGTGCAAACCTTCTTCCAAGCAACGGTAACAAGCTTTCTCTTATTAATATCCCCAGACTAAATGAAGTTTCTGATGCAGTTATCTAAATTCTTTAGGAGAGACACTGGCCAGGAGTACAAATAAAAGCTGTAGAGGAGCATGCTATGAATGACTGATTGAACAAGCTGAACTCTTCCCATGATAGAGAGAAGGGAACCTTTCCAAGAAGAAAGGTTAGAGAGAATCCTGTCTGAAATAGGCTATAAATGGACATTGCTAGGCTTACCTTTGAAAAGAGGCACTCCCAAATAAGTGAAAGGAAGATGGCCCGCAGAAAAACCAAGTAAATTAGAAATAGAAGCTAACCTATAAGGGGATAAACTGCCAGCATAAAATTTTCATTTGGAAAGACTGAGAAGTTGTCCAGAGGCTTGGCCATATTGAAAACACTCAAGCATCATCCCAATAAGTTACGTTTCGATTTTCATCGAAATCGGAGTTCGTTTCAAATTTTAATGCAGATAAAAATTACCCGGCAATTTAAAATACGGCGAATATTCATAAGAATTATTCGATGAGTTTTGAACAATGAAATAATATAAAATATTAATTATTAAATTTAATTTCATCTTGATTTAATTCAATCATTTTCTCAGTCAACAAAAATACGCGTTACCGTGTCAAACAGAAAACTTATATAATAAGCTTAATTGATGAATTCACCTTAAAAGCAGCATACGTCTACGCTGTCTTTTTATTTGAATTGACATAATGAATAATAATTATTTTATAATAAATAAATTATTCAAAATAAGCAAAAATAGTTACTCGTGCACTCAGTAAATCATTGAGGTGATCAGTCTCTACGATTTACTTTCAAGAAACTGAAATTTTATTGCTAAAGTAATTTTTCTCAAAAATTGGGATGTTACAATACCACTCCCTTAAAATAGTTTCGTCCTCGAAACTACGCGGATAATAAGATACGGAAAATTATTTTACTCAAATCCATAAAATAATTTGTACATATGAGCATTCACATTACATACTATTATACTTAATAATATAATATTTATAGCTACATAGTATAGCATGCAATAATAACAATAAAAAAGCATACATATAGCACACCGTAAAGTAAGCGTAGTTGGTAGATGAAGAATTCCTTACGATTGACCGTTGCTTTATTCCAGAGCCACGCGTTCCACTCATTCACGATCACGAGCACGAACACAAACACGACTACAGCTACGCGCCATTTCTACAGTTGAAAAGGAAGAACAGGATAAAACAAACAAAGAAATACTCCTATGGAAAGAGCATGACTATCTCTGCAAGAATTTTATTCTGAACGGTCTGAGTGATGAACTCTATGATTACTATAGCACTCGCAAGACCGCCAGAGATGTCTGGGATGCTCTGTAAAAGAAATATGATACTGAAGAAGCGGGCGCTAAAAAATATGCAGTGAGCCGCTATATCAATTTCAGAATGTCTACTGACAAGTCTGTTGAGGTTCAATCACATGAGCTTCAGAAAATTGCTCATGAAATCACTTTTGAAGGTATGACCCTAGATGAACAGTTTCAGGTGGCTGTTCTAATTGACAAATTACCCCAGCTTGGAAGGATTTCAAAAATACTCTGATGCACAAAACCAAAGAACTTTCTCTAGAAGGCCTGATTACCCGCCTTCGAATTGAGGAAGAATCCCGGAAACAAGATCAGAAAGAAGAAGTCTTGTTTGTTTCAAACAAGAAAACCATCGAGCGGTTACAAGCCAACCGGCAAATCATTTAAGAATCGTAACCGTACTCAAATTTCAAAAGAATCAAGAACAAGAATGGGAACCCTCCCAAGGTCCCAAATCCAAAGCCTCAACCACCTCCTAGAAATGATGTTGCTCCATAATTCATCTGTTTTAATTGTGGCAAACCAGGTCATATGGCGCATGAAGTGCGAGGAGCGAACCAAGCATTCTGTGAGCTAACCTTTGGTGAAAGAGCCATTTATGGCTATGATTACTGAGATCAACGTTGTTGGTGGATCAGATGGTTGGTGGGTGGACACTGGCGCCTCTCGCCATGTTTGCAATGACCGTGCTATGTTCAAAACATACACTGCTGCTGAAGATTTGAAAGTGTTGTTGGGCGATGCTCACACCACTAATGTTGCAGGTACTGGAGATGTCGAGCTGAACTTCACTTCTGAAAAGACCCAGATTCTGAAAGATGTGATGCACACTCCAGCAATCAGGAAGAATCTAGTTTCTGGCTTTCTCTTGAACAATGCAGGATTTACTCAATCTATTGGGGGGATTTATACACCACTACTAAAAATGGTATTTTTGTAGGGAAAGGGCGTGCAACAGATGGTTGTTCAAATTGAATATTGAAATGAATAAAATTTCTACGTCTGCTTATATGCTTTGTGATTTAATATTTGGCATACTCGTCTTTGTCATGTGAACAAACGCATTATTTCTAACATGTGCAATTTAGGATTTATTCCAAAATTATCTTTCAATGATTTAGAAAAATGCGAATTTTGTAGTCAAGCAAAAATTACCAAAACGCCGCATAAATCAGTAATTAGAGAATCTGAACCGTTAGATTTAATTCATTCTGATATATGCGAAACGTTGACCAGAAATGATAAACGATATTTTATCACTTTTACAGATGACTGTTCAGATTATACTTTTGTATATCTTATGAAACATAAAAGTGAAGCGTTTGATATGTTCAAAGTTTTCCTAACTGAAATTGAAAATCAATTTAGGAAAAAGATTAAGAGACTTCGAAGTGATAGAGGAACTGCGTATGATTCCCAGTTATTTAATGATTTTTATAAATCAAATGGAATCATACATGAAACGACTGCACCATATTCACCTGAAATGAATGGTAAAGCAGAAAGAAAAAATAGAACGCTTACTGAATTGGTTGTTGCTATTATGCTCAACTCTGGCGCTGCATCTCACTGGTGGGGGGAAATTTTATTAACAGTTTATTATGTGCTCAATAGAGTACCTGAATCCAAGAATAAAATTTCTCCGTTTGAGATATTAAAAAAAGACAACCTAATGTGTCTTATTTTCGAACCTGGGGTTGCCTGGCCTATGTTAGAATCCCGGATCCAAAAAGAGTCAAACTCGCCAGTAGAGCCTATGAATGTGTATTCATTGGGTATGCAGTAAACAGTAAAGCATACAGGTTTTATGACCTGAACGCCAAAGTGATTATAGAGTCAAATGATGTTGACTTTCATGGAAATAGATTCCCTTTTAAACCAAGAAATTGTTGGGGCACCGGAACTAGTCAAGTTTATGTGCTTAGGAACATTGAGAACAATGAACAAAGGGAAATAGAACCTAGAAGAGGTAAGAGAGCACGTGTTGCTAAAGACTATGGACCTGATTATACGGTCTATACACTAGAAGAGGATCCAACTAGTATTCAAGAAGCTTTGTCTTCATTGGATGCAGATTTGTGGCAAGAAGCCATAAATGATGAAATGGATTCTCTAGAGTCTAACAAGACCTGGCATTTAGTAGACTTGCCTCCTGGTTGCAAACCAATAGGTTGCAAATGGATTTTGAAAAAGAAGCTAAAACCTGATGGAACTGTTGACAAATACAAGGCTCGCCTTGTGGCCAAGGGTTTTAGACAAAGAGAAAATATAGATTTCTTCGACACCTTTTCACCTATTACAAGAATTACATCCATAATGGTACTTATTTCACTGGTTTCTATTTATAATTTAATAGTACACCAGATGGATGGCAAAACTGCTTTCTTAAATGGTAAATTGGAAGAAGAAATCTATATGGAGCAACCTGAAGGTTTTGTAGTCCCTGGACAAGAAAGTAAGGTCTGTAAGTTAGATAAATCTCTGTATGGTCATAAACAAGCTCCTAAACAATGGCATGAAAAGTTTGATAATTTGATTATTTCGAATGGGTTTAAAGTGAATAAAAGTGACAAATGTATTTATTACAAATCGAAAAATGACATTTGCACTATCATATGTCTCTATGTAGACGACTTACTCATATTTAGTTCAAATATTCATGCTGTGAATAATGTGAAATCATTGTTATGCAACAATTTTGATATGAAAGACATCGGAGAAGCAAGTATTATCCTTGGCATTAAAATTACTAGATCGAAAAAAGGAATTTCTTTGGATCAATCTCACTATTTTGAGAAGATCTTAAAGAAATACAATTATTTTGATTGTAAACCTGCTTGTACACCATATGATCCAAGTGTAAAACTTTTTACGAACACTGGTGAAGGTGTTAGACAAACAGAATATGCGAGCATCATTGGCAGCCTAAGGTATGCCACTGATTGTACTAGACCCGACATAGCCTATGTCGTGGGGCTGTTGTGCAGGTTTACAAGTCGACCTAGTATGGAGCATTGGCGTGCCATTGAGAGAGTCATGAGATGCCTAAAAAGGACCATGAATCTCGGATTACACTATTAGAGATTTTCAGCTGTACTTGAAGGGTACAATGATGCTGATTGGAATACTGTATCAGATGACTCCAAAGCAACTAGTGGCTATATATTTAGCATAGCTGGAGGTGCCGTCTCTTGGAAATCTAAGAAACAGACTATATTGGCACAATCCACTAGAAATGATAGCACTAGCAATAGCTAGTGAAGAAGCAAGTTGGTTGAGATGCTTGCTAGCAGAGATTTTGTTATGGGAAAAACCGATGCCAGCTGTGTTGATCCACTGCGATAGTACCACGGCTATTGCAAAAATAGAGAATCATTATTACAACGGTAAGAGACGACAGATACGTCGTAAGCACAACACTGTGAGAGAGTTTCTCTCAAAAGGAGATGTGAGAGTGGATCATGTACGCACTGATGAAAACTTAGCTGATCCTTTGACGAAAGGATTAGCTAGAGAGAAAGTCCAAAATACATCTAAAAGGATGGGACTACTGCCTTTGGAACCATGAGTCACTCATGATGGTAACCCAACCTAAAAGACTGGAGATCCCAAGAATTAGGTTCAATGGGTAATAACAAGTTGTGAAGTGATATGAGACGAACATGCGATTATAAGTCAAGTGGCACGATTCCTGAAGCGATTAAAGGATGAGTAATAGAAACTCTTAATGAGATCTATACTCTATGTGGAGTGAAGTACCTAGCTACAGGAGTACTTTTGATAGACTCACCTATGTGAATGTGGAAGTGGGGCCGCTTTCTATGGAATCTTGGGCAGAGTTCCTAGAGCGTTCACTATACTGGGATAGACGTGCAGGGCCATTAACGCATAGGCTTTTGAAGAATACACCTATTGATAAGAGTGTGTGTGATTTTGATGTTATAGATAGAGTTTCAGACTACGAGTCACTCTTGTTGAATCTAAATCCTAATCACTATACAAAGGTTCAAGTCGGAAGACACCTCTGCTTATGCACAATCTTAATGAGGCGTTTGACGCTACTTCTGAAACCATTTTTTAAATTCAAGTGGGGGATTGTTGGAACTTGGAGTAGTGAATTGAAAAATTGAGAAGTCCCACATAGGAGAGAATAGACACTTTAAGAGTGTTTATATATGTGGAGCTCACCCTCTTGGGATGTGCCCCAAGGGGTACCAATTTTTATAAGAGGGAGAGGACGCATACAAAGTGACCACCACAAACACGCGCGCGCACCGCTGCCGTCCGGGCCGGGCTTGGGCTTGGGCTTGGGCTATGTGGTGTACTTCTTTTTGGTAAACGAAAAAATTAATTTTTTATATTTAAATTGTACGTTTACTTGGTCACTACTCTATCAGAGTAACGTTTCGAGAATCTCTCACCCACGATCCGTGACTCATCTCAGTAATTTCATCGGTGACTTTCAAATTTTCGAACAATTATGAAAATCAATTTCCAACACTAACCACCAACTAAAATCCAAAAAAACACAATCCTTTGTGTTCATAATTTCGACCAGTTATCACTCAATCATTTTTGTTCAAATTTTTACTTAGACTACGATTCCAACAAACAAAACACACTAGGTCAAGTGCATTCAACATTAATAATATTCAATACAAGATCATAAAATTCAGGAATAAAATTCATTCACATCAACAACAACATTGATGTTCCTTACGACACTGATAAAGCCTTTTTCGCCAAAGACGCTCTTATCCCCAAATCTGACTAGACAACATCTCTGATCTGCTTCTAGGGAGCATGGTTTATGAAATAAACAGGAGGCTATGGTAAAGTGGGGTGAGACAAAGGTAATGACGCGTTTGCATAGTTCCAGCGCTGGCCATGGTGGCTGGATTTTGGGTGAGACAGCGACAACCTTTGTGAAAAGAAGCAGCAGTAGATGCAAAAGAGATGAGAGGGAGAGAGAGGGCAGAGGCAGGGGCAGGATATTGTGTGAGAAAAGTTATAGGTGTTCTCGTTTTTATTTCTGACTCATCTCGGCCGTTCATTATTTTTTAATAAATCTAACGATGTATAAAAGTGGTCACCAGTGAACCATTTGATGTGTTTCTTCACCGTAGAAGCCCCAAAATTAAATTAATCGTTTTTGTTTTGCTTAAATATCGATTATCTATCACTTATTCATTGAAATATATATTCTATAACTACCCAACTGTATTTTTTAGACTCATTTAGTATTTTTTAGACTTATTATAATTTTTCCGTCCCGAATTATAAAAGCTTTTTGTCTTTTTTATTTGTCCATTTTATAAATCCCTTTAGAAGTTTGTCTATAAAATTAATTATTTTTTTCCTATTACCTTTATTTAAATTATCTTTATTTTAATCAATAAGTTAAAAGGAGTGTAATGCAATTTACCTTCCTAATAAATTCAATGATAGTTTAAGTAAAATAATAAAAATTGTATACAAATTTATTGTTTTTAACTACATTAATTATATTCCTTAGTGTGAGAGATTTTCTCAAAAGGCATTAGGATGGAGGGAGTAGTACTTTTTTTTTTGGTGAACACTCTGGTACCCAGTAAAAGTATTGGGTATTGTACCCAAGTGAACATTTTTTTATCAAAAATTTTTCTACGGTGTCTCTTTTTATTCTATCTTCTTCATTTTTATACACACTTCATGGTTATTGTTCTCCCGACATAGATTTGATTTCTTTTCTTCTTCCTTATGTTTTATATTCTGCATAAACTCGCCAAAGACAAATCTGGACCGTTGAGAGAAAACACAATCCGTGTGAAACGTTTCCAGCCAACCATAGTGTTCCCAACCAACCTCCTCATTAGGGGTGAGAATAGGCTGGGCCGAACTAGGTTCCGCAAGGCCCAAGCTTAGCCTGATCAAAAAATTTAAGGCCCAAGCCTGGCTTGTCACCTATTACAGGCTTTTTTGGGGTCAGACCTAGTATTTTTGAAAGTCTGATATGGCCTATTATCCTACTTAAAAGTCTACTGATATTAACGTCTTTGAATAAGTTATCTGACCGATTTTTAAATAAACTAACGGGCTAATGATGTTAAGTTCTATTTATATTAAGCTATAAAAAAAATAAAACCACTGCTACTAAGACACATGAGATTTATGGGTGGAAATAGATAGAACAACTGAGTTTTATAAGGTCTAATTCTGATTTATTCGTATGATATAAAGTTTTTTCAGGGCCTAACATGACCTTTTAGAAAATCAAACCTTATATGATAGCTTATTTAAATTCTATATTGTTATAAGGCTTTAAATATGTCAAAAATTTATGAAAGTCTATATGCTTAAATTATTGAAAATTTCAGTAGATATATGATTTAACACAATATATAAAATCTGGTATAATAATAATAACAATATAAAATTATTATTTATATTTACTTAAATAGGCCGGCCTAGGCCTAAAAAGTATTTTAGGTAGTCTAAAGCCCAACCTTTTTTGTTAAATAGACTTTTTAAAAAGCTTTAACTTAATCTATTTATAAAAAAGTCTGACCTAATATGAACTTAAAATAAACTAAGCCATAAGCCCCTATCAACCGGTTTGAACTATTCTCGCCCCACCCCGCGGATTTCACAAAGAAAAGCACCGCCCTCCGTCCGCTTCGCAGATTTTTCGGTGACACCTGTTCGAATTAATTCTCACGCGCCCCATTTAATTACTTACTCAGCTGCCACTCCAATTGATTACCCAACGACTTTATCCAGGAGGCATCCAATTAATGCACCACTTCTTACACACGTTTGCAACGTTCTCCTGAGGTGCAAACCAAGCCCTCCAGTGAAATCCGAACATGTGTGGAACGTAGCTTTAATGTCAATCCGTGTGAAACGTTCTCAGCCAACCATAGTGTTCCCAACCAACCTCCTCATTAAGGGTGAGAATAGACTGGTATTTAAGTTTCTGAGCGAAGGCTAGTCGATCAAAAATTTGGCGACTAAGCCTGACATGTCACCTATTACAGGCTTTTTCTTAGGCCTGACCGGACATTTTTAAAAGCCTCATATGACCTATTATCCTACTTAAAAGCTTACTGATATTAACGTCTTTGAATAAGTTATCTGACCGATTTTTAAATAAACTAACGGGCTAATATTGATGTTAAGTTCTATTTATAATAAGCTATAAAAAAACCACTGCTATTAAGGCACATGAGACTTATGGGTAGAAATAGATAGAACAACTGAGTTTTATAATGTCTAATTCTGATTTATTTATATGATATAAGGTTTTTTTTTCAGAGTCTAACATGACATTTTAGAAAATCAAACCTTACATGATAGCTTATTTAAATTCTATATTGCTATAAGACTTTAAGTATGTCAAAAATTTGTGAAAGTCAATATGCTTAAATTATTGAAAATTTTAATAGGTGTATGACTTAACACAATATACAAAATCTGGTATAATAATAATAATAATAATAATAGTAATATAAAATTATTATTTATATTTACTTAAATATGTCGGCCTAGGCCTAAAAGGCTTTTTAGGTAATCCAAAGTCTAACCTTTTTAGGTAAACAGACTTTTTAAAAAGCTTTAACTTGGCCTATTTATAAAAAAGTCTGATCTGATCTAGACTTAAAATAGGTCAGGACGTAATCCCCTGTTAAGCTGCCACTCCAATTGATTATCCAACGGCTTTATCCAGGAGGCATCCAATTAATGCACCACTTCTTACACACGTTTGCAACGTTCTCCTGAGGTGCAAACCAAGCCCTCCTGTGAAATCCGAACATGTGTGGAACGTAGCTTTAATGTCAATCCGTGTGAAACGTTCTCAGCCAACCATAGTGTTCCCAACCAACCTCCTCATTAAGGGTGAGAATACACTGGGTCGAGCTAAGTTTTACAAAGCCCAAACTTAGCCTGATCAAAAAATTTAAGGACTAAGCCTGACATGTCACCTATTATAGGCTTTTTTTTAGGCCTGACCTGACATTTTTAAAAGCCTGATATGACCTATTATCCTACTTAAAAGCTTACTGATATTAACGTCTTTGAATAAGTTATCTGACCGATTTTTAAATAAACTAACGGGCTAATAATGATGTTAAGTTCTATTTATAATAAGCTATAAAAAAACCACTGCTATTAAGGCACATGAGACTTATGGGTAGAAATAGATAGAACAACTGAGTTTTATAATGTCTAATTCTGATTTATTTGTATGATATAAGGTTTTTTTTTCAGAGTCTAACATGACATTTTAGAAAATCAAACCTTACATGATAGCTTATTTAAATTCTATATTGCTATAAGGCTTTAAGTATGTCAAAATTTTGTGAAAGTCAATATGCTTAAATTATTGAAAATTTTAATAGGTGTATGACTTAACACAATATACAAAATCTGGTATAATAATAATAATAATAATAATAATAATAATAGTAATATAAAATTATTATTTATATTTACTTAAATAGGTCGGCCTAGGCCTAAAAGACTTTTTAAGTAGTCCAAAGTCTAACTTTTTTAGCTAAATAGACTTTTTAAAAAGCTTCAACTTGGCCTATTTATAAAAAAGTCTGATCTGATCTAGACTTAAAATAGGTCAGGCCGTAAGCCGGTGTTAAGCTGCCACTCCAATTGATTACCCAACGGCTTTATCCAGGAGGCATCCAATTAATGCACCACTTCTTACATACGTTTGCAACGTTCTCCTGAGGTGCAAACCAAGCCCTCCAGTGAAATCCGAACATGTGTGGAACGTAGCTTTAATGTCAATCCGTGTGAAACGTTCTCAGCCAACCATAGTGTTCCCAACCAACCTCCTCATTAAGGGTGAGAGTAGACTGAGTCGAGCTAAGTTTTACAAGGCCCAAACTTAGCCTGATCAAAAAATTTAAGGACTAAGCCTGACATGTCACCTATTATAGTCTTTTTTTAGGCCTGACCTGACATTTTTAAAAGCCTGATATGACCTATTATCCTACTTAAAAGCTTACTGATATTAACGTCTTTGAATAAGTTATCTGACCGATTTTTAAATAAACTAACGGGCTAATAATGATGTTAAGTTCTATTTATAATAAGCTATAAAAAAACCACTACTATTAAGGCACATGAGACTTATGGGTAGAAATAGATAGAACAACTGAGTTTTATAATGTCTAATAATAATAGTAATATAAAATTATTATTTATATTTACTTAAATAGGTCGGCCTAGGCCTAAAAGACATTTTAGGTAGTCCAAAGTCCAATCTTTTTAGCTAAACAGACTTTTTAAAAAGCTTTAACTTAGCCTATTTATAAAAAAGTCTGATCTGATCTAGACTTAAAATAGGTCAGGCCGTAAAGCTGCCACTCCAATTGATTACCCAACGGCTTTATCCAGGAGGCGTCCAATTAATGCACCACTTCTTACACACGTTTGCAACGTTCTCCTGAGGTGCAAACCAAGCCCTCCAGTGAAATCCCAACATGTGTGGAACGTAGCTTTAATGTCATATAACCTTGGGCCACCTATATTGCACACTCCATGCCAATTGCAGCCTAGTCCATCATGTCTGCAAACTAATTGGCGCCACCAGTTTTCAATTGGACAAAATTCAGAGCTCCTTATAAAACCCTTTCGCAAATAACATGACATAGTAAATACAACGTTGACAGAACATGGCATACAAAGAGAATAAAAGGAAATACGTCTGGAATACATATATAAAATCCTGAGGCAATACATCCTACAAGGTTTTACAAAATACAACATCAAAATAGGAATACATCTGACATATGAATTTCCTATAAGAAATACTCATATCTCTGAGGTACTCTCGGCAGACACCTACGCAGAGAGCTGCTCCAAAAGTAGAGCCTCACTCGACTACTAAACTACTAAAAGTACAGACATAATCCCAAAATACAAATGCATTGCATCAGACATAAGAAACACTAAGCTGATCAACACGCTAACTCAAGCAGCAGGGGCGGCTGTGCGATCTCGGTCCGCCTCAAAATGAACTACCAAGGGCGGTGCCTGCCACTCATAGAGGCCCTCCTCCTCCTCCTCATCCTCCACCATTGAATCCTCTTCCATATCGTCTACCACGGACGTAATGACGTCGTCGTCACCAATGGCGTCGACAGTAGGGATATCGAGAGGTGCATCCCCAGTACTATCCTCCTCGTCAGATGAATCTATGATCCAACCTCCGGATCCACACCCTACCTGGCCACAACGAGGGCATACAGAAGGATCCGCCGAGGGAGTAGTCTCAGGGATAGGAATCGGAGACGAGGGAGTATACTCTACGGGTGATACGGATCTAGCAGGGGAACCCGTCGGGTCTACAACAGCGTGAGAAGAGGGTGCTCCGACGTCCATCCTCCTGGGTCGCATGCGCCGTACAAATCTAAGGGGAGTAGCGCGTAACGCTGAATCCGTAGCCCGAGGCTCGCTGCGAAAAGTGGTCCGGTGTGGAATCTCGGACATGCCCTCTGAAGCTGAGGTGTCTCCATCAGGGTGTGCGTCTATCCAAGCAGCTAATATGCGTGCGAAGGGCACCGGAAGCTTGACATCACTCGGCGGCGTGATCCCTATGTGTGTAGCTTTGTCCGTCGGTATCGTCGTCTCGACCACGTTCCTGTACGCCACCTGGCCTAAGGCGTGGTCTACCTCCCGGTGAGCGGGGCTCCGAGTCAGGAACTCAAATATCGTCATGGACGACATGACTAGCGGGGTCAGCTCGATCGTCGTCATCGTCTGGGTTACATTCATTAATTGAAATAACCACGGGTAAGGGTCAACTTCTTAACAAGACTTAAATAATGACAACATATACGAATAGGCAAGCATAACACAATATCATAACGAATAGTCCACAAAATAAGATGCACCACAAATCCCTATTTGTCAGTCTATATGCCAATGCACATGATTCCGGAATATCACCCTCGCAAGGGCCTCAGGAGCTCTGGAGTCCGCTACCAGGCTTTCTTAAACGCTATTCCCGCAGGATTTGTGCCCAGCAATCCCCTCGATGACACAATGCCCGCTTTTTCCTCTTGATCGAAGACGTGCTCGCACCTAGGTCTGGGCGACTCTACGACACCTCTCTTCTGGCATCGATGTATGCATGAACAAGCAACTCTATCATCATAGTTAGTTTACCTCGACGGGATCACTCACACGGAGTGTCCGAGATCATCTATTCTTGTACTAACTCCCTTAATTAGAACCCCATATTTTCAGCTCAAGATCTCCCTTTATAGTCCTAAGTCTCTTTTCTTTAGAAAATCTCCTACTAGTTATGAAATGATTTTTGTTGGAAATCCATTAATAGTTCAAAATAATTAATTTAATTATTCTAACTCTCACTTAATTCTTTTTAATGAAAAGGTGGTTAGTCCATTACTGATTAGGGTTTTAGAAAGATCTATTTTTAAGTGTCTCTTTGATTTTAGTAAAATGCCTCTTAGTTTTTATTTCAAAATCCAAGATTTATTTGACGTTGATGTGACCGTAACCCAACTCACGTGCTCTTGGCACTTCCCAAATTATCACAGTCATTTAACAATATATTCTCAAATATAGTCAATGATCACAACACAATAATCATAATCACAAGACATCATTCAAGAAAATCATTCCATCACATTGTTCATCATATTGTCACATACTTAATTTATGCATTCACATATTACTAATAAACACACTTAAAGATGTTCTTACACATAAGCATATGGAACATAAGCATGTAAAATACAAGCATATAAAGCATATGAAACATAAGCATGTAAAATACAAGCATATAAAGCATATGAAACATAAGCCTAGAGATATCTAGAAGTAGCCCTTACTCATAACATATAAAACATAATCCTTAACAATATCTAAGAGTTGCCCTTACCGTAGATGCTTTCCTTCAAACGCACGATTTTGCTCTACAAGTTTACTTTCTCACACCTTCAACCAATCAAGTTATTCAACTAAGTTAGAACTCAAACTAGAGCCCTAGTTTCTACCTTAAGGCCACGGTCTCCTCTATGGAATGGTAATGAGGGGTTTGTTTCCTTTCATTATTTTTACTCATTTGAAAGTTCAAGTCTACTAAAAAGTGTAGGTTTATTTAACTACTAAAACATTATCTTGTAATACCATTAACACAAGAACAAAAAAAATGGAAGATTCACTCCCTCTAGCTCACGGCCACAAGGCCCTATACCTAGTTCATTCTTCTTCTTAATATGCCACAATGATATGCTAGAGTTCTTTTCTCCAAGGTTCAAAATTTTATTAACTCATTTACAAAACTTTGATAGTAATATTAACCAATATGTTAGTTTTTAGAACTACAAAACCTAAGTCACAACTTCAAGAAATGCTCTCAAGCCTTTACATAGACCATTCATGACACATATATATATGTATCCATCTATGTTCTTGGCTTCTCATCAAGCTTGAAATGAAAAGAAAACACATGCTTAAGTAACTAGAACTATGGAAGGAAAATGGCAATACAAGTAGTATAAAATCTTTCTTTTGCTTTGGAAGAACTTAAGTAGGGATCATGGCCAACTACTAGTGTTATAAAGTGAGCTTAAGAAGGAAGAAGAATGGTGTTTCTTACCCAAGGGAGCTGCTGGTCGCAGCTTGAAAAAAAGAAGCAAGTGCAGAATTTTTTTTTGAACAAAACAACTTCAATACTCTCTCCAACTACCTCACTTCTTCCATTATTTTTTTTTCCTCTCAACTTAATGAAGTGAATGAGCTGAAGTTGTTGGCATTATATAGGCCTTGATGAGCTCGCCAAAACTGAAGTGAGAAGGGCAGAATTTTACTTGCTCAAGTGGTTAAAGACTAGTTAAAAGATCTCATGGTTATTACCCTTGAGTTCCTCATTTTGTGCTTAGTAAATGACACAAAAAAAGTGATGGATTTGGTCACTTAAAGGAGCTGATTTCCAGCCAGCAAAAAGGAGATTTGATGTTAAAAAGAAGGAGATTTGGTGTTGAAGTGATCTTAGGAGATGGTAGGAAAAGCTAGGAAAAGATAGGAAATCATCATGCATGAAATCAAGATTTTGGTGAATGATCTAGGTGTGGAATTCTCCTCTAATTCAGCTGCATAATTTCGACCAAGATGAGCTGAAAAGGAGAGGAGGAAATCTTGGCCAAATCCATGGGTGCAAGCTAGCACAAAGACCTTACTAACTCTTACCATAAATAGAACTAAACTTTAACATTTTTGGTAGGTTAATCACATCACTATCTCTTTGTGTCATGACTTAAAATCTACCACAATCTAATCCCTTTTTATCTTCTGATTTTCGCCCCTCCCTCAAGGTTCTCTCAGCTTCCAGTTTCGTCGCACGTTCGGTTTCACGTGTCTCGCGTCTCCGGCGCGTAGAAAATACATTATTATTAAAAATTAAGTAAAATTGCCAAAAAATTCTAATAAATCAGAAATATTATAAAACATCAAATTCCCAAATATTTAAATATTCGGGTCGAATTAGAGTTTTCAATCGGGCAAAAACTTACCCGAGTAGTTCAAAACGCGACCGGAAAACGGTGGAATTTTGAACTGAAAATTTAACTATGACTTAATATAATATATTAAGTCCCAAATATAATTTTATTTTAGTTAAATTCATCCACTTGATTAACAGCACACAAAATATTAATTATGCATATTAATGCGTAATACAGGGAATTACAATACAGTAGCGATAATTAAGCCGTAGTAAAACTACCGGTGTTACAATACTCCCTCACTAAAATAGTTTCGTCCTCGAAACTAAGGGTTAGAGAATAGTTCTGGATAATGTTCCCTAATCTTGTCCTCAAGCTCCCAAGTCGCATCTCCGGTTGCCTGGTTCCAGATTACCTTAACCAGTGGAATCTCTTTGTTTCTCAGTCGCTTGATCTTTCTCGCTTGGTGATTCCGATCGGGGTAGTTCGAATGAGAGGTCATCCTTCAACTGGATCACATCCGGTTCAATGACATGAGACGGATCAGATATGTACCTTCGCAACTGCGAGACATGAAAGACGTCATGAATATTTGATAGGAATGGCGGTAAAGCTATTTGGTAGGCAACTGGCCCCACACGACGAAGAATTTGGTAGGGTCCGATAAATTTAGGAGTAAGCTTTCTGGATTTGATCGCTCGACCATCTCCAGTTGTGGGTGTGACACGGAGGAATACATGGTCGCCTTCTTCAAATTCCAGTGGTTGGCGACGATTGTCTGCGTAGCTCTTTTGTCGACTCTGAGATGTCCTCATGTTCTCTCGGATTTTCTTCACCTTTTCAGTGGTTTGTTGTACTATGTCAGGTCCTATGATTGCGCTCTCACCATCTTGGTACCAGCAGAGTGGCGTCTGGCACTTACGTCCATATAAGGCCTCGTACGGTGCCATCCCTATGCTTGCGTGATAGCTGTTATTGTAGGTGAACCCGATCAGCGGCAGTAAGTCGTCCCAACACCCACAATCGTCCAATACACAAGCTCTCAGTAGATCCTCAAGTGACTGGATTGTTCTCTCGGTCTGTCCGTCAGTTTGAGGGTGGTAGGCAGAACTAAGTCTCAGCTTCATCCCCAAGGCTTCTTGTAATGCTCCCCAAAAGTGAGAAGTGAATTTCGGATCTCGATCGGATACGATACTTGAGGGAATCCCGTGCAGTCGCACGATCTCTGCAATGTAGATTTCAGTCAGCTTTCCCACATTGTACGTCGTCCTTACTGGCAAGAAGTGAGCGGATTTGGTTAACCTGTCGACGATTACCCAAATTGAGTCGTATCTTTTCTGCGTTCTGGGCAGTGCCACAACAAAATCCATAGAAATGTTGTCCCACTTCCATTCTGGTACGTCCAATGATTGCAGCATCCCGACAGGTCGTTGATGCTCCACCTTCACCTTCTGACAAGTTAAACATGACGCCACGTACTCAGCCACCTACTTCTTCATTCCAGGCCACTAGAACTTATGCTTAAGATCCTGGTACATCTTAGTTGCTCCTGGATGTATGCTCAACTTGCTCTTGTGCGCCTCATCTAGGATTGTCCTCTTTAGTTCTGTCACATCGGGTATGCACACACGCCCATTGCACCTCAGAATATTGTCGGGTCCAACCTTGAATTCATGTGCCTTTCCTAGCACGATCAATTCCCTCTTGTCCTGTAGCAACCTATCATTAACTTGCTGTTCTCTAATGTCATCCAACAATCCACTGGAAATAGTGATCATCCCAAAACTAATCCTTCCTGATGACAGTTCCACATCCAAGTGTAGGTCCCGAAACTTTTCCAGTAACTCCAACTCCTTAATCATCATCGTCGAGACCAACATACTTTTCCTCGCTTAAGGCATCAGCCACTACATTTGCCTTCCGGATGATACTCTAGCGTAAAGTCGTAGTCTTTCAGAATTCCATCCATCTTCGTTGTCACATGTTGAGCTCCTTACGATCAAACAGATACTTTAGGCTCTTGTGGTCACTAAACACGGTAAATGTGCTCCGCAGAGATAATGTCTCCAAATCTTGATTGCAAAAACTACGGCTGACAAGTTCCAAATCATGCGTGGGATAGTTTCTTTCATGGGTCTTTAGTTGTCTTGAGGCGTAGGCCACCACTTTCTTGTGTTGCATCAAAGACGCATCCGAGTCCTCGATGAGAAGCGCCGCAAAGAAACTTCGTGAAGGTTCCTCTGGCCGTGGCGGGACCAACACAGGTGATGTCGCTGGCGCTTCTTTAGCAGTTGAAAACTGTTCTCACACTTCTCTGTCCAAGCGAACGACTGGTCCTTTCTGGTAAGTTGAGTCAGTGGTGCTACGATCTTCGAGAAACCCTCAATGAATCTCCGATAGTATCCCGCTAGTCCAACAAAGCTTCTAATATCAGATGCTGTCTTTGGTTGTTCCCATGCCAATACTGTTTCCACCTTGGTCGGGTCCACGACAATTCCGTCCTTTGAGATAACGTGTCCCATGAATTTGACTTCCTCGAGCCAGAACTCGCACTTCGACAGATTAGCGTAAAGCTGCTTCTCTCTTAAAATCTGTAAAACTTGACGCAGATGCTCCTCATGCTCTTCATGACTCCTTGAGTAGATCAAGATGTCGTCCATAAATACCACAACGAACTGATCCAGGAACGGGTGGAAGATTCTGTTCATGTAGTCCATGAATATTGCTGGGGCATTCGTTACTCCAAACGGCATCATAAGATACTCGTAATGTCCATATCGAGTTCTGAACGCGGTCTTCTGAATATCTTTGGTCTTCACACGTATCTGATGGTACCCGGACTTTAGATCGATCTTCGAAAAGACTACGGATCCTCTAAGTTGATCCATCAAATCGTCAATACGCGGTAAGGGGTATCGGTTCTTGATGGTAACCTTATTGAGTTGCCGATAATCCACACAAAGTCTTGACCATCCGTCCTTCTTCTTTACTAATAGCACTGGAGCTCCCCACGGCGAGACGCTGGGTCTGATGAACTGTTTGGACATCAAGTCTTCTAGTTGCTCCTTGACTCACAATTCAGATGGGGACATCCGATAGGGTGCTATTGAAATCGGGCCCGTTCCAGGTAGTAAATCGATGGAGAATTCGATGTCTCTTACTGGCGGTAAACCTGGTACGTCGTCAGGGAAAACATCCGGAAAATCTCTCACCACGATCACATCTTTCAAATCTATCTCCTGAGTGACTTCTAAGCTAGCGAGCGATATGTATTCCCGAGTCCCCTCTTTCAAGGAAACTCTGACGGAATTGGCAGATAAGTACTTAGAAACTCCAGGGTCGGGAAAAATCACGGTCTTACGGGCACAGTCCAAAAGGACATGGTGGTGTGACAACCAATCCATCCCGAGAATAATTTCAAGATGTTTCAAAGGCAGACATATCAAATTTGCAAAGAACTTCCTACTCTGAATGACCACCGGACAATGAAGACATGCGGTGTTAGCGGTTAATGTCTTAGCAACCGGAGTAGTAACTACTAAGTCAAATGGCAATGCAGTCACAGATAATTTCAAGTGGTTCACACAATCCATGGCAATGAATGAATGGGTTACACCGGAATCAAAGAGTACGGATAGAAGGTTACCAGCGATCTCGCAGCCCCCTTGAATCAGCTCATCAGCTTCCTCTGCTTCCTCTCCGTTCATGCAGAAGATTCATCCCCTTGCAGTCGGGCGGTTGGTTTTTGCGGCATTCACTGATGGTTCTGCCTTAGGCGCCTTGCAGTCTTTGGCAAAATGACCCGCTTCTTGCAGTTGAAGCATAGGTCATCCTTGGTGGGGCACTGGTTGGCGAGATGTCCTGACTTTCCACAGCGGTAGCAACGTACCTCTGCACCTCGAGACTGACTCCCACCTCACGAAGTTACGAGCCATTGGACGACATCGACCCTTGTTATGTCCCCTGTGGCCTATTGTACGGCTTCTTCTCGCCGTTGTTTTCCCTTTGGTTCGGGTCGCTCGTCTGATTGGTCCCCGCAGTTGTTGCCTCCCCGATTGAGTCTTCGGTTCTTCATGGTCTCCATTTCTCTGCACTTCTCGACCAGTGGCTGGAATTGTCGGATTCCCAGTGGTAGCACTGAATCTTGGATGTCATAACGGAGTCCCTCCATGAATCGATGACACATGTATGCTTCATCCACAGTCTGTCGAAAGAAAAGGAAATATCGAGACAGTGACTCGAACTTTGCAACGTACTCACCGACCGTCATATTGCCTTGTCGTACCTTCAGAAAGTCGTCTCCAAGTTTGGTCCTTGCGCTAATTGGGAAATACTTATCCAGGAATTTCTCCCGAAAGGCATCCCAGGTAATTGCCTGATGGTTTGCCTCCATCATTAGTCTTGTGCTTCTCCACCAGTATTCTGCGTCCCCTAGGAGCAGATAAGTCGCATAGTTCACCTTTACTTCCACCAGGCTACGTATTACCTCAAAGATCTTCTCTACTTCCTGCAACCATACGTCTGCCTTCTCCGGATCGACTTCTCCATGAAATTTCGGGGGGTCATGTCGCCGGAAGTCAACCAATCCCCTTGATTCAGCAGCTCGTGCTTCCCTCTCTTGTTTGTGTAAATCCCGTTGATTCTTGGCAGCAGTTTGCTGAGCAACAGCAGTCGCCATCTCGGCCATGGCTTGAGCCATCTGAGCCATCTGTGCCATCTCCGGGTTGTTCATTCCTTCAGCAGGGACTTCGCGTCGTGGGGGCATCGGGTTCCTATAAGGTTTAAAACCGGTCAGAACCCCACAACAAATAGGTGTGTTGGCACACATTGCTTCAATTAAGAAACAATTCAAGCAATTATAAGCATATATGCTTCACTCAGCAAACAAGTCCAATTCAGACACACCAAAAGGCATAACAACCCGACGACCTTGATCAGCTTAGACTACCCAACTCACAGTCCGGTGAGGCCGAACTGCTCTGATACCACAATGTAACACCCCGAAATCCAGGCGCTACTTACGAGACAAAAACCACCAAGTATGAAATAGTTTTGATACTGTTCGATAGAAATCACGGTTAATTTTTTTTTTTTTTTATAAAACCCTTTCGCAAATAACATGACAGAGTAAATACAGCGTTGACAGAACATGGCATACAAAGAGAATAAAAGGAAATACGTCTGGAATACATATATAAAATCCTGAGGCAATACATCCTACAAGGTTTTACAAAATACAACATCAAAATAGGAATACATCTGACATATGAATTTCCTATAAGAAATACTCATACCTCTGAGGTACTCCCGGCAGACACCTACGCAGAGGGCTGCTCCAAAAGTAGAGCCTCACTCGACTACTAAACTACTACAAGTACAGACATAATCCCAAAATACAACAGACAGACTCCGACATAAGAAACACTAAGCTGATCAACATGCTAACTTAAGCAGCAGGGGCGGCTGTGCGATCTCGGTCCGCCTCAAAATGAACTACCAAGGGTGGTGCCTGCCACTCATAGAGGCCGTCCTCCTCCTCCTCATCCTCCACCATCGAATCCTCCTCCATATCGTCTACCACGGGCGTAATGACGTCGTCATCACCAATGGCGTCGACAGTAGGGATATCGAGAGGTGCATCCCCAGTACTATCCTCCTCGTCAGATGAATCTATGATCCAACCTCCGGATCCACACCCTACCTGGCCACATCGAGGCCATACAGAAGGATCCGCCGAGGGAGTAGTCTCAGGGATAGGAATCAGAGACGAGGGAGTATACTCTACGGGTGATACGAATCTAGCAGGGGAACCCGACGGGTCTACAGCGGCGTGAGAAGAGGGTGCTCCGATGTCCATCCTCTTGGGTCGCATGCGCCGTACAAATCTAAGGGGAGTAGCGCGTAACGCTGAATCCGTAGCCCGAGGCTCGCTGCGAAAAGTGGTCCGGCGTGGAATCTCGGACATGCCCTCTGAAGCTGAGGTGTCTCCATCAGGGTGTGCGTCTATCCAAGCAGCTAATATGCGTGCGAAGGGCACCGGAAACCGCATCACTCGGCGCGTGATCCCTATGTGTGTAGCCTGTCCGTCGGTATGCGTCGTCTCGACCACGTTCCCTGTGTACGTCACCTGGCCTGAGGCGTGGTCTACCTCCCAGGCGAACGGGGCTCCCGAGTCCGGGAACTCAAATGTCGTCATGGACGACATGACTAGCGGGGTCAGCTCGATCGTCGTCATCGTCTGGGTTACATTCATTAATTGAAAGAACCACGGGCAAGGGTCAACTTCTTAACAAGACATAAATAATGACAACATATACGAATAGGCAAGCATAACACAATATCATAACGAATAGTCCACAAAATAAGATGCACCACAAATCCATATTTGTCAGTCTATATGCCAATGCACATGATTCCAGAATATCACCCTCGCAAGGGCCTCAGGAGCTCTAGAGTCCGCTACCAGGCTTTCTTAAACGCTATTCCCCGCAAGGATTTGTGCCCAAAGCAATCCCCCTGATGACACAACGCCCGTTTTTCCTCTTGACTGTCAGTACGTGCTCGCACCTAGGTCTGGGCGACTCTACGACACCTCTCTTCTGGCATCGATGTATGCATGAACAAGCAACTCTATCATCATAGTTAGTTTACCTCGACGGGATCACTCACACGGAGTGTCCGAGATCATCTATTCTTGTACTAACTCCCTTAATTAGAACCCCATATTTTCGGCTCAAGATCTCCCTTTATAGTCCTAAGTCTCTTTTCTTTAGAAAATCTCCTACTAGTTATGAAATGATTTATGTTGGAAATCCACTAATAGTTCAAAATAATTAATTTAATTATTCTAACTCTCACTTAATTCTTTTTAATGAAAAGGTGGCTAGTCCATTACTAATTAGGGTTTTAGAAAGATCTATTTTTAAGTGTCTCTTTGATTTTAGTAAAATGCCTCTTAGTTTTTATTTCAAAATCCAAGATTTATTTGACGTTGATGCGACGGTAACCCAACTCACGTGCTCTCGGCACTTCCCCAAATTATCACAGTCATTTAACAATATATTCTCAAATATAGTCAATGATCACAACACAATAATCATAATCACAAGGCATCATTCAAGAAAATCATTCCATCACATTGTTCATCATATTGTCACATACTTAATTTATGCATTCACATATTACTAATATACACACTTAAAGATGTTCTTACACATAAGCATATGGAACATAAGCATGTAAAATACAAGCATATAAAGCATATGAAACATAAGCCTAGAGATATCTAGAAGTAGCCCTTACTCATAACATATAAAACATAATCCTTAACAATATCTAAGAGTTGCCCTTACCGTAGACGCTTTCCTTCCAACGCACGATTTTGCTCTACAAGTTTACTTTCTCACACCTTCAACCAATCAAGTTATTCAACTAAGTTAGAACTCAAACTAGAGCCCTAGTTTCTACCTTAAGGCCACGGTCTCCTCTATGGAATGGTAATGAGGGGTTTGTTTCCTTTCATTATTTTTACTCATTTGAAAGTTCAAGTCTACTAAAAAGTGTAGGTTTATTTAACTACTAAAACATTATCTTGTAATACCATTAACACAAGAACAAAAAAAAATGGAAGATTCACTCCCTCTAGCTCACGGCCACAAGGCCCTATACCTAGTTCATTCTTCTTCTTAATATGCCACAATGATATGCTAGAGTTTTTTTCTCCAAGGTTCAAAATTTTATTAACTCATTTACAAAACTTTGATAGTAATATTAACCAATATGTTAGTTTTTAGAACTACAAAACCTAAGTCACAACTTCAAGAAATGCTCTCAAGCCTTTACATAGACCATTCATGACACATATATATATGTATCCATCTATGTTCTTGGCTTCTCATCAAGCTTGAAATGAAAAGAAAACACATGCTTAAGTAACTAGAACTATGGAAGGAAAATGGCAATACAAGTAGTATAAAATCTTTCTTTTGCTTTGGAAGAACTTAAGTAGGGATCATGGCCAACTACTAGTGTTATAAAGTGAGCTTAAGAAGGAAGAAGAATGGTGTTTCTTACCCAAGGGAGCTGCTGGTCGCAGCTTGAAAAAAAGAAGCAAGTGCAGAATTTTTTTTTTTGAACAAAACAACTTCAATACTCTCTCCAACTACCTCACTTCTTCCATTATTTTTTTTCTCTCTCAACTTAATGAAGTGAATGAGCTGAAGTTGTTGGCCTTATATAGGCCTTGAGGAGCTCGCCAAAACTGAAGTGAGAAGGGCAGAATTTTACTTGCTCAAGTTGTTAAAGACTAGTTAAAAGATCTCATGGTTATTACCCTTGAGTTCCTCATTTTGTGCTTAGTAAATGACACAAGAAAAATGATGGATTTGGTCACTTAAAGGAGCTGATTTCCAGCCAGCGAAAAGGAGATTTGATGTTAAAAAGAAGGAGATTTGGTGTTGAAGTGATTTTAGGAGATGGTAGGAAAAGCTAGGAAAAGATAGGAAATCATCATGCATGAAATCAAGATTTTGGTGAATGATCTAAGTGTGGAATTCTCCTCTAATTCAGCTGCATAATTTCGACCAAGATGAGCTGAAAAGGAGAGGAGGAAATCTTGGCCAAATCCATGGGTACAAGCTAGCACAAAGACCTTACTAACTCTTACCATAAATAGAACTAAACTTTAACATTTTTGGTAGGTTAATCACATCATTATCTCTTTGTGTCATGACTTAAAATCTACCACAATCTAATCCCTTTTTATCTTCTGATTTTCGCCCCTCCCTCAAGGTCCTCTCAGCTTCCAGTTTTGTCGCACGTTCGGTTTCACGTGTCTCGCGTCTCCGGTGCGTAGAAAATACATTATTATTAAAAAAATTAAGTAAAATTGCCAAAAAAATTCTAATAAATCAGAAATATTATAAAACATCAAATTCCCAAATATTTAAATATTCGGGTCGAATTAGAGTTTTCAATCGGGCAAAAACTTACCCGGGTAGTTCAAAACGCGATCGAAAAACGGTGGAATTTTGAACTGAAAATTTAACTGTGACTTAATATAATATATTAAGTCCCAAATATAATTTTATTTTAGTTAAATTCATCCACTTGATTAACAACACACAAAATATTAATTATGCATATTAATGCGTAATACAGGGAATTACAATACAGTAGCGATAATTAAGCCGTAGTAAAACTACCGGTGTTACAGACGTCAGCGGCTGCTCGCGCACCAGAGGAATTTGAAGGAGGAAGTACCTTAAGTGTAATTGGTGTTGTTCAGAGGAATGAAAATGTGCTTACGATTATTCCTCCGCCAGAGCCAATTACTACAGTTTGCCAATGGACCAAATGTGCGATGGAAATGTTTGTATCATAATCTAATTGGCGTTATTAGATAGTACTCTTTTCCCCTCTATTATTAGTGGTGTTCTAATATCATATTGACAAATTGTTATAGATTAAGATGGTAGAATTGATTTTCATCACAAAAAAATGGTAGAATTGATTATACACATTTCTAATATTGGCGTTCATAATTATTGCCCTGATTTTCCGCAAGTTATATATTGCTCTATATGACTTCTATATTAATTTTAACTTGATTATTGAAATTTAAAAGTCATAGTATAATTAGTGGGTGTTCTCAAAGTAAAGTTTTTAATTACCTTTTATTCCGCCAGGCACTTTTTCTAGGCACGTTGTGTCTTTATGGCTTTGTTGTCTTAACTTTTAATGGTCAATTCACAATTTAGGTACATTTTTTATTATCATTGAGTCTAGAGGGAGTACTAGAAATCTTGGAGCTGGAACATGAGTGTCAACGTGCTTGATGGTTCTCCACATTGGCAACAATACAATTTAATAAATGCAACCGATTTCTAATTTTTAATTTAAGGGTTCTCTATAATATCAATGTAATTTAATACTAAAATAAGAGAATAAAAAGTAAAGTACCCTTACAGTAATATTTTTCCACTGAATGGGGTTAATAACAAACAAATTTATCTTATATTACTTTTGAAGCAGCATATGCAGTAGCAGTACTTGCGTATTCAACTTGAAATCGCGTTAGATTAATTATTGAGGAAGTAAAATAATGGAGCATAAAAACAAAGTATTAATGGCAAATTGGCAATAATAAAATAAGATATATATATATATATGATAAAAACGAAAATGGGTAATGTTGTCAACACCCCTATGCATATGCAAATTATTAAATAACTAAATTTTTTTTCGACAAAAAAAGATATTCATTCATTCAAATTGGTAAATTGCATAGATCAATATCGCTAAAAATCAAAAAAGATGAATCTGCGAACAAACTCACAGCATTCAGGTTAATAGCATAAAATGGCAAAATCAAAGTGCCTACAAATGTGATAAAATCAAAGTGACCGGAATACCCATGTCTCCGAATCTGCAACGTTGACGCCCAAGTCTTCATTGAATCTTTTACTGATCAAAGCCGATCTGCCAATCTGACCAAACGAACACCGCACCAAGACGGGAAATCAAACAACGCCGCACCAAGATGACGAAATCACAAACAAAAAAACACAAAAAACAACCAGATCTATGTGAAAAACTACTTATTTCGATAAAAACAGACTAGAAAACAGTGTAGAATGGTGATTTTAGGCCAAAAATGGCCTAAACCACCCCCTCCGGTGGCTGATGAAAGAAGACGAAGAGAGAAGAAAAAGCAGAGAATGGCGCTAGGTTACTAAATAATTAAATATTTAATTAAATCCAAATTTCTTCAACTTCAGAAGAAACATATGCCAGTTCCCATGGGCGAATGAATCAGTTTCACCTGAAATCTATACTATAAAATAAGCTGGAAGAATGTATTTTAGTCATCATGCATTCTCCAATAATCCTTCTAAAATGCTTACTTTAAAAGAATCCTTCTAAAATGAATCAAGCCTTTGAATGAGCCCATCTCACAACAATTTTTTCTCATGGAATCAATAACGTATCAACAATCAATAATCAATATAACCTACAACAATCCTTTTAAAATGCTTTCAAGCCTTTCAATGAGCCCATCTCATTATATAAGATTTTCTAGATGGATTTGTGTTTCAATATTTCCAGGTATTTTTTTTTTGTGATAATGGCTAGCGGAAATTTCTATCTTTTTTGAAGTTTTAGCGTTATTTTTCTTGCAAATTTGGACTCTAAGATCTTCTTCATATTTATACAAATTATTGTTTCTTTCTTTCTGATTAACAACATCTAATTAATTATAATAATTTATTTTTCACATTAAGTTTCCTTTTTTATCAACATCATTACCTCGTGCATGACACATACTCAAGATCAGAGATAAGCTATGACAATGTTGAATATGTCTATTCTTATTTATTATTTTCTTTTTGTCGGGAAGCTCTACTTATTTAATATTTAGATTTTAGTGTTACTTTAAATATGATATTTATAAACAGATTCATCCACCTATCTTACTAGATATATAATAGAAATTATTAACTTTAAAATAATTATAATTTGTAATCCATGATTGAAATAAACTAAATATTATATAAATTTTTGTAACAAAGGTCCTTTTACAAATGTGTAAAAAAATGCATATATAATGTTTCAATTATTTCATAGAATTGTTTATAAGCCACACATATCCATGCATGGCACAGGTTTTCATACTAGATGATGTTGTATTTTGGTTCGAAACCTTTATTTTATGCTTTCATAATAGTAAAAGTGTTTAATTGTCAGTTTTTTTTTTTGTTTTTCAAGTTTCCAATAAAAATTGTCTTCTAATAAGATAATTATTTTGAAATAAAATATTGTTTTTCATTATACTATAATTGTAATAAAATTATAATGATGATTTGAAAAATTACGATTTGATGATCTAAATTTATTCTCAACGGAAGCCGTAGAAATAATAGTTTGACTTTATACAAAATGTTAGTTCTTTTAAAGGTGTATGGTTATAATTTTTAAGCAAATACTGTGCGTAGCACGGGCCTGCAATTATATTGAAAAAAGTATGATTTTATGATCTAAATCTATTCTCAAATAGAGCCTTGGATAATGAAGGTTTGACTTTATACAGACTTCTTCTAAATCTTAGGTGTATACTCATAATTTTTATAAGTATATATCGTGCGTAGCACGGACCTACAGTTATATTGTAAAAAAAAATATAATTTTATGATCTAAATCTATTCTAAAATGGAGGTTTAGATTTTGAAGGTTTTAATGTATATAGAATGTTGTTTTTTCTAAATCTTAAATGTATGATTATAATTTTTAAGTATATATAATACGCAGCAGAGCTACGAATATATTGTAAGAAAAACTGATTGTATGATCTAAATATTATTCTTAAATAGAGGCTTAGATTTCGAAGGTTTGAATGTATACAAAATGTTGTTTTTTCTAAACTCTAGGTGTACGATTATAATTTTTAACTGTCTACCGTACGAGACTACATATATTTTGTAAAAAAATTATGATTCTATGATCTTAATTTATTCTCAAAGAGAAGTTTAGATTTTGAAGGTTTAAATGTGTATATGACGTTGCTTCTTCTAAATCTAGGTGTATGATTACAATTTTTAAGTATATATTTTTTGTATTACAGCCCTACAAGTATATTGTAAAAAATTATCAAATATTTTTCATCTAAAAAATTTACAATTTTTCTTTTAGTACTGTATATAAAGCATAAAACAAGGGGATGCCATTTTATAAGAAAACAATATTTAACATAAAAATCATTAATATTTATAGGTAAATTATTATAATTTGTGATCCATGATTGAAATAAATCAAATATTATATAAATTTTTATATACAAGTCATTTTACAAATGTTTAGAAGAAAAATTATATTTAATGTTTCAATTATTTTTTACAAAATTTCATAAAACATACATACCTGTGCATGGCACGGGTTGGAATATTAGTACAATAAAAATAAAAATAATACTCCCACACCTTATGCCCAAAAGATTCAATCCACATTTTTGAGGTCATCTTTTAGCTTTCTTGGAGGTAGTTCCACATTTGTTTCTCCTTGGAGGCAACATGAAACTTATTTATCAGCGGCAGCGTCTCTCTTTTTCCAATGATATGCACATGGAAAATTGAACTCAAATTTCACAAATAAAGATCATTTCAGACAAGAGCCTCTCAATATGACATTTCACATAACTAAAAAACTTAACATCCAGCACTTCAAAATTTTTCAATGACAGTCTAGTGCCAATACATTCAATTAATTCCAATTCTATCGTAATTTCTGACCCCACAAAATAATGCTCAGCTCAGAAAAAATATTATCCAATAAAATCAATCATCAAACCACAAAACCAAGCACACAACAACATTATCAAATTGATTCAGTTCCCACAGCTTATTGAATCGAGATTCACTTTTAAAGACTCACAACATAGCAACAATTCTCTAATTTCAATTCAAGAGCAATAATTTCTATCACCCTTTTTTAACATGACAATAAAAAATCATTGCCAGCACAAATGCTTCTATTCACCCCACAACATTCATTCCATAATCACAATAGAACCAATCAAACTCAAATAATCAAAAAGAGTTCAAGTTACTTACCTGCAATGGCGAATCACAAAATAAAACCCAAGAACATCTAGCACTCCTTCTTCTCCAAAATCAACAACAAACCCACAAAATAAAGAGGAACAAAGAGCCAAATAAAACAACCCAACAAAACCAAAGGAGAAATCACGATAAAGCACAACGGGAAAGATGGATTGTTAGGGAAAAAAATAAAAAATAAAAATAAAATAACAGGGCAAAGGATATTTGAGAGAAAGGGAAATAGAAATTGAGGGGAAGAAGAAAAGAAAAGAAAAGGGTCTCTGCTCTTTTGAATTTGAGATAGCAGTTGTATAATTAAAAGCAAAAGTAACAAAAGGAAAATATTACTAAGATCATTTTTTTCTTTTTCTTTTAAAACAAAAATCAAAACTCTAACCCCACACTTGAATTAGACACTATTCTAAAATGCAAAATTTGTACCTCTTTAAGTATAATAATGAGTTAACTTCCTCCCGGATCAAATGGTATTTTCTCAAAGGAATTGACAAACAAGGTGAAGGGGAAAATTTTGTAGCGTTCACACATGCATGTAAACCAATATACTTATCCAAGACAACAATTTTAGGTTCTTTTTTCCTCTCCATTTCATGTTCCTCTCTTCTCAACTCATCTCCCACTACCACTTCATCTTCATTTTTGTCCATGCTTGCAACCATATTTTTTTGAAATTGTGTTTCATGTGGCTCCTGCAATAACTGTTTACAATTTTCGTCAATTGGCTCTTATTTTGGCCTCAGAGTTGGATAACTCTTGAGCATATTGTGTCAGAGCTATTTTGCAAGCTTTTGACTCTTTGTAGATCAATTGTAAGCACGATGGTGGTGGCAAAGATGACGAAAAGGATTCTCATTCCTCCTTGGAGAATGTAAATACATGTTTATTCATCATATTAAAGAAATTAAAACAAAAGTTTAAAAACGTCAAATCGAGATTCAATTTGCTACACTAATATTATCAAAATACTATCCCCGGCAACGACACAAAAAACTTGATGAGCACTTTGACAAGTATACCAAATCGTTACTGTAGTACAAAAATTATCGTTTACAGGGATTGTATTGTTAATTACTAGCTTACTAATTTAATTTCATTCGAGCAACAGAAAAATCAATTGATTTGTATGTAACGCTACTAAAAAGGGAAAAATAATATTTATGTATTTTTTTTTTATAAAAACAGGCAAATAGAAAAGGGGTTCTAAACAATTAAAGGTAAATTGTCAGAGGATCGATTTCACTGCCTTTCCTACTAGACCGATACACTGAATTTTAATATGAAAGGTTCATCTATATCAAGAATCTTAGTTTTCATATTTATCCCCTAATTCCTTAGGTTAATAATTCTTTTTGTTAAATATTAAAAATTCAATTCCTCGAAAATTATTGTTATTAAAAGAGCACTAAGAACACATCCACTCAATAATGCTAATTCGACTGCGTTCTTATTCCTAAGATGACACGCACAAATCGTTCGTTCTAAACAGCAATATAAATCCCAATATCCCAATTGTGAGTTAAAACTGTAAATAAACAAGAATTTGAAGAACAAACTCTTAGAATCAAATAAATCCAGAAAATTCTGATCAAAACCCAATAACAGGATCAGTCATACAGGCAGTTCCATCTATCTCTAACAAAAGAAAAATTAAGCTAACATAGTTAAGAAATAAAAATCAATCAAAAGAGCGGTTGAATGATCCTCCAACATGAGCTTTAACCTCCCAGTAGCAACTCTCCTTGAGGGTCTGTTTGGTTCAAACGAGGGGAGGGGAGGGGAGGGATTTTAATGGAGGGGAAGGAAGGGGAGGAGAGGGATTTAATTTTATATTGTGTTTGGTTCTGAGGAGGGGAGGGGAGGGTAGTCTTTGCTTGTTTGGTTCAGGAGGGGAGGGGAGGGATTTTAATGGAGGGAAGAGATTAATTTACTTATATATCGTTATATTTATTTATATTACATTTAATATAGGTTATTTATGTAATTTTATTTTAAATGATTTAAGCTCCCATCCCCTCTCTTCCAAAAAGCTCCAACATTGAAGGGGAGCAAAAATTGAGTTAGGAGGGATTTTTCTCCCCTCCCCTTCCCTCCCATCCCCTCCCAAAAATTGAACCAAACATAAAAAATTTAAAATAACACCTCCCCTCCCCTCCCCTCCAACCAAACACTACATTAAACTTTTCCTCCTCTTCTCTTTCTCTCCACCGTTTTTTTTTTCCTTCCAATGACCTCCTCCACAAAGAAAGACCGATGCCTTTTATATAATTTTTAGACTCTTCAAACACTCACCGTGTGTCTTTCTCTAAACTAATTGATCATGTTTTATCATAATTTCTTTGAAACGTACGTCCACGTCAAAGATTAGCTACCTGAAACTAAATCGATTAGGAAAAAAAAAATTAACATTCGAGCTTTTAAAAAAAAACAAAATAAAAAAAAACAAAAATAAAATAAAAGAAAGTGGAAATATAAACGGTTAACATTCCAAAAGTTAGATAAAAATAGGGGAGTCAAAAGAATTCATTTATCCATCATCCATCCAATTCATCCACAAGTTAATTCATCCAATCCATCCATGACCAAAATTTTTTTTTATGGATTGGATCCAATCCATCTATTAAGTTTTATGGATGGTTAGTAATCCATCCACTATTTTTTTAAATCAATTGGATCATACCAAATAAAAAAATAAAATCCATTAGATTAAAACTTTTTTTTGACAAATCCATCGGATAAAAACTAAAAATAAAACAAAATTGGTTTCTGATTTTAATGATCCCTCTCTCCCCTCTCTCTCTCTCTCTCGAATTTCATTACAAAACTGAACCATAACTCATCCATGGCCACCAACCAGTGAGCTACAGGATCCTTACACGTGTCCAAAAAAGGCCACGTTAACTCAAGTCTCATTCTTTTCCTCCTACTCCCCCTTCCGTTTATTCTCTTTGTTCCAAGTTCCAGCAAAACAACACATTGATTAATTTCAATGAAAGTAAGATTCTGATTAAGAACACAACGATGTTGCAACCTCTAGACTCTGCTTTGACTCATTCGCCTCACTCTCATACTCATCTCACTTACTAATAATCATATTACTGCGCTCATTCATTTGCTACCAAAACGATGTCGGAGAATCTCGATGGTTCCAAAATATCCGCGGGCACGTTGTCGAGAAGCCTCGATGAGTTACCGGAAATTGCCGCGATACAACTGAGAATCGATCTCGTATCGGCCAAAGTAAATATCACATTCTTGAGAAGTGTGGCAGATTCTCAGTGGCTTCACAACACACTCTTGATTAAAGGAGAGAGGGAGAGAGGAGAGAAGGAGGTGGGAGAGAGAGGGCAGAGAGAGAGGAGAGAGGGGAGTAAAATATATTTTTTATGATTAAAAAAATTTTTTTGTGATTAAAAATAATTTTTATGGATGGATTGGATATCCATCCATCAAAAATTTGTTAATAGATGGATTCGATGGTTTTTTTTTAAATGGATGATGGATGGATTGTATTTTCTTGATGAAATTTTAGTGGATGGCAAATGGATAAATGGATTTTTCCAATCCATCCATTAGGATCCATAAGAAAATCCATCCATTTTGACACCCCTAGATAAATACAAAATAAAATATGTTAAAACTAATACCTTGCCTGGAATCTGACTTGAACCTATATTGAGTGACAGAGAAACTCATATCGTGGGCCTTCCCTAAAATAGGATAGCCAATCCGTACCTTTTAGCAAGAGTTAAGAACCTGACTTACCCCTTGCCGGGAATCTGACCTGAACTTGTGTCGAGCGATGAAGAAGCTCACACCCAGACTTTGCCTAAGTAGGGAAGTAATCAAAACAAAGATGTGAGGGTTAGGAACCAGACCTATGCCTTACTGAGAATTCACTAGGAATCAAACCTAGAACCTCTCACCAATTTTGTAAGAGCTAGGAATCAAATCTATGTCTTACCGAGAATTCACTAGGAATCAGACCTAGAATCTCAAAGCAAAGTCGGGAGCTAATCCCGCATCCTCCAACAAGTTGTTTTGAAAAAAATTAGAGTTCTTTATCCTTAATTACATTTTACAACGAATGCACGAATACCTTCGAGTAAATTGTAATTAAGGAGGGGCAACTGTCGTACCCTAATTTTGTCTGGCCTCTTTTTTTTAAATTAATTTTTGCTTATTAGTAGTAATAATATTAAATAAATAATAAAAAATAATTATGATATTTTTGGTCTTGGAATTAAAAAAAAGAAGGCAAATAAATGAAAAAGAAAAGAAAAAAGAATAAAAGAAATGAATAAAATGGAAAATAGGATGCAAATAATAAAATTCGGGGTGCCACTAGCAATCTGCTAGTGGACACCCCAGGCCTAGTCCAGCAGCCCCTGTGTGCCCATTTTTGTTCTTTACCACGCGCACCCCTAATTTTTCTACACAGCACCCCTGCAGTGCGCCTCCCTTGCTTCTAGTGCTGCACCCCCTCTTTTATTTCGTACACCCCATTTTTGCTTAGCCCAACACGCCTAGCATCAGACCTGGCCCAAAACCCCTACCCCAAACCCTAAGGGTATGTTTGGATGGAGAGTTTTGGAGAGGAGGGGAGGAGTGGGCTTATTTTTCTTTTCTAAATTAAGAAAGCTATAAAATGTTTCTAAAAAACCAATGACGTGTGATTGAAATGTTATATGATCATCTATCATGTTATTTCTTGAATTTTTCTAAAATCTCAAATATATATCAACATATAGACTTAGCCTTCCTAAACCCTCCCCTCCTAAACCCTCCAAAACCCTCAATCCAAACATACCCTAAAAGAAAACCTGACTTCCAAATCCTCTCATTCTCCCAAGTGACAACCGCTCCCCCTTTTCATTTCTCTTTTTCCGCTTCTCTCTTAGCCGTCCCCCTTCTTCTCCTTCTCTATCTTCTCCTTCTCTTTTCTTATCTCTTCCTTCCCAATAACAAACCTAACCCTAATTCGGCCACCCTATTTTTTCCCATCTCTCTCATCTCTCGGCCTCATCCCTTTATCCTCATCTTATCCATTATCTTCTTCTCAAACTTCCTACGGTTTCATCTTTTCAAATTTGAAGACAAAAAAAGAAAGGAAGGGTCACATATTTATCCCCAAAGAAATCGGCCTAAAAAAGGGAGTATTTTGTTCCTTTTTTCAAAAATTCTTATCCTTATCTATTTTATTAATTTGTATTTTTGTTTTGGTTTTGCAGGGATAAGAACGAGAAGATAGAGTTTCAGAGGGTGAAAGGGATTCCTATTGAAGGCTATAAATACCCTCCTCCAGGACTACGAAACGGGGGTGGAGAAGGAGCAATTTCGGAGTGAAGGCTGAAGCCAAGAAGGTGGAGAATAGAGAGAGAAATTTATTCCAAAATACACAGTTTATATTTAGGCATTGTTTCTTATTTTCCTTTGTATTTTTTGTGTATGGATTACTGGAACCCCCTGAAGTAAGGTTCTAAATTCCTCTTTATCTCTGAAGCTTCTATGTATTTCTTATTTTCATAGATTCTTTTTCTGTAAGATCATGTCTTTGGGATTGCAATGAACTTTCCTTCTTCTCTATTTCTCTTATTTGTTTATTTATTTATTTATTTATTTATTTTTTGATTCTGATTTGATTTTATTAAAGTGTTAAAGAATTGGTTGGAGGTAATATCAAAACGGTGGCTAAGAATCATCTCAATTAAGAGGAACGAAGAGAGCGAGAATGAACCCTCTGCTAGGGTTTGGACGTGAGAGCAATAACGGCCATGCACAACCCCCCCAAAGCCACCGGAGGAGGGAGAGACTAAAGAACATCCGAAGCTATCATTTAGGGACAAGCTAATGGGGAATAAAACACCAGCCCCGAGGATGGAGAGGACCGACTTGATACAAAAGAACCTATTCAAGATAGAATATGAGGATGGAGATATATTGAAACCAAAATGCTACATTGATGAAGGCTTCCTCAAAACGCTGTGGGAACCATGGAAGGAGGCGATCATAGTGAAACTCTTGGGTAAGACTGTTAGCTTCTACACGCTGCGAGATCGTTTGAGATCGATGTGGAGACTCTCTAGGGGATTCGAGATGGTAGACATTGTCCAAGGCTTTTATATGGTTAAGTTTGATCATGAAGTGGATAGAACCAAGGTAATGGAGGAAAGACCGTGGATGGTGTTCGATCACTACCTCGCGGTTAGGCCTTGGGTGGCTGACTTTATCTCATATGAGGTCGCAATCAACAACACTCTTGTTTGGATTAGGTTTCCAAGTCTGGGCATCGAGTATTATGATGAAAGCGTATTCCTTGCGCTAGCCTTAGCGGTGGGAACTCCGGTGAAGGTGGGCATTCGCTTTGTAGATACTACGAGGGGCAAGTTTGCAAGAGTGTGCGTGGAAATTGGTTTGGACAAGACAGTGGTGGGGCGCGTTTGGTTCTGCAACCACTGGTTTCAGGTAGAGTATGAGGGCCTCCACCTCCTGTGCAAGAGGTGTGGAGTGTATGGGCATGTCGCTCGAAATTGTACGTTGCAAGGGGAGGCACCGTGTGTGCCGGAAAAGTGTGATGTTCCGGTGGCTAGCAAGGATGACGGCGAACTAGGAGATGGCGCCCATGGAGATGGCGCCCATGCAAACCCTAAATCTAATGGCGAAAATTTAGTGGTTGAGAAAGGTAAGGGAGTTACTAAGGAGAGCAATCAGGATGGCACTAAAAAAGGAAACAGGGAGAGTGGAAAATCTTTTAAATTTACTTCCACTCTTGGCAAGGAAGCTGCCCGAGGTAATAAGTTTGACATTCTGAATTCTTTTTGTGAGGAAGATATAGTGGGCCTATCATTCTTTAAGGGGAAACAACTGATAGAAGACAATAATGTGGCCCCGAGGACTTGGAGGAAAAAGAGATCGCGGGTGGAAGAGAGGAAGCTACCAAAAAAAGTGATTCTAAATGCCCAGGTCGTGGACTTTGATAAATTGGCCAAGTCAGGCCCAAATCTAGTAGCAAGTATTGGTAACATTGTGCAGCACGCGACCCAAAAGGCGAGCAACGCAAATGGGCCGAAACTAGGAGCGACTGGGAAATGGAATGGTTCTAATGGATTGGCGATGATTATTGGGCAGCCCATTGTGAAGCATTATGCCCATGGGATCAAATCAACAATGAATTTGGAGGTTGTGGGCCCAAACCATGTTCGTATACTTGATGATGATGAACCTCCTGATAGAGAAATAGTTATGGTTGAAGACGTGGGTCAACCTCAGTTGGATAATTACATGGATATGCATGGTAGTGTGGAAATGGACATGGTGGCGGAGACACCACCGCACCAGCTTGCATAGCCGTTTGTAAGCCCTTCTCTCCCAAACTGTTTTTAATGTCAGTTTTCAAAGACTTCTCAGTTCTTGCGTGGAATGTCAAGGGGTTTGCCAACATGAAGAGCCAAAGTCACGTGAGGGAAGCTCTTCACAGGTAAAAACCAGAACTTGTTTTTGTTTTTGAAACTCACACTCAGTTTCTTCTGTTCAGGAAATTTTGGGGGAAGGAAGGGTACTCTCTGGTGGAGGTAGTGGAAGCCCAAGGTTTCTCGGGAGGTATCTGGGCTATATCATATACTGGTTGTATGGTGAGCATCACTTTTTTGGAGGTTCATGAGCAGTGTATTAGTGTGAATCTTGTTGTTGGTAATATGTCATGGGTGTGCACGGGCGTGTATGCTAGCCCTTGTTCACAATGGAGGAGGAATCTCTGGGGATATTTGAAGCACCTGAGAACGCATATCTCTAAACCGTGGGTACTTATTGGGGACTCTAATGACATCTTGCTTCCTTCCGAACAAAGGGGTGGTAACTTCCCACTCTTAACGCTGAATACTTTGCTCAAGGTATTGATGACTGTAATCTGATGGACTTAGACTATTTTGGTAGTAGCTTTGCTTCGCAGGGCAAGTGCTGGGGGAATAAGTTGGTGCATCGACGCCTTGATAGGGGCCTTTGTGACCGTGAGTGGAGACTTAAATTCTCGGAAGCTACAGTGGAGCATTTGGCCAAGAAGCACTCGGACCATAACCCACTTTTATTGAGGTGTGGTGCAGTAACTAGCTGTGGCCAGGAACGACCTTTCAGATTTCAAGCAGTTTGGTGTACTCATGGGGATTACCGCACTTTGGTCCAAAATGCGTGGGGGAAGGACAAGAACAACATTGTTCAAGCCCTTACCAATGTGAAAACGTACTCCGTTACTTTCAACCAGAAAGTTTTCGAAAATATCTTTGCCAAGAAGAAGCAGTTAGAGGGTAGGATTAAAGGAATCCAGAGACTGCTAAAGGAGGTGGACTCAGCTTCTATGTTGCTTCTGCATGCAGAGCTTCTAAAGGAATATGGGGATATTCTATTTCAAGAAGAAACCATGTGGTTCCAAAAGTATAGAGAAAAATGGATCAGGTTGGGTAGTCGGAACACTTCGTTCTTCCACACTCAAACTATTGTCAAAAGAAGGAGGAATAAGATCCATGGCTTATTTCTTCCGTCCGGAGAGCGGTGCACCGAGGATGAGCAATTGCAGGGAGAAGCTCTTAACTTTTATAAGCAACTCTTTTGTAACACTGAGAATTGCACTAGACTTCTTGATTCCCTCCCTCATGGTAGTCTAACTGATGAGGATAGACAGTCTTTATTAGCGGTGGTTACTAATGAGGAAGTGTATAGAGCACTGATGAGTATGAAGTCTTACAAGGCACCTGGCCCGGATGGTTTCTAGCCAATCTTCTTCAAGATGTTTTGGGAGGATGTGGGCGATAAGGTGTGGAATTTTGTCAAAGATATTTTTGCAAGTGGAGTGGTCAATGAGCAAGTTGCCGAAGCTCTTATGGTCCTTATTCCCAAGGTGGACCACCCAACCCACTTTAAGGAGTTTAGACCAATTAGCTTATGCAACGTCATCTACAAGCACATTACTAAAGTGCTAGTCAACAGGTTGAGGCCCATTCTTGCCAGGATTGTTAGCCCCCTTCAGAGTAGTTTCATTTCGGGTAGGAGTACAAAGGATAATGCTATTATACTGAAGGAGGTGGTTAACCATATGAAGAAGAATAATAAGAAAATGAAAGGGGAATGGTGTTTAAGCTGGACCTGGAGAAAGCTTATGATAGGGTGGACTGGAGATTCCTCAAGGATACTCTAGTGGACTTTGGATTTCCCCCGAATATAATCAAGTTGGTGATGCATAGCCTCTCGGCCTCCTCCATCTCCATTCTTTGGAATGGTGGTAAGCTACCTCCGTTTACCTCGTGTCGTGGGCTTAGACAGGGAAACCCCATATCCCCCTACTTGTTTGTTCTCTGTATAAAGCGTCTAGGATCCATGATTAGGAAGGCAGTTGAGGAGAGGAAGTGGCACCCTATTCAGATCACGAGGGGGGTCCAATGATCTCTCATCTCTTTTTTACAGATGACGTCCTTCTCTTCGCCAAAGCTAAGCCGTCTCAGGCACGGATTATTTCTAACGTGTTAAAAAGTTTTTGTGATTTTTCAGGTTTAACAGTTAGCTTGGAAAAATCGAGAGTCCTTGCTTCCTCAGGTGTACCAAGTGCCAGAAAGGAGAAAATTACTAGTATCACCAATATTCAGTTTACAGACAATCACATCACTTTTGCGCTGCACGCAGAGCTAATGGGTGCTATGGTTGCTATTGAGCTGGCGTACAAAAAGGGTTGGCATAATTTTTGGCTGGAATGCGATTCACAACTTGTAATTCTTGCCTACAACTCAGTCACTATTGTTCCTTGGCAGCTTCGGAATAGGTGGTTAAACTGTATAGAGCTCACTAGGAAAATGTGTTTTAGAATTTCAAATATTTATCGGGAAGGCAATCATTGTGCTGATAAGATTGTCTCTCTAGGGTTCACGGTTTCCGGTTTTCATTGGTGGGATACAGTTCCTAGAATAATTTGGGATGATTTCTCTAGAAATAGAGTGGGTCTCCCAAATTATAGATTTCAGTAATGTTCCTGGGTCTGGGTCTAGTTTGGGCTGCTCTGATAGGTTTTGATGTGCTGCATATGATTGTTAATGACTTTGGTGCCAACATAGTTGGGATGATAGTCATTATAGTGATGTCTGTGCATGTCAAGCCATGTTTTGGCCTTTATTTAGGCGGGTTTTCATTTCTTGCTGGTTTTTTTGTTGTTTTATTCATGGGTTTTGGCCTAGTCCCCCTGTGTTTTTTGTTTTCTTTTCTCTTTTTTTCAATAAATTTTAGGTGGGGGTACTATTTTTCCTTATTGGTGTTTTTTCCCTAAGGAGGGTTTTGCATCAGAAGGTTTTAACGAGGCCCCTCTTCTTTCTTTTGCTAAAAAAAAAAAGTTTACAGACAATCTACAGAAGTATATGGGATTTCGTATTCGTCATGGTCGTGCTAGAAAGGCAGACTTTGCTCATATTTTAGATAGGGTGTCTTCCAAGCTTGCTAGTTGGAAGGGGCGGCTATTGAATAGACCGGGGAGAGTGACCCTTGCCAACGCAGTGCTATCGTCTATCCTGGCTTATGAGATGCAAGTTAGTTGGCTCCCGAGCAATATTTGTGACCAGCTGGATAAAACAATGCGACAATTTATCTGGAAGGGATCTACTGGCAAGGGGCTCCACATGGTGAATTAGGATCAAATCACAAGGCCCAAGAACAAGGGGGGCTTGCTGTTAGACGAGCAAGAGACCAAAATATAGCTCTGCTTGGGAAGTTGGTTTGGGACGTCATCAATGAACCTCAAAAATTGTGGGTCTCCTTCTTGGAAGCTAACTATCTAAAAGGGAAACATTTCATGGACTCAGTTGCAGTTAACGGGTCCTGGACATGGAAATCCATCACCAATGCGTGGCATCGGTTGAAAGACGGCTACCAGATGAAGTTGGGCGATGGTGAGTCAAGTTTATGGTTCTTCCCATGGGTAGCCCAGAAATCGATTGGCTTTGAGGTCCCTTTCATTGATATACATGATTCCATCTGAAAGTGCGTGACATCCGGAGGGATGGAGTTTGGAATTTGGAGGCTCTCTGGTCTGATTTCCCGCAGGAATTGAAGCAACACCTGAGCAGCATAAAACCCCAATTCGTGGAAAATTTGCGTGACACCTGGGTTTGGAAATCGAACATTGCTGGTGAGTACACACTGGGGCATGGTTATAGTTGGCTACTGCAAGACCAGAATACAAACTCAGGGCAAAGTTGGAGCTAGATCTGGAAATCGCAACTTCCTGCAAACATCCAATTCTTTCTCTGGCAGCTGAGTCATGGTGCGGTCCCAACTCGAGGTGTCCTCAAGCACTGAGGCATCACGAACAACGATTCTTGCCCCTTCTGCGATGAGGTTGAATCGATTCACCATGGTTTCTTCTCTTGTGCTCGGGCAGTTAATCTCTGGTACAACTGCGATTTCCCCACCACATCTTTGCCTGCAACAACTGACAACTTGAAGGAATGGTCACCACCCCTGTGATGTTTTGCATTTCATTTCGATGATTCTTTGGGTTATCTGGTTGTCGCAGAACAGAAAGGTTTTTGAGGATAAGGAGAACCCGACCCATGCTATGATGGCCCAAATTGTGTCTCTGAACAGTAGCATTAAATTAACTTATGGGGGTATGCCTAGTAAGGGAGCTGCCACACCTCGTGAGGTTTATTGGATTAAGGCCTGTGTGGGAGTGTTTATTCTAAACGTGGATGGTAGTGCGCTTTCGAATCCGGGTAAAGCCGGGTTTGGAGGGTTGTTAAGGGACCACGATGGGCATTTTATTCGAGGTTTCTATGGGAGTGTGGGAGTCTCTAATGTTATTCATGCAGAGATTATGGCTCTCTTCTTTGGCCTTTAAGTTTGCTGGGAGTTGGGCATTAGGCACCTCATTTGTTACTCGGACTCTCTTGTGACGGTGATGTAGGTTACAAAAGGATTTCCACCATACCACTTGTTTGCAAACGATTTCTTGATCATCCAAAAGTTCAGTCAGAAGGATTGGGCCCTTAGTATTCAACACCCCCTTAGAGAGGGGAACCAGTGTGCGGATCACCTAGCTAAGATTGGAGCAGCGGGAGATGACTCGCTAGTGATGTTATAGGAAGACCCCCCGGGGTTGAACACGTTATTAGCCGATGCCATGGGCACCTCCTTTAGGTGGGAGTAGTTTTGTTTTTTTTTTGTTTTTTTCCCCTTTTTTCCCAGTTGTATGCCAAAAAAAAAAACGGTGGCTACCCATCGATCTTCTTCATTTCCTTTCAGAAAATTCAAATTAGGGAAAGGATTTTTTTTTCTTAGAAAAAATGTTATTTTGCTTTATGATTAATGCGTATCTTTTCTTAAAATAAGTCAAAAAATAGATTAGTTGGGTCTCTGCCCAGTGTTTACCAAAAATAGATTCTTTTTTTTTTTAAAAATAATAATTTGGGCCATTGCCTCATTCTTGTAGAAATGTGATAAGAAGAGTTTTTAGGAATAGAAGAAATTAATATTTTTCTTAATTAAATTCATTGGCAGAATTTAGACTCATTTAATAATTACTCCTCTTTTTTTGGAAAATAATTCTTAATAAAGCAAACATTTTTTATTTTTAAATAATTAATGGTACTATTTTTATGGGCGTCATAGGGGCGCTAGTATCTTTTCTATGCGTAACTAACTCCCGAACGCAAAATCTGGTTCAAAGATCTTTTATTTCATTAAATTCGAAAATAGGTTTTCCAATGTTTCCTATAAAAATAAATATTGATGGCGGCTCCATTTAAAATTTGGTGTGGCTGCTACCAAGGTAATTAAAACCGGACCGGACATTGAACCGGAGAAGGCCAGGGTTCAGGGTTTTTGGGTCGGACCGGGTGTAATAAAATATTAATAATTTTTTTTTTAAATATATATATATATATACCAAATATATAGTATATATATTATATATTTGGTATATATATATATTAAAAATAGATAATATATAGATAATATTTCAATTTATACAAAAAATAACATATAGCCTAGTGGTAAGATGACTTGTTATGGCCTTGAGGACAGGGGTTCAAGCCCTGTTGAGACCAAAAAATAATTTTTTTAATTAATAAAGATAATTAAAAAATTTCAAAAAAAAGAAAAAATAGTCGAACCGGTTCGACCCCGAACCGGTCGGAGAACTGGCCGGTTCTCTGCTAGCCGGTCTAAGAGGGTTACCCGGACCGAACCATGGCCCGGTTCCCAGTCCAACCGGTCGGACCGGCCGGTCCGGTCCGGTCCGGTTTTTGTTACCATGGCTGCTACACAATCAAAGGTAAATTGTTAGAGGATCGATTTCAGTGCCTTTCCTACTGGACCGATACACTGAATTTTAATATGCAAGGTTCATCTATATCAAGAATCTTAGTTTTCATATTACCCCGTAATTCCTTAGGTTAATAATTCTTTTTGTTAAACATTAAAAATTTAATTCCTTGAAAATTATTGTTATAACAAGAGCACTAAGAACGCATCCAATCAATAATGCTAATTCAATTGTGTTCTTATTCCTTAGATGACACGCAAAAATCGTTCGTTCTAAACAGCAACATAAATCCCAATATCCCAATTGTGAATTTAAACCATAAATAAACAAAAATTTGAAGAACAAACTCTTAGACTCAAATAAACCCAGAAAATTCAGATCAAAACCCAATAACAGGATCAATCATACAGGCAGTTCCATCTACATCTAATAAAAGAAAAATTAAGCTAACATAGTTAAGAAATAAAAATCAATCAAAAGAGTGGTTGAATAATCCTCCGACATGAGCCCAGTAGCAGCTCTCCCTTACACTTTTCCTCCTCTTCTCTTTCTCTCCACCGTTTTTTTTCCTTTTTTTTCCCTTCTAATGACCTCCTCTACAAAGAATGACCGATGCCTTTCATATAATTTTTAGAGTCTTCAAACACTCACCGTGTGTCTGTCTTTAAAGTAGTTGATCATGTTTTACCAAAATTTCTTTGATACGTGAGTCCACCTCAAAGATTAGCTACCTGAAACAAAATCGATTAGGAAAAAAAAGTTTAACATTCGAGCTTTAAAAAAATAAAAAAATAAAATAAAGCTAAAATAAAATAAAATACTACAAAACTAAAAACTGTAAACAAAGCTAGTATTAATTTAAAAGAAAATAAATAAATAAAACTAAAATAAAATAAAAGAAAGAAGAAATATAAATGGTTAGCATTCCAAAAGTTGGATAAAAACAAAATAAAATAAGATAAAACTAATTCTATAAAAATATTAATTAAAAATAAAATAAAATAAATTAAGAAAATTAACCAAAACTTAACTAAAAATATCTACAATTTAAGATTCATCAAGGGGTTGTGTCAAAATTAACGTTTTAAAACATGCGGGACTAAATAGAAAAAAAAGAAATTAATGGTCTAACTTGAAACTTTAAATTAAGATAAAAGACCTCTAGAGTAATTTTGCCTAATAATGATGATACTTGTTTTGCTTCTCCCCATCTGAAGAGTGCCTAAGGCATATGGAATCTCAGTTGAGGAAAAACCATAATGTTGAGGGTGCCTGTTTCCCGCTATTCACGAAGACCTTTTTTTTTCCAGGTTAATTACTGCTTTGTGATTATTCGCTATCGATCTAGGTATTTTTATAATCCTTGATAATCCAACATGTTGTAGCTCCTAAGGCTATCAAGATATAAAGTTTTGTTCTTGATGAATGCATGTTTTGATTTTATCACTTCCAATGCTTAAAGAATTTTGGTTTATGATTTCAAACGTGGTTGTTATATATTGATTTAATGCATTAATCCCGACATCTGCTTTTTGGTCAATGCTAGCCCGACACTAATAACATTGGTGTCGGGGCCGACACTACGTTTTTGCAACTAAAACGATGCATTCTAGTTGTGATAGCCTTTAATGGCTGCCTTGGGAAGGGACATATTCGCTAGCCATTATTTCAAATTTCCATAACATTTATACATTAAAAATGACAAATTTATATATAAATGTAATTACGGTCTAGCTGTGATCACAATCGTTACAATAATAATATTATTATTGATTATTCATTTCAACAAATTTTACATGTTATCAGACTAACTTATGTTTCATTGACAAATGGCAAGCGCAAAATTTCAACATTTGGGATTACGTTGTAAAGAAAGAATGTGATTGAAGAGAGATTCGATTGTGATATCTCAACATTGATCTTAGTTACAATATTTTGGTACCCACTATAATAATGAAGTTCAGAGCATTAAAAAAGAAAATAAATTCTAACAAAAGTGAGATAAAAAACAGGTAATGAAAGGAAAAGGATACTTAATTTGCTTCTTATTATTATTCAAAGGAGTAAACATAATGATACCAGAGAAACAATTCTCCACTCACAACATAATGATAAAAGAGATACAAAGAAAGATAGAAATTCGTGCCACACAATAAACACACATGCGCAGAACTAACTAGCAGCACACGATTCACAGGTCTTATTTAGAATACGTAATAGACTATATATAGCAGGACAGGTATAAGGCCTAGCTATGATATATGACCCGTAAAACTAAAGATTAATTACTAGCTAGGTAACTAGCAATCAGGTTTGGCAAGGAGGTTTTGTATCATCTCCTCGAGCAAGTAAGGTTTGGTATCATTGGAGGGAGGGATGGCTGAGTCATTAGCATTCCAAACAAAAATGCCAGGGAGTGATGAGGTACTGAGGAGGGATATGATGCCCTCAATGAAGACCTCTCGTGACATCTTACTTGGGTCAGGTGGATTTACGGTGCTGACTCCAGCGAGGACTTTTGTAGCATGGTACTCATTTACTAGTTTATTATAGAGGGCTACAAAGTCATCCTTTGAGGGCACAGCCTGATTATAGAACTGGTAGTCAACCCAGTTGATAATGTCTTTGTTGGCCCAGTACAATGTGCGGTAGTGGGATTGGACGAGTTCTGTAGGAGCAATGGACACCACTTTAACATTGATGGATACATCGGTATCCTTCTTGAGTTGTTTTATAACCTCCCCTATGCAGGTGGAAAAGTCATCCTCACTGGATTTGATGTGCTCATAGTGAATATCAATACCATCAATTAGGTTATGGCAGTGGCAAGGATCATTGACCTGGTAGTCTTGGATGAGTTGTTTGATCGAGTGTATGGCATTGAAAATCCATAGACGTTTCTCAGCAGGGTTGAATGGATATTCAGTGCCATGGCCTCCAATGCTTATTATCACCTTCGCATTCTTACACTTTTCCTTGAGTTTCATCACTTTTTCTGGACTGAAGTAAACAGCGTTCCAAGTGCGCTTGAAATGTCCTGTGCCTTTTCTATCTGTGTCGACAGTGACATAGTCCTCACTGGCAAAGCCCAAAATGAAGTGAAATTCTGGGATCTTGGAGTTGATGATATAAGCTGGGAAATCATTTAAACTTTCCGGGAGTGGCTTCACGCCAATGTATTCCCGAAAAATAGTTGGCCTTACAATGATATTGCTAGCGCTAGACATTTTGACAATCTGAATTTGGAGGAGGAGATAAATGCAACTTAATTGGCTTTTCAGGGTTTGATTGGTTGGTTTGAATGACCAACTCTTGCTGCCCTTTTATAAGGCTACAGATCCAATATAGCCTTGCTGTCATGTGCATAAAAATTATTTATTTAACTATACATAAATCAATAGAGTAAGTACTAGTACTTGTCTATTCTTCTAATTAACTAAGCGTAACGTATAGCTAGCATATGACATGACGTCCTCTGCTTATGTCTGTAATTTTTCGTCATCATCATACAATATGAAAACTATTATATATATATATATGAGCCATCGAAACCGATAACTATTTAATTTTAATATATTGATTGACTAATTTATGCATGATATTTTAAGACTCCATCGGTCGAACAATTTTATTATTTTTGCAACGAGACCATGCACATGGTGTTGTTTTATTATTCACTATATTGAATTCAATTTTAACACTTGTGGTTGTTAGGGGAATCAAAAATTTGAATCATCATTTTTGTTAATAGATTAATTATAAGACAACTTCATCACTTATGGTTATCCTTTGGTTTTGTTTGGATGGAAAAATAAGACAGAGGAAAATATATAGAGCAAAAAAATAAATGCATATTGTGTACTATTGCTTAAAACCGATAGAAAATATTAAATGAAACTTAGTTTTCAAATTTAACTAAGTTTCAATTTATATTATCTAAATATTAAATGAAACTTAGTTAAATTTGAAAATTAATGGCATTTTAATATTTCTAAAATTTTATAATTTAATTGTCATTAAAGTAACTAGACATTCAGATTATTCTTAAAAAAATTAAAGTTATCCTTATTTTTTTCAACAAGCAAAGTACTGGAAATTATAAACCTATATTTTGAAAAAGAAAAAAAAACATATGAAGGTAACAAGGCAAATTCGTGCCTTAATTTGAACGTATTTTTGTTTTTCTCTCCAACTTATATATAGTTTATATGACTTTCGTTCCAAATCTGGCGTAATCTGCTCATGTGATGTGAACTTGTTTTTCGTCATACATGATTAAAACATAATTAATAAATTCAACGATAAAGAGATTTTTTTAGACACCATTAAAATAGCTGACTAATTAAATTATATTATTGAGTCAACAATTTTTATTATTGTTGCAATGTATTAATGAGTCTAGGATTCTAGATACAGATTTATTCAGAATAATATATTAATGTTTTTCATTTTTGCAAGTCTTAATTTTTTTTAGATGCAATAATTTATATTATCATGATGACTATAAGTCACATACAAAATTAATTGAAAAGTTATTATTACTTTATTTGCTAGGTTGATGGTTACGACTTAAAATGATAGTCAGCGTTGGAAATACGAGACCCACATAGTTTAGTGGAACCCAGTGAATTTCAACCAATTATATAGAGTGTAGAAAAGACTGCGTTGATAACACTTCTCTCAAATGATATAACTATATTGATTAATAAAATTTTAAGATTTGTGCAAAAAAAAAATTATTATTTTTGCAACGTGACCATGTGATTAAATTCCGCTGCTAACTGGTTTAATTCAATTATGTTTATAGATTATTCAACATAATTATAATTTATCATTTCTGAATGTATGCAGTTATATCAAAGGTATGCAATAACAAATATTAATTAATTAATTTTTTGGGTAGTGAAAATTATTTCATTATTTGTTATTATAAAAAATCATTATCCCAAAAAATAGATTCAGAGAACACTTAATGTTTACTTTAAATAATATTTTTAAGTGTTTTTGGAATTACCATCATATTATAAGTGTACGCATACGTTATCCACATCGCACCACAGCGTGTCAAACCGCGCGTTATCAGATAGCATGTGCTTGTGTAAGCGTTATCTGAAGCTTCTATTCAGAGAAATTGGCATATGTTATCTAAAATTGGAACTTGTATAATGCTGCTTAAGAACATATTATCCGAAATTCACTTTGATAATGCTTGCTCAACCATGCGTTATCTGGGTGAACCCCATATAATTCTTTATCACGCAAGCGTTATCTGAGTTTAATTTTTTTCCTGCTTTTTAGCTTTCCCAAAATACAACAAAACACATTTTACTGCATTGTAACTGAACCTCCTAATTATTTCTACAACACAACCCTAACGTACGTAACACAATGGTTCTTCAATTTCTTTTCCCTACATAAAGGACCAAAACGAAAATATCACTATCAAATTGATATCATGTGAGCATTACCTTAATAGTTTCTTATTATCCTGATATATATTTTTCAAGAAGCTATAGTATCAAATTTGTATCTGGCGTCAAGTCCCACATATTATGCATTTCAACCAGAATCACGGTAGAATTAAAATCACAGTAGATTTATATCCTTGGACACTAGTCATTATAAAGAAGCAATAAACTAAAACTACGTAACTATTAGATATATCAGTTACCTATGATTTCATCCCAAGTGTAACATCTGTATTTTCGTGATGCGTTAATTAGCGTTATTATAGTGTATTTTGCCGTATTTATGCTATAATAAGCAGTTCTTGTTTGATAAGCAAGTGATCGAATTAAATCAAGATCAAATTAAATTTGAGAATTAATATTTTATATTAATTCATGGTTCAAATATCGTCGAAAAATTCTAACGAAGTTTCGCCGTGTTTTAAATCACCGGGCAGTTTTACCCCTCAATAAAATTTTAAACGAACCCCAATTTCGATGAAAATCGAATTAAGATTATGATTGAGTGTTTTCAATTGTTTTTATTATTTATGATAAATTTTTATCATGCGGTGAATTAATTTCTAAGTAAATTAATTTTCGCGAATTAATCGGTGAAAGAATTATTCGGTAACGCGATTACTCGACCCCGTGTTTTTTTAGTACTCTTAAGACTCTGGGATTAGAGAGTAATCATGAGTAGAGAAGGATTAGATGTTTGGACTTATTGATTTGATTATCATCTAGCTTTTTAGTGTTTAGGTGTCACACTTTTGGTGACTAATTATTTTATCCTTATCCTAATTCATTCTTAACCAAGTAATTACACTTGTTTATTTATTTTTTTCTCACCCCATTTTGGTGCCTCATCAGGCCGTAACCCTTCCTTTTTTCTTTTATACATTAATTTTTTTTTACTTGGTCACCAATTTATGATTAGGTGACATTCTTTTATTGTATTAAAATAAGCTTTTATTCCTCCCCTTTTCTTTTTATTCTGGCCGAAGCCACCCCCCTTTTTCTATCCCTCATTTCTTTTTCTCTTCTTCTTGTTCAAGTGAAAGGAAAAGCAAGAAACCTTTCATGGCTACTTCTTCATCAATTCCTTTGGTTTGATTTCACTTCCATCTTTTAATCCTTCTTGCTACTAACTTCTTCATCTCCTTGCTACCACCTATTCCATCTTGTAAGCAAGCTTAAGAACCAATTTCTTCTCCTCCATTTCAGCCCCAAAAATCGTGAGCTTCCAATATAGGTGTAGGAGATAGTTTCTTGCTTCTAACTTGTTTTAATGCTTTATAAATGGCTTAATGGTGATCATGAGAAAGATGAACATTTGTTTCCCCAAATTTTAGAAACCCTAGACCTATGGTTCAAGGGAAGGGGTTATGTGATTCCTCATGATAATCACCAAATTGTTTGAGGGTTATGGTTCCTTAGGAGTAGTTATTGTTGTCTTAATTGTTAATTGTGATTTGAAACAAAGGTTTGATAATTTTTTTGAGAAAACCCTTGAGTTCTTGGAGAGCTATGATTGGGTATTTAACTTATGTAATGGTTTTTGTTTTGGAAAAATTGAATGTTTTGGAAAGGACTTAGGTGATTAAATGATATGGTTTTGATTTATTGAAAATTTTGTAATTGTTCCCTAATTTTGAGTGTGTAGGCCGAGAGCTCTAAAGGCTTGAGGAAGGGAAAGTTTTTGTGTTCATAGCTTAAATTTGTTGTATGTAATTTTTGTATAAGTTTGGAAAATTATGGAAGTGATTGGATTGAAAATTGATGTTGTTTTGATCTTTTGAGGCTATGAAACGATTAAGGTGAAATGGACTCTTTGAGATCCTAGACACCGAGTGGAGCCTTGATTTAGCATTTTGAGAAAAAGTATAAAATTTAGTATTGATTTATGTCTCAAGTTTTGGAGGAGGTAAGTTTAGTATTTGAAAACCTTGTTCTTTCCAACTTAGTATATTCTTTCAAAAATGAGTCTTATGTTTTAGAACTTTGTTCTTTTAATTGTTGCTAATTTTTCAAGAATATGTATTTCAAAATTGGTATCCAAGTGTAGGTGATTTGGTCAGTTAAGAGGTTTATGGGTTTTGAGAGCCTAAGGAGTTAGAACTAGTCCCTAGAATTGTACTAAGTTTGTTCCGTGGTGTTAGGATTTGAGTAATCCGAGTTCGTGCGGCGTGAGATCGAGACGTTCTTGGACACGCGACTTGGCAACTTCGGTAAGGGCTACTTCTAGACATGATTAGGCGATGGCCACTTAAGATTTTATTTGTTTTTCCGATCAAAAGAAGTCTGAGAACCTCTGGGTTCAAAGTGAGGGTTTTGTTACCCCTTTGATTTTTAAATCTTTATATATGATTAATTAGTGGGTTTGTTTGCAAGAGGTTGGTGACTGCCCCAATCCCCCACACTTGTATATTTACCTCTTTGTTAGTTCTACGGAGCTTCAAAGGGACGAATTGTGCCTATTAATGACTGAGTTTGAGTAATGTGATGATTTCTAATATGTGAATTGTTCTGGATTGTGAATTGTTGTTTAAACTGAATTGTGGTGATCTTGAATTTGATAACATGATGTGGTTGCATGTATGCTTGAATTGTGTTAAGATATATGTTGTGAAAGTGGTGTTGGATAATTAAATGTTATTTAATTATGCCATGTTGAATATCATATGCATTGATATAATTATTGGAATTGGCGAAATGCATTGACATGCATAAGGGTAACTTCAACCTGAATGTCCTAGGGTGCGGTATATCACAAGGGAGTTCAGTGTCGGCGTTAATCCTAGACATGAATGTCCTGGGGTGAGGTATATCACAAAGGAGTTCAGTGTCGTCAGGATAGTCTGAGACTCATTGCGTGGAACATTATTGGGTTGGGGTATACCATGCGATTGACCACTGCATGGGGTATTCCGAAATCATAAACAGTGGCATGTAGTTGCATTGGCAGGCATTAGTGCATTCTTACTGAATTGTATGTTCTGTTATACTGTGTTATATTTGCTTATTTTAAGAAGTTGACCCTTGCACGTGGTTCTTTCAATCGATGAATGTAACCCAGACGATGGTGAGGACTGTGGAGATCCCGGCGATGACGATGTCGCTGGGGGTGGTATTTGACTTCCCAGACATGGAGATTCCCTCGACCATGGAGTTCAACCCCACTTCTGGTCGAGTTGTATATAGGGGGGACGTGTTAGAGACGACTCGTGTGGACGAACTGGCGACACGATAGAAGATTACGCGGTGTACCGGTGGAGATGGAGAGGCCAGAGGGAGTACCTGCACCTGCACCATTTATTGACCTGACTGGTGACGATGAGGATGACTCGGAGGAAGAGGAGGACCCGTCACAGGACCTTGATAGTGATGTGTAGTTGTTTAGTGTGACGTCTGTCTTTTTTTGCATATAGTTCTGGGTGGTGACCAGTCAGTCGTTGGACTTGTCAGTCTTTTGGTGGTAGTAGTTGTATAGTTCTGGTGGTTTGCTTTCGGAGCAGCCCCCTGCGTGGGTAACTACTAGGAGTACCCCAGAAGTATGACTACTCTTGTCAGGGTCTTCATACTTTAGGTGTATTCCTCCTGTAGATATTTATTTACTGTTTTTCTGTATGTAAAACTTGTCAGTACATATCTTTTGGAAGTTGTGTATATGTTTATGTTCAGTTGTAATAGTCTTTTGCATTTAGAATTCCGTCATGTTTTGAAAATGCTATGGATACTCTGATTGTGTTTTACGAAATACTTTTATTTATAAAATGAAAAAAAGTTTACCGCAATTTTCAAAAGTCAAGAAGAGTATCACTTTACAAAATTTCATTGCAATAGAGTTTGTCCTAGTTTAGTAGCGCTTTGGAAACGGGGTGTTACACCAAGGCTTTTAACTCTGCATGCCTAAAGGCAAGAGCTTCGCCGTCATCCACCTACGACAGCAACGGAGAAAAGAGCCTCCCATAGGGACAAACCCTTGCCAAAGGTGTTAGGGTTTTGGAACTAGAAAAATGAGAGAGAAAAGGATAACAAAAGTCTGGAGAGAAAGAGAGAACAGAGGATAAGAGAGAGAAACACATAGATGTTATCTGAATCAAAATCAATTAAGAAAAAAAAAAGTTTAACATGGTAAAACAAAATAAAATAAAGCTAAAATTAAATAAAAGACTACAAAACTAAAAACGGTTAACAAAGCTAGTATTAATTTAAAAGAAAACAAAATAAAAGAAATTGGAAACATAAACGGTTAACATTCCAAAAGTTAGATAAAAACAAAATAAAATAAGATAAAACTAATTCTATCAAAATAAAATAAAATAAAACTAATCCTATAAAAATACTAATTAAAATAAGAAAATAAAGTCAGAAAATTAACAAAAACTTAACTAAAAATATCTACAATTTAAGATTCATCACACCCCACACTTAAGCATTTGCTTGTACTCAAGTAAACCATACAAGTAAATATGACTAAGCAATTGGCCTCAAATGAAAATTTCATATCTCAGCTACACAATCCACAATGTTGCACGATGGTATCTAACGACACATCTTTAACAATTTTACTAACTTGCCTGCTGAAGTATGGTGCAATAATTTATCAAATGGGTTAAGACATCAAACACCGAGTCAAACAATTATTAATGATTTTTTTTTTCCACTTTCAAGCTTAAGTTCCCAACATAGAACTAACAATGCATGGATCTTCCACTCAAATGCATTTTACAATTGCCACACTTGGTCTCAAAGGAGTGCCTAATTTTCCCAGTAGCCAATTAGTCTCAAGAGGGTACTACAAGTATTTCCCTAGTAACCTACGACCTCAAATTTAGTTTTTTTTCTTTCCTCAATTTTTTCTTTTTTTTTTAAGATTTTTTTCCCTATTCTCTTACTTCTCCTTTTTTAATAATTTTTTTATTGCTACAACACAGACAGTCCTTCCCGAATGTTATATTGTCAAAAACCCATCTAGGAGTGTTGTGTGTGAAAGGTCCAAAAGGCAATACAAATATATCATGCTCACCGAATATCACTTAAAAATTTAAGATGTGCAATTAAGAACTAGGATTTCTAAAAGAGGCACTTCAAAAGCTTCACACAGATAAATGAACTGAAGTTGACAACACTACAACACAAAAAACATGCAACAAAATAAAAATAAAACTGAACAAAAAATAAACAAGATAAAATAAAAAGAAATCAATAATCATCAATAATATATACAATTATAAATAAACCTAATTGAATGATTCTCCAAGTGTCAATCTCTCATGTAAAATTCATTTATTTCTTTTCAAGGTGTCATCCTAATCATCAACTCTCAATGAATGTTATTACATGTTTCATATATTTAAGGAATTCTCATTCATATGTCAGCTATCAAAGTTATAAATATTATTAAGTGTCGCTTACATGTAATTTAGGATTATTTTTTTAGTAAATAATTAGGATTAAATTATTATGTGGTTCTTATGGTTAAAATAACATCTTAGTATTGCAATAGTATTATTTTTAACTTATTTTTGATATATTGTGTCAAAAAAATCTAATTTTTGATATAAAACATTCACTTATTGTTATGTGTTATTGTACAATAAATAATAATTAAAAAATACATAAAGTGGTGTTTTTTAATTTCTCAGTTGACAGACATCAATATAAACGCATTGGTAAAATTCATTCTTAAAAAATGTTTTGTGGCATAATATTTATCGGTTTACGTAAAACATAATAATTTTTTTACAGCATAATATTGTTATAAAGGTTTTTTTTTTTTTAAATGCAATGTGAACTCGGAACTAAAAAAAATTATGTAAACATTCGTACTCATTTTTTGAGAATTGCGAAAACATTGTTGGTTTATTAACTTAAAAAAGCACAAAATATCATTTCTAATCATAACAAAAATAATAAGAAAATGAACAAAAGACAATATTGTTTTCAAAAAATGGTTTGAATACCAGATAATATTTTATAAATAAAAAATAATCCTATTATTTATTTTTTATACTGTCAATGAAATAATAAGATCACTAATAATTTACTCCATTAATATTAATTTGTATACACTTATTGCATTTCCAAAATAATTGTAATTTGTATACACTACACAATTTAGTCTACATTCAATCTAATTTTGAATAAATGAGTAAAAAAAAATACTCAACATAATTAAGCCAATTGATTACAATCAGAACTCACCAAAAAGAATACAAATTCCTTTTTCCTTTTACAATTTTTTTGATATCAATCAATGATTGATATTGATAATTTACATATTGATAATTTCCTTTTAAAATAAATTGAAATCACCTATGATATTCGGTCCCTACTATTGGTTGCTTTGGCAATTTCAGCGGCATGGGAACGCCGGGACTGGGGTTCGAACCCAGGTGTTGCTGTTTAGACGTGTGTGTGTGTTTGTTGTTTACTATTTCTACTAGCTGACAAAAAAAACCTATGATATTCGAAGTACAAATGAAAAAGGAAATAAATTGAAACATGCACCAGATGTTTTGAAACACAATTAAAGACAATGATATTCAAATATTGTCAGAATTACCCCTTCAAATGATAATCAAATAATTCCCCTTAATAACCCATTTTGAAGCAGACAAATTTCAGTAGATAATGATCCATTTTGAAAACAAATCCAAGCAGTTTGTAACCTGAGCTCACAGGGTAATACATTTAGGATGGATTTCATAATACATTTAGGAGGCGTTTGTTTCAAGTCATAAAAAATAATTCCCAGGATTAGTTTTTCCAGGAATATAATGATGGGAATCTTATTCCCAGGTATTTTTTTAAAAAAAGGTGTTTTGACAATTTTTTTTTAACATTCCTAGGAAAAGAGGTAGTTATAGAAATTTTAAAAAAATATATATATAATCACATGGGAATTCACTTTCTCACCCTCTCCCTTGGGAATAAATCCATGGGAATATTAGAAGTTACTGGAAGTTATTTCCTTCCTTGGAATCTTTATACCCAGGAACAATTTTTTTCAACCTTGTAACAAACATGGGAATACTCATTCTCTACCCATGTATTCCCAGGAATGTGATTTCTAAACTTGAAATTAATATTTTGGGAAATTGGAAATCTACTATCAATTATCTATTGCTCTTCATTATTTCATTAACATGAATTATTTATTATTTAATATTGTTATCCGTATTTCAACAGAATAGTCAGTATAGTAATCACATAATATTTACAAAGTATTTGCAAATATGTTGCCTTTTAATGGTGGTAGCAAGTTACCTATCATCCAAGTGCATGCAACTCACACGATTTGCATTGATTTTTTATTTGCAGATATTATTGGAGGTATTCTTCAGGCTGTAACTGACATAAAAATAAATTGGTTAGTCTACAACTGGTGACCTATAATGTTCCTTTTTATTTGCAATTTTCACTTCTGAGTTTCAAATTTGCTTATTCATGCTTCCTTCAATTAGTGAAAAATTGGTTATTGTTTTATTTCTGTTTTGCCAGTGTTATATTTTAGTATGGACACTAATGGAATATCATGTTGATATTACTATCAGGTATGCATGGAAAAATCCTGGAGAATGAGAGCCTTGAAATTGCAATTAATATTGCTCATGGTTTCGCCTATTTATATTTGTATGCAGTTTAGTAATCACTAATCGTTTCCCTAGAATTTCTTACAATTTATTTTGCTTTATATCACTAATTTATGTTGCCATTTCTGCTGTTTTATAGCCATTATTTGCTTTTCATTTGTTTTGTGGGCATGCAGGGGATGGTTTTGTTTTAATTTCTCATGATGCCTTGCTGATCTCTACTGAAAATAACTATATTCCTATGACGCCTTGCTGATCACTTATCTGTTAACTCTTCTACAAGGGTTTGTGTCGTCAAAACAGAAGGAAATAGAAGGACTGCTTTGATCATTGCATTTTCATTGGGTATAAATACTGATTCACAATTTTTGAGTTTACTATTTTTTATTTGTAAGAGTTGCAGCTAATCTATCTACTCTACGTATGTATCTACGGCTTTGGCTAGAGAACCTTCCAAGACTTTGCCTTTGATATCCATCTTTGTGTGCATTCAAAGTCCAAATCTTTCCCTTACGCTTGAACGCAGTCTTACCAACTCACGGCTTGAGTAAATTCATGTGGTAAATTTAGACAATCAAAGTCAGTTTTGTATGAGTAAATTCACATGAAATACTGATAATTAGTTGAATGCTTCAGGTTGCTTCTGGGGTTGTTGTTCATAATTGTTTTATGAATGCTTCAAGTTGCTGTTCACAGGGACATTGTATTTTCAGTGATTCTCAAAATCGAATACATTGCTTCTCACAATTGTTTTATGGAAATTTGAAGGTTTCTGACTTTGGAAATATGAAGTTCTCTTATATGTTTCCCTGCCCTTTTTATCTTTTGTTAATATACTAACTTGATTTGCGCATTGATCTAATCCCAACCAGAAATGTTTAAATTAAATTTGCGCACATGAGTGATTCAAACTATTTAACCTGTTGATTATGTTCAGTAACATAGTTTATTATGTGTTTCTTGGTAGTGTTGTCATCAGGTGCATTCTTTTCAAGATTTTTACTTTTATATCTAATGTCAAGTATTGAATTGAGAGAGATAATAGAACTTCGTGAAACTTCATTTTTATTCAGAGGAATTTTTTTTTTATGGTAAACCAACTTCATTCAAATAAATGAACAACGATCAATACAAACAAGTTGATTAAAATGTGTTGGGGGCATTCCCCATCCACAGATTAACAATAACACAGATACCAGAGTCAGTCAAATATACGACACTAGAAAGCATAGAGCTTTTAGAAAACAATGGATTAATACCAAGCCAAAATCTAAACCCTAGCAACCAAACCAACATCTTCCAAGCATAGTCAGTGGCCGAGGAGGAAAAGAGATCCGCAGTCGTTGCTCTCATCCAATTAAGGATCATTTCTTTGGCTTGTATACGCTCAAATAGACTATATGTGGTCTCAAGAAAGACCGATCTAAACATATGTCGGAAAGCCATTTGTAGGGCCAAAAGGGTATTGAGATCGGCGGCAACCACCAGTATCACTGCAAGCAAAAAGCATATCCAAACAACCAAATACATTTGGGGCAAAGCTACAATCAACATGGGTGCAAACTTAAAACAAACTAAAGAAACCAAAAGACAGAACCAACAACAGAAAACAGACAGATTAAAATAATAGTGATCACATAAAAAGCGGGACACCCGACAGTCCATTGTAGATGGCCCAAGCCACCAAAAGGCCACGATGGCTTGAGTGGAGGTCGGGAAAGGGAAACAGGGGATGGCGGAGAGACAAACTGAGGTGGAGAAAAAATGGGTGATGGCTCAGGTGGTGGGCATTCCACCGGGATACGCCCATGACGGTGAGGTTTGGGCGTCGGCCGCCACGCACTGCAGGAATTTGAAAGAGGAAGTACCTTAAGTGTAATTGGTGTTGTTCAGAGGAATGAAAATGTGCTTACGATTATTCCTCCGCCAGAGCCAATTACTACAGTTTGCCAATGGACCAAATGTGCGATGGAAATGTTTGTATCATAATCTAATTGGCGTTATTACATAGTACTCTTTTCCCCTCTATTATTAGTGGTGTTCTTTTTTTTTTGATAAGCAAAGAAGATGTATTAATAAAAAAATGGAGTACAAGGGGTACTCCGAACCCATATTTACAAATGGTCTAGGGAGGAAGTGCCTCATTAAAACCCCGACGGCCAAAACCCATTGGGAAAAAAGCCAGAAGGGGAAAAAAAGAACGACAACCAACCCTAGCAAGGCCAGACAACAGTAGCATCATCAAAGTTTAAGACATTGAATAGGATTCATGCACCAATTAGAAAAAATAAAACTCCTCTTACGGCCTTCCCTAAAGATAAACGACCCCCATGAGCTATATTTGATTTGAGCCAGTAACTTGCTAGCATCCTTACCCTCATCTCTAAAGATGACCGCATTGCGAAGGTTCCACATATTCCACACAACAACCAACCAAAACAGATATCTCGCCTTGCCAAGTTTCTTACCAGGACAAAGTTCCCAAACTGTATAAAATGCTCCATACAATTACCCGACAAAGCTCCATCAGCCCCTAACCAATTCAAGACTGCACTCCAAATACCAAGTGAAAAAGTGCAAGAAAAGAACAAGTGATCTCTATCCTCATTATGCATAGAGCACAAAACGCAAATCCCAGCTTGAGTACCAAGATCACAGCCCCTCCGTTGTAATTGATCACAAGTGGGTAACCTATTGAGAAATAACCTCCAAGCCATGAACAAAATCTTAGAAGGCACAGAAGTATGCCATACCTTTTTTAGAATCTTTGTCAACTCGAGTTGCGTTCTCCAATGAAAGCTACTGTAGCAAATTGTTGTATGCAGACTTGACCGTAAACCGGCCACCTTCCTCAAGTTTCCAAAGCCATTCATCATCCGTGTCTTGCTTTGGAGATACCCTGTTCAGGATATCGTTTAATGCTTGAACTTGAGCTTCTTCCCAACCGAAAATCCTCCGGCGCCAAGCGACACTCCACTGCCAACGATCATCAACCCAAGCCCCCAAGTCAGAAACAGAAGCCTCCTTATTTGCTGCAGCCGAATAAAGACGCGGAAATAGATCCATTAACTTTCCTTCGTTTGACCAATCAACAGTCCAAAAACAAAATTCCGAGCCGTTACCAAGTTTTGGCTGCACCAAGTCAAGAAACCAGGCCGAGTCTTGTGTCACGAGATCCCTCCACCATAACGAAGATGTCGGGCCATGAGTATACAGGCCTAATCCATTACCAGTGATGTTACCATATTTATGCGATAGCAGCTCATACCAAATTGCCTCTTTATCATTTAAAAACCTCCACTTCCATTTAGCCAGCAAACTTCTATTGAATAACTCCAAATTCTTAATCCCCAGACCACCCTGATCTTTCGGAAGACAAATTTGCTCCCACTTTACCCAACTAATCTTTTTGGACTCTGCACTACCTCCCCACAGAAACTTCCTTTGCAAAGCAACTAGAACCTTGAGTACTTTCTTTGGCACTTTGTAGAAGGAAAAGAAGTAAACGGTAAGCTAGACAACACTGAATTAATCAAAGTAACTCTACCTCCATAAGATAATTGTCGACTCTTCCAAGTAGATAGTCTTCGCTTAAAGGAAGAAATCACTGGCCTCCAGGTAGCTTCTTTCCTCGGATCCACCCCAATTGGGATACCCAGAAACTTGAAGGAATTATTTCCTATTGCACATCCTAAGAATGTCGAAGCAGCTAACAAGAAGCTCTCCTCGACATTTACACCAATGAGGTTACTCTTGAAGAAGTTTATACTTAAACCAGATACCAGCTCAAATCCTCTCAAAAGAGTCTTCATACACCAAACATTGTCCCAAGAATCCTCCCCAATAAGAATTGTATCATCTGCATATTGAAGAATCGGATATGAAATTTGCTCACTCACCTTATACTTTTTAAACCACCCAATATCCACCGCCTGATTCACAAGACCAGCCAGCCCCTCAGCTGCTATGAGGAAAAGAAACGGTGCCAAAGGGTCACCTTGTTTTAAACCCTTTTGCATAAGAAATTCATCCGTCGGGCTTCCGTTCACCAGAACTGAGACTGAGTTCGATGAAACGCATGACATCATCCACCTTCTCCATTGTTGGCTAAATCCCAATCTTGTCATCATGTAGTCCAGATAACTCCAAGATACCGAGTCGTAAGCTTTTCTAAAGTCAACCTTCAGCATCAAGCACTTCTGTTTTCTTCTCTTCACCAAGTCCAATACTTCATTTATCGATACCACGCCGTCCAGAATTTGTCTACCAGGTAAGAAAGCCGTTTGACACTTAGAGATAACCTTGTCCAGCACCTTCTTCAATCTTGCAGCTAACAGCTTAGACAGAATCTTGTAGATGCTTCCTATAAGAGAAATTGGACGAAAATCATTAAGTCCATGCGGGCTATCTTTCTTAGGGATTAAAGCTATGAAGGAAGCGACCATAGCTTTGGGTAGATGAGCTGAACTGTAAAATTCCTGCATAAAAGAGTAAACATTAGATTTAATAGTCTCCCAGCAAGTTTTAAAGAAGTTGAGGTTGAAGCCATCCGGGCCTGGGCTCTTGTTTCCATCACAACTCCAAACCGCCTCTTTGATTTCTAAGTCCGAGAATGGCGCCAAAAGAAAATCGTTATCTTCAGCAGAGATTTGTGGGAAATTAATACCATCCAACACCGGACGCTTCCACGAAACCTCAGAAAAGCTGTCCTTAAAATATCGCTTCACTTCCTGTTTTACCTCCGCCACCTCCTCAATCCATTCAACCCCAATATTCAAAGCTGATATCCCGTTTCTCCTCCTCCATGTTTTGATACAATTATGAAAGTATTTTGAGTTACAATCACCTTCAAGAACCCACTTTGCCCTTGATTTTTGAGCAAGTAGACTTTCCTTCATATGCACCTTTTGCCAAAACTCCGTAGAGACAAGCCTTCTTCTTTCTGCATCCGCCACACCCCCACCCGCTACCACCTCATCTAGATGATTCAACTCATCCACCACCCTATCAATTGATAACTCCATGATACCAAACACTTCTTTGTTCCACTTCTTTAATTTCTCCTTAAGGAACTTCATTTTCTCTTTCAAGATAAACCCATGCCTTCCCTCAATAAAATGTTCGGCCCATTTCTCCTTGATAAATGACAGAATTCCTTATGCTCAATCCAACGGTTGTTGAATTTGAAAGGTTTTGGTCCCCAATTTTTATTTGCGATCTTGACCATACCGGACGGTGGTCGGAAATGTCTCTCTTGCCAATCCATCGAGCCTCTATCTTCCATTCAGAAATTAAATCGTCATTTATCAAAAAGCGATCAATTCTACTCATAGAACACCCATCCTCATTTGAACCATGTGAATTCCTTACCCAAGTGTGAATGATCTATCACCTCCATTTTATCAATGAACTCACGAAATTCATCCATCTCCTCGAAATCACTGTGACCCCATTCTTCCCTCTCCTCTCGCTACTTGACAATCTTGCATTAAAGTCACTGCAAGGCACCATTTACCTTAGTGAAACCATACTTAGACATCGCAATTCACTCCACATCCGCCTCTTCCCTCCATACTACAAGGAGCATATATATTGACTACATACACAATGCAATTATCCTCTTGTTCAATGCACACCCAATAAAACGATCTGGGAGAAATGAAATTTAACAGTAAAGAGCCTTTCTTTCCAAATGGTGAGCAAACCCCCTTACTAGGCCTCGTATCCTTCTCTGTTTTGCTTTATCTCTCAGCCCTCTAACATTAAGTGTAAGGATCATTAACCCTGTACTTTTTTGTTCTCCTTCTTGTTTTTGCATCTAAAAGAGCGTTTTCCATCTCCTTAATTTGTTCAATATACCTTTGCATCGATTCTTCCCTCCAATCCCCAATTTACATTGCCCACTCCGGACTGAGTAGCCTTCTTCATGGCTTGTCTGTCCCAAAATATATTGTTGCAATTTCGAAAATTGGAGGACGAAAGGGAGTCGCAACACAGGATGGATCCGCCAGAGAAGTGTGAAGAATGGGTAGAGGGAATCTGTTCTGGTTCGACTACGTCGAGCGACTCAGGCTGTCGAGTTGGTTCTGGTTCGACAACGTCAAGCTGGTCGGGATGTCGAGTTGGTTCTAGTTCGACATCGGCGAGCGACTCAGGCTGTCGAGTTGGTTCTAGTTCGACAGGCTGTCGAGTTGTTTGTAGTTCGACAGACAGATTGTTATAGATTAAGATGGTAGAATTGATTTTCATCACAAAAAAATGGTAGAATTGATTATACACATTTCTAATATTGGCGTTCATAATTATTGCCCTGATCTGTTGCCCGCATTCCTCTCGGTGCTATGATTTTCCGCAAGTTATATATTGCTCTATATGACTTCTATATTAATTTTAACTTGATTATTGAAATTTAAAAGTCATAGTATAATTAGTGGGTGTTCTCAAAGTAAAGTTTTTAATTACCTTTTATTCCGCCAGACACTTTTTCTTGGCACGTTGTGTCTTTATGGCTTTGTTGTCTTAACTTTTAATGGTCAATTCACAATTTAGGTACATTTTTTATTATAATTGAGTCTAGAGGGAGTGCTAGAAATCTTGGAGCTGGAACATGAGTGTCAACGTGCTTGATGGTTCTCCACATTGGCAATAATACAATTTAATAAATGCAACAGATTTCTAATTTTTAATTTAAGGGTTCTCTATAATATCAATGTAATTTAATACTAAAATAAGAGAATAAAAAGTAAAGTACCCTTACAGTAATATTTTTCCACTGAATGGGGTTAATAACAAACAAATTTATCTTATATTACTTTTGAAGCAGCATATGCAGTAGCAGTACTTGCGTATTCAACTTGAAATCGCGTTAGGTTAATTATTGAGGAAGTAAAATAATGGAGCATAAAAACAAAGTATTAATGGCAAATTGGCAATAATTAAATAAGATATATATATGATAAAAACGAAAATGGGTAATGTTGTCAACACCCCCTATGCATATGCAAATTATTAAATAATTAAATTTTTTTTGACTAAAAAAGATATTCATTCATTCAAATTGGTAAATTACATAGATCAATATCGTTAAAAATCGAAAAGGATGAATCTGCGAACAAACTCACAGCATTCAGGTTAGTAGCATAAAATGGCAAAATCAAAGTGCCTACAAATGTGATAAAATCAAAGTGACCGGAATACCCATGTCTCCGAATCTGCAACGTTGACGCCCAAATCTTCATTGAATCTTTTACTGATCGAAGCTGATCTGCCAATCTGACCAAACGAACACCGCACCAAGACGGGAAATCAAACAACGCCGCACCAAGACGACGAAATCACAAACAAAAAAACACAAAAAACAACCATATCTATGTGAAAAACTACTTATTTAGATAAAAACAGACTAGAAAACAGTGTAGACGGGTATTTTAGGCCAAAAATGGCCTAAAACCACCCCTTCCGGTGGCTGATGAAAGAAGACGAAGAGAGAAGGAAAAATAGAGAACGACGCTAGGTTACTAAATAATTAAATATTTAATTAAATCCAAATTTCTTCAACTTCGGAAGAAACATATGCGAGTTCCCATAGGCAAATGAATCAGTTTCACCTGAAATCTATACTATAAAATAAGCTGGAAGAATGTATTTTAGTCATCATGCATTCTCCAACAATCCTTCTAAAATGCTTACTGTAAAAGAATCCTTCTAAAATGAATCAAGCCTTTGAATGAGCCCATCTCACAACAAATTTTTCTCATGGAATCAATAACGTATCAACAATCAATAATCAATATAACCTACAACAATCCTTCTAAAATGCTTTCGAGCCTTTTAATGAGCCCATCTCATTATATAAGATTTTCTAGATGGATTTGTGTTTCAATATTTCCAGGTTTTTTTTTTTTTGTGATAATGGCTAGCGGAAATTTCTATCTTTTTTTCGATTCCATTGTAACATACAACCCTATTTTTTGAAGTTTTAGGTTTATTTTTCTTGCAAATTTGGACTCTAAGATCTTCTTCATATTTATACAAATTATTGTTTCTTTCTTTCTGATTAACAACATCTAATTAATTATAATAATTTATTTTTTACATTAAATTTCCTTTTTTATCAACATCAATACCTCGTGCATGACACATACTCAAGATTAGAGATAAGCTATGACAATGTTGAATATGTCTATTCTTATTTATTATTTTCTTTTTGTCGGGAAGCTCTACTTATTTAATATTTAGTTTTTAGTGTTACTTTAAATATGATATTTATAAACAGATTCATCCACCTATCTTACTAGATATATAATAGAAATTATTAACTTTAAAATAATTATAATTTGTAATCCATGATTGAAATAAACTAAATATTATATAAATTTTTGTAACAAAGGTCCTTTTACAAATGTGTAAAAAAATGCATATATAATGTTTCAATTATTTCATAGAATTGTTTATAAGCCACACATATCCATGCATGTCACAGGTTTTCATACTAGATGATGTTGTATTTTGGTTCGAAACCTTTATTTTATGCTTTCATTATAGTAAAAGTGTTTAATTGTCAGTTTTTTTTTTGTTTTTCAAGTTTCCAATAAAAATTGTCTTCTAATAAGATAATTATTTTGAAATAAAATATTGTTTTTCATTATACTATAATTGTAATCAAATTATAATGATGATTTGAAAAATTACGATTTGATGATCTAAATTTATTCTCAACGGAAGCCGTAGAAAATAATAGTTTGACTTTATACAAAATGTTACTTCTTTTAAAGGTGTATGGTTATAATTTTTAAGTAAATCTGTGCGTAGCACGGGCCTGCAATTATATTGAAAAAAAGTATGATTTTATGATCTAAATCTATTCTCAAATGGAGCCTTGGATAATGAAGGTTTGACTTTATACAGACTTCTTCTAAATCTTAGGTTTATACTCATAATTTTATAAGTATATATCGTGCGTAGCATGGACCTACAGTTATATTGTAAAAAAAAATATAATTTTATGATCTAAATCTATTCTAAAATGGATGTTTAGATTTTGAAGGTTTGAATGTATATAGAATGTTGCTTTTTCTAAATCTTAAATGCATGATTATAATTTTTAAGTATATATAATGCGCAGCAGAGCTACAAATATATTGTAAGAAAAACTGATTGTATGATCTAAATATTATTCTTAAATAGAGGCTTAGATTTTGAAGGTTTGAATGTATATAAAATGTTGTTTTTTCTAAACTCTAGGTGTATTATTATAATTTTTAACTGTCTACCGTACGAGACTACATATGTTTTGTAAAAAAATTATGATTCTATGATCTTAATCTATTCTCAAAGAGAAGTTTAGATTTTGAAGGTTTGAATGTGTATATGACGTTGCTTCTTCTAAATCCAGGTGTATGATTACAATTTTTAAGTATATATTTTTTGTATTACAGCCCTACAAGTATATTGTAAAAAATTATCAAATATTTTTCATCTAAAAAATTTACAATTTTTCTTTTAGTACTATATATAAAGCATAAAACAAGGGGATGCCATTTTATAAGAAAAAAATATTTAACATAAAAATCATTAATATTTATAGGTAAATTATTATAATTTGTGATTCATGATTGAAATAAATCAAATATTATATAAATTTTTATATACAAGTCATTTTACAAATGTTTAGAAGAAAAGTTATATATAATGTTTCAATTATTTTTTACAAAATTTCATAAAACATACATACCCTTGCATGGCACGGGTTGGAATATTAGTACAATAAAAATAAAAATAATACTCCCGCACCTTATGCCCAAAAGATTCAATCCACATTTTTGAGGTCATCTTTTAGCTTTCTTGGATGTAGTTCCACATTTGTTTCTCCTTGGAGGCAACATGAAACTTATTTATCAGCGGCAGCGACCCTCTTTTTCCAATGATATGCACATGGAAAATTGAACTCAAATTTCTCAAATAAAGATCATTTCAGACAAGAGCCTCTCAATATGACATTTCACATAACTAAAAAACTTAGCATCCAACACTTCAAAATTTTTCAATGATAGTCTAGTGCCAATTAATACATTCAATTAATTCCAATTCTATCGTAATTTCTGACTCCACAAAATAATGCTCAGCTTAGAAAAAATATTATCCAATAAAATCAATCATCAAACCACAAAACCAAGCACACAACAACATTATCAAATTGATTCAGTTCCCACGGCTTATTGAATCGAGATTCACTTTTAAAGACTCACAACATAGCAACAATTCTCTAATTTCAATTCAAGAGCAATAATTTCTATCACCCCTTTTTAACATGACAATAAAAAATCATTGCCAGCACAAATGCTTCTATTCACCCCACAACATTCATTCCATAATCACAGTAGAACCAATCAAACTCAAATAATCAAAAAGAGTTCAAGTTACTTACCTGCAATGGCGAATCACAAAATAAAACCCAAGAACATCTAGCACTCCTTCTTCTCCAAAATCAACAACAAACCCACAAAATAAAGAGGAACTAAGAGCCAAATAACACAACCCAACAAAACCAAAGGAGAAATCACGATAAAGCACAATGAGAAAGATGGATTGTTAGGGAAAAAAATAAAAAATAAAATAACAGGGCAAAGGATATTTGAGAGAAAGGGAAATAGAAATTGAGGGGAAGAAGAAAAGAAAAGGCTCTCTGCTCTTTTGAATTTGAGATGGCAGTTGTATAATTAAAAACAAAAGTAACAAAAGGAAAATATTACTAAGATCATTTTTTTCTTTTTCTTTTAAAACAAAAATCAAAACTCTAACCCCACAATTGAATTAGACACTATTCTAAAATGCAAAATTTGTACCTCTTTAAGTATAATAATGAGCTAACTTCCTCCCGGATCAAATGGTATTTTCTCAAAGGAATTGACAAACAAGGTGAAGGGGGAAATTTTGTAGCGTTCACACATGCATGTAAACCAATATACTTATCCAAGACAACAATTTTAGGTTCTTTTTTCCTCTCCATTTCATGTTCCTCTCTTCTCAACTCATCTCCCACTACCACTTCATCTTCATTTTTGTCCATGGTTGCAACCATATTTTTTTGAAACTGTGTTTCATGTGGCTCCTGCAATAACTTTTTACAATTTTCGTCAATTGGCTCTTATTTTGGCCTCAGAGTTGGATAACTCTTGAGCATATTGTGTCAGAGCTATTTTGCAAGGTTTTGGCTCTTTGTAGATCACTTGTAAGCACGATGGTGGTGGCAAAGATGACGAAAAAGGATTCTCATTCCTCCTTGGAGAATGTAAATACATGTTTATTCATCATATTAAAGAAATTAAAACAAAAGTTTAAAAACGTCAAATCGAGATTCAATTAGCTACACTAATATTATCAAAATACTATCCCCGGCAACGACGCAAAAAACTTGATGAGCACTTTGACAAGTATACCAAATCGTTACTGTAGTACAAAAATTATCGTCTACAGGGATTGTATTGTTAATTACTAGCTTACTAATTTAATTTCATTCGAGCAACAGAAAAATCAATTGATTTGTATGTAAGCTACTAAAAAGGGAAAAATAATATTTATGTATTTTATTATATAAAAACAGGCAAATAGAAAAGGGGTTCTAAACAATTAAAGGTAAATTGTCAGAGGATCGATTTCACTGCCTTTTCTACTAGACCGATACACTGAATTTTAATATGAAAAGTTCATCTATATCAAGAATCTTAGTTTTCATATTTACCCCCTAATTCCTTCGGTTAATAATTCTTTTTCCTCTAGACTCCGCTTTGACTCATTCGCCTCACTCTCATACTCATCTCACTTACTAATAATCATATTACTGCGCTCATTCATTTGCTACCAAAACGATGTCGGAGAATCTCGATGGTTCTGAAATATCCGCGAGCACGTTGTCGAGAAGCCTCGATGAGTTATTGGACATTGCCGCGATACAACTGAGAATCGATCTCGTATCGGCAGCTAGGCGAAATATCACATTCTTGAGAAGTGTGGCAGATTCTCAGTGGCTTCACAACACACTCTTGATTAAAGGAGAGAGGGAGAGAGGAGAGAAGGAGGTGGGAGAGAGAGGGCAGAGAGAGAGGAAAGAGGGGAGTAAAATATATTTTTAAGGATTAAAAATATTTTTTTGTAAATAAAATATTTTTTTGTAATTAAAATTTTTTTATGATTAAAAATATTTTTTGTGAATAAAAATAATTTTTATGGATGGATTGGATATCCGTCCATCAAAAATTTGTTAATAGATGGATTCGATGTTTTTTTAAATGGATGATGGATGGATTGTATTTTCTTGATGAAATTTTAGTGGATGGCAAATGGATAAATGGATTTTTCCAATCCATCCATTAGGATCCATAAGAAAATCCATCCAATCCATCCATTTTGACACCCCTAGATAAAAACAAAATAAAATATGTTAAAACTAATACCTTGCCGGGAATCTGACCTGAACCTATATTGAGTGATAGAGAAACTCATATCGTGGGCCTTCCCTAGAATAGGATAGCCAATCCGTACCTTTTAGCAAGAGTTAAGAACCTGACTTACCCCTTGCCGGGAATCTGACCCGAACTTGTGTCGAGCGATGGAGAAGCTCACACCCAGACTTTGCCTAAGTAGGGAAGTAATCAAAACAAAGATGTGAGGGTTAGGAACCAGACCTATGCCTTACTGGGAATTCACTAGGAATCAAACCTAGAACCTCTCACCAATTTTGTAAGAGCTAGGAATCAAATCTATGTCTTACCGAGAATTCACTAGGAATCAGACCTAGAATCTCAAAGCAAAGTCGGGAGCTAATCCCGCATCCTCCAACAAGTTGTTTTGAAAAAAATTAGAGTTCTTTATCTTTAATTACATTTTACAACGAATGCACGAATACCTTCGAGTAAAATGTAATTAAGGAGGGGCAACTATCGTACCCTAATTTTGTCTGGCCTCTTTTTTTTAAATTAATTTTTGCTTATTAGTAGTAATAATATTAAATAAATAATAAAAAATAATTATGATATTTTTGGTCTTGGAATAAAAAAAAAGAAGGCAAATAAATAAAAAGAAAAGAAAAAAGAATAAAAGAAATGAATAAAATGGAAAATAAGATGCAAATAATAAAATTCAGGGGGCCACTAGCAATCTGCTAGTGGACACCCCAGGCCTAGTCCAGCAGCCCCTGTGTGCCCATTTTTGTTCTTTACCACGTGCACCCCTAATTTTTCTACACAGCACCCCCTGCAGTGCGCCTCCCTTGCTTCTAGTGCTGCACCCCCTCTTTTATTTCGTACACCCCGTTTTTGCTTAGCCCAACACGCCTAGCATCAGACCTGGCCCAAAACCCCTACCCCAAACCCTAAGGGTACGTTTGGATGGAGAGTTTTGGAGAGGAGGGGAGGAGTGGGCTTATTTTTCTTTTCTAAATTAAGAAAGCTATAAAATGTTTCTAAAAAACCAATGACGTGTGATTGAAATGTTATATGATCATTTATCATGTTATTTCTTGAATTTTTCTAAAATCTCAAATATATATCAACATATAGACTTAGCCTTCCTAAACCCTCCCCTCCTAAACCCTCCAAAACCCTCAATCCAAACATACCCTAAAAGAAAACCTGACTTCCAAATCCTCTCATTCTCCCAAGTGACAACCGCTCCCCCTTTTCATTTCTCTGTTTCCGCTTCTCTCTTAGCCGTCCCCCTTCTTCTCCTTCTCTATCTTCTCCTTCTCTTTCCTTATCTCTTCCTTCCCAATAACAAACCTAACCCTAATTCAGCCACCCCATTTTTTCCCATCTCTCTCATCTCTCGACCTCATCCCTTTATCCTCATCTTATCCATTATCTTCTTCTCAAACTTCCTACGGTTTCATCTTTTCAAATTCGAAGACAAAAAAAGAAAGGAAGGGTCACAGATTTATCCCCAAAGAAATCGGCCTCAAAAAGGGAGTATTTTGTTCCTTTTTTCAAAAATTCTTATCCTTATCTATTTTATTAATTCGTATTTTTGTTTCGGTTTTGCAGGGATAAGAACGAGAAGATAGAGTTTCAGAGGGTGACAGGGGTTCCTACTGAAGGCTATAAATACCCTCCTCCAGGACTACGAAACGGGGGAGGAGAGGGAGCAATTTCGGAGTGAAGGCTGAAGCAATAGAGAGAGAAATTTATTCCAAAATACACAGTTTATATTTAGGCATTGTTTCTTATTTTCCTTTGTATTTTTTGTGTATGGATTACTGGAACCCCCTGAAGTAAGGTTCTAAATTCCTCTTTATCTCTGAAGCTTCTATGTATTTCTTGTTTTCATAGATTCTTTTTCTGTAAAGATCATGTCTTTGGGATTGCAATGAACTTTCCTTCTTCTCTATTGCTCTTGTTTATTTATTTATTTATTTATTTATTTATTCTAATTTGATTTTATTAAAGTGTTGAAGAATTGGTTGGAGGTAATAACAAAACAGTGGCTAAAAATCATCTCAATTAAGAGGAACGATGAGAGCGAGAATGAACCCTCTGCTAGGGTTTGGACGTGAGAGCAATAACGGCCATGCACAACCCCCCCAAAGCCACCGGAGGAGGGAGAGACTAAAGAACATCCGAAGCTATCGTTTAGGGACAAGCTAATGGGGAATAAAACACGGCCCAGGGATGGAGAGGACCGAGCTTGATACAAAGAACCTATTCAAGATAGAATATGAGGATGGAGATATATTGAAACCAAAATGCTACATTGATGAAGGCTTCCTCAAAGCGGCTGTGGGAACCATGGAAGGAGGCGATCATAGTGAAACTCTTGGGTAAGGCTGTTAGCTTCTACACTGACTGAGATCATTTGAGATCGATGTGGAGGCTTTCTAGGGGATTCGAGATGGTAGACATTGTCCAGGGCTTTTATATGGTTAAGTTTGATCATGAAGTGGATAGAACCAAGGTAATGGAGGAAAGACCGTGGATGGTGTTCGATCACTACCTCGTGCTTAGGCCTTGGGTGGCTGACTTTATCTCATCCGAGGTCGCAATCAACAACACTCTTGTTTGGATTAGGTTTCCATGTCTGGGCGTCGAGTATTATGATGAAAGCGTATTCCTTGCGCTAGCCTTAGCAGTGGGAACTCCGGTGAAGGTGGACATTCGCTTTGTAGATACTACGAGGGGCAAGTTTGCAAGAGTGTGCATGGAAATTGGTTTAGACAAGACAGTGGCGGGGCGCGTTTGGTTCTACAACCACTGGTTTCAGGTAGAGTATGAGGGCCTCCACCTCCTGTGCAAGAGGTGTGGAGTGTATCGGCATGTCGCTCGGGTATGCGTTGCAAGAGGAGGCACCGTGTGTCTTGGGAAAAAGTATGATGTTCCGGCGGCTAGCAAGGATGACGGCGAACTAGGAGATGGCACCCATGCAAACCCTAAACCTAATGGCGAAAATTTAGTGGTTGAGAAAGGTACGAGAGTTACTAAGGAGAGTAATCAGGATGGCACTAAAAAAGGAAACAGGGAGAGTGGAAAATCTTTTAAATTTACTTCCACTCTTGGCAAGGAAGCTGCCCGAGGTAATAAGTTTGACATTCTGAATTCTTTTTGTGAGGAAGATATAGTGGGCCTATCATTCTTTAAGGAAACAAGTGATAGAAGACAATAATGTGGCCCAGGGACTTGGAGGAAAAAGAGATCGCGGGTGGAAGAGAGGAAGCTACCAAAAAAGTGATTCTAAATGCCCAGTCGTGGACTTTGATAAATTGGCCAAGTCAGGCCCAAATCGTAGCAAGTATTGGTAACCTTGCGTGCCTTGTGACCCAAAAAGGCGAGCAACGCATAAATGGGCGAAACTAGGGCGGCGGGAAATGGAATGGTTCTAATGGATTGGCGATGATTATTGGGCAGCCCATTGTGAAGCATTATGCCCATGGGATCAAATCAACAATGAATTTGGAGGTTGTGGGCCAAACCATGTTCGTATACTTGATGATGATGAACCTCCTGATAGAGAAATAGCTATGGTTGAAGACGTGGGTCAACCTCAGTTGGATAATTACATGGATATGCATGGTAGTGTGGAAATGGACATGGTGGCGGAGACACCACCGCACGAGCTTGCATAGCCGTTTGTAAGCCCTTCTCTCCCAAACTGTTTTTAATGTCAGTTTTTAAAGACTTCTCAGTTCTTGCGTGGAATGTCAAGGGATTTGCCAACATGAAGAGCCAAAGTCACGTGAGGGAAGCTCTTCACAGGTACAAACCAGAACTTGTTTTTGTTTTTGAAACTCACACTCAGTTTCTTCCGTTCAGGAAATTTTGGGGGAAGGAAGGGTACTCTCCGGTGGAGGTAGTGGAAGCCCAAGGTTTCTCGGGAGGTATCTGGACTTTATCCTATACTGGTTGTATGGCAAGCATCACTTGTTTGGAGGTTCATGAGCAGTGTATTAGTGTGAATCTTGTTGTTGGTAATATGTCGTGGGTGTGCCTGCAGCGTGTATGCTAGCCACTTGTTCACAATGGAGGAGGAATCTCTGGGGATATTTGAAGCACACGAGCGAATATCTCTAAACCGTGGGTACTTATTGGGGACTCTAATGACATCTTGCTTCCTTAGAACAAAAGGGCGGTAACTTCCCACTCTTAACAGCCGAATACTTTGCTCAAGGTATTGATGGTATGTCGATGGACTTAGACTATTTTGGTAGTAGCTTTACTTGGCGGGGCAAGTGCGGGGAATAAGTTGGTGCATCGATGCCTTGATAGGGGCCTTTGTGACCATGAGGGAGACTTAAATTCCGGAAGCTTCTGATGGAGCATTTGGCCAAGAAGCACTCGGACCATAACCCACTTTTATTGAGGTGTGGTGCGATAACTATTTGTGGCCAGGAGAGGCCTTTGATTTCAAGCGGTTTGGTGTACTCATGGGGATTACCGCACTTTGGTCCAAAATGCGTGGGGAAGGACAAGAACAACATTGTTCAAGCCCTTACCAATGTGAAAGCGGACTCAGTTACTTTCAACCAGGAAGTTTTTCGAAAATATCTTTGCGAAGAAGCGGCTAGAGGGTAGGATTAAAAGAATCCACAATTTGCTAAAGGAGGTGGACTCGGCTTCTATGTTGCTTACGCATGCGAGCTTCTAAAGGAATATGAGGATATTCTATTTCAAGAAGAAACCATGTGGTTCCAAAAGTCTAGAGAAAAATGGATCAGGTTGGGTAGTCGGAACACTTCATTCTTCCACGCTCAAACTATTGTCAAAGAAGGAGGAATAAGATCCATGGCTTGTTTCTTCCGTCCAGGAGAGCGGTGCAGAGGATGAGCAATTGCAGGGAGAAGCTCTTAACTTTTATAAGCAACTCTTTTGTAACACTGAGAACTGCACTAGACCTCTTGATTCCCTCCCTCATGGTAGTCTAACTGATGAGGATAGACAATCTTTATTAGCGGTGGTTACTAAAGAGGAAGTGTATAGAGCGATGAGTATGAAGTCTTGCAAGGCACCTGGCCCGGATGGTTTCTAGCCAATCTTCTTCAAGATGTTTTGGGAGGATGTGGGGGATAAGGTGTGGAATTTTGTCAAAGATGTTTTTGCGAGTGGAGTGGCCAATGAGCAAGTTGCCGAAGCTCTTATGATCCTTATTCCCAAGGTGGACCACCCAACCCACTTTAAGGAGTTTAGACCAATTAGCTTATGCAATGTCATCTACAAGCACATTACTAAAGTGCTAGTCAGCGAGTTGAGGCCCATTCTTGCTAGGATTGTTAGTCCCCTTCAGAGTAGTTTCATTTCGGGTAGGAGTACAAAGGATAATGCTATTATACTGAAGGAGGTGGTTAACCATATGAAGAAGAATAATAAGAAAACGAAAAGGGAATGGTGTTTAAGCTGGACCTGGAGAAAACTTATGATAGGGTGGACTGGAGATTCCTCAAGGATACTCTAGTGGACTTTGGATTTCCCCCAAATATAATCAAGTTAGTGATGCATAGCCTCTCGGCCTCCTCCATCTCCATTCTCTGGAATGGTGGTAAGCTACCTCCGTTTACCCCGTGTCGTGGGCTTAGACAGGGAAACCCCATATCCCCCTACTTGTTTATTCTCTGTATAAAGCGTCTAGGATCCATGATTAGGAAGGCAGTTGAGGAGAGGAAGTGGCACCCTATTCAGATCACGAGGGGGGTCCAATGATCTCTCATCTCTTTTTTGCAGATGACGTCTTTCTCTTCGCCAAAGCTAAGGCGTCTCAGGCGCGGATTATTTCTAACGTGTTAAAAAGTTTTTGTGATTTTTCAGGTTTAAAAGTTAGCTTGGAAAAATCGAGAGTCCTTGCTTCCTCAGGTGTACCGAGTGCCAGAAAGGAGAAAATTACTGGTATCACCAACATTGGTTCTGAGATAATCTCTGAAGTATCTGGGTTTTCGTATTCATCATGGTCGTGCTAGAAAGGCAGACTTTGCTCATATTTTAGATAGGGTGTCTTCCAAGCTTGCTAGTTGGAAGGGGCATCTATTGAATAGACCAGGGAGAGTGACCCTTGCCAACGCAGTGCTCTCGTCTATCCCGGCTTATGAGATGCAAGTTAGTTGGTTCCCGAGCAATATTTGTGACCAGCTGGATAAAACAATGCGACAATTTATCTGGAAGGGATCTACTGGCAAGGGGCTCCACATGGTGAATTGGGATCAAATCACAAGGCCCAAGAACAAGGGGGGCTTGCTGTTAGATGAGCAAGAGACCAAAATATAGCTCTGCTTGGGAAGCTGGTTTGGGACGTCATCAATGAACCTGAGAAATTGTGGGTCTCCTTCTTGGAAGCTAACTATCTAAAAGGGAAACATTTCATGGACTCAGTTGCAGTTAACGGGTCCCGGACATGGAAATCCATCACCAATGCGTGGCATCGGTTGAAAGACGGCTACCAGATGAAGTTGGGCGATGGTGAGTCAAGTTTATGGTTCTTCCCATGGGTAGCCCAGAAATCGATTGGCTTTGAGGTCCCTTTCATGGATATACATGATTCCATCTGAAAGTGCGTGACATCCGGAGGGATGCAATTTGGAATTTGGAGGCTCTGCAGTGCGATTTCTGCAGATTTGAAGCAACACCTGGCGACATAAAACCCCGGTCGTGGAAAATTTGCGTGACACCTGGGTTTGGAAATCGAGCGTTCTTTGGTGAGTACACACTGAGGCATGGTTATAGTTGGCTACTGCAAGACCAGAATACAAACTCAGGGCAAAGTTGGAGCTGGATCTGGAAATCACAACTTCCTGCGAACATCAAATTCTTTCTCTGGCAGCTGAGTCATGGTGCGGTCCCAACTCGGGGTGTCCTTAAGCACTGAGGCATCGCGAACAACGATTCTTGCCCCTTCTGCGATGAGGTTGAATCGATTCACCATGGTTTCTTCTCTTGTGCTCGGGCAGTTAATCTCTGGTACAACTGCAATTTCCCCACCACATCTTTCCCTGCAACAACTGACAACTTGAAGGAATGGTCACCTCCCCTGTGATGTTTTGCATTTCATTTCGATGATTCTTTTGGTTATCTAGTTGTCGCAGAACAGAAAGGTTTTTGAGGATAAGGAGAACCCGACCCATGCTATGATGGCCCAAATTGTGTCTCTGAACAGTAGCATTAAATTGGCTTGTGGGGGTATGCCTAGTAAGGGAGCTGCCACACCTCGTGACGTTTATTGGATTAAGCCCTGTGTGGGAGTGTTTATTCTAAACGTGGATGGTAGTGTGCTTTCGAATCCGGGTAAAGCCAGGTTTGGAGGGTTGTTAAGGGACCACGATGGGCGTTTTATTCGAGGTTTCTATGGGAGTGTGGGAGTCTCTAATATTATTCATGCAGAGATTATGGCTCTCTTCTTTGGCCTTCAAGTTTGCTGGGAGTTGGGCATTAGGCACCGCATTTATTACTCGGACTCTCTTGTGACGGTGATGCATGTTACAAAAGGATTTCCACCATACCACTTGTTTGCAAATGATTTCTCGATCATCCAAAAGTTCAGTCAGAAGGATTGGGCCCTTGGTATTCAACACACCCTTAGAGAGGGGAACCAGTGCGCGAATCACCTGGCTAAGATTGGAGCGGCGGGAGATGACTCACTAGTGATGTTAGAGGAAGACCCTCCGAGGTTGAACACGCTGTTATTAGCTGATGCCATGGGCACCTCCTTTAGGAGGGAGTAGTTTTGTTTTTTTTTGTTTTTTTCCCTTTTTTCCCAGTTGTATACCAAAAAAAAAAACGGTGGCTACCCCTCGATCTTCTTCATTTCCCTTTAGAAAATTCAAATTAGGGAAAAGATTTTTTTTTTCTTAGAAAAAATTGTTATTTTGCTTTATGATTAATGCGTATCTTTTCTTAAAATAAGTCAAAAAATAGATTAGTTGGGTCTCTGCCCAGTGTTTACCAAAAATAGATTCTTTTTTTTTAAAAAATAATAATTTGGGCCATTGCCTCATTCTCGTAAAAATGTGATAAGAAGAGTTTTTAGGAATAGAAGAAATTAATATTTTTCTTAATTAAATTCATCGGCAGAATTTAGACTCATTTAATAATTACTCCTCTTTTTTTGGAAAATAATTCTTGATAAAGCAAATTTTTATTTTTAAATAATTAAAAGTACTATTTTTATGGGCGTCATAGGGGTGCTAGTATCTTTTCTATGCGTAACTAACTCCCGAATGCAAAATCTGGTTCAAAGATCTTTTATTTCATTAAATTCGAAAATAGGTTTTCCAATGTTTCCTATAAAAATAAATATTGGTGGCGGCTCCACTTAAAATTTGGTGTAGCTGCTACCAAGGTAATTAAAACCGGACCGGACATTGAACCGGAGAAGGCCAGGGTTCAGGGTTTTTGGGTCGGACCGGGGTCGAACCGGGTTTAATAAAATATTAATAAAATATTGTTTTTTAAATATATATATACCAAATATATAATATATATAGTATATATATATATATATATTAAAAATAGATAATATATAGATAATATTTCAATTTATACAAAAAATAACATATAGCCTAGTGGTAAGATGGCTTGTTATGGCCTTGAGGACAGGGGTTCAAGCCCTGTTAAGACTAAAAACTGATTTTTTTAATTAATAAAGTAACCGAACCGGTTCGACCCTGAGGGTTACCCGGACCGGACCATGGCCCGGTTCCCAGTCCAACCGGTCGGACCGGCCGGTTCGGTCCGGTTTTTGTTACCATGGCTGCTACACAATCAAAGGTAAATTATTAGAGGATCGATTTCACTGCCTTTTCTACTGGACCGATACACTAAATTTTAATATGCAAGGTTCATCTATATCAAGAATCTTAGTTTTCATATTACCCCCTGTTCTGAACAGAACTTCAGAGGATGACCGGAGGGAAGCAGTGCGGTTGTGCTCGCGACGGATGACGACGGCGTGTTGGGGTGGTGTACCTGCAAACACTCCGATGCTCAAGTCAGTGTGTGTCGAGGTGAGTGAAGAGGTAGTAGAAAAATCATTACCTCGACCATTCGACGCGGTCTTCTTTAAATATGAGTTGAGGACGGTTACCGATGAGTAACCGTTCCGTGAAACCCGGAAGTCGGCATTAAATTCCTTTAATCTTGAAGCCGTTAGTCGGCCCGTTGAGGAAAGCGGAGAAGCGGCGAAGCGTGGCATCGAGGAAAGCGGAGAAGCGGCGGAAATGGGCCTTGAGAACGTTAGATCTCGGATTGGGCCTCGGCCCGATCCGAAACGATTACCTCAAGTCGCTAGCTCGAATGTCGAGGTGGTGACTTGTTGTTGAAGTTCATTGATGTCGGCGTCAAGCGTCTTTGTTCGTAAATGAACGGCAAGCGTCGTCGGGTCGTGCTTTGTTTATCGATTCGTTCGGGACCTTCCGTGTTCCACCTCTTTGGCGATTCTTGACCACGAGGCTTGGCGTGCTTGTGCAAGGTGCGAGGCTTTATCACGAGTTAGTGCACGCGGTCTCGACGAGGTCGATCTCTTGGCGGTGCTTGTGCCCAGCGCACAAGGCTTTATCACGAGCTCGTGCCGCGCGGTCTCGACGCAGGTCGATCTCTTCATCGGTGCTTGTGCGTAGCACAAGGCTTTATCACGAGCTCGTGCCGCGCGGTCTCGACGCGGTCGATCTCTTCATCGGTGCTTGTGCCCAGCGCACAAGGCTTTATCACGAGCTCGCGCGCGCGGTCTCGACGCGAGGTCGATCCGCGGTGCTTGTGCCCAGCGCGCAAGGCTTTATCACGAGCTCGTGCACGCGGTCTCGACGCGAGGTCGATCTCTTCATCGGTGCTTGTGCCCAGCGCGCAAGGCTTTATCACGAGCTCGTGCGCGCGGTCTCGACGCGAGGTTGATCTCTTGATTCATCGGTGCTTGTGCCCAGCGCACGAGGCTTTATCACGAGCTCGTGCGCGGTCTCGACGCGAGGTTGATCTCTTGATTCATCGGTGCTTGTGCCAGCGCACAAGGCTTTATCCATTTGTTCTGTCAAAGTATAGACAATTTGCAGCGACTTGATGTAATAAAGTTAGCATTAATTTTTATCTTTGAGTAAAGTGCTCGTAGTCGAGTTTTATACTTCCCTGTGAGTAGTTGATCACGGCTGTCCAAGCGGCAAGGTTGAGGTCATCAAATAATCAAGGTCAGCAGCGTGGCGAGTTTAAAGCCGTGCGAATATTGAAATTGCCAGAGGTGGGCCTGGTAGGTCGCGAGTCTTGGGCTGCGTATCCACCTGTTGCGAGGTGCTTGTGCAGCGCACAAGGCTTTATCACGAGCTTCGTGCACGCGGTCTCGACACGAGGCTCGATCTCTTCATCAAGTGCTTGTGCAGCGCACAAGGCTTTATCACGAGCTCGTGCCGCGCGGTCTCGACGCAGTCGATCTCTTCATCGGTGCTTGTGCCCAGCGCCGAGGCTTTATCACGAGCTCGTGCACGCGGTCTCGACGCGGTCGATCCGCAGTGCTTGTGCCCAGCGTGCAAGGCTTTATCACGAGCTCGTGCACGCGCGGTCTCGACGCGAGGTTCCATCGAGGTGCAAGGTTTTGCTTGTACATAAATGCTCATTGCGTATTTCTTCAATCATACTTCACTGCTTCACATTTATGTGTTTAGGATACATTTGTTTCAACTATAATATTTCTTCATCTTTGCTGCGTTTTTCTGTTTCCGCTGCGACCTCATTGAGTCTTTGTAAGCTCCTGCATTCGTCGAGGAGGTCGAGTTCTTCTCGATATCTTGTGATTGTCAATGTTACTCTGGGGATTTGTCTTTGGCTTTGATGCCATCAACTTCTCTTCGTAATTTATAAATTTACGAGCTCGCCAGGAACTCGTTCAGTCTTCGGTTTGTCGACACCAACGTCGGCCGAATAGATTTCCTTGATCAGGCCTCGCTCTAGCAAATGCGGCTTCATCTCGTCGAGCATTTCTTCACCAAAATGGCTTCTTTGTTGAAGCGCTCGGCGTAGTCTACGATAGACTCATCTTTCTTCTGAATTGCGGCGGTGCGGCTGTCGACTTAGGTTGGACTTTAGGCCTTGATGAAATGTGCGAGAACTGGTCGACGAGCTCATCCACGAACCAATGGAATTTTTCTTAAGAGTATGGAACCAAGACAACGCCGCTTTCTTCGTGAGTGAGGAAAGATTACGCACTTCACCGGCCCTTGGGCGTCTCGATAGCCCATGACAGTATCAAAGCAACCAACATGCTCGTCGGGGTCGGTGGTGCCGTCGTATGAGTCCAAAGCGGGTGGTTTCTGAAGATGCTTCGGAATCGGGAATTCCATGATCTCGGATGTAAAAGGACCAAAGGCCCTGCTCGAGTCACTCGTGTCATTGCTACGAGAAGGAGTTGATGAAACAGAATGAGCACGGCGGAGTGCTCTATGCACAGAGCGGCGTGGAGTCGTGCCACGGTGGTGGCGATGAACATATCTGAGATTTTCAGACTCCTTCGATCTCCGAGGAGAACGAGAGACTCAATCTTTTCTGTTTTCGATCGTGTGTAGCGGCGGAGAGTTCCTTTGCTGATTCTCCATTCGATCGAGGCGTTGATTACGAGCATGCATCTCTTGGGCATGGCTTGAATGGTCGTGGAACTTCGCGAATGAGGATGGCGGCGGTCTCTGTTCGGCATCGGTTTGGCGACAACGATCGAACGGCGTCATCGCGTCTGAGCGGAAGGTTATTCCTCTGTCTCTCATATTCACCGATGAAATTAACAGGTTCATGGTGAGGTGGTTCAAGATCTGCGTTCGCATGAGTGGAGCGCTAGTCGCGACCTGGCGGCGATCCGATCATCGTCGAGTGAAGAAGGAGACCGACAAAGAAGATGAAATCGAAGCGATTTCCCACAGGCGGCGCCAATGTTACGAGCGAACTTGAGAGGATGGCCGGAGGAAGCGATGCGGTTGTGCTCGCGACGGATAGACGACGGCGTGTTGGGGTGGTGTACTGCAAACACTCAGGCGCTCAAGTCGATGTGTGTCGAGGTGAGTGAAGAGGTGGTAGAAAAATCATTACCTCGGCCGATTCGGCGGTCTTCTTTAAATATGAGTTGAGGGCGATTCTGGAGTAGATGCAGTTCCGTGGCTCCAGTCGGCATTAAATTCCTTTAATCTTTGAGAAGCGGAGTCGGCCGCGTTGAGGGAAAGCGGAGGCGGCGGAAACGTGGCATCGAGGGAAAGCGGAGGCGGCGGAAATGGGCCTTGAGAGCGTTAGATCTCGGATTGGGCCTCGGCCCGATCAGAACACCTAATTCCTTAGGTTAATAATTCTTTTGTTAAACATTAAAAATTTAATTCCTTGAAAATTATTGTTATAACAAGAGCACTAAGAGCATCCAATCAATAATGCTAATTCAATTGTGTTCTTATTCCTTAGATGACACACAAAAATCGTTAGTTCTAAGCGACAACATAAATCCCAATATCCCAATTGTGAATTTAATAGTAAATAAACAAGAATTTGAAGAACAAACTCTTAGACTCAAATAAACCCAGAAAATTGAGATAAAAACCCAATAACGAGGATCAATCATAAGGCAGTTCCATCTACATCTAACAAAAGAAAAATTAAGCTAACATAGTTAAGAAATAAAAATCAATCAAAAGAGTGGTTGAATAATCCTCCGGCATGAGCCCAGTAGCAGCTCTCCCTTACACTTTTCCTCCTTTTCTCTTTCTCTCCACCGTTTTTTTTCCTTTTTTTTTTCCCTTCTAATGACCTCCTCCACAAAGAAAGACCGATGCCTTTCATATAATTTTTAGAGTCTTCAATCACTCACCGTGTGTCTTTCTTTAATGGTCTAACTTGAAACTTTAAAACATGCGGGACTAAATGAAAAAAAAAGAAATTAATGGTCTAACTTGAAACTTTAAATTAAGATAAAAGACCTCTAGAGTAATTTTGCCTAATAATAATGATACTTGTTTTGCTTCTCCCCATCTGAAGAGTGCCTAAGGCATATGGAATCTCAGTTGAGGAAAAACCATAATGTCGAGGGTGCTGTTTCCGCTATTCACGAAGACTTTTTTTTTCCAGGTTAATTACTGCTTTGTGATCATTCGCTATCGATCTAGGTATTTTTCTAATCCTTGATAATCCAACATGTTGTAGCTCCTAAGGCTATCAAGATATAAAGTTTTGTTCTTGATGAATGCATGTTTTGATTTTATCACTTCCAATGCTTAAAGAATTTTGGTTTATAATTTCAAACGTGCTTGTTATATATTGATTTAATGCATTAATCCCGACATCTGCTTTTTGGTCAATGCTAGCCCGACACTAATAACATTGGTGTCGGGGCCGACACTACGTTTTCGCAACTAAAACGATGCATTCTAGTTGTGATAGCCTTTAATGACTGCCTTGGGAAGGGACATAATCGCTAGCCATTATTTCAAATTTCCATAACATTTATACATTAAAAATGACAAATTTCTATATAAATGTAATTACCGTCTAGCTGTGATCACAATCGTTACAATAATAATATTATTATTGATTATTCATTTCAACAAATTTTACATGTTATCAGACTTACTTATGTTTCATTGAGAAATGGCAAGGGCAAAATTTCAACATTTGGGATTACGTTCTAAAGAAAGAATGTGATTGAAGAGAGATTCGATTGTGATATCTCAACATTGATCTTAGTTACAATATTTTGGTACCCATTATAATAATGAAGTTCAGAGCATTAAAAGAAAATAAATTCTAACAAAAGTGAGATAAAAACAGGTAATGAAAGGAAAAGGATACTTAATTTGCTTCTTATTATTATTCAAAGGAGTAAACATAATGATACAAGAGAAGCAATTCTCCACTCACAACATAATGATAAAAGAGATACAAAGAAAGCTAGAAATTCGTGCCACACAATAAACACACATGCGCAATACTAACTAGCAGCACACGATTCACAGGTCTTATTTAGAATACATAATAGACTATATATAGCAGGACAGGTATAAGGCCTAGCTATGATATATGACCCGTAAAACTAAAGATTAATTACTAGCTAGGTAACTAGCAATCAGGTTTGGCAAGGAGGTTTTGTATCATCTCCTCGAGCAAGTAAGGTTTGGTATCATTGGAGGGAGGGATGGCTGAGTCATTAGCATTCCAAACAAAAATGCCAGGGAGTGATGAGGTACTGAGGAGGGATATGATGCCCTCAATGAAGACCTCTCGTGACATCTTACTTGGGTCAGGTGGATTTACGGTGCTGACTCCAGCGAGGACTTTTGTAGCATGGTACTCATTTACTAGTTTATTATAGAGGACTACAAAGTAATCCTTTGAGGGCACAGCCTGATTGTAGAACTGGTAGTCAACCCAGTTGATAATGTCTTTGTTGGCCCAGTACAATGTGCGGTAGTGGGATTGGACGAGTTCTGTAGGAGCAATGGACACCACTTTAACATTGATGGATACATCGGTATCCTTCTTGAGTTGTTTTATAACCTCCCCTATGCAGGTGGAAAAGTCATCCTCACTGGATTTGATGTGCTCATAGTGAATATCAATACCATCAATTAGGTTATGGCAGTGGCAAGGATCATTGACCTGGTAGTCTTGGATGAGTTGTTTGATCGAGTGTATGGCATTGAAAATCCATAGACGTTTCTCAGCAGGGTTGAATGGATATTCAGTGCCATGGCCTCCAATGCTTATCATCACCTTCGCATTCTTACACTTTTCCTTGAGTTTCATCACTTTTTCTGGACTGAAGTAAACAACGTTCCAAGTGCGCTTGAAATGTCCTGTGCCTTTTCTATCTGTGTCGACAGTGACATAGTCCTCACTGGCAAAGCCCAAAATGAAGTGGAATTCTGGGATCTTGGAGTTGATGATATAAGCTGGGAAATCATTTAAACTTTCCGGGAATGGCTTCACGCCAATGTATTCCCGAAAAATAGTTGGCCTTACAATGATATTGCTAGCGCTAGACATTTTGACAATCTGAATTTGGAGGAGGAGATAAATGCAACTTAATTGGCTTTTCTGGGTTTGATTGGTTGGTTTGAATGACCAACTCTTGCTGCCCTTTTATAAGGCTACAGATCCAATATAGCCTTGCTGTCATGTGCATAAAAATTATTTATTTAACTATACATAAATCAATAGAGTAAGTACTAGTACTTGTCTATTCTTCTAATTAACTAAGCGTAACGTATAGCTAGCATATGACATGACGTCCTCTGCTTATGTCTGTAATTTTTCGTCATCATCATACAATATGAAAACTAATATATATATATATATATATATATATATATATATATATATATATGAGCCATCGAAACCAATAACTATTTAATTTTAATATATTGATTGACTAATTTATGCATGATATTTTAAGACTCCATCGGTCGAACAATTTTATTATTTTTGCAACGAGACCATGCACATGGTGTTGTTTTATTATTCACTATATTGAATTCAATTTTAACACTTGTGGTTGTCAGGGGAATGAAAAATTTGAATCATCATTTTTGTTAATAGATTAATTATAAGACAACTTCATCACTTATGGTTATCCTTTGGTTTTGTTTGGATGGAAAAAGAAAATAAGACAGAGGAAAATATATAGAGCAAAAAAATAAATGCATATTGTGTACTATTGCTTAAAACCGATAGAAAATATTAAATGAAACTTAGTTTTCAAATTTAAAAAAGTTTCAATTTATATTATCTAAATATTAAATGAAACTTAGTTAAATTTGAAAATTAAAGGCATTTTAATATTTCTAAAATTTTCTAATGTAATTGTCATTAAAAGTAACTAGACATTCAGATTATTCTTAAAAAAATTAAAGTTATCCTTATTTTTTTCAACAAGCAAAGTACTGGAAATTATAAACCTATATTTTGAAAAGAAAAAAAAACATATGAAGGTAACAAGGTAAATTCGTGCCTTAATTTGAACGTATTTTTGTTTTTCTCTCCAACTTATATATAGTTTATATGACTTTCGATCCAAATCTGGTGTAATCTGCTCATGTGAACTTGTTTTTCGTCATACATGATTAAAACATAATAAATTCAACGATAAAGAGATTTTTTTAGACACCATTAAAATAGCTGACTAATAAAATTATATTATTGAGTCAACAATTTTTATTATTGTTGCAATGTATTAATGAGCCTAGGATTCTAGATACAGATTTATTCAGAATAATATATTAATGTTTTTCATTTTTGCAAGTCTTAATTTTTTTTAGATGCAATAATTTATGTTATCATGATGACTATATGTCACATACAAAATTAATTGAAAAGTTATTATTACTTTATTTGCTAGATTGATGGTTACGACTAAAAATGATAGTCAGCGTTGGAAATACGAGACTCACATAGTTTAGTGAAACCCAAGTGAATTTCAACCAATTATATAGAGTGTAGAAAAAATTGCGTTGATAACACTTCTCTCAAATGATATAACTATATTGATTAATAAAATTTTAAGATTTGTGCAAAAAAAAAATTTTTATTTTTGCAACGTGACCATGTGATTAAATTCCGCTGCTAACTGGTTTAATTCAATTATGTTTATAGATTATTCAACATAATTATAATTTATCATTTCTGAATGTATGCAGTTATATCAAAGGTATGCAATAACAAATATTAGTTAATTAATTTTTTGGGTAGTGAAAATTATTTAATTATTTGTTATTATAAAAAATCATTATCCCAAAAAATAGATTCAGAGAACACTTAATGTTTACTTTAAATAATATTTTTAAGTGTTTTTGGAATAACCATCATATTATGAGTGTACGCATACGTTATCCACATCGCACCACAACGTGTCAAACCGCGCGTTATCAGATAGCATGTGCGTGTGTAAGCGTTATCTGAAGCTTCTATTCAGAGAAATTGGCATATGTTATCTAAAATTGGAACTTATATAATGCTGCTTAAGAACATCTTATCCGAAATTCACTCTGATAACGCTTGCTCAACCATGCGTTATCTGGGTGAACCCCATATAATTCTTTATCACGCAAGCGTTATCTGAGTTTAATTTTTTTCCTACTTTTTTGCTTTCCCAAAATACAACAAAACACATTTTACTGCATTGTAACTGAACCTCCTAATTATTTCTACAACACAACCCTAACGTACGTAACACAATGGTTCTTCAATTTATTTTCCCTACATAAAGGACAAAAACGAAAATATCACTATCAAATTGATATCATGTGAGCATTACCTTAATAGTTTCTTATTATCCTGATATATATTTTTCAAGAAGCTATAGTATCAAATTTGTATCTGGCGTCAAGTCCCACATATTATGCATTTCAATCAGAATCACGGTAGAATTAAAATCACAGTAGATTTATATCCTTGGACACTAGTCATTATAAAGAAGCAATAAACTAAAACTATGTAACTATTAGATATATCAGTTACCTATGATTTCATCCCAAGTGTAACATCCGTATTTTCGTGATGCGTTAATTAGCGTTATTATAGCGTATTTTGCCGTATTTATGCTATATTAAGCAGTTCTTGTTTGATAAGCAAGTGATCGAATTAAATCAAGATCAAATTAAATTTGAGAATTAAAATTTTATATTAATTCATGGTTCAAATATCGTCAAAAAATTCTAACGAAGTTTTGCGGTGTTTTGGATCACCGGGCAGTTTTACCCCTCAATAAAATTTTAAACGAACACCGATTTCGATGAAAATCGAATCGTAACTTGTTGAGATTATGATTGAGTGTTTTCAATTGTTTTTATTATTTATGATAAATTTTTATCACGCGGTGAATTAATTTCTAAGTAAATTAATTTTCGCAAATTAATCGGTGAAAGAATTATTCGGTAACGCGATTACTCGACCCCGTGTTTTTTTAGTACTCTTAAGACTCTAGGATTAGAGAGTAATCATGAGGAGAGAAGGATTAGATGTTTGGACTTATTGATTTGATTAGCATCTAGCTTTTTAGTGTTTAGGTGTCACACTTTTGGTGACTAACTATTTTATCCTTATCCTAATTCATTCTTAACCAAGTAATTACACTTGTTTATTTATTTTTTCTCACCCCATTTTGGTGCCTCATCAGGCCGTAACCCTTCCTTTTTTCTTTCATACATTCATTTTTTTTTACTTGGTCACCAATTTATGATTAGGTGACATTCTTTTATTGTATTAAAATAAGCTTTAATTCCTCCCCTTTTCTTTTTATTCTGGCCGAAGCCACCCCCCTTTTTCTATCCCTCATTTCTTTTTCTCTTCTTCTTGTTCAAGTGAAAGGAAAAGCAAGAAACCTTTCATGGCTACTTCTTCATCAATTCCTTTGGTTTGATTTCACTTCCATCTTTTAATCCTTCTTGCTACTAACTTCTTCATCTCCTTGCTACCACCTATTCCATCTTGTAAGCAAGCTTAAGAACCAATTTCTTCTCCTCCATTTCAGCCCCAAAAATCGTGAGCTTCCAATATAGGTGTAGGAGATAGTTTCTTGCTTCTAACTTGTTTTAATGCTTTATAAATGGCTTAATGGTGATCATGAGAAAGATGAACATTTGTTTCCCAAATTTTAGAAACCCTAGACCTATGGTTCAAGGGAAGGGGTTATGTGATTCCTCATGATAATCACCAAATTGTTTGAGGGTTATGGTTCCTTAGGAGTAGTTATTGTTGTCTTAATTGTTAATTGTGATTTGAAACAAAGGTTTGATAATTTTTTTGAGAAAACCCTTGAGTTCTTGGAGAGCTATGATTGGGTATTTAACTTATGTAATGGTTTTTGTTTTGGAAAAATTGAATGTTTTGGAAAGGACTTAGGTGATTAAATGATATGGTTTTGATTTATTGAAAATTTTGTAATTGTTCCCTAATTTTGAGTGTGTAGGCCGAGAGCTCTAAAGGCTTGAGGAAGGGGAAGTGTTTGTGTTCTTGGCTTAAATTTGTTGTATGTAATTTTTGTATAAGTTTGGAAAATTATGGAAGTGATTGGATTGAAAATTGATGTTGTTTTGATCTTTTGAGGCTATGAAGCGATTAAGGTGAAATGGACTCTTTGAGATCCTAGACACCGAGTGGAGCCTTGATTTAGCATTTTGAGAAAAAGTATAAAATTTAGTATTGATTTATGTCTCAAGTTTTGGAGGAGGTAAGTTTAGTATTTGAAAACCTTGTTCTTTCCAACTTAGTATATTCTTTCAAAAATGAGTCTTATGTTTTAGAACTTTGTTCTTTTAATTGTTGCTAATTTTTCAAGAATATGTATTTCAAAATTGGTATCCAAGTGTAGGTGATTTGGTCAGTTAAGAGGTTTATGGGTTTTGAGAGCCTAAGGAGTTAGAACTAGTCCCTAGAATTGTACTAAGTTTGTTCTGTGGTGTTAGGATTTGAATAATCCGAGTTCGTGCGGCATGAGATCGAACCGTTCTTGGACACGCGACTTGGCAACTTTGGTAAGGGCTACTTCTAGACACGATTAGGCGATGGCCACTTAAGATTTTATTTGTTTTTCAGATCAAAGAAGTCTGAGAACCTCTGAGTTCAAAGTGAGGGTTTTGTTACCCCTTTGATTTTTAAATCTTTATATATGATTAATTAGTGGGTTTGTCTGCAAGAGGCTGGCGACAGCCCCAACCCCGCACACTTGTATATTTACCTCTTTTTTAGTTCCACGGAGCTTCAAAGGGACGAGTTGTGCCTATTAATGACTGAGTTTGAGTAATGTGATGATTTCTAATATGTGAATTGTTGTGGATTGTGAATTGTTGCTTAAACTGAATTGTGGTGATCTTGAATTTGATAACATGATGTGGTTGCATGTATGCTTGAATTGTGTTAAGATATATGTTGTGAAAGTGGTGTTGGATAATTAAATGTTATTTAATTATGCCATGTTGAATATCATATGCATTGATATAATTATTGGAATTGGCGAAATGCATTGACATGCATAAGGGTAACTTCAACCTGAATGTCCTAGGGTGCGGTATATCACAAGGGAGTTCAATGTCGGCGTTAATCCTAGACATGAATGTCCTGGGGTGAGGTATATCACAAAGGAGTTCAGTGTCGTCAGGATAGTCTGAGACTCATTGCATGGAACATTATTGGGTTGGGGTATACCAAGCGATTGACCACTGCATGGGGTATTCCGAAATCATAAACAGTGGCATGTAGTTGCATTGGCAGGCATTAGTGCATTCTTACTGAATTGTATGTTCTGTTATACTGTGTTATATTTGCTTATTTTAAGAAGTTGACCCTTGCACGTGGTTCTTTCAATCGATGAATGTAACCCAGACGATGGTGAGGACTGTGGAGATCCCGGCGATGATGATGTCGCTGGGGGTGGTATTTGACTTCCCAGACATGGAGATTCCCTCGACCATGGAGTTTAACCCCACTTCTGGTCGAGTTGTATATAGGGGGACGTGTTAGAGAGCGACTTCGTGTGACGAATGGCGACACGATAGAAGATTACGGTGTGCGGTGGAGATGGAGAGGCCAGAGGAGTACCGCACTGCACCATTTATTGACCCGGTGGCGATGAGGATGACTCGGAGGAAGAGGAGGACCGTCCACAGGACCTTGATAGTGATGTGTAGTTGTTTAGTGTGGCGTCTGTCTTTTTGCATATAGTTACGGGTGGTGATGGTCGATCGTTGGACTTGTCGATCTTTTGGTGGTAGTAGTTGTATAGTTACGGTGGTTTGCTTCCGGGCGGCCCCTGCGTGGGTAACTACTAGAGTACCCAGTATGACTACTCTTGTCGGGGTCTTCATACTTTAGGTGTATTCCTCCTGTAGAGATATTTATTTCTTGTTTTTACGTATGTAAAACTTGTCAGTACATATCTTTTGGAAGTTGTGTATATGTTTATGTTCAGTTGTAATAGTCTTTTGCATTTAGAATTCCGTCATGTTTTGAAAATGCTATGGATACTCTGATTGTGTTTTACGAAATACTTTTATTTATAAAATGAAAAAAAGTTTACCGCAATTTTCAAAAGTCAAGAAGAGTATCACTTTACAAAATTTCATTGCAATAGAGTTTGTCCTAGTTTAGTAGCGCTTTGGAAACGGGGTGTTACACCAAGGCTTTTAACTCTGCATGCCTAAAGGCAAGAGCTTCGCCGTCATCCACCTACGACAGCAACGGAGAAAAGAGCCTCCCATAGGGACAAACCCTTGCCAAAGGTGTTAGGGTTTTGGAACTAGAAAAATGAGAGAGAAAAGGATAACAAAAGTCTGGAGAGAAAGAGAGAACCGAGGATAAGAGAGAGAAACACATAGATGTTATCTGAAACAAAATCAATTAAGAAAAAAAAAAGTTTAACATGGTAAAACAAAATAAAATAAAGCTAAAATTAAATAAAAGACTACAAAACTAAAAACGGTTAACAAAGCTAGTATTAATTTAAAAGAAAACAAAATAAAAGAAATTGGAAACATAAACGGCTAACATTCCAAAAGTTAGATAAAAACAAAATAAAATATGATAAAACTAATTCTATCAAAATAAAATAAAATAAAACTAATCCTATAAAAATACTAATTAAAATAAGAAAATAAAGTCAGAAAATTAACAAAAACTTAACTAAAAATATCTACAATTTAAGATTCATCACACCCCACACTTAAGCATTTGCTTGTACTCAAGTAAACCATACAAGTAAATATGACTAAGCAATTGGCCTCAAATGAAAATTTCATATCTCAGCTACACAATCCACAATGTTGCACGATGGTATCTAACGACACATCTTTAACAATTTTACTAACTTGCCTGCTGAAGTATGGTGCAATAATTTATCAAATGGGTTAAGACATCAAACACCGAGTCAAACAATTATTAATGATTTTTTTTTCCACTTTCAAGCTTAAGTTCCCAACATAGAACTAACAATGCATGGATCTTCCACTCAAATGCATTTTACAATTGTCACACTTGGTCTCAAAGGAGTGCCTAATTTTCCCAGTAGCCAATTAGTCTCAAGAGGGTACTACAAGTATTTCCCTAGTAACCTACGACCTCAAATTTAGTTTTTTTTCTTTCCTCAATTTTTTATTTTTCTTTTTTAAGATTTTTTTCCCTATTCTCTTACTTCTCCTTTTTTAATAATTTTTTTATTGCTACAACACAGACAGTCCTTCCAGAATGTTATATTGTCAAAAACCCATCTAGGAGTGTTGTGTGTGAAAGGTCCAAAAGGCAATACAAATATATCATGCTCACCGAATATCACTTAAATATATCATGCTCACCGAATATCACTTCACACGGATAAATGAACTGAAGTTGACAACATTACAACACAAAAAACATGCAACAAAATAAAAATAAGACTGAACAAAAAATAAACAAGATAAAATAAAAAGAAATCAATAATCATCAATAATATATACAATTAGAAATAAACCTAATTGAATGATTCTCCAAGTGTCAATCTCTCATGTAAAATTCATTTATTTCTTTTCAAGGTGTCATCCTAATCATCAACTCTCAATGAATGTTATCACATGTTTCATATATTTAAGGAATTCTCATTCATATGTCAGCTATCAAAGTTATAAATATTATTAAGTGTCGCTTACATGTAATTTAGGATTATTTTTTTAGTAAATAATTAGGATTAAATTATTATGTGGTTCTTATGGTTAAAATAACATCTTAGTATTGCAATAGTATTATTTTTAACTTATTTTTGATATATTGTGTCAAAAAAAAACTAATTTTTGATATAAAACATTCACTTATTGTTATGTGTTATTGTACAATAAATAATAATTAAAAAATGCATAAAGTGGTGTTTTTTAATTTCTCAGTTGACAGACATCAATATAAATGCATTGGTAAAATTCATTCTTAAAAAATGTTTTGTGGCGTAATATTTATCGGTTTACGTAAAACTTAATAATTTTTTTACAGCATAATATTGTTATAAAGGTTTTTTTTTAAAAAAAAATGCAATGTGAACTCGGAACTAAAAAAAATTATGTAAACATTCGTACTCATTTTTTGAGAATTGCGAAAACATTGTTGGTTTATTAACTTAAAAAAGCACAAAATATCATTTCTAATCATAACAAAAATAATGAGAAAATGAACAAAAAGATCACTAATAATTTACTCCATTAATATTAATTTGTATACACTTATTGCATTTCCAAAATAATTGTAATTTGTATACACTACACAATTTAGTCTACATTCAATCTAATTTTGAATAAATGAGTAAAAAAAAATACTCAACATAATTAAGCCAATTGATTACAATCAGAACTCACCAAAAAGAAAACAAATTCCTTTTTCCTTTTACAATTTTTTTGATATCAATCAATGATTGATATTGATAATTTACATATTGATAATTTCCTTTTAAAATAAATTGAAATCACCTATGATATTCGGTCCCCTACTATTGGTTGCTTTGGCAATTTCAGCGACATGAGAACGCCGGGACTGGGGTTCGAACCCGGGTGTTGCCGTTTAGACGTGTGTGTGTGTTTATTGTTTACTATTTCTACTAGCTGACCAAAAAAAACCTATGATATTCGAAGTCCAAATGAAAAAGGAAATAAATTGAAACATGCACCAGATGTTTTGAAACACAATTAAAGACAATGATATTCAAATATTGTCAGAATTACCCCTTCAAATGATAATCAAATAATTCCCCTTAATAACCCATTTTGAAGCAGACAAAATTCAGTAGATAATGATCCATTTTGAAAACAAATCCAAGCAGTTTGTAACCTGAGCTCGCAGGGTAATACATTTAGGATGGATTTCATAATACATTTAGGAGGCGTTTGTTTCAAGTCATAAAAAATAATTCCCAGGATTAGTTTTTCTAGGAATATAATGATGGGAATCTTATTCCCAGGTATTTTTTTAAAAAAGGTGTTTGGCAAATTTTTTTTAACATTCCTAGGAAAAGAGGTAGTTATAAAAATTTAAAAAAAATATATATATAATCACATGGGAATTCACTTTCTCACCCTCTCCCTTGGGAATAAATCCATGGGAATATTAGAAGTTATTTGAAGTTATTTCTTTCCTCGGAATCTTTATACCCAGGAACAATTTTTTCAACCTTGTAACAAACATGGGAATACTCATTCTCTACCCATGTATTCCCAGGAATGTGATTTCTAAACTTGAAATTAATATTTTGGGAAATTGGAAATCTACTATCAATTATCTATTGCTCTTCATTATTTCATTAACATGAATTATTTATTATTTAATATTGTTATCCGTATTTCAACAGAATAGTCAGTATAGTAATCACATAATATTTACAAAGTAATTGCAAATATGTTGCCTTTTAATGGTGGTAGCAAGTTACCTATCATCCAAGTGCATGCCACTCACACGATTTGCTTTGATTTTTTATTTGCAGATATTATAGAAGGTATTCTTCAGGCTGTAACTGACATAAAAATAAATTGGTTAGTCTACAACTGGTGACCTATAATGTTCCTTTTTATTTGCAATTTTCACTTCTGAGTTTTAAATTTGCTTATTCATGCTTCCTTCAATTAGTGAAAAATTGGTTATTATTTTATTTCTGTTTTGCCAGTGTTATATTTTAGTATGCACACTAATGGAATATCATGTTGATATTACTATCAGGTATGCATGGAAAAATCCTGGAGAATGAGAGCCTTGAAATTGCAATTAATATTGCTCATGGTTTCGCCTATTTATATTTGTATGTAGTTTAGTAATCACCAATCGTTTCCCTAGAATTTCTTACAATTTATTTTGCTTTATATCACTAATTTATGTTGCCATTTCTGCTGTTTTATAGCCATTATTTGCTTTTCATTTGTTTTGTGGGCATGCAGGGGATGGTTTTGTTTTAATTTCTCATGATGCCTTGCTGATCTCTACTGAAAATAACTATATTCCTATGACGCCTTGCTGATCACTTATCTGTTAACTCTTCTACAAGGGTTTGTGTCGTCGAAACAGAAGGAAATAGAAGGACTGCATTGATCATTTGCATTTTCATTGGGTATAAATACTAATTCACAATTTTTGAGTTTACTATTTTTTATTTGTAAGAGTTGCAGCTAATCTATCTACTCTACGTATATATCTACAACTTTGGCTAGAGAACCTTCCAAGACTTTGCCTTTGATATCCATCTTTGTGTGCATTCAAAGTCCAAATCTTTCCCTTACGCTTGAACGCAGTCTTACCAACTCACGGCTTGAGTAAATTCATGTGGTAAATTTAGACAATCAAAGTCAGTTTTGTATGAGTAAATTCACATGAAATACTGATAATTAGTTGAATGCTTCAGGTTGCTTCTGGGGTTGTTGTTCATAATTGGTTTATGAATGCTTCAAGTTGCTGTTCACAGGGACATTGTATTTTCAGTGATTCTCAAAATTGAATACATTGCTTCTCACAATTGTTTTATGGAAATTTGAAGGTTTCTGACTTTGGAAATACGAAGTTCTCTTATATGTTTCCCTGCCCTTTTTATCTTTTGTTAATTTACTAACTTGATTTGCGCATTGATCTAATCCCAACCAGAAAAGTTTAAATTAAATTTGCACACATGAGTGATTCAAACTATTTAACCTGTTGATTATGTTCAGTAACATAGTTTATTATGTGTTTCCTGGTAGTGTTGTCATCAGGTGCATTCTTTTCAAGATTTTTACTTTTATATCTAATGTCAAGTATTGAATTGAGAGAGATAATAGAACTTCGTGAAACTTCATTTTTTTTCAGAGGAATTTTTTTTTGATGGTAAACCAACTTCATTCAAATAAATGAACAACGATCAATACAAACAAGTTGATTAAAATGTGTTGGGGGCATTCCCCATCCACAAATTAACAATAACACAGATACCAGAGTCAGTCAAATACACGGCACTAGAAAGCATAGAGCTTTTAGAAAACAATGGATTAATACCAAGCCAAAATCTAAACCCTAGCAACCAAACCAACCTCTTCCAAGCATAGTCAGTGGCCGAGGAGGAAAAGAGATCCGCAGTCGTTGCTCTCATCCAATTAAGGATCATTTCTTTGGCTTGTATACGCTCAAATAGACTATATGTGGTCTCAAGAAAGACAGATCTAAACATATTCCGAGAAGCCATTTGTAGGGCCAAAAGGGTATTGAGATCGGAGGCAACCGCCAGTATCACTGCAAGCAAAAAGCATATCCAAACGACCAAATACATTTGGGACAAAGCTACAATCAACATGGGTGCAAACTTAAAACAAACTAAAGAAACCAAAAGACAGAACCAACAACAGAAAACAGACAGATTAAAAATAATAGTGATCACATAAAAAATGGGACACCCGACAGTCCATTGTAGATGGCCCAAGCCACCAAGATGCCACGATGGCTTGAGTGGAGGTCGGGAAAGGGAAACAGGGGATGGCGGAGAGACAAACTGAGGAGGAGAAAACATGGGTGGTGGCTCAGGTGGTGGGCGTTCCACCGGGATAGGCCCCATGACGGTGAGGGTTTGTACGTCAGCGGCTGCTCGCGCACCAGAAGAATTTGAAAGAGGAAGTACCTTAAGTGTAATTGGTGTTGTTCAGAGGAATGAAAATGTGCTTACGATTATTCCTCCGCCAGAGCCAATTACTACAGTTTGCCAATGGACCAAATGTGCGATGGAAATGTTTGTATCATAATCTAATTGGCGTTATTAGACAGTACTCTTTTCCCCTCTATTATTTTTTTTTTTGATTGAATTTTCCCCTCTATTATTAGTGGTGTTCTAATATCATATTGACATATTGTTATAGATTAAGATGGTAGAATTGATTTTCATCACAAAAAAATGGTAGAATTGATTATACACATTTCTAATATTGGCGTTCATAATTATTGCCCTGATCTGTTGCCCGCATTCCTCTCGGTGCTATCACTACAACAAGTTTTGGCAATAAACAGCGCTTATTTTTAGCTTAAAACAGCGCTTAAAAGCGCTGAAAATTAAGCCGATGCTGATTGTATTTCAAAAAAACAGCGTTTATGAAGCGCTGCTGAAAATGGACAATAAGCAGTAACAATTAGGAAGCTATTTATTGTCGACAATAAGCAACGCTTCAATAATGAAGCGCTTTATTGTATAGACAATAAGCAACGCTTTATTGAAGGTTTATTGTATAGACAATAAGCAGCCGCTTCCATCAAGTATTGTTTATTTTGTATAATTAGCGCTTCCTTTTAGAAGCGCTGTCTTTTTATACAATAAGCGACTTCATTATTGAAGCTGTTTATTCTCCTTTTTTATTAAATTTAGTTCTCTCACATTTACATTATATACATTGCATAATAGTGATAACACAAAATGCAATCAAAATTGTCATCAACATTCCCCAACATCAAAATTTAACATTATAATGTAATTTTTTCATAAATTCCTACATATCCTTACATTAACATAAATAAAGTACAATATATTTCATAGTCAAATTTACAATTATACAGAATAGATCACTAAAATATTGCACATGTCATGCTACAAATCCTACCTAAATAGTAATATTTTTTTCTTCTGTCACTGCAACTAAACATGCATACAAAGTCAAAATTCTAACAAAATTTTGGCAGAGTTTTCCTTAAAATATGGACATTCCAAAATATAAAAAATACCTATAAAACATAACATATCATACCAGTACCAACATAAAATATATAAAATATTAGCCAACATAAAAGGAATTTTATTCCTAATTTCATGTGAACCTTTCCAATTCAAGTATGCTAAACTAAAAAAACCAAATTTAACAAAAACTCACGTAAACATTAATATTAATCTTCTTCTATCTCGCTTATAAATGATAAAATTTGTAGTAAAATATCGACACCACTCTTCTTTGAGTTCGATATGATCGGTGTATGTGTCGAATTGACAATCGAGGATAAGATGCTAAATAAAAATTAAATGAAGTTAGAATTGAACATAAGCATTCAAATGGTATGCGTAAAAGAAAAAAATTATATAAACTTTGAAATTGTTACAAACATACCTCTGTTGGAATTTACATTTGATTATGAACGACAATATCCTTGAGAAACTTTAAAACATATCGGCCACAATCATTGAGTTAGGTTGGCGAGGAGACACTATAAAACCAAAAATATGAAATTAATTGTTTTTATTTTTGGTAATTTGAATAATTGCATAAAAAATTTGATATAAATACCTTTATCGGTATCCATTTAGGTGGAGTAAATTTAGAAAATCGAGACTTGTTTCTTCGATAAAGTAGGATTGCCCTAAGTGCAAAATCAAACAAAATCATTCAATATGGACACATAGGCTATATATATCAAATTTCTAACAAAATTTTGGCAGAGTCTCCCCTAAAATATGGACATTCCAAAATTTATAAAACACCTGTAACTTAAACAAATACCAGCCAGCCAGCACAAGATGTCACGTAGGCCAAACATAAACAAATAAACACTTCAATATTACAAGTAACTTAAACGTTTAAGAAATTGCATACATATATATATATATATATATATACATATCTATGATTTATACACACTTACTGATTGTACTTCTCTTTCATTGTTTTGCGCATGTTGATATGTACACGCAATGGATCAAGATAGTACACAACGTTTTGATTCAAGTTAATCGCTAACAATAACCAATGATCCCTACAAAAATGTTGGACAAAAAAATATAAGAAAGTAAACACATTTCAATAAATTTAGTAATATTGATTAAATTAAATGACTTACACTACGTTGCAAGGTGACAAAACAAAGTCTCAAAGTCGATTTGCTAATGTCAAGCGGTGAATGACATACTCGGACATGTCGACATTCCATGATCCCATATGTGTCCGTTGTGGGCACAAAAATACATTCCTTTGAGTTTGTTCTTGTGGGATCAATCTCTCTTGATACAAGTACCTTAAATTAAAACATGCATACAAATTAATGCATTAACAATAACATAAATATTTAGTGTAAAAAATAAAAATCATTGGATACTTTAAAATTTAATGCAAGACTGAGATATACACTAATAACAGTTTCACTTAACCATAGGTTGTCATTAAGAATTTCTTGAAGTGCACCATCAACACCACTCTTAGGTCGTGCTCATAACCCAAAATTGATTCATCCATTGGTACTTTAATGGTATCTGCCGCCTCCATCTTTGTTGCCATATGGACTCTAAGATAAATTGTAAAATCATGCAGAGGTGAGTAGGAGGCTGAGATACCATGACCTTCTTCATTGGAGATGTGAATGACCCATTTGTTGGCTGCTTGCCAACACTCTTGCTAGCTATAGGCAGCTTGCCCTTGCCTTTGTCCTTGGCTTTGGATGTTGGAGATACCTACATATTTTGCATTCCAACATATTGACTAGTTAGTGAGTGATCACCTAATTTAATAAATATATGCAGTATATGATAGTGAAGCATATACTTTAACATATACGTACCATATCACTTGTAACTACGAGGTGGTTTGGCCATGCCACATAGGTTCCTATTGCCTGTTCCACTTTGTCATCACATCTGCCGCCTCCAATGGTACAGGCAATAGTGCATCTCCCTCAAGTGCAACGTCAACTCTAACTTTTACATGATTAGGAGGTAAGGGAAGGTTGTGTAGTGACACACCTGGTTCATTATACAACATTCCCTTACCAACCATTCGTTGCGTTGGACTTGTCAAATATAGACTGCACTCATAAATGCCCTAAACCAATGATAAACAAAATATTAATATGTTAAATCTTTGAATACTTAGGTGAGAAAGTATAAAAAGAAATGTAACGATTATTACCTCGGGACTCACAATAGTGCAACTATCTCTAACACTCTTTGGGTTAGGGATAGGTGACTGATGCTCGTTCCTCTCCACTTCATCTTTATCCTTCTTGCTATCTTCCAATTCTGAACTTTTTGGTATATTTGAGTTACCATTCTCCTCAATTCTTCTATTTCACTAGCATCGGCATGGCGTCTTACGCGCACGTGATCCAAAGATAGCGCTGCAGGAGGCGCCAAATCCCACGCCTCTTGCGACCAGGATACTCCTTGATGGGTATGGCTTGGGAAAGGATGTCTTGACCAGACAAATCGACATAGACATTGTGAGTTCATTCTGCGAGACACAAATATTATTAAATATTATTAAATAATATCATTAATTTAAACGTTAATTAATGTTATCATACTTACAATTTTATCGACCACTTCTCTAGTGGGTAGATGTTCAATGTCACCCTTCTTGTTTCACGGCTTCTATCCACAAACAAGATCGATCAATGGATTGAGAAGTTGCATCTTCTCCTGACTCCAACAAATTTGTACATGTGAACAAACAAATTGAGAGAAAGTAAGAAAGAAATTGTACATACCAAGAGATGCGTTAAAACAAGTTATAATTAAAGATATTGTACATACCATTTCTTCCTCAATGCGGGGATACCCTTTAACCCCTCCTCTGTAAGGGTATGGAGGATTTGACGCTCTTTGCCGATTTTTATTGCTTATTCTCTACATAAAAACATAAGAATATATTAATGCATGGTTTAATGTCATATATAAAAGTTATAAATATTATTGTACATACTATATATTCTTCATCTTACGTATGCGTCTTCTTACAAAGCGCTCCAATCATCTGTTCTATGAGCGATGCATATTTCTTTGGAGGTCGATGTCCGATGTTCAGTGTTGGTCTCTCAACCACTTGTTCGCTAACTTGATTCGGAAATTCGGTGTGATCTTCCGGCTAACCTAAGTGTAATATCCTTTCGGTCTCATCAACATCAAAATGCTTCGCAAGAACATTATAAACAAAATGGTAGACTATAAGTATGTTTAGATAAATTAAAAACAATACAACTAACCAATGTTAATTAATCCCATTTTTATATACCTGTATCTCAGTCCATATCTCATCTTTTAGCTCCTTCAAATATGGATCCTTATCCTTCCAATTATCGCGGCTAATTGGGACCGTCTTTCGCACTGTGGCCCCAATGAATTGAATAAAGTCATTAACATTTTCACCAATTGGTTGACCCTTAGCATTCCATATAACCTATAAAAAAATAGTATTAGTGTACAAATTTAGATACTCAACTAAAAAAAATAGTATTAGTGTACAAATTTAATCGACAAGTATCTTACCACACGTTTTGCAACTCCTTTACTCCTCTCACGGATGAGTTTCTTCTTAAAAGTCGGTCCACGGACGCCGTCCCTTTGGGGGCCTCGAGCACTATCATCACCTTCAGATGCCATTTACCTGAAAAAATTATACACATAAGTTATTAATAAAAATTAATAAAGAAATCAATGTATACACATTTAATTGATCAATAAATTAATAAAAATTAAATAGCATTCACTACATACATGTACATTTAAGCAACTCTTTTCCTTTTTCTCGTTTTATTCAGATTTGCGCATCCCTTATGAAATAATGGATTGATCCAAAGCCCTTCATTATGATCATTTCTAATATACACATCATCCTCTATAGGTGTACTTGCCCCAAACAATGATTGTGATGTCCCGAAGAAAGGGTCATCCTCAATGTCAGCATATTCATGTGCTTCATCATCAATCTCATTAACAAATTTTTTGTTATTCAATAGAACAATGGACCAATTCATATCAATTGGATCGGTGACATAGAACACTTGTTGAGCTTGCGATGCTAAAATAAAGGGCTCATCCTTATATCCCAACTTATTAAAATTCACCCGCATGAACCCCAACTCATCCATTTGTACACCGTTGTTATTATCAACCCACTTGCATTGGAACACAGGCACTCGAAACATCTTGTAATCCAACTCCCATATCGTTCAATGACCTCAAGTATGACATATTCGCATATATGGGATTTCTATCTTTAGCACTTGATATATGCATAGCTTCAAATACAAGAGTCACTCCACTATTTTGTATTCTCCTCCGATCATCATGTTCTTTTGTATAAAAAGTGTACCCATTAATCGGATACTTAGGTGTAAGAACTAACATGTATATCTGGACCTTTAGCTAACCATCTCAATCTTTCTGAAACCGAGCTAGGATTTGCAGTAAACTCTGCAGAAATGTATTCTTTCAACCATTTTATAAAACACCGATTGTGTTCTGTTGTTACCCAATTTTGACTCTTATTTGGGTACAAGCTCTTGAGTATGTCATTGTGTTTTACAACATATGACTCAACTTCATCGGCGTTGCGTAAAACATATAAGTGTGCTTGTTCCCATTCTTTCCTTGATATAGTCAATATTTCAAGTCCAGTAATCCCCTCCCCTGCACTTCTTCCTGTGTGACGAGACCGCGGCAATTTCTATAGAATGTTCAATATCGATACATACTTGCATGTAATTCAACAGCCTTCTTCGACTATATACCGTTCAACAATACAACCCTCTGGTCGTGATCGGTTTTCACATACCCTTTTAATATCTTCATGTAACGCTCAAATGGGTACATCCATCTCATATAAGTGGCCCACACAATTGTGTCTCCCTAACGGATGAACTGTCGGATGAATCATTATGTCAAAGAATGAAGGCGGAAATACATCTCAAGCTCACACAAAGTCGAATAATTTCTTTTTGCAAGGTGGCAACTTTCCAGGGTCAATCACTTTACTACAAATTGCCTTAAAGAAGAAACAAAGTTTACTTAAGGTATTCCGCACTTTGTCGTGCAAAATAGATCGTATAGCTATGGGTAGCAAATTCTCCATGAGAACATGACAATCATGAGACTTTAGACCCTTTAACTTGAGATCTTTCATCGATACGAGGTTCTTAATGTTTGAAGAGTACCCTCTGGAACCTTAACTCCATCAAGAAACTTACAAAAATCTCTTTTCTTTTTTAGATAGAGTATGAGCGTGGGAGGTAGATTTGTCTGACGTTTCCCTTTCTTTACGGTCCCAACTCTCGTCTCAATCCCATACTAACCAAGTCCACCTTGCATTGATGCCATCTTTAGTCTTCAGGGCACATTAAGTAAGGTACCACTGAGACTATCAAAAATATTTTTTTCAACATGCATCACATCAACGAAATGTCTTACGTATAATGATTTCCAAAATGGCAACTCAAAGAAAATCGAACTTTTCTTCTACCCTCGTGTGGGAAGGTCTCCTGCAAAGGTTTACCGAATTTAATATTCAAATCTTTTACTTTTTCTATGATTGTGTACCGTCAGAGGCAAAGGAGCTCTCCGTTCTTATGTATTCCCATTGAATGCCTTTCTCCATGACCGATAATGATGATTTGGATGCAAAAATCTGCGATGCCCAAGAAAAACATTCTTCCTACCATGTTCCAACCGAATCCAATCTGTACTATCTTCACATATAGGGCATGCACACTGACCTTTGGTACTATATCCCGACAGATTACCATATCTTTGGAAAATCATTAATTGTGCCGAAAATCATAGCCCTCAAGGTGAAACTTTCTTCTCTATACCTATCATACACCACCACACCTGTCTCCCACATTTGCTTCAAATCTTCAATTAAAGGAGCCAAATATACATCGATATCATTTCCTGGTTGTTTCGCCCGTAAATTAACAAAGACAACATCATATATTTTCGCTTCATGCATAGCCATGGAGGTAGGTTATAAATCACCAAAATCACAAGCCATGTCTTGTGAGAGCTACTTTGAACACCATGTGGGTTAAATCCATCGATGACAATGCAAGTCGTAAGTTTCTTGGTTCATTCCCAAAATCGGGATAATCAATATCAATTTTTTTCCATTGAGGAGAATCACGGGTGCCGTAGCTTGCCATCTTGAATCCTTTCATCCTCATGCCATGTCGTTTTTTGCATCTTGAACTACGGTACATACGCTGAATCTGGGAATTATGGGAAAATACCACAATACCTTCTCTGGAGCCGAATTTTCCTTCTTATACCATGAGGCTTCACATTTTGGACACGACTTTAACGATGCATATTCATTACGAAATAAAATGCAGTCATTACGACAAGCATGTATCTTCTCATAGCTCATGCCAATAGAGCGTAACATTTGTTTAGCCTCATATGTCCTACTAGGAAGCACATTATTGTTAGGCAACATATCTTTCAACAGTGTGAGTAAGTCTGTAAAACTCTTATCAGTCCATCCATTGCCTGACTTCAAGTTAAACAACTTTAACATTGCCGACAATCTTGTGAATTTAGTACAACCCTCATATAACGGCTTCTCCACATCACTCATCAACTTCTCAAACATTTGAGGACAATCACGAAGATCTTCTTCAACCGCATTTGCCATATCTTCAAAACGGTCACCATCATATGTATTTGTAGCGGTGTCCTCTGACGCATATCTCCCACTATTCCCCATATTAGAAGATTCACCTCTTGTCTCACCGTGCTTTGTCCAACAGGTATAAGTTTGATCAATCCCATTGCTCACTAAATGCCATTCCAATTCCCGAACACTAATTTTGTTTGTATAACAACAACTTAAACAAGGACATATGATTCTACTATGGTCTATTGTATGCCCAACTACAAACCCAATAAAATCTTTCACTCCATCCTTATATTCCTTCGACAAACGATTGGCAGACATCCACTTTCGATCCATATTTTACCTATGGATTGAGAGGTAAAACAACAGAAAAACCCCATTTAAATAAAGCAAGACTAAAACTATCACTGCTCTTAAAATCAACACACAGACTAGATCAAAATTCTAACAAAATTTTGGCAGAGTCTCCCCTAAAATATGGACATTCCAAAATATATACAATACCTGTAACATTCCAAAATTCATTGTTCAAACCAAAAAAACCAAAATCAGGTTCCACAACAAAATTCATTGGTCATTTTTCCATTGATTCCCATCTGATATGCATATATATTTACTAACTGTACATTTTAACAAACTGATTCCAAGCATCTTTAACACTTCTAATTTATCTATGGACAATAGTGAACAAAATCAAACAAAATCAAACCCTTCTGATTGCAAACTGGTCAACAGTAAACAAAATCAAACAAAATCGAACAGAGACCAAAAACTAATGAACCACCAACAGAAACCAATGTGGAATCGAGATACAAAATGGAGACAGTGGCCATACCTGGAAATGGACGCAAACAGGAGTTTGGAGATGGAGGCGGGGAGGATCTGAGGCCGAGCGCCGCCAGCCTTTGCTCGGATGGAGGACGGCGGACGAGTTTTGACGAGCTCGATTTCAGGTTTTGAGGACGCCAGACGAGCTCGGATGGAGGGCAGACTGACGAGTTTTGGACGAGCTCGGATTTCAGGTTTTGAGGGCGTCGGACGAGCTCGGTTTCCGGCTTTTGGGCGACCTCGGATTTCAGCTTTTGGAGGGCAGCCAGACGAGCTCGGTTTCCGGCTTTTGGACGAGCTTCGGTTTCAGGCTTTGGGCGAGCTCACGATCTCCGACTTTTGAAGCACACGATCTCGTTGAGGGGACGGCGATGGTAGAGATGGAGGCGACGGCGGTGGAGTTTGAAGAGAGAGTTGATGACAGAGAGAAACAAAGGCTTCCGGATGCGAAATGAGAGGAGGGAAATACATATATTTAATAAACTGACCAAAAACAGCGCTTAGTAAGAAAGCGCTGCTTATTAGTAAGAAAAAACAGCGCTTAAGTCTAAAATCGCTGTTTATTCTAACAAAAAAGCAGCTTCCTACTATGAAGCTACTGCTTATTGTTCCTATGATCAAAAACAGCGCTTCATGTTTTGAAGCTACTGTTTAATGTGCCTGCTTTTTATTATTTAAAGATAAAACAGCGCTTAAAGGACTAAGCGCTGTTTATTATATGTACTAAACAGTAGCGCTTAGTTAGTAAGCGCTGTTTATTGTTTACGTATGACATAAAGTAGCGTTTTTTATTTTAAGCGCTGCTTAAAAGAGCGCCATCTTTTTTAGAATTTGTTGTAGTGTATGATTTTCCGCAAGTTATATATTGCTCTATATGACTTCTATATTAATTTTAACTTGATTATTGAAATTTAAAAGTCATAGTATAATTAGTGGGTGTTCTCAAAGTAAAGTTTTTAATTACCTTTTATTCCGCCAGACACTTTTTCTAGGCACGTTGTGTCTTTATGGCTTTGTTGTCTTAAATGGTCAATTCACAATTTAAGTACATTTTTTATTACAATTTAGTCCAGAGGGAGTACTAGAAATCTTGGAGCTGGAACATGAGTGTCAACGTGCTTGATGGTTCTCCACATTGGCAATAATACAATTTAATAAATGCAACAGATTTCTAATTTTTAATTTAAGGGTTCTCTATAATATCAATGTAATTTAATACTAAAATAAGAGAATAAAAAGTAAAGTACCCTTACAGTAATATTTTTCCACTGAATGGGGTTAATAACAAACAAATTTATCTTATATTACCACTAGTACAAAATTGACTTTCGGAACAGGGTTTTTAAATCGGTTGTTTTAAACAACAGATTTAAAATGAAATGCGGTGGCATTTTTGAAATTAAGTTGAAATTTTAACATTGTGCGTCACATTTAAAATCGGTTGTTTAAAACAACCGATTTAAAATCGTTTACGAAAAAACAATTTAAATCGGTTATCTTAAAGAACAGATGTGAAATCCCAAATTGAAAAAAATTAATGGTCTTTTAAATCGGTTATTTAAGATGACCGATTTAAAAAGACCCCTTTAAACTTTTATTCTGTTTTCCCTCTCAAAGCCACGTACGACCTCCTGTTGGCCGCGACTGCTTCTGCACACACGACCTCCTGTTGGCCGCGACTGCTTCTACACACCCCGTTCGTTCGTTCGTCGACGTTTGTTCTGGTTCGAGGTCGCCGCCGTCGCGGCCGTTCATCTTGGTTTCTTCTTCCGTTCGCCGTCGCGTTCGTCTTGGTTTCTTCTTCCATTCGTCGTCGCGTTCTTCCTCAAGAGCTTCAGACATTGTTCGCCGTCGCGGTGGCGTTCGTCCTCCCTGGTTTCAGACATTGTTCGCCGTTCGTCCTCCCGGGTTTCTTCTTCTGTCGTGTTCTTCCTTCCGTTCGTCCTCCAGGTTTCCTATTTTTTTATTTTTTTCCCTCAGCGCACACACAGACACATGCATACTCCTCTGAATGCGTTGAGTTGGTCACGAGCTTGAACCATTTGCCAGTATTTTGATTCACCCACCAACTATGTTTTAGTGTTTGGTTGGTCACGAGCTGCGTTGGGTTGTTTCAAGCTTCAAGCTAACTTCTACTTCAACAAGTCAGAGAAAACTAAAAACAAAAAAACACTGTCTTGGTCCTAGCTCAGGTGAGGTTTTTCTTCTATGCTCCTTATGTAAATGCTATTGTTATAAAGAATGATGATAAAAATAAAAATATGGGGTTCTCTTCTATTGCCTTAACATGATTAAATTTTTCATTTATCAAAGGGAACAAACTCTTCAATGATTTGTGAATAGTTTCTTTGTTTATTTATTTTCTTGTTTTCTTCTCTTTTGGAAATTGTTTTTCTCTCTGTATGTGTGTGTTTGTTTATGTGTGTGTGTTTGCCTTAACATGATTATGAGTCTTCCAGTCACAAATTTTGCCCAATTTGTTTTGTTTAATTTTTTGCTTTTATTCTTTTATTCTACCGTTTTTCTTTCTCTGGCCTTGTGAATTGTACATGTACTTTTCAACAGTAATTGAGAGTTGAGTTTTCCTTTTTGAGACTATTGGAATTAGAATTTTTGGTTCAGAATGGCAAATAACTACTAATGGTTCCATAATCCACTTCATTGGTTTGCTTTCTTTGCTAGTAAAGTTCCATGCATGATCCAAACTCCAAAAGTCTTCATTTTTTATATCTGTTTTAATGAATATAAAAATCTATTTCGTCATTCATGCTTATTAGATTATTTATTGATCTGGTCTATGCAGAATATTTTATTCTACTTAGGGAGTCAAAGTATACTTAAAAGGGTATTTTATTTTCTAATCAAATCTAAAGTTCTTTCCTTTTGGTGCAAACAGATAACTGGTTTGGTTAGCCATGAACAACAGTGTTCCTGATTGAAATTTGGGAACTGATACCTTTGTCACCAATCAGGACATTCGGTGGAGCAAGACTGTTTATTTTTTATTCTTGGCACCCATTCTTGGCACCCATTGAAATTTAGTTAGAAATAGTTGTGAATTTCAACTAGGTAGACGATAACAAGTTATGGCTGACATTCCCTGAAGTCTGTATTTTTTTTAAAACGTAGTTATGGATCGTAGTTGGATGCAACAAAATCGATTGAGTGAAGAGTATGAGAAGGGAGTAGAAGAGTTTCTGAATTTTGCTCAAACGAATCTTTCTAAAAGTGGCAGAACATTTTCTTGTCCGTGTGTTATTTGTGTGAACCAGACACCACAAATAGTCGACAAAATACGGGAACATCTAATTGTCAATGGGATTTGCAGCAGTTATACAACATGGACATGGCATGGTGAGAAGAAGAAAATGTCAAGTGTGTCTGAAGGAAAGAAAGTTGACGTAGAAATGGACGATCGGTTAAAAGACATGATCCGTGATATTGGACATGAGTCTTTTAAACGAGCACATGTTTATGAATCCTTGACAAAAGACAATGAAGAGGCTTTGTATAAGGGGTGTACAAAATTCACACGGTTGTCTACCGTGTTGAGATTGTTTAATCTGAAGGCAATAAATGGGTGGACTGACAAGAGCTTCACCGACTTGCTTGAGTTGTTGAAAGATATGCTTCCAGAGGGCAACACATTGCCGAACCGTGCGTATGATGCGAAGAAAATCTTGTGTCCGATGGGTGTGGAGTATAAGAAAATACACGCATGCCCCAAAGAATGCATATTGTACCGAAAAGAGTTTGAAAATGTTCACAAGTGCCCCACGTGTGGGCTATCACGCTACAAGGTGAAGGATGGTGTTGTGATTACGGCGATGAGAGCACTAAGGGTGTGCCTGCAAAAGTTTTATGGTATCTTCCAATAATTCTAAGATTGAAGCGATTGTTTGCCAATGAAAAAGACGCAAAGAGTATTAGATGGCATGTGGATGAGAGGAAGTGTGACGGACAACTTCGCCATCTTGCCGATTCTTTGCAATGGAAGAAAATTGACACTCTGTTTCCAGATTTCGGCAATGAGCCAAGAAACATTAGGCTTGGGCTTGCTTCTGATGGAATGAATCCGTATGGTAACTTAAGTAGCAACCACAGTTCATGGCCTGTTGTCTTGGTAGTCTACAACCTTTCTCCTTGGTTGTGCATGAAACGCAAATACATGATGTTATCCATGATGATTTCGGGCCCGCAACAACCTGGAAATGACATAGATGTTTTCCTAAGTCCCCTGATTGAAGACTTGAGGAAATTGTGGGATGAGGGCGTTGATATGTTCGATGCATATTCCAATGAAAATTTCAAGTTGCGTGCCATGTTATTTTGTACCATCAATGACTTTCCAGCATATGGGAACTTGTCCGGATATAGTGTTAAGGGGCATAATGCGTGCCCTGTATGTGAAGAGGGCACCTGCTACAATCAATTGAAACATGGAAGGAAAACTGTTTACCTTGGGCATCGTAGATTTCTTCGACGTGATCACCCGTATCGTAGGTTGAAAAAGGCTTTTAATGGATGTCAGGAAAATGGTGTAGCTCCAAATGCCTTAACAGGGGAAGAAGTGTATCAACGAGTGAAGGACATCAAAGTCATATTTGGATAGAAACAGAAACAAAAGCAGTCCACTATGAAAAATATATGGAAGAAGAGGTATGTGATCTTCGATCTTCCATACTGGTCCAGTCTTGATGTAAGGCACTGTATTGATGTCAAGCAAGTGGAGAAAAACGTGTGTGATAGTGTAATTGGTACTCTTCTCAACATTCAGGGCAAGACAAAGGATAGTGTGAATGCTCGTCTAGATATGGTTGCAATGGGTATAAGACAGAAATTAGCTCCACAGCCAAGAGGTAATGCCACATATCTGCCCCCAGCATGCCATACTTTGTCAAAACAAGAGAGAAGAAGTTTTTGCGAGTGTCTTCGTGGAATTAAAGTGCCACAGGGTTACTCTTCCAATGTTAAAAACCTAATCTCACTGAAGGACCTTAAAGTAGTGGGCTTAAAGTCTCATGACTGCCATGTATTGATGCAACAATTACTTGTAGTGGCTATCTGTGGCATCTTGCCTAAAGAAGCCCGACATGCCATAACTAGATTATGCTTATTCTTCAATGCTATATGTGCCAAAGTCATTGACCCTACGAAGTTGGACGACTTGGAAAACGAGGCTGCTATTATATTGTGTCAGTTGGAGATGTACTTTCCTCCATTATTCTTTGACATCATGGTCCATTTAATTGTTCATATAGTGCGGGAGATTAGATTGTGTGGCCCCGTTTATTTAAGATGGATGTACCCAGTGGAGCGATATATGAAGATCTTGAAAGGGTATGTTAAGAATCAATACCGCTCAAGCATCCATTGTTGAAAGGTACATCACAGGAAGAAGCCATTGAGTTTTATGCAGTTACTTGTCAGAAGTGGAACCTGTAGGGATTCCTAAGACTCGTCATGTTGGAAGATATGAAGGTAAGGGTACACGAGGGTTAACCGTTAAGAGCATGAGTCGTGTGGAGGTGCTTCAAGCACATCTGTATATATTGAATAACAATGCCGAGGTTATACCTTACTTAGAAGCTCACAAAAGAATTGTCAAGGCCAAGAACCCTCGAATGAGCGAAAAAGGTGTGTTGAGAGAGCATAACAAGACATTCCTATCTTGGTTCAAAGCACAAAGTTATGAAGGAATATGATATCGCTTCGATACATTACGTAGACTAGCACATGAACCTAGTTTTAATGTCTTGTGCTGGAGTGGGTACGATATAAACAATATTTCCTTTTACACAAAGTTACAGGATGACAAGAGTACCGTTCAAAACAGTGGGGTTATGGTAATGGCCTCTTCGATGCATTTCTCTAGTTCAAGGGATAAAAACCCTATTCTTGCATCCATAACTTACTTTGGGGTAATTGAAGAGATTTGGGAGCTGGATTACTGCAAATTTAAGGTGTCTGTTTTTAAATGTAAGTGGGTTAACAGTAACAGTGGAGTAACAACCGATGAAATGGGTTTTACATTGGTGGACTTTGACAAAGTAGGTTACAAGGACGAGCCTTTCATCATGGCAGAACAGGCAAAACAAGTTTTTTTTGTCAATGATCCTTCTAGAAAAAATTGGTCAGTGGTCCTACAAGGGAAAAACATTCATGATAATAATGAAAATGAAGATTCAACCCTTAATATTTCTGAGACTCCTTCATTCACAACACAAATTCCTACTTTCATAGAAGAACAAGATGTGGACGATGTACGTGCCATTCGTAGTGATCATAATGAAGGGTTATGGGAGAACATCTGTATTTCACCCATGGAATAAATTTAAAGGTTAATACCTATTTGTTGTTGACATTTATTGTGCTTATTTTGTTTTATATTTAAATTTGCATCTGTTATTGTGTTTATTAATGATTTTATTCTGCTTTGTCCTATATTATTGTTTTTGACATTTATCTTCTGTCCTCTAAACAGATATCATGGCTGATCCTGTAGATAGTACGACATCTACAAAAAAGAAGACTAGATCAGCCACTTCTTGTCAGGAGTTGACTTCTAGACGTCCGACTGGATATAGGTATCCAATTGAGTTTGATGGGGAGACAGGCCAACCTAAAGGGAACTATGCAACTAAGTTCAAGACATTTGTGGCTATGTTGGCTAGAAACAAGGTTAGCATATTGGTAAATGAATGGGAGAACGTGGATGACGGCACAAAAGAGTGCATTTGGCAGGATGTGACGGTAATACCTCTTTTTACAAACTCCTTTAATTTCTTATATTATTTAACTAAATCTGTTTATTACTAATATCATTTTATTGTCTATTTAAGGAAACATTTGATGTTGATCCTAATGATAAGGGGCTTAAGAAGAGATGGCTATCTTATGCTGCTAATCGTTGGAAGTCACACAAGACTATGCTCACCAGGACTTATGTTTTTGGCCTTGGTGACAAGGACAGATGTAAGACCCCATGTTATAAGTATAAATCCATTTCAGAAGAAACATGGGAGTTGTTTGTGAAGAGTCGACATGACCCTGAGTTTTTGGTTAGTACTTTTTCTTAATTTCTCATATTAATTGATTTTTCGTTTAGCTAATTTACATGTACATTATTTCTAACAGGAGAAAAGAGCAAAGGGAAAACAAAACCAGGCCAAGATCAAGTATTACCACAGAACTTCTTGTGGTGGTTATGCATATTTGAAGGCCACCTGGAAGGAGAATAGGTTGAAGGAAATGCAAAAAGAGAGTGGCAATATGCAGTTGACGGTGGATGATGTTGATTCTCCACCACGTCACGAGCAATGGAAGTTGGCTCGAATAAAGTCAACCGGAGGGATTATAAATGAGGAGACAGCCACAGTTGCCTCAAAAATTGTAAGTAAAACTTTCAATATATCATTTTTAGTGTAATGCCTTACATAACATTGACTTACACCATATATGTTGTCAGGATGACCTTGTGGATCAGGCCACTCAAGGAACTTTTGTTCCTGATACACGTATGGATATCCTGACTACGGCCATTGGGACACCTGATCTGGCCACGGCCGTCCGCGTTGCCCACGGTGTCGGCCTGAAGACATATTATGGAAGTGTTGCACCTCGTGGCAAAGCAAAAGCCTATGCAGAGATGGAGTCCTTCAAGATAGTGCTGATGTAGCAGTTTGAGGAGACCTTCAATCAGAGAGTAAATAAGGCGGTAGCCAAGGTATGTATAATATGTTACAATATAAAATAAGCAGTTAATTTAACTAGATTTAGGAAGAAATTAATTTATAAAATTTCATTTACAGAGACTTGCATCTCAGGGTTGCGTAAGTCAACCCGCAGCCATCAACATGCAAGAGTTACATGAGACAATTAGTCAGAGGATAGAAAAGACAGTAGCTGAGGTATGTATAAAATGCTACAATATAAATTCTGTAGTTTAAGTAAACTTTCAACATGGTCTGTAAACTTTCAACATGGTCTTCATTTATAAAATTTCATTTTGCAGAGACTTGCAAATATGGCTTGTGCAAGTCAACCCTCATCTGGCCAGCCCAACTCTATGAAGACTCCTATGCGCGAAAGCGCTAAGGACAGTTGCTCACCGTCCCAACCGGGGATGCCAACCCCCACTAATTGGTTGAGAGAGTTATCTGCCATGTTATATGACTTTGGGGGCAAGTCACAGGGGCTACTGATGGATTATGACCCCGTGTCTGTCGAACATTATTGGATTGGTGAGAAAGAGATAACCGACATTACTATGGGTGGACGTTGGCTTGAATTATGCCACTTGGCATTATGGGGCTCGTAAGTATATGTCAATCTAAGTTTATATTGTAAGCATGCTTAAATCATTTGTAATATTAATTAACATGTTTTTCAATATATTAGGTATTGTTGGCGCCTATGTAAGGATAGAGGCTATGATGATAGGTACGAAATTTTTTCGCCTTACCAGATTGGTTCTTTATGTCCCAAGTTTGCTCCCAAAAAATTAGAGAAAATTCAAGCATACATCCAGAACAAGATGTGGGAAGAGAAGAGGCAATGTTATTTAGCACCATACTGCTATAGGTAAGTTCATTTACGTGTGTTTATATTGTTTTCTTTTGTTTGTCTGTTTCTTCATACCATTATTGTTGTCCAATATTGTAGTGACCATTGGCAGTTGGCCATCATTTGTCCTGAAGACCACGTTGTCGTCTGGTTGTGCTCCCTGGGTTATCGGCCTAATCAAACCATTGTAGAAAGAATTAATAAGTAAGATTCAATTTAATTCTTAACATACATTATGATATAATTTTAGAACTTTGACTTATCATGAATATTCTTTTATTAGTGTAATCGATGGCTATAACAGGCTTAAAGGAGTTAGGAGAAGTAATCCGCCTGAATGGTTGTTGCCCAAAGTAAGTGGTTTAAATTAAAAATATTCATTTACAAATATTAGGATATTTAATATTAACCGAGTGCATATCTTTTATATTTATTTGGAGGTGGCTCGTCAAACCGACGGGTGGGCATGTGGGATATATGTCATGAGGAATATAATGACCATTATCTCGACGGGGATAATCGGAAATTGGATGGAGGTAATATTTAAAAACTCAATAAGCTTAATTGATTTTGTACTTAATTAAGCATTATTTTGGTTATATTAACTAGTGTTTATATTATTTTTTACAGGTATTCAATGACACATCACCAATGTCAAATGATGAGCTTTTTAGCATAAGACAACTCTGGGCAGAATTTTTTTGCAAATTCCATACCGAGTTGAAATACGAGCCAAAGAGGAAAAGGAATAGAAAAAATGGTGGAAAAAACAAATAGTGAAGTTTCAGCTTGTGTTTTTTATTTAGTTAGGTTTATATTTGAATATTAGTTTGTATTTGACTTGGTTTTGACTTGTGTTTTAACAAATTGGAAGTCAGAGTTGTATTTGATTTAGTTTCAGTTTAAGTTTTAGATTTAGTTAAGTTTGTATTTGACTATTAGTTTTAGTTTTAGTTTATATTTTGATTTGGTTTAGTTTTAGTTTGTATTTTGTTGCTGGAAAAAATATATTGCTGTGATTGTTCTGGTTGTATTGGGTTGCTGGAAAAACTATTGTTGTGGTTGTTTTGGTTGTTTTTACAGGTTTATACATATGGTTGCTATAAAAACAAAAAAAAAATTAAAAAAAAAACAACCTTTTAAATCGGTTGTTATAAACAACCGATTTAAAAAGACTTTTTAAATCGGCTGTTTATAAACAACCGATTTAAAAGGTAGATTTCAATCCTTTTAAGGACATATTAGACCTTTTAAATCGGTTGTTATAAAAAATTGATTTAAAAGGTCTTTTTAAATATGTTGTTTATAACAACCGATTTAAAAGGTAGATTTTTTAAATTGGTTGTTTATAAACAACTGATTTAAAAGGTCTTTTTAAATCGGTTCTTTATAAACAACCGATTTAAAAAGTCTAATATGACCACAATTTGACTCGTATTCAGTCGTTTTACATCGGTTGTTATAAATAACCGATTTTAAAAGTCTAATTTAAATCGGTTAAATAACTGATTTAAAATCCCCAGACATACTAAATCCAGAGCATCTAAATCGGTTGTCCAACCGATTTTAAAACCCTAAATAACCGATTTTAAATCCCAAATTTGCACTAATGTACTTTTGAAGCAGCATATGCAGTAGCAGTACTTGCGTATTCAACTTGAAATCGCGTTAGATTAATTATTGAGGAAGTAAAATAATGGAGCATAAAAACAAAGTATTAATGGCAAATTGGCAATAATTAAATAAGATATATATATGATAAAAACGAAAATGGGTAATGTTGTCAACACCCCTATGCATATGCAAATTATTAAATAATTAAATTTTTTTTGACTAAAAAAGATATTCATTCATTCAAATTGGTAAATTATATAGATCAATATCGCTAAAATCGAAAAGGATGAATCTGCGAACAAACTCACAACATTCAGGTTAGTAGCATAAAATGGCAAAATCAAAGTGCCTACAAATGTGATAAAATCAAAGTGACCGGAATACCCATGTCTCCGAATCTGCAACGTTGACGCCCAAGTCTTCATTGAATCTTTTACTGATCGAAGCTGATCTGCCAATCTGACCAAACGAACACCGCACCAAGACGGGAAATCAAACAACGCTGCACCAAGACGACGAAATCACAAACAAAAAAACACAAAAAACAACCAGATCTATGTGAAAAACTATTTATTTAGATAAAAACAGACTAGAAAACAGTGTAGAAGGGTGATTTTAGGCCAAAAATGGCCTAAAACCACCCCCTTCGGTAGCTGATGAAAGAAGACGAAGAAAGAAGAAAAATTAGAGAATGGCGCTAGGTTACTAAATAATTAAATATTTAATTAAATCCAAATTTCTTCAACTTCGGAAGAAACATACACTACAACAAATTCTAAAAAAGATGGCGCTCCTTTAAGCAGCGCTTAAAATAAAAAATGCTACTTTATGTCATACGTAAACAATAAACAGCGCTTACTAACTAAGCGCTACTGTTTAGTACATATAATAAACAGCGCTTAGTCCTTTAAGCGCTGTTTTATCTTTAAATAATAAAAAGCAGTGGCACATTAAGCAGTAGCTTCAAAACATGAAGCGCTGTTTTTGATCATAGGAACAATAAACAGCGCTTCATAGTAGGAAGCGCTGTTTTTGGTGTTAGAATAAACAGCGCTTTTAGACTTAAGCGCTGTTTTTTCTTACTAATAAGCAGCGCTTTCTTACTAAGCGCTGTTTTTGGTCAGTTTATTAAATATATGTATTTCCCTCCTCTCTCATTTCGCATCCAGAAGCCTTTGTTTCTCTCTGTCTGTCAACTCTCTCTTCGCCAAACTCCCGCAGTCGTCGCCTCCATCTCTACCATCGTCGTCCCCCTCAACGAGATCGTGTGCTTCAAAAGCCGGAGATCGTGAGCTCGTCCAAAAGCCTGAAACCGAGCTCGTCCAAAAGCCGGAAACCGAGCTCGTCCGTCGTCCTCCAAAAGCTGAAATCCGAGGTCGTCCAAAAGCCGGAAACCGAGCTCGTCCGACGTCCTCAAAACCTGAAATCCGAGCTCGTCCAAAACTCGTCCGTCGTCCTCCATCCGAGCTCGTCCGTCGTCCTCAAAACCTGAAATCCGAGCTCGTCCAAAACTCGTCCGTCGTCCTCCATCCGAGCAAAAGCTGCTGGCGGCGCTCGGCCTCCGGCCTCCCCCCGCCTCCATCTCCAAACTCCTGTTTGCGTCCATTTCCAGGTATGGCCACTGTCTCCATTTTGTATCTCGATTCCACGTTGGTTTCTGTTGTTGGTGGTTCGTTAGTTTTTTGTCTCTGTTCGATTTTGTTTGATTTTGTTCACTGTTGACCAGTTTGGAATCAGAAGGGTTTGATTTTGTTTGATTTTGTTCACTGTTGTCCAGAGATAAATTAGAAGTGTTAAAGATGCTTGGAATCAGTTTGTTAAAATGTACAGTTAGTAAATATATATGCATATCAGATGGGAATCAATGGAAAAATGACCAATGAATTTTGTTGTGGAACCTGATTTTGGTTTTTTGGTTTGAACAATGAATTTTGGAATGTTACAGGTATTGTATATATTTTGGAATGTCCATATTTTAGGGGAGACTCTGCCAAAATTTTGTTAGAATTTTGATCTAGTCTGTGTGTTGATTTTAAGAGCAGTGATAGTTTTAGTCTTGCTTTATTTAAATGGGGTTTTTCTGTTGTTTTACCTCTCAATCCATAGGTAAAATATGGATCGAAAGTGGATGTCTGCCAATCGTTTGTCGAAGGAATATAAGGATGGAGTGAAAGATTTTATTGGGTTTGTAGTTGGGCATACAACAGACCATAGTAGAATCATATGTCCTTGTTTAAGTTGTTGTTATACAAACAAAATTAGTGTTCGGGAATTGGAATGGCATTTAGTGAGCAATGGGATTGATCAAACTTATACCTGTTGGACAAAGCACGGTGAGACAAGAGGTGAATCTTCTAATATGGGGAATAGTGGGAGATATGCGTCAGAGGACACCGCTACAAATACATATGATGGTGACCGTTTTGAAGATATGTTAAATGCGGTTGAAGAAGATCTTCGTGATTGTCCTCAAATGTTTGAGAAGTTGATGAGTGATGCGGAGAAGCCGTTATATGAGGGTTGTACTAAATTCACAAGATTGTCGGCAATGTTAAAGTTGTTTAATTTGAAGTCGGGCAATGGATGGACTGATAAGAGTTTTACGGACTTACTCACACTGTTGAAAGATATGTTGCTTAATGATAATGTGCTTCCTAGTAGGACATATGAGGCTAAACAAATGTTACGCTCTATTGGCATGAGCTATGAGAAGATACATGCTTGTCGTAACGACTGCATTTTATTTCGTAATGAATATGCATCGTTAAAGTCGTGTCCAAAATGTGAAGGCTCATGGTATAAGAAGGAAAATTCGGCTCCAGAGAAGGTATTGTGGTATTTTCCCATAATTCCCAGATTCAGGCGTATGTACCGTAGTTCAGAAGATGCAAAAAACCTGACATGGCATGAGGATGAAAGGATTCAAGATGGCAAGCTACGGCACCCGGCAGATTCTCCTCAATGGAAAAAAATTGATATTGATTATCCTGATTTTGGGAATGAACCAAGAAACTTACGACTTGCATTGTCTACTGATGGATTTAACCCACATGGTGTTCAAAGTAAAATCTATATGACGAATAAGCTGGAAGAATGTATTTTAGTCATCATGCATTCTCCAACAATCCTTCTAAAATGCTTACTGTAAAAGAATCCTTCTAAAATGAATCAAGCCTTTGAATGAGCCCATCTCACAACAAATTTTTCTCATGGAATCAATAACGTATCAACAATCAATAATCAACATAACCTACAACAATCCTTCTAAAATGCTTTCAAGCCTTTCAATGAGCCCATCTCATTATATAAGATTTTCTAGATGGATTTGTGTTTCAATATTTCCAGGTATTTTTTTTTTGTGATAATGGCTAGCGGAAATTTCTATCTTTTTTCGATTCCATTGTAACATACAACCCTATTTTTTGAAGTTTTAGGTTTATTTTTCTTGCAAATTTGGACTCTAAGATCTTCTTCATATTTATACAAATTATTGTTTCTTTCTTTCTGATTAACAACATCTAATTAATTATAATAATTTATTTTTCACATTAAATTTCCTTTTTTATCAACATCATTACCTCGTGCATGACACATACTCAAGATCAGAGATAAGCTATGACAATGTTGAATATGTCTATTCTTATTTATTATTTTCTTTTTGTCGGGAAGCTCTACTTATTTAATATTTAGTTTTTAGTGTTACTTTAAATATGATATTTATAAACAAATTCATCCACCTATCTTACTAGATATATAATAGAAATTATTAACTTTAAAATAATTATAATTTGTAATCCATGATTGAAATAAACTAAATATTATATAAATTTTTGTAACAAAGGTCCTTTTACAAATGTGTAAAAAAATGCATATATAATGTTTCAATTATTTCATAGAATTGTTTATAAGCCACACATATCCATGCATGGCACAAGTTTTCATACTAGATGATGTTGTATTTTGGTTCGAAACCTTTATTTTATGCTTTCATTATAGTAAAAGTGTTTAATTGTCAGTTTTTTTTTGTTTTTCAAGTTTCCAATAAAAATTGTCTTCTAATAAGATAATTATTTTGAAATAAAATATTGTTTTTCATTATACTATAATCGTAATCAAATTATAATGATGATTTGAAAAATTACGATTTGATGATCTAAATTTATTCTCAACGGAAGCCGTAGAAAATAATAGTTTGACTTTATACAAAATGTTACTTCTTTTAAAGGTGTATGGTTATAATTTTTAAGCAAATACTGTGCGTAGCACGGGCCTGCAATTATATTGAAAGAAAGTATGATTTTATGATCTAAATCTATTCTCAAATGGAGCCTTGGATAATGAAGGTTTGACTTTATACAGACTTCTTCTAAATCTTAGGTGTATACTCATAATTTTTATAAGTATATACCGTGCGTAGCACGGACCTACAGTTATATTGTAAAAAAATATATAATTTTATGATCTAAATCTATTCTAAAATGGAGGTTTAGATTTTGAAGGTTTGAATGTATATAGAATGTTGCTTTTTCTAAATCTTAAATGTATGATTATAATTTTTAAGTATATATAATGCTTGTGAGGCTACAAATATATTGTAAGAAAAACTGATTGTATGATCTAAATATTATTCTTAAATAGAGGCTTAGATTTCGAAGGTTTGAATGTATACAAAATGTTGTTTTTTCTAAACTCTAGGTGTATGATTATAATTTTTAACTGTCTACCGTACGAGACTACATATATTTTGTAAAAAAATTATGATTCTATGATCTTAATCTATTCTCAAAGAGAAGTTTAGATTTTGAAGGTTTGAATGTGTATATGACGTTGCTTCTTCTAAATCCAGGTGTATGATTACAATTTTTAAGTATATATTTTTTGTATTACAGCCCTACAAGTATATTGTAAAAAATTATCAAATATTTTTCCTCTAAAAAATTTACAATTTTTCTTTTAGTACTGTATATAAAGCATAAAACAAGGGGATGCCATTTTATAAGAAAACAATATTTAACATAAAAATCATTAATATTTATAGGTAAATTATTATAATTTGTGACCCATGATTGAAATAAATCAAATATTATATAAATTTTTATATACAAGTCATTTTACAAATGTTTAGAAGAAAAATTATATATAATGTTTCAATTATTTTTTACAAAATTTCATAAAACATACATACCCGTGCATGGCACGGGTTGGAATATTAGTACAATAAAAATAAAAATAATACTCCCGCACCTTATGCCCAAAAGATTCAATCCACATTTTTGAGGTCATCTTTTAGCTTTCTTGGATGTAGTTCCACATTTGTTTCTCCTTGGAGGCAGCATGAAACTTATTTATCAGCGGCAGCGTCCCTCTTTTTCCAATGATATGTACATGGAAAATTGAACTCAAATTTCTCAAATAAAGATCATTTCAGACAAGAGCCTCTCAATATGACATTTCACATAACTAAAAAACTTAACATCCAGCACTTCAAAATTTTTCAATGATAGTCTAGTGCCAATACATTCAATTAATTCCAATTCTATCGTAATTTCTGACTCCACAAAATAATGCTCAGCTCAGAAAAAATATTATCCAATAAAATCAATCATCAAACCACAAAACCAAGCACACAACAACATTATCAAATTGATTCAGTTCCCACGGCTTATTGAATCGAGATTCACTTTTAAAGACTCACAACATAGCAACAATTCTCTAATTTCAATTCAAGAGCAATAATTTCTATTACCCCTTTTTAACATGACAATAAAAAATCATTGCCAGCACAAATGCTTCTATTCACCCCACAACATTCATTCCATAATCACAGTAGAACCAATCAAACTCAAATAATCAAAAAGAGTTCAAGTTACTTACCTGCAATGGCGAATCACAAAATAAAACCCAAGAACATCTAGCACTCCTTCTTCTCCAAAATCAACAACAAACCCACAAAATAAAGAGGAACTAAGAGCCAAATAACACAACCCAACAAAACCAAAGGAGAAATCACGATAAAGCACAACGGGAAAGATGGATTGTTAGGGAAAAAAATAAAAAATAAAATAACAGGGAAAAGGATATTTGAGAGAAAGGGAAATAGAAATTGAGGGGAAGAAGAAAAGAAAAGGGTCTCTGCTCTTTTACATTTGAGATGGCAGTTGTATAATTAAAAACAAAAGTAACAAAAGGAAAATATTACTAAGATCATTTTTTTCTTTTTCTTTTAAAACAAAAATCAAAACTCTAACCCCACACTTGAATTAGACACTATTCTAAAATGCAAAATTTGTACCTCTTTAAGTATAATAATGAGCTAACTTCCTCCCGGATCAAATGGTATTTTCTCAAAGGAATTGACAAACAAGGTGAAGGGGGAAATTTTGCAGCGTTCACACATGCATGTAAACCAATATACTTATCCAAGACAACAATTTTAGGTTCTTTTTTCCTCTCCATTTCATGTTCCTCTCTTCACAACTTATCTCCCACTACCACTTCATCTTCATTTTTGTCCATGCTTGCAACCATATTTTTTTTTAAACAGTGTTTCATGTGGCTCCTGCAATAACTGTTTACAATTTTCGTCAAATGGCTCTTATTTTGGCCTCAGAGTTGGATAACTCCTTGAGCATATTGTGTCAGAGCTATTTTGCAAGGTTTTGGCTCTTTGTAGATCACTTGTAAGCACGATGGTGGTGGCAAAGATGATGAAAAGGATTCTCATTCCTCCTTGGAGAATGTAAATACATGTTTATTCATCATATTAAAGAAATTAAAACAAAAGTTTAAAAACGTCAAATCGAGATTCAATTAGCTACACTAATATTATCAAAATACTATCCCCGACAACGACACAAAAAACTTGATGAGCACTTTGACAAGTATACCAAATCGTTACTGTAGTACAAAAATTATCGTCTACAGGGATTGTATTGTTAATTACTAGCTTACTAATTTAATTTCATTCGAGCAACAGAAAAATCAATTGATTTTTATGTAACGCTACTAAAAAGGGAAAAATAATATTTATGTATTTTTTTATATAAAAACAGGCAAATAGAAAAGGGGTTCTAAACAATTAAAGGTAAATTGTCAGAGGATCGATTTCACTGCCTTTCCTACTAGACCGATACACTGAATTTTAATATGAAAGGTTTATCTATATCAAGAATCTTAGTTTTCATATTTACCCCCTAATTCCTTAGGTTAATAATTCTTTTTGTTAAATATTAAAAATTCAATTCCTTGAAAATTATTGTTATAACAAGAGCACTAAGAACGCATCCACTCAATAATGCTAATTCGACTGCGTTTTTATTCCTAAGATGACACGCACAAATCATTCGTTCTAAACAGCAATATAAATCCCAATATCCCAATTGTGAGTTAAAACTGTAAATAAACAAGAATTTGAAGAACAAACTCTTAGAATCAAATAAATCTAGAAAATTTGGATCAAAACCCAATAACAGGATCAGTCATACAGGCAGTTCCATCTATCTCTAACAAAAGAAAATTAAGCTAACATAGTTAAGAAATAAAAATCAATCAAAAGAGTGGTTGAATGATCCTCCAACATGAGCTTTAACCTCCCAGTAGCAACTCTCCTTGAGGGTCTGTTTTGTTCAAACGAGGGGAGGGGAGGGGAGGGGAGGGATTTTAATGGAGGGGAGGGAAGGGGAGGCGAGGGATTTAATTTTATATTGTGTTTGGTTCTGAGGAGGGGAGGGGAGGGTAGTCTTTGCTTGTTTGGTTCAGGAGGGGAGGAGAGGGATTTTAATGGAGGGAAGAGATTAATTTACTTATATATCGTTATATTTATTTATATTACATTTAATATAGGGTTATTTAAGTAATTTTATTTTAAATGATTTAAGCTCCCCTCCCCTCTCTTCCAAAAAGCCCCAACATTGAAGGGGAGCAAAAATTGAGTTAGGAGGGATTTTTCTCCCCTCCCCTCCCCTTCCTTCCCATCCCCTCCCAAAAATTGAACCAAACATAAAAAATTTAAAATAACACCTCCCCTCCCCTCCCCTCCAACCAAACACTACCTTAGACTTTTCCTCCTCTTCTCTTTCTCTTCACCGTTTTTTTTTCCTTCCAATGACCTCATCCACCAAGAAAGATCGATGCCTTTTATATAATTTTTAGACTCTTCAAACACTCACCATGTGTCTTTCTCTAAACCAATTGATCATGTTTTATCATAATTTCTTTGAAACGTACGTCCACGTCAAAGATTAGCTACCTGAAACTAAATCGATTAGGAAAAAAAAAAAATTTAACATTCGAGCTTTTAAAAAAAACAAAATAAAAAAACTAAAATAAAATAAAAGAAAGTGGAAATATAAACGGTTAACATTCCAAAAGTTAGATAAAAATAGGGGTGTCAAAAGGATTCATTTATCCATCATCCATCCAATTCATCCACAAGTTAATCCATCCAATCCATCCATGACCAAAAAAAAATTTTATGGATTGGATCCAATCCATGTATTAAGTTTTATGGATGGTTAGTAATCCATCCACTATTTTTTTAAATCCATTGGATCATACCAAATAAAAAAATAAAATCCATTGAAACGAAAAGTTGGGAGACCAAACTTATTACAGAAAAAATCAGTCCTAATAAAGCTAGGGATAGAGTTCCACCAGGTGTAGGTTTTGGAAGAAACTCCAAAAGAAGCTGACCTATCACTTACGATGGTTGCCCTCCCTGAAAATATGAGAAATTTTGAAAGTCATAGAGGAAACTAAATGGATGCAATTCTTCCACCGGTTCCTTAAATGCCACGGAGCTAAGACAGGGTTATGAAAAGCCTGAACAACCAGGGAAGAGTCACATTCCACCCAAAGACGAGTCCAGCATCTACGCCTAGCCTCCTCAATGGCCATCATGGCGGCCATGAGTTCCGCTTCCAGAGAGGAAGCAATACCGAAATAGTTGGCGAAACAGCCAAGAACAGCACCACTTTTATCTCTAAAAATACCCCCACCGCCGGAGTGCCCAGGAGAACCCCTAGCAGATCCGTCCGTGTTGACTTTAACCCAACCGCACGGAGGAGGGGTCCAATCTACCTGGAGGATAATAGGAGCTTTTGGAGCATGAATTCGAATACCAAAATATTTGAGAATCGAGAACTCCTGCAGGGAAGAAGACATACAACAATTAGTTAAGTTACCAGATAGAGAGGTCGAGCTTACGACTAAATTCATAGCTGTCCGAATGGGAATATTCTTGTTGTCAAACTTCCGCTTGTTTCTGCAAAACCAAATCACCCACACAATGTTGATGATAGCAGTGGTAACCACGATTTTAGTTTGCGGGCTCCAGTTAAGTTTGCAGACCTGTAAAATATCTAAAATTGTGGAGGTGTCAATGTTATAGTTAATCAAAGAGGCAAACCAGACCCAAAGAGACTTGGCGAAGCTACAAGTAAGGAACAAATGATCAGTAGATTCTGCAGCCGCATAGCACAAACTACAGATCGAAACACAAACACAACCACTAGATTTCAGGCGCTCCTCAGTAGGCATACGGTTATGAACCAACCGCCACATAACAAAAGACTTGGAGGGGGGAATAGCAGCGTTCCAAATAGTTTTGCTCCAGGAGACATTTGGCTTAGAGTGCTTGAAATACAGGTAGGCATCTTTGGACGAAAGCAATCCAGAGCTAGAGTCTGACCAAACTAACCTGTCAACATCATGAAAGCGAGGAATATTAATAGAAGCAATGTTAGAAGCAACATGAGGAAAAGAGGCCAAAATTCGACGAGGTATCTGCCACGAGTAGTCCTGAATAAAATCTAAGAGCGATTGCAATCGGTGATCATGGAAGACCGGAGGAATATGAAGAAGCTGCACTGCAGGGCTGAAAGCCAATTATCCATCCAGAAATTAATGTGCTTGCCATCTCCAATTTGCCAACTGGAATGAGACATGACAGTAGAGATATGGATCTTGATGCCTGACCAAATGGAGGACTTGATGTTCCTGACAATAGGCTTTTTATTCTTGAAAAATCTGGAGCGATAAAAAATGGCTCAATCTTTACTAGAAGACAACATGTCCCAACTGAGCTTGAGGAGAGAGGCCTCATTGAGGGCTTTAATAGATTTAATCCCAAGGCCACCTTCAATAGTAGAAGAGCATAAAGTGTCCCATTTAACCGTCACTATCTTTCTAATATTAATGTCTCCAGCCCAAATGAAATTACGGATGGCACGGTCCAAAGAATTCAACAGAGAGACTGGCCATGCATATATGCGAAAACTGTAAAGGAGCATACTTTGAATGACCGACTTCACTAGCTCAACTCTACCCATAATGGATAACATAGAGCCCTTCCAAGTTGCCAATTTATTGATAATTCTATCAGCAATCGGCTGGAGATGCACCCGTCTTGGCTTGCCCTTAAAAAGAGGGACTCCCAAATAATTAAAAGGGAGATGACCAGCACCAAATCCCACCAAAGTCGCAATCTGAGCAATTTTTGAAGGGGTGGTATTACTAGAATAAAACCTGCACTTACCCAAATTGAGATGTTGACCAGATGCCTGACTATAAGACCCAACCAAAGCCATAAGCGCCTTTAAATTCGGTTTAGTTCCCTTGCAAAAGACTAGAACATCATCTGCGTAGAGCACGTGACTAGGAATCACAAGATTATTAGGCCCAGTAAAAGGCTTAAGAGAACCAGAGGACATCAGGTGAGAAATACCTCTACTCAGAACATCCTCAGCTAGGCAAAAAAGAAGCGGAGATAGAGGGTCTCCTTGTCTCACACCTCTTTTGCAAGTGAGGAAGCCAACTGAGCGACCATTAACAGCAAAAGAAAGTTTAGCCGAATGAAGAATAACATTGACCCAATGGCAGAACTTGTCATGAAAACCAAAAGCACGCAACACAGATAATAAGAAATCCCAGTCCAGAGTATCGAAGGCTTTTTTAATATCCAATTTAAGAGCAACATTACCTCCATAAGACTTGTAGTCCAGCAAATTTACTGCCTCAGAAGCAATGCAGATACATTCATGAATGTGCCTATCTTTAAGAAAACCCCGTTGCTGAGGAGAAATAACCTTAGGAGCTATAAGAGCAAGTCTATCCGCAAGCACCTTAGTAATAATCTTAAATTGGAAATTTGCCAGAGCTATAGGTCTGTAATCCTCAATCCTATCTGCTCCAATGATTTTAGGAATAAGAACAACCAAGTTGGAGTTCATATCAGGAAGCATCCAACCTTGGGTAAAAAACTGCCGAACAGAGTTGCACACATCATCACCAATAAGATCCCAAAAGGCTTGGTAAAAGTTACCTCCAAACTCATCAGGGCCCGGTGCTCCATCCGCATTGAGAGCAAAAACAGCAGATTTAACTTCCTCACACGAGGGAATAGCAATCAAAGAAACATTATCTAAAGGAGTGTCAATAGTAGGCACCACTTGATTAATCAAATCATTAGAAATACAAGCATTGGGGCTAGCATACAAAGAAGTATAGTAATTAAGAACATGAGTCGCAATATCATCTTGCTCCTCAAGGAGAGCATCACCATTTTTCAAAACAGTCATAGCTTTGGGCGTGCACGATCTTTGCTATCTTGTGGAAGAAACTAGTGTTTCTATCACCATGTGATGCCGATTAATTCTATATTTCTCCCTCCAAAATTCCTCCTCATAAGAAAGAGCTTGTTGAAGCTCCATTTGAGCTAGCTACTCTTGCTCCAGTAACGAATCAGAAGCACCGATTGAAGCCATAAGCTGCTGGACTGAATCCACAGCAGCCAGAGCATTGTCAACCCGGACCTGGATGTTACCAAACACCATCTTATTCCAAGTCTTAAGTTCCTTCTTTAAAGCTTTGAGTTTTTGAGAGAGAATATACATAGGACAACCCACCACATTCCGACTCCAAACATCAATAACAAGTCTCCTGTAATCAGGATGCTGCAGCCATATTTTATGGAATTTAAAGGCAGCTTGAATACGCACATTTCCCCTCTTCACGACCATTAACAATGGGAAGTGATCAGAAGTACTTCTGACCAGAGTAGAGCAGGAAGTGGTAGACCAAAAATCAAGCCAAGCATCATTACACATACTTCTATCAAGCCTTTTTTACGTAAGAGCAATGCCTCTCCTGCCATTACTCCAAGTAAACTCAGCCCCTCTGGTTAAAATGTGAGTCAAATTGCAACAATCCGTAAAATTATGAAAGTCATCACAAGCAATTTTTAGAGGAAATTTTAAACCTTTCACCTCATGAGAACCCAAAACTGAGTTGAAGTCCCCAATGTAGCTCCAAGGACCTGGATTAGAAGTTTGTAGAGAGTTTAAATCAGACCAAAGTCTCCTTCTGGTCAAATAAGAGGTACTCGCATAAACACCACAAACAAAAATAGATTGCCCTTCCATACAGACAGAAACAGAGATTTGCTGAGAAGTATTACTGATGACAGTGGGAGATAATTGATCTGAGCAAAAGCACCAGAGATTAGACAACGAACCATTCCTGTTATTAGTCACTATTGGTTGGAGATGCAACTGCCTCCAAAAAGAAGTACTAACATCAGATATGGGTATCCAAGGCTCTGAAATAAAAAGCAAATCTGGTTGATGAATGTTACAGAATTTTTTCAATACCAATCTGGTATCAGGGTTGGCGAAACCCCTACAGTTCCAATAGAGAACCTTCATTAAGCAAAATTTCTAGGACCCCCCTAGAACGGGTTTGATAAGCGGCGACTTTGCTTGCTTGTTTAGCTTTTTTCTTTTGCTTCTTTTTCTGTGACCTAGACATAACAGGACTAAAATTATCACCATCAGGGCCATCCTCCAAATATTTAGAAGCAGAACCTGTAATTTGATTAGAACTACTGCTAGGAGTATCCATATCAATTTCCTCATCAACATCTTCATCTTCAGGATCCAATTCCCCCCAAAGTTTACCAACTATTCTCATGTCATGTGCAACATTCTGGTTGGTGTAACTATCCACCGCATTAACAATATCATTAGAATTAGGAGGTTGCGCACCTGGAGCCACTGGAGGAGGTGTGACCAAATTATCACTAGATGTGACAATATCAGCATCATCACAATCAGCAGCAACATCAGATTGTACAAAAGAATCTTGCACAACTGTGTCTTCAATGGAGTCAGGAGCATACTGGTCTAAATCAATAATACCTGGAGAAGCAGTTTCATTATCAGCTACCACAATAGTAGCTGCTATGGAGTCAGCAGCCTTCTCGGGTTGAGCATGCTGAGAAGGTAGAGTATCATTTGCTGCCGGAACTGCTTCAAGTTCCACGCTATGACGTGAGTTAGCAACAGCTGCTGCAAGGCCACCAACTTGGTTCGGGATGAGTTCCAACAAAGGATTAGGATCACGCTGCATATCTGCAATAAGAAAAGGAGCATTATTAACACCAATTACATCAGCACGAGTAGGAGGTACCTTCTCAACAATTGTGTCAAAAGATGTGCCAATATGTTCGGCCTGAGCATGCGCCAAATTAGCAACACCCTTTTCTTTATCAGTTTGCTTCCTAGAAACCAAGCCAGCAGCCGAGGTCTTATCATTCGGTATGTTCTTGCGGGCGGCAAGAGGAGCATGACCATGCCTTTTGCAGTTTGTATTCGAATGGCCAATTATCTTGCACAAAGTGCAAAAATTCGGGAGCTTCTCATACTCCAGCTGAACGTTGAAACCATAGCCGTGCCTTTCCACCAAAATATGGTCACGTAACTCCTCCTTGAGATCCAAATCAACCAAGACACGCGCAAAGTGGCCATAAGTCTTGTTCATTGTTGCTTCATCCAGCGCGATGGGAACACCTAATCCACCAGCAATGGAGAATAAAATGCGAGGCCTCCAATATTCTTGAGGCAGACCAATGATGCGAATCCAACACTGAGTGCGGGACTGCCCTTGAAGAGAAGGGTGAAAGTCAGGCGTCCACCGTGAAAGGTGAAGAATACCGGGTTTGAGTGACCAAGAGCCAGAAGACCAAACGCTACGCAAATCATCAGAGGAGGCAAACGAGAACTCGTAGAAACCCTTACCCAACGAGACCATGTGCCACTGGCCTAGAGGTTTCCAAAGGGCATCTAGTTTGTTGCGCAAGTCACTGTACTTGAATGGAGCATCGCCCTTCGCAAGAATCAAGCGACCATGGAGGTTGTTTTTGCAAGCTTCAAGGCCAGACTTATACTCATCCTCAGGGATTTGAATTGCCAATGAATCACTTATCCATCATCCATCCAATTCATCCACAAGTTAATCCATCCAATCCATCCATGACCAAAAATTTTTTTTATGGATTGGATCCAATCCATCTATTAAGTTTTATGGATGGTTAGTAATCCATCCACTATTTTTTTAAATCCATTGGATCATACCAAATAAAAAAATAAAATCCATTAGATTAAAACTTTTCTTGTTGACAAATCCATCGACAAAAACTAAAAATAAAACAAAATTTGTTTCGGATTTTAATGATCCCTCTCTCCCCCCCTCTCTCTCTCTCTTAAATTTCATTACAAAACTGAACCATAACACATCCATGGCCACCAACCAGTGAGCTACAGGATCCTTACACGTGTCCAAAAAAGGCCACCTTAACTCAAGTCTCATTCTTTTCCTCCTACTCCCCCTTCCGTTTATTCTCTTTGTTCCAAGTTCCAGCAAAACAACACATTGATTAATTTCAATCATATTAAGATTCTGATTATGAACACAACGATGTTGCAACCTCTAGACTCCACTTTGACTCATTCGCCTCACTCTCATACTCATCTCACTTACTAATAATCATATTACTGCGCTCATTCATTTGCTACCAAAATTATGTCGGAGAATCTCGATGGTTCCGAAATATCCGCGAGCACGTTGTCGAGAAGCCTCGATGAGTTACCGGAAATTGCCGCGATACAACTGAGAATCGATCTCGTATCGGCAGCCAGGCGAAATATCACATTCTTGAGAAGTGTGGCAGATTCTCAGTGGCTTCACAACACACTCTTGATTAAAGGAGAGAGGGAGAGAAGGAGGTGGGAGAGAGAGGGCAGAGAGAGAGGAGAAAGGGGAGTAAAATATATTTTTTATGATTAAAAATATTTTTTTGTAAATAAAATATTTTTTTGTAATTAAATTTTTTTTTATGATTAAAAATATTTTTTGTGAATAAAAATAATTTTTATGGATGGATTGGATATCCATCCATCAAAAATTTGTTAATAGATGGATTCGATGGTTTTTTTTAAATGGATGATGGATGGATTGTATTTTCTTGATGAAATTTTAGTGGATGGCAAATGGATAAATGGATTTTTCCAATCCATCCATTAGGATCTATAAGAAAATCCATCCAATCCATCCATTTTGACACCCCTAAATAAAAACAAAATAAAATATGTTAAAACTAATACCTTGCCGGGAATCTGACCTGAACCTATATTGAGTGACAGAGAAACTCATATCGTGGGCCTTCCCTAAAATAGGATAGCCAATCCGTACCATTTAGCAAGAGTTAAGAACCTGACTTACCCCTTGCCGGGAATCTGACCCGAACTTGTGTCGAGCGATGAAGAAGCTCACACCCAGACTTTGCCTAAGTAGGGAAGTAATCAAAACAAAGATGTGAGGGTTAGGAACCAGACCTATGCCTTACTGGGAATTCACTAGGAATCAAACCTAGAACCTCTAACCAATTTTGTAAGAGCTAGGAATCAAATCTATGCCTTACCGAGAATTCACTAGGAATCAGACCTAGAATCTCAAAGCAAAGTCGGGAGCTAATCCCGCATCCTCCAACAAGTTGTTTTGAAAAAAATTAGAGATCTTTATCCTTAATTACATTTTACAACGAATGCACGAATACCTTCGAGTAAAATGTAATTAAGGAGAGGCAACTGTCGTACCCTAATTTTGTCTGGCCTCTTTTTTTTAAATTAATTTTTGCTTATTAGTAGTTATAATATTAAATAAATAATAAAAAATAATTATGATATTTTTGGTCTTGGAATAAAAAAAAGAAGGCAAATAAATGAAAAAGAAAAGAAAAAAGAATAAAAGAAATGAATAAAATGGAAAATAGGATGCAAATAATAAAATTCGGGGTGCCACTAGCAATCTGCTAGTGGACACCCCAGGCCTAGTCCAGCAGCCCCTGTGTGTCCATTTTTGTTCTTTACCACGCGCACCCCTAATTTTTCTACACAGCACCCCCTGCAGTGCGCCTCCCTTGTTTCTAGTGTTGCACCCCCTCTTTTATTTCGTACACCCCGTTTTTGCTTAGCCCAACACGCCTAGCATCAGACCTGGCCCAAAACCCCTACCCCAAACCCTAAGGGTACGTTTGGATGGAGAGTTTTGGAGAGGAGGGGAGGAGTGGGCTTATTTTTCTTTTTTAAATTAAGAAAGCTATAAAATGTTTCTAAAAAACCAATGACGTGTGATTGAAATGTTATATGATCATTTATCATGTTATTTCTTGAATTTTTCTAAAATCTCAAATATATATCAACATATAGACTTAGGCTTCATAAACCCTCCCCTCCTAAACCCTCCAAAACCCTCAATCCAAACATACCCTAAAAGAAAACCTGACTTCCAAATCCTCTCATTCTCCCAAGTGACAACCGCTCCCCCTTTTCATTTCTCTGTTTCCGCTTCTCTCTTAGCCGTCCCCTTTCTTCTCCTTCTCTTTCCTTATCTCTTCCTTCCCAATAACAAACCTAACCCTAATTCGGCCACCCCATTTTTTCCCATCTCTCTCATCTCTCGGCCTCATCCCTTTATCCTCATCTTATCCATTATCTTCTTCTCAAACTTCCTACGGTTTCATCTTTTCAAATTCGAAGACAAAAAAAGAAAGGAAGGGTCACAAATTTATCCCCAAAGAAATCGGCCTCAAAAAGGGAGTATTTTGTTCCTTTTTTCAAAAATTCTTATCCTTATCTATTTTATTAATTCGTATTTTTGTTTCGGTATTGCAGGGATAAGAACGAGAAGATAGAGTTTCAGAGGGTGAAAGGGGTTCCTACTGAAGGCTATAAATACCCTCCTCTATGACTACGAAACGGGGGAGGAGAGGGAGCAATTTCGGAGTGAAGGCTGAAGCCAAGAAGGTGGAGAATACAGAGAGAAATTTATTCCAAAATACACAGTTTATATTTAGGCATTGTTTCTTATTTTCCTTTGTATTTTTTGTGTATGGATTACTGGAACCCCCTGAAGTAAGGTTCTAAATTCCTCTTTATCTCTCAAGCTTCTATGTATTTCTTATTTTCATAGATTCTTTTTCTGTAAAGATCATGTCTTTGGGATTGCAATGAACTTTCCTTCTTCTCTATTGCTCTTATTTGTTTATTTATTTATTTTTTGATTCTGATTTGATTTTATTAAAGTGTTGAAGAATTGGTTGGAGGTAATATCAAAACGGTGGCTAAGAATCATCTTAATTAAGAGGAACGAAGAGAGTGAGAATGAACCCTCTGCTAGGGTTTGGACGTGAGAGCAATAACGGCCATGCACAACCCCCCCAAAGCCACCAAAGGAGGGAGAGACTAAAGAACATCCGAAGCTATCGTTTAGGGACAATATAATGGGGAATAAAACACCAGCCCCGAGGATGGAGAGGACCGACTTGATACAAAAGAAACTATTCAAGATAGAATATGAGGATGGAGATATATTGAAACCAAAATGCTACATTGATGAAGGCTTCCTCAAAACGCTGTCGGAACCATGAAAGGAGGCGATTATAGTGAAACTCTTGGGTAAGACTGTTAGCTTCTACACGCTGTGAGATCGTTTGAGATCGATGCGAAGGCTCTCTAGGGGATTCGAGATGGTAGACATTGTCTAGGGCTTTTATATGGTTAAGTTTGATCATGAAGTGGATAGAACCAAGGTAATGGAGGAAAAACCGTGGATGGTGTTCGATCACTACCTCGCGGTTAGGCCTTGTGTGGCTGACTTTATCTCATCTGAGGTCGCAATCAACAACACTCTTGTTTGGATTAGGTTTCCAAGTCTGGGCATCGAGTATTAAGATGAAAGCGTATTCCTTGCGCTAGCCTTAGCAGTGGGAACTCCGGTGAAGGTGGACATTCGCTTTGTAGATACTACGAGGGGCAAGTTTGCAAGAGTGTGCATGGAAATTGGTTTAGGCAAGACAGTGGTGGGGCGCGTTTGGTTCTACAACCACTGGTTTCAGGTAGAGTATGAGGGCCTCCACCTCCTGTGCAAGAGGTGTGGAGTGTATGGGCATGTCGCTCGGAATTGTACGTTGCAAGGGGAGGCACCGTGTGTGCAGGAAAAGTGTGATGTTCCGGCGGCTAGCAAGGATGACGGCGAACTAGGAGATGGCACCCATGCAAACCCTAAACCTAATGGCAAAAATTTAGTGGTTGAGAAAGGTAAGAGAGTTACTAAGGAGAGCAATCAGGATGGCACTGAAAAAGGAAACAGGGAGAGTGGAAAATATTTTAAATTTACTTCCACTCTTGGCAAGGAAGCTGCCCGAGGTAATAAGTTTGACATTCTGAATTCTTTTTGTGAGGAAGATATAGTGGGCCTATCATTCTTTAAGGGGAAACAAGTGATAGAAGACAATAATGTGGCCCCGAGGACTTGGAGGAAAAAGAGATCGCGGGTGGAAAAGAGGAAGCTACCAAAAAAAATGATTCTAAATGCCCAGGTCGTGGACTTTGATAAATTGGCCAAGTCAGACCTAAATCCAGTAGCAAGTATTGGTAACACTGTGCAGCACGTGGCCCAAAAGGCGAGCAACGCAAATGGGCCGAAACTAGGAGCGACTGGGAAATGGAATGGTTCTAATGGATTGGCGATGATTATTGGGCAGCCCATTGTGAAGCATTATGCCCATGGGATCAAATCAACAATGAATTTGGAGGTTATGGGCCAAACCATGTTCGTATACTTGATGATGATGAACCTCCTGATAGAGAAATAGCTATGGTTGAAGACGTGGGTCAACCTCAGTTGGATAATTACATGGATATGCATGGTAGAGTGGAAATGGACATGGTGGCGGAGACACCACCGCACGAGCTTGCATAGCTGTTTGTAAGCCCTTCTCTCCCAAACTATTTTTAATGTCAGTTTTCAAAGACTTCTCAGTTCTTGCATGGAATGTCAAGGGGTTTGCCAACATGAAGAGCCAAAGTCACGTGAGGGAAGCTCTTCACAGGTACAAACCAGAACTTGTTTTTGTTTTTGAAACTCACACTCAGTTTCTTCCGTTCAGGAAATTTTGGGGGAAGGAAGGGTACTCTCCGGTGGAGGTAGTGGAAGCCCAAGGTTTCTCGGGAGGTATCTGGGCTTTATCATATACTGGTTGTATGGCGAGCATCACTTGTTTGGAGGTTCATGAGCAGTGTATTAGTGTGAATCTTGTTGTTGGTAATATGTCGTGGGTGTGCACGGGCGTGTATGCTAGCCCTTGTTCACAATGGAGGAGGAATCTCTAGGGATATTTGAAGCACCTGAGAACGAATATCTCTAAACCGTGGGTACTTATTGGGGACTCTAATGACATCTTGCTTCCTTCCGAACAAAAGGGTGGTAACTTCCCACTCTTAACGCTGAATACTTTGCTCAAGGTATTGATGACTGTAATCTGATGGACTTAGACTATTTTGGTAGTAGCTTTACTTGGCAGGGCAAGTGCAAGGGGAATAAGTTAGTGCATCGATGCCTTGATAAGGGCCTTTGTGACCGTGAGTGGAGACTTAAATTCCCGGAAGCTACAGTGGAGCATTTGGCCAAGAAGCACTTGGACCATAACCCACTTTTATTGAGGTGTGGTGCAGTAACTAGCTGTGGCCAGGAACGGCCTTTCAGATTTCAAGCAGTTTGGTGTACTCATGGGGATTACCGCACTTTGGTCCAAAATGCGTGGGGGAAGGACAAGAACAACATTGTTCAAGCCCTTACCAATGTGAAAACGGACTCCGTTACTTTCAACCAGGAAGTTTTCGAAAATATCTTTGCCAAGAAGAAGCAGCTAGAGGGTAGGATTAAAGGAATCCATAGACTGCTAAAGGAGGTGGACTCAGCTTCTATGTTGCTTCTGCATGCAGAGCTTCTAAAGGAATATGAGGATATTCTATGTCAAGAAGAAACCATGTGGTTCCAAAAGTCTAGAGAAAAATGGATTAGGTTGGGTAGTCTGAACACTTCGTTCTTCCACACTCAAACTATTGTCAAAAGAAGGAGGAATAAGATCCATGGCTTGTTTCTTCCGTCCGGAGAGCGGTGCACCGAGGATGAGCAATTGCAGGGAGAAGCTCTTAACTTTTATAAGCAACTATTTTGTAACACTGAGAATTGCACTAGACCTCTTGATTCCCTCCCTCATGGTAGTCTAACTGATGAGGATAGACAGTCTTTATTAGCGGTGGTTACTAAAGAGGAAGTGTATAGAGCGCTGATGAGTATGAAGTCTTACAAGGCACCTGGCCCGGATGGTTTCTAGCCAATCTTCTTCAAGATGTTTTGGGAGGATGTGGGGGATAAGGTGTGGAATTTTGTCAAAGATGTTTTTACGAGTGGAGTGGTCAATGAGCAAGTTGCCGAAGCTCTTATGGTCCTTATTCCCAAGGTGGACCACCCAACCCACTTTAAGGAGTTTAGACCAATTAGCTTATGCAACGTCATCTACAAGCACATTACTAAAGTGCTAGTCAACAGGTTAAGGCCCATTCTTGCCAGGATTGTTAGCCCCCTTCAGAGTAGTTTCATTTCGGGTAGGAGTACAAAGGATAATGTTATTATACTGAAGGAGGTGGTTAACCATATGAAGAAGAATAATAAGAAAACGATAGGGGAATGGTGTTTAAGCTGGACCTGGAGAAAGCTTATGATAGGGTGGACTGGAGATTCCACAAGGATACTCTAGTGGACTTTGGATTTCCCCCGAATATAATCAAGTTGGTGATGCATAGCCTCTCAGCCTCCTCCATCTCCATTCTCTGGAATGGTGGTAAGCTACCTCCGTTTACCCCGTGTCGTGGGCTTAGACAGGGAAACCCCATATCCCCCTACTTGTTTGTTCTCTGTATAAAGAGTCTAGGATCCATGATTAGGAAGGCAGTTGAGGAGAGGAAGTGGCACCCTATTCAGATCACGAGGGGAGTCCAATGATCTCTCATCTCTTTTTTGCAGATGACGTCCTTCTCTTCGCCAAAGCTAAGTCATCTCAGGCGCGGATTATTTCTAACGTGTTAAAAAGTTTTTGTGATTTTTCAGGTTTAAAAGTTAGCTTGGAAAAATCGAGAGTCCTTGCTTCCTCAGGTGTACCGAGTGCCAGAAAGGAGAAAATTACTGGTATCACCAACATTCAGTTTACAGAAAATCTACAGAAGTATTCATCATGGTCGTGCTAGAAAGGCAGACTTTGCTCATATTTTAGATAGGGTGTCTTCCAAGCTTGCTAGTTGGAAGGGGCAGCTATTGAATAGACCGGGGAGAGTGACCCTTGCCAACGCAGTGCTCTCGTCTATCCCGGCTTATGAGATGCAAGTTAGTTGGTTCCCGAGCAATATTTGTGACCAGCTGGATAAAACAATGCGACAATTTATCTGGAAGGGATCTACTGGCAAGGGGCTCCACATGGTGAATTGGGATCAAATCACAAGGCCCAAGAACAAGGGGGGCTTGCTGTTAGACGAGCAAGAGACCAAAATATAGCTCTGCTTGGGAAGCTGGTTTGGGACGTCATCAATGAACCTGAGAAATTGTGGGTCTCCTTCTTGGAAGCTAACTATCTAAAAGGGAAACATTTCATGGACTTAGTTGCAGTTAACGGGTCCCGGACATGGAAATCCATCACCAATGCGTGGCATCGGTTGAAAGACGGCTACCAGATGAAGTTGGGCGATGGTGAGTCAAGTTTATGGTTCTTCCCATGGGTAGCCCAGAAATCGATTGGCTTTGAGGTCCCTTTCATCTAAAAGTGTGTGACATCCGGAGGGATGGAGTTTGGAATTTGGAGGCTCTCTGGTCTGATTTCCTGCAGGATTTGAAGCAACACCTGAGCAGCATAAAACCCCAATTCGTGGAAAATTTGCGTGACACCTGGGTTTGGAAATCGAACGTTGCTGGTGAGTACACACTGAGGCATGGTTATAGTTGGCTACTGCAAGACCAGAATACAAACTCAGGGCAAAGTTGGAGCTGGATCTGGAAATCGCAACTTCCTGCGAACATCAAATTCTTTCTCTGGCAGCTGAGTCATGGTGCGGTCCCAACTCGGGGTGTCCTTAAGCACTGAGGCATCGCGAACAACGATTCTTGCCCCTTCTGCGATGAGGTTGAATCGATTCACCATGTTTTCTTCTCTTGTGCTCGGGCAGTTAATCTCTGGTACAACTGCAATTTCCCCACCACATCTTTCCCTGCAACAACTGACAACTTGAAGGAATGGTCACCTCCCCTGTGATGTTTTGCATTTCATTTCGATGATTCTTTGGGTTATCTGGTTATCGCAGAACAGAAAGGTTTTTGAGGATAAGGAGAACCCGACCCTTGCTATGATGGCCCAAATTGTGTCTCTGAACAGTAGCATTAAATTGGCTTATGGGGGTATGCCTAGTAAGGGAGCTGCCACACCTCGTGAGGTTTATTGGATTAAGCCCTGTGTGGGAGTGTTTATTCTAAACGTGGATGGTAGTGCGCTTTCGAATCCGGGTAAAGCCGGGTTTGGAGGGTTGTTAAGGGACCACGATGGACGTTTTATTCGAGGTTTCTTTGGGAGTGTGGGAGTCTCTAATATTATTCATGCAGAGATTATGGCTCTCTTCTTTGGCCTTCAAGTTTGCTGGGAGTTGGGCATTAGGCACCTCATTTGTTACTCGGACTCTCTTGTGACGGTGATGCATGTTACAAAAGGATTTCCACCATACCACTTGTTTGCAAACGGTTTCTCGATCATCCAAAAGTTCAGTCAGAAGGATTGGGCCCTTAGTATTCAACACACCCTTAGAGAGGGGAACCAGTGCGCGGATCACCTGGCTAAGATTGGAGCGGCGGGAGATGACTCACTAGTGATGTTAGAGGAAGAACCCCCGGGGTTGAACACGCTGTTATTAGCTGATGCCATGGGCACCTCCTTTAGGAGGGAGTAGTTTTGTTTTTTTTGTTTTTTTTCCCTTTTTTCCCAGTTGTATACCAAAAAAAAAACGGTGGCTACCCCTCGATCTTCTTTATTTCCTTTCAGAAAATTCAAATTAGGGAAAGGATTTTTTTTCTTAGAAAAAATGTTATTTTGCTTTATGATTAATGCGTATCTTTTCTTAAAATAAGTCAAAAAATAGATTAGTTGGGTCTTTGCCCAGTGTTTACCAAAAATAGATTCTTTTTTTTTAAAAAATAATAATTTGGGCCATTGCCTCATTCTCGTAGAAATGTGATAAGAGGAGTTTTTAGGAATAGAAGAAATTAATATTTTTCTTAATTAAATTCATTGGCAGAATTTAGACTCATTTAATAATTACTCCCCTTTTTTTGGAAAATAATTCTTGATAAAGAAAACATTTTTTTATTTTTAAATAATTAAAGGTACTATTTTTATGGGCGTCATAGGGGTGCTAGTATATTTTCTATGCGTAACTAACTCCCGAATGCAAAATCTGGTTCAAAGATCTTTTATTTCATTAAATTCGAAAATAGGTTTTCCAATGTTTCCTATAAAAATAAATATTGGTGGCGGCTCCATTTAAAATTTGGTGTGGCTGCTACCAAGGTAATTAAAACCGGACCGGACATTGAACCGGAGAAGGCCAGGGTTCAGGGTTTTTGGGTCGGACCGGGGTCTAACCGGGTTTAATAAAATATTAATAAAATATTGTTTTTTAAATATATATATATATATATATATATATATACCAAATATATAATATACATAGTATATATATTATATATTTGGTATATATATATTAAAAATAGATAATATATAGATAATATTTCAATTTATACAAAAAATAACATATAGCCTAGTGGTAAGATGGCTTGTTATGGCCTTGAGGACAGGGGTTCAAGCCCTATTAAGACCAAAAACTGATTTTTTTAATTAATAAAGATAATTAAAAAATTTCAAAAAAAAAAATAGCCGAACCGGTTCGACCCTGAACCGGTCGGAGAACCGGCTTGTTCTCTGCTAGCCGGTCTAAGAGGGTTACCCGGACCTGACCATGGCCCGGTTCCCTGTCCAACCGGTCGGACCGGCCGGTCCGGTCCGGTTTTTGTTACCATGGCTGCTACACAATCAAAGGTAAATTGTTAGAGGATCGATTTCACTGCCTTTCCTACTGGACCGATACACTGAATTTTAATATGCAAGGTTCATCTATATCAAGAATCTTAGTTTTCATATTACCCCCTAATTCCTTAGGTTAATAATTCTTTTTGTTAAACATTAAAAATTTAATTCTTTGAAAATTATTGTTATAACAAGAGCACTAAGAACGCATCCAATCAATAATGCTAATTCAATTGTGTTCTTATTCTTTAGATGACACACAAAAATCTTTCGTTCTAAACAGCAACATAAATCCCAATATCCCAATTGTGAATTTAAACCGTAAATAAATAAGAATTTGAAGAACAAACTCTTAGACTCAAATAAACCCAGAAAATTCAGATAAAAACCCTATAACAGGATCAATCATACAGGCAGTTCCATCTACATCTAATAAAAGAAAAATTAAGCTAACATAGTTAAGAAATAAAAATCAATCAAAAGAGTGGTTGAATAATCCTCCGGCATGAGCCGAGTAGCAGCTCTCCTTTACACTTTTCCTCCTCTTCTCTTTCTCTCCACCGTTTTTTTTCCTTTTTTTTCCCTTCTAATGACCTCCTCCACAAAGAAAGACCGATGCCTTTCATATAATTTTTAGAGTCTTCAATCACTCACCGTGTGTCTTTCTTTAAAGTAGTTGATCATGTTTTACCAAAATTTCTTTGATACGTGCGTCCACCTCAAAGATTAGCTACCTGAAACAAAATCGATTAGGAAAAAAAAAGTTTAACATTCGAGCTTTAAAAAAAAAATAAATAAAATAAAGCTAAAATAAAATAAAAGACTACAAAAATAAAAACTGTAAACAAAGCTAGTATTAATTTAAAAGAAAAGAAAATAAATAAAACTAAAATAAAATAAAAGAGAGAAGAAATATAAATGGTTAGCATTCCAAAAGTTGGATAAAAACAAAATAAAATAAGATAAAACTAATTCTATAAAAATATTAATTAAAAAATAAAATAAAATAAATTAAGAAAATTAACAAAAACTTAACTAAAAATATCTACAATTTAAGATTCATCAAGGGGTTGTGTCAAAATTAACGTTTTAAAACATGCGGGACTAAATGGAAAAAAAAGAAATTAATGGTCTAACTTGAAACTTTAAATTAAGATAAAAGACCTCTAGAGTAATTTTGCCTAATAATAATGATACTTGTTTTGCTTCTCCCCATCTGAAGAGTGCCTAAGGCATATGGAATCTCAGTTGAGGAAAAACCATAATGTCGAGGGTGCCTGTTTCCCGCTATTCACGAAGACTTTTTTTTTTCCAGGTTAATTACTGCTTTGTGATTATTCGCTATCGATCTAGGTATTTTTCTAATCCTTGATAATCCAACATGTTGTAGCTCCTAAGGCTATCAAGATATAAAGTTTTGTTCTTGATGAATGCATGTTTTGATTTTATCACTTCCAATGCTTAAAGAATTTTGGTTTATGATTTCAAACGTGCTTGTTATATATTGATTTAATGCATTAATCCCGACATCTGCTTTTTGGTCAATGCTAGCCCGACACTAATAACATTGGTGTCGGGGTCGACACTACGTTTTCGCAACTAAAACGATGCATTCTAGTTGTGATAGCCTTTAATGGCTGCCTTGGGAAGGGACATAATTGCTAGCCATTATTTCAAATTTCCATAACATTTATACATTAAAAATGACAAATTTCTATATAAATGTAATTACCGTCTAGCTGTGATCACAATTGTAACACCTGAGGACGAGATCGACCTCGTATTAGGACGACGTATCGAGACCTCGACCAAGACCTTGTGTCGAGATCCCGTGCCAAGATCGTTTGCCGAGGTCATTTGCCGAGCTGAGGAGACCACGTGCACTAGCTGCTGAGCTGAGGAGGTCGCGTGTCGAGTTGATGAAGTCGCGTACCGAGCTGAGGAGGCCGCGTGCACGAACTCGTGTTAGAGCCTCGTGCGCTTGCACGAGCACCCTTGTCGACATCGTGTCGAGATGATGATACCTTGTATTCTTTCGAACGTTATTCAGCGTTATTATTATATTATTTGTAATAATTATCTTGTCGGCTTGCCGTTCTCGTAGCGTGTCTAGACCGTTGACCGACAGAGTAGAGAGTAATTATGAGAGGAACGATTAGACGGGTAGATGATTGATGGGATTGGCATCTTATAGCTGGAGTTACGATTATACCCCTTCTCTCACCAGCTGTATACCACGACCGATTCCCTCAAACACTCATTCTTTCTCTTTTCTTCTTTCTTCTTCCTTCCTTCTGCTCTGAGTTTCGTTGTTTTTCTCCAAGAACTTCCATCGACGAAACCTTGAGTTCCATCGAGATTCTGCACAAATTTTCTTTATCAATCTTGTTCATCATTATCTTCTCGACCTATATCCCGCCTGCTCGACCATCACCATTGAGGTATGAAGAACAGATTTTTCTTTTCCTCTGTGCTACTGTTTAGCGCTATTTCTTCTTCCATTTTTAGCCAGTTTTATGCTTCCAAATCATGTCAAATTGATGGGTTTTCTTCTTCACAATATTACCTATCTTTCTAACCGATTAATTGGGCTTGTAAAACAAATTTTCTTCCTCTGCTTTTTCTCGCAATCCAAGCTCGTAAACTCTTCATTTTTGGTTTATTTCGATTTCTTGTTTTTCGTTCGTTGCTTCTGGTTATTGTTGTTGTCGATCTATCTGTTGAAGCATCAGATAACCTTTTTCATGAACTTTTGATCGAAATCCCTAACTTTGTGTTAGAGGAAAAGTATATATTTCAGTTCTTGAGTTTTTATATTTTCTGGGTTGTGGTTAAGTTTGGGAAGAGAGCTAAGTGTATTAGAACCCATAGATCGAACTGAGTTGTGTTTGTTTTAGGAAGTCTGATTCCCGAGATCGAGTGATTTCCGAATCGAAGTGTACGGGAAAGCGAATCCAAGGACGTGGAAGCAATGGAATCGGCATCGAGAACTATGCGTGTCGAGGTCGATCGAGAAGTGTACGCGATGTCGAGGTCGATTGAGGACATTACGCGTGTCGAAGTCGTTGTCGAGCTCGTTGAAGACAAGTGTCGAGATCGAGTAAGAGAAGTCGTTGTCGAGCTCTTTTGAAGACACCGTGTCGAGGTCGTTGTCGGCAAAGATTAACTTGGAGTTCGGTAAGGGCGCTTCACATTAATACCTTCATAGTATGCTAGCGTAAGGGCAACTCTTAGACATTATTAAGACTTTATTTTTATTGTTATATTTATGTATGGACTCCTTGATTGGTGTCGAGATTGGGTTTTTGC